>CM064885.1:15164233-16414233 GCA_030347415.2 Decapterus maruadsi | reverse complement strand
CACTGTGTTGTGCTGCACTGAGCATTAGTTTTGCAGAGTGATGCTTTTATTTTCTAGTTTGTTATAAAGTACACTGTGTGTGTGTGTGTGTGCACATTGTTTGATTTGCTCATCAGCAGTATGGCTGTGGTTAGGCTATTGATTGTCGAAGTCTTATTTACTCAATACTGAGGCATTCATACAATTGCCACTGACATAATCCATAATCTTAATGTGCAGATTGTGCTCTTTGAGTCACTGATTGCTGTTTGGAATTACTTTTAGTGTTGGTTTATCTGTATTATTCTTGAGCTCTGTGTACTTGTGTACTGGTATGAGGTAAAACCACACAATGTGAAAAATTTAGCTCTACAGTTATAATCAAATGAGCACTGCCATGGACAAATTGTAAAGGCAAATGTAAGGTAATCTGATGAGGAAAAAACACACTTCTTTCACTGTCGCTGGGCGCTGTGTCGACAGGCAGCAGACATGACTGGCTTAAAAAGAAAGATAAATGTCAGCAGTGGTTTTAAATATAGATTGCCTGTATTAACTAGCTGCTTCCTCAGTGCCTGCGGTTGCTTTAGGCGTAGTAACGGAAAGCTTAAGGCAATGTAGGCTTCATTCTGTTAGGCACAGCATCAACATGGGCGACACATGTTGGGGAATGAGCTTGAAGGAATTTAAAATTACACTTCCTGCCTTGAATGCAAAAAATAACCCACTGGTCTTAACTGCACTGCAGCTTAATGAATGATATGACTTGCATGTCAAGTTGTCTTTTTCAGTGGTTGATGTATATTTGCATCACACATGTTTCTGGTGGGGTCAGTATGTTTCCAAAACAGTGTGACATGCCTGCATAAAGTGATGAAAGAGACATCAGACTCAGGCAGCTGCAAAAGCTGAAAATGGCTGTAGATTCTTAAATGTTTCCGTTTTAAATGTTATCTCGGGATCACTAGTTAATTATTTTCTCACCTCCAGATAATGAAGCTAGTTTTCTCATGTTAACGGGTTAATTTATCCTGTTATCTCGAAAAATCTTTGTTGTCCAGAGATGAGATAGAGACTATCACAAGAAAGCAAAAGGTTGTTTCGTCTAATTAATGTCAATGTTTATTAGAGATAAGGAGTGCCACCATGCCTCGATGGCGTCTTGACAAGGGTGACTGATTTGGATCGAGCAGTAGCAGTACCCATAACTGCAGCAAGAAGAACTACACATTTATGTCACGTCTCGCTGTTTAGTTATGTCTCCTCACTGACAGTCAAGACAATCATCTTAGAGACTGGAATCAGGTGTGATCAAATGAACAAGACACTCATTTTCAAGTACTCCATAATTAGCTATCCTCTCGAGAAATCGGGATAAAGTATCTTGAGAAATCTTCTTTTTTGTTTTCTTGAGATAAATTACCGTAACCTGTGGCCATTGGAAAACAAGCCTTTCTATCTTGACATGTTGAAATAATAAAATTGTGTTCTTGGGATAATATAAAAAATGAAAGTAAATATGGCTCCACTTTCTCACTCTACTCTAAGATTCAACCTAAAGACTACTATTTAACAGTCACTGTATGACTCAGTGAACAACAGCAGATGGCCCTGGTCCAAGATCATGATTATGACATGTTTTCTTCATGTTAGTTTTGTTTTTACCTCCTCTCCTACACGGAAATGATTCAACAGTGTTTTCAAACTACAGTAAGCTGGGGTTAGCCACCCCAAACAGATTTCTTTTGTGATTTTTGATGGGATGAATATGTAGATCAGCGCACTTCTAATTAATTCCATACACTAGGCATAGCAGGTGTGAAATAGTCCCTAATTATATCTACAGTGAAAACCAGCAGGAATCTGGCATTTTGTGTGAAATTACTCATCCAGTGCTCCCCTCAGACCAGTACCAATAGTTTTTAGTGAGCTGTAAATTGCAGAATTCAGATGCTAATCAATCATTATTTTCAATCATCACTGACAGGTGTGACTGATGTTTCAAATCAAATGCAAAGTTTTAACTTTGCTTTGGCATTTTAGCAAAAATACAGTAGCCTACATTACATACAGTGGTTTCTACTTGTTTTGTTCTATCACTCAAGTGTCTGTTGGGATCATGTGGTGCACAGACTTCACAGTAATGGGGACCACTCACAGAAAAACAGTAAAGGGCAAGGATGGAGAAACACTTAGCTAAGTGGTTTGGTGTGAATCTTGTGCTACTGTGGCAAGATGTCACCTAGATGACACACAGACACTACAACACTAAATCAATTTGTGCTCTATTAGCCTCCATTACATAGTGTAGGCTATTTTCAGCATATTTGCATTTTAAAGCTAATAGTGTTTTAAGTGTATGTACATCAGTGCATGTACTGTTAATGTTATTAATACCGCCTGTGAGTTCCCTGCCATGACAAGTCAAAAGCCCACTGTAAAGGTCCAGCCATTACTGTCAAGTAAAGTGGGAGCATGTAGTCATTCAAAAGCGGTGCAAACCCACACAGGTGTTTATAATTACTGTGGCTGATCAGACCTTTAGTGTGGTGGAAGGCGTGTGAGGCTACTCTGGATGTTTGTTTGTTTTTTAAAAAACAACAACATGACAAGTTACAACTGTATTTTGTCCCTCCCCCACAGTTGCAACAGGCTAACAGAGGACCGAGGCAGGTGTCAATCAAGCACTGGCTGAACACGCCCACACGGTCCCAGAAGTAACTAATCAGTCAACATGCGGTAAGTGGAAACACCTGTGTGGGTGGACTATGGGTGTGTGGGGGCAGAGACAGGGAGATGTTAAATCCTATCAGAATGATCATTTGTATCTTTGGTAATAATGTGTGCTGAAATTTCTAGACTGGTAAGAAATGAGTTTGGCAGACTTTGAAAACCTGTATGAACCAGAACTTGTCAGGCAATTTGTTGGTGAGCCAGTGAGTACATGTTTGAGGAGGAGCAGCGTGTTTACTAACCAAACATCAAGTGCCGCTTTGCATGATATTGTGTAAATTGGAGAAAGTACAGGTTGCTTATTTACACAGTGTTTGCCAATGAGCAATATAATTGTTAGTTTGCAAGCTTTGACACGCCCACTCTGATGAGCAGAAGCACCTCCTTGCCTCACAGTCTCTCACTCACTCGCTCACACATGCAGCAAGTTATACAAGAATTACTTTATTACCGAAATTATTATTATTTCTGTTCAATGGTAACACAATGTTGAAAAATACAAACAACATAGTAAACACAATTCAAATCCTTTTTGTACTTTTCCACATTTTCTCACAAAGTGAAATTAACCTGCATCATTGGTAACCTTGGTGATCTACCCTGGTTAAAGGTTAGCAAAAACAGATTACATTACAATTATTTTTCTGTGTGATTGGGGAAGCAATATTGACATGGTGACTGCAGTGTAATACTTAAAGGCCATTTAAATGTGTTAAGATTAAAAATAGATCAGCATTATGGGATGTAGAGTACATGCAAGCTTGTAGGGGTACTGCATATCATTAACTGCATGGCAAGGCCATTGTGATTTATAATGTAGGAGCATTTGCATTTTGTGCAATATTAGAATGGGAAGCTGGTGTTGAGTCGACAGGAATCAGTTGGTTTAATCAGTTCGATCATTCTCTAGTCAGAATCTGTCAGGCATGTTTTCACTTTTGATGATTCACTGCTGTCAGTGAACATGGCAATGAAATCTGGATGAAGTTTAGAGCTGTGTAATATAAGCTCTCTGCAGTTATTATTGTTATTTTTTTATCTATCATGTAGGCAACATCAAAACAGAATAAGGACAGAAATGCAGCCATTTTGTTTCTGTGTCAGTCAGTAGACTGAATAAATAAAAAACGTGTTAATTGAACTTACATTTAAAAATTATATTTATCTCGAAGCATATAATTAAGGTCAGAAATGTTGTGACACACAAGCATCCTTCCATCACATCTGTTTTGATATTTTAGTTTGAAGGCGCTACTAAATATTGAAAGTGAATTTGATGTCTAGACTAGAGGTTGGGTTACATTTTAGAAAACCTAAATGGGCTGTTTGCTCGTTGACAGAAGAAATGCCTTAGACAGACATCTCTTCTCTTCAGCTTGGTTTTATTGTTATCCTGTGAAAATCAAAGCAACAGGGTTCATTGCAGACTTGTCCACTGCTGCATAATGTCTTATTTAAATTCAGTTTCTCATTGAGAGAAGCAGCCTTAGGATGGAAATACGCCCTTTCATTTTTGGCCATCAAGTAAAAGCATACTTCTCTTCTGAGTAACTTTAGGAGAGGCAGAATATTAAATGTTGTTGGATGAAGACGAGTTGTGCAGGTTTTAGTTGAGAGAACTCTGTTCACGGTGGGGTTAATATAGCCTACCATGAATTGAATAAAAACACATGCCATAATAACCAAATACGACAATATATGTACGCCACTACTTGTTTGCCGCTGTATTAGATTGGATGCGTTGCACAGAACCAGAAAAGAGTTAATGATTTGTTGGTGGGATACTAAGGGAGGCCTGCAATGCAGCATTTTGTGGTTCCTTGGCATAAAAATTTTGGAACTGCACAAGGCAATGTCATGAGGGCTGGAGGCAGAGAAAGTTGCAGTGGCTGTGCAGAATAGGTGTGGCAAAGCAAAGAAAGGCAGATTTGATCACATTATGACCTGGCGTGATGACATGTGTCTGGCACACTGCAAGTCCAGTCCAGCTGCCAACTTCTTGCTCCTGGGGTCAGCGATGACCAGTGGCTATAAATGTTCTTGGCACCAAGCATGTTTTGTGATTTTACCTTTAAAGGTACAATATGTAAGAAATGTAAAGCAACTGGCTGTAAAGTCGTCCTAATATGTAACAGAGACTCAGGAATAATTCATAGTTCATATAACATACTGAACTCACCAACCACAATTCTACAGCCAAGATATTTGCTTTTTTTTTTTTTTTTTGCAGACCGCAAATCATGTTCATGTTTTGAATTTCTATGGTTGGCATGTGGCATTTCAGACTCCGGGTTGCCATTTAGCTTCCACTGAGCTGCAGCTACGGCTGGGAGATAAAACGAGATTGTGAGAAAAATAAAAGATTGTGTTCTATTATCGGTTATTATGGTCATATTTCCTTGATATCACATGGTAGAAATAAGCGGCTTGTTGCTCTGCCATTTGCCGCTGTTGTGAGCATGTAGCCTAGTTAGTTTGAGCTGCTGCTAAAGCTAAAGCTAAAGGGAAGAATTACAAAGTCAAAGTTAGAAAAGAGGGAGGAAATGTGGTGAATTAATTGAATGTGATTGTGAACGTGTGGAGCAGTTCATGAGTTGAGTCCGGCCTGGTCAAGTCGCCTGTCTCCGCTTGTCATGTTTTATGATGCGACATCAGAAAGTGAAGGAGAAACGGAGCGGCTCGTGTCGTTTCTGCGGTAAGACGTCTCATATGTTGGCTCATTGGCTCATATGTTGGCTCATCTACGGACGTGAACTCCGCTCGTAGTTACTGTGAGTCAGAGCAATAAAACGGTGAGGTTGTTGATGAATATTTAGCTTTTTACTCTGCTTTGAGACTGAGAGTGAGCAGAGTGGAAGTTAGCGCATCGCTGTTTGGCAACCCGAGTCTGGGGGCTAAGGGAGGGGGGACAACGCACTGCTGTGTTTTGAATTTGACTGCAGCAATAATTTTGGCCATGTTCTTACATATTGTACCTTTAAGGGACAACAAAGAGGTGAGCAGTGAAGTATGCTGTTATGGATAGGTGTAGTTTAGTAATCAATATTGCCAATTAGATTATTTTCTACAGAAGACTGCCCTTATTATGAAGAGACACTACAATGCTTGTGTACGTACTTTTTTATATCGTAAGAATGCCTCAAGGCTGTTTCTCAAACCTGTGAAAAAATATCAAATCAATCTCATGGCACTGACCTGGTTAGATTTGTGCACAAGAATTATTCCCTTGAAGCATTTGAACTCTTGCTCTCCTGCAAAATCACCAATACTATCTTTTTGAAAATTGTGGCTCAGATGCACCATAACATACGTTGCAGAGAATATCTGATCCACACTTTACCCTGTAGCCTATAAGGTGTTTGTGGCATGTGGAGTTAATATCAGCCATTTGTAGAAGCCGCTTACTGCAATTGATTTAATCCTTTATTGAACAATGATAAAGTTGAGTGCCACAGCGCGCCTACAGTCATTTGAAAAATTAACTTCACCCCATGGAAACTGTTGACTTTTTCAACATATCTGAACAAACAAACATTTGAGACTCTTATACTGTGCTGATTTAGAAAAACCACAAGGAAAACTGGCTTTTTATTTATTCCATAGAAATATCAATGCATGCTGTTGCTTTGCGCTCAGAACCTAGTGTCACCCCCTTCAGCAGAAATGCATTTTGCATAATTGTCCACCAGTCTGTGACATCAGCTCTATGCTCAATTCTCCTTCTGCATGCAAGGGCCCTTTCAAATCCCCCCAAAACAATCTGGGCTTTGGAGAGGAACTATGCAAGATTTTTACCTTAAAGGTACAGTGAGTAACTTATTTGGCTTTTTATTAGCAAAAATCAAACATTGATTTCATAAATACGTATTTACCGAAGTTTAATCACAATCGCATACAAATGAAAGCTTTCTCGTAGTATGAGTTGTTTACAAATACATACTGTAGGTGGTGATGCACCCAACCAAAGCTGCTGCATGTTGTTGCATCGCAATCTTTGAATACGGTAGCTGAAAGGGGACAAACTTAGCTAGCCTTTCACGTTTTACCTTTATATCCCCGTGTGTTGTCGGGCGCGGGGAGGAGAAGCAAGTAAGAATGACTATGTTGGTAAAGTGACCTATACATTTCAGTTGCCACACAGCTGGCAAAGTGTTGTGTTTCCATGACAACTGACCCAAAAAAGACACACGTATTTACATTGATTGTAAGATTGTAAAAATTAGTCTTTTGTAGTGCCACTCATTTCGTTTAATAAACGGGCAGCTCCAGTTTGACTCTAGCCATTTACGGCGCTAATGGAGCTAACACCGCTAATGGAGCTAACACTGCTAATGGCTTAATGGAGCTAACAGGTAGCTACTCGTCGATACCGATGCTGGCATTTTTGCCAGTATTGGAGTGATTTCGGATACTGGTTTTGGAATCAGAACAACTCTACAATTAGGAATGAAACTGTGGTGGCAAAAAAGATTATTCGTCCAATAAAGTGTTTAAAAAAGAATATCTTGACACGTCAGCTGTCTTTTTGAGTTTTAATAAAGGGCATTCATGAATGGAGTCACACAAACACAACCGAACAGGAGTACAGTCAGTGAGTGAGTGGCCTGAAGATGTTCTCAGGCACGCTATCTTATAGTTTCCCAAAACACATAGCAGCAGACAAAATATACGACACCCAGGCAGTTCTGCCTAGCTTCACCACCAGGACACAACAACCTCTGGTAAATTTCCACAGGACTCTGTTGTAGGAGCTTCTCTGGCTCCTGACCTTTAACCTGTCCTGAGTGGTCTCTGTCCCTGGCCTGGTGAATCTCACACTGTTATCACCATGAAAGGGTTAACTAAGGAGAGTTCACTTGGTTAACATGGTTATACAGCACTTTGTCAGCATACTATGGGTTAACACCAGAATTTCCCATTACATTCCACCCCTTTTAGCATTTTTATGCTAAACTACAATTTAAATGGGAAATTATGTAGTTATCTACCCCATGTTCTCTATTTTCCTGCCCTGCACCAGCCAAACGCTAGCGCACCCATTCTCCAACAAGGGAGTGAAAAGACCCCAGGCAGGAAAACACAGTCCACAGGCACAGAAGAGCCAAAATCCCCCCCCTCACTTGACAAGAGGAGGGCAAAAGACTCATCTGTCTAGCTACACTCAACCTAAGAAAGAGGGGAAAAAACCTCCAATATGATGAGGAAAAAATCCCATAATTCAATATTTAACTAAACTACTTCAAACATGTAAAAACCAATCAAAGTAATACATGAAATGATTACTCAAAACATCATATCAAAGATATGAAAACCCTGCGTTTGTGAAACTCGCACTTTCAGTCTTGACTGTCATGTAAAAACATTATAAAGCTAAAATCATATGCAATGACAATTTACCACTACTAAAGATACCAGGTTATCCAAAAATATAAGCAAAATGGATTGGTCCACCCCTTTAGCATTTACCTAGTCATCACAACATGAGAAAACACAAAACTCAACTCAAAAAGAATCTTAGTACTTCAAATGAAGTCATATGCAAAACATCAAACCACATATAGCAATGCATAGAAATCAAAACATGGTGTTCTGTGAGTACCCTAACTGAAAGCATTAAAGAAAAAATCAACTTTATTGATTACATCACTCAATGTAATAACTACTACCTCAGAATGTGAAAACTTAAAGGAGCTCGTCCTCCCACTCTTGTGTGAGTGAGATCGATCCTAAAGTTAATGTCTGTGAGAATCAAACCTGCGACCATGTCAGGTCGCATCCGAAGATGTCCATGTTGTCGTCTCACATGACTTGTTGCCAGTCAGTCTGTTGACATGCTGTTGCACCCAGAGAGCGCTGTCTGGGTGCAACATGATTCTGAATGAAAACAAACTGCACATCTCTGAGAAAAAGTGAAGTTCTTCCCAACCTACTGTAGAAACACTTCAAAGAACAAACCTTCAGCCCCTCGTAATTCACAACACTTGCGTTGAATCCTCAGCGTTCCTCTGTCAGGTCGTGAACTACGAGCTGGGGCCCTTTCTGTCTGGGTAGGAGCAATCATTGCCCCCCAGAACTCTAGGATGTGCTTTCTGTGACACACCTTTCTCTTGTGCCAGGGCAGTGCAAACATGGCAGCTTGCGCTGGTCAGCAGCTCACAGCTTTCATCACTGCCTTGTCTCCAACGTTGTCCTCCAATCTCGATGTTGTGTTACTCACAGTAACAGCAGATCTCTTCATGAGAATGCACAGTGTGTGGTGTAGGTGTAGATCAGTGGTCTGGATGAGGTGAATCTGTCATGCTGTTGTTGCTCGTCCCGCGGTTGTAGATCTCCTTCAGTACCAACACCGACAGCCCCGCTGTGATGGAGATGACCAGCAGGAAGCTGGTCGCCACCCCTCGGCTGCCCTGGAGCTGTTCACAGGGATGCCATGGTCGTTCACCACGATATAGTCGTCTCACCCGCGGTCACACAGCTCTGTCTCTGCAGGCTTCTTGCAGGACAACCTCCACCTGTTGGTAAAATTTACGAAAAACAAACAGGAAAACCAAACAACCAAACAACAACTAGAAAAAAACCCAATACCATATCATTCATCCACACACTGGCCAGTGATTCCATACATACTTCAATCAGTCAGTCATCAATTATTCCCCCTTTTGACACACGGTTCAACCCATGTGTCAACTTCACACACCAGACAAAACGTAAACAAGGGAAGCAGCACAGACTGCTGTTCCCTGGTTCCCCACAACAGGCCTCTCTCCCAGAGAGGCTCTTATCACCAGGTGGGCTATCTCAGTGGTAGCCACAACTGTGGGGATGGGAATGATGTTAGAGAAAAACAACAGACATACAATTCATGAGACAAAAGTAGCCTTGAAGCTACGTGTACAACTGCATCTGTCCTGGTAACACCTAAAGAGAAAAGGTCAAAATTGTTAATGTGAACTTTCACACAGCATTGTGTTCTTTTGGCATCAGCATTTCATCCAAAAACTCCATCTGATGCTGATCATGTAAATTTTGTTGAAGTCGTCTCCATTCACCCAAATGTGTCCAACATCCTGAAAATGAACATTCCACAAAAAATAAAAGTCAAAACCCACATAATGAATAGAGTATCCTTTAACGTTGGCCTGTGGGAGCAAACAGATATTATAGCAGCCACATGGTCATGTGGCTTTCTGTCCTGGCTGTTGACAGAAGACCAGCAGGGTTAAAACAGTACATTTCAATCATAATCATAATTACAACCTCACCCTTCTCGTCAACAGTCCTGGTCAGAGGTCATGAGCAGTCAGGTAGTCCAAGTATCCAAGGTATTGTAAAACTACGTTAAAGTCACTTGGAAACTTTGTCAGTCTCCACAGTCGTCAGTGTCAAATCTAAGTGACAGGGTCTGAGCTCTTAGGCCTTTCCCATAAACAATTTCTGCCAATGGTGCCTAAATTACTGCACAATGAACGACCCAATATCTGCTAGCTTATCATGGCCAAAAGTTTACATTACTTTAACCAAAAGAAACTGAAATTTCTTTTTGAATGTGAGGAATCTTCCCTCTGCTGAAATAATAAGACCCAAAATGTGACCTTTGTGGCAACAAACTGCAGTTTGGACAGGCTGGCCTAGTGCCCCTGTCCAGCCAGATGGGTCAAAGAGCCAGAGCAGCTTTAATGCACCCTTCTCTGGTCTCACTCGCAAATCCCAGTACCATCACCATACCGCAACAAAGGCGCGTTCCTCTGGCCACTCCAGAGTCTCCAGGCTGTCCATCAGAGCAAAGTAATCCATCGTTTCCCAGAAACGAAGATTCACACCAACTCCGACACAACCGAGTGAACGCATACTTCTTTCCACACAAAAAACAAAACAAAACAAAAGGCAAACCCAAAATTGACTGTCATTCTACATAAAAACGTTTGAAAGATCCACAACCAAAAAATCATTTACTGTTTGTTGGACTTCAAAACAAAATAATTTGTGTATTCGATACCATCGGCAGCCTGGCCTGCACAGCAGCACTTACAGCTTGCAGGTCTTACACAAATCTCCACAGGCTCGCCCTCACGTTGAATATGACGTACCAGAAAAATGGGGGTTCTCACTGGAGAACCAGCACATGGCACCCTTACTCCAGCTTTCAACAAAGCATCAAACACAGGCCCAACGCCTTCAATTGCTCCGTCTGAGAGGATACTGGTTACTACATGGCCTGTACTTTAATTTAATTGTCATAGCAACAGGCTCAGACTTTTTAATCTGGAGAGCATCATGTTTTACCTTTTAGCCCAGAAAGTACTGAGAATGTCTTGTAATTCTGAGATCTCTTCAACAAACTTAAACATTTTCTTGTCAATGTCAAGTTGGGATAATCAAAAGATATGATTACATCTGCAACTTCAACATCATGATTCAACAATTTACAATTAGCCTTCAGGACTTCCTTTAAGTGCACCTGAGGATCAGCCGTAGCCTTCCAGTTTGAGGAGACATTCAGCTTTTACACCCAATAATCCAAGTTTGTACATGTTCGATTCACCAATGAGATGTGAGGGTCAGATGTTATGAGTTTACAAAATTTAACACTCATGCTGGCGCTGTTGGTGAGGCAATGCATTTAACATTATCCAAAATACCCTAATTGAATTTAGACAAACCTCGTCCAGTGTTATTTCATCAATAATTCTCTTGATTTTCATAAGTGTATGCGTGTAGCCTACTGCAACGCGGGCATAGGCTACAACGTCAATTTACGTGTGTGTGTGTGTGTGTGTGTGTGTGTGTGTGTTCCAAACAGCTGCACAACAGAGCAGGGGAGAGTTACCTCCCTCTCTAACATGATTTGTGTGCCAGGGTGTTGGAAAAACATTGGTAGCTCTCTCTACCTTTTTTTTTCTTTTTTTTTTTTTTACTGTTTTCCCACTTATACCCCATGGTGTACAAGTCAAAGAAAAATCCAACAAACAAATCTTACTTTGTCAACTATTTAACTGGACAAACTATCATAACTAAGGAATGAGAATTTGAATATTATTCAATACATTTTAGTAGAGCTTTACATCTTTTAAAGAAAAAACTTCCCACCTACACCAACTACCGATGCGTGGAGCTGGGTGGCTACTGGTTACCGAGTTTCACAGCTCTTCACAACCAGTGGTCTCAGAATCCATCCGGTAAAAAGATTTTAACATGTCTATCATCATTGTATACATAGGTTCTTGCGGCATGTGGCTTTGTCCGGCCTCTAGGCGTTCAATTTCTCTTAACATACGTTCAGATTCTGTATCAGCATTAGGATGTGCAACATGCGTCTGTGTATCAATGTGTGTATTGGTGTGGGTGCTCTCACGTGCTTGCGCGCTCCCAGCTGCCGACCCAGTGTCTCCACCAGATCCAATTGGGCTATGGAACCCTTCCCATAGTTAACTGACATGTACTTTACATTCGGGGCTTCATAATCTGGTCCCTCGGATAGATTACTTCCTGAGGGTTTACCCTGTTCTGCTCCCATTGTTATATTCTCTCAGACGTTTGCAATTTTATCCACAAAATCAAATCAAGATTTTTTTTTTCTTCTATTTTTCTTATTATCTTGTTTTAGTACTGATGATATTACTACTAAAATTTGGTTCTTTCTTAACAAACAGGTTTGAAATCAAAATTTAAAAATCGTTTTCCCCTTACATTACAGGGGGAATGATACTTCTAAATTCAGGAAAATTTTCTTTCTCCTAAGAAAGAGATTCCAATTTAACTTTACTCTTTTCTAGACAGTCAAAATTGTTAGGACAGATTATTTCTCTATCGATCCCCAAATCCCACCTACGGTCCTTCGGGGGGAAAAGAGAAAAAAAAACAAACAAAAACAAAACAGCAACCTGCCACTCTCAAAGATTGAGAGGAGATCCTCAGCCTACCACTCTCGGGGAAACCAAGAGGAGACACCAGCCTACCACTCTCAAAAGCTGAGAGGAGACACCAGCCTACCACTCTCGGGAAACCGAGAGGAGACAACAGCCTACCACTCTCAAAGATTGAGAGGAGGCACCCTGCGCAATTTCTATCGGCCGTTTCCTTTCTTAAAACTCACCCGAAAGAACAGCGAGGTGTTTTCTGCAGCCACCGAGTTCGTTGGACCTCAACAGTGAGGGGATCCCGTCCCTCCAGACGTCAGGCCCTCTTCTCTTCCTTCCTTTTCTGGGGGAGTTCGAGGTTTTCCAAGGGCTTGGCCCCTGGTGTGCACAGCCTAACACCGTCAGTCCAGAAGTCCCAGAATCCGCTCACGGATGAGGTCCCTTCGTGGTCGCCAGATTGTGGTGGCAAAAAAGATTATTCGTCCAATAAAGTGTTTAAAAAAGAATATCTTGACACGTCAGCTGTCTTTTTGAGTTTTAATAAAGGGCATTCATGAATGGAGTCACACAAACACAACCGAACAGGAGTACAGTCAGTGAGTGAGTGGCCTGAAGATGTTCTCAGGCACGCTATCTTATAGTTTCCCAAAACACATAGCAGCAGACAAAATATACGACACCCAGGCAGTTCTGCCTAGCTTCACCACCAGGACACAACAACCTCTGGTAAATTTCCACAGGACTCTGTTGTAGGAGCTTCTCTGGCTCCTGACCTTTAACCTGTCCTGAGTGGTCTCTGTCCCTGGCCTGGTGAATCTCACACTGTTATCACCATGAAAGGGTTAACTAAGGAGAGTTCACTTGGTTAACATGGTTATACAGCACTTTGTCAGCATACTATGGGTTAACACCAGAATTTCCCATTACAAAACACTCCTAACTTCTAACGGATAATGTATCGTAATATGGTTTACATCTTAACTTCATTGTCTGATGATCCTGAACTTCTCCCAGTCATCTCAGTCATGGAAGACGCCATTTCCACAGAAGTGTTTTTGTCCTCAGAGGCCATTGTCACTTTGCCGACGAGAGGGTGAATGTGAGCGAGCGGTGAGCGCTGCAATCTAGAATCTGAACTCCAGATATCGTATCCCTTCCCATTTCACACCTGGACCTACAGCTTTGGAGTTATTGTGATGGTTCCCCCTGTGTTTTGGTAAAAAAAACAACCTTGTAAGATTGTCACCCCCGACCCGTTGCCTAGATATCATCTGGCACGAAACATAGACGGCACTACAAAACAAAAATGCCGCCTAATCCGATAACATATGATATATAAAATGTTCCCCTTTAACTAGGCCATTTCATCACTCCCTACTCTGTCAGGTTCATCCTCAACTGATGGTCAGATGGTCTCACATTATCAAATCCATGGTTGAATCAATGACTGCAAGATGCACAGTCCCTGAGGCAAAGAAGAACTCCAAACCATGACATCTCCACCATCATGTTTCACAGTTGGTATGAGTTTGTCTCTTGAAAAGCTGTTTTTGGTCTGAGCCAAAAATGTCTTGCTATGGCCAAACAACTCTGCCCAGAACATATTATTTCAAAATACCTGGTCTTTGCCTGTATATTAACTGGCAGACTGCTTTGCTCTAATGTTCTTTTTGGACTGACCAAAACTGGGGCGTCCAGGCCAGGACACGTTTTTGATCAATGCCATTTTTTTTTTTGCAAAGGAATGATTTATTTGAAATAATTTGGAGACCTGTTTCAATCCCTTGCCTGAGTCACAGGCCTCCATTCTCTGAGAGCTTCAGAGAGGTCTTTAGATATTGACATCACACACATTTAGCAAAGAGAACAGCAGAGGTTTAAAGAGGAGGGGTTTCAGCTGTAGCCCCTAAGGAGGTTCTATTCATTAGCACCTCACCTGGAGCACCCGATTATAATTTTGTGGATATGAAGGTGTGATAAGTGTAGCGGTGTTCGAACTCTTTCCAAGGGACTGCTTTTTTTTTGGATTATGAAAATGTTTAATGTTTAAGCATATCACCTCTTAACAGGCACTGTTTTAAAGATGTAAATGTATTGTTAGACTACGTGTATGTTGAACTATAGGGCACTTTGAGGTTTATGAAAGTCTTTTAAAAGCAGCATTTTTTTAAACCTCAAAAAGTCAAATAAGTCATACATTTTATAGACAAACATCTTCAATGATTTTTCTTTCCTGTTGTAAATAGGACTATTATAAAATGAGGTTGTATGTGACTGCGGCTTCCAGAAGGCGTTATACACTACACACTCTAAAAGTGGGATTTTTTTCAATGTATGAGGTTTTTCGGTCCTTGGAAGTTTCAGCTTGCACCATTTGACCTATTGCAACTACTGTTATTACTGCAGAGTAGCTGGAATCCTCATTAACGTGCAAATATCAATTCAATAAAACTTATGATTGTTTAGAATGGGGAAGAGGTTGAGGTCCTATATAAACAGTGTTCTGCCTGATACTTAGCCAGGAACTGAACTGCTGCAGTTGTTGACAGCCCCCTGTACCATTCCATTCCTACAGGGTTATTGTCATGCTTTGACTGGTATGATAATGAAACGGAGAAATGCATTCTTTCTGGTGTTTAAAATGGTCTTAAAAAGTTAGAATTAAAGTTGGTGAGCCCTGTAGAATCTCTGTAAGAAGCTGGCTAAAGGGAATACATCTATAAAATGTTTGTATTAATACTGATCCCCTGGTACTCCAGACTTAGAGGTTTCACTGTTCAAAGAGAACTGAGCTTCCAAAAGTGGTATCCATTTAAGATGGGTAAAATTGTCCCCAGAAAACTCTCACAGTAATAAAATCCAAGTCTGATGCATTTACTCTTCATCATCTTCAGTAAACATATGTGTTTGACTACTTCCACAACATCCTTCAGCTGCCTGCCATTTACTAGACAGATGTCCTATTCAGTTGAAACTCACTGGCTGTGTTTTAAGTCCAGTGATTGACTGACTGCTTCATGCTGTATCTATGAAGTGTCCCGGGGAGAACCATGATAGAAGGTTAGCTTCATTTTATGAGTACTGGTTGCTTTGTTCAGTGTTATATGCAGCTGTATGTATTTCAAGACTTGATCTTTACTGTTATTTTTGTATGATGTATTGCTATTCTTTAAAGTAACAACTAGAATGTAAGGCTGCATGCTCAGCTGTATTTATTTTGGGGTCAAGGCAAATATGCAGAAATGTGATGAATATTTATAAGCCGGAGTAATAAAAGTGAGTCCATTAACACACAGTTCTAATGGGAATCAAATGGAGGAACAGGGGTAAAAATGAAGGTGGTGCCTGCTCAGTGGTGTGCTGAGGAAAAATGTGCCCATAGTCAACTTCAAAATCTATAATTGAAAGATATAATTTCAAACACCAGCTGGAGTGAAATATCCTTTACCTGCTGAGAGAAATGGAAGTTCATTTGCATGTTCTACTCAACTATAGCAAGACCTCATCCTGACTGCTGCACAGTGTGTTGGGCATCCTGCCCCGGAGCCACGTATTAAAGCAGAGTCAGCACATTGTCCACCTCACTATTATCTCTGTACAACTGCCAAGAAATGAGGCGAGGAACCTGTTTGTCTGCTTGACAAGAAAGTCAAAAGACTTACATCTGTTTTGTGGAGGATGGACCTCCTTTATAATTTTGCATTTGTCATGTGACTGCTTTGGTTCAATCACGATTAAGCATTCACATCTGCAGTATAAGTAGACTTTCTTGATTAGGTGAACAATAACTTTGTGATTGGAGACCTGCCCAGGAACAAAACAAATGAAGTATAAACTGAACTGTGGCTTTTTTTGTGATATTTTGAGAATCTTTCAATGCATAAATGTGCATAAACAAAACAGCTGGATGTAAACCCAGCTAATGAGTGTAGATGTAGACGTGTCTTCAAGAAGATAGGAAAGAGAAGAGAATAAAAAGGTTTTTTCTTTCTTTGTGCAGCACAGGCCATTGCATGAAACATCAACCAGATGTCACTTTGAAGATTGTTTATTTTATGCAACTTTTTCATACAACCATATAGTGATGTGACATTAAAAATATTGTTTTATGGATTTCAGCTGCATTTATGCAGTCCTGCTTGCCCTCTCTTTGTCGGCAGTGGCATACACCTGATGGACACCTTTCTCAAATTTTTTTGTTGATTGGTCTGTGTGAGAGAGACAGTTATAAAGAAAAGGAAAGTGAGGTTTTGGTTTACTGTGGCATATCAAAGTGGAAAACCAGTTGTTTGAATTAAACAAGTCATATGGAAGTATGTCTGATAGTCAGTGGAGCCTGCAGTCCAATGTTTGATCTTGATTCATGAGATGAACGTGACAGATCACTTGTTTATCCCTCTCTCGGTTCAGCTAATTTGAGCAGAGGTGAATGTCTGGTGTACTTGGGTATGTGCGTGGGTACGTATGACACATCTCATTGTGAGCCAGTGTTATTTGCACATTTGTCCTCGCTATTGTGTTTTTTATTTATCGCGTGTTATGCAGCAACTTTCCCTTGTTCCAAGCCAGATTTCTCCTCAGGGAGACTATTAAGAAACTGGACTTAACTTGAAGTAACTTGACTTGAGATAATGTGGCTGTCTGTAGCAAAGAACAGCAGATCTTCTGCATGACTTGCTTGGATAGCGAGCGAAGGGATGAATATTAATTAAATTAAATTAAATTAAATGATAAATGTGTAGACTCCATTGTATTGGAAAGCATACGATTGTACAGGTGTACCTAATAAAATGGCCACTACAACCTCTTTCTCATAACTTGTAGTTGCAACTTTGACCTGATGTTGAAAGGGAGTGTGGCTGGCTCTGACTGACCAACAGAGTTTTGTTTGCCAACACCAGATGCTATATTGTGTCTTTTTGAGCACCAAACAACAGATAATTGTGGGGGCAGGGTGTTTGCAGATAAAAGGTAACATTTAATGGGATAGTGGCTGTGTGACTCAATATTTAACTGCCTTAGGGTAGGTCTGGTTCTTATCTCTGACCTCTTGTCTGGAATTTGCATGTTGTAGTGTCCCAACAACAATGTTATTTAGTGGACTGGATTACAATTGCTTCATAGAAATGTTTGAGTGATTATCTGTTTGTGTGTCAGCCACACAATAATGAACATTTTGTGTCTCACAAGGTGTCTACTATCACTGAATTGTAATTAAGACAGAAGGGGAAATAGATTCAATCAAGGGGAGGAAACGTCAAGCTTGATTGGAATGTGTCTTCATTTCCTACATTTCTTTTACTGTATCACACCAGCTTAGATAGATTTCCTGCACTGTAGTGTTGTGAATTATTTGCCATATTATCATAATTTTCATCAACTTCACACTAGCAATAGAGTAAGTATTTATGTCATGGTGCACTGCACAGGTTCCCACTGCTTCTAACTAAACTGTGTCATGTTTTCAATCATTCTTTTTTTATGGTGGTGTCACATTTTAGAGTTCCAATCTGATTATATCTATTGAAAAACTTTGATGTGCGAGTCCAAAACTCAATTCATCTGATAAAATTAAATTTGAATGCTGCACTTTAATTTCTGTACTGTATCTGCAAGCTTTTGATTTGCATGTGCTGTTGAAATCCACCCTTCTATAACAAATTTGCACAACAGAAAATATGTCAGTTAAGCTGTTTTGCATGATGCATTATGGTTGAACACATTGACATTGCAAGTTTCTCTCCTCAGTTTCTGTCATGAAGCCAAACTCTGCATTGCTGATACTAGTGTGACAAGAGTACGGAAAAGGAAGTGTAAACTAAATTAGATTAAAGAGGTAATTACTAATTTCTGAATTTTGCCTGTGATCTAACACCACCACAGTCTGTTGTGACAAACCAGAAATATCATGTTTCATTGGTCAACAGTTTCTACTGTTAAAGGTACATTGCCATTATACGGTGCAGTGCGTAGGTTGTTAGCCAGGAGGCACTGACATCCTCATTAAAATGAAGCTTTAATTAATGATCCTGTCTGTTTATTACAAGCGTTGTTATGTGCACGGGTGCAACCCCTGCACGTTTACACATTGTCAACATGACATCAACATGACAATATACCCTGATGACTATCTTTGATTATGAGACAGAAATTTGATTCATCAGAAAGCATAGGTTAAACTTAGAATCTGTCGCAGAGCCCAATTCCCCCCACAGAAATACTGACAGAGTGCCTGAGGGTCTGGTCACTTTCATTATAATAGACAGCAGAGAAGATTTGGTTTCTGCTGCAGTAACCAGGCAGCTGCAGTCAGGAGCGCGGCTCTCTCACGCTCTTGCCCAGTAATTAGAGACAGGGAGGATGGAGGGAAGAGCTTGCATTTAACCTTCACATCCCCTTGTTTTATTAGAAGTGAAATCCTTGTCCTATCTGGACGACTCACACTTTTCAATTTCCCTAATGTGTTCATGGTCATCCCTATAAACATTAAAATGTATTTCTTATCATAGTTCATTTGTTATTTTTGCCATTCTGTAAATATGTGTGTGGTATTTCTGTGGTTTGGATTTGTACTTTTTCTGAAATAAGACATAATTCTACTTATGTTTATCAAAAAGACTTGACTTTAGAAGTGTAGTTAAGGGTAATTAGTTTTGAGGTGTTTGCTCCTTATCCACACCACAACTAATTTTGTATGCCCACTGGGATGCTTGGCTTATTGCCCTTCAGTGCGTGCACTGAGGGAATCCCAAATTCCTCTCGTAAAAGCACAGGAAGCTGTGACCTCTTTTGAAAGGCTATGAATCATCCTGTTATCTCCATCTCTTCAGCAGGGACTCTCATTCCAACGAATCACTGTCGCGTCAGAGCTCGGTAAATGAAGTGGGATGGCAGTAGTAATAACATTGCGATGGCATTCTTGGAATTCAGTTGGAGACTGAAATTTGCATGGCCTCAGATATGCAAACAACAAAGAGAAAGATGCTATAGGAGGGGATTTAAGTCATACAAAAGGTACAATGATAGAAAGATCTGCTCAGTAATACTCATTCAGCAGTGGATTCCCAGGCTGGGGTAATGAAGCACACACAGTCATTAGCATGCCCTATGTGTGTCTAGTCAAATTACCTCTTGGCCTTGCCTCTGCGTTTCAAAACAACCAGCCCTTCAAGTCAGCTGATTAAATGCAGCAAATCCCTGCTTTGGATGGTTTTTCTCTTAATTGGTGGTGAAACTTCAAGCCAAGTTCACGCATAAAATATCATTCTTGGAATTCCCATTTAATATCCACTGCATTCAACATCACCGGGGATCTAATCTATGTGGAAACTTGTACAATTAAATGTTAAATTTGAAAGACAGTTGCAAATAAACAAGATAAACTGTTTTTTTAGGGCAGTACAACAGCTCACTTACATTCATTTGAGTCAACATATCCACACTGCGGCCCCGTGCTGAGATTTGACTGTTTCACTTTGATCGGTTTTATCCTTTCTGGCATGCACATTAGGTCTGCATCTGTCCCCCACATTCCTCTAGATAGGATATGATTTAGACCACTGCATGTCTCTGAATTAGCAAACAGTTACTGGCAAAATGGATTGTCTTAGGCGTAGGAGAATGGGCTGCAGAGTTATCTTTTTCTTTTTGCATTTCATCATAACGTTTATTCTGTGTGACAATGAATCAGATGAGTGAGACCTCACAAACATGGAAAATATTTGATTGATAAAATGAGGAATTTGTGCTCTCCTTTCTAATCTGTGTGCAGAAACAGAATGAGTTTCAAAGGTCACTTCCCTGCCTCAGACAGACATATTGGATATGTCACTTCTGTCTATGTTTGTTGTGGCTTGAGGTGCATCACGCCTCACATTAGCCCTGAATCATCTATCATGTAATTTTATTCTCAACCCTTTAGTAAAGCAGTAGGGGCGATATATATTTGATAGTTTTAATGTGAAATAGCAGAGGCGATGGCAGAGTCATCTAAATAGCAATTTTACAGCCGGCAGAAAATTAATAGTGGTTGGGTTCTTCTTCTTTTTGGCTTGACTTACAAAAGCACAGAACAGGAAATCCTAGTACATATCATGGTCAGAGGTATGTCACTGTTAAAGCCTTTTACAGGTATAAATGGTTGTTTATACATTTGCTCAATGGAAGGACACTATAATTCACCGGCCATGTTCACATGTGGCATAATGCCAAATTAAATTCTTCAGGAAAAATTAGGTTGAAGCTGGCCTCCTGCCACAACACTAAAATTGCATGTGCCCAATTTCAATGTTATCCATGCTGAATTTGATATGGGCTTTGTTGTAAGGAGATAAGCTAATAGTGGCTGTTACAGATGAATTAGACAATCCATTGAGCAATGTACTGTAAAATCACATCATGTGTGCTCGCCTCTCGAAGGAGACGTGTTTGGGTTACATTTTGGACTATTAATGACTGTGACATTTCGAAATGTCTTGTAAAATAGGGCACATTGCCTGTCCTAAAAAGGGGAGATGGGGCACCTGGTGGTCCAGCCAGAGCTGGCAAGGGTCCCAAGAGATGGAGAAAAGGCTAACCTTTTGAAATAAAATAAGATTAGGTCATTCATCCTTGTCTCAGCATTTCCATTGTGCCGTTTTGTGCAGAGAAGAGATGAAATCAGAGCAATCTGATGGGCCTCTCCCACAGTACCTAAACTCTAAAACTGCATTTCATGATGCCTATCTAAAACATATAGCACCACACATGAGATATCAGAAAGACTTGCATAACAGCTCCTCACTGTGCGGTCGCCTGTTCTAGCATAATTTTTGGTCCTGTCATTTCCTGCAGTATAAGGTCAGTCCTTATCTCAGTTTGCATATTGATCCTGTGATGTCATTGTGTGAAAAAAAAACATATCTAGGAGGCATTTCTGACTTTCATTTAAGTCCTCTGTCAGGATTATAGTTATACACAGAATTTTGCATATCACATTGCTATCTTGCTATCTGCTGGAGGAGAACTGTGGAAAGAGGTGTTGTCATCCCAGAAGTCATTGCATTCCTCAATGTAGGTCAGATTGCTCAGATTTCTTGAAGTGATAATTAATTCTCCATAAAGCTCAAAAATCCACCCTCAGTGCAGAACCACCAGAACCATTGTGTGTTCATTTTTGACTTAATATTCATGCTTCTGTTCTTTGATCAGCTTGCTGTCAGTGGGAAATAACTCATGATGGGAAGCTGCTAATCCCTCAGAATGAGTGTTTGTGGTGATTACTGCGTTCTACAAGTGAATATTCATAGTATTTAAATTCGTAGCTGCATTGTGATGAAAATGATTCACCTGACACTGCTGTAGAACTAGGTTACCGATTTATGTGTTTGTTTTTTTTTGACTCCCAAATTGCAAATCCCACATGCTACTTGAACAATCATGCCAACGTGATCCTTTTTAGTCAAAGTCTGCAATGCACACTTGCCCACTTTCTGCTCATTAATAACACATTGCTCTTTATGGATATTGAGTTTGCAGAGTCTATTTGTATCATCTGTTGCTAGCTGCTTTGTTGCATGTCATAAATATTTATGAATTACTTTTATACATGAAGCACACAAGTGATCAGCTATTTAGGTTTCATGCACAAAGATAAAGTCCTGCATAAGAGTGAACCAAATATAGCAATGTTTTACATTATTTAAGGTAATAAAGGACAATTCCAGGCAAATTCAACCTGGAGTTATAGCCCCAGGTTGAATTTTCCCAGAAGTAAGTTTCTGAAAATGTAAAATTGCTATTTTATTTTCTGAGTTGCATTGAAATGGTATTTTTTGTAAATACTTCCAAGCTACTGTTGTTTTTATTGCTTTCATGATGTAAGTGAAAACCCAAAGAGAAAAAACAGTGTTTGATTTCCAAACTTTGTACTTTGAGAAAACCCAAAACGGCTGCAGGGAATCAGAGCCCTGGTCTACGAGGGTGAGTCAGAGGCATCAGAGCCTGCAGTCTTGGACCTCATGTCATTCCCATTTAATATTTTCATTAAAGTGATTACACACAGAACCCTATATAAATCTCATGTCATTGTTGCAGCAAATTTAACTCTCTGCCCCAAGGAAATTAACGGTGTGATGTTAACCTTTGGTGTGATAAAGATAAACCCCTAACTTGGGAGATACTTTCATGAGGACACCGCCATCCTGAAACAGATCAGACTATTGCTTCATTGATACTTAAATACTAAAACAATATTGCAGTTAGGGCTCTGTGGTGCTGATCCACCAGCTCCTCCTCTATTCTCTCTTTACTTTCATATCACAACCTACCACTAATGCCCACGGCATGTTCCAGGCTGCAAGATCAAATGCTGTGGTCTCATTTTGGGACCAGTCGAGTCAGCAAGGAAGTTCTGAGACACTGTGAAGCCCTGTAATATGATCTTTATAATCACCACTCTCCTCAGTGTTTGTATAATCACAGTAGCTCCCGCCTTGCTCTGCTCCTTTTACTGTGAGAGTGTGACTTAACTTGGCAGAAAAAAAATATTTGTTACTTATTGTGTTTGTGCAAGGGCTGACCCAAAAAACGTCGAAGCTTCGTTCGTTGCCATGGTAATCGATCATGAAATCCGTGATCAATTGTTTTTTTGTTTTTTTCCTTTTTGACACGGGTTCTCATCTGCAGTTGTTACATTGAAATGAGTAGGCTACTTGCCATCCTGGAAACCTGCCTGATTTCGGAGACATGCAGTGTTTGTTTGCCATACATTCATTATTTCAGCTATGATCCCCCCATGTTGATCGATTTTATGTCCGCAAATAATCGACAGCCCTAGTTTGTGCACCCCTTTCCTGAATTCAGTTTTAGCTAACAGAGTGGATATTTGGATATTTTAAACACTTGGTAACTGGGGTCCTCCAAGTAAAAGGGATTTATTGATCACAGACTGGAAAAAGGTCTAACAGTGAAACTGGTCATTTAACAGTAAAAACAAAGCTGAAGCAATGAGCAAAAATGCCAGTGACAATGCAATAAGTATACCACCTATTTCCTCCATTAATTGGTTTGTCTCCCTCCTCTATTTATATAGACCTACGTCCTGTTTTAAAGTGATTGCCATCAAAGTAAAGGATCTCAGCATGTGGACTGATGCTTGTGTTACAAGATACCAAACACTTGCAATTAATGGAGGGAAAAAGTACTTATTGCATTGTCGCTGGCATTTTTGCTCATGTTCCCCCAGTGCAGAGTCAAAGAAAGAGTTCCATTATTTCAAGAGGAGAAATATTATGGCCAAAGAACAATTGAGCAGTGTTGTTGTAAGGGTTGTAAATGAATTCACAGAGGCTGTTCATTCTAGTTTCTACAACAAAAAAAACCTCAAACATTGAAGGAACATAATCAAAGAAAATGCCTTTGTACCTTTACCTTCAGAACATTTTGTGAAAACTCTTATAAATTCTTCATGAATGCCGGAAGCTCATTACTGTGGATGTCAATTCAAATCCATTGTCAAATCCATTTCACATTAATTGCTGTTAAATTATTAGCAGTGTTGATATTGGCAAACAAAATTATGAATACCTACCATCCACACGATGTGAATCCCATGTGGAAAGCCAGCTGACAGGGTGATTTAGATAAATGTATCATTAGGAATTCTGCTTTTAGTTGTCTAGGATGCAACCAGCAGAAATTAAACAACAAACTCAAATGTGACTATTAATAACGAGTGTGTTGTATTACCAATCATCCAGTTACTATTTAAAATCCTCTCCAGTACCTATAGCAAAGCTTTGCATCACAGACGTTGGTTGAGGTTCTGGTTAAAACCGGACAGTAAAATAACCATTTTCTGTCAAGTCTCTCATTACTACATCAACCTCTAAAACCTGCTAAAGATACACAACCAAAGGAAGAATGATAGCTTTTGGTAGCAGCATCTGCAGAGCCTGATAAGCCTGGTCTAGGTGGCGTTAGTGAATCAAGACCCTTGATTATCTCCATAAGCCCCGTTGCAGTGGCTGGTTCCTAGATGTGGGTCTGGATAAGCCCTGGCCCACACATCACTTACAGCTTTCAGGAAAGGATAACCAAGAGGATAAAGAAAGAAAATCAGTTATGATACATGTTCTACGGGTCACCACACCTTGACAGTGAGACCACACACACACAGACACACACAGACACACACACGCACACGCACACACACACACGCACACACACACCTTGCTGCTTTATATGCTGCTTTAAATGTGGCATGCAGTTGAAGTCTCTCAGGTCTGTGGCTGCTACATGCCCAGCAGGTGCACTGATAGGACATTGTAATACAGGATTTTCTGGGACTTCAAATGCTAGTTTGTTGACAACACGATGCAGGGTTATGAGAGAGGGTACAGCCTAGGGCTCAAATATGAATAACAGGCTTCTGATTGTGGATAAGTCAGGAGTGTAAGGAAACTTTGAAAGCCTTGAAATGGACCCATGGCTTTCATTATAGGTCATTTTTTTTCAAAGTAAAAATTACCTCCATAAGTCAACATTTTAAATCCTGCTTTTGTTTTGTAGTGTCTACCTTCAGTAACTTCTGTTCATACATTTAAATATTGAAAACTGTATATTATTTTCCATTTCAGGAAATGCTATGTTTTTGCCACCCAAAGAAGTCATAGAGAAGGTCAGGGTCTGGTAGGAAGGTAGAATAAAGTAAAGGGCTTTGAAAATGGAAGTGTTTACAGGTTATAACCATGACCCCGGTTAAGGTTCTAGCACAGACCTTGTCTACATCATAAATTTAGCCCATGATACTTGACCAGAATTAACTGGCTTCTGAAAATGTGGATTCATATCTGACATTCAAAAAAACAACTAAAACTGTAGGTGTTGCATCATTGAGGTCGATGTACTGAACATGTAAAATTGTAAATGGTAAATGGACTTGCACTTATATAGCGCTTTTCTAGTCACTTGGACCACTCAAAGCGCTTTACAATGTAATGGTCGCATTCACCCTTTCACACACATTCATACAGCGCTGTTCGCAGACATGTCCTTGCTACACGTTTGTGTGTGTTCTTACAGGACTCGAACACCGACATTGGTAATGCTGATCAACCTGCAAATGATCAGAGTAAACCTAAAACTTTGTTTACAACTGTAATCACCCATTATTAAAAAGCCATAATTTATTCAAGATGAACCAGAGGCAAAATAATCATTGTGTATGAGAACAACAGCGCTGCTGCTGAATTCTTATATTACTGTGGCTTACAGGATACGACTGACATTTGAAAAGGTTGAGCTGTATACGACACTGTACAAGAACACGTTTAGAGAAAGACCTGAAAGTCAAATACAGACTTTTCTTCAAATGCAAAAACAAAGAAAGAAAAACAAATAAATCGTTCCTCCATTTTTTTTTTAAAGTTCATTTTTTGGGCTTTTTCACCTTCAATGGACAGCAGTAGAGAGAGAGACACAGGCAATGGGGGAGACAGACAGAGGGGGAATGACATGCAGGAAAGGGTCGCTCAATGCAGGATTCAAATGGTGTTGCCTGCAGCGAGGACTGTAGCCTCAACACATCGGGCACCTGTTCAACCAACTGAGCTGAACTACAGTATGCCCCATTCCTTCTTATTGTGTGTGTGTGTTGTTTCCAGTTTTATCTTCCATCTTTATTCAGGCATTGCTTGAAGTTCATGTGAGATGAAAATATTTGTATCTAAGAAAATAAGTCTGAGGCATCAGTGGAAATTGGAAAACAACAGAGCAGCTCTGCTCCATATTGCAACTATATAAGCCATAAACACTTAGGTAAGGTTAAGCGTTTACTCTTCATATTGCTGCTATGAATTCTATTTTCTTTTTATATAGGCACATCATTATCATTATCATTTAAAGAAATAGGAATAAGGCATTGCTGTTACTCCATTTAGTGTTGGCAAAGAGGTGAATAATGTCGCCAACTGCTACATTTATAGCGATCAAAAATTGCTTGTTGTGTATTGTTTGCTCGCAGTGCAATTTCTCCAATAGAATAATGCTGAAAAATGACTGCGTGCAAGTGTGTTTGTGCGCAGAGAAGATGGTGTGTGCATATAATGGGAAGCTAAATCATGGTGCCTTGTCTTCATCAGTGCTTTGTGAATTACCTTGCCGTATGGTTGTTTTGAGCAGGTTTTCCACTGTCCAGAGAGATTCTCCTGCTGCACAGTGTCTGATGTGCAGTCTCTTGTTTCTATAAGAGCTCCTATCGGAGATGTGATTAAACATTTGGCACATTTGTTTGTTTCTTTCCCTTATCTGAGGTGTGCTTTGTTGACTAAAGGACTTGAGCATCTGCTCTAAGAAAGAACAGAGGCTGACTCTAAAAGACTTCACAGTTGTTATTCGTGTTTCATCACAAAGGCATAAATGAATATTCATCTGCATATTTTTACAGTTATTAATAAATTACAGCAACATTCACCATTTCAGTAATTAGGCTAATGTTGAACATCATTTTCCTCCATCTTTAGTCTTGTTTCTGTTAATGAGTATATGGGTTTAATGATACCTTCATCAATGCTGTCACAGATGACCATTTGTTTTGTGTTCCTCGCTTGCATAAGATAATCATATCAACAGTGCCACAATATCATGGTGCATGTTTGAGTGTTTCCACCAAACAAGTGGAAACTAACAACCATGACATGTATACTGTATTCAATAAATGCAAGGTCAAGTTAATAACAATCTATGTGATATAGTTGAACATTCAATGCAACCGCTGTGACACCCATCAGGGGAGAATTGCCAGGTTTGTGTTACCTGGTCTCACAGAAACTGGTCGTTGTCACTTTTTGTTGCACCTTATTTCCTTTGTTCAGGAAATGAGGTTTGTCATGGTGAAGCTGTAATGAGCTCTTGTTAAAATGACACAGAAAGGCTGCGCGACTCACAGCAGAAATTCGCTTCTCTCAGCAGGCTGATACGGCTGCAGTGAGAGCAATGACAGTCGGTGGATGGCCACAAAAGTTATAGCCACTACTCCAGAACATGGCACAGTGTATTATCTATATATGTATCTGCTACAGAAAAACTTAACTCTGTGTCTAGTGTTTTCATTTCAGATAGTATTGTATTGTAACATTATCTCTTGGCTCCTTGTGATAATGAATGTTTGTTTCCATAGAGTTGCACTTACAATGGATACTCTGATCAACTGTCATAAGTGGTTTCTTTTCAATAAATATACTGTATGTGATTGATAGTTGAGGATCAATATCCCTTATTGCAGGTTAATAGTCTGATGTCTGGTGCTGCCTCCCCCCTTGTTCACTGCATCAACATGCAACAGTTGGCATTGACAAAAATATGCTGTGTGTGTAGAAGTTTTACAAAGTGCGTGAGGCTGAGGAAAATTATGTCACACTTTTTACAATCAGGCCTGATCAGGAAAATATTAGGAAAATACAGCCCATTTTGCCATGCTTGGTAAACATGTAAATGCAAATTTCTTGTAAACTTGAGCTTGCAGAGCACCTTTACTGTGCAGAAATTGATTTTGACCCTGGTTATTCAGTGGGTGAATTGGGAAGCCTCTGTAAGGAGTCCTGTTGCAGATCTGATGAAACCAGAGATGGGAGTAAAGGGAGGGGGTAGGATGAGGTTCTTTGATCTCCATCTACTTGAATGAGCACTGGCATAAATTGCAGCATCCACTATCAGCAGTGAAAATCAAATGAGATCTACAAAGCCTGGGCGTTGTTCAGCTGATGTGCTCTAACTATTGGCAGGGTCCAGTGAGATATCATTTACATCGTTGTAGTTGGAAGACACAGATAAGACTGACAGATAGGCTGCAGGAATGAGATAGCTGATTGTGTATGCTCTTCTGATACTTGCTCCTTTTTATTTAGTCTTTTTCAACACTCTGCTTGGCGACACTGGGAAGTGTGTGTCTGTGTGTGTACATTTTAAAGGAAGATAATGGTAGATAACAAACAACTTCAGACTGTGCAGTTTATGGGTCAGCAAATTTGGCAGTAAGTTTAGCGACATCCCTGTCAAACTAACCCCATAAAACACCACTGTATACTTTAAAGATCGCTGGCTGACACACACTAGCCTGGAGCATATGTACACAGCCACAGATGTATTATTTTCAGAGCAAAGAATGATTTTCCTGTGAGAAATCCACAATGTGGGCTGCCAAGAGAACATTTTTTTATTTTATTATTTCTTTTATAAAAGATGCAGCACAATCAATCTCAGCCATCGCCTTTCCTTGATGATGAGATCACAATCCGTCTCACTGAAATTTGGTTTGGGATTTTCCGCCTACCCATGTATATTCTGCACATCAATAAGACAATGTTGCAAGCTCCAAGTATTTATTCAGTGAAAACTTTATGATTGTGAGGGAGTAATGCTCCATCCTGTAGAAAAAATGTCTTTGCAGATATCTTGAGCATTCAAGGAATCTTTTTGAAGATGAAAATGGCAGCATGTGCATTGTTCTTTGAGTTTTCTTTTTGAGGAGGCATGAATACAACAGGGTCACGAAGCACAACTCGGTTGTGAGTGAATGCTTGATTAAATCTAGATAGCAATAAGAATCCCTTACCCAGGAAATATATCAGGGATGAATTGTTTTTAATCTGCCCCTGTGCGGTTTAACAAGTTATGGCTTTTTAATTGCACCCTAATTACTGCTAACTAGTTGTTCGTTAAAGATTTAGCATCACTTTGCCTTCACAACAGCACAGTTAAGATTTATCAGTGTTAGCAGGCCCTCGATGTAGCTGAACAACATTTCAGCAACAAATGAACGACGTCTGTGTTCGGCTGGTTGTGGAAACAGTTTCACACTGTCTGGTCCTGCATTGAAATTCTAGTCCTGTAAAAGACACAGGCATGGAGTGGAAAGATAACAAGCTCACTCCTAATCTCCCTAAATGTGTTTGAGGCAGGTGTTTCCTGTAAAATGAGGACAACACACCAAGATCAAAGCACATTGCTTCATAAATTTTGTCATCTACTTTCCGAGTGAAATGACCTAAAAGCCATTTGCTGTTTGGAACTGTTTAAAAAATAAAAGTATAGATGTGTTTGTATTTTCAAATTTGATACTAGAGTCAGTATCTGACTTACAAGACAACGGGTTTCATTCTAGGTTTGACTTGATGTCGGCATTGAGCACTTAGTACATGATGCAGTTTAATGGATAACAGTGTAACATCAGGAAACATTTAGAGGTGGAACGACAAAAGTAAGTTACTCTCAAGAAGTTACCCCCGCCATAAGAAAGGTCAGCAGAGGAATACATGTGATGTTAACAGAAGTGGCTCTACATCATCTCGTTCTGAAGATACAGGGCCACCATGGAAACAAAACTGAGTGCTGTTTTCAGTGGATGACACCTTATCTGCAGCAGCAGCAGCAGATCTTCTATTTTGGGATAAGGGAGAGCTGCGTTTGCACAGGTTTTCCTCTCCTTGCTCTTCACTATGTGGCATATAAGATTGTCTTTCCTGTCTGGACTGGAAATAAAATCTGTGATTAAAGAAATGAAATAAAAGGCAGGATACCACATTCCTCTGACCCACTTTAAATCTCCATTGATCTCTCAGTGAATTCAGTTCATTTTGGAGACTATCCTAGATCCTCAGGTGGATAACTGGTGTTTTTCTGGCACTTGAGGATTGAACTTTGATGTGTTGATGTTATAAGTCTTAACTCACATTGTTGAAGCACGAAAAAATGCTTTCTTACATTGAACCTGTAAAAGTAAAGGCTAACCTTTTTTTTTTGTTTGTTTTTATCTCGGAAAGCAAATATCAGACAATGACTTTGATTCAAAACAGTCCGACATTGTCTCATGGATATGCAACACTGCTCCTTTCACACACTGCCACTGTAATGAGAAATAGATTTGATTTCACATGGAAAAAATTACTCTGGTGTTGAGAGGAAATGCACGCGCAACATGCTGATTTTTCCCCAACAAACAAAATTAAATCAGCTCCTCTTTGCATTACACAATTGGTATCCTGAAAGCAAACAGTCTCGTTGTTCTTTTGTTTTAGGGAGGAAAAGCATTGATGGTGACGGTTTTTAAAATTCAGGTCATGTCCCAGCAGACAGCGTCTGAAATGGGTGACCATATGATCCTGTCTGCACTGATTACCTGCAGCACTGTTAAGTGATTACTCTGGCTAATAAGTTGTGTAAAGAGAAGAGTGTCGTATCTGCAATGGAGTCGTCTCTATTCCTCCTGACAGACATATCAACACAGCTGTCGGGTTTTACAGCTCTTGTTGCTGGTATCACTGCCTATTTGTGCCTTGTTTATGAAGCTGTAAACTGACAGGAGGCAAGAGGTGTGTATCTGCCTCTGTCATTCTGTCTGTGTGTGTGTGCATGTACATCTATGTGCGTATTTGTGTGTGTGCAAACAGTGTGCAGAATTATGTATTGGTCTTACAATAAGTTTTGGCTATAAAGAGGCCTGCCACGATGTCACACTTGTCTTGACCAAGTCCCATAACAGTATTATTAACACAATATCTATAGAAATGATCAGAATCAAAGTAATGGCAGTGCTGTCAATGAAAATTCGTCCTTAGCTTTGTTCCACACAGTGGGTCTCATTCATGAAACGTTAGTAAATCTGTGTGTAGATTTGCACATAAAAGCTCTCGGTACTAAAACTCTACTCCAGATTCATGAACGGTGCGGTAAACTCAGATTTGTTCGTAAACACGTGTATTGAATGCCGGCCCATCGTAAATGAACAGCACGCCCCCGGTGATCAGCAATTAACATAGATCTCCATACATGAATAGCCATATAAGGAGATCCTGACCACCATATTAGGAGGTAGGTGCATCCTGTTCACCTGCGGCCATGACGCAAACGAGGAAAGAGGGGGAGAGAGAAAAAAGAGCGATCGGGGATCAAAGGCATTTTGGATGAAGTGTCGTCCAGAAAAAAATATTTAATTCTCTTCTGATAGTAGCGGTGTGACTGTGACAGGTCAAAGGCTGGAGGGAAGAAACAGTTTTAGTGAATTAAGTATCCTTGGTTTATTAAAGAGCTGTTTAAGAAGTAAAGCCAGAATAGTTCGATATGAAATATGAAAAAAACAAAAAACAAAAACATATCTAGAGCGCTAGAGCAGCCACGGGAGGAGGAGGCTCTTCACAGCCTCAGCTGTAGAGGAGCATGCTTGGATCAACACATGAATATAGGCAGGTTATATTGTTACAGAAGCACCAGCTGTCTGTTACAGCTCCATCCAAACCGGTGCCGACTGCGCTATTGCGCAGGGTGAAGTGCGCGCCCACGGAGCGCGTAGCAACACAAATAAGTTTTTTTCCGGTTTTCTATCAGATTATCATCATTAGATGGAGTCTTGATGTGTTTGTGCTCGTCTCAATCCCTAAACCGTCTCTCCCTCCAAATATTTCTAATTGTTTGTCATGTTTAAATTACGTGTTTCAAAGGCATCGGTGCATTCTGAACATGAGAGAGAGTAATACGGATTGAAATTGTAATTTTCAACAGTGACAAGCAGTTTTTATTTGCATTCCTACATTTACACAAGCGCTACACACAGTCAGGAGCAGGTGTAGATTTTGTGAGTAGTTACTAACAAATCTGCACTACTAAAAGATTGATGAATGCGGAAAATGCACGTAAATTCGATTACATGAATTTGACTTGAACATGTTGGAAGGCTGAGGAAGTCTGTAACCAGAACTGAAAGAAACAAGTTACAGTTGCATGTCGCAAATGTAGCACTCTCAAAATGTCCACATGGAGATTGTCTGGTTTATATTACATTACTTTTTACGATGCATTATATTCGTGTTATCATTAACATGATAACATGATGATCAATATTTGGTTTTTTGAATGTCATCTTTGTCAATTACAATATTGGTGACATGCCTACTTTGAAGAGCATCATGGAAGAAAAGTATAAGATTGTTAAACTAATGGACAGGGCTTGTAACAGTTAAGTTGTATGCATTTTGATAGGGCAGTTTTTTTTCAAGAACTGTTAGAAACATTTATAATTCAATTCACACAATTATAAACACAAAGTGCTGGTGGAGGTAAAGTAAATAATCCAATCACCGCTCACTCCGATCTCAGCTGGAACCTTTTCAGGTGTTGAATAACTTTCAATTTTATAATCAGTCATTAAAAATGGAACAAAAGGTGCAATGTTGTTGAAGAAATGGCTGTATAAATTAAACAAAATCGAGTTGTAATAAACCTTTGACTTGCAGTATTTGTGATTATGTGTGTACGTGTGTGAGCTAATTTGCTCCGCCACAACATTTCTGCCATTTCTCTTCACTTTTCTCACTGCAGTTAGTTATTATCCTAAAATGTATGCAGGCAACAACAAATAGGAATGATTACTTTGTTTTGTTCCGATGATGGACAAGTTAGTAGTTTTGACCTCAATACGACCCATTGTGCTAAGAGGGGAGCTGTTCTGTGAACGGAAAAGATGCTGACAAATTCTCAAAACTTGTAACCATTAAGTATTATAAACTGACTTCTGAAACGGTAGTGTGCGTGCTAATTAATCTTGAGGATGTTGATGTCTGTCTATTACCTCTTCACTCACACACAAGCATCTTACAGTGCATCAAAGGAAAGTCGTTCAAAGGCTTCCAAGATGCTGTAAACAAATGACACATTAAAGTGACTTTGCTTTGCTAATTTTTGAACTATGTTTTAAATTTTCATTTCTATCAAAGATTCACAATTTCTATTTCAATTCACGTGTCCTGGCACTCCCCTGTGCTCCGTTCCATTAAAATGCACATATAAACAGAGCGTTTGCTTTCAGATGGAATTAAAGCTGCGGCTTGATTTGATAAATGCATGTGTGGAGCGTAAAGCATCTGAATCTCCTCATCTATGGGAAATATCCAAAGTGGGTGAACTGAGGTGACGGCTTAGCCAGCTTGTTTACCAGACAGATGGAAATGCTGTTTTCTATTTATGCTGGGCATGACACACCAACCCCCTGAAGCAACTCAGAGTGGGAGAGGGAGGGGGCAGAGGAAACGCAGTTGTCTGACAGTGATTATTCTGTCTTAAGTAGAGGGGTGTTAGCATTAGAGCAGTTTCAGTGCAGCTGTTTAGGCCTCTCCCTCACAACTAGACTGCCCTTAGTTATGAGGGGAAGTCCTGACACGCGCAGAATCCCTTTTGACAAATTGAGGCCACTGGGAAATAAAATTGCAGTGGTGGGTACAGAGCAGTGACATACTGCAGCAAGCCAAGTGCCTAGACTGTTAACAGTTTTGGTGACCTCACACTCAAGTCCACTCCAGCATCCATTCACCATGTCCCTTTCCCCCCTTCATCCCTGTCCTGCCTCCCCCTCGGCCTGAGATTAGGATTGTTGTGAGTCAAGGAGCTCCTCCAGACCTGCCAGTTTTTTCGCAAATTGATATCAGGACCTTGCCAAGGAACATGAGGTGTCGTCGGCTAACGTTTAACTGACACCATGGTAATCAGTCATGACAGCTCATTGTGAATCAGGAGAGACTTTCATTGGAAATCATGTGTGTGTACACTAATTATAGCCAGCATAGCCAGTGCGTGACACATGTGCCTCATGGGCAGCTAGGTCATCCAGTGAGGAGGCTGTCCTTGAGTTTTAGAGAACTCTTAAAGATCCTGGTAGTGCTGGTGAGCATCTGCCATTACTGTAGTGTGCTCGAGCTGGAAAATACAGCTCTGACCCTTCAGCCAGGCCTCGCTGTGGAGCGGTAGGAGATCTTTAGAAATAATGTATCCATGAATAAAATATCATTATTTCGACGATTCCCATTAATTGAGATACCATAGATTTGCCCTGAGTACAGCTGCGGTATTCAATTAGAAACAGGTGGGGCGACCTTGTGTCCCGCAGCAGAAAAATCTACAGGCATGGCTCAGCATAGTAGTGGAATAAATGAATGTAGATTATTGAGGTCATCTTGAGATTCAAGTTGGTCATTGTAACACTGTGACATTGTCAGGGACAAAATGGACACCTGTACATTAGGGTTGGGTTTTTCCAGGTTTAGGCCCTGAATCGCTATCGATTCAGTCAGAGATATTTAAGTCACAATATCAATATTGCTTAGATATGAATGAGATTCTCAGAGAACTAATGCTGTAAATTGCACCTCTTTATTGAATTGAATGAATGCATTATTGAAAACATTAATGCTTACATTATGAATGGAGCCCCAAGCAGTTGCATTAATGCACTTTCTATTTAATATGACCAACTACTTAGACATACATGCCAAGAAATAATAGATGTAATGTGTGTTGTTGTTAATGGACCCCAGTGCATGGATAAAGACAATTAACAAGTACACACACAGCTGCTTCTTGCACATCTTGCATATGGCTTTGCTTTTGTCCAGGTCTTTGCTGTCTCTATTGTCTTAAAATCCCACATGCAGCCACACAGCTGCCTTTTATACTTGAAGGTGAACTGGTTGTGTCTTCTTCTGCTATCTGGTCTCTCACATGCAGAGGTGTTGTTGTGTGTTGCAGCTTGTTTCATTTATTTTTATCAGCTGTTTGTATGACATACACTGAAGTCATTAAAGCCATAACAACTATGCACATTTCAAATGCGTTATGTAAATTGGATTTTTTTTCTATTTTGTGATGAGAAAAAAAAGTGTCGGTGTGTGTTTGCTCAGTAGCACTACACCAATGATTACATGACTATCTGATTGTGGCTGCTTAACTCATCCAGGAGTCTGTAGAAGTCACATGAAAAGATAGACCTTGGCTTTTGAAGAATGCTTTTTATTTAGTTTTTTTAGCCCAGCCCTGCTGCCCATGCTGGTATTGGAGATGGTTACATTCTGGTCCTGTGTGAAATGCAATGGCAGGGCTGGTCAGGGTCAGCGATAACGGGAAGCTTTAGTGGGAAAACTGGTGTGCACATGTTGCCCAGATTCACCTTGATAGCCCGTGGAGCCTGGCAGTGTGTTGTTGCCTCTGGTAGGGTGAAAAGTTATGATGGTTCTGGAGGTTGACAGCCGGGAATAAAATTATTAAAAAAGAAAAAAAGGACTAGAGAAGGGTGTTTATGATGAGAGAGCAGGGGAGGTGCAGCGCTTTCGCTGGGGGCAGAAGTGTCTGCTCTCAGGGGATTTGACACTATGCACCCCATCTGCTTATACAGACATTCATCCCACTACTGGTGAGAAAAAAAAATCATCTAACTCAATAACAAAACCCTCATTGTTTCCCCTCACTGGCCGCGATATCTACCACTGAGCTTATAAGACAGACAAAAGAAATGAGACCTATTTCATGAAGCCTCATGGGGCACAAAAGGCAACACTGCTAGAAATGAATTTATCCATGGACTGTCAGATTGAACACTTGAGCGACCGCTGTGAAATCCCCCTTTTCAAAAATAAATATCAACATTTTTCCAGCAAATTATTATTAAAAGCCATACTGTGACTGCCCTGTTTCTGCTCTTCCCTTACGAGTGGTGTGTTCTTTTATTGGTAGTAATGGTGTTGTGGTGGATGACTACTGCTCTGGGCCAAGATTCTTTTATGGCATAATGTTGTTGTGTCAAATTGCATTTTAGGCCTTTAATATTGATTTTTTTTGTGGAGCTTAACATCACTGGCAGATGGCCATGTTCTCATCATTCCCTCTGATATTGAAACAATGACCGAGTCAGTGTGTAAGTGTCCGTTATTTGTAATCTTAGACCTTGGGAGAGGTTGTTGACATGATCATAGGCCAGACAGAAACAAGCAGAAAGCACAGGCCAAACTTCTCCAACTCCTGAAAGTAATTATATATGCATACAATTATTACAATTTTTACGGCCCAATATCATCATCATTTGTGCTGGAGGCAGAAGTAAACAAGCTGCCAAGCTGTGATGACATCTCACTAAATCTTTGCTGTAATGTATTTAAAGGATTTTCATTTGAACAGATTTTACTTTTCCTATGAAATGTATATTAAAATGCACCAGAAATAAAGTTTGCAATCTTATCACTCTTAACAGATGCCTGCTGCAGGTGTCTTTTTAGTTGAGTTACCCTCTGCATATGTTTCCTGGCAAAATGTTTCAGATATTATTAATATCAATTGAGGAAGCTATGGATTGCAGAATGTGCTGATTGTAGCCAAAGCTGAAGTAACGCAGCTTGGGGTTACTAAACACTACTTTTCATGCAGAGTGTGAAGGTCGGAGGTCACCTGTCAGGGGGGCAGCAAAATGCTTTCACATCAACTTAATGACAGTAATGGAATTGAAAAAACACACAAAGTAGTCTATAGTACAATTTTGTTTTGTCAAGCCAAAAAGCAGCATTATTATAGTGTTTAGCATCATGTTGGATATGTTACCTCTTCAGCTCTACAATGGAAAAGTAACCTCATCTCTGTAAATTACAGGTCCCTGCAAGCTGCATTACACTCCTGTTTGTCAGTCACAAACACAACAGTCAGTGAACAGTGAAGCACACACCTGTCTCTCAAACAGTAGCAACAGATACTCAATCCATTGAGCAACACACTGGTCAGGCTGAAAGCTGCTTCCCATTATCATCCTCAGTATCACACACGCCAAACATGAATTTGCAGGTAGACTGCAGTACTTTTTTTTAAATCTGAAAAGTTCTTCCTTTATATAGAGAATTGAACAAAACACTTAAGGGAGTACTTTTGTGTCATAAGTGCTGCACACAGGTGCACCCTCTCCTTTGCTCTCATCCATGATGAAGAATCTTGACATGCAGACAGAGGTGTGAATTACCCACGGTGGCAGGGGCACTGGGAAAGGCAAATGTTGCTCACATTAAGGGATTGAAAGTCAATTAATGATAGAAAGATAGTGGCTTGACAAAATTTTAGCTTTTTAATCTGTCAGTTACTGTTAAATAACTGAGTAATGGTTTTGTCCAGCATTGCCCAAAAGACCCCTAAAACAAATGTGAACACCACCCTGTCGCTGGCAGCTCTACCAGACTGAACTTCTTTATGTTACTCCTGTGAGCCTGAAAAAGTGGAGTCATCCAATAATTCACCAAAAATGTCAAAAGTCTGAAAATCTTAACAGAACTTGGCATTTGAAATATTTCTGGCTCTTTCATTAATAATCATCTGGAGACCTCTCAGACTTACTTTGTGATCTCCTGTAGTAGTCCTGACTCCTGACAGAGGCTGAACCACTGATTTAGCCTATTCTTTGTGAGTAACTAGTGGACAAATGCTCGTTTCCTACACCGTAACGTGGTGTTTTGCCTACAGAGAAGTCCAAAAGCCAAATATATTGAATTTACAAAAAGGAAAGGCAAATCTCCACATTTGAATAGCTGAACTGGATAAAGTTTGGTGTACTGCTTCAAAAATCACCTCTTATTTTACTTATTTTCAGTACCAGACAAAATCCCAGAGGTCAGGGGCATTTAATCCGTTTTTATGTGTAGACACTCCATAGTTGTGTTGCTGTTTCATCTTGTGACTTGAGGCTAGGGCTGCCTGCAGCTATCGATTATTTTCTAATAGATTATTCTATTGATTATTTTATTAATGAATCAAGTGCAGTATTTGCTTTATTAAATAGCTATAGTAAAAAGGCATGTCTGCAAAGGAACAGTCTATAATTGTGCTGTACTAATATGCCTACTAAATACTGTATAATATCTTGATAATATCTGTGCATCTTAAACTCCAATCTCTCTTATATTATTCTATTCTAACCTGTATGTGTGTGTGTGTGCGCCACTCCATTGGGATTTTTAGCATATCCAGATTGTGTCTGTACTTTGATTTCAAAAACCATATGAAATCCAATTTAACCACATACGGATGTGGTTTCAAATGCGATTCTCTTTTTTTTTAAAGTATATTTTTTGGCTTTTCATGCCTTTATTGATAGGACAGTTCAGAGTGTGACAGGAAATGGGAGGCAGAGATGGGGGGAATGACACGCAGTATAGGTCCGACGCGGGATTCGAACCGGGGCCACCTGCAGCGAGGACGATAGCCTCTGCACATGGGGCAGGTGCTCTACCAACTGAGCTAACCACCGCCCCTCAAATGCGATTCTGATCGGGTTTGTACAGATCCGTTTCTATGTAAACGGCTCCGTTTGGAAGCATTTTCTGTGTCACTCGAAGCAATAATGACGACATGATGATGGCGTATTGAACAACAACCAACGCCAACAAATCATGTGGAATATCTGCTCTTGGATCCAGAAAGGAAAGCACCACATTGCTTCGTCCAACACCCCCACCACGTGATTTCACTAGGCTTCGCTGGTCCACCTCCACCAAACGCCCCTTTCCACTTTGCTGTCATTCCAGAGGTGATGGCAGCACCGGAGCACAACTCAGCAGTCGCCTCGGTCGCTGTAGCTTCCTTGCAATTAGCAGACTATTTGCACTGCAGCTCCACATGAATTGGGACAGAAACAAGCACAATTCACTGTCATTTGTTTTGTTTGTTTATTTTTTTATGGGTGTTGCCTGTTACCATAGAAATCAATGTAGATGTAGGAAAAAATCCACACAATAACAGTAGGGCACTGGTCCCTGTTGGGACTGTTGGGACCAGTGCCCGGTGCGATTGCCCGGTGCCCTAATTAAAGAGGAACTATGCAAGTCCGACTGCTTTTCCGCAGTTTTGCCATAGCCGTCTGTCTGGCCATGTGCGTCTGTTTACAATGAAGCCGATGAAAAATCAATACATGGAGTGGTGGATAACGTTTTATAACACATATGATGTTACGACGTGTATGTTTGTGTGTGTGCAGCTGCCTGCCTTGCAGTCAACTGTGTGTCAGTAATAAAGTCCATGTGAACAAGGGGCGTAAGCCGTATATATTGCGAGTGTAATTAATTAAACAAAGCTTTGATTCAGGAAAAATTGCCTCAATCATTTTTTGTAATCAAATTATTTGAATTACTCAAGTAATCATTTCAGCCCTGCTTGAGGCTGTAGTTAACTGGCAGGGGAAGTTCCCAGACAAGAAAAAACAGAGACAACCACTTTTTTTCCAGTCAGCTTATAGGCCAGGATTTGACTTGGTGACGTTAAAATGGCAGTGACTGAAGCAGGATTCAGAGGCAGTAGGATTCTCTCAGGACATCCTTATCAACTATTCTTTCATTTGTCCAAGGTGAGGTTTGAGACCCTGAAATTCAGGGGATTAATGTCGACTGTGATAACCGACAGGATGTGCCTTCGGACTTGGAGCAGCAATCCACAGGACTGCTGAACCATGACGCCCTTGCAAAGTATTTCATGTATATTTTAGAAATGAAATAAAAAGAAATAACCAAATCAAATGAATGATAAATGAAAGGACAAAGATGATAAAAAAAAAACAGAAACGTAAAAAAAAAACATAGCTTTAAATGCTGACCGTGTCGGTAAAGTTGCATGAGGAGGCACAAGGAATACTAACCTCATCCTCTCTGCAAGAGCTGAGACACTTGATTAATCAAAGAGGGGGTCAGGCTGCCTTCATCACCACCAGGTGGGTTTCATTAAGTTGTCATCCTCAGCAGCAGTGAGTGTGCTGTTTGTGTGTTGGCTGCTCTCCACAGTGCTGAAATTCTCCATATTGTCTGACTGTATTAAAATCTACCCTGTATGTTTTGCTGTATTTGTCTTCTCTTCCATTCAAAGCTATCGTATTTGTGATCTTCGGTCAAGGTTGTTCACGTTGACCTCAACTTAGGACATTACATTTCTGTTCAGCATAGGTAGCAATGTCTCTGTGTGATACAGATGCACTGATGCCCTTTAGATGTCAGTAATGACTGTCTGACCTTATATAACTAACCGAGATGAGTCTGATAGCTACTGTATTTCCAGTGATTAATCAAATAGCACAGATATAGCACAACAATTAAATGCTGTGTAATGGCTTAAATTGGATATTTGCAAGTTCTAATAGCCCATGTTGGCATAAACAGTTATTCACTTAACAGCACATAGCTTTTGGCATGTTAATGAAATTAAGCATGATGTGGATTCCTCTAGACTGGTTGATGAACAGCTGTTTATAATATTCTAAAGACTTAAATATTGCTAGATTCAGAATATGACTTTGTGTGTCACAATACAGTGAAAAAAACACCTCCAGTGTCAGGAAAAAACAATCTGACTGTTAATGCTAGCAGGAGATCCATGTAGATGGTTTAAAAACACAATACAACACTTCTATTAAAAAATAACTATTTCTTGGAATAATGTGCAAGTCTTCTAAACATTTTTGTTTTTGATGGTGAGTTAATGGTGCATTCTAAATGAATACTAACTTCAATTTTGGCAGACATGGAAGAACTGCACAGAGGAAGAAAAGCAAACAGTCATCATTGAAAATACAGATTTTTTGGCTCAGAGACACTGCTAATGGAAATTTTATGCTGCTGTTGGACCCTTAACAGAGGAGGAATAAATTCATTTCTATGATGCTGTGTAAAAAATGAATGGTGAGACGATTGAAGCAATTAGTGCCATTAAATTTAATTGTCCACATATTTCTATTTAATTGCACCACTCATGCATATCAATCCGTTGGGTCTAAGAAAAGGAATGTTTACAAACTGTGTCACTTCAGCTTTGTATAAACCAACGATAACCACATTATTATTTACATAATAAGCAATCAACTCTTCATATGAGAAGAAAAGCTAGGGAAAAACTGTAAACTTGTATGCAGCACAAACTAGTATGCTAGATTTTTGGCCTTAAAAAGAATGTAAGTAATTGTCTGCCTCAAACTAACCTACCCCTATATATGCTTGATAATTATGATTAAATACATTCATCAATATGTTCAAGTAGATCTGAGGCTCCTGTGGACAAAACCATCATCTTCCTGGAAGCAAAAATATAGTCCTCATTTGATTTTCTCCACGCCAGCAAAATCTTTCTCCTATCTTAGTAATGTTTTATTTTCCCCACATTTGTATTCCTCGTTTGCATGGTTTAAAGTGTGGTCATTAAAAACAAACCTGTCATGCAGGGTTTTCATACCCAAGTGTGTGTATGCTTTTGACTATGTAAGAAAAACAGCATGGTTCATTAGAAAGCATTTGGTGGAGCACTGGCTTATTTCTAGTATCCACCGGGGCTATAACTGTGATAATACCACAGTGACATCATTTGATAAACTAAAGTGCATCATTATAACAACTCTGTGCACAGGCTTGGGTTGTTTGTGGGAGCTCCTCTGTGGTACAGAAACAATGAAGACAGCGTTGCAGCAAAGCATTTAGATTTGCCTCTCCTAATCACACTGCCAAGACTGTTGATTACATCCGCAATAATCAATGTGACATCCTAAATAGAAAACAGAAAATGAAAAATAGAAATTCACAGCCTTTATGAGGGATTCACACCCATAACACACTCACCGACCAAATGATCAGATTTTATTTGTCAAGACTTATAATTACATTTTTAAGCAGCACTAAATCAGGTGTGTCTGTGTTTGCGGTTGTGGTTACCTATTGGAAAAAGATCAGGATGAAATATTGGTATTGCTGCTCCAGGCTGAGAAGATGCTTGTTTCAGCATGTTGAGCATGTCACCCTGCCTACAGTACCACAGGACCACAGCCCCAATCAATGCTGCCTTGACAAATCTCCCCCAGAGTGGGAATCATATTTTCAAGCACTTGAAGGGCATTTGCTCTCCCTGGCCCCCATGGTGACCCGGCCCCAGCTCACATTTACAACCTTTTCACGTTGCATGACACATTTAATCCATTCTGTATTCACAGAGACTGGAGGATGTTTTCTATCTCCACACTGCACTCCATCCGTCACATGTTTTACCAATCAGGAAAATACAAAAAAAAAACAAAAAAACGTTAGGCTAAGACTGGGGTTGAATGCAACATTAAATTGGCTAGCCAAGCAGTACTTTGTAACATTTAATAGCTCCACCAGTAATAAAGTAATGTACCATAACTGTTCATTTTATGGATGTATAATCTCCTAATAATTTGTAAGGTATTTTTCTGGAGAGAATAGGCTAATGTGATTTGACATTTTACAGTGAACTTTGCACACTGATATAAACATAGTTCTTCATTAGGTATATCTTAAGTGTTGAGAGCACAGGGGCTGTTTTTATTTACTTTGTACTTATTGTAGGAAAAATGGAGACAAATGGGACCACTTCTGATTAATGACTCTTCACTAATTGGCAGAGCAACCTAGAGCCTTTAGGGCCAGGTCAACTGTAAAATGTATTTACTGGAATTAAGTACAGTGTATAGAGTTTTCAATAAATGGATGAGGAGATACTCACTTAGGTTTATTGGAACTATCATTTATAACTGTATAATTTCAACCCAACTAACTCAATAATAACTAAAAAGAACGTACAATGCCAATTACGGTGTTTAATTCGATTTTTTTTTTTAAGGCGTCTCTCAAGTGGGCAGAGCTCGGTAAAGACTGAAGGCTCTAATTTCGTGGCGCAGCGTAGCGCAGCCCGTGCAGAGGTAATTTCGTCCGGTGCAACACTGTGCACAGCGAGTTTGGCAGTTTGGTAGACCATAAAGTCTCTGATCAGTAACCCAGGTCCAGCATCTCCACGATCACCTTCAAATAAGGCAGCAGTTGCCCACTCCATTGCCAGCAGGTCCAAAAAGTCTTCCAGCCAGGCGTCGACATTAAAACAGTTTGACTTCCTATGTTTCCAGTTTATCAATATTCGTTTGACTGACAGGAAGGCGAGTGTAACAATTCGCTGTTTACAGTAAGAGCTGGTACATTATCAGTATCTGTAGGTCAAGAATGGACCTCAGTTGAGCAATAACATTTTTCCAAAAATTCTTCACTGGGGGGTAATACCACAGTAGATGGATTAACGTGCCTCCATCTCCGCAGCCATGCCAACACAAGTGGGAAAGGGAGGGGTTCATTTTGTTCAGTGTGTGTGGTGTAATGTAAGATCTATGCAACACTTTAAATTGAATGGTTTTGTATCTCACACATTTAGAGGATGCAGTTGTGTTTCTCAAAATGGATTCCCACTGAGCATTTGTCATTGCGACACCTAAATCCTTCTCCCATGTTTTATGTGGCATAGGCTGTCAGGAGAGGCCAGGGATAACAACTTATTCAAAACTGAATCCACTCTCCTCCCCGTGGCAATTTTCCTGAACTTATTATCTAAATCACAGTTGCAACCAATGTTGACATTTTTTAATATATGTACCCTTATATTTCCAAACATTGTTGGACAATGTTCTACCCCCTGCTGTAAAAAGCGGGTTATTCCATGTAGGGCATGATGGTAGTGAGGACCCAGAAAAAAGTAAACATTTGTGTAAAGATTAACTACCTCACATGAGAATTTTATTATAGGGTTATCCAATTTAAAATTAATTTTAGGATGAAAAAATAAGGCTGCTAACGACGCAGATTTGCTATATTCTGCTAGGACCTTCTCTTCGGTCCACTTCCAACTGCCCGTTTCATTCTTATTCATAAAGGCCCATGAAAGGGGAAATCTAGCATTATAGGCCAAGTAGTATGTATAAACATTCGGGACACCCAATCCCCCACTTGTCCTAGGTCTCGACATTTTTTGTGACTAATTCTTGGTGGCTTATTCTTCCACAAGAAACCTGTAAGCTATTTATTAATTTCTTTAAACCAATGTGGTGGAAATTTTAATGGTATGGCAGATATTAGAAATTACAGTCTAGGTAGGATGTTCATTTTAATAACTTCTACTCTGCCCCATGAAGATATGGGCAAAATTGTCCATCTTTTTACAGTATACTTTTTACTGTACTGTTTTTACTGTTTACTGTACATCCTCCCTGATTGCCTTCAAAAGTTAAGGTCCATTTAAATCAAAACTCTTTTCTATGGGGGACTGGACATTCATTCCAAGATATCTCATGCCATGAATTCTCCACTGGAATGGGGCAGAACCAAGATGTGACGAGTAGGTCCAGTGGTTCAAGGGGGTAGCTTCACTTTTAGTATAATTTACCTTATATCCTGATAAAGCCCCAAATGCATCAATCAACTTCATCACCTGAGGTACAGACTGGGACGGTTGTGTTAATGTTATCGTCCGCAAACAAATTAACCTTAAAATCATATCTCCCAATATGTACACCAGAAATTTTTGCCTCTGACCGTATAGCACATGCCAAAGGTTCAAGGGCAAGTAAAAACAGGGATGGTGAAACAGGGCAACCCTGCCCTAGATTTCATAAGATGAAAACGTTCTGATATCATACCGTTAGTTTTAATTGATGCAACTGGATTATTATAGAGAGCCCTAACCCATTGAATAATGGTTGGCCTGAAACCATATTTAGGGTGAATTCCAATTCTCCCATAGCCCTAACCGGTGACTCCAGACTATCTCTGTCTTCCTCTTTTAGACTTGGTAGGGATAATTTCTTTGAAAAACATGTCCATATCCTTCTCTTCAATAAAGCCCTCTGACTGGTAAAGTTTAATATAATATTCTTTGAAGGCTTTATTAATTTGAGTTTGCTCAAATATAGGCTAGTTGATCCTGAATCATCACAAATAAAAGGTATTGATTGTTGATTTTCCAATTGTTTTAACCTTAGTGTTAGCATTTTTCCCGCTTTATCATCCGATTCAATCAGTCTGAATAATGTCTACTCATTTTGACAATCATCATTCATTTTTAAGTCGTACATTATTGGGGTCCAGCATATGCTTGGATTCCAATGTTTTGTGCTGCAAGATTAGTCTATTTTTCTTTAATACCCTTTCCTTCTTTTTCATTGTAGCATAACTAATTATCCAACCCCTGCAAGTTACTTTAAATGCCTCCTACACTGTCTGTATTGATGACACAGCGTTCAAATTAAAGTTTATGAACTCACTTATCTTTCCCCTTAGCGTGGATACAAATACCTCATCTTTCAACAAGGAATTATTAAATCTCCATATTTTACATTTATGATCATTTACAGACAACACAAACAAGACTGATAGTGGGGCATAGGGCTGGGCGATGTAACGATCTCGATATGGGATCGCAATACATTTTTGATCGATTTCGATAATAAGCTATGGTCCTATTCCTCGATATCACATGAAAGTAAAAAGCGCAACAGCAGCCGGTCACACTTCCGTCCAATAATCCACCTCCTGTCATGAGCATGCAGAGTTTGTTTGAGCTGCAGCAGCTGCAGCTAAAGGGAAGAAGGATAAGAGATGGAAATACTTTATTGATCCCAAGCTGGGATAAAGTGAGAGTTGTAAAAGCGGGAGGAAACGAGTGGAGGTGGAGCCGACGGCAACTGAAGCAATGGTGAACATGTGGAGCGTCAGTTCGTCTGTCCCAGCTCATCATGAAAAGAAGCCTGCAGTGTGTAGTCAGAGCGACCCGATGACACCACGGTCAGAGAGTGGAGGAAATACGGAGCTGCTCGTGACGTTTATTCTGCGGTAATATGTCTCATGTCTGCTCATGTACTGTACAGTGTGAAGAACATACGCTAGGCTCAGGCGCCCACATACTCTGGCATATTTGACTCCGCAGATGTCCGCGCGCACTCGAGGCAGACGTGGACCCAAAGCGGGCGGCCGCCGGTCCCGTCTGCGCAAAGCTCAACTTTTATGACGGTGCAGACTCGATCTGTAAACTGCTACAACTTTTGATTAGATTAACCAAATTTAACATATGAGGTATGTATGGATTCAGAATTAAAAGGAGAAATAGATATGTATTTGGTGACCAGATTAAAAAATAAATACACTTTTAGCCCAATATATTAAATGGACACAAGCAAAATTATGCTTTTTTAAAGATAAAGTCTGAAAATATCATCACAGTTGCTAAAGAATTTTACTTTTTAATGTTATTTCAATAAGTCAAGACTGTGTGGTGATTAAACTGAAATTGAAATGCTCATCACTCTTCTATTCTATGCCCTAGAGCAGGGTTCCCCATTTCCGGTCCTCGAGGGCCACTGCTTTGCATGTTTTAGAAGTTTCCTGCTACAACACATCTGATTCAAATGATCAGCTCGTCATCAAGCTCTGCAGTGGCCTGATAACGAGCCACTCATTTGAATCAGGTGTGTTGTAGCAGGAAACTTCTAACATGCAAGGCAGTGGCCCTCGAGGACCGGAATTGGGGAAACCTGCCCTAGAGCAGAGTTTCTCAAACTTTTTTCAGTCAAGGCACCTTTCAAAAGTGTGTAAAATCTCATGGCTCCCCTGTGTAAAATATAATTCAAAATGACACTGCATAAAATGTAAATGTCTTGTTTATTTAGACGGGACAGTATTATTTAACAGAGCATAACACAAACTGTAAATGCAGGGTGCATAGGTGCCTTTGTAGCTTACATCTGCACATACACACACATACACAATAATCTGAAATGTGAGAGGAAGAGAGAAAGGTCTACATGCACGCAGCGCGCAGGCACGAGCTCAAATGAATATCGACCGGCGTCTCCGCTCCACTCTGACTCCTTTGCGAACAATCAGAAAATTTCCACCGTGTGCACTGCAGTGTGTTTTTATACATCAAACGCACTGGAGTCGGAACAGAGCGGACACAGATCCACTGGAGAGAGGACCATTACGCGCTTTTGGAGCGGTCGCTCTCTCTCTCTCAGAACACTGCCGACCAGGTTACGAAACGAGCCGTCTCACCTCCGAGCCGCTTGACAAGTGCGGCGCTTTTGCAAAAGTTGAACATATTTCAACTCTGAGCGCTCTGAGCGCCGCGACAAAAAAAGGAAGTGCCAAGAGCTTTTTTCGCTGAGCGGTGTTAGCGCCGAGCTCCATAGGATCTGAATGGAAAGTAGACGCCCAGAGCGCAAAAAGTACGTCCGGTGGACACGGCCCCTTTGCGTTATGTAAAAAGAATGATTTCTATGAGATGTCAGAAGAAGTATTTTTTTCACGGCACCCCTCACGCAGTCACATGGCACCCCAGTGTGCCGCGGCACCCACTTTGAGAAAGGCTGCCCTAGAGAGTGCCCCAAAATGTAGTAACATTTTGTAGTAACAAAATGTATGGATTTAGGATCGGAGTCCCAACTTTTTTCAGTCAATCAATCAATCAATCAAGCAAGGCAAGGCAATTTCATTTGTATAGCCCCATTTTGTCTCAAAGGGCTTCACATAGCATCATAGCAACATCCTCTGCCCCTATCGTATGTTTACACCAAAAGCGGCGGCAGCGTCAGTTGCATGAGCAGCAGACGCTCTCAACGCTCTGTTCACAGCCTGCCAGCTCCAGCGGGGAAGATGTGTCCACTCAGGCGTTCTCAATTTCTCCTGCTCTCTGGAACTGGCTGCTGCTGCTGCTGCTGCTGCTGCTGCTGCTGCTGCGGCGACGCTCCTCATTTTCATAAAGTTGAACTTCTCTCAACTTCTAGTTTGACACTCCGACGCCCATCAACACCTGTCAACGCCAGTCTCCATTGAAAATGAATGACATCTGGCCGCCGCAATGCTCCTGACGCTTTTGGTGTGAATACACCATTAGACCCTCACGTCGACTGAGGAAAAACTCCATGGAAAACTCTTTTAACAGGGAAAAATCAGAGAAACCTCAGGGTGAGCAACAGAGGACAGATCCCTCACCCAGGATGTCAAGAAAACAGTTTACAACAGAGAATGTGCCATCAAGCCATCAAGTCACAATCCAGCGTTCCAACATGTTCAGGTTCTCTGTGAGGCCAATTATGTCATCCACTCCTTTCACCCTTTTGTTGGCTTGCTTGTGTGCTTTGGTAAATCGGCATAGCTGAAAAACGCTAATTGCTGTGACTTACCGTCCAATGTAATTGCAAGTGATTTTAGGACGGATCTGTGAGGAACCACACATGGACAACTGTTTCAGCTGTTTTAATAAAATAAGAAAGTGTGTTATTATTAGTACCCAAAAAAATCGAAGCTTCGTTCATTGCCATGGTAATCGATCATGAAGTCCGTGATCGATTGTTTTTTTTTCTTTTCTTCCTTTTTTCATTTTTGACACCGGTTCTCATCGGCAATTGTTACATTAAAATGAGTAGGCTACTTGGCCTCCTGGAAACCTGCCTGATTTTGGAGATATGCAGTGTTTGTTTGTTACTTTCATTATGCAGTTAACGAATACTCGAGTACAACTCGAACAGTGACCCCGAACATTTCGATAGTAAAATGTGCTACTCGTTGCAGCCCTAGATACATCTCATAGATGATCACGACAAATGGGAGGCATTTCCAGTGTCATAGAAAAGGGTCTGAATTTTTATCTCAATGTGATATTTACTGTAAATTTCCACTTTTTGATAGATTTCTGTCTGAAATTATGTTTTCACTTTATTTTTGAAGGCTAGTTGGTGTAGATTTAGTGTAATATACTGTATATATTTTACAGTTTTGTGTAAACCTGCCTCAAAACTAAATGTGGCTACTTTCTAAATGCACTGTTATCTTATAAAAAAAAAAATCAGGTTAAATCTGGTCATAACAACTTGACATGGGGTTGTTTCTGCTATTATAATTAAAGAAAATACAGTCATTTAGAATAGTTTGTAATGAGCATGTAAGTGTATTTATGAAATTATTTTTGAAACAGTGGACAAAAAATGACACAGTTCCTCTTTCTAGTGTCTTGGACGTGCATAGGCCTATGTATTTTACTTTTATTGTTTTTAACAAATGAAGATTAACATTCTGCTTTGGCCCGAGCCGTTTTCAAAAGCCTACAGACCTAAAAATATGGCTGTGTGTCTCCTCACATTTCCTGTATTTTGACAGTTACTACAAAATTTTCACTGCTCACTCTGTTCACATGAGTGCACCTGAAGTGCGGGGGTATAAGTGAATGTTATAAAGCCTTTGACCCAAAGATGATCAGCTGCGATCAGAGAAAAAAACGCTCCGGCCGTTTGGAATTTTTTCAACCAATCACAACCGCCTGAGATCCAGTTTTATTGCCGGTTGGATGTAGCAACGCCGTGCGGTCCGGTTGGAAACTGGATTTCGGTCCGCGGTGTAAAGACGGCCGGCAACCGTTGATGTTCAAATCTTTTCTTTCTGTTGGCGAGTTTGCCTTTCCCTATAATATTTGATACATGCTAACCTTTGACATGAGAAGAAGTCAGACGCCTGACAACAGCATACATGAAGGCACTCAGGGGTGAAAAGGGCAAAATCATCCATTCACACCCTTTAAGGACTGTCAAATCTCACCATTTCAAACATTTGGACATGTAGGTCTGATGTACTCAGCTTTACATCGGAACAAACGTAAATACCACTAGTGATTGGCATCCTCTTTCTGCTAGCTATGGATGAAGGTGAATGTATTATTTTCTGGTCAGACAATAAGCAGCAAATGAAAAGATATGCCTGAGAAGTGCTCTGTCTAGACTCTCTTTGCACGGAAAGCAACACTGTGCTGATAATGTGCTGCCAGGGTGAATATAACATTGTTCCATTTAATTCAGGGCTGATGCATGTCGGTGCCAGTCGAGAACTTAATGGCATAATAGAATTACATTTTGTGATCCCCCCTTTCACAATCCCAAAAAAAACCAAAAAGGGAGTAAAATGTCAGTAAAATCTCAGACTAAAGCTTCTAGAAGAAGCCTAATCGCAAAGCCGCCTCAATATTGTATTATAAATGTAAATTCAATTACAGGTAGATTATTACAAATTGTTTTGTTGATGAATAGATAGTTGACATGAGAGCAGAGACCCTCATCTGACAAAGAACAGATGGCTGATATAGCACCATAGAAAACCTTTGAATAAAGGCTCTGTAGCACTGCAGTGACCGATCAGAGGTAGGTAAAGAGGAATAAATGAAACAATGTAATGTTCTGAATGTAGGGCAGTGCAGGAAGGGACACAAATAAAAGCTCAGACCTGACAACTAAACCCTGGTTTCCTGCTGAAAATTATGGTGCAGCTGCACACAAATGAAAACACTGAGGCTGCCAACCTCACGCTTAAACTTTCAAGGTGATACCTGATTCTTTGTATCAGCAGGAAACTGTTGCCAAGGGAACAGAATTACTTGACTGTTGATAAAGAATGTCAGGCAATCAAGAGGGAGCTGGAGGCGCTGAAGCACACTCTGATAGGGCGGCACCTCCACCTCTTCTCTCAACAAGGATGTGGGAAACCTGACAACCCATCAGCTTTTCCATGGATGCTGGTAGGATTCGCTGGGATCAGGAGCAGACTGCCGCTGTTGTCTAAATTTCTCCATCCAAGCGCTACTGCTGCCGGTGGAAGCAATGTAAAGCAAAGACATTCATAATGACAGTCATTACCTGACAAAAATAGATCTTGGAAGGTCACCTGTGGGGCAGAGCCAGTTTTACACAGAGGCAGCTTACAAATGTCAAGGTGCCATTCTCTTAAGATCTATAGCTCCGCATTTTTTGTCTCCCTTTCTACAGCGTGTTGGCTGCACAGTTTGGGGGAAGGTTGTCAAATCTGAACACACAAGCCTCTTGTCTTTATGTAACATGCCTAATTTAATGCTTCTTGTTTCAAGTAGGAGCTCTCACATATGAGTGTTCAAGTGAATGTAATCTGGCCCTGGAATATATTTTGTTGCAAACTAAATCCTAGAGTCTGTTTTTATATTTTCATGGTATTATAGGTTGTCCTTCATCCTGTGTGAATTCTTCAGTAATGCTTTGAAGGTATTGCTTAAAATTTCATAGAAATATTCACATCGACTCAAGGATGAACTGAATAGATTTGAGATGTCACAGGTCATGGTGAGCTCTGAAAACACATTTTTGGCCTTGTGAATTCAATATCTGTGAAACCAGGGAATCAGGGAATCCCTTCAACTTTTGCTGAAGTTTTGCAGATTAGAATTTGGTCAAAAGCATCCTGCATTTATTACCCCACACTCACATTCAGAACCTTGCATACACATGATTTTCCGGCGTGGGTGGCCTGATACAGTATGAAACGCATTGTGAGAGATGTAACCTTATGATAAAACATGTTGATTTAGGTTGTTTGCCAGTTCCTGTGTTTTTATTTTTGCAGTCTCTTGAAATCAGTGGTGTGCACACTCATGTACAGAACAGCTCTCACATTACTGATGTGAAAGCTGAGCAGCAGGGATATCAAGGGCTACAATGATGCATTCAGGCACAATCTGAAAAAGCCCCCACTGGTGCAGAAACTACAAATAGCCACGGCCGTTTGTAATGGTGCTGTCACAAAACCTCACCAGTATGGCACAATTGGGAAAATTGCTCTTGCTTCTCTGCTTTTTCAATTGAGACGTGTAACAAGTGGAACAGGCAGAAGTATCAATATTCAAACATGTGAATGAGGGCACTTCGACATATGGCATACTGTGGGAGTGGAGGAGGTGTTTCCCCTTTTACAGTGACTGAGATGAAAAGACAGAACCAGCTTTGGGTACGTGACAAAATGTGGTTAAAAAAAAGAAAAGAATTTCAGTCTCTGCTGACACAATTTAATGCATCTTGCCCAAGGCCCTGCTTCTGTGTTTGTGAGGATCTGTGTCTAATTGGATGTCATGTAAAAATATATTACTATCCCTGGCATTAAAATGATGTAAGGTGCATCAAGACATTCAGTCTAAACTAGTAGCCTATAAAACATGACTGAACCTGTGATAATCAAAAATTCTTGTTTTTATTTTTCAGATTGGCTAACCCCACCTCTTTTTCTCAAATCAGGCAAACCTTTAGCTCCTGTTAAATTTTCAGGCAATGAACTGAACCGAGGCTTTCAGTGCAGAAGTTGAAATGATTGAATAATCATGAGATTATTTTTCTTCCAGAGAGTTTTTTAAAAAGTGCTAAATAAATGAACCATTGTACATATCTGTGGGATATCATTGGTTATTTCAAATTAAAGGTAATGATGCAGTTTGTAAGCGATGCCATTAGCTGAACCAAAAAGTCAGAGGTTATCATTACCATGGATAAATTGGGTTTTTCCTGCATTAGGCTACTCAATAACTTGGTTGCACTCGTTTAAAAAGAATTCTGTTTTTTGTCTTCTTTGAGTGGTTTATTCTGAGGTCTGAATAGTGATGGAAGCAGAGAGCACAGTGTGAGAGCTCACTGCGTACTCATGTGAATCATGCTCAGTTCAAAAAACTGTAAACCGCAAATTGGAGGTAATTATGCCCCACTTACCACAGAATCACCTCTCTGAAGACTCTTACAAGCTAAAATGTTTGAATAACATCCGAAGACAGAACATTTTATTTCCATAGTTGTGTGTATATTTAAAATCCTAACTAAAATGATAACATTATATTCAGTAAAAACTGTGAAATACACCCTGCACTCTTTTCGCACTGCTTTTGAGACATGAAAACGGTAGTTACGATAATACTGGAAACTGAGGAAAAGAGCCAGCTCTCAAGGATTTTTGGCATGTACAGTAGGTATGTAAAATTCATTGATGTAGAGCCATGCTCGTTGAGATTCTTGGCAGGGTTAATGTGGAAAAATTTGTATCACGTCACTGCCAATTTACCCCCAAATCAGAAACCAGCAAATATAATCACCTTGACTATATTACAGTTGCTCTGATTATGCATTGTTAGGATAATCTAAATGAAGGTTCATAAGTTTTGTAACTACGCAGTGGGTATTGAGTTCACATCTTGTGGATGTGATATACAGTTATTAAATGACTGGAACTAATAGATACCCTTATGTTCGTTGGGGGGATATTGTAATGGACTTACTGTACAGTGGTTAGTGCTTTGGGATACTAAACAGTCATTTTTACCTGTTGTAAATCCCAGTACAATAAAAGAGCATATTAACCGCTTTCCTATATTCCTTCTGTTGAACTAGTGGGAGACAAAAAGGAAACACCAAAGGGGAATAACCAAATTGGAGGTGGTTTTGCTTTAATTACAGAAGCAGTGTCACTGACTGATTAAGTTACACCATTGGCCAGCCACATGCCAGTTCACTGTTGTAGTTCCCCATTGGCTCTACTGCATTCATTTCTGGCACAAAGTGTTTCTATTAGGATGTACAGTATTTACTGCTTGCAGTTTTTCCAATTTAGTGCATTTATAGCTAGATTAAAAAGCATCTAGCAATGACGAAACTTAGGTAGGTATCATAAAAGATAGTCAGCAGTACTCGCCGTGAGTGAAAGGTACACTTCTCCTGTCTGCTCTGTTCACTGAGTGGCAGACAGGTGGAGCAGCAGTTTGTCATCCAGGCTCAGGCTGTGTGCTTTGTGAAAGACAAAAGAAAAATACTTTGTCACTTGTAACTTTCTCTGTAAGTGATCATTGTACAAGTGTATATACACCAACTTTCAGGACAGTTTTTTCTTTAATGTATGTGTTTGGTGATATTGTCTGGCACCACAATTACAAAGCAGCCTATAGATTTTAGCAGTGTCAGACCAGCAGCTTGGAAAGGCCTGGCAAGTGAGAACTAGTTACCATGTAGTCATAAGGCGACATGGTTTAGTTACTTTTTCAAACATGGTCCGGATCACAGCAAGAGACAAACCGAGAACTGTAATGGGAATTTGGCTGTATAATCATATGGAACGTGAGCATTCTAAATCTACTCTTGTTCTTTAATGATTTTTGGTTTTGGCCACGTACAAGTTACTAACTAACTGTGCCAGGAGAAGATTTTCACATGCACATTGCCCAACTCATTATGGATGACATTATACACTTTTTTTTTTTTAATTTGGATAATGTTTCCACAGTAAGCATTTGAGTAAATACAGTATACTTTTACCCATGGTTTGGGCATCTGTTTCCCTTTCTTGGCTGTCATTTCTTCCTGTGAAGCAAAGAATCATGAGGAAGCACAGGAGGAATTCATTTTCCATCACTCTACCCTGCTCGAAGGGTTCTCATTGTGTTTATTTGGCCATGATTACCTCCAGCTGTCTTGACAATTCTGTTTTGACAGCTGAATTAAATATAGTATCACTGGCAACGTTCACCAATTACAAGCTAGAATTAACAATGTTTTTTTCTAACAGTAGAAAGTAGAAATTATTTCTTGTCTGGTCAATGTTTGGTATCCGATCTTGAAGAGAGAAAAATGTTTTGCCTAAGTTGCATTAACCTTTGCTATTTATTTCCTTACTTAATCTCTCTCTCTTTTTTTGCTTCCCCCCAGGGGCCTCACATAAAATTTCCATTTTATTCATCTCATATCGATTTAGAAGAACAAGCTGTCAGAGCACCTGTTTCCAGCTGTACATTGAAACAGGCTCAGCTGCTCAGCCTCCTCTCACTGATTCCACTTCAACAAACCTCAAATTCATTTCAGCCACGGGAAACATGAGGCGTCAGTTTTTGGATATATTAATTTCAAGAGAGTTTGAAATCTGAATGTTGTGATGAAGAAGTTTTTCACACACTTTCAACCTTGATTATATCTCGTTTTCTGTCTTGATATCAGGCCAGTCTGGTTGAGGATGGAGTGCTCGCTGCACCGTAGTTAAATGAATAGATTGATATTTTGGGATACATGCTTCTTGACAGTTGATGAGAAGAACCGCAACTCCGTATTAAATGTAAATCTATAGGTTCGGTGAGGTTAGCTTATCTTCGGAAGACTTCCAAAGACAGGAACAAGTTGAAACAGGTACCCTGGTTCAGTGCAAAGTTAAAGAAAAAGCTTTGAGACGTGCTGATTGGATGCTTGGATTCTGTTACCTGTTACCAGGCTAGATGTTTCCCTGTATCTCCACTCTTTACACTTAGCTAAAACAAATTCACAAAGATGGCTGCATTAAAATGTCTATCTAGTGCCAAGTAATGCTCTGCCACTTCTGGTGATACATTTCTCAATTTCTGTTGATTATGTGAACCAGATTGGTCAATGACTAAATGAGATAAATTAAAATCTTGTTTCGGATCAGACGTTGTTTCATCTACACTGCCCGTAGCTATTGAGAACATTGACAAATCATTTATCTTAGGAATGATGAGTAGTCCAAGTAGTCTCGTCGAACAAAGACAATTTATAGCCTACCTGCCTTTCCAATGACTCCAGTCTTGGCTGCTCTCCAGCACCAGGTCCTAATCACCCACTAACTCAGAAACTCTTGAAGTGGAAGTGTCTGCTGCCAGGAGCCTTCCACAATCCCAAGACTGTCGGAGCAAATTGGTTTGCAGGGGGATGAGTGTGTAATTGTTGCAGAATCAGATAAAAAAAGTTGCTTGACTCAGACACTTCATGTAGAGGAAGTGAATTCTTTCAACTGAACAAAGGAGTAACAAGTGGAGTGGGTCAGGTATAGTTACGCATTACTGGGCAAGTTCTTCCCCTGTGTGATGGGTTTGTTCTGAGCAATCAGCAAAAAAATAACACAACTTCAGAAATGGGTGAAGCTGAAAGTTCCTGTTGTTCAACATCTGCATCAAAGTCGGTTAAGAATCGCACAGTCTTTTGTATGTAAATGTGTCAGTGTCACACAGATAAGAACATTGTCAGGAAAATTAAGACTACAGTAAATTCCAACATGTCAAGGTGGTGTCAAGTTAAGTGCACATGAGGGGAGCTGTTAAACTCCTTCTCCTCTTTTCTCTTTCTGTCCGTCACTCACACAGATACTCTACGGGCAGATTTGACAGCCTGTATCTGCTGCTAAGAGTTCAGAAAGAATGCCTTAGTTCTTCAAGATAGGATGTGGAATTGATGATTGCGCCACACGATCCAGACCTTGAACCAGTAATTTTGCTGTATATGAAACTCCCTCCTGCAGATCTGTCGTCTGGGAGTAACATCAGCTGGCTCACTGCATGAAGAGAACAAAGTGCAATAGAGTGTAGTTCTACTGTGATGTATTCTCATTAAATAAACCTGTGCTTGACACTGAGGCAAATTATGGATAAATGTTGGGTAAAACCGCCCAAATCTCTTCAATACTGTAACAGGATTTGAAAATGTTCAACTCAAAGAGTACTTACTTAATGTACGCACTGTGTGTCATTGTTCAAACAACTACAATAATCCTTAAAACTGACATTTTGTCTTACTCCTTTGCTCAGCCCTGTCGTTCTGATGAAATTTGGATATTGGCTACTAAACATTTGCATCAGCAAACACATCTTTGAAAGAAACAGTTTGACATAACAAGGACACCATACTAAATAATTAGTTTAAGGCTCAAAACCAAGTTAGTTTAAAGTTTTGGGAAAGACATCTTGTTGACCCGTCCAGCTGCGAACCTCTTCTACGTCCAGATATTGTGACTGTTTTCTCCCATGCTTTTAATTGTCAAGATTCATGCTGTCAAGCAAATGTGGTTTGCTTGCATTATGCAGAAACACTGATACAGAAAAGACTAGTACACTCATTTTTCTTAGGAGGACAGTCTTGCACATTCGTACTATGTACAAATTTCACTCACGGCAACTAGAGCAGATTTAAGAAGCCACGCTTCCTACACCCACCATCCTCCTAAGAGCACAACTACGACTTTTGTGCAGTACAAGAACTCAGCAGTTTGTCAGGAAAGAAACATGCCATGCAGCGATCAAATCATCCTCAGAACATTCTAGACAAAACCATCAAGTTGTGTAGACAGTCAATGTAGCATCAATGAGGCGGGGTTGGCACGTTGCCAATCTTCCCTTTTAGGAATCATTTGAATGCACATCAATGCATTTTTGGACATACACATCAGTAACATCACTGTCATGGTAAAGAGATTTCACACAGTCTCAGCCGTCATTGCCAGAGTTAATTGCTCAAAGGAGTCGCTATGCAGTTGAATCAAAACAGGATTAAACACCAATTGATCTTCCCCCTCATGCCTTACTCTGACACCCTTTACCAGTGAATGTATACTGTAAAGGCGCTAATAAGCATGAACCCTTATGGCTATTCACACTGTTCACACTTTTTTTTTTGCAGAACTGCACATTTAGGTTTGTGTCTTCTTTGAACTCAACCCAATAAGGAAATAATTTGTAGGACCTACTGTATATCTGTCACTAAGCATCTGCTCTTTTTGTCTTTGCTAGACTATTTTATTTGTACATGTGGATCTGTTAAGTGTGAATGTCTGCCTGTATAGTTCTGTAATTCGTGGCATTTTGAAAGAACATCTAGTTCCAAAAAGCACCTTATTAGTAAACATGCATCAAGAAGAGCCTATTAAAATGTGTCACAACCTACAGTATGTTTTACGCAGGACTTTATTTTCCCTCTGTGTACGTTAATGTAGAACAAACACATTTTGCACTAAACAGTCTCAGAAGCTGGCAGCTGGTAGAGAGAGAGAGCATTTGAAAACAAGGTTATTTTTTGTGTCTTAGTCAGATCTTGTGATCCCCTTGCAAAGATTGTTTTGAGCTCTGATGATATTGGTCAGGAAGAGCAGCTTTAGGAGCTTGATCCACAGTTGGTGCTGTGTAACAGTAGCTATTGAATATTGAATAATCAGCCCCTGGGGAAATTAATGGTGTTTCCCAGCAAACAGGCTCTAACTCTGGTTAAAATGACAGTGGGCAGGAAGGAGAGGGAAAAGGGGGCCGTGGGCCCATTTGCTGGGCATACTTTGTGCTATCTATTGAAGTTGCAGAGCTGCAGGTGCCCAAGGCTCGACTCCTCCTCCTCCTCCTCCTCCTCCTCCTCCTCCTCCTCTCTTGTCACTCCTCTTGTGTACACTCTTGACTCCTGCATGAAAAGAGCAACACCAGCTGTTTAACCTGAAGCACTGTTGTCCAACAGAGGGATTTATGGATAAAGGGCTGTCAATGTAGAGCAGAGAGACAGTGTCATCACGGTCGTCCTGCGAATACACCGCAGTCACTATACTCCAAATGACAACTATGGAGCCTGAACAGCAGCTGCTCTCAAACTTACATTTTGCATAACTTGCAAAATCCCCAAACATAAGCATGCCCTGTGAGAAAGAGGAGAGTGCTTGAAACCAATAATATTAAATAAGGTTTCCTGTGTTGAGGGCTTTTTAGTGGCAGATACAGTATGTAGAGAAGCCTGAACAGGCTGCCTCCCTGTTGGACAGCTGTACTAATGGAATCCTGCATAGTCACAATTATAGCCAAGTCCCAGATCTACTCTGAGTGCCAGGTGGAAACAAGACATTGTGCATCTACAATTTTATTTCTCTGCTGCTACCTAACAAGAAAACACAGAAGAGAAATTAGTGTCAGGCCTATAGGCAAGTAGTGCGCCATATGAGATCGTATCATTAGGAAATGATCTTACACTAAAGTGAAACAGTTACATACTTTATAAATTTGTTGGCATCGTTAGATTACGGCAAAGAAGTGAACATTATATTTGTTGAGGTTTTGAGTATGGGAAAATTGTGCAGAAAATACAACAGACCAGGAGCCTGTTTTCTGCACAACATTAAAGACCTGCTGAATGCACCCATCCATCATCTTTACCATTATCTGTGCATAGTGTGAAGGTGGACCAATCAACGGGTTAACGCAGAGAGACGCACAACCTCACATGCTCTCAATCACACCTTTTGGGCAATTAAGAGTTGCCAAGTAACCTTGTGTGCGTGTCTTTGGACTGGAGAGAACCCACACAGGCAGAAAGGGAGCATACAAACTCGGGACCCGGGAATCGAACCAAGGTCTTTCTTGCCGAGAGGCGACAGTGCCCACTGAATGCTGCTTGATGGAAAAGTTAAGTTTGCCTGTAATCGTCATTTTCTCTGGAACTGAATTACCTCTAAGAGCATGGTATGGTAGAGGGTGATATGAGACTTAGCAATGACCGCTTGGAGGCTCTCGCTAATGTGCCAAAAAACACAGAAGAAAAAGCTATGTTGACGTTGGGCCAGGAAGTTTGATCTTTACATGATGTGATTAATGTCTGTGGTGAAGATTTATCATAATTATCATCTCCATTTTTAGGATTCCCTCTGTATTAATCAAGATTGCGATAGAAACAAAGTACTGGCTGGCTGAGAGTCCTGCACTAATTGTTTTGTTTGCCTCTGGATCTCCACCATCAGGATTAACACTGGTAGCAACTTCACCTGTCAGGATGCGCTACAGTCCTATTCCCTAGCATCGACACGTACTCAAAATCTAACATAATCAGACATAAAGCTTGAAACACCAGGGGTCCGTTTCAGGAAGCGAGATTAGTGGAAATTCTGAGTATGTTGAGCCTGAGATGAGGGAAACTCAGAATTTTCCGTTTCAGAGAGCAGGATTAGCGTAATGCTGAGTCAGTTACTACGGCAACATGTGCTGTGAACCAAACCTGCTCCGTGGGAGGTTTGATCCATCTTAGCCTGAGGTTGATGCCGCTGCGCGCGGAGCAGGAAGCAGAGACATCATGTCATTTAGTGAATGAAGTCGTGGACGTGGAAGTGAAACTTATTTAAATGCCGTTGAAGAGGAGGATTTACCTCCAGAGCTATTTTAATTTTAATTTTTAGTCATTAGATTTTTCACCGACGGCAGCTTTCTAAAAAGTCAGTGCACGCAGCAGCGAGACAGCGGCTCGTCGCTACAGCAGAGACAAGACCGTGCAGGTTTTCATGTGGGACAGTGCGAGTAGAAATTGTTGAAGATACAGTAAACCTCTGTCGGCCCCTCAGTGTAGCAACTACTCAGCAATTACACGAACCGTTACCGATCGCCAAACAATACAAGAATTAGGCTACAGTTTGATTTGAAGTAGATACAGCTGAACAAATCCATAGCGATAACTAATTAAAATGGGAATTTTTAAGAGGCCACAGATTACACATAACCACATAGACTACTCATTTATAGCTATATAATCATTAGAAAACGCAGTCCCTAAGCACCAAGGTCCCCCAATTGGGAGACCCTGGGGTTTACAGAACCCTCCCTGACCCCCCCATGCACTGATTATGAGTATAGTCATATTTTATATCAAATTGAACAGCAGAAGCTGGGCTAAAACGTGAAAAAAAACCAAATGTATCTAACACAAACACAGCCCAAACACCACTGAAACAAACAATTAAACATCAAACAAAATGGCGCACCTCGGTGTGGACCCAGTCGCCACATTTCTGGCTTGTATAATGCTGTACATTATGCCAAACACTTCAGCTACCACTCATTTGAACCAGCAGGCTACTAAAAGTGGGATGTTACACAGCAACAGTGGCTTCACAGCAGCAGCTACACAGCAGCTCCACAACAGCAGCAGAGAAATAAGCCAACAACCAGCAAACACAAACAGTGCTCGGGCAAAGCATGGCCCTACACTTCCTCTTACCTTTGCTGTTTTGCAGTGAAAACCTTGTTTTGAGGGTAAATCCACATATTTCCAACTTAGCTTTGACCAGTGTTTACATGGGACCGCGACCGGCGGTCTTTAGGACCATGTAAACCGGATATAACGTCATGGAGCCGGCAGGAACTCATGCAGCCTCCATGTGGCCAGATCATGCCGTATGTCCGGGGACCCCGCGCATTCTGATTGGCTCATGGCTGCCAGTGCTGTTGATCTTACCCACGTGGGTCTAGATTCATTCCCTGTGCTCTACTGGTTAGAATGAGCCGTCAATCACGCGAATCGGCCAATCCGCTGCAGAGATAGAGGTAGAAACGTCTCTGCAGCACATGGTGCAGCAGTAGGCAGACCAAAGCCCTTCTCTGCGCAGACCCAGTTAGAAGGCCTGGATTGGAGTTCGCAATTCATTTTCAGTTAGTTCATGCAAATAGTGTGAAACTAAAGAATAAACATTGGTTTATAGTGGCAAGTGGTTCCAAGCTGTGACAAAAATTCATATTTATATTTATATTCATATTTCTCGCCTGGATATTATGTAGTAATATCTCAATTATATTGTCCTGCTTCACTTTATCAGAATCAACTTCTGCAGAGACAATGTTTATATGTTGTACAATGATTTTATAGAGTGTTAGAGGTTCATCTCCATTATTCTAAAGCACACTCATCAAAAATATGATTTTTTTTAGGCGAATATGAATTTTTATTTAATTTTTAGTGTGTGCCATATTCATTTGCTCTTCACCAGTAACAGATATACTGATAATTACACATCTAGCAAATCCCCAAAGTGGACCATGTTCAATAAAAAAAAGAATTATTCAAATAGACCTTGTGGTTGCAGAGATGTTCTCCTTTTATTATGGATAGCCTATGCATTTTTCGAGAAAAGGGGTTTTTAAAAGGTTAAAACCGACCGAAACCCCTGGAATCGAACCCGCACTGACTGAGCCGCAAGCAGACGCGCTACCGAGTGCGCTATTTAACAACTCTATCGTCAACATGCATTTGTCCCATTGTCAGAGATCTTTAGTGAACATACTGCAGTCCTTTTTTCCACATCAGCTCACGCGGTTTCGACTGAATTTTATGTTTTTTAATGTGTTCATCCTCCACATACGCCGACATTAAACTCTCCTTTTGGGTTGGAGTGAGATTCGCGGCTCTTTTTCTTTTTTTCTGTCGTTGTGAATCGTATCATCTGTGCTCCATTGATGATGGCTTCTTGTGCTCACGGTGAACGCGCCTCGCTCAGGCTGAACATATTCTGGGTTGATTGAACTAATTCTGATCAGCTGTTCTGAAACCGAAAATTCTGAGTTTTCCAGCTCAGGCTCAGTCAACCCTGAGCTCAGGATTTGGCTCAGAGTTTGTTGAGCCTGCTTCCTGAAACGGACCCCAGAGGTGTGCTTGAATAATAACAGTAATAATATTTGTTTGTATAACACTTTCAATGAAAATAACAGTGTGTATTTACAAGTCAATTAAAAAACATCAAAACAAATCCAAGAGAACTGGAAAAAACTGACAAAAGCGTTTTTTTTTCTAAATAGAAATTTCTCTGTCTCAAGAAGTGAGATAAAACAGGGAACTGACTCTGTGTGTCTAATCTCCTGCAGGAGGTTGTTCCAAATTGCAGGGGTCCTAATGGTGAAGGCCTGCTTGTCTCCTTTTGGTTTTTAACCTTGACTAGCAACGAGTCCATCTCAGACTGCACCCTGGGTTATAGGGAATAACAGCTCAGACATATAATGAAGGGTCAGCTCAAGCCTGGCCTCAAAAGTAATTAACACTATTTTTTAAGTCAGTCTAAAATAGACAGCAGTGTAGAGATGCGAGGCCCTGGGCGATGTGACATTTTTTTTAGACTGAGAACAGCATTCTGAACTACAGGTTAGTGAATAGAGAGTTGCAGTAGTCCAGGTAGGAGGAAATAAAAGCATGGCTAAGTTTCACTAGTTTGTGGCAGAAATAAAAGACTTGACCTATGTTTCTCAGGTGATAAAAACATGGCTGAAAAAAACTTTCTTTTACCAGGTCCATTCACCTATGGCTTCTATCATTTAAATTCCTATTGGGAGCATGCCAAGTATGACGACCTCAGATTTAGTCTGATTTGAAGAATAGTTTTTCTGGCACTCCATGCAAAGACATAAGCCACGCAATGATCCTTTACAGTTCACGCATTGCTCATCTGGGAACTGCTCGACTTAATATGGTGTTGCACCACTGAACACAAGTAATGCATAAATCAGCGTTTGACCTGGGGGTTGACTCACCCTCCGCCCCAGAGTGTTTTCTTATGATTCAGGCTGCTTTGACATTCACCTGCCTGCCCTCATGGGCAAAGTAACAGGCTGGTAGCTCTAACCTTTACTCAACCAGTGATTTAGCCTGCCTGTCTGCACTGATAACACACTCGATCAGAGTCAGCCCGAGAAGAGGAGATGAGCGTTGCTCTGTGGCACTGCTATGCTCAGGTAGGGCTTTTAGTCACTGCCTCCCATCCCCGGTGAGTTAGCTGGCATCCTCCTTTTATCTCAGCCTTGGTAGCCTCTATTCCTCACGCCCACTGAACCCTAACACTCATCTATTCTACAGCACACAACCATGACGTGGAGCCTTGAAACTCACCTACATGAACTCATACAATGGCAGCCCCCAGATCCATCTAGTCAGAAGATATCCTTTCACTGACTCTGAAGCTCAATTCACTTCATCTGCAGGGGGGAGACCGCGGATTCGCTGTGAATGGTGTCATTTTGACAAGGCTTTTTGACTTACTGAAAGAATGCTTATAAACTCCACGTGTGCACGACTCTACATTCACAACCGCTTTAAATCTGGCAACAATGGCACAGTGATAAATAGCATGACTAATTTCTCCCTTCATTTTGCAGCAGAGTACAATAGAGCAAATGTTTTATATTGCAGACCTTGACGTACTCTGCTTGAGATAGAACACTCCTGGAACATATTAATCAGCAGCAATTTAAGTGTCATAGTTGAGTTAGTGATAACACCTTGTATAACGTTTCTAAGTTCTGTAAATTTTAATAATGTCCTTTATGTAATAATGGTCGTAGACAATATGCATGTGGCTAAATTTCCAATAAATGTAACTTGTGCAGGGTAACAGAGAAAATATAATAAAAGAATTTCTAGGAAAAATTGCAGCAGCAAAATTACCTTCATTACTGTATGTGAGTTTACGGATTTTCAATTTAAAGTCAAAACTTACATGGAGTGTTTAACTCGCTCTACCTTTTTTCATGCATGGCACTTGATACAGATATTTAGTGAACATAGCATTAAAGGTATAGTTCACCCAAAATTCAAATTTCACTCATTATCTACTCACCCTCATGTCGACTAAGAGTTGTGAGAATTTTCAGAGTCCTCCGTCCCTTCTCTGAGTTACAGGGGGGTCCATATAATGGTTGTCAATGGACACCATTCTTTGTCCAAAAAGACACACCATAACATTCAAATACCTCCATACTGCTCTCCCTCTTGTATTGAAGCCTCGACATGAGAAATTGTTCCGCCGGTCACGCAAGATTTGCTACAAACAAGCTTAAAATATAGACTTCTTCAATTTTTTTCGGCACAATTTCTCATGTTGGGGCTTCAATACAAGAGGGACATTACAGACAAGCAGTATGGAGGTATTTGGATGTTTTTTGGACATAGAAACCTGGTGTCAACAATTATATGGACAAATACTGCTGCGCGGACCCCCGTAACTCAGAGAAGGAACGGAGGACTCTGAAAATTCTCACAGCTCTTAGTCGACATGAGGGTGAGTAGATAATGAGTGAAATTTGAATTTTGGGTGAACTATCCCTTTAATGATTATTTTTGGGTTTCCCTGCCACGCGAATGAATGCGTAATCTCATATCTGTGGCTGTTGGCAAAGTCTGAGTGCTCCTGCTTTGTGCCTCTGTTCCTGATGACAAGACCTTTTACAAAACAATCATCACCCCTGGAAAGGTGTTTAACTGAGTGCATGCTGCATTTTTTTTCTTTCTAGCTGTTTTTTTTTACTCTACTGACAGATGCTCTGTGAATTTGTGCTGTGAGTGATTGTGTTTGTCAGGACGGTGGTCTGTTTGCCGAGCACTGGAGAGTGAGATTGGGAAGGCGAGAACAGTCGCCCAAGATAGACAGCTGCAGCCACTTCCCCCTGTATGATCGAAATTGAGTTTCTCAGGATAAAAAAAAAAAGAAAGAAAAAGTAAAAACTGTCCGCCCACTGCATGTCTGCTCTTCATCCTGCGGCACTGCCAATCAAAGCCGTGTCCACCTCATATCACTATGCCAACGCTTTGGCTGCTAAACTAGCCTTGTGGCAACAGCTACCTAGACTGAGCCCTTCATCTCCACACCAGGATGCTCCAGCCGCCCTCACTCGTCCTCAGACTGGAGAGGAGAGAAACTAACAGTGTTTTTGCACAGTGGTCCAGATACAGAATTCGACACAATGCTTGTGTATGCGCAATCAGACTCTGTTGCTCTTGTAATTGGAGTAACAAATTGTATCCCTTGTAATCAGCCTCTCTTTGCCTGCTGTTCTCATCAAAATTCTTTTGAATGTTCTGTTGCCATGGTACCTTGAAAAATCTGCTGCTGAGATTTTTTTTTTCTTCTTGAGATAGCAGTCCTCCTTTTCTTTTTTCCTGTCTGCTTCCCTCAAAGACAAAAGCACTTTGGATCAATTTGAGACAAAATTAGAACGTAATGCAGAAATAGATTGTTTTGAGAGAAAAAGAAAAGGAAAGAAAACATACACTATGAAAATAAAAGATGTGATGTTCTGCTGTGAACCATCTGCTGAATTTTTGTTGAATTAATGCCGTTTGAGTGCATACACAAACATTAAAAGAGATATAGGGTCTGAAATTGCTCTCGGCAGGACTGTGGAGACTCCAGCGCAGTAGCCTCACCCGCAGCATCCAACACACACATTTTAAGATTTAATATCTATATACAGCAAACATTTTAGAAATTCTTAGCTAAACTTTCTAATCTCAAAACACTTTTCAGTCTGTATCAGACACACTGTGCTAGGATCAGACACACTGTGTCGGCCTGACTTCCTGAATTTCTGATTCCCATCACGATTTCAAGGAATCAATTTTGAGAAATACCGACTTGATTTGTTTTGACTGAGGACTGCATGAGCAAGTTCACAATTTACACCAGATTGAATGTTAAAACTGCGCTGTCCAATATTTCTTGTATTAACAGTGGATCAAATGACTGCGTACCGTGCGTGGTTTCCGTCATCTCAGTGGAGCCTTTTAGCGTCTTTCACCTCATTGTTTTGGTTTTACAGCTTCACTGTTGTAGTTCACTCTCACCTGTCTTATCAAACTTGCTTTCAGGCACAGCAGGCTACTGTTTTCATCAAACAAGCTTAGATAACCCACAGTACACTACAAGCACAGCACCAAACAGCAGACAGCGCATCAAAAGAACATTTAGCAGCTAAGAAGTCAGCTCCTTCCCTCAATAGTTTGAGGAGAGCAAAAGAGCTTAAAAAAACAAACAAAACAACTACATTTGGCAAGTGGCAGTTTGTGAAAGCTAATGTGTTAGCTGGATGTGTAAATAACTGCAACAACTTCATAAGGTGATAATTTGACTTTCAGTTTGCTCTGCAGCTACTGTATAAGAACAGTAATGTTGTCATGCTGTATGCGGAGATAATATTATTATAGCCTATTATTAAGCCAAAGTGAAATGTGGATTTGTTAGTCTGATATAAGTTTAGTTTCACAGGCTTGTGCCTGTTGTCAACAGCAGTCAACTCTATATTAAAAGGGTTAAAAAAAGAAAAAAACATGTGGCAACCTCACAGCTCCACTAAGATGTAAACTGAGAAGAACAAGAGAAATAAAAGAAAAAGTGCAGCAGCTCCTGAGGAATAACAGACAATGCTTTAATGTCAGAAAGCCTCACTGTCCGCCTGCATTAGGGTTACATGATAATTGGCAGTCAATAATAAAGATATTCATTAATATCCAAGATGCCTATAGCCTTAATTCACTATATACGAGAAATACAGAAAACTTTTGTAAGACTGCAGGCATGCAGAGATTCATTAACTGTAAACCAACAGATGTGATGGATGATTTCATGCCCCCGTGCAAAGTGAAACAGAGTACTCATTGAAATACTGAGTTATACTGAGTGCAGGAGCTCCATTAAGAGATAGGGTGTCAAAAATCTTGTAGGAAGCCTCTTTAAAGAGGCCAGACACTCACTGTGTCTGCTTTTTCTTTTATTGCCACTGAGGAGGTGTCTCTTGGTCCAGGAGGAGGTGATTTAAATTTCATTAAAGAGAGAGCGAGAGAAAGAGAGAGAGAGACCTTTTTGGATCTTTTCTTTTTAAATCTTAACCTAAGAATAAATGGAGTACGTGGTTTTTAAACATATCCTCTAGCTGTTTTAATACGGTACAATGTCAGATCCTTAATTACATGTGGTGATATAATTTCTAATATTCTTAAATACCATTATCCAAGGGGCCATTTGAGATGTATTGTAGATGAATTACCCATACATGTAACACTGATGAAAGTCTTTGCTGTGAAAATGCACTGGTCGTTAACCCGGTGCTTTGTCTTTAGTTCCTGAAGAGCAGCAGGGCTGTTTTTGTAACTTCAGGCATAAAGACAAACTTGGACGACGGCTTGTGAGTGAGCTGTACCTCACACTTCCCCAGATGGCCTATGTCTATCTTTAAGATTTTGCATAACAAGGACACATTGAAGAGCCCTTAAAGCTGCTAAGTAGCACTTGTTATATTCAAAGAAAAGCAAGGCTAAAACACAGTTGTATGATACGTGAACGTGTGATTGGTTTCTGTGGGTAGCATTTGTGTATTTTGTGACACATACAGTAGCGCAAGAGTGACAGCACTTGCAGATCAATGGGGTTTGCCCTGCACCACCTTCTGTAGATTTCATTTGTTTCCTGTCATTTTATCATATAGCCTGCTGCAAGAGACTTGGTTGTAAATCATGCATCATTTTCTTTGTATTCTACAGAGATCTGAGGAGAAGACCCACTTGAATCAAACAAGCGTTGAATGCTCATATGCATACTCTATACACTGTACGTTCTGCATCCACTCTGATCTCTGCTGAAATACTCTGCCTCCAACAGATGCCTGTTATTCCACCATGTTAAAATAAAGTCCCGCTGATAAGCCAATTAGAGACCCTCACAGTGGAAATCACATCCATGGTGCTTCCGCATTTGATGGTAAGATGGAAGGTTTAAAGCACATTAAGAGGAAGTTTTTGCATTGTGAGAGTGAGCGCTAATGTACAGGGTGATGCAACGGTATAAACAAGACTCCTTTAACCCACTACAGAGCACTGTGCTGTAATGATGCTGCTGTTCCCGAACACAGCACTTTATAGTCTCTGCTGCTCGGCACACATATGCAAAACTATCCAGTGACACGTTGCACTGATGCTGCACCATGTTATAGGTCCTTGGGGCTCGCCGCCTGTGTGCACCTGAACCTAAATTGAGCAACTTCAACTTTTAAGTTACCTCATTAGAGTGGATGGATCAGACTGACCTAATCTGCCATTACGCTTTCAAAGACTAGTGTGCAGTAATTTCATCACTTTGGCGAGTGAAGACAGTTAAGACGGACAATCTCTCAATATCGCACTAATCAATCACTTACAGTGCATTACTGTGAGAGGGAGCTTTGCCCCATGGAGTGAGCCCTGATATAAATAGCAGATTGGCTTCCTTCATGACTCTTTCGCACTTACCATCAGTATTCACTGCATGCGTCTCCTGCGCTCACCCACCTCAGGAACACACATGCTCATTCAGGTCGGTCTCAGAATAATCACATAATGAAACTTCAGCTCGACAGCACGCTCCGCAACACAATGAAATTTTTGAAGGATGCATCTATTCAAAAAAAGCAAGAAAAAAAGCACAAAACTAGTTTTGAGGGTGCATTTGAATCTAAACCCTGCTGATTTGAGCTTTTTCAAAGATAACCTTGAAGTGAGTTACAGTAAAGTAAGGTGGGTTTGATAGAAAAAATGGCATTCAACAGAGAAGGCATCGCTTTGTGAGCACAAGTCCCCAAAATGGGATTGTGTCACATCTCACTGATCCATTTTAATTGCCCCGGAGATGCCCCGCCCAGTATGGAATGCCCTTTAATTATGACAGGCTGCTGCACTTGTACTAATAGTTGCACATCAGATAATTGTGCCACCTGTCATGTTGCAGCAGTGAAACAAAGTCGATGTGAAACCTACAGCTACAAGAGTTCAGTAATATATTATTCCAAAACTGAGAATAAAAAAAAACTGCTATGAAGATTTTTAATGTTTCTATAATTTTCCTTTAAGGACATTAAAGTGTACCTGTGTTTCTCAGTAGTGAGGATTACTGTACCTTTATATTTCTTATCAATCCACAATAATATAATCTTACATTTGGGATCTGTTATGCGTGATATTTTCCTGTTAATTTTTGTTATACGATGAGGTACTTTTTATGGCGTATTAATTCAGCTCACAGCGGACAAATTCCATTTAAACCAGCTGCATTTTGAAGCTAAATTCATGCTTTACTCTCCTGACATTCTCCATGTCTTACCTCTTCAATTTAACCACCATTTCATATTTCATATATTGTATGTGTGTGTGTGTACGTGAGATGCTCCTGCAGCCAAATGGATTGGATTTGACTGGATTTGTCAATCCACCAGAATTTCTTTTCTCATCACATGTCCTGTGGCCCCCGTACAGGCAGACAATACACTTGGGGAAGATGCGCAACAGAAGAAAAAAGACATACAAAACATGTTATCCTCTACTTAGAGGCATATTGCGGCTGCACACATTATTATGAAGGATGGGCTCTCTCTGGATTTTCTTCTGCAACTCTGAGAGGATTACCCATTGTTTCGTTGTTGTTGTTTTCTTGTCTGGTGGGTGGATGTTCATGGTTATTTTTCTATACGCTAGGTATCCATTTTCATTGATTTGGGCCAAGAGGACTGCTTGTCCCAAAGCTATGCACAGCAAAGCATTAGGTGCTGTCTGAGACACGTGGGTGGTCAAGTTATTTGTGTTGCAACATATTATGATGGCCATTCAAGATTGAGAAGGATAAGAAAATAAATGGGGTTTCATTAAAGCCTTAACACAAAGCGGTCAAAAACAACTTGTGCCTTTAGGGGGTGAGTGTGATTTTTTTTTTTTTAAGTGCAGCAGTGACCCAACACCCCTCCTCCCTCGCTCTCCATCCTCTTCCCCTCCCTCCCTCCCTCCCTCCTTCTCCGCCGATGCAGTATCTTGTTGTGCTGGACTATGAGCCACCAGCCCATCCCGGTGTTATCACAAACACCTCATAGCGCCTCCTGTCCTTATGAAGCCACTGTCATCTTTAACATCTCCCTCTCGTCTCCAGCACAGTGCGGTTAAAAAGCAAAGGAAGAGGAAACCCTCACTTAGTCGTGTATGTGCTTCAAACGCAGTCAAAATGACATCACATTGCTGCAGTGCTGCACTGTCCGTGAAAGGTGTCAGTCGTTTCCTCTGATACCAAAGAAATGTATCCACTGGCCACTTGGCTCTGCTCCGCTCCGCTCCAGACATCATGGCGTGACAACATGTACTCATTTATATCTGGCTGCTAATACGCAGGTGGACGCCTGCACGAGGAGTCGTACAGGCGCATTTTCTAAAGGCTGCCTGTTTTCTCCGCGACACAGGAACATTTCCTGTCCACATCCCGCCCGGGGAAATCGACCGCATTGCCTTTTTTTTTTTGTTGTTGTTGCTGTTGGTTGAGGGAGCGGACAGACCAAGTCATACGAAAACTAATAGCTGGCATGGGTGCGCATAGTGTCAGAGGAGACCGGGAGAAATCACGGTATCAGTGCCTGGGTGGGATTGTTTCTTTGCGCTTCGTTCAGGGGAAGTTGTGGCAAACAAAACGGCCACACTGATGGCAAACTACTGTCGGTAAAAACAGCCACCGATTAACTGCACTGTGGGAAACCCGCTGCTTACGGACAGTTTTTGACCTTCGTGATTTGTGACGGACTTGAAGCCTGAATTTGACGCCGACCTTAAAGCGCCTCAAGCTTTTTTTTTTCTCTTTTCTTCCTCAGAGCGCAACCCCTCCGTTGAGAAAGCGCCCCGGACTGCAGTTTCCCTCCTCTCACCATCTGTACCGCAATTCATAACAAGCGTGAGATTTATTGGAAATTGAATCCACCTTATCCCTGCGTTACGAGCCCGTACGCTGGGGGAGACTCGGTACGACCACGTACTGACGCTTTAACTCCTTTTTGAACACGGATCGGACGCGAGCGTCAGGACTCTTCTGAGCTGGTGGATTTTTTTTTTTTGGTGGGGGGGAGAGATTTCAGCTTTTTTACATGTTCTGGCTTTAAAGCTCCAATCGGATCGTACTGGGATTTAAGGTGGGGTTTCATCCAGACACAGGTAACTGGAAGATACCCCGCGGTCTCTTGTTGATGACACTTCAGCAGTAGATTGTCGCTCATCACGTCCGTTTGGATTTTTTTTTCTTCTTCTCCAGCAGCACAGCCCTGACCAGCCTGTAACGAGAGGGGGTTTTTTTACGCGTGGATTTGGAATAACTGAACTCTCGCTGCCATCAGTGATTTCGTTGTGAATTTATCCAGTGAGACGAGCGCGTGGACGGCTGGAATCATGTGCAATAGGATCAACCCTTTGGCATCTTCTTTATTAGTCCCACTTTTGGTAAGTCACTGAGTAGACTTGGTGAGAGATGTGCGGTGGACTTTTGCACCTCTTGACACGTTTGGATGTAATATGCATCTCTCCAAGGAGCTGAACACTGATGTGTCGCATTGATTGAGCAAACTATAGGCTAAATGAAGAATAATAGGCCTGCCTATCTATCTATCTATCTATCTATCTATCTATCTATCTATCTATCTATCTATCTATCTATCTATCTATCTATCTATCTATCTATCTATCTATCTATCTATCTATCTATCTATCTATCTATCTATCTATCTATCTATCTATCTATCGTTGCATAATGTGCAAATCTTATCTTTGCTCGACTTCAAAGGCAGCTATTCACAGTAGTCTGTTGGATAATGTGATGTCTGTCTAGCACTGATGTGTTCAGGTTACTAGAGATATTCAGTCCTCACGTGGTGATGGAGCAGTTATTGATAGTATTAGTGCTGTTCTACAGTCTGTTAGTCAAGTGTCTGATGGAGCCAAAACAGCCCTGTCATACTGTATACCAGCACTCTGGCTCCCATATAGCTGTGCAGTGAAGGAGACTGTTAAACACATGTGAGTTGAATTTCCCAGGGACTAGAGCACAAGTGGAAATGGCCCGGGCGTGTCTGCATCAGCACGACGCAGAGACCAAGACTTTTCATAAATTAGCAGCAGCACTGAAACGTCTTCCATCAGGGCTAATTGCACTGATTGCTGAGTGAGTGGACAGTTTTACCGTGGAACCACAGAGATGGAATGATGTGGGGGAAAAAAACTTGCTAATGTCCTATAAGTTGAGTTTAAAAGGGATCCAGGCAGATGATTATCTTGTTTGACGGTGAGGCGAGGCCTGGGCAGCGTGTGTGCACTGTGTACACAAGTTAGAGGGCTGCACACCTTTGTTTTCGACAATCAGCTAAGTAGGTTTAGAGATGATAAAGAGATACAGAAGCACTGATGCAGCATGATAATGATCTCATGGGCACCGTGAGTGAATGCTGGCAATTACGTTTGCAGCTGGAAATTTTTAGCCCCTCTCATCATTTTCCAGTTACTCAATAAGCTCATTCTCCTTGGATTCAGCTCAGCATTTGCTGGAAGTTTGTTACACCCGAGCTTTTGTAATTTTCGGTATGCAGGGCCAGAGAGGTCAGTGTCTGGTTGCTGGGAATACAGTTCATCACTCAGAGGACATTGGCAACAACAGATGGGAGAAGTGAGGGTCCAGGGTGACTGTGTTGGAGATAGTGAGGTTGTAAATCTGTTAGATTGAGGTGGGGTTAGATGTCAATATGCTTACACTAGAGTCAAGTGAACATCCTTCATCTAGCTCGGCTTTATCCGCATAATACCTTCCAAGTCATCCCCTGGGGAAGATGTAGGCATTGGGCAGCTGTGTTGCTACATCAGGGCGTGCAGTGAGTGTTACTGCAGCTTGCAGTGTCTTTGGAAAACAGTGACTACCAGCTGCATCTACTGTATGCACCCTCCTTTACTCTTTGTGAGCCTTAGGATTATGTTTATGTCCCTCCCAGGCACCTCTCTGCAACTGTCCACTGAAATTACACACTCAGATGAAATATGAACATTGCCACAAGGTCTTGGCATTGTTCCATGGGCTGACAGATGCCTGTAATGTCTAAGAGCAATAAGAGAATCTACTGCATACGTCACATCGGGCTTTTATGGTTTATAAAAAAAAACAAAAGAAAAGCACAAGCAGCTCAGGGGCTTTGGCTCACTGTTATTGTTAAGTGTTTCAGTAAAGGTTGAACTTTGTGCTTTGACTGGCTGTGTGAATAGAGCAAATTGAAATTATGTTCGGTTAAAGCCGTGCATCATACAGGTTTTTACGTAAGGGACTTGAAATGATTTCTAAAAACAGAGGTTAATGAGGTTTCTTCTTAGGAGGGTTGATACACTTGAGCCTTATTGGATTTGTAATTTGAATTAGCAGTGCGTGCAGCAGGGCTCTTATGTATTTAGATGTGTGTTTTTTCCACTAGCTTTGTGTGCTACAGTAAGTGGTGATGATCACGTCTTTGGCTTGTCAATGTGTTGCAGCATGTTACAACAGAAGCTGAGAGCACTTGCTGTCATGTGTTTTCCTAATGAAGTCAGGCAGGATGGTCATTATCATGCATTATTGCCAACACTTCTATGTTAAGCAATGCAAGTGCAGGGCGCGAATGACTGCAGAACAAATTTAAAACTCAGCAGGTTGTGCAATGTGCATAGAAAGAAAGTGGCAATAACATGCGTGTAGTCTAGGTTTTTTTCTTTTTGTTCCTTTCTACTTTGCCACATACCGGCCATGGGGTGAGATTAATGGAGTCTCTTTTACTTGCCGTTCTGTTGCATTGTGTTACAGCAGCTGCTCATGGTGCCGGTGTCATGTGTTAGCATTATGAAATCAGGACCAGTAGAGGTTTATCAGCCAGCACAGGAGTGAAAGGATAAACAGAAAGCATGAGGTATTGATCCACATTTGGGAGTATAAATGTCTTCATATGAGAGATTTGTTGACCAGTGTTTGTTGTCTAATAAAATTGCCTTTTACAGTGAGTCATGCTTGTAGCGTGACATTTTGCAAACTGTACACATATGCTCCAAAAAGAGCAAGCTAGTATAAGATATCATTCAAAGAGTCGCAATGGTAGAAGTAACTTTTCGCAAGCGTGATTTTCAGTCAGTCGGACACATAATTATGTACAGTATCATAGTACTGTGTAACATTGTGTGCTGGCCTGGAGTCAAGGGGCTGAGAGATAAGAGGCTGATCCCTGCATTAACGAAAAGGCAGTTTGTTGAAACCGAGAAGGGTCACTCGCCTTGTTATGTGGTGGAATTTTCATTTTTACATTTGAAATTCATGCTGCCTTCGCACCCATGCATTGTCTGGATATAAACAGTAAGGGATCAAAGGATATTATGATGCAAACCATGACAGACTTAAAAGAAGTGATGTCAGTGAATTAATTCCATCCTTGTCGTTTATTTATTTATTTTTAAATTCTGGACTCTGCATGCAGGAAAGAACCAGTAAAGAAAAGAGAAAATAAGTGCCAATTAAGTTGTTATCAGTCGACAGAATGAGATAGATGTTTCTCCCAAGGCAAGTTAAGTTATTTAGAGTTCGAGATGCATGAAAAAAGTTGGAAGAAATGGCATAATTACAACTAGCCAAAAAGATCAAAGGAGTAGCCACCAAAGCACTGAAGCAATTAAGTAGAGCTACCCTTTGAATTTATTTTCTAAGGTTAGCGAGTAACAAAAGTGACAGGAAAAAGGCAGCGTTGCAGTGAAAGCATTGAACACCGGAGGAAACACAGGTAAATAACATTCAGGCCTCAAGAGTCATAAAACACTTTCCACTTTTCAACTTTGCTGCATCATGAATTTCAACAAGAGCAAAAGGTAAAATATTACACTAAAACGCCACTGCAGTGATATTTTTCAAAGCGAAAAACAGGGCTGTTATCAGGAATTGAGACATTTGACACAGCTGTACAGCTTATCCTATTTGAAAAATGTTTCTTCTAAACACAAGGCAGAAATGAATTAGTTCACAGTATTTGATGACTCAAAAAATATTTTTTGTCATACAGGGCATGGGTCCACCTCACATGACTGAATTAGTTCAGGCAGTTTGTGTGCATGCATTAGAGAGCAGAGTAATGTAATTCCTTGCACGGTCCCAAGACATGCACGTGAAATGGATTGGAAACTTTATTTATATTTTTTGTTTGAAGGTGGCTGTGACCTGTCCTGAGTGCAATTTGCATCTTGCCCAATGCATGCTGGGAAAGACTGCCCTTCCCAGCGACCATGGGCCAGAAGAGCAGCGTTGTAAATGGATGAATGAAGCGCAGTATTTGCTGAAAGTGACTGGCACTGTCGCTCATGTCTACAAATAGTTAATAATTTGTGCTTTTGGTCAAGTTTTTGCATGAGCATTCATATTCTGACGTGCTATCTTTAGAAATGGTGATTGCTCCATGGTTCCTTTTATCTCGGAGGCTTTTAGCCCCTCACATCTGAGCAGTACATCTGAATGAGGAAAACTGTCAGTTATCACCACCGAGACTGAACATGTGCCAGGAGCGTGGCTTAAGTTGCTGCTTGGTTCTGACAGAGACTTGAAAAACAGGTGAGCACAGAGAGCACTAGTGCCTAAAAGACTGACCTGCTTGGCGCTATTCGATGAGTGTCACCTGTAAAATGGAGCAATAGGGTGTGACTAGCATGTACAATGGCAGCTGGAGTAGGAGGCTACGGAGGGAAGCTGTCGAGCTGTGAAGTGGTGAGGAGGGTGGGGGTGGGGGTGCAGATTCACATCACATCTATATAGAGAGAGCAGAGAGCTAATTCTTTCAGGAATAACTGCACAGGATGTGGTACGATCTTGGACGACCAGCTGAGCCCAGTGGTAAGCAGCCGTTACAGTCCAAACATACCATATTCAACCTGTCTGGAGCAGCCAGAGCGACACACATATTGTGGAAAAAGCATTTCACCTGCTGTAGAACATATGGCATTTAAACTGCAGAGCAGCATCACATTTTATACCCATGTGATCTACTGCATGGTACCAGCCAGTCGCCCGTTCCTTCTGTTGAGTCGGATAAGAAAATTATTGGTGGCATCTGTCTCCCTCAAGAAGCGATGTTGTGCAGTCAGTCTGTCACTGTAGGAGACTTGAACTGTTGCTCATGACACTGTGTGTCATAGCCTTTACATGGCCATTTAAATAAAGCGATATGATATCACGATGTAAACAAGGAACAATGCCTGGATGTTGCACAGCACAATAGCAACATCCCACTGATGTCCTACACTGCTGCTTCCAATCTTGTACTGTTTACCTGAAGGTGACATTGATTTAGATCATTCTTTCACTAGCTGCATCTGGTCATATTGATCAATATCTTCTACCAGAACAGCATTTCCCTTTGGCTCTCTCAAGAAAGCCAATTAAGAGCGCTACATGCTCTCATACAGAATTTGAAACGCTCACAAACACCATCTTCCCAACAGTGCCATTAAATAATGCATAAGAACAATATATTATTGTGCAGGACCGTGTACCACAGGTCTTACTAGCCCTATTAAGACTTTCTTCTCTGACCTACAGTACAGTAAGAAGCACTGGACAAAACTGAGGCATTAAGGAAAAGATAATGCCTCCATGATTTACTCCTACTGAATATGCCACTACGACGAGGGATCAGTCTGTCCTTATTGATTAGTTTGTCAGAGAATCGTACGGTGTGCTCTTCATCCGACTGCTCTAGTCTCGATGGAGATGTCTAACTCTTCTGCCTGTTACAGGCTGGATGGCTGCAGAAGCATTAAGTATTCTAGCAAAGCAAATGGTTAAGAGCTTCAACCTTCACATTATGTTTCCTCTCTTTGGTTGCATATCTGCCTTTAATAGAGACACATGCATAATCTAGTACCCCAGTGCAAAAACAAAAAGTCGAGAGAACAATATCTTGTTGCTGACTGTATTTTTATCTAGTTGTCTATTAAAAGTATCTATGCATGTTGTTCCAGGACAACTGCAGGGATATGTTTCACTTAATGCTCTTTGATGTTGTGCAACTACAATAGGGTATTGTTTTCTTATATATAGGAGAAGAAGAATCAGAGACTATTATTACAAAAGTTAGTTTTTTTTTCCAGTGCTTTAATTTTTTTCCAGAGTCCCAATGTCTTAATACTTAATCAAAGAGATGTTGAATTCTGAGAGATACTTGGCATCTTGCTTTCTTGCTTTTTGAGCTGACAAACAATAGCAGGGGGGGAAAAAAACTCATCTAGCCTTGATTAAATCTCTCGCAAGTCTTAATGTCTGTGAGGAGAATGTCAAAGGACCACTGCTGCATTGATACAATTCCAGCAAGGCTTGATCATCACAAAAATTCAGAGCTTAAGTGAGATGAAAAATATATTACCTCAGAGGCAGTATCCATTCATTTGGCTCCATTCCATGAAATAAGTTCTACTTGGTGTAGCGAGGCATTGCTGCACATGTTGTTTGATATCCATCTAATATGCACACAAGGAGCTGATAATTTGCTGTCTTGGATTTTCTTTTGCTGAAACAAGAGCAACCCTGCAGGTTTATGTCAAGGTGCGGTGCATTATATTTGTGTAAAGCTGCACAGTATTGATGTGTAAATCTCGGAGGCATTCAAAAGCTGAAATACTGAGCGTTTTCCTCAGAATAGAGTGAACGCGCAGTCTCTGCACAAATGTAGCACAAATAATTGTTGCTGTGTATTTTCTGTATTAGAGATGAATGCAGAATGTTGTTATTATGTCTGATGGTCTGATTTTATGTTTGGTTTCCCTCACCAGTGTTGATGCAAAGTCAAGAAAAAACACACATGCTGGAGAAAGAAATACTGTCCTGGTAACAAACGTAATAAAGTGTTTATTCAGTGTGGTCTGTTTAGTTGACTGCACCTTTCTTTAAGTAAGCTGTGTACTGCATTGATCAGCACCTTATTGTACATACATGAGCAGGAGGACATTTAAGCTGGGTGGATTACATGCTGACATGTAGGCTGAACTGTGGTTTAGAAAATCTATTCCTCCAATCTTCATCTATTTGGAGATCTTTATCTCTATTTCCAAATTACAGGAGCTGTTGCTGATGTACTGTTTCCAACAGTGAGATCATTTTAGCAGTGCTTCATTTTCTGGGTGATATTTAAGGTCTCTGTTCTTTGAATTGATGTTTGTATCCCTGGAATTTGCCCAGTGACTCCCATGTGTTCACAGGCTGACTTGCTGTTTAGTAGGCCATATAAATCCTGCAGGAGCTGAAATTTTCATGTGTTTTCTGCATTCACTGCTGGACCATGCTGAGTGTAGCATAGATTAGCATAATGTAATTTACATGATATAGCTATAGCTAGTTTTCAGTTAGTCAGCACCCACTCTTATTCCTTTCTATGGGTGTCCACGCACCTGCTCATCGTCACTCACCTGACAGTTTACATTAGATGCACCTCGCCAAAACTTACACACTAATACAATACGTTTTAGTGTCATAGGGTTTATAATGTTGCTGTTTTCAAGAGGTGTTGATTGAATTGTAGCTGTGAGACTGGCTGTGTTTTTGCTCCAACCCATTTATAATTATGAGGAACAGCTCTCAGTAGAGCGAATGAGAGAAAATTGGTCAACACAACAGCACCCCCAGAAGCAGAAACTCTCAAGCTATGTCCCAATTTCGCACTACATACTAATCTTATACAATATGTATTATGGATGAATCTTTTTAATATCCGGTTTCTGCAGTTTATCTACAAGATATCAGTACTTCACTCTTCTATCAGAACTTTACCCTCTTTTACACTGGAAAAACAATTTGTTAACCACAACAAATCCACAGCCAAAACATGAAACTACAAAGAGCTCAGCTTAAAAATGTAAAACTGTTGCAGCTCATCTGATTTTGTTTTATTGTGAGGAATAGTGGAAGAATAGCATCTATCATCAGCTCACTCAAAAATGAAGTGCTTTTGAACAGGCTATGCATTCCGTGCTTAATTTTGTCATAGGGGACCCTTTAATTGGCATGATTTAACAATTTAAACAGAGCCCAATAATGCCTCCAAATCCCCAGAAATGTGGGCATGAATGTGTATATGCATGTATCTGTGTGTCTAGTTGCCCATCTGTCTGTCCTTGATGTCACTGCCTGTCTCTTAGAGCTACTCTAGCTTATTATCTTTGGCTAATGTGTGCATATTAACAGCGCCGGCTCTAGTGAGTGATGGGACAAACCAAGGAGAAACTTGACATAAAAACAACTGTGTGTGTCATTTGTAAATTTATTTTGTTATTACAGTATGTTCAACAGTGCAATGTGCTGTGATTACAACTTAGTTGTTAACACCATTTTCAGACAGTGAACAGCAACATCAGTGAAAACAGGGGTAAAGAGAAAAAAAAAGCAAACAAGAAACAGTGTCTCAAAGAGGATTCCTGTCAAAACCTTTTTAAGAATACCTCTGCCCTTTAGTGGGGCACTGACAATATCCAAAAAAACTATCTTTATTTCTTTTGGAACGGAGCCTCATGTGAAGTGGATCAAGTACATGCTTTGTGCAGCTACTGCCAAGTCACAATGCAGCTTCAGCCAAATATAGCCCATAAAAGACTATAATGGGACAATCTCTGTACCTTACTTGTGCTTAAAGCCTTTGGAATACCTATTTACAATAGAGATACAATGCAACAGAAAGTGCTTTTTATCATTCATTGCAAAGAAATTGCTATAGTACTTTTTACCAGCATGTTTCAGAATGAAGACAGTGTCCTAAGTGTGCCTGCCTATTGTGCCCTATATAAATGGAGATCTATTCAAGGGAATGAGGCTTGTTAGTCCAGCACACCAGTTCACTCTTTGTAGGACACTTATGGTCAGCTGGGATGATCTGGTTGCTGCCAAATTCCTTCAGTTGATCCCATGCTATTGTTGTAATTATGAATACTGAGGGCTGCTCTGAGCTGCGCTGGATAAGCCCGTCTAGCAAATGCCACAAATGTAAATTCTAATGGGAGAGTTGTGATTTTTTCGTATTTTTTTCCCTTCCTTCATTAAACACATGCAAGCACTGGCCGTTGCAAAGGTAATACTCTGCCCACTATACCGCTATCCGAAAATTAGAAATGTCTCCCCGGAGGCCAATTAACCCTCAGCACTATCAGAGGATTTTACGAGGGTTTTCACTTTGAGCTGCCCAGTTGCTAAACCGGCATGATTACATAACAACAAACCAGCCGAAGGACGAGTGGTTTAGCTTACCATGTTTTCGATTAAATCCTTTTTGATGTGGGGAATCATCTGTAAGGGCCTCCACTGAGGGCAGGTTCGTGACATTGACTTACATGAGATGTGAACTGGCGAAACAAAAGCAACTCAAATTTAACCATTAAAAGAGAAACAGCAGTGGCATGACAGCCCCAACCCTCAGTGAACCTCTCTGTCAAAATGCATTGAGACATGCCAAACAGACTCGTGTCAGAGAAAACAGTGCCCGGTAGAAGGTCAGCTCTACAGTATATCATGGTCGTACGAGCACTGCCGAGATGTGAAACAATATGAAAGCTTTATGGTTTGATACTGACATCAATATACTCTGTGGCAAACTAGCAAATAAACCAGCCCAGCAATGTAAAGTGGTGATCTTGTTAAAGAGTGATTATCTTCCAACAGGCAGTAGCTGTATGTTTTTGGCCTTTGGAAGTCATCCATGCTTACAGTTATTGATGATGCGTTTTGACGGGCCTCAGCAAGATCAGTTCATTAGATCGGTCTGACAAACTACTTTCTCTATTGAGAGACTTGACGGATGATGACTGGGTGCAGTCATTGTGGGCTGGGTGTCTATTGACTAAAAGGGCCTCATTTCTGGTGTCGAGGATTAGTGATGCAGGACGTTCAGAGAGCGTGTCAGCATCCTCCTGGATGTTTGGATGGATGGATGGTTGAAGGCTCCAGACTTACCCTGCAGAGCTACACGTAGGATTTATCTTGGCAGAGGCGGAAGGTAAAACGTGAAAACTGATTTACTGTTCTGTAAAGCAGTGGACCTCATGTTTACCATTCTGCATGAATGTTTAATTCACAGCTTTTCAAAGGGAATCTCTAGCCACATGACATCTAAGCAGTGTTGGCACTAGACTTTACAGCAGGACAATGTTTAACAACACTGTCAGGGGAGAAACTTTTTGCCCTTCCCTGGCATCAAACAGTTGCCTTTGAAGTTAATAAATTAATACTTTTGATTGAATAATGCCATTTCTTTGGATTAAGTGAAGAATCTGAACACTTTTTCTGTCATTTCTGTCTCAGTTTGTTTTAAAACATCAATCTGCCACTTACTTTAGGGCTGCTTTAAATCTGTCAGCAATCTGGTAATTCTCTGTTCTTTTATGCCCCAGAAATGTGAAAAGATTTTCAGTGTAGAGCTGCAATTGGTAATCCTTTTAAAATTATGAATACATTTATTTGCTTTGTAAAATCCCTACAATAGTTAAGCTGTAACAAGGGGGAGAACTCGAGGGTTACTCGATTAATCATTCATTAGAAGTGTTATTTTTTTTCTGGTCAAGTAATCCCTCAGTTGTCTTGCTTGTACTCTTAAATATCAACTTTCATACTGGAACAGAAAATAATACTAGTGGCAGTTCAGATACTGTAGCTTATAGTATTTATACTATATTCATATTTATCCAGTGAGTCCAGTAACATATTGTCCCACTTTTCACGGAATTAGTTAATGACAGAAGCAACTTCAGAAAGTGTCACTTCAAAGATTAATGAACTGCCTCTCCAGTCTCCATAGCTTCAGGAAATTCTTATTCATGTACACAAATCTGTACCAAAAAAGCACCAGAGATCACGCTGCAGAGATGATGTGACGTTAATTTAGGGAGTATGTGCTGTCAGTGTCTCTAATTATTAATCCAAAGGCGACATAGATTTGTCAGGATTTCCTTGCTTCAGCTCAGCGCTGAGGTGCAATGTGAATCTCATAATTATTGACTCAGGTCGGTCTCTGTCGCCCTACAAATCACAAATAAAGCATCCATATAAATGACATAGACACATCGTCTTATTGGTAAAAATTATTATGCATGGTGATTCGTCAAACTTTGAAATCTAAAACTCAAAACACTTGCCCTCTCCTCTTCTCTCCTCTCCTACTTTGTTTGTTTTGCTCGGTGATTGGGTGCTGCTTTGTGAGTACACGTCTCTGAGGAAATAAAGCTCCGGTTCAGGATGAAAAGGAGATAACGTCTGAGAAATCCTCTAACTGAAAGAGCGCATGGCATTAGCTCAGTAATAGCAGATGGATACCCCTTTGATCCTCGGTTGGGGAGGAGAAGTCGATTGAGTGACTGTGATAAGACATTCAGCAGCTAAGCACTTCCATTGTATCTCAACTTGACTGTATTTAGACTACACAGGCATTTTAATAACACTATTATTTAAAGAGGGGATTGAACTGAATTACAACGCACATACATCCCTTTGCCACCGTTGCAACAATCTTGATAGTGTTCTTAAATATGGCACTGACGTTGACAAGACGATACCCATGAAGCATACGTATGTCAAGCACACATATAGTACAGTACAGCCTACAGTGTCAAATCCAATCATTAAATTAAAGAATTCATCACGAATGTCTTTACAGCGGCCAAACTCTTTGAATTTTGACACGTCAGTAATTTTTAGATTAGACAGCTGAGCAAGCAAGACACTTGGCAGCTGGCTGTCACTTGAGTAGCTTTGGGGAAGAGACTTCATCGTATTAGACAGTGAAACGCGTTGTGCATTTTACGGTCTTCAGTGATGTCCCCTGTGATCATTACACATAGCCACAGGAAATTCAGTTTTGAATCACACATTAAAAAATAGTGGGACTAAAATGGTAATGACAAAATGTGAGTGCTAAAGCGTTGCTAGATGCATAGAAGCTTACTGTTTACTGGCCAAGTAGCTACTAGATGGTCAAAAAGCCCCTTTTCACTCGGGTAAGAAAAAAAACCCATTACATCATAGGACTAACATGGCATGATTTAGCTTTGAATGGATTTTCCTTCCTTGCTCCACGATCCCTTTGAATCTTGACATTAGCTTTATTTCACTTGTGAGGCATTGTGGCCCAAGCTCTTTGCTCGTCTTTCATAAGACACATCGGTATTATTTGATGTGTTGCCATGGCAGCAAACATCTCTCAAACCTGTTAGGTGTTTGTGGCATCCTGATGGCTCAGCTGGATAAACTGTGTGTCATGTAATTGTGATATGCTGTTTGAATCCAGCAGGGACACTTAGTTACGTATCAATCTTTGTCCCATCTTTTTCTCCATGCTGCAGCACTGTATTCAACCATAAAAATAACCTCCGTGACAGCTGGGAAGTGAGACTCTTATCTGACCAAATATGGAAGGAGAGACATTTTCAGCAAGATGTTCTGATTTATATGCTTCAGCTGAAGCGGAGACGGAAAATCATGAATATCTGATAATGGATGGTGATTTAAAAAGTAATTGTATGTGTACGCAAGCAGTGCAACCTTAAATCAAACTGGTCTTTTGGATTAGATATGCAATAAAGACACTTGGAGGTGTAAAACAAGCCTTATTCAAAACAGATGCACCTCCATGTTTGACTTGAGGGTGAGTGTTTGTCTCAGCATGGCTGTGGTCTAATCGGTAGCCTAACATATGGCTGATGAACCTACAGCTCTATCATTCTGGTCCAAGGACACTTAATAGACTCCAAATGATTTTGCTCCAGGCAAAATACTTTTTTGGGTGACAGAGAACTGACTATGGTATTTATGTGATACAAATATTAAAAGAGAGCCACAGTTGCTGTCACGGTCACCATGATGTGCCTTTTTTTGTTGTTGTTTGCGAGAATCATATTCCTCTGTGTATTGGGGATGAATTGCTGATTTAATGACTTGTCTAAAATGTCTGAGAAGTCGTTTTCATCTAAGTGATGAAGAAAACCTCCCTGTAATTGAGTTGCTGAACATTAAGATCACACTCTCCGTTCAGGTGATTTGATATTCAATACAAGTTAAAAGGTTGCTTCGACCTTGCACCGTGACATTTGAAGCAAAACTCCTGAGAGACTTCATTTGAAAATCTTTGTCCTCCAAAGTTGGATGAAAAATCAGCTACATACACTTGTCTTGTCATTATCTGGGGGTAGGTACGTGTGCAAAAATCGCTGTGTTAAATAACTTTCTTCTGGTGCTGGAAGAAAAGTCAAGGGGTCACCAAAGTCATTAAGAATTAATATCTGAGAAGCATGAAAGTCTGAGGCAAAGATTTTGCCAGTGGACTCAGTGGGTGCTGAGTTATTACACATGATAGGTGAAAACTTTGACCTGTTGGCAGCACCAGATGAAGTCAGGATCATGGCAGTCATTAGTATTCGCCTTGTACGACCCTGAGCCATTTCCATTTCCATACCATTTCATTGCAGCACATTACAATAGTTGCTGTAAGTTTACCAACTGGACAACTATGCCACCATTACAGTAAATACAACAAATCTAAGCTTATTTTAAGATAAGTACAGCATGGCCCTTAGATTGTGTATGAATGTCTTCATCATTATGTTGATGCTCTAATGATACACAAATCAAAACTTCACATAACTGCAGCCACACGCCATTTAGTCCCTTTGTTTTCAGTTGAGCTGCCATGTCCTTTTTCAACACTCTGGCATACTCCATGGAAAGGTAATGTTGATTTTCTTTCTCTGTATTTTGCACATCATTTACATTTAGTTTGACATCTATTCATATGAGCAGGTACCTTTTTGTTTCTGATTTAGGTGTAGTTAATAGTGTAGTTTCTAAAAAAGCATCTAATGCACAGCTGCGGTCACAATTTTCCACTGCCCAGCCTGTTATAGTAAAAGCAGAAAAGAAGTTGATTATGGTTCCTATACAAAAGCCTGCCCGACTGTTATTCAAATATGTAATTATTTCCACAGTTATATGTTTGGCGAGGAGTTTGTGATTGTGAGGAACTCCTTGTTAATCATGTTGGATCAGATTACTGTAAAATCTTACATAGACAATTATGTTTACTTTGCGCAACAGTGATCCTCCTAGGTGATCCAATTGTCTCCTATAAATGAGTTTTTAGATAATATGCTGATAACCAGAATTAAGTTACAAAATTGTCAGTGTGGCAGGTGATGAAGTGCCTCAGCAAGCAATTTACATATATGGGAAAATCAATATGGACATGCTAGGAAAAAAAAGGTGAGCAGGATTTATAATGCAAACGAAATGCGCTGCTAATGGAGCACAATTATAACACCGCTGCTACTAGGGATGTCAAATGGAGATGCACACAGTTTTGATCAGCGATTTATTTTCCAGTCATACAAACGTGAAATACTGATGTGAAAATATTAGTGTGACACAATGTTTTGCAGGAAAGATACGCACACGTACAATTTACAGCACGTACAGTGTTTGCTCTTTTTCCTGGATGGCTAATTTACATAAATGACATGTACAGTGGACTAGTCAGGAAGTGGTGAATTAGTTATAAATCTTGACAAACTCCAGATGATTTTTTTTTCTCTTATGTGAACCTACAATGTTCCCATTTCTGGTGACAGTAAGCAACATCACAGGAAAGTGCCATAAAAGAGACTTTTGACTTTGAAGTAGCTAAATTAAATTGACAAGGGCACTTGGGAAAGCCATAAAATGAGCAACAATTAAATGTGACTCAGCTTTTAAATCTTTGGGGACAAAAGCTTTCCTTGAATATGAAAACATTAGAGAAATCACAGCCCCAGATGACTTGGAGTTTTAATTTAAAACATGAAGATACAGTATCATAGCCAGTTTAGGGTCACTGGGCCAAACCAGAATCAAAGGGTTGTGGGCAACAAAGATGTGATGTTTTAGAATAATAAGCATTTAGGAGAGCAGTGATACATATTATTAGTATTGTTAATTATGATGTGTTTTGGACATTTCATGCCTTTGTTTGATGGTGAAGACACACAGACAGGAAGTGAATGACATAAATGAATCATCTGGCCAGGAGTCAAACTGCTCAGGGTTTTATTATGGAACTGATCCACTTTTTTTTATCAGGGCAACCCCATTTGTGTTACTTAAGTAATGTATAGCACAAGATGTCCCAGCATGTTTTTAAAAAATGGGCAATTAAACAGTGTCCATATGTTACAGTGCAAAATTCATGATTTTAGGTACTCATCCCTGGCTGTGTTCCCTGGGACGGAGGCTGTCCATGAATAATTAGCTCAGTTTGAGCTTACTCGTTAAGAAGCTTAGAACTGCTATGAGCACATAAGTATAAGCCGGCTTAGGGAGGTAAGTCTTGTACACCAACTATTGACCACATGTTCTTGGGGTGCACAGATATATTTCCAGCATCTTTAATAGGTGGTACACTGGAGCACGATCACCTGTCGGATTACGGTGTCTTCTGAACCTGGAATCCAGCAGACAGCAGCGGAGGAGCTGAGCTGTCATCCTCGGCTACTGCAGACGCTCCACTTCCACATCCTGTAAACGCTTGAAATGATTATGATAGGAGCAATAGTTGGGATTGACATTGGATCAACCTGCCATGTGCAGGTTACACTGGCAAAAATGAAGTCTCTAAATGAAGTCTTTATGATAGCTTTTCCTTCATTTGGGCCATACCACTTATGAGAAAGTAATAAACGAGTGACCCTTTATATCAACCTGTCTAAGCTGTGATGGCAATGTCAGTAGGATAAGAAATGTATAATGGCCTTGTAGTCCCTGTTGCCTTTTAAAGGCACCCAGATTTTCCAAGCCATTACCTTTGAGAGATGAGCATCACTAAAGAGCGAAATATCCTGTTTGAGCAGTGTTTCACACCAGCATTGACTTACACAGAAGGGGACCTTGTTTTTGTCAGTAAATCAACATGGCCTGCGAGTCTTGTGGCTGCACACAAGGGGGAATCATTGGCAGGTCCCATCCTTCAGGTTCGCCTTTGTTCTCTGCATAGTAGACTGTTTCCACTAGTTACCAAGACTGTCACATAACCTGGAAGGTGCTGCAGTGGAGGCTGAGTGAAAATAACATCTGCAGTAATATGACACATCTCGAATTTCTGGCATGATTGCATGACAGCTAATTTGAACGCTGCTACCTATTAAATAGGACAAGAATAGTAAACATTTCTATTTCCGGTAGGCAGAGAATTAAGATTTTACCACCATTATAGCAAATGGTGCATGTCACTAATGTGTAGCGCATATAGCAACCAGCTAAGTACCCATAAATGTACCCCTTTGTAATTCAGGCAGAGATTTCTTCATCCACCATTTCCCCTTGAGATCTTTTTTTTGGGGGGGAATTACAGTAAAGCTCCATCTGTCCATCCATTTTGAAAAGTAGTTCATACAGCACAGAAAAAACTCTCGAGCCTACTCTTGATGACAGATCTGGATGAGATTTGAAAAAAAAAAACATGTAAAGGGGGATCTTGTGCGCTTCAGTCACCTCAAAGGAGCAGACGGTGTAGCGGAGGAGAGAATCTCTGGGTCATTTCACAAGGGCTGCACTCACTGTGAGCACTGGACCATTCATATGCATTTACATTTGTTGAACTACTTCCATTTTAGTGTGCAGTGTGTCGTCTTTGACGCCAAAGCGTTGATTAGCAAGCGTACTCCAGAGTCGCCTTTTGCCCGGATGCAGTATCCTCTCTGTTAAGGTTTTAAGAAAGTGTTTCAGCTTTGTTTAATTATGGATGTTAAACTTGTTTGCTTTCTGCTTTAACTCTGTTAAGAAATGTAGAAATGGCCCCTGGCAAATGAATATGTAGCGGGCTAATGTCTACATGTGGTGTGCACTGTATACAAGATTTACATGTTCACTAACAACGCTCTGCAGGCTTGACTTCTTGCAGATTACACTCAGGCTAAACTATTCCATGTTTTCAGCACACTGTCTCACCCACCAATGAAGATGCATCTACAGTAAGGGAGGAATGACGCAGATGTTACTGTCAGCCGACTTCTTTCTGCGTGTATCTAAATTTGGAGCAGGGCCATACAATATCAATTTAGAGTCAGTTTATTACAGAAAAAAGTGGATTTTGGACTGGATTTCACATCTTCGATTCTAATTTGACAGCTGTTTCATTTCATATTTTTTTTATTATAATAGGATGACAATAATAGGAGAAATCCTTTGTGCTGAGCTGTGACACTACTACTGTTGTTAATCCACTGTATTCCTGCTGAGAGTTTGCCAGCATAATACCCCAGTCAAGAGAATGTCACTTTTTCATAGCGTATTTTTGCCCATATTATTGAATGTGTTGATGGTGTTGTATGTTATTTTGGTAGAAGGCAGTAAGAGCAATGCATGTCACAGACAGTTGTGATGCAGCTGTGTAGCTGCATGGCCTGCAGGGCTCTGGCTACATGATCAGATTCCACTGATTTCCTGTATCCAGTTTCTGCAAAACCACAAGAGAGGATCAATTTAACGTGGCAAATTTTAACTCTTAATTGTCTCGGTTAATTTAAACACGCCACATTTGAGATATGGAGATGGAAGGAGGCACATTTTCAAACAGTTCACTGCTCTACAGCTCGCTCCCGCTATTGGCATGTAGTCACACTGTATCCATTATTAATCACACGGGTCTCAAGGACGACGTCTGTGCAAATTAGTATGCAGAGAGCGCGAAGATCACTTACCAGCAGTGACTTCAGAATTAAGTATTAAAAACAGAATTCTGGCCTTTCTTTCTATATGCCGGGCCCGTATCTTTCTGCTGCACAAAATGGCCACAGGGATTTAGCTGGAAATTTCAGGCTTCACAGTGTTTGCAGTAAAATTCTCTGTGCATGACAGATAAAGATGTTGCTCTAACATAAATATTTTTACCTTCATCTTCTTATCTTGGTTTTTGAATAGGACCCAGCAAAAAAAAGGGGGGAAGACTCATTGAATCCCCTGCTGAACTCTTACTTTTTACAGTATATGAGCAGTTGAATTGTAGCAATAACAGAGCAAATCTCCATATGAAGCTGGTTTTTATCAGTTTGAAGGATTTGGGGAAAAAACTTCAACTTGTTCAGTTTCATGATAACTGATCAAACTGAATCTGCTGATAAAACTCTGGTTGCATCAGTCGTGCCTTGTTACAGCAGTAATGTTTGCTAAATGGAAAGTGACAAAACTGCCGTTAGCTTGTTATATTTGGAAGAGTACCAGAGGTTTATCCGACCTAATGCCTAATACTGTTTGATTTAATAAGGAACATTTAAAATTACATTTCACAACACACACAGTATGCCACAAAATGTTATGCCAGTTTAATTACATCAGTCACCTTGGCCTAGTCTGATATTTCTTTGAATGCCAACTTCCAAACCCAGACATTTACATGTTATGCAGATACATAAAACAAGTATCTGCAGATAACTGTAATATAATGTTTGCTCTTGTCAAATTGAAGCCACTTCTTGTTTTTCACAGTGCTAGTTAAAGCTAGCTGAAACCCCTGCAACAGCTACTACATAGGCCTTATATTTGATGCACTGTGTTTTATGTTGGCTTATATAATTATCTTTTCCAGATTGCAGTCCACAAGTTGACACTGATTTATTTTTTGAACCCCGGGGGTTCCTAATCCATCCAAAATGAGAGGGTGGCCATTCATAAACCCATATTCACTCATATTCTGAATTTCTGACTAGGAATTGAAAAGCCTCTATTGCAGTCAAATGGCTCATAGAGGGCAAAGGTTCATAGATGGGGTTTCAGTGAAAATGCCTTATCAAAATACAGAAAGCTATTATGGTAAGTTATTAAATTATCCTGTGGATGACTTGAGTCCAACTAAAGGTCTTCTTTCATGTAGGGAACTGTGGTTGAAAGGCAAGGCCCTGTCGGTGCGCACTTAATGCCTGACATTCAGCTAATGAATCGTCATGCTGTAATATATTCATCCCCCTGCTGTTTCTGAGAACAGGTTAGATTGGGATACAGAGGGATTCATCACCATTTCCGCTGTCCTCTACACACTTCCACTCTATCAGTGGGTGAACTTAGACAGTGAGTAGGGACCTTGCATGCAACTGCTCAGAGGCATCAAGCTGCAAACTGTGCTACTTTTCCGTCAGTCGCAGCGTGATATGGCCACCTCTCAATTGACCAGTGAGCAGAAAGGCATTTTGCGTAGTTCAAGAAAGTGAAAGTAGTTGTCTGCAGTTTTGTTTTTCAGCAGAATTTCACCTCCCCAAAGTCCCTTTGTTGCACTTAAAGGTAGCAATGGACACTGAAGGAATCGCACAGCATCTGAAGAAAGCATCCTTCTCTCTGCCTGGAATTACTCTGCCAAAGCTGCTCTGCCTTCACAGAATGAGGAGGGACTCGAGAGGCAGTGTGACCTCTCACCCGTAAATGCAGTACACTCCAGCAACTCTGGTGGTGTGAAGTGTTTTAAGATCTCAACTGTGCACACACTTTTTTTTTTTGGGCTCCGATGCAGGTTACATAGAGATAATTTTAAAAAATATTGCTAATTACAGCTCACTAGTTTCAAGACGGCATGTTAGTGAGAGGGAACGACCCGTTACAGTAGGTGCAGCAAAAATTCAAAAAGAATTTAAAAAAAAGCAAACGGAGAAATCCCCAGTGCCAGCTCACTGAGACTCACAGTCAACCACTGACTGAGATGACTTTGAACTTGAGATTCAAAATTGATTTTCATTAAGTTGCTTTAATGGGTTGAGGCTGCCACCCTATTACCACCACCCCAACTCCTCTATGATTTTTTCCCCAAACATGCTCTCATTAAATTTGAATGCGAGTTAGGCCTGTTTCAATCTAGGAGGGATCATCGCAGCGTCCCTCAGTCGCTCTGTTGTGACACATTGCCCCCCTTGTCTTATACTCCGTGCTGACGTTGGCTCACGTCCTTATTGTTTCTCACGTTCAGTCAGTGCAACAACCACAAACACACTTACAGTACCTAATATATATGATGTGTCACCGGCAGTGGGGCCGGCACCCTGCCGTTTCGCTCTGATTTTGGGGATGAGACGATTTGCTGTTGAGGTGACTTGATCCCTCGAGGCAGATAGTATCGTTAGGTCCCACAAGTGCAAGACACTTAACCTGGCCGGTTAATCACCCATGCTAATGATGTCTGCTGTGAGTCCATATGCTGTACATCAGAGGCCAATAATGAACAGCTTTCATCTAAACCGCAGATGCATGCGTGATGTGTAATTATGTTAGACAGTACACATGGTTACGGATCCCAAATACGTTGTCAGGTCAGGTAATTCAGTGTTAGCTGACGTCCAGAAAGTAACGTTAGTTTTGAAATAGCTTGTTGTTCAAAAATTTAATTAAAAAATGGGGATGGAAACTTAAAATCTACACTTCGTCCATCCCCCAGGTGTTGTTGTTTTCTGTGTTGTCTGCTGTTTTGGTATGTTGATGTGTGACTTTGTTTTGTCTGGACTGGTGTGAAATAAACACTTTAAAAAATGTTTTTATCATAATAACAGCTTTAGTGGCTGTTCTTATGATGTTAAGCTATTTCACTTAAAGCATAATGCAGCGGAATGTTTTTGTTAACATAAGACCTAAATAGTCCTATTTTCCGTCAGCAATCACGTCTTTTGGCCGAAAACACGGGTCTCTCCGTCACTCTGCTCTGCTGTAAACGGAGAAAACTTTCCTTGTGGGATACAAGTGTTATCCAATGAGGAGAGAGAACGGCATGAAGGGCTGTGTGTGCAGCCAAGGGGTGCGCGTGAATGTGGTGACGTAGGGACGAGGAGCAATAGATGCATGACGAGGGCGGGGGCTGCTAACTCATGGTGCGTTCAAGGCAACCCGTAACTCGTGTTTTTCCGACCTGTTTTTTCGATCTGGCATTCATGGGTCGGCAGCCCAGGCAACAGGTCAGAAAAACACGAGTTACTTGCTTTAATGCTGATACAGGATTTGGTCAAATAATTTTTTTTTTTCATGTAGCATTTTGATTGATTTGTTTCTGTCTATAATTTCTTTTAGAGAAAATAAATGTATGTGTTGGAGGATTAATTTGGAAATTGTGTAGCACTGATACTGTATGTTGAACATTATATCTTTACAAAACAAAAGACTCCAGGATCCAAAAGGATGCAGAGAGCAAAAAGGGAATTGAGGCACTAAGCAGTGCTTCCTGACTTTTTTTTCCTGTTTAAAATGATATGTTATCGTTAAATCTTTAAATTTTCAATTTTCTTTGTTTTTTGTGTGGCTTCTATTTTAAAAGACACAAATTGATGCAGCAGAGACTGAGACATCCAGGCTTTTAGTCCCAAGTGTGGGTCAAGCTTCAAAAACGCAGGATCCTACACTTCCCCTAATGCAACCAATGACATCTTTGCCTCAGACCCTCCCTGTCGAGCTACATCTTTAAACACTCCACGCCTCCACTTTTAAACAGGATTTCTATTTTAAAAACTGTCTGCAAGCTTGCGATGAGATTTCTCAAGAGATTTCCCCTGTCATTTTTTTTCAGCAACAGTATTTTGATGTGTAAAATAGGTGGAGTAACCCTTTAAATGAGATCAGGTGTACAGTAGTGTTCACCGTCTAAATTATTCATTATTCTCATTAAAAGAAAACCTTCAGGTATAAAAACAACTTTTTTCCTAATAACAGTTTGTTGTTGTCGTTGCTAAAACAGGGTTGTGCTACAGATGGTTCCTGATTACAAATAATGAAGGTTTCCCTCATGTATAACTGAGAAATCCTTAACTCTCTATTGGATTTCTACAAACTAATTTAGAAGGGATTCAACTGTGTATCTCTGTAAAATACAAAAATTCTTCATTGTTCGCCTTGTCCGTTAGAGCCTACACACCAAGTCTCATTTGAATTCCTTTTAACTATCTGATCGAGTCGTACAATTACCATTAATCATCTCTCAAGCCCTGCCATTACAGGGGTTATATCAACCCTAATTTAATCTTCTTTTCTGCTCTCTTACTCTGTGACTGAGGGAGGGTTTCGACTCAATTGAGTCTTAAAATGAGAGGATAAGACTTTATATCGACATGTAATTATGTCTAACTTTCATGCAAATGTTGTCCCATTGTGCAAAATATGTATATAATATGTTCTTGCATGTTTATTAAGGTCGACACTTCAGTTTCTGCTGTTTGTTTTTTTGCTTTATCTGTTTTTAAGAACAAGCATGGACTCGATAGTATACAATTTACTTATGCATTTATGTTTATGCACACACTGTGTGTGTGTGTGTGCGTGCACGCTTTAAGGCACAACACATTTGCAGCTCTTTCAGCTGACATGCTATAGAGACCTTCTGTGGCATTTAGGTGGCAGGTGGTGATTTTTTTAAAATGTTTTTTGACAATTCACCCATTGTGTAACTGCACTTGTCACAAATAATTTGTTGTTTTTCCCTACGCCCCCTCCCATGCTGCGAAATGCCTCTTAGTAGGAACATCTATATGACTCGTGTGCTTTTCCTTTTAGCCGTGCTCTCATAGACCACTTAGAAAGACCGCAGTTGTCTTGTGCCATACTGCTCAGACTTAATAGAAGATTTCCAGCATTGTAATATGATGCTGCCAGGCCGTAACTGCGGAGGACTGGCTCAGCCTCATCCAGCAGCGTGGGCTTATATGCCAGCGCCATTCACATTACCATCAAAGGCAAAAACAGTGGAGTGTACGACCCGGTGCTTATCCAATGTCAGACAGTCGTTCTGGGGGTGCTGCTGCTCAATGTAACTTAAAAAAAAATATACAAGAAGAAAATTAGTTCAATTTGCCACTGCATTTGTACAATCATTAGCTTGTTTGGTCTCCCTGTTAATGCTGCTGAATGCCTGATTGGCTACAACAGTAACAGAGGAGTAGACCATCCAAAGGGTTAGTGAGGAATGTTGTTCTTTATGGCATTATGATCATTTCCAGCTGAAGGATAATGTGGTGATCGGAAGCTAAAGGTTCGAGGACCAGAAGTTCATTTCCTCACTCTGTGTGAATATGTGGGTGAACAAGAAGCCCTCCCCTCTCCCTCTGCGGCTGCCGAAGGTGGGGCTGAGAAAGAACGGTGGCACAGGTCAAAGAGAGATCAATGCCTCTGAATATGTATCAGCTGTAAGGGCACTTTTGTGTAGCTGCCCTTTGTTCTGCCCTTACAGATGGGAGCAAGAGAAAAACAGACCTGGTTAGAGATGAAATGATTTGTTGATGAGTCATTTAGTCGATTGATGTAAAATATGATCCTGCAACTTTTTTCGCTGATTGATAAATCATCAGTCATTTGTCACACAAGAGTGTTGAATGCAACCTAATTACAGTGTTTCAACTGAGAGGATTTGCTGCCCTCTTTTCTTATGTAATAATAAACTATACAGTATGTACTACAGCTGTGGCTGCAGGCATTTGGTTTTCAGGTTGTCCATCCTTTACTCCGTCTGTCCCATTCCAGTGAAAGCAACATCTCAGTACCGCCTCGTTTTAGTTCCTTCAGAACGATTGAAATTCAAGGTCACTGTGACCTCACAAAAATATACCTCGCCATTCCTCAAAAATGAATACCAGAGTTGAACACAAATAGCATAACAAGATGAGGGGATGACATTTGATATGCAAATGAGATTTTTGGCATTTTTTCTGATATTTATCAATTTATTGTTGCAACCCTAAAATGAAGTCACTATTTTCATTCAGTCACAATTTATATTGTATTTATAGTCCAAGGTGCTTCAATGTCACTTTATTTTATTTTGCCGTTGTTTTCCTCCTCATCGTATTGCTGTGTTAGTGTTACTGATAACACATAAAAGGAAACAGGTGTGTTACTTCTGCTCTGAACCTCAGCTGGGTGTTCTGCCAAAAACAGCAGCGGGAACAAAGGCAGCACTCTAGCAGTCACAACCACTGAAAGAATCATCTAATGTGTTGATATTCTAGGTGAATTTTATTCATCATTACTGAGTTAATGGTGATTCAAGTGCCATGGTTTTTTTTTTTTTATCTCCTTTGGTGGTGAACATAAGCGTATTGGTATTCTGTGTTTGCAGTACACCTTATCCTGTAAGCACGGCAAACCCTCCCAGGAAGAATATGTTAAAAGGCTGGGAAACATCGAACACCATACATTCACTTCATCATGTATACAAGATAGAGACCTCACTAACTTTCTGTAATATAAAATGTAGCCATTGTTCTCAGTAATACCCAACGTTAGTCACTTTTAAAGATTTATCATGAACAATGTACTCGGCAGTCGCCCATTTGTCTTCTCTGATTGCCTTAATGAAATTTTGTTTTTATTGTATGGTGCTGACTGCAGTCCTTTTTGTTCAGAGAGCACTTAGTGATATTATTTTTCTTTAATCGCAGAATATAGCCCAACCACAAGCCACAAAATAGAATTGTAGCAGCAGTAATTCCTTGTAGTGCGAAGACTTTAGAAATCTGTCGTGACTTGTTGGCTTGATGTTTCAGACTAGAGCTTCCACATATTGAAGTTTCCCACAGCTCAAACGTAACGTCTTTCTATAGTTGCATGAGTTACAGCAGTGGTTCAAATGCAAACCTCATACACTTACTGTATGATGGTCTCATGTTGTTTCTAATCTTTGGACCATTACGCGCTTAGCATCTCTCTGTAAATAACTGTGTGATATCATGTGTGTTGTGCTGTATTATCACTTTAAAGACACTTGTGGGAATCAGCGGGTGTTGTTAGAAAGAGGGTAATGACAGCAAAGGTTTATCATGTTCTGTAAAATAAAGCCTGGCTGCAGTATAATAGGCTGCTCCTGACCTATTTAGGACACTATAATGATATCCCAGTGGAACTGAGAGCACAGTATAAGATGATTTAACTTGGTGAAATGCTTGGACATTACAGGGGTCGAATAGGATGGAAAGAGAGATTGTAAAAAGTTTATATTTTAGAACTGAGCTCTCTGCTATGTGCTAATGACTTGTGGCTCCTCAGACCGAAGGGTGATGTCTTCCTCTCAAAGATAAATCCTGAAGATAATTTGACAGGCAGTCAGAAGCTTCACATTGAATTTAATCTAACCTGTGTGTATATTTTCTTAAAGCGAGATGTGCAGTCATGTCTTAAAACAATGCTGTTTGATGCACTGCACCACCTTGCATTATATAACTTTAATAACAGCATTGCCACGCTTCTCCTAAAAAAAATAAATAAAAAAAATTGGTGTCGCATTGTCCTTTATCTTAGGAAAGGTGTCAGCACAAGTAGAACTTGATATATTTGAAATGTGATCATGTGCTGTCCAGTCTAGTTTAGCTATGGCCAGCCTTGCAGCGGTACTTTATTTTGTTGTCACTGTAAATCCACTCTCCCTGAAGTGCCTTTGGCATCATCACTTGCGTGTATGCTTATACCTCTCTCCATTCTTTCCACACACCTGCATTTTTCCCTTTTGCCTCCTTTAGAAAGCTCTGGGATGCTTATTCCTCATTCACTGTGTAACTCTTTGTTCTTGCCTGTTATATCACCTGTACTTTGACTGAGAAGAAACTAAACATCAACCTCCCAGTGTTTTTCTGGGTCAAGTGCAAAATGAAATACAGTAGGACTAGTCAGGGATGCACCAGTGCTGGTTTCTATGGTAACTGCAGGGCTGTATTTAGTGCAGTTGTTTCACTGCGCCTGGCTCTCTGTTTTCAACCAGGCGAGGAGGGAAGAGTGAGGACCGTTCCCAAGGGGGCCGCGGAGAAAGTGGGGCAACATCTCCCATCACCGTCAAACGAAATCTTTCAGCCTGAGAGGGGATCATGTCATGATTCCCCTCACCCTTTTCTCACACAGGGCTAATGCATCACAAAGGTACATACAATAAAACATGTAACAGCCGCGGCCCCAGATGTAACAGACATCACTTATCTGTTGACAGCAGCACGAACTTCTGATCTTCAAAGTTAGCATCTTTCTATTGTTAGAAACAAATACAAAAAACCTCAAAACATACATATACATAGGATACATGAGGATGTGTTGACAGACAAGTCTATCGGTACTCTGTTCAGTTTCATTTTGGGTAAAATGTCATTTAGGATGTTGTATCTGTGGCTTCAGTTCATTTACAGTGTTAATGCGACAATTAAAAGACATTTAAGCTTAAAGGGACTAGCATCTATTTTAAAAGTCATTCAACTGTTGCTACTGTAGATTATTGCTATGACAAAAGCAGAATCCTTCACAACCTTGTGATTGTCGTACATTTCAAATTTTTAATTTACCTTGTTCATGCCTCAACTACAATTTAGGCTCCATCTGTCAGGAAAATCATATTTGCATGAAGTGCATTCTTTCCCTATTTTGTGGGACTCAGCATGGGCTGATTTAATATGAAAAGTACAAGACTGATCGGAACATTATCATGGACATTTACACCAATGTGAGGTAAAATGTCATTTGTCAAATTACAGTATTTTACAAGAATAAGAAATAAGAAAGACAGTTACAATTTATTATCAATTTCAATGATTTAACAACAAAAGAAATACTTGGTTCCAAGAAATTGTCCAATGTGTCCAAACCACAGCGTAAGCCATGGTAGCACATTGTAAATCATTTCATAGTAGACTGATTATTACAATAGACATTTAGTCTGTGTATTCATTAGAGTCAATTGGAGTTGATTGGTAGTTGTTTTTGAGTTACTAACATCATGTTCAAACAATCTGACATTTTATACTTTGTGACTTACTGTTAATGAAGTCTTAGTTTGGTTTGTGTGAAAATCAATATAGATATTTACAGTAATGATTTTATTCTTACTGAGGAATCACTAGTAGTTTTTGAAAAGTACAGGTTTCAGAAGACCTGGACAGAAGACCTGAGGTCGATGTACGTTTTCTCCCGAAAGTTGTCATTGCAAACAGCACAAAATAGAGATTGAGGCATATATGCAAGCAACTGGGTCACTCTTTTCAAAAATTATTTAGTCCTATATTAATGAATGATGTAGAGCACATCTGTCCAGATGATTCACATGTTTTCCAAGCCCAAATCTCTGGCATACACACTGCATTTCTCAGTTAATATTGCATAGACCTGCTGCTCATGAGAAAAATGTGACTTGGAACAAAATTCATTTGTGTCAAAACATGAAGACACATTTCAGTGCCAGGTGACTCCATGATATGAGAAAACAAGTAGAGGAAGTTCAAAGCCGGAGCACTCAGGGATGTAGTATTAAAATTAGACTGGAGTGAAGGTACGACTGGGGAAGCTCCTCAGCTGTTTGAAGTTTGACAGTATTTCACTGCCTACTCGTTGCTTCCAGCAACTCATTTCAGGTTCAAGAGGACCACTATGGGCCTGCACCTGCTAGACACACATGGGTCTTAACTATTTGAACACTTAATGACTAATTAAGCACTAAATAAACCACTCACAGCAGTATATTCAGTGCACTTGTCAGCTGATATTTTATATGTGAATTAGCTTTAACACTAGTTTTCTTTAAAAGAGTTTCTTGGTAACTCCATAGTCTCTCTGAACATTACATGCAGAAGCAAAGCCCTTCAGTTCTCATTGATATGTATTCTGTTTAATTTGAGCAGCAAATGAGTTATGTGAGTTAATGGTCGAATTAAAGGTTCTGCCCCATAAATGCAACAAAAAAACAAAAAACAACATGATCAGAAAATGTGAAATGTTCTATGAATAATTCAAAATGGAGGTGTGAGGAGGGAAATGAGCCAAAAGAAGAGCTCTACACATACAGTACATGTAGAACAAAGGAACGTTACAGACACGCTCATTTAGCTCTGGGATTAACAACGATTCACAGTGAGTTTTGTCTGCCTCACAATAAACACAAACGAGAAGTTTTGTCAATTTAGAGGAGTAAATAGAATTTCTATTGCCTCACAAAGCTATGTTAAAGATGGAGCCATGAGCACAGCATGTGCTGCATAGAAAAATATATTCTCCCCTCTTGACATTTTGTTCCGTCTTTTGTGCTTCAGTTGATTTTCCAAACGCAACCAATTGGGATTATTCTGTCAGAGAACAACGCTTTTATGAATTGAAAAAGAAATTGTTGAATCAAATGCTTAAGTTTTTTTTTTTGTTTTTTTTTTCAGAAATACACACAGACGTGTTAATGTCACAATAAATTACCCAGAATAATGTTTTCTCTTCAGGATTGTTGTTTCCTGCTTGTCTGATGATGTTAATATACTTTCCCTGCTACACTCACTGGCTGATGGCAATGTGCCACACCTGAAATTTCAATGATCCAACCGTCCTCTGTGCAGTATTACTGCATTTATCATTATTTGCCACAAGTCATTTTGTTGTACAAATGGCATTGTCAATGGCATTGTTTCCTGTTCTCTGCTATCATCATTGGCTGCAGTAAGGTAATATTCATACAAAGCTACTACCACTGAGACCAGCTTAACATGCCATGCATTTGTTTCACAATAAAATTAGTTTGAAGTCGGAGGGTCTGGAGGACGGGCTGGAGGCAGGACAGATCATCAAAAAAAAAAAGCCAGGACCCTTCTGGGGGTCAAGCAGAAGACCGACTGCGAAGGCGTGTCCCTCTGCAGGAGGCCGATGGTGCAGGCGGGTCCCCTCTACAGGTCAGGCAGGAGGAGGATGTGAAGGCGGGTCCTCTCTGAAGGGAGAGCAGGGTACTGGGGTCAAGAGTAGGTGGCCAGCAGCGGGGGGTCCAGAGAGGCCAACAGGCAAAGCTAAGAACCACAGGCAGAGGAGTCTGGGAACTGGAGCAATGAGCAGGCAGCTTGATCATCTTACAGGGCATCCTCAGCTGGGATTACAGTATCAGGAGCAGGCGGCGCTTTAAGAACAGACGGGTTTTCGTCAGCCTCAGGAGCTGGCTAGGACAGCCAACTCAAAAACATACTCGGAAGCAGGTGGGATGCCAGCTGGGATGGCGAGTAAGGAGCTGACGAAATGTTAGCCAGTACCCGCAAACTCTTAACCAGAGTCAGGAACAGGCTCAATGCAAGTTCACACCGAGGCCTGGAGAAGACACTTGACGGTGGTCTTGACCCCAGTTTGAGAAATGCCCATTGGCCATCAACTTAGACCAGACTTGGGACCATCCCTCCTTGACTTGAGTTGGGACCTCTGAATGAGTCAGATTGTACTGTCGCTGATGACGGTCGAGGCGGGAAGAAAGTCCAGAGGCATCTGGTGGGCAGGTGGAGTACGACAGGTTTCACTACTGTGAAAACACAAGAACGGAAGGGCAGCAGGTCTGGAGCAGGGAAGAAGAGAGGTTAGAGACAAACTACGAGAGTTTAGGCCTCGATTTTAAAGTCAACAGTGAAGCCTGAGCAAGAAAAATATTACAAAATACTAAATAGGAGTGTTGGTTTTGGTTTGAGAGCCAAATAGAACAAAATAGAGGCATGGACAGATGAAACCTTAGATGAAACACCACAGAAGCTTTGCACAAACCTCTGCAAACACATGTCCTGCTGTGGGCATACAGAGGGCAGCGTGTTGGCTCTGTTCACTGATGCTCACATCAGCTCAACACTGTAAGATGTGTATCACATAAAACCAATAATCCAGCGTGAAGGGTTGTGTCTTCTACATGGTAGAATTTGAAATTTAAAAGTTGAAGTGAAGATCCTCAGCAGGTGTTCACAGTGGCTCATGTTTACATGCAGAAAATCAGCCAGTTTTTCAGTTATTACGAGACATGCTTTGCAGTGGATTAAATACAGTAGAACAACACACAATGCTATTGTTGCACAATTAACATTCGCCCCATAATACTCACGAATGGCTTAGGAGTAGTACAATTGAATTGATTTTGCTTTAATTCAAATTGCTATAATCGGTATGAGTGATCCATCCTCCACACAGTGTTTTTTGTATATACTGCAAAAATAACAGTGTATTTTTCCAAGACTCAACAGTTATACAGGAAAAACTGTTCTGGCATACCAAGCACACCTAAAGGACAAAGTGTGAAAAATGATTACAAATGTTGAAAAACCTTTGCCAACAACATTATTGTTTGAACAACTGAACCAAGGACATTAATGTATTTATAGATTGTTTGTTCATTTTCTTTGCCTTCAGTGCATCACGACCAAATTCAAGACCGTCCCTTCAAATCAAATCATGAGCACTGACGTTAGTATACAGGATCTGCACAGTGACAAAAGAAATGATTATGATACCAAAGTCAAATTCCAGCGTGGAGAGTGGTCAATTTGCAGGCTTTAGAATTTTAGCATTCATATGGGATTAACGTTATATTACAGACAACAGCGTCAAGATTAAAAATGTACGCTGTCGTCCAGAATTCTGTCACGGCAGCCTTTTTCATCTTTGGCAATTTATTGTCTCTGGATGTGCATGACAAACGGCTCATTCTCATTTTTGGCTTTTTTTTTTTTTTTTTAAAGAGATTGATGAATGCTCTTTTATACTTACTGCACATTTTTATCTTCATAATTCTTATTCCATCACTTTAAATCTCTACATCCCTATTCCTGTGCAATATCTGCTGTGGTGGATTGTAATAAAGCACATTTATATTTAGACTCTTGAACCTTGAATGAGTGCCTCCATTTTATGCTGCCTTATACTTGCACTCCACGACATTTCATTACTGTATGTGCTATTTTGTACTCCATAATATCTAAATAACAGCTACTGCTTACTTTGAGGCAGCAGCTATATATATGAAGCATCAGCGGTCGCAAACTTGCATTCAGGTTTACTGGATTCAGGTTTAAGTTATAGTTTGCGTCATTTGTGGGGCTGACCCAAAAAATTAGAAGCTTCGAAGCTTCATGTTGCCATGGTAATCGATCATGAGAGTCCGTGATCGAATTTTTGCTGTGTTTTTTTCCTTTTTGACACTGGTTCTCCTTGGCAATTGTTACATTAAAGTGAGGCATCCTGGAAACCTGCCAGATTTTGGAGATATGCAGTGTTTGTTTGCCACCATAACCCCCCCGTAGTCCATTACTCATTAAAATGATATGAATATAATATAATATTTTCAGAACTTTATGTTCTTTTACCTAAGTCACTGTTTTGACAACAAGATGAATGGCTAAAAATATTCTACATAAAGCATATATTTTGCAAATTGTTTCCCCTTCCCTATAAAACACTTCTTAAAGAATATATAAAATTGTTATTGTTGCAAGTGTTGTCGAGGAAATGATGATATTCCTGCAGATTATGTGTCCTGTTTGATTTATAATGAGTGAATTTGTAGAGGAGTAATCTACTTTTGAGGCGCTCGGGGAGGAGTGGAGAGCTGCATGGCCGTGGATAAAACCACCCCCAGACTTGAGAGCTGTCATTAATCAGACCCTTGGCTGACGGTGCCTGGTGGTACGTTCCCTTCAGACACCATTGTAGGATATTTATGTTGATTGTCTGTAGTCGCTCTTCCCCCTTGTCCTCTCCCATCCACTAGCTTCCTGCCATTAATTAAAAGCATGTAGTGAATTTCAACTCACTGCTCTCTTCAAAATATGCAGACTAATTTTCCCATCGGGCTGTTTTCGACCCGTCTCCTTTTGTTCCAGGAGCTGTCTCTCCCTGTCAGTGCTGAGGACCAACATGCAGCAACACACTGACACCGGACATTGTAGCTGCTTCTTCAGGATAAAAAATAATGGTCTGTTTAGTGATGGTTAAAGGGCTAATTTGCCTTGTTGTTCTCTTTGTTTAAACTGCATTCAACACACGTCGTCAACGCTGGGTTTGCAGCTTCAAAGCTTATTGGAAGTGTGACTTACTATGCTGAGATGAGCAGTATCTGACTGTGTGGTATCATACAAGGGATGGCCAAGTGTCATTTTCAAAATAACTGTCAAAGGAAGTGGATCAGCAGCTACTGCCGAAGTTCAAGATTATACAAACATTTGACTGTTATTGTCGAGGAGGAAAATTGAAAATAGAGAGCAGCAGCAGCAGACACTGCATGTCGACAACCTGCAAAATGAACTGGAGTAATTGTTGGAATAAAAGTCATCTGCAAACATACCATTGTCTTCACCTCAGTTGAAGATACAAGCTGCTTTCATAAGACAAGTGAAAGAGCTGACTGTCAGGAGAGTGCTCCATTAGTGCTACACCCACACTGATCTTTTCTCAGACATGCAAGGTGTATCATTTATGGCTTGTGCCACTCTTTACATACATATGCAGCAGTCTTTCAGAAATCTGCATCAGAGATTGTCAAAGATGATGAGCATTTGTTATCGTCACCGACTTTTTTTTTCTCTCTTTTTTTGTCCTAGTGCTGCAGTAAATCCTGATTCCATGACAGGCGGATGCCAACTTTTATCCCTTTTATAGTTTCCTTTAGAGAGAGTCACAATGTTGGGTGGGAACATAAATTCAAAGTGAGCCTGCAAGTCAGTCTCGTGGGTATTTGACAAGCTGAATATCCATATCAACTTTTGATCAAGCCTTTGACTTTATATTGGGATTGACAGTTTCTTAAAGCTAATGAGGCTTCTCTTATAGTTGGAACAACTGTGATATGTCAAGTGTTTAATTGATTTTAATACACATAAGGAGTTCTTATATTTTCAAGCTAGACTTCACTTCACACAAGATCAGTACAGCAAGAGTCAGGCGTTCTTCACAGCAGTAGGTGCAGGGTTGTGGGTGGAGATGTGTGCCCTCAGGGTGAGCATTAAAATCATCAAACAAAACACACAATATACTCAACACTGGTCATTCTCCCGAAGTTTGGAAGGCATTGTGTGAAATTATGTTTATGGTCTGCTGAAAGCACTCAGATTTCAAGGGAATGGTTAAGATTTATTAAGTTTGGAGTCCTTCTAAACTGCACAGTCATTAATCAGGCATTGAAACTGCTACAGCAGCAGTAGCAGCAGCAGTCAAGCTATGGAGTAAATAAAACAACCAAACTGGCTCAGCATGCTGTTCACGCAATTTCACAGGTCAGGGAGCAGTATTTTTTTTTCTTTTCTAGAGTTTTGAATCGCTCACACATTTTGTTTTACTTTAATATCTCATTTGACTCATAACTCCTGTAATACAGCGTAGATTCTCTCTTTTCAGGGTGATTCCTCTCTCAGGGAGAGTCGAAAAATGATGCTAAGAAATAATGTAGTATCTGTGGCTGTGATCATCATCTTAAAGTGAACTTGAAAGAGGCTCTTTTTGGCGCCTTGTCTGTTTTCTTCCTGAGTAGGCTGAGGTGAGCTGCATGTGTCACTACAGTACATGAGGTTTAGTGAGTTATGCAAACACACATGAAGCATTCATGGTGAGAAATAGTACATTCTTAGAAAGGCCAAAACAAACCAGCATAGAAATCTGTGATCTTCTAAAACCAAACACTGGTGACTCAGTGATTATATCAATTTGCCATTATTAGTCAACATACTGTAATTGTGTGCGTGTAGTGTATCCGACCAGTAAACCCCTTGTTGTTCATCAAAAATATTTATACATAAGTTGTAACACTCACTGTACGTCACTGATGTATTTTTGGATTTGAATTAGATTCGGTGTCAGGATTTAAATACCAGAACAGAACGAAGCAACAACAGAGCTTCAGGGCAGGCGCAGGAGTCCAGGTGATGGAAGACAAACAGGATGAGGCTGGGCGACGCAAAGCTGGGGGCGGGCAAGTGGCAGGGCAAGATACACAGTTAGTCCAAGGCAACGGTATACATAACACAATCGAAAAATGTGCGAACAGGACTGGAGATGGAAATTAGCCTTGGCTACAATCTCATGCATATTTACATGGACACATTCATTAATATGTACATGTCCAGTTTAAAAAATAAATAAATCTCGGTCAAAAGTCAGAGCCACGAGGGTTGAAACAACAAACTGGCGGGGATTGGAACGGGAGAGTGAAAGCTGCAGACCGGTAACCCTGCCCAGCCCTGGAAATGACACAAACACCTAACACAAAGTGAGGAGGAAAAAAAGCACAGGGAGGTCAGGAGAAAGGGCTCGGCCAAATCCTGATATTCAGACTCTGTGATGCTCTGCCTGATATGAAGATGAAATACTGCTGTGCATTTACAGAAGCAGTGTTTGAATTTGTCATATTCCTGTGCTCACTTCATTGTACGTAGGCTCGTGTTGGTGCTCGCTTTGATCATTAATGATCTAACATGGGGGATCTGGCGTTCTTACTGTATATGGTGTATGTTCATCCTTAAGCACATGATCTACTTTTCAGATGAATCACTCAGATTTGACATCATTAAAAGGTGCTATATTTGGATACGGTTCAAAAGTTCATTCTCCGCTAACCAACCCGTTGTTAGTGAGTAAACAACTAGCCTGTTAATTACACTTGGGAGTAATCTGGTTCTATAGCCTCTTCGAGTTTGGCGTGGTACTTTCACGCACCCGTTTTCCACTTGAGCAGAATAGGAGCCTACTTCTCTATTTCGCTCGGTGTGCTGTGCATGCTCTGAAGAATTACATTTTCACCAATATCTGGCTCATCCTCACACATCACACATGAAATGGTTAACGCTTGTTAGAGCGATAACATCTGGCTCTCGCGCTGACTTCTCTTATCTCACTGTGTGCCATGTTAAGATTCAAGATTTGGTGCTATGCCACCATTTCATATTGTATATCAACACAAACCACTCTTATAATCTCATAACACATTGACTGAGGAATTTCTCCCCTTTTACATTTCAGAGAGGGTAGAGTAATGTGTGACTAATTTGATCCTTGATCTATACCACTCCCTTCACTGTTACTTCCTTTAGAACAGTTTGGTACATGAATTTATCTTGCTTCTAGTGTTGTTTAAAAGCTGTCTCATCATGGCTTTCTCCAGTCGATGATAAAACTGTGCTGATTTTTTTTCAATTTCAGATCTTGATTTATTACTACTTGGACTGGCCTGACATTAAGTGAGTCTGTTGAATTGTCTGAGCGTATGAACTTTAAAATGCAGGATAATCATGGTAGCAATCAGCTGTATGTGTTCAAATATAATTTGATCCACTGTAGGATTTTCAAGTCTCTGCTGAAATCCACATGTTCATGACAAGTTGCAGAGAGAGCTGCAGAGAGAGCTGCAGAGCTCGGATGATGTCTCTGTTAATTGTCTTAACTCCCATGCTCAGGTCAGGCAGCCAAAGGCCTGTTCAGGCATCGCTAACCGGCCTGTGCATACTGTTGGAGCAATTGACTAATTGAGCATTTAAAGAGGCAGATTGCTGTTTCTGCATGTTTTAATCCAGTTACTATAACTCACATTTACTCCGAATTTGTGTGTAGACAATGTGAACATCATATTCATCATTTCATTTTTGTCAGTCGCTGCACCAATGCAGATGCAAATGCAATTAAGAGAGTAGCTTGGTCTGAATAAAATCTGTTTGTGTGGTACATTGATGTGCTTGTGGGAAGTGTAGCCATCCGAGATTTGAGAGTTGGCTGCTTAGCATCCTTTAAATGCAAAATGTTACCCAAAATGTTACCTCATTATCCCTCTCGAACATTCATTCCAGCTTATTGTTTGTCCTCCTGGTTGGATCTTCTGAAAGCTTGTAAAATCAAAGGCTGTTTCAAGTTATCAAGTCTGTGATGTGGCACCAACGTGTTGAGAATTCCTAGGATTAAAAAAAAAATTCCTTGCAACTAAACGTGGCTAAATACAACCCTTATGTGCAACGATGTGTTGTAGAGGAGTCCCTTAATGCATTACCAACTATCAAGTTGATTAAATATACATGTATGCAAAAGCATGTTTACAGAGCATAATGTCAGGCTGACAAATATTCAGCATTTCTGTTTGTCGTGATAAACCTGGTAATATAAAGATTTTACCTGACTATTCCCATGAGCCATGTGCAGACTGTGCACTGTTTGAGCTGACTGAAAGCATTTAAGTGTTGTTTTACTTGACTACAAGTGCTTGGTGTCTCTGGAGGAGTAAGTCAATGAAGGGAGGCTTGCTCTTTTTTCTACAACGCGAGGGAAGCAGCTGAGAACATTTGACCTGAACTAAGTCACTAACAAAAATGCAAAGGTGAGGCTTGAGTATTTAGATTATATCATGTAAAGTCACTTTTGTATTTCTCCCTCAAACCTTTTCAGCAGCAGGATTTCCTCGAAGATTACAGTTCACAGCCCCCCCAGCCTGTAACATCACTTACATCAACAGCTTTTTCTTGTTCTGGTTTTTAAATATGGATAGGTTAGCCATTTGTGCAAGAATTGGATATGAAGGGAAAATGATGCAAAATGGAGAAATGGACCTTTGCGAAACAGATCATAAATGTATTCTTCCTGCAGCTTTGCAGATGTGTGTTCAGAGGCAGGAGATTGACAGATTACATTTGTCTTGATCTAGCTCACTAATTAGCATCACTGGTCTAAGTAGGATGGTGGTCGTGAGCAGGAGAGCCCAACTCATCCAAAACAACATCCATCTGTTTAGGGTTTGCTATATTTAACCGACAAGGGCTAAATTTAGAGAATTAAAGACGGAATCGCTCCACAGGTAGAGTATATAGGGAGCACTAACTGTAGCACTGATCTACTTGTTTGTGCAGATAGTGGGAGTCAAGGGGAGGAGCAGCTATAGCATCCACAGACTTGTGAGGGTTTGCTTTCTATTAAGGTATGAATTCACAATTCATACATCTGTAGTTGTCAACATAACCACCTTTGGTGTGTCTAGACGTTCTTTCAGCTCAAACGGGAGCTTATACTGAATGTACAATGTGCCTTAAAAACATCTCCAAAAGCCTTTTTCATACTCCAGAGTACATTTAAAAGGCTATGTATCAAGGGCCTTGCTGAACTGTGGATTAGGCCCAGTGACAGGGGTCGTGGTAAAGTCCTCCTGTCTGGGTTATCAGTCTCTGACAGCCCACTGCTCTCTGATGGCTGCTGCCGTCACAGGAGAATGCATCACACACTTGTCAAAGCGCCTCTCCTCCACCCACCCCCTTTCCGCTGAAAGTCAACACCACAGTCTCACCACACATATACTTACGTGCTCACAGACACCCTCACAAGATGTGCATACACACGAGCACATGCACACACATACAGACACCATTCCCATTATGGTGACAAATCCTGCCTGAGCTGGCTCCCATCTGTGAGTCATGGTGTGGTGTGTTGTACGAGTCAAACTCCCCCGTCATCTGCCTTTCACAGATGGATCTGCGGGGTGTCCAAGGGCCCTGTCTGGTGGCCATGGTTTGAGGATGGTTTAGATTCAACCCTCCCGTGATCCGGATCGAGAACAGACACATTTCCCAAACTCTGAGGTATGAGTGGGCCACTCTTCAACAACGGGGTCAGGTTAATCATCGCGGCTTGACTGGCTTTAATCCATTAAACCATGAGTTCACCCCTACATAGCTTGGTTGACTGAATCTCTACACTGATCCCATTTCCTCTGTATACATATCCGTTCTTTCACCCTGGCTTCTATTTGCCCCTTTAATGGGATTAACTCCGATGACACCAATCTGAAATCTAGCTTTAAAGTCTGCAGGGTGAGTCTTATTTCACTGGTTATTCCCATAAGGGATAAAACATGTCTTTGGTTACATAATTGGATTCCTCTCTCCCACCTCAATGTAAATGATGACAAATTAACGATAAATAGCCTGGTGCATGCACTTCTTGTTTTCTGCTGGCCTGGTCAAGATGCCTCCAGAAACATAAAACATAACTGACAAACCATGTTAATTAATACGTCTTTTAGAATATGTAGAGGGCGCTGTCATAAATAATGAATGCTGTCAAGCTCAGCTCAGATTGCCCCAGTGGCTCAATGACTTTAGGTCTGCGCAGCAAATATTGCCTCGTCCATGCAACTGCTCATTTTGGCAATAAAGATAAAATAGGTTTGCTCCATGCCTACGCTTAAAACACAATACGTTCTCAGTTGTTATTGTTGCACCCACCAATAACTTTTGAAACACAGCTATTAAACAAGCTTATTATCAAGCCCTTTTCCACTTCATAATAAAATCAACGTGGAACAATTGACCTTGGCAGAACAAAAACCCTTTCACTCCGCTCTGCCTCATTCTCATGGTGCAACAAGACATTAGAAAGCCGTTTTCATTGCTCTGTCTCTCATTGCTCTCAGGGCTATTAACAATAGCCAATTCATTTTTTTCCCTCAATACCCTCATCTCTTGTTCTCTGTGGTCATAATAAGCAAAATGCAAGGCTTTCTACTGAATTTATGTAAATAAAAAGTGAAGAAGGATGTATGGTTGTTGTTGTTGTTGGTGGTGATTCGTTGTTGGGATGCTATGAACTGTTACTACCCACATTTGACCTCATTTATACCCATGGAAACCCTGAAAGGATTTTTCTGAGGCTTAAAGATGTTTTTTGTCTCACAAGGAGATATGATTTGTAATTAGTGTTTTCATTGTGATTGAAATGCATTCATACTCTGCACTTGGTCGATCTAATCTCTCTAATCTAATGTTTGGCTCCACTTGATTTCACTGATAAGATAGCCAGCCATATTTGTCATTTTTCCTTAATTATAGTCAACACTCCCTTATGTGAGGATGAAATACACATAAGAATAAAGAACAGTGGAAAAAAACAGGACTGTATATAGTAACAGCGCTGCTATATTTAGAGATAATCCATGGCGAGGTTACATTAGTCTTATTGTACCTTGCGACACACCAGTAAAGCAAGGAAAATTGCACAACAGCTTTACAAAGGTCAGAGTATATGTAGAGTTCTGTATGGTAATATACATATGCAGCCATTTTGCATAGAGATTCAAGGTAAGCTGTTCTGAGCGCGATTCAAAGTACTACAGTAGAGTTTGGTCAGACACATGTAGGTCTTATCATGGCTCACTATCAGTCTTTTGTCACAGAACTGTATAATGCTTATTCGTGCAGTAACAATATGATTTCACTGGTCGATTTCTTTTAGTTATTCAGACAAGATTTATTTTTAGCTTCTTCTTGCGTGTGCACAAAGCTTGTGGAGCAATGCCTGTTGCAGCCTCCCTGTGGTCTTTACCTATACTTAAACTCTTAGTTACAGCCATTGGAAACATATTTTTCAGTTGAAGAGGGTCTCAACTACGTATTTTTCTTTCTAATATTTTGGGCTGCCAGGTCTTTAAAAATCTTACACTTGCTCATGGATTTCTGACTTCCTAAGTGAGCAGTTCTAATTTTTTAAAGCAGCCTGAGCATATAATAAACCACGAATAGTGCAGTTATTTATATTTATAAGTCATTAATAAAGGTGCTTTGGTTTCTCACTTAAACAGCCATCAGCAAAAGTTAGTAAATCATGTGGAAACTGTTATCACTGCTAAAGGGTTGCACAATAATTCATAAAGCCTGCTGTTGTAGATGGTATAGTTAATAAATGGATTGTGGCAGGGATGCCCTGCAGCCATAAGGACAAAGCAAGTGTCCTGCGCCAAGGAGATTTTGGAAAATGTTTTCAGTAATGGTTTAGCTAATCTATAAAACATAGCACGGACGTGATGCTATCCTTTGATAAACCCATTGTTTGCTCCCTGTATACATGTATATAAAAGCACATTTATCCTAAGGTTTCTTATTAATAAAAATTGGACCAGTGTGCTATATTTTTTAGACAGACACTCAAAATATTTTTTCTGTCTTCCATCCAGCAGCACTCTGTGCAGCCCGGCTGACTCCACCTGTACTCCAGGGCATAACATTTTGATTGACATTTCGTAGCAATTTCTTAGCAAACAATCTGTTTGACTGCCGTCCTATTTCATCATGGCCTCTCTGCCTTTCACTGCCTCTCCTCAGAATCTGCTGGATAGTGTTGAAAGCATTTGGCCTGTTCCTTTACTCATTCAGACACATGGCCATATTTTTTTTCCTTTCCTTCAGCCATCTTTCATTTTTATCCCGAACAAATGTCCTCAACTGGACCCAGATTAACATTTCTTTTGAGGACTGAGGATGGCGTACATGTATGTGCTTCACTTTCACAGTATCAAAATGTAACATGGGAGGATTTTATAGAGTTAAATAGACCCCCCCCCAGAAAATTCTCAAGAATTAATATAACACTGTCATACCTAGAAACAGATTTAACAAGATTACTGGCAAAAAAGAAAATAAATCAGTCATTGTCTTCTCATGGAACCTTGCAGTAAACAGTGAGTTTTTGTTGCCTCTCTGTCAGGGCATTTTCCAATTTATCTTAATGGAAATCTGCAGGTTTTTTGCACAAGAGACCAAGAGTGGCCTGAGCTGCATCTGTATTGAATCCATCATGAGATGAACAACAAAGAAATTAGATTGTATAACACACCCATACTGTAGAGTGGAAAGAATTTAAGATGATTTAATTTGATAACAGCAAACAAAGCCTACATGTGGCTTGTATGCCCCTCTCTTTCACCAACATACTCCCTATCAGTGATGCCTGTCTACCCCAGTCACTTTGAACAGGATTCATGCTCGGGGCACATCACCACTGACGTGTGGAAAAGGTCCACGGTGACGCACAAAATGGATTGGGCGTCCGTGGTGGCTAATTTTGATTCAAGGAATTGAGAGAGCTGTGTTAAGGATGTTAGGCATTAAAGAGTTGTCTTTTTCATGGGATTATCTGTGAAGGAGGAAGTCAGTATTCAGACAGGGCTGACTGGCACGACGAGATCAGCCCCCATCCAAGTAGAACACTTCTTCAGGCATGCAGAACATGCAGACTTAAGTCACATAATCCCTTTCAATATCAGTAAGGGTGTCAGTACGCTGACATGAATGGATAGGATACGATGGTTTTGCAGGCTTACTGTTGTTTCTGATCACAGTGTTCACAGTGGTAGCTGGCAGGTTGCTATTATTAGCCACTGCAGCGATACAAACGGTACTGTATCCAGCGACGCCGTGGTGACAACAACCATTGGCGAGATGCTGCCTGTCTAACACAATGTCATCAAGAGTACTCCAGGCTGCCATTTAGTCTTTGCACCCCAACACCATGGTGTTTATGGGGCCTTCAGATATTGAAGTAAATAACTGGACACACAAAAGCTAACACTCAAGCACATCTCTGGGGCTAAACAAACAATGGCGCGCTCTGCACATTTGGTGCCCGAGTTCAAATGAGACTGTAGCTGTGGATCATAACAGGGCTTTTCTGGTGTTTTGTGGAAGCACTGCTCTGTCAGCGTGACTAAGCAAGGCTGTCCAAGTCCAGCTAACCATGACTGTTTGAGAGTGCTATGAAAAACAATCACTTTTCAAAGACAAGTGGGTTCAGGCAAATTGTTGACGTTACACATTCAGATGTTGCTAAATGTTGAAAATTGCATTGTTCTCGCTTCTGCACTGTGCTGCCAAGCATTTGAAATCCTGCCCGAGACGTACTGAAAATTGTATTCAGTATTGCATGCAACATACTATTTCAGGATGTTCTTATTATATCTTATCAATACTTACTGCTGCTGCCCAGTCTCTCCATGGAACTCATTAAAGTTTCATTGTTCCTCATCTCATCTGACCAAACATGAATTTCCTGCTGTGTAGCCGATGGAAATTATACATGTTTATGTATTTATCCATTTATATTGTATAAACCTCTTGTTCTTGAATCTCAATCTATACTCGTATTCATGGGGCAAATGTCATGAAAACAACATCATTATGCTCCAAAACTTGTGAATTCCAGTTAAATTGAGTTGTAAATTAGTTTAAAATGAAGTAGTAAACATAGAAACTCTGCATAATTACAATCTGAATTTGAATTAAATGAGCTACTGAATGAAATATATCATAAAATTAAAATACATTTAGTTTTTATGTGGATGGACTATTAAATGCTCTATAATTGCATGTGGTGCACATACACAGCTGTAGAAAAGAAAGTTGAAATCAAACTGCATTGCAGGAAAACTGCCTTGCCATTATGCTTTAATATGAAGGCTTTTCTCCCCATTTGATAATAATTTAACACTTTGACACGGTTTGCTGTGTTTCAGATAGTTTGGAAATTGAAGCGCTATACGTTCTTTAACATCATTAGATAGGTGGTAATAAGCTGTGGGTCTGTAAATGACACATTTGGGCTTAATATGATCCTCAAAACGCCTTTAACTTTGCCTCTCCAGCAGACTTGAAAGGAAATCTTTTCACTTTCCATTTCAGGCTGTGACAGTGCTGCAAGCTATTTATCATTGGACTTCCCAACATGTGTAGACTTAGCCATAGCCTTGCTGTGGATTTTCTTTTTTCTTCTGTGTATATTGAAACAGAAAAAGCCATACTGCTCTATTTCCAAACTGGCAGTGCAGTGCTGGGTCTAGATCTGATGCTCTAATCAAGTTTGATTGTGCAGAGGTGAAGGGACGATGGTTTCCCCCCAAACAGCTGTGTTGACTTGTTGGTTGCCGAGCAGATGTACAGTAATGAGAAAACGAAATAGTTTCAAAGGTGTGATGTGTTTATGCAGATAATGGGGTGGAGCAGTTTTTCTCTCTATTTCGCCATAATTGCCATTTAATTTCCCATGGTATTACCTATTGAAGACACATACACCCTCGGCTCCTAATTTATCCAAAGTTTACATAATTATCATGGGTTTAAATAATGGCCGCCATAATGTCATGCATATCTACATGTACTGTAGGATGTGTGAGAGCCTTCCCCTCAGTAGATTAACGACATGTACTGTAGTCATCATACAGCGGTGGGAGTGATGCATGTGTTGCGGGTGTGAACGCTAATTGTACAGGATGTGCCGCAATTTTTCGAATGGAAAATTATACAATTCTTCAGAAGGGCATTGGTCCCGAAATGAATGATTTTAATCATCTGACATGGTTGCTAAATTAGCACATGGTCACATGTAAATACACAAGCTTCACCAAAAACCTTCAGAGTAGTGAAACTCTGTACATGTATACAAACTAAAAATGTGCGTGACATTGTGAATCAAGCAGCAGATTAAAATAACAAACACATGGTCCACAGCTTTCATTGTGTGGTGAATAAATTCATGCACAGTGTACTGTACACATGGAGGAATGGTGCATTTTTGTCCCCCTTGAAACACAAATTAAATTTAACCAGGGACATGATGTATCCTTGGATGAATGCTGTGCTGGATAATCGTATTTAGGGTGCAGTATATTTGTGCTTTGGACCTTGGCACTTTCTGCACAGAACCAGTTTACTCCTGGGAGAAGCCAGACTGGATTCCTCCTGCAGTCAGAGACAGTCTGTTGATTGTAAAGGGGATGAACACACACACTGACATTATCTGTCATTACAGAAACGTATCCCATCCCAGCAACCTGCTGATTGTATTGTTTATTTCATTCTTTTAAAACTGAGTGCAAACATGAGCATATATGAAACTTGCAATGGGATTATACAGTTTTGGCAACTACTGTATGCTCAATGCAATTCTGGTGCAACACAGGAAATGAGACAATGTGAGAATTTGAGAGTTTGCTCTTCTTTTTTTTTGGACACACTTGTATACAATGACTAAATTTGAACTCAGTTACATAATAATAACACCCCAAATTTCAAGTTCAGTGTTAGTGCACTGAGCCAAAAATAGAAAAGGGAAAAAAAAGGTGATTCCATTGACACAAGAATAAGAAATCTTGCTTTAGAACAAAAAAAAACATCATATGGTGCTAGGACTTGATCACTAATTCCAGTGCATGTGCTATTTCCTTTCTGCTGCTGCCATGTGTCACCTGGTTAGTTCAGAATATTCATGCAATTAGCATTTTTATTATTTGAAAAGAAAATGATGTTGTAACATGCATGTGAATTTTGGTAATTAGCAGAGAACAGCAAAAAGAAATTAGCAAATCATTTGGTGGTAAATGTATTCAGCAGTAGTTTATTAATGATGCATTCACCTCGTAAATCATGACAACTTGCTCTTCCCACACATGAGGACACATTCGTTGCCTTTAATTATACATATATATATAGGTTATCCTTTCCTTGGTATTACTTGATAGTGAAACTGAATTTGAATTAAAATCCCCTTCTGCCACCCCTTTGGGTAGACGTTAGCAACAAGACACTGAGTAAGTTGTGCAGCTACTCCTCATGGGAAATTTGAAATGTTGCTGACATATGCTCTCTGAGACCCTATCAGTCCCGGTCAGTACAGTCAATACGACCATTAAAGACATTCCAGTCAAAGTAGCCATTACACAGTCAGCTGCTTGTTTATTACTGCATTAATAAGTAAAAACTCTGTTTCAGTTTGGAGATGAATACGTCAGCACAGATCGAAATAACAAGTCTGAAGTGCAGGGGATGTTGCAAACGTGGTACTTTGCTCCTTGAAATTAGGAGTTGCTGTGTTGAAACAAACCCGTCCCTCTTGCACACTGTCTCTCATACCTACTGATTATTTATGGGGTACTGGTAAATGTGCTGAGCATGGCTAAGTGTATAAATAGCAATATGGACATCATCAGAGGCTTCAGCTCACAAGGGGGCAGGGTAGGGGAAAGAGCTTACTACCAGAGCATCAGATCATGAGCAACAGAGACGAATCCTCCCTGACTCATCAAGAACAGAGGGAAACTCTGATCCCTTGCATGCTCGTAGTCTGCACGGTGAAAGCTCGTGCGTAACCCTGCTGACCTCTGTGGCCACTGGTGCACTACAGTGTGTTGTGCTTATTGCATAATTATTCAAATGAGAGGAAAATTGCATTATTCTATTACCATGTTCCACTTGGTTCACTGACTTATATTTATGGAGTATCGGACTTGCAAATGCAACTCTCTGTCTTTTTTTAAAAAAACATTTAAATTAAAAATAGCTGCATAACCAGAGCAATTATTAGAGCGTATATTATTTGATGAGATTCTCTCAGGCAACTTGTATTATAGCTCAGTGTCACCACGGTCAGTGTCTGCAACCGTGACGAGATTTCCTCTCCTAACAAAGGACTGACAAAATCACAGTCATAGTAAATATCCTAGTAGAATATCAGAGCAATTTTTTCCTCGTCGTTTTACACCTCCACCACCACCATTATCTCTGTGTGCTCGTGTGTTCCAGCTCTCTGCGGTGCAGCCCACAGTACAGGCTCCTACTTTGCCTTGGGTTGTTGCCTTTGTCTGGAGCTCTCTCATCTCTGGAGGTCATATTGGCCGCCCTGGAGGTACTGGTAATGGTCAGTGTGCCAACTGTGTGGGCATGCTAAGAGAACCATATGCTGTCTGTGAAATCACCCTCAGCGGAGGCAGCAGAGTAACACGGCTGTTTGCTATCTGATGGAAATCACAACATGCTTAACATGCGCAACGGAGGCGAACTGCAGTCAAGCCATCAGTTAAGCATGCAGCGCATTAGATCAGGTATTTCTCGCATCCTTTCCCTTCTCGTCATGTCACTTCTTGTTTTGTATTCCACGCTGATCATTTTAAGAGAGGGGGATGTAACGGGCAGAGTAAGCAGGCTTTCCCTTTCCTCAGACTCCATAGGGCAGCCTCTTGCCACTATTCGCAATTCATCCAACTGGTTAAGTTCGCCATGGCCTAACAACAAATATGTGTTTCTCTTTATTTGTTTTTTATTGAGGGTTTTATATTAGCGGTGCGGTGGTGGCCTCAAAATGTTTATTTTAGCCTTGTGGCAAGTGGAGCAGAGTAATAGAGAAGCGGATGTGCCGTGTGCCGAGCGTTTTCACACATGGTTTAGACACTGCTATAGAGAGACCCTGTAGCTGATTTCTTTTTCACTCTTCATTAAGAATTCTAGAGGGTGTCGACGGAGAGGCGATAATGTTTCTATGGGCATCGTTGGCCTCCAGTCACACACCAACAGGTACTGCAAAGATGCAGGCGATGTAATGTCTGTTTTCGGCATGAAACTGTTTCAGTATATGTTGGATGCTCCTCTGAAGCAGCACTGCAAAAAAAAAAAAAAAAATTGTGAAAAACTGTCAAAAGAAACAACCATTTTGTTGCTATGTGGAGACCTAATCCAAGCTCACAGTTATCCAAACGCCTGCCTCACCCTGTGTACAGAAGCTCCGAGATCCTGAAGCACCGAACAAATAGCTGTTTGTCCTTGAGGACGGCCATGAATGAGAAGCCTGGGCTGCTACACTGGGTTTAGAAAAGCAGGGAGAGGCAAACCATCACCCTGACAGCTGCAGTTTTAACATCTGATGCTTCAGCAGCCATGTGTTAATCCTTCGTCTTATAAATGTTATAATTATATATAAGGCTGCATATAGCTAAAAACTACTTGTCCATCAATTGTTTTGTAAATCGACACAAATATTAGGAAGGATAGGTTATTTTCATTCATTCATTTCATTCATGAATGAATGAATGAAAGGTTATTTTCAGAAAAACAAAATTGCAACTATACACTACAGTACAACTCACAGCAGTATGCTGATAGACAACACAACAGTGCGTATCAATTAAGGTGAGGGTGGACATAAACTACAGCACAGCACAAAGGTAAATACATGAAATAGTCAATTATCTGTAATTATGACTACAAGGTCTACTTGTGTGGGGGATCCAGGTTTCAAAATCCTCTGGTACAGGACTCCACAAAGAGTCCAGCCAGAATAATTTCATTGCAAATACACAATGTTAATGCACATTTCCACGCTTCGTTCCAAAATCGTAGATGGAATCACTGATCATATCAGCTATTCATTCCATACCAAGAAGATTTAATAATGCAAGCAGCTAGATTTCTATTGAAAAACATACAACTCTGGCAATCCAACAAAATCATTCTCCTCGCAGACAAAAAAGACAAAGTCTGCTATTCTGCTGTCTCTCTAGACCTCAGCTGTGTAGCCCTAGTCCCCAGCAAAACAAACCACCAGGACAAGGAATGCGGTTTATATGTATAATTACTGAAGGGCCTGCCTGTGTGTGGCAGTGCCTCCGCATATAAATCAGTCCAAAACCGTGCAGCACAGATCAGAGGAGATTGGGTACTTTTTTTTTTTTATTCCAGAGGGAGTGATATAAACTGTGTGTAAGAGTTTCAGTCGTATAGCTGTGGATGTTGCTGAGGGTGTCTTTCATGTTCTTTCCCACTCTGCAGAGATGAGTGAGACCCATAAGTCTTTTTCCCACAAGGACTGAGCTGGATGTTGAGGTTAGAGGAGAGGAGGAGAATCAACAAACTGCGCAGAGCTGACACAGTGCCTCTCTCTGAGGGTGAATACCAATTTCTTATCTGTCCTAAAACAACAGTCAAAATATTTGGAGAAAATAGTTGATGGGGAATAAAAAGATTTTTGAAATTCCTATAATATTTTGCTTACATACAATTTATAGCTATTGGTAAATGCTTCTCAAATGTGAGACCTGAACACTTAAGGTTGCAAAGGGGTGGAAAATTTGCAACAAGGAATCGATCAAATAGATATAAATCAATTATTCAAAACATTAGCAATGAATTTCATTATTGATTTGTTGTGTCATGCGATTAATATGTCTCTCACCATGTCCTGGAGCTATTTACTTAACCTTGAGTTAAGTGTTACGAGTGTAGGGGCGATGGGGACAAGTATAAGTAGTAGCTGCATGAAGCAGCACTGCAGCTTGATGGATTCAAACTGCCTTAAAACACCACAGAAGAAGAGTGGAGTGGTAAACATGTTTCTAATGGTGCTAACAGCCTCCTTGGCCTTCGGAACAAGCTGCGTGATGAGTGTAGTAGGTCACTCGCCTCCAAGTCTGTTTATAAAAACTACCGTAGGAGCAAATCATGTGGCGGTGCAGCAGTGCAACCAGTGGAAATGTCAATTCAGAGCAAAATGAAACCTGTAATGTTAAAGAGGTGGAAATATGCCTTCTTTTAAAATCCAGTTCATTGATTTATTGAAAAAATAATCGACCGATTAAAAAGAAGTTGTTGCCCTACATGTGATGGAGGATTGCGCAGTGCGTGTAGGGAGTGTGGCCTCAATAGCCCTGTAGTAAACAGCGTTCTGTGTGCATGTGATTGAGGAATAGCATAGATATTCAAGTGTGCTTGTATTAAATCTGTTTTGTTTGTTTTTTAGCCAAGATTATTCTACAATATATTCTCCCCAACTATATTGAAGCTCCCTGTTAATGGCCATCCTTCAGTTTTGTACATTTCTGTTGTATTCCCCCATTCCCCATATTCCTGTTAATTTCCATGGGAATAAAACTTTGAAAATTCTTGGAATTTTGCAATCCTAATAATACTCCATCTTGGGCTGGCCATTCAATTCTCTTTTCAAAAAACAAAACAAAAAAAAACAGGATTAATTAAGAAAATAATAGGCAGATTAACCCATAATGGAAATCAGCATACGTTGCAGCAATACGTACATTTTCAACGGCACCAGTTAAGCTTTCAATGCTGCAAGACACCTTTCTGATTAATCCTGATGCATTAGCAGAAAATGAAGACATTCCTGGAGGCAGTATGTGAGCCTAATGACATCTGATCTTTGAGGGATGTTTTGAAGCATTGCTGCTTTGTTTTGGAGTATGCAACCTTTCCCTTCTCCTTTGCAAATCACACATCCCACTACCAGTATTTCTGTCTTTAATTAGAAACAACAACAGTGACTAAAATGCGGGATCCTCTCACAAACCTAATCACCGTATCACTCAATTGAAGTCTATGTGCGACTGTGTGTGTATTTGATGTGTCTGTGTGGGAGTTTGATGAGGAGATGGAGGGGCAGTTAGCATGCAGTCACAACATGTAAGATTACAGGACTATGAAAGGCCTGAGTGATGTTTGTAGTGTGAGCGTGTGTGCAGTGTGTATTAATCAATTCCTTTGTGCAGAATGCCTCTGGGCATGGGAACATAGGTTGGACGTATCAGTGGAGTGAAGCATGCGTGAAATTGTACTTCTCACATCACTGTCTTAGGTCAGCCAGAAAGCCGGCCACAGGATGTCAGGTAATGGCATTTTGAAAATAAAGGATTTAGGTTGTATTAAAAAGCTGACAAAATACCCACACTGAATAATATGTCACTGATTCCTTACCACTACTTGGAAGTTTTTAGATTGGGGTAAATGTCTGGAAAATCACCCACATCTTAAGGGTGGCATGTCTCTTGGATATAATGGACAGTTACTCAACTACCTTTGAAGGTTTCTCTCAATGTCAGGGTCTTTTGTTCAGGCCTTTCTTGTTTACACATGGGCAGAAGTCTGAGTTCGGTTGGGTAAATATGTCTTGCTTGGACAAACACCCTGTGCTGCTGTGGCTGGAGCAGATAAAGAGGACCGTTGAGATCCTAATCAAGATTGCTGCTTTGGCAATTAAATTTGACAGAGAAGAGTCAGAGCTACTTCTCTCTTGTCATTATTCCCCAGAAAAGAAAGAAAAAGTGGAAACTTTTTCTTTAACTGCACAAGTTTCAATTAACTGCAATGGCTCCATGTGTGTGTTTAGTTATACACTGGGGAAAACGAGTAGAAATTGTGGCTGACTCAAACTGTTTTAGCCTATATACAGTGTGCAGCAGTTTAAATTAGTTCCAAGAAGTTTGTTTGCATCCTCTGGAAGCTATTTATACCGTCCTCCTTGTTTTATTTGTTTCCCTCACAGTCCTGCAGAGTTCGTGCATGGGAGATTGAAGCCTATAGGTGAGCATAACACCACCGCGCTAGAGGTGCTTAAAAGCTGATCTTTTCTGCAGTTGCACTGATGGCTCATATTTATGTCCAGCATTTATAAGCTCTCAGCAGGTAAATCAGCAGAGAAGATTATGCCTTTAAATGTAGTTTTAAGTGCAGCATGATTTTGTGAAGCCAGTCGCTGGAATGAACATAGTTGATTTTACTGCCAGCCAGAAAATGTTTCAAAGGCTCTCCACAGCTCTGCTTTGCTTTAAAGAGTTTGGAGGGTGGTGTTTTAGCTTTTTCTTTTTTTTTCTCTTTCAAAACCAAATGCACAAGAAGGAGAGTGTAATGAACGGATTACAATGTGTTTATGTGCTCCGACAGAAGCTGCAATCGATAGCATGTCTGACTAACTAGCTTACTAGCCAACCCAGGAAGCACATCATTACCTAACTATCTTACATAAGTTTGTGGGGTTGCATGTTAATTTATAAAAAGCTTCAATTGTGATGAGCACTGTGCAGCAGAGGCTAGTCCTGGATGTTTGCAGATAATATTATGATTTATACTGTACAGCTTTGTCCAGTCAACATTAGTTTTATAAGGTTGAATATGCTTCAAATATGTTTTGAGGTGTCCAAAATATATGTGTTCTCCTAAATGTCCTTTCTTTTATAGTATTAAAATTGAAATACACCATTCGTAAATTTAATTTGGCTGGCTTTACATTGCGATTTTTGGAACAATTATGTTTGTCTTTAAAGATAACTCAGCTGGAAACACCAAAAGTAAGCCAGTCAGTCAACCCATGAATCCTGTCTTCACCTACAGTATAGTCGCCTCAGTACCCACAGCTGATAAGACCTTATAACAACACTTTTCATTTCATGAGGAAAATGGACAATCGCTGATAAGAAATAAGAGCCCTGCTAATGACTGCTCCTTGTTCTAAACAAATACCCATTATATGAATTGACCAGGGCTTCAATTCGTTTACGCAACCCAACTGCAGAACAACTCATTAAAAAACTTAATCAAGCAATTAAGAAAGGGAATATAGTAATGCATCATTTCTTGTCATGATGTGGAGCAGTGACAACAAAATGCGCTGTAGGTGTGTCAAACCACTTAAAGTAATCCACCTGTAAAACCTGTTTAACACTGTGCACCGTATTGACTGCGAGCGGTAAATGCTAATGTTTTTCGATGATGTGTGTTGGCTCCTGAGTTTGACAGTGTCAGAATCAGTGCTGCTGTCGCTAATGAACTAAAAAGGGGCGTCTAATTAAAAGTAATGAGCTGTGGTGGGCTGTATCAGCAGTGAAGGCATCATCTCTGTGTATGTTGAGTGAGTGTGGAGGCTGCACTGTATATATACTAGTACAGTATATATTCTCTTTTTCTCCCATCACAGCGCTGACATTGTATTCAAGATGGTGCCAGCTTAGCAGGTGGCCTTCGCATCGGCTCCTCTCCATAGATTTCTCTGGTAGCTTTCTGTATTCTTTGTTTTTGTCGTATGGAGCTACACCCATGATCAGCTGAGCGGACTCTGAAAAAAAACGGCTGGTATTCCGCCAGAGCTGAGGAGCCACAGGAGAGGGGCTGAAACTGGTGCTAAAGTTAAGAAGAGAGCAAAGCGAGTGTGAGGAGATGTAAACCCTTCCTGCAACCTGTCATCATGGGAAATGTGAGATCATCGTTGAATAAGATGAATGAACTTCCTGTACACGCTGTGGCACAACGGGAATACCGTGCGGTATCGTCAGTGCATGTCCTGCTCGAGGGGTTCCAGCTGGTTTGCGTGGACAGAGAGAAACGGAGCAGTGGCAGCAAAGAAGGGAGGCTTGTGTGTCATGTGTTCTGCTGTTGTCTATGGTGAAACCAAAGAGGAATTTACACTCAGTGGATAATAAAGCTTTTGTAATTCGTAAGCTTTCCGTTTCACCTGTCTGAAATGTTGTTACTACAGATACACACATTTAGTCCTGATAGTGACCTGGTGGTTGCAGGAATGCAATACAACAGCTGCCTTTAGGACTGTGAGAGTGTGGTCAGGTCATGGGGGACCTACAGGACTGCTTTGCTGTACAGATTGCATTATGCATTGAAAAGACTTCCAACCAGGTGAATAGGGAGCTGCTGTGGTCCTGGCCAGGCAGGGCTGCTGGCACTAATGAGTCAACTCCAGGGTGTTGGTGTTGCTGATAAGCTGCCTGGCATTCTTTGCCACCTCTTCATCCTCTCCCTGGACTGTTGAACACTTCATGCACCAACCGTGTGTCTAAGTGACTCACTGACTTCAGGCCAGTAGCGCTGACCTCTCCCATAATGACGACTGGTTCCATGGCTGGTTCTGCAGGGACGATCCCTCCTGTATATTGTCCTTACCAGGCAAACATTGATTGGATGGTCATTTCCCTTGTGCACCTGACAAAGCATGAACTATCTATCTATCTATCTATCTATCTATCTATCTATCTATCTATCTATCTATCTATCTATCTATCTATCTATCTATCTATCTATCTATCTATCTATCTATCTATCTATCTATCTATCTATCTATCTATCTATCTATCTATCTCTCTATCTCTCTATCTCTCTATCTCTCTATCTCCCTATCTATCTCTCATGGTAAGGTTTTTTAATGGTGATTAAACTAGTAACAGAGCAATGACACTGCATTATACAAGGGCAATATATGGTGTATATTACAGTATATAGTCAGTATTCATTGGATTCAATCACTGCATTTACAGTAATAGATGTAATGGAAAAAATGAACATATATAAAAGAAATAAACCATCCTCAAGGTGAGGCGAGTGTACAATCCCAGGGTAATCATAATACGAGCTAAAGACAAATATTAGTTCTGCATATAAAGCAGGAAATCATCTTTAAAGAAGGAGAAGGTAGGTACGTAAAATGATGTTTCTGCTTGAATTTCTCCTTTTCTAAATTTGGTCTGGCAGAGAGGCCCTAGGCAGAAAATGATTGTTCCACCACTATAGAAATATCAAATAATTTGTATTGAGTCTGGGATGGAATCAAAGATTGAACTATAAATTGAACCTTTTTATGATTCTGACACTATTACAACTGGTGCCGTATGGCCCCCAATGTTATTTGTGCTTGCACATTAAGGTGTGACCATTTATTTCTCTCTGCAGACGGCTTTGAAGTGAACCCCGTGAGGAGCATCCAAAACGACACAATATTCTGGTGAGTACCCAAATTGAAATTAAAACCCTCTTCACATTTACATAATATACCACCACACATTACCCATCCAGACTGTGAGCATGAACAGAAAGTGATGGGGCAGAGGGATAGAGAGGAAAAGCTTTGATAATAATACGCAGGAAAAAAAAAAGATATTCCCATCCTCTGACTCAATCGATCCCTCCGTTTTTATTCCATGGGGTCGGTATGTTTGACTCACCGTGCATGCATATTCTCACTACATAAAACACAAAGGCAAACCGTACATCTTTACCCCTTTTCTTTCCTTTCTCTCCTACATATATTAACTCTAATGCAGACACAGAGGAATATAGGAGCACAGCATCTTGTTCCTTTCCTCCTCCCTCTCTCTGTCACAAGGAGATTTAACCACACGCTTGCATACAGAGAGGGAGAGAGAGCGAGCCTCCTCAGAGTGACACTGTTAGCTATCCTCTCACATAGGCAGGGTTGGGCTGGCGCCACGGCTGTTTGCCTCATAGCCTGCGCAATGGGAGTCAGCTCCATTATCAGAGCTGCTGCTTCGCCACCCTGCAGCAAACCCAGCATCCTCTGTTCCTGCAGATTTAATTTCTTATCTCAATAGGGAAAACAGCCCCTCTGATGAACAGCAGAAACACCCTAGGCTGCTGTGAACACGGATTGAGAATACATACAATAGATGGTTTGATAAACTCATGAACGTGCACGCCACTGATATTCCTCATAGGAATTCATGGCTGGTCATAGATATTCAAGGGAATTTGCTTTAAAATGTAAATAATAATCTGGGGAAAGGATGATCTCATCCCCACTACTATCCAGTACTGTATTTAAACAATTGTTTATGGTGCTGCACATATCAAACCTTAACCAGGATCCCTGGTAGGTGAATGTCTGCAAAGTGCTGCTACTGTTATTCTACGACAAACCAGGCTGTCTCCTGTTTGCAGATAAATAAAGAAAGCTCTTCAACTGCTGTGCTCTCACATGACATAAACTCAGCATGAACCAGTGCCACATGTGCGCTCCTTTTGTTAAAAGTCTTGTGAGAGCACATTATCATCTCTTAGAGAATAGAGCAGCTGGATATGCTTAATGACATGTTTTTTTTATTAATGCTGCTTCCAAGAAGAAGAAGGAAATATCTAAGCTTCGTTCTGTGACTTGGTTCTTCCCCCTGTTGTTTTCACATTTGCTTTATTTTTGACAACCTGCAAAATTTCTTATTTGCTCCATTTGGTAAGAAGTCAGAGTCTGTAATGGAACTGAAGGATTTGAGTTGTTGTGGCTTTTCCAGCTTTCGACTAACAGCTTCATCAATGTCACAAAAAGCCACTACAGTGGTAATTGTGTGTCAACTTTCCCAGGCCCTATAAAACAAAAGTTATTATGTGTGCAGTGCACGCAGAAGTTGTGTGACTTGATGTACCATAGTTACTGTAAATGAGTTTACTGTTTTACAGTAATCATCTGTCCATACTGACAGTGGTGGTGTCTTATCTGTGGTCTGTTGTGTCAAGAATAACACAATCACTTTGTCTTGAAATGTTGGTGGAGGAGGCATTCAGATGCTTTACTTATTTAAAAGTGGTACAGTAGCCTAATACTGCACTAAATACAAGTAAAACTCTTGCATTTGAGGAAAATTACTCAGAGGAACTGACCTTTTTTTTCTTCTAACATTAAACTCTACTGACTACAGCAGCTCAGGTCCAGGTTAGTTGGATGTTTTCTTATCTGTTGGAACCTTAAATAATGAATCTAAATATTATATTTTGTTTAAAGTGACATAAAATGGAGTAATAATACAAATTGCTAAGTTTGCATGTACTGTCACAGGCTGACGCAGCCCTTACATTTAAAAATTGGACAATTCTGCGAGGCACATATATTGTTGTAAAGGAACACCATAAAGACACGCAGGGCATGACAGCTTAGCCCTGCAGATATTGAAACTGATCCTTTTCAGGTGGCTGGGGTTTACATAATGTGACACAGTGAGAGGACATTGATTTTTCTTGCTTTGAACTATCAGTCCTGGAGGATGCTACTCTGCACAAGGGAAGTGTCAGGCTTCAGCTTTGCCCGCAGGGAAACAGACATCGACTATACTAGCTAATTTGGCAGTTGGGTTGATACTGTATAGGAAGTTAATAATAGCATGAGCATTAACAAAACATTTAAAGGAAAACCCATTATTAGGGGTGTAACGGTACACACAAGTTACGGTATGGACCACGGTTTTCTACGGGTTCGGTACAATAGACACTAATTGAATGTAAAACTAAAAAAACATCTTCTGTTATAAAAGTAATTAAAAAAAAAAAATAATATAAGATAAAACAAGTGCATTAGGAGTATTATACCATTTATTAATTCTAGAGGAAAAAAACTTGCACTTGACAACTGACAACTATTACAAAAAACAATATTATAAAAACAGTAATAAACTAACAACAATGTTGGTTTACACAGTTAATTTAGGCTAGATGCCAGTTACTTTGTGATGTTTCTAATTCTGTCTGTTTTCATGTCAAGAGGCTTAAAAGCAGCGAGATAAGTTGATGGACACAACTTGTCTTTTTCCTCGCACTAGTGATTGACATATCGGCGTGATGCCGTCTTTTATTCGATAATGTGTTTGATGTGTTTCTAGCGATGCACCGCGCATCTGTGAAATATCGCTGTTGGTCCGGTTCACCAGTCGCAAGCCATCGCCGTTATGTTTCACTGAGAAGCCACACAGGTGACATAAATGAGGCAGGCAACACCTCTAACTTCACACTCACACTTCACACAATTTTTTTATATATACACTGACACTCAGATGTATTCATCGTATGACTGTGTGCACTGAACCATCCATGTATAATAGTATACCTTTGTATACAGTAAATGAGTTGTGGATATATTTGTTGTGTGTACATCTGTATGTAGCTTGTATGTATTTTTTTTTCTTCAACTATTTTTTACTGCCCCACTTGTCTCTGCATATTTTGGGTATATATATGGAGGTGTGTGTCTTAATTGCTTGATGTCTTATGTTACATTATACACAAATTGGCCATGTGGTCAATTAGTGGAAATTAATGTGACAGCTTTGTGAGGTCCAAGTGGCAATACTTCCATTAGCCTGTTCACTAAAAGCAGCTCTATATGGAGGGACTGCAAATCGCAAATTCATTACTGTGAATCATCTGGTTCATGTGTTGTCCTCTTCATACTGTATCATAACATCTTAAAACAATAATAGATACACATCTGGCCTTTACGTAGATGGTATATACTGTATATAGCCTATAGGAAAGTTCATAGTGCCATAAGAATTGATTCGGAACATTCGAATTTAATGTTTCCCTTATTTATTTGGAGCTAATAAGAGAAGCGTTGCACCGGTACTCATACAGTCTTCACCTTTAATGACAGGAGAGTTGAGAGCAAGACAGGAAATGGGAGGCAGAGAGGGGGAATGACACGCAGTATCAGACTGCTCGGCACGGGATTCGAACCAGGGTCGCTGCAGTGACACATGGGGCGGCTGCTCGCTCTACCAACTGAGCTGAACCGCCCCAAACTAGACAGACCTAAAATAAACACATGCACAATATCTTGCAAAGTAACAACAATTCTGTGACATTTAATCACATGTATGGTTTTATGATTCTTAGCTCATTGCCACAGTGCAAACATAGTAAACAAAAAACTGAAGGGCGAGGAATAATGGCAGCAAAATAAATAAGCAAGTAAATAAATAAATATCACTTAATTTAATTAGTGCTGATGCTCTGGGATGCTGTTAAAATGCTTATTTAACAGTTCTCCTTCCCTTAAGTTTGACAAAGGTTTCATTAGCATTACCTGAGGTTATTAAAATAACAACGGTTTTCTATATGGAATGAAATCATTACCATAATTCTTAATAATAATTAAGAAGCCCCCAGGAAGGTATTTTATAAATGATTGATTATACCCAGCATTGCAGAGATACAGATGGAGTTTATCACTTTAACACGTATTGCTTGTATTTTATTGTTGTGCAGCTGACTTGCATGTCCTAAAGTACAGTATACTGTATGTTATTCTCATCTTATCAACATAACATGAATCAAATATCTTTTCAAATTTTAAGAGCTCTTAGCTAAACCACAGTCGGCACATTCAGCACACCAAAAATATCAGCACTCCAAAACATAGCTTCCTGACTCATTTTGAAATTAGACTCTCCTCATCCAAATAGCTGTTTTGATGTCTTTTGTTGGCATCTGCTGCTTTTCTCAGGGTGCTATAATTAAACAGGAGGAGGCCGCAACCCTTCTTTATTCTGTGTCAGTTTGAGAAATGGCTGTTGGAAAATACACTGGGCCCTAGTTTCCTGGTGCAGCGCAGGTAGCGAAGCGAAGCGCAGCCGGTCTAATGCAAGTTTGGACTGGCGCAGACAGGCACAAAGTCAAGTCGGGAGATTGGCAGATCGCGCTCCGCCAATATGGGTGTGGCGGCGCAGCAGGAGGCGGTGTCACAGATTCAGCTTGGTGAAGCGGAAGTTTCGTGAGAAAATGTCCCGCCGACTCTGCGCCGAAAGCAGACCACCTCAAAGCAGGTCTATCTCGGGGCAAGGCGAAGCGGAGCTGGCGGAGAGGGAGATTGGTTGACCGGCGAACAGTCCACACACGTCAGCAAAACCTCACAGACAGGTTTCTACTGTTCCAGACGCAATTAGATGCAATAAATAACCACAATAACCGCTATTTAATGCAACTAATGGAATCAACACGTGAATTTATATCTATAAAGATTGTCCCGTCACATCTGACGTCAGATCAAAGGCTGTTGGCAGCGTAATGTAAACTCCACCTGATTTAACACAGCAGGGACGAACTGGCACTGGAGCTGTGGATTGCGGTGATGATCCGCGTGATGATCCGCGATGATGATTGAGAGATAATAAATAATTATAATAATAATAAATAATAAAGCCTGGTTGGTTTGTGGTTTGCCCCGTCACATCAGATCAAAGGCTGTTGGCACGCGTAATGGAAACTCCACCTGAATTAACACAGCAGGGACGAACTGGCAAAGCAGCTGATTGTGGACTGTGAGGGTGGATGACAGCATGTCACCATGTTGAGATGTGATGATCCGCGTTATTTATTTACCATAAAACTTCAAATTGCTGTCGGTCCCAATTAACCGCGGGGGGTCTGTCCACTCCTCTTATCCGCACTTCAGCACCTGTCTGTACAGTGTCAGCCTGGCTCAGCTCGCTCCTTGTAAATGACTTATTAAAAGTAGCGTTAACAACCAGTTCTCTGATTACTCATAAGCGTATTTAGGCTATACGTTGCATTATTTTTTTTTTTTTTTTAAAGGATGGTGGAGCCAGCCAACACAGGTGCTGAAGTGTGGTCAGTGAGACCGAGGACGAGTCCGCCCTGGCCGTATTTACAGTAATTCCTCCGCTGCCTGCCGCCACGGAGTGAAGCCTCTCTTTCCCCAGAAGGAAGGAGGTTGAACACTTTATTAATAAACACCGGTTGATTTGAGAGATTTAAACAAATAAAGCCCGGGCCTTTGTTTTAAGTTTTACGGGTATGTAGCCTATTTATTTATGTATTTATCAATTTATCAACGAGCCAGCGACGTCAGGCAGCTGGTTGTCGCTTAGTTGTTGTTTTTTACACTGGCCAGCGGTTCTCAGTGTATCAGATCAAACCTGATTAAGGATATTAGTAAACTCATTATTCAGCCACTCTGAGCTCGGACCTCCGGACCAAAACAGCTGTTTCCTCCTGGGAGAGGTTCTGCCTGTGGCGTCGCTGTCTCCTCCTCTCCTCCGTCCATGTCAAAGTAGGAAATGACATCACCGCGGCTCAGTTAAAGGTGAGGAGAGGAGCTCATTTGATTGGTGAAGATCCGAATCGGCTGTGTTAATCCCACTTCACGCCTTTCTCTCCTCCTCCTGTCTCCCTCCCGCCCCGTCTCCTCCCTCCTTGGTATTTGCGCTGGGAGGCAGGACAAGGGGCGTGGGTGCGCCGGTCTGCGCCGGACTTCGCTGCCCACGATTCTTGCAAAACGCACCTGGACACACCCAGTTGACGTGGCGAAGCTGGGTTGCGCCCTCAGTTAGACCGGTCTGCAAAACTAGGGCCCACTGTCTCAAAGCAATACAAGTTGAACAACAGCTAGATTTCACACACAGCGGAAGCCATTTTTAGGAGTGCGCGACTGAAGATTCTTGAATTAATCTTCATTACTGCAGTGGCATTGATGCCTGAGAAATGCGGCAAAAATCAGTTTGTGGAAAATTTGCCAAACAAGCTTTGCACCACATTTCCGATCTATCACAGACAAGTGTGATCTGCAACTACTGAAAATGTAAACCTGCGAAGGCACATTTACAGCTGGAAAAAACATACTGCTTTGATCTCCTCAGCCAGTAATGGCTGGAGTCGTGACACTTGCAATTATAGTTAAACACATTAGAAAATGGGGGTTAATAGCCAGTGTTAAGGCATATTTAGCAGAGCTAAAGCACCTTGGACTTCTTTCAGTTGTTTCCAGACATTTTACGAGCAGCACTCCTTTACAGGAGGGCTCATCTTTTTGAATCACAGAAAAAATGCCATATTTTTGTTTACCCTCCTCGTGTCATCACCCAGGTATACACCTGCAGCACAACCCCCTGATCTGACAACATCCTCAGGATAACTCTCATGTATCATCATTAAAGAGCAGAGACTCAGGCACTTTGTCAGAGTTTGCAGTCCACTGAAAAAGGTTCAAAGAGGGCAGAAAATAGATCTCTTTGATGAACAGCAGATTATGATGGAGAGGTGAGCAAACATTCCTCTCATTCACTGCCCACATGTTCAGTGCAGCAAGACTTACCATCACACGCAGCAGCAAATTGCTGCCTGATCCCAAAGACAAGCTGCAAATGAGACGTAATCCTCTTGGATCTTTGTTAAAAACTACAGTGAAACATGGATCTCTCCTTTCATATAAAGACCAGTGTTTCTATGATCAAATGCTAATTTACTTTAATTATATTTCATTTACATAAAGTTATTATTTATAGTGTCTTTATACACAGTATTGATGTTCTCATTATATACAGTATTTATAGGGCAGCCAGCCACATATTTACATTCCAAAGAAATTCTTTCTGTCACGGTCTTGTGTGTCTGAATTATCAGAGGATCAACTGCCTCTCTCAGCCCGGCTCCTTTTGTTGTAATATGACATGTGAAAGTCTGACATGAAAATTCCCACTGAGTTCTGTGATTTGAGAGCTCAGCTGCTGTCTGTGTTTCCTCAGTTTTAGTTGGCCCACCTCTGAGGGAGGCGTCTCTAGAATTAGAAACTGCACTGACAACATGCTGGCTCTCACATACATAAGAAAACATGTGAGAGCTGACAGATTTCGGGGGTTTGTTCTTATATGCCTGAGTTTATTGCATTTGTTTGTGTAATGTCAAAAGCAAAAAAAAAAAAATCCCAGATGCTTGCAATGTTCCCTGGATCCAGTGTGTGAGGTGCTTCTATCTCATTTTTTCATTACAAATATAGAGGTGTAACGCCTGTTGGTAGTCCCTTGGGAGTTACGAGATATCTGCATTTCTATGTGCTTATGGATGTATCTGTACTCAGATTTACACTGGCAGTAGGCCAGGCCTGCGCTACATTGTGTTGGAAACGTTCTAGGCTGCATGTGCCAAATTGTTTTCTACTGTTTATATTGATGATATATTTATGAGTTTAGCTGCAAGGAAAACACAACCATCTAACAAAATTCATTAAATAGTAAAGAATCTGCCATATTTGTGTGCCACCAAATGTAAATGTAAATGTATGCCTACACAAAATCTAAATAAAAGTTTCAGCACAGATGCACATACAGTATAGAAATGATTTGGATTACCCGGATACTTCTAAATAGTGATTGGTGATTATGAGTCGTATGATTTCATATGAACCTTCGTCCACATACACACAGCCTTTATGTCAGTGTGTGAATGATGAATGTGTTCAGGTTGACTGCGTTATAACTCTGAGGAGAAGGTGTGTATATTTTATGGCAGGCAAGTAATAAATGGACGGCAACAAAATGAAAAACAGGCCTATCGATGCCCCTTTAAATCCTGGATGTATTTGTGTTCATTGAGATCCCTAGTGCCTATTAGCCTAATATCAAATTCACTAAACTATTACATAGCTGCCGTTACTGCTCCTATATAAATAACTGGTGGTGTTGTCTCATTCCTTGCAGCACTTGCTCGTATCTATTGGTTTATCCTTGAGTCACGCTGCTGTCTTGGCTGGTCTGAGCGTGCAGCTGCTGTGTGTAACAAAAGCTTGGAACTTTATTTCAAAAATAGTCTGAAAGTGAGAGCCAGTGCCAACAGGAAAACTGGTGCAGCTACCTGCTGAGTAAGTGTTTCGCTAACGCTTTCCACAGTGTTATAGCATGATGAGAAATGTGGTCACACGAATGCAGCCAATTAGCATTATCAATTATGGCGAGGTTCATTCTTTCTATTAACCTTTTCCATCTGCACTAAAGTAATGATTTTTCCGCTGTTGTGGAAAATTTATTGTGTTTGTACATTTTGTCACATGCTTGTGAACTAATGTATGCCAAAATGCGGCATTAAAGTCACATTCATTCAGCCGGTGCAGGAGATGGACTGGAACTGGGCAGCCTCATGGCGTGGAGAAGGGTCAGTGATGAGACTTGCATTTTATTGCATTGAATTGTGGGTGTCAGAAGAAAGAGGGAGGCATTTTTTTCAGCTACAGTGATTTTGTATGCTTGAAAAACACTGTATTTTTTGGAAATTGGCATAGCATTCAGGATTTACTTTATTCATTTGGCACACAAACGACACATGTTAATTAACATCAATATGATATAAATGTATCGGGTTTAGCCAAAAGACTAATTATCATCTGTAATCCCCGAGCATGTTGATGTTACACATTAAAAGGAACAAACAGGCAGATAAAACAACATCAAAGCGCGTACAGGATGCAGCTAAACCTAGTGAAACCATTGCAGAACAAACGTCGACACAGGCACGCAACAATCAGACTGTCGCAGCAGCAGACGAGACTAAATGTCGCACAGGACTTTAAAACTATAATCTTTAGAGTGACATGACAGGCACAATAATAACACAAAAAGGCACTTTAAGTTTGCACATGCCGTTTGGATCAGTGCCATTAGTAGCTGCTCTGGCTCCGTCTCTATCAGTCGTTCTCTTCACTGTGCAACAAAACCATCTTAAGTAGTAATCTGAGCTTGTTGCCATTGACCTGCCGAGGAATGCAATACGTTGTTGTGCACAGAGGAAGGTGTGGCAGCAGGAAGAAAGAAGCTGTTCACCCACTGAATGAGGCATTTACATTCTCTTATCCTTTACTTGTGTATTGTGAATTGTATATTTTTTGTTGCATGGTGGAACCAGCTGTACAGAAGAAATACAAAAACATGTGCTGATGGATTTTGGTGAGAAAAGTCTTTAACTAGAGTAATGTTTCATATTTAATTTGCTCAAGCTGTGAGCCTCTCTGGAGAATAGTGTCAGCGAGACCTGACATCTCAGGAGAGAGACGTAGTGGGACGTCCTAGGCTGCAAGAAGACACCGAATCAAGAGCTTGCTAAAAATGCGAGCTTTTCTGCAGGGCTTTCTGATTCAAACACCCACAACTGGTTTTGAAATTATTATTTTTTTTATCAAGATAATTCTTTTTTTTTAAGCCTGCAGAGCTGATTTAATAACAACGTCAGCAGCCTGATACATCAAATAAAATGAATCTTATGCTGATGAAAAATGCTCAGTGCAAACATGACTGTGTGAGACAAGGCAGAACAGAAATCCATAACAGACATCATGTTCCCTTTGTTTGAAATAAACCTCCCCTGATTGTGCAGCACAACAAGGGGAGGTATAAATTATTCAGGTGCTCCCCAATGACTGCCCATTTACATCCGCTCACTTGCATCTGACTGGACGTCTTCTTCTGCCATACTCCTCAGTGATCTGCCCGTTTTAAAATGGCAGCAAAATACATGTGACCTCTGAGTAGGACTCTGCCTTCACCCTGATGCTTAATTTATTCATTACCCTCCGCTCGTATTGGGTATGCGCTGCAAAGCCTCGACGCGTAAATACTGTAGAATATCAAAACGAATGTGAAAGGGAAAGAACACAGAGGATTATTACCGCTATATGTAAATAACAAGGTGAAATACAGTATGACTGCTTCCTCATCACAGTGCGGGCAAAACAAGGAAAGAGGTGAGAGGAATAACAGAATGCAGTAGTCAGATAATAATACCATTTGCTGTATTGTAGCCCATGAAGGACATCTCTCTCCAGGCATCACAGCTTGTCATTTTTCTTCACTGCTGTTCCTTCATTCATGCTGATGTGAGGTTTGCCAGAGTAACGACCAGGAAAAGGGGAAGATTGTTGAATACCCTCTCTGTGAAGCATTTCTATTAGGTTTTAATACTCATATCTCCACGGCGACACGTCCACGATGTTCAAGGGCTGAGTCAATTTTTGCAAATATATAATCCTTAAGATTTCAATACTATCAGAGCCTGTTTTTAATGCTATTTATGGAAAGTGTTTTTCTCAGAAATGCCCGTTCATTGTATTATCATTGAACAACTACTCTATATAGTAGTTTCTATTAATAGTGGAAGTTCCCACTATTCCTGTGTTGACTGAAATTGTCTTGCCATGGAATAATAGATCAATGCATGCAGGTAATCCAGTCAGACTACTCCCAAAACAACTAAAAGCATCTGATGCTTCAGTTCGCCACAATGTAAACAAACCAGAGCAAGAGCGACTGTGTAGGGAGGAGATCAGGGTGGATGGATGTGTCCAGTTAGGACATGAGACCCTTTACAACATGTTTATGACGACAAACTTAACCAACCTGTTTCAAGGTCGCAATTAAATCTTAACGCTAGCGTCGTCATATTATTAACATGAAGACTTGTGTCGGTTATAATCGACAAACATGGATGTCGCTGTCGTGAAGACCAGCGTGTCAGATTAGAAAACATTTCCTTGTGTCTTCCTCGGGGGGGAAGGACAAACGTCGTACTTAGTCATTTAATTTGGAGAGTTTGTTGCAAATTGCTGCCAAATGCGCAAGTGATTCAACCATTCAGCATATACTCCAATTTTAATTTGCTGTCAGGTTACTCCTAATGCAAAGAGAACATCCTGTGGCTGCTACTGCAGTGCATTAAAAGTGCTCAGTGCTGAAACACAGGGTGGGTGGTCTTATGAGGAAACCTAGAGATAACAATGTCTTTGTCACAGAGATTAACACTAACAAAAAAGCTTATAGATCAATGATCAAGTCGGACTTCTTTATTAAGGTGAGTATGTTTGGCTGCACTGTAATGAATGAATGAACATTTCCACATCCTCCAGATCTGTTGCACAGTGCAGGGTACAGAGATGTAAATGTCTTTCAAACGCAGTGCGTCATCTGTGACTAACCGCTTTTTAAGTACAAAATCGTCCACATTTAAATTCACTTACTTTTATCCGCATTTCAACATCTTAGCAACTCTGAAAGAGACAAACTCAGGAATATATAAATCTCTTATGAAACAAAAACTAAATCATCCACATGAACGTAATGCGTCACAGTACTGTAGAAGTCATTTCACATATACCACACTTGACAGTTACAAAGTGTATATATTCTTGACTGCGAGCTTGAAAATAGTTTTTTAATGTCAATTTAATCGTTCTCTGAGTGCATGCCTTCATCAAGGGACTTGTAGACACCAATTGAGGTAAAGCCTGTCACAAATAAATGCAGCACTGACTCCTCTGACCACTTTCCTGATTTGATGGTGAAAGTCCTTCTCTTCAATCTTAAATTTCAAACACCTTTCTGCCCCTGTGCGAAGATTTGAGCATGATTTTCATAATATAGGCTATACCATCTCACTAAATCTGTTTTTTTTTTTGTAACGTATCAAATTGAAATGACCTTAAATATTCCTGGTAATCAGCATTGTCTGTTCTGACTAAATATTTGTCAACAAACATGTCACCATGTTATGACTGGAATTTGTCTCAGTCATTGATCATTAGTCACACACGATTGCCCGTAATCAGATGTGTGTGTCATCATGAAGCAGAAAGAGCAGGAGTGGCTTTCAGCATCAGGGTGGCACGCTGATTAAATTCCCAGTCTGTGCTTGTTCCCCTGTGTCCTCTCCTTTTTGGCAAATAAATTGAAGTGAGCTGACCTTTAATCAGATATGTAGAGCAAACCTGAGTGTTTAAGCTTCAAGACATGTTAACTTCAATTAATCAAGCGAATACACTATAATATTATAGCAGGTGACATGCATGTGATGATTCACTGCACCATGCACATATTCTACTCATCATCCCTCCAAGGCATTTCTTTCTTATTCTCTCCCAGTGTATGCAGCTAATCACTGGCCTCTGTCACACAGTCATGCTCTGCACTGCTACTATATATTTTCCGTATCATTTCATACATACGATGCGGTATGACCAGCCTGGACTAACAGACGGGAGACCACAAATTCATATTAGAAGTACTACAGTATATAAAAGATGAAACCCTATTGAAATTATTTTTCATATCAGATTTTCAAACTGTCTTTGTATGCATATTCAAAGAAACATTTACTATAATACAAGAAAGATTAGGAAAAAAAATCTGCATAAGTTGCCTATCACGCCTTCTTCCTCTGGCATTTGAGACAAAGTTAGCAAATGCAAAACTACTTGAGGATTTGTTTGAGCATTTCATGGAAGAGTAACCCATCTTAAATCATCTTAATTTGTACAGTACAAATGAAAATGAGACTCACTTCACTTCTCCTAAATCACACAGCTCAGGCAATCTGTTTTCCTGCTGAATGTTTTTGAATCTGCCAGCCTCAGTGTTCTGCCTGAAGAATAACCAGCTCTTGTGCAACTGAAGAAGTAATATACCATTTAGGCCAAAAGTCACATAACGATTAACTTGATTAACGTTTTTTTTTTATTTAATTATTTTTTATTAAAAGCTGCAACTGACCTGGTTTGTTACAATGTTAGAAAGTCAGAGTTTGACATGAGAAATTGTAGAGACACCAAGCTGTAACAGTGCCATGTTTCATTTTAGGTTTCATAGCAGCTTTAATCTGCAATCATCCTGACAGGTACAGTATACTCTATAAACCAAGGAGTCAGCTGGCAGAAAATTAGTTGTGTAATCAATAACTCATCTGAACCATTTATCAAGACCAACTGTGAGCATCCTCATTTAATTTCTCATGTTTATGTCATTTTATCTTGAATATTCTTGTGGGATAATTGGATGAAGCCACACATTTGATGACTGAACTTACAATTTTCAGACTTTTTTTTTTTTTTTACATTTTACAGATTAAACAAATTCTCAATTGGTGCAAATACTGTAAAAGGCAAATAAATTGATTGATGGTTTGCAGCCATATCGTGAACACAGCAGCCAGTTTTGACAAAATGTTGTTTGTGTTTCTGATTTCTAGCATAACCACCAAGTTGATATAAGTCATAAATAGGCCAGATGAAGCAGAAGCAGATTATCAACAGAAGGCTGTCTGAAAAATGTGTTTCGAGAGGTATTTTTATAGGCCCGATAACATTACGCTGCTAAATTATTTTTATAGTTATAGAGGCTTGAAGGTAGATATCACAAATTAGTATCAGTGGAAAAAGCAGTCAATTAGGAGTACTATGATCCAGTTGGCCTGACTGTAGATTTCCAACAAGTGGTAAGAGTTGTGGTGATGAAAAGGAGTTGAAATTAAAGCAGCTACAGTACAACTTTCTTAAGGTTGGAAAAAACACATTTTATCTGTACTTTAAGCAGAGGAAGTGAGATGGAGCAGTTCTTAGATCTTGGATCTGATGCACAGAACTAACAGGAATTTCCAGAAAAGCTGCACATCTTTTCTTCTTCTTCTTCTTTTGAATTGGATTAATAGAGCTGAGTGGGTGGAATTCAGCAATCCTAGATTCATTATCATTAACTTCCAGTTTAGTGATATATCTTAGTTTGGAGATATCACTTTATATCTCGCAGCAAATCATTAACATGGATCTACTGCAATAATCTGACAGAGGATTCGGTTCTAATCATTTCATTACCGAGCAGATATGAACATCTTTTTTTATTGCAAATGTTTTTTTAAAGACATTATCAGTGCATTTTAAAGGCTGGAACTGGCGGGTGTGCACTGGGGAAATGGATATCCTGTTTTGCAAATGATGTGACCAAGTTGAATTGTCCAATATTATTACTTTGGAAAGTTAACGGCACCTGAAAGTGTAGATTTATATACAGTGGAAATCACTATAGCCTAGAAAATGGAGGACACAGTCAGGTGGTGGAGGTAATTCACTTTTACTTTTACTCATTTATCGGAGGTAAATGGTTTGATCTTTTTGTTGCAAATGATATTGAACACTTTATATTGGCTTTCATTATGTATTGACGGAACAGTTCCTACTGTATGAATAATTCAATTATAGAGGAAAGCATTATTGCAAACAGTTTTTGTACATTGATTAAAGGCTGTTTGTGTACTCATAAGGAGTCTTTCATCAAGAAAGAGGCCAAAATCAATCCACAACAAACACCAAACATGAAATACAGTTGATGCACAACCTCCAACAGCAGGAAGTGATCCATCAGCGAGTTATGGTCCGAACCATTTGAAGGGCAGTAACTGTGACATAAACCGTTTTTTGGAAGCTTTCAAGCAGGATGACCTGATGTGTGGTGTCAACTGCTGTGCTGACATCAAAAGGAATTCAAACAGAGCAATCACCAGCACAAACAACAACAAGGGGGAGTTCAAGGAAAACCATATTTAAACCATGGGATGTCTTAAAACTCTATTGAAATTTCTCAACACATTTTTCAGTATTTGGAGAAATTGGCTTTTATGAAACCTTGGAGAAATACGTAGTTTGTATAAAAAATCACTTTCTGCAGCGTTACAATCAATATTACACTGCCCATCTGGAGATTTAGAAGATTTAGTCGAGGTTATGAAATACTGACTGACTGCAGCACACCAAGGTGCCAAAGATCTGCGGAGTGACATACATTTAAAAAAGACATTTTCTCATTGCATTCTGAAATCTCTGAAGGCCTGGTAGAGAGTGATTGACATTTTCAAACTCTAAGCTCTGGGTATTATTCATGGAAATGCAGAGTGTATTTGGAGAGGCACATTTTAACATTTCATTGAGTCCTAGTATCTCACTAGAGATGACCTGTTCCAACCCGTGCGACTCTATATCCATTATAGATGGGCAGCAAAGCTATACAGTACATATGTTTACAGCTGTCGAACGCATCAAGAAGAATCACTGAGAGTCCTGAGAAAAACAACTATCCATCTACAGTAGATGGATTCTGAAAACCTTGTTGTAACATTATCTCTTGCATATAAATAATACATGCAGAGATAAATGTGCCCAAGTGCATAGGACCAAGAACAGGGCAACCAGTGTAGCTTCAGGAATAATACAGTATGTTAAAGTGGCTGCTGGAAATTAATTCTCTACTATTTTCTTCTCAATTAACCACACTTTCTATAAAAAACATTTTACTAAGTTAAAACATTTTGAACACGCATCTTTATGTCTGCTGACAGAGCTTTCATTCACTGTAATTGTTTACTGTAATTAGATTGACATGAAAAACCTTGGATTTAGAAATGATGAAAATGCACACCCTGAATTCACTGGATTAACCGTGAATTAACAGTAATGAATGGGATGAGATGATGAGGCTGTTCTCTGTTATGTTTGCAGAGAAAAACAGGAAATGCTTAGTTCCCTATCTGCTCAAGAGGTTGAATGAACTTTAAAGTCTTTTCAACCTAAAACGGGAGAGTAAATGAAATACTGTTAATACATGAAACTGAATTGAAGATTAGTGTGAAGTGTGTGAAAGTTGTGACCCATTTAAACTCTTGTTTTGATGCAAAAGCCCACTTTGATTGTGTAATTTGAGCCCATGCAGGGCAGTGAAGTGTTATAGGTATTTCACTCTAAAGCACAAAGCGTCACATGTGATTTATAGTTGATGTTTTGCAGCTGGTTCTTCTCAGTATTTGTTTTAAGGAGCTTTGGAAGGATTTTCCCACTTGCATAGTGCATATGATGCATAGTGAGACTTATATTTTCAACTTAATTAATAGTTCACGACGTAGCAGTGCATGTCCATATAACGGTTGCAAATGGACACCGGCGGTCTTCGTCACAAAAAAACACACCAGAAAACGTCCAAATACCTCCATGCTGCTCGTATGTAATGTCCGTCTTGTATTGAAGCCCTGAAATGCGAAATTGTCGCGAAAAATTTTAAATAAGTGCATATTTCAAGCTTGTTTGCGGTGGAAGCTCCTCTTCCTGGTCCGCCTAAGTCTCGCAAGATTTGCGTCGTCGTCAGTTAATCGCAAGGACGTCAATGTCGAAATATCATTCTGGGGTGAACTATTCCTTTAACTTCTGTGTTATTTCATATAATTCATATTTCATATTCAACTCAGAGTCTGAGTTCATACATTTGTGAGGGACCAAGCAAGCCAGGTGATGGTTTATTAATCTAAACTTTTAGAACATATGAGAAACTAATTTCAATATTTGATAGTTAACAGATGAAAGTAATGAAGCTCTTTCTGTCGAATGAGAAATTGACTCAGGCAGAGACTGACGGTGCTCCTGAGAAATACATTCTAATACTGATGTTTTTTTCCTGTTATAGTTGCAGTGCATGTCCACAGTGCAATTACAGTACATCCATTGATGGTGTTGCACATTTATTTGCAGCAACACATTGTACGGAGGCGGTTAGGGTGGAAAGTGAGGCGAACAATGTTACAACTGTGACTGTGTATGTTGTTGGTTTGTTGGTTTTGTGCATCAAAAGCACTTTGACTAAGGTCAGGAAAATAATATTATGTTTTTGGTTGAGGTAACAATACTGTTTCCTTTTTTCTTAACAAGACCATAATCGTTATCTAGCATAAATAAGTTAGTGCTTGAACAGTACAAAGAAATAAAGGAACTCAGTTTGAAAAGACACATGAGGATATTGTAGAAAAACAAATTAAAAGAAGGTAACATTTTGTAGATGTGTTTAGTATTTTGTCACTTAGCAAAAATGTTCAATAACATTGTTTACTCATTATGTTCATGAGAAACATGATCCAAGTGGCAAATATGTTTCCTTTAAAACGTATTATGCTGTTACATAATTGCAGCATACAGTATAAGCAGAGTTTCTAGGAGACAAGGTGGGATAATAAAGAAAGAGAAAAAAAAACGGGAACAACAGAAAGGGCCCCACAAAAACACACACTAAAGCCAAGAGATAATCTTTTCCATCAGCAGCGTCTCAGCGTATCCACAATATTCTCTTTCTCCTTTAACGAGGCTTCAGAGTTTACAGCCATGTTACTGGTTCTGTGAGGCTGTGCTTTGAGCCTCGGGCTAATGTCGGCATGCTGACATGCTTACAGTGAAGATGTCCCCATGCAGAAATGTAACATATTGCATATATGTTACATGTTATATGTTGTTGTATAACAAAAGTGATGTTGCCTCATGTGTTTCCTGGAAAGGAATATGATTATCACATCCACACATTCTCTGGTTATATGGAGATGTACATATGAAATGCAGTACATTTGTTTACACATATTTATGATTAATTTATATGGTATGATATGTTTTAGTCAACATGCATATATATACTGTATATATGTTGTTGTTTTTTAGATCAATTTCTCATTAATTTAATATGACGGGCCTCACACAATAAACTACATCAACATTAATGTTTGTGTGGGCTAGACATGCACGTCAATACAGACCAATTGGTTACAATATGACATTGTTTTGGGTTTTTTTGTTTATTCCTCACAGGTTTCACATAGATTTTTTTTTTTACAGGTATACGATAAATATATTTCACATATGGAAATTCAGTAGATGGAGGAATTAATGTGTCAAGGTGATTTTTATTTATATTGCTTAGGATCACAACAGAAGAGATTAGGTTTAGAATGTTTAAGTTATGTGCATGAATTCATGACAGCTCATTTAATAGTTGTTGAGAGATTTCAGCTGAACCAAAGTGATGGACTGGCAGACACACACCGCCTTCCCTAGAGTAAAGCAGCTAGCGTGGCTAAAACAGATGTCATATTTAATAACACAAATGACTCTTGATTTGAGTTCCCGTGTGAATGCAGGGGAGTTTGTTCTGACCACCTTTAGATTTATGTCAGGTTTGACGGGATGACAGGATTTAAGACATGGAGGAAGATCTCAGCTCATAACCAATGCGACAAGTCAGTGCGACACTGTTTTAGCAGTAAGCACGTAACAACTATAAATGCCAACCAATAACAGAAGAGAAGTGAAATGAAATGTTTTGCAGAAGCGCAAATCCACTTCTCTAATGTGACTGATCTCTGTTCTTACAGTGCTCTATTGTTACCTTCGTTTGTTGTTAGAAAGCGAAAAAGAAAAATGAAATAAATTAATTCTTGTGATTCAGCATCAAGGAGACGAGAGTGAGCTGAGGAAATCAGATAAACCCCTTTATTCTTCCTTTGACATATTGCAAACGGTCTTATCAGCCCTCTCCTCTCCTGTTTGGCCTCTTCATCCTGACTGTTGTCTTGACAGACAAATCCTGTTACTGTTGGCAATAAATCCAACATTGAGACACAAATTACAGAAGCCTGAGTATTTACCAGGCTGGGGAGAATTGGGATGTTTTCATGAGGGGACGGAAATGAAGAGCACTTGTTTTTTAACCTGTTTTGTTGGTGACTCCTGCGCCACCACCTCCACAACCTGTCAAAGTGACAGCTCTGGCAGCGCTCGGGCACAACGCTGACATTTTTTGCAGATGGTAAATAAGGAAAAATATCTGGCTAGCAAGTATGATTCATAGTTAGTCCCAGCTCTTGTTTACAGACAAGTTGTCACATTCATTTTGCAAATTATGCTTGTGCTCGGGGCTCTGTAAAATGGTTTTGCCCTCCTGCTTTACTGGTGGAGAAGGGATAGTAAAAAAAATTATAAAAGCCTTTTTTTTCTGTCCTCAGCCTTCAAATCTGTTGACTCAGAACCCCTCACAATCATTGATCTCTGAGAAAGGATTATACAGCAAAGGTGCCAAAGCTTTATTGCAGTTTTCTCCACTATTCAATTAATTGTGCAAAATTTCAACCAGCTAAAGTCAGCTCCATTACTCTGTCATAACCCTGCTTAGAGGCTTGTATGTAACAGGATATGCTAATACTTGTCGTACTAAGCCCTTGTAATCTTCATGCTTGAATTTGTGAACAGAGGACTATGTCTTTTCCACATACAGTAAATACTGATGGTGTAATATAGCTGACTGTAAAAAGTCGCTTGAATTCCCCAGAGTTTTTAAATGATCCCAAAGAGTATAATGCAGCAAACGGTGATGCTGCCGCAGAGATGCACAAGAGCACCAAGTATGACTGAATGATTACAAAACGCATAGTGACGGATTAAGGTAGTAGGATTCATATGTAAACCCGCTCTTGTATAATACATTTTCCTGGAGTCTGCAGACCATATGCTTATGTAGCAGTCAGTGAACCATGAAATCACTTGGTTTTCATGAGGTCGATTTGCATTCTCAGGTTAAAGCTCAATGGGGCAGGAGAGGTAGTTGTAAAACCTTCATTTAGTATATCAGACCCGTCTTTTCTTATTACACTGGCACAAAATGATCAAAGTGACATTGTTACGGAAATGACACCACACGCTAATGACATGAGACATGCAGACAGCAATACCACCTTGCGCTGGTTTTTTTAAACAATCACTGTGTGAACTAAATTTGAATCATTTTTCATCATAAGCGCTTCTATATTCTCTGCTGACAGCATTTTGCTCAGTTAATGAAGTTAGATATGAATATTCACCCAAGCAAGTGCAGAACATAGCACAGAGAAAATAATAGGAAAAAAAAACCTTTAGATGAATTATTGTTTTAGTTTTTAATAAGAGGTGCCTGAGCGTAGAGACAGTCCTTCACACATTTGTATTTCTCTTAAATCTGCTCACAGCCACAGGGAGACTGCTATTATTCAGCTACCTAAGCCCTCATAATATTTCCCCCTGTTGATATGACATGAACATGTCAAACCCTGGAAAATTCCCATAAATTGCATCGTGCAGTCTGGTGGTGATGCCAAAACCTGTACACAGTGCGGTGTGCAGATGTGCAGACCTGCCTGTGGAAGGATTACACACATAATTGGTGGAACCACATTGCAAAAGCGTTCTTTGGGAATTAGGGAAATGTAAAATCTAATCCTAGTGAGCAATTTGTTCTTGTGGGGAAAATATAGCTTGATTTGGATTCACTGAGACCCTGATTTGTCACCAACACAGGAGACGCATCTGCTGACATGTGATCTTATTTTTTACTATGTGAAAAAGTGCCTCCACAAAATAAGGAGGTCAACATAGGAAAGATAATAAAATGCCTTGGATGAAACCCAAACAACTCATGGCAACTGCAGCAAACTCCATCCGCTGATGAAGACCATACGATGTTGTTAAAAGACAAGAAATTGGACCCTTGGTTTTTTAACCACTATTTAGAATAAAGTTAAGGATGAACTTGATGCTAGAGTGCTGACTTATTATTGCACTTTTTACTCTTGAAGATGCCTTTTATTTTTTTCATACAGAATTAGGAACATGCTCAAAGGCAAATGTAACTTTATTATTTATATCCCCTCACTGCAAACTTAGATTCAATGATTCATCACTTGCCAGTTGTTTTGGATAAATATCATATTAGGATGTTTGATGTTTAGTGAGCTATGACCTACTACGAGGTTTTACAAGATGCTGGCTGATCATATCTCTAAAACATGTCCACTCTCTCCCCGAAGTATTGTCATGTAACTGGAGCCAGATGATTTCAAAGATGTTTCACATAGCAGTGTGTGCAAAACAACAACATTTCACCACAGTTATGAGACCCTTCTGCCACACCTGACCTAAATATTACACACCATCTCATTTGTAATTTTTACATCTCGTCTAATTTGCTGGTGTTGGGCCACTACACATTCAAAATGGAGAACAAGACCACACGGCTTCCTTCGTTCCACAGACTAAGAAAAGCCATTGAACTCAGTCTCCCAGCATCTTTCACTTTTTCATACCTAGGTGTGAAATCCCCAATTCCTACCTACTGTACCCATTGGTCACCGTATGGCCCAGGACCTTTGACGTCACCTGGCCTTATAAAAGGAGAAGGGAAATCTGTAAAAGCTTACAAATTGATCATGAAAAATGAAAAGTCTTCATATACTGCTTGAAAAGGCTACACAGATGGAAGAAAAGTCAAATTACTCTTTATTTTACATCTTGTAAATTGATGGTACAAACAAGCACTGGTTGGATAAAATATATAACCTTGGGCTCCTTGGACATTTTGTGCTACTTTGTAGAACAAATGATGAATTGAAAAGGAAAAGAGGCGATGTGTGGCACAGTTAAGGCGGCCGTCCCATGTACTGTAGAGGCTACAGTCCTCAACGCACGCGTCCCAGGTTCGAGTCCTGCGTCGGGCAGACCTTTCCCGCATGTCATTCCCCCTTTCCTGTCTATCACTGTGCACTATCAAATAAAGGCCAAAAAAATGAAAAGGAAAAAAAAGTGGCGAATGAATCACAGCCCTATTTGCAGTATGGATGAAATGGATTTACATTTACATTGCAAAAAAAAAAACCCTCCATATTTGGATATGAGAGTTTGATGGTAATATGAACAAAATCCAATAGTATGTTCAGACCTGTAATTGAATCCATGTTTACGTGTTGGATGAAGTAAGTCCTGTTGAAAAGCCTGCGCAGCATCAACTGGTGAATTAAAGAAGACCTTAACATGTGATCCTGCAGCTCTCTGTGCTGCACTCCAACCATGATACAACCAGCTTTAATTATCACTCTGAATGTTTTTTTTATGTGATACCAACCTGCCCCTTTAGTTGCAGACCTTCTCTCTAACTTTGCCCTCTAGCAACGGTGAATTCATGAGTATTGATTTGCTGGGGAACACACACACACACACACGCACACAGACCCCTACCATTCATCTTTTCTTGACCTCAAATGCCAAAGGTTTGTAGAAGCTAATAAAAAGCTAATTATTCAATCAAACTGCTCCTACAAGCAATTTTCCTTGAAACTGTTTTGTCTCATTTCAAGTAAAGAGCTCAGCTTGGTTCGAGTCAGGCCAGTGGGATGCGAGCGTTCATTAGAGTCTGATGGTGTTTTAGATTAGTGGAAATGGCTTCAACAGAAACAGATGCTCGTCCTTAATAATCATCTCACTTTTGTGGTGTTGTCCCCAGTTGACTCTGAGAGTTTTGCAACTAGTGAACAAATAGTATTTATAGAAAGTATTTACACATATTGGGTGTACACTTAGAGACGTATTTTCCATGTGTTAACAGTTTTGGGCCACTGCTGTTCATGCTCCCCTATTAGGTAGATGTAATTAAGCTTTGACTGTGGCAACACAGCTGCTGAAAATCTATGAATGAGTACAGTACCATGATTGATATCTTGCCATAAAGCGTATGTGATCCTGTGTGTAAATCAAGTCATTAATCAAAGTGCAGGCGTGAAGAGTAAATGAGTGTAAAGCCGGGGGAAAGGGGGAATGGATCAGTGGATCTGCTGACGATGAGTTTGACCTCACAGTTATGACAACTATCAGGCTACTACTCTACAGTACACCTCCAAACAACATCACTGTTTCCTCAACAAGCAGCTCAGTCTGCTGAGTCATGGTGACATTGAGAATGTCCTTTAATAAGCATGTTACAGCTACGAGTGCTTTATCTCAGGCACCGTAATCCCAGCCCGCAGTTACAGAAAGAAGGAACTGACTGAACAATGTAATTCTAACTAAAACCTTCACTCCAGTCAGGTAATTTAAAAATAATTAAAGTGTGTAATAAACACACAAAAATCTCCTCACGCGGCCATGGTGGAATTAATTTCCCGTGCTCCTGTGGTCTATTAAATGCAGTGGGTCCTCACTTACTCGCTAGTAGCGGCCATCAGTTCCGTCAATATCTGGGGAATGGAGCACAAAGAGAGGCAACTATCTTCTTCACTATGAATGCATTCACTCAAATCCATAATTGATTGAAGCCCCAAGGCTTTTTTTTGTTCCCTAGATGGTCAGCAGGATCTGATGTAATGAGATGCCTGAAGGTTTGTGCAGAGGAGCCATCCTTTTGCTTCTTTTGTAGAGCTGCTATCTAAGAAGGAAAGGTCTCTGTGTGGATTGACACGACAGAATACAACCGCGGAGAGGTAAAAAGGAAAGAGTGTCAGTCGGCCCTGTTGTCAAGCCAGAGTATTCTAGGTAACAAAGCTAGCAGTGCAGGCAGATGGCTGTCTCCCTAACAACTGTCTTTGTCTTGCTCAGATAGGAAGGAAGGATTCACAGTGATGAATAATGACTTGACGGAGTATGTCCTTTGGCCAAAGTTGCCTGGCACCAAGGATTTTTTTTTTTCATTTCAGTCTGCTCACTTCCTATAAGGGCCCGGGAGAGAAAATGAAGGAGAAACAGAGAGGTGAAATCCTGTGGCAGTGAGAGCAAACTGGAGCAGGCAAGTTGACCGTTTGATACAGTGAAGGGGAGCCATGTTGGAGATTAAGTGAGACTGCCTTGTTCTGGGTTGACACCAGACATATCACACTGGGCCAGGTGATGATTTGATGCTTGGAGAATGGAGATAAAACTGAAAAAATCAGTCTTTAGGTCGTTCTGGATGACAAATTTAAACATTATGCATCTTCCAGTGGCCGCTCGGTCACATTGCAGTCACACCGCTCACTGTCACGTTGACTGTCAGAGCCTGGGCTGCAGCACCACCAGCAAGCACACAAGCGGAAAGCGTTAATATGCATGGCATGATAGACTGTGGAATGGTAGACCGTGAAATTTGTGACACCTACACTGTTACTTTGTTTCTCTGCTTCATTTCTTAAACTCTTGACATGACAGCGCTGAACCCGGCGCATAAATCGGAGAGGACTGTAATGACGTATCAAAAAGCAAAACCTTGCGTCATAAATACTTTATTGCCCGAGTGAATAGCTGAAGGTGACAAGCCTAAAGTCCCTTTCTGAATACAAATTCATGTACAGTAGAGCTGGAAGTAGAACCTGAGTGCAGAATTCTGTTTCTTAATGCATGAGGGCTCTCTGCAGACAAATGCGAGCGATATGGTAATCTCTCTTGGATTGCGTGCTGCTGTACCCTGAGTAGAGACATGTCATGTAGCTTGTTTTGAAATCCAAGGACAAGTGAGAAAGTGAGGACCTGTGACCTTGACAGTCACCCCTCACCAAGGTGAGAATGAAAAAAAAAAAAAACAACGAAAATTTAGCAGTAAAAATAGCCCGGTAAGTGAGTTACAAAACGTCTTCCACATCCATCTTGATCAGATTGGTGCATATAATGGCACAACAACCGTATGTTAAAGAGTGCAATGATTATTTAGACGCATTAATCACCTTATTTTCTCAGTCACCAAATCTCATCACAAGCGGAAGATTCACCCGTTCTTTGTTTTGCACGGATAAATTCCAAAGCTGTGTCAAAACATGATTAATTTTTCATTATGCTCCCCTTTACACTTTGTTCTCCTTCTTTAGCTACAATGATGCAGTGAAATATTAATGACAGGACACACATTCATAGTCATGGTATCTCCAACTCTGTTTTTCTGGTGCCTCTCTCGCAGCTTATGCTTCTTTCTTGTTGTTTCATAATCAGATCAGCGTTCATATCGCACCCAAAGCTGCCAAGTGGAAAAAGGAGCAAGCTCAGTCAATGAGATTACGAATGTATGACTGCTTCTCCAGTGTGTTGAGGAATGTTGCCTCCTCCACTACAATGCTATCTAGACGTAGGTGATAAACGTCCTACAATGTGTTAAAACCAACACACGCCTGCTAGGTTTTTACTGTGGTTTGTTAACTCAACTCTCACTCTCAACTCAAGCCTCACCCTGTCTTTGTCCTCTAGGTGGTGTTTTCCTGTGACGGCCGTGGGAGTCACCTTCCTCATTCTTGACTCTTGACCTTCAGCTGATTGAGATGCTGATGTGAAATCTGCGATGGAAATGAGGGCTTGATATCCGGTGAGTTTGTTGTCTTTTACGAGTCGATGTGTGCGTATACAGTACAGTGGCCATGTGCAGTTGAAGCTCCATCTTTAGTTGGAGCGGCTCTAGCTGTGCTGAAAATGTTGTGTTAGCAGAGGTGCATCAGCAGATTGAAGATGCAGTACTATGGAGATCACCGCTGGGAATTTATTTAAAAGACGATGAAACTACAGGTGCAGGACAGAACTGGGTCAAATTTGTAAATGTGTTTTTTTTTTTCTGCAGCATTTGTTTTACACAGTTTAAACACTCTTATAGGTGGAGTTTGTCAAAACAGAATCAGCCTGATTGGCCACATGTTTAAGCATTAGGCGCAGGTTTTGACTGGCTGTCATTGCAGGCAACAGAGATACCTGTGGATAGTGAGATTCATGTGGAAAAGGCTGAAATTGAAATGCACAAACAAACATCTGGCTGTTCTTTACAGGCAGGTACAGTGCTGTACTGTAGGTATGAAGGACACTGTATATAAATAACAACATACAATGTCTGCATGGATAATGTGTGGGAGTGTTTTGCCTCATACTGTAACTCGAGGGGTTTTATGGACAGTATATACAGTAGTGCATCCTTAGATTCACGATTAATAATAATGGATTTATTGCACAAACTCTATATTACACTGTCATAAATTGTATGCAATGTGCAAGCCCAGTAAATGTTTTCATATCACAGGTTGTAGTGCTGGGATTGGTTTGAAGAAAAATAAGAATTTGGTTTCAGAAATAAGGAGGGGTGGTGCAATGGGTTATCATAATAACTCACATAATAACTATAATATTTGGATTGTCAATACTCAAATAAGTGTCAGTGATTGAGTCCCAATACTTAGTTGTTAGTTGAATATAAAACATTATATAGATCCCTAGATTTTCCTTTTATGCCACAATTATGCTTGCAAGAGTTAGTAGCCAATTTTCAGCCTTAAGGAGTGTTTTCTGCAGACTCTCAGGCTGCACACAATCTCCACCAATAAGAGGAACAAATATCTATCCTCAAAGGAAGACATGGGGCAACATAAGGGCAAAAAAGTTCTTGTTGTTGTTCATTAGACTTGTTGCTTTGAGCCTGCCAACATTTTCATCATCTCCTCTATTCTTTCATCTTAATTTTGACAGTAAAAGTATATTGTTGAGAATTCTTAATGATAAAAAAAATACAAAGCACACTTTCTGTGCTGTATAGCATCCATCAGGGTAGAGTTGGAGCGGGTTGCCATGTTGCCATGGTTCATTTTCATGGATCTGGAGGAGTACAAGTCCTGGACCTGACTTTCTGTAGCTGCTGTTCTTGTCGTTCGTCGCCAGAATACTCCTCTGTGAGTAATTACTCTCCTACCTAAAGCCGCTGAACTCATTTTGCCAAGAATTTCAAATGACAAGACCCATGTGTGCTACAAAGAGCTTCTATCTGGAGTCATAGTGTAACTGACTAGATCTCTAACTAACCTGAACTGGGCCATAAAGTACTCTTTCCAACACTGCAGCAGTACATAAATGCTGTTTCATGTTTCAATTCTACATTCTATAGTATAAAACTATTAATTAAAACAGAGCCCTCGAGAGGGTAGAGTTAATGATCTGTGCTCTGTCTTCTGAGAACAGTCAGTCGAAAATAATTGTGTGCATCTGAAGTATTGTAGGTACCTGTATCCCCCTAACATCTGTCTGGTGTATTTGGAGTAGGTCTGCATCCTGGAAATGTCATCACTCTACATCTAGGCACCATATCTGATGCAGCATTCTGCCAGTAACTGTACTTTGCTGAGGGCGCGGTTTTACGAAAAGGTCTGGGTGATTCCTCTTGGGGGGGAAAGTTCAGTGAGGAGAGGGGTGGGAAATGAGGTTATTTTGCCTACCTCTGACCCATTGTGGTCAGAACCCTGTGGTTCCTGTGGTCAGGGGGGAATCACACGGTGCTGAGAACAAAGAAATATGATGGCTCCCACTTGTCCTCTGCTGGTTCAAAGGGAATGGCAGGCCAGTGCTAATTAGTCGGCTTGTGTTACTGAATTGAACATAACTGCCGTTCCCTTCAGTGTTCCCCCTCCCCCTCGTCGTACGCCTAACAAGCAGTGTCTACAACAGTCATGCACCCTGCATAACTCTGCATATTTTGTGCAGTGTGAGACATCCTGTTCTGTTTCTGTCCTAAAAAAAAAGGAGAAAATAATTCCCATAGTTAAATTAATCCTTTCTAAGAGAATTTAATCAACCCATCCCGTCAAATAAAAGCAATTTGTGTTGTGAGAGTAAGGCAAATTTGGCCCATATGCATTCTTTGGGCATCTTTGCCCAGCTGTTCGCTCGAGTGTAGTTTAATCCTGGTTGTCAAGTTTGAGGGCGATAAGAGGCGGAACAACAGGATTCCCCACCAGTTCCTCTCAGCCTGCACAAAATTATGGTACTACAACTGAGAAAATGGCGCTCAGTAAGTAGGTAATGAATACATGTTTTTAATCAGGGATCGAGGGGAGAGTGAGGAGGAGGTCAAGTTATTACCTTCACATATTCAAAATTCTAGTGGTAACACTGTGCATGTTTGCCTCCCCTCTCCTGTCTTGTGTATTGCGGCCTGCTCCTCTTGTCAAGGTAGTCTGAGTCTTGCAGTCCACTTTTCATGGAATACCAAGTGTTGGCGGCAGTGACAGACAGGCAGCGTGAAGTAGCAGCTCTGGGTGCAGCTGAGGTTTACAGCACATGTTGCCGCGGCGAGATATCATCTCTGAGCCTGATTCTTGTAACTGCAGCTCTAATCATCCACAGAAATTAAGCCATACACTCCCTGTCATCCGCGTCTCTGAACAACAGGGGCTTTGTGAACTTGAAATGGCGTAGCTGAAGCTGTTTCCAAAAAAATAGTGAAAAATGTAGTAAAATCAAACACACCTGCATGCGCGCGAGCACAAGACAGATACAATGGATGCATAGCTCCAGGGGAGTTGTGCTGAGCGTCTTTCTCTCCCTTTCTCGCTCTCAGTCAAATATCTTTTTGTTCGTGCAGATGCAGTCAGGGTTGGCAACACATTGAAGACTGAGTCACTTAAACAGCCTCATCTTGACACACAGCTGACTCACAGTCTATTGATTTCTTCATACACCATATCGTTTGTGCGGTTTGTCGTTACGTATGGGAGGGAGGGCGTTGCTCGAGCTCCTCTGAGGCACATATGTTTGTCTCGGAGCTCCCTGATTTGCAATGTCACACAATTACGAATTCAGAAGGATGTTTAATGACGTGCGAAGGTGCAACCTTATTACATCCTCATTGGTTTCAAGAAACATAACCGAGCTTAAGAATCAATTTACATGAATATACAAGAATAACACAATCGGTGTCTGTGAGCGTAAACAAGCCTCTCTCCCAGAGCTGCAAAGCAGAGGACCTCTGATCTGTGCTGTCATGCAAGGGTAAAGCCCAGAGCTCGTTCATTCAAAATAACAGGTGCATTATATTTTGATGTAACTTTTTACTGCAGTGCTTGAATCCAAAGAGGCAAGCATTTCACCTGGAAAAAAAAAGTCTGAATTGAGAAATGGATCAAATTTATTTTATTCACGTCTCACCTGTCTGTTTTATAAATCTATCATTTTATTCATTTTTTTTTTCTGAAATCAACAGGGCATGACAAATTACAGAGCACAGCATCTGTCTGGTTCGTGCCCATCAGAGGCTGAAGTTACTGAAAGTTCAGCAACACAGAGACGCACGCTCAGGCAAAGAGAGGAAAAAACTAATTCAATACTTAATCTAAACTGGTCTCCCTGGGGTCAAACAAACCTATGAAACATTTTAAATATGCTCAAGTTATATTGTTTTAGTATTGTCTGGATGATGCATGTTCAGTACGGTTTTTGAAGTGTTGTTGTACTCACTGGAGTTAGGTTGATAAATGTTATGGTGCTTTTCCAAGAGAATCAAAAGCTTTTCTGCAAATGGGGCAAAAAATAATTCCCATTGAATTCTGATATGATCTTTTATGCACATAGAGGAGGCTGTTTATTTAAAGTGCTATTTATAAATCCACCATAGCTCAAGGGAAAGGCCTTTACCACCTGCTGTGCAGAGATACATACAGAAACACACCCACTATGCTCCTCTCATATCTCCTTCACATCATCGTACCAAAATGTGAAAGTGTGCACATCCTCCATCTCTGCCCTCTGCTTTTTTTTTTAAGTGCCTCATGATATAATGTAGCCATCTGCGCATGGGTCTAAACAAGACCATGACAGGAGTCCCCTTCCTTTCATGTCATTTACCAAATACAGCGTGAGAGAGTAGGCTGCATGATAGTGGCAGACGAGTACAGTAGCTGGTGATGAGCCACAGCTCCTCCATTGTCTAGCATGCTGGAGAAAGAGTGGGAGCCCCTAAAGAGGCCTGGCAGAGTCTCTGCTTCCATCTGCCTGCATGCCTTGCCATGGAGCCCAGCTCGCACCACTTGAGATTATACTCACGTCCAAGCTGTTACTGTAATTTGCATTGGCTCATAGGCAGAGGAGAGTGAGGAGGAGGAGGAGCTGCACATGAGGCAGGGGTGTTATAAGTGGTCCTGGCAACACAATGAGCTTGCCTGGGTGTAGTATTATGGACAAGTGGCATGGACAGAGCTATATTAAAGTGCAATAACGGCATTGAGCAGGTTGCCCTGCTGTCCAAGATTATGGTCTGTGTTAGTGTCTAGAGTAAATTATAGAAATGTCGTTTGAAACTATCCCAGTCGCATTCTCTATCGGTGTTGTATGTTTTATAGCCACGTTATTCTCAGTTCATTCCCCACACCTGTCTCCTGCAGCAGATGAAAACTATCAGTCAGAAACATGTAGGAACTGAAATATCTGTCATTTCCAGACAAACATACCCTTTGCTGTGCATACTGCTAATTAGCAAATGATATATCCAGTTCCTTGTAATTCATTTAGATGAGAGATCACTCTCTTGGACGGGGAGGGAGGCCCACACAAACACTGAGAAAATAAACAGGACTGTGAACAAGAGAGGGCCAGGGCCGAGGATCAAACCAAAAGACAAAACCACTCACGCTGCAGCGCTGGCCTCTCTTTCTCAGATCATACATCAAACCTGGGAAATGATCCTAACATCTCCTGAAAGAATTCATTCAAATCCAAGGCTGCGGTTTTATTTACAAATCGTTTCCTGCACTGAGCAGACGTCTGCATTGAATGTGGCAGCAAGCACCCATTTGGGAGATGTTGAATATGTAGAAACTGCTTGATGTAGGACTTAGAATTAAATTCACGCTCTGCCCAATAAAAAGGAACAAAACCCCCTCAAAAAAATCACTTTCAGCTCAATCCCACTGAATGTTCTCTGATGTCCTCATTTCTCAGGCTTAATTTGTTCCTAACTTGATAGCTTTTGGACAGCAATTTGGTTCAGTAGCTAATTTATCAAATTTACTAATTAACTAGAGACAGAAAATAAAGAGCAATTTCTGATAATGCCACCTCCATCAAATAGGTTGTGAAGTAATTATTTATGGTACAGCCACATGCACGGTGCCCATAATGAACTTCCTCTTGCTGGTGGTAAAGTTACTAAACGGACTGTATTTAATGTTTCTTTTCCATTAACATTGGCCAGGACAATTATTTCAATAAATAAATCTTAGCCTTTTTAGTTATGTCTATGGATTATATATCCAAGGTTAAATAGATATGCAATTTACGTAAAGTAAACTAAGAAAGTAGCTAAAGCATTGTTCAGCATGTTTCATTTCATTTGACAAGTTTGGAAGATATCAGCAACTTTACAGGGCAGTAAATAACTTTCTTGTCACACTAAGTTTCCATAATAGAGAAAGCACGCTGACTATTTTACAAGGAATCGGCTGTATAAACATTGTACACAAGGACAAAAAATCTAGATAATTATGTGACTGATAAGCGAGCGCTAAATGTGTCTTTCAGTCTCAAATAACAGGCCTGACAGGTTTGTGATTAGGGGCTCACAAAGCCATGAGCTTGTCTGCAGTCAATCTAGACACTCCATTGATATAATTACTAATTATACAGATATGTCTTGGAGTAACCGCATTGACCTGATTTCTACAAATAACTGTAATCGGAGGCAGAAATAGCAAATAAGGATCACATTCACTTGAAGAGAGTTATGCATATCAGTACTTTTTAAGCATGACCCTTATTTGAATGTGGCGGGTAAAACTTGCAGGCTGATTTTAGTTTTTCTAACACATTGACATTTTTTTTTTGCTATCATTATTAGCATTTTTTTTAGGAAACTCTGCAGAAAGGTTGCATGAATTTAAAAGGTACCTTGTGAGATTCTGAACCACTGGTAGCTCTGTGGAGCAATATTTTTCAAGAGTGAGTCCCCATGGCTCTGTTCAAAACCAGGTATGGTACAGCTCTGAGTACCAGTACACCTGAGGAACAAATGCATGCAGGCCACATTGAGGGACAACCTATTTTATGAATGTCATCTTCCACAATCTACTCCCACCACAGTTTCATTCTGAGCCCACAGTACTTACACACCTTATTTGATTGCACAATGATTTGTTCATCCTTCTTTCCCTGCTCTCTCTCGCTCTCTCTTTTTTTCTAATGACAACCAACTCATCTACAGTCAGGACAGGCTAAAAACAGTCACACATGTAATAATTTGCATAATGTGACACGTGTAGATGCACATGTAAATGCATATGTGGAAGCATTTTAATGCCAGATGTGAACCGATGTAGTCTTGTAATTGGATCACTGAAGACTTGCATCAGTGCCAGGCTTGAACAGGGTCCATTCTGTTCCTGTTATCTGGAATTGGAGAATCTCAGACATTTGGACACCACTGTATGTGCGCACGGATGTGCTTGCACACAATAACATGACACAAAGTCCCGCCAATAGTATTATGAGATTTCACAGATCAACAGTTGGTAGCAGTAACTCGCCAAGGAATATAGCTATACTGTACGCCAGCAAAGGCAAGGGGGGAAAAAACTGCTAGCATGCCAACATGCATGTAGACAATGTACTGTAAGATTCCTGTTCTATCGAAATTATCTTTGCAGATGTTATATGGATGCAGTTTTCTGCCCCCAAGGACACGCACAATGTGCTCTTTCAACAGGGAGCCTTACATTGATTACAGTTAAAGCAAGGCTTGATTACACTGTACCAACCAGGGGAAGAGGACAACACTGCAGGGCCCCAGACCCTTAAAGGCCCAGTATGCGATTTATTTGGCTTTTTATTAGCAAAAATCAAATATTGCTTTCATAAATACATACTGTATTTCACTGAAGTCGAATCACACCCACATACAAACGAAAGCTTTCTCGTACCTTAGAATGAGTTGTTACAAGTCGTTAAATATACAAGGAACCTTGGCTGCCATGTTGCATCGCCATTTTTTACGTTCAGTGTCAGCGTGTCTGTAGGTAACCATAGAAACTCAGCTGAGCTGTCGGCTTGGGGAGAAAGTTTTCCAGACAGCGCCTGTTAAAACTGTCACCACTGTGTAGTGTGAGGAAGGACGGAGGCACTGGTGTTGCCTTCAGGTGCAGTCAGACAACTGAATGACGCCGTCTGCAACCCAACTGGATGTAATTTTACTTGAGAAAGACGGTAAAATGTGGGTCAGGTAAACAATACGTCATCACCATGACAACATATTGTCACACCTGTATTGTTTTGCCTCGTGCTGGTGGACCACTTCTGTACATAGAGGCTTGTTTATCCTGTTGTCTGTCTGACTTCTGCCCGAGTTCACGTAAACGCAACATCAAGAATACGTTCCGATATGCAACCGCAGCGCTAGATGGGGGTAAGTCCTAGATACTGGGGCTTTAAGGTGCACAACCCCCCTCCCAAGTTAGCTGTGTCAATATCTACTTCTGCTGATATTTCCCTTTTACTTCAGTGGCCATTTCTTTATTTTCTAATTAGTTTGATAATAACTAAAGCACAATAAAAACGGTTAATTTAAAAGACCATATGGTGGCTCCCGAAAAATCACAAGGCGTTCTTGTAATAAGGCCATATGTCAAAAAAATAGGTTTAGTACCTTAGGTGTTGCATATGTTGCGTATGCTGCATATATATAAATAAATGTGTGTTTAGTCAAATAATTACACACCAACTGAACATACCACTAACCCTGAGGCTGGTCAGTTTCCTAGCATCCCATGAGGAGCGCAGTAGAGGCCCATAGCTATTTTTTGCCGTGGGCCCACATAGTGAAGCTACAGTTGAAGATTACATTTAAAAAATACATGAGAAGAGAGCAACATGACGCACCCCATACTGAAACAAAACATATACAGTAGATACAAATGATTCAAAACATGGTAATGAAGAATGCATAAATGTGAATGCAAATCCAGTATTAGCAGTTTTACAAAAGAAGCTGGTGCATGAGATTAATGTGTTTTGTTGTGTTTTGTTTTGTTTTGTTTCAAGCTGTCATGGTGAACTGCTACATGGTGGTGATGATGTTTTCGGCAGCAGCAAGTCTTTATTTAATTCAATTAATTTTCTTGGTACAAAGACAACTGTAGATAAATCCACACCTATGTCTATAACTGTCCTGCTGCCACTGTCTATGTTTTGCCATTTGAAGGTGCTTTATTTGACACAGAGACCAGATTAGGGAGGCTCACACATCCTGCAAATATGAATACAATACCTAAAATATATGTTTGTCAATAGTTCTGCCTAGACCTATTGTGCAGTGTTTCCTTTGAAGTGTGTCAAATTGAAGTCGTGTGATCCATTATTTGTGTGCACTGACTGAATCACATGCAGGCAGAGCTGCCTTATTCTGTGACACACACACAAGCGTTACAGCCTTGAGTGAATTTGGACCACTGTCGTCTATATCAATTAGAGCTGTGTGAGTTTTTTCCATTATTTTTACTGTAGATTTATTCATGTGGATCCTGCTGGTAATAAATCTCAATTGTTTTTGTTAATTAAATAATACTTAGGCCTCAAAGGAGTGGGTACACATTGAATATTTATTCTGTATTTGACTTAGGATGCAAAATGATGAATGAAGTCATCTATATTTCGTAGGATCTGATTAGGACCCTACGAAATATAGACACAGCACAAGTTTAAAGGAGTTTAAGTGCCGTTTTTTTTTTACAACCTGAACCTTATTTCTAGCAATAAATATGGTCATTTACTTACCCATATAACTTTGGTGTCATTAGGAGTACTTCAGACAATATTTAGATCCATTTGAGAGCCGCATATATCCATAGTGGAAGTGATTGGGGCACCGTGAATGCAGCCTCTAAATAACGCATTCTGATAATGCAAATAATGCATCTGCTGCAAAACTCGCTCTGTTATCATCATCTGGGGTCTGTAGGAATCTGACAAATGTTCAGTCATGTTGCACAAAACTAACAGTAGCAAATTCCGGGTAAACTAGCCAACCACCGCAAAGTGAATGAGCCGTGCTGCGGTTGTGCATGGAGATCAACTTCAGGTCAATCTACAGACCTTGGATCATGACAACAGGCAACTCCAGACTCAAAGGGGAGAATCATGAAAAAATATTAGTGAAATTAATGTGTTTCACGGCAGATAATGCGCATTCTCTGTGCCCCAATCATTCGCACTGGATATACGTAGCTCTCAACTGGATCTAAATATTGTCTGAAAGACTCGTAATCACACCAAAGTTTTATGGGTGAGTAAACGACCGTATTCTGTGCCAGAAATAAGGTCCAGGTTGTAAAAAAAACTGCACTTCTCCTTTAAGAAAACCACCAGCCATAAAGAAATGCTTGTCAGGTGGTCATTATATATTTTTAGGGGGTCATATATTTTCAGGAACCCCACGCACACTTTCTGAATATCTGAGATGGAGACTGTCTGTAGCTAGCTCTATGTTTTCATGCCTTATAAAACTGTTTCCTGTACTTAGTGCATGAATAACCAACTTCAACAACATGAATGTATGAAAAAGCCATTATTCCTGTTTATAAATAGTACTATGTCTCCACCCTCTCCATGATGACTGGCTTTCAACTTGCCCTTTGAGTTTAGCTGATATGAAAACTTTTTATTTTTATTGTGGTGAGACACTACATCACAAAAACTAGTTATAATCAAGTAAAAACCAACCAGCTCTGTGAGACCATACAGCACAGCATAGCTTTGAGCTAAATGCTAATGTTTTAATGCTAATATGCTAATTACTACTAAATACCTGAGGGTGTCGGGAAAGTCATTATTTTTGCAAGAATTCAGGCAAATTAAAATTTTGACCTGATGATGGCACCAGTGGAAAACTGAAGAAAGATATTTCAAATTATCCTGTATTTTCACTCAAAGTAGCAACTTTCGACCTTGTGGTGACACTAGAGGAAAAGTCAGTGTCATTAGGAAATCATTAAATCAATCTGAATAATTGAAAACATATAATCTGCAAACCATAAAAATTTGTGTTTTTAGATGCCTCTCTGCTTAGCAGAGAAACCTCTCACCACATCATAATGCTAGTGTGCGCAATGTGTAGGTTAAGTCAGCGTGATTCATCTCCCGTGGACCATGAATGTCAGTAGAAAATTTCAGGGCAATCCATCCAGTATTTGTTGAGATCTTTAGTGGTTGACAGAGTGATTGGCTGTTTCCAGAGCAATTAGTCATTAGTGTAGCTAAAAACCCAGGTTGGATGCATCAGCAGCTCTAATTAGTCTGTGATACTGTGTGAAAGTGTGTGTTTTTCTGCCTGAGGAAAATCCAAATCTGAGCCATATTGTGACTGCAATAGTTGACTGAAAAGGAATGGGTATTTATATTATATTGTGTGATTGATTTGCATTGTTTGTTTCAAATGTGGTTCCTTTAATGTATAATAAACTGGTCAGTAATCCATCCTTAGTACCATTTGATATTGTCTTCACATCAGCTCGTTACCAGAATCTGCTGTGGCAGTGAATCACATAACAGGCATACATAATGCCTTGCAAGGGTACATACGGAGCAGAATCAATGCAGTATAGGAGTCTTGGGAGGAGGATTTGAAACCAAGAGTGAATTCCACCGTAGCAGAGTATAGTTTCATAAGGCACCAATTCAGAGGGTCTATTCAGCTATTCTGCACAGAGCCAGGAGGGTGTGGAGCTGCAATGCTAAGGAACATGAAGACAAGAATAATATAAAGCACAGAGCCAGTGGGTAAAATGATGAGTGCAGAGGACAAATAGGCATGCATCAGTGAGGAAATAACATAACTGTCACCATATGGGAACACATGCACAAACAACACATGGAAGAGTCAGTCATACTTCTAAAATAACCAATTCTTGTCACTGACCCTTTCTGAATTTGAGAATATCTGAACACGAAAATAGAAATCCCATAAGCTGGGTGTCATTCAGAATCACTGTGTCCTTATGTTGTTTGCTAGCTGCTCCTGTTTTTTTTTAATCATAGCTTGTGTATCTGTACCTTTTTTTTCTTTGTTCGTCATATATATTGACTGTACCTCAGCAATCTCTTGGAAACTGCTACATTGAGAAAGGAGTAACAGCCGCACTGTGTATTGCAGGCTTTGTGTAGATGTCAGGACATGTCTCCAAAAAGGAACAAACTTAGGTGGAGCCCTACTATCACTAAGGTGGATTGTTTCTCATAGTAAAGCAAGAATATCTCTACTACATGAGCAGGTTGTTCTAATCATTCATTAGGTAAAGTACATTTAGTCGAATGATGTAGCCTGTCTCCACTACAAATTGAATTTACTTTTACTTGAGTATTTTAATTCCATGTTACTTACTCAACCACATTTCACTGTGAAATTGTTTTTGTTACTTCTCAGTTGTTTCTATTTATTTGTATCCTTCACTCTGCTTCGTAATGCCTGTACTAAACAATCTTAAATGCCTGCATGTACAGGATTTATCATCAAGCACTCTAATTTCACTTTAGTAAGATTTTAATTCCAAGACTCTAACTTTTTATTTAAAATTGTTCTGCAGCTAATTTTACTTAAATTCAACATCTTAACACACTGTCATTAAAGCAGAAACAGTGTAGTTCATCTTTATTATAATTACTGTAGTGTCCTTGATCCAGAGTGTGAACTTCGTGAAAGCTGGCCTCCTCCCTGAGTGTGAAACTCTGCAAAACCTCTCAGATCAAAATGTAAAATAGGCAAGTGGCCATTGTAAATCAGAGGGCAGTGAATTGTCCTGTTTATTCTATTAATCATGACAGCTAACAGATGGAATGAAGTCAATTTTGGCTTAGTTTTGGAGGCAATTTGTGTATAAAGTGGATTGACTGGAATAACACCATATCAAATAATTCCATTATGCATCATATGGTGGTTGTGATTAGTGAGACTGTTTCAGTGAAGGGTTGACTGAATAGATACACAGTAATCAGGATTCTGTGCAGAAATGTAGCGTGAGTGGCTGCAAGACCTAAAAAGCAAGAAACAATCACTTCACTCGGAAAAGCACTCTTATGTCATTCATGTGAATCAAACTCATTTCCACTTTGATTATTTGAGTGAGGGAGCATTGCATACTATGATTATTTGTGATATTTTGGGGTTTTGTTGTTCAGAGAAAGCAATCATTACACATGACAACATACGGCTCAGGGAAATCATGATTGGCATTTTTCATTATTTTCTGACATTTTACAAACCAAACAATTGATTAATTAATGAAGAAACTAATCTGCAGATTTACTGCATCACTATAATCAGTTTACACTTGTTCACATTTTATGCTGCTTGTCAAAGAAGATATTTTCCAAAACTCATATTAATTACAGGTATGTCCCTTCCCATGTAGGCTAATTGAGTTTTTATGTGTGAAGCAGCAGGTAATATTTTAGGAAAACACTTTAGGAAATCAGTCAGACAAATGATTTATCAATCTGTAACAATTAGCGGCTTTTTAGTTTGTGTTTTTATTCCAAAAGCTTTATAATTATAACACATATTTACTTGCTTGGAGGTAATTTGCAGCTGTTGCAGCAGCAATTGAGTGCTGATTATATCTGTATTCAAATTAAAAAGAGCTTGTTGCAGGTAAACGGTAACAATCAATCAGCTCACTGATGAATCGACACATGATGTGCATGACAGAATTTACGCTGTGCCAACGTAATCCTAATGTTCTCAATCCTGTTTAGAGAAGCTTGTACAATTAAAGTTTATGGAGCTGCAGTAGTTTGTGCTTCAAATCTTCTTCATTGAAAGTTTTAAATGGGATGTAATTGAGAAGACCATCTTTGCATGCAGGCATAATTATAATATGCAAATGCCCCTCCTGTTTATGACGATACACCCCCTCCCCCCAATACCCCTTGATGAGATGCGACCAGAAATCCCTGGGGCTGCGGAGCTTCAGTTTAGGCGGCCACTGGTGGGGACAGAACTGACTCTAGTGAACTCAGCCTGTCAATAATTATCCCTCCATCCTGACAAGAGTCACACAAGGGCAGCTAGCAGTTCACTGCCTGCACAGTCTAATTGGTGTTTACTGCCTTCTGACAAAGTCATGTCCAAGAAATATCCGTACAATACTCTCAGCAGATGTTTTTATGAGGTAAGGACAAACTCTGGCATCTATAGCCTGTATTTGATCACTGACTATTTTCAATGTCACATTCAACACAGACATGCTTGAGCTTCAACTATGGAAATGTAATGTAAACTGGTACTTTTATTTATTTATTTAAAGTATTTTTGGGGCTTTATTGCCTTTAATTGATAGTATAGTCAAGGGAGACAGGAAATTGGGAGACAGAGAGAAGGGGAATAATATAAGGGCCACCAGGTTCGGGATTCGATCCAAGGCCAGCTGCAGTGAGGACTATAACCGCTGCTCATGGGGCGTCTGCTCCACTTAGCTAAATGCCACCCCACTGGTTATTTTTTTATACATTGCATTGTGGATTATTTTCCAATAATAATAAATCGTTGACGTAAGTTTGACAAACTCTTTCTGTAATTTTGTCCTTCATATACTGTACATCGAGTGGGTCGGCTCGGTGCTGGCTGCCATGTCATGTCGCCATGTTTTTACGTTCAGTGGCAGCGTGACGGGAGGAAACCACGGAAACTCACTGGAGCCACCGAAGCTGTCGGCTCAGGTTGAGGTGGCATCTGTGAAAAGTCACCGCGGTAACGCAGTGAGGAGGAATGGAGCGTTACGCTGATGCTGCATTCATGTGCACTTGGACAGATCGCCGTCGGTAACAAACCAGATGTCATTTTAGTCGAGAGAAAGCCGATAAAACCTTGGTCAGATAAACAATACGACATCGCCATGACAACATATTGCACGTGTATTGTTTTGCCTCATGCTGCTGACGGACCACTTGTTACATAGAGGCTTGTTTATGCTGTTGTTTTGAATGCAGCATGACGAATATGATTGAGTTGCTTGCGATAAACAACTAGAGCTAGATTCCTACACAATGTACCTTTAAAGATTAAATGGAACAGATAGATTTCCTTGCTTGTGGTACACTCACTCACTCACTCACTCACTCACTCACTCACTCACTCACTCACTCACTCACTCACTCACTCACTCACTCACTCACCTGTCACTTAAAGCGGCTACACCCTCAATTATACAGACCAGGCTGTACCATGGAGGTCTACAGGGATTGACTTGTTTTCGAGCCAGCCTTAAGTGGTTGTTTTGTCATATTGGCTTCATTTGCCACTCACTTACAGTAAAAGGAGCCATCAGGACTTTGTGGTCCTCCATTATTATAACTGTACTGTAACCCTTTGATGTCACATCCAAGCCTGGCCCACCCAAACCTAATGTGATGGCATGCAAGTCTTCATTCCTCCAAAATATGCTAAATCATTGACAGAATAGTCAACCTCTCTTCTGATTCGCTCACTGACCTATTTAGGCTCAAGCTCAATGAGTGAATGAGTGAACTCTGAGAGAGGAGATGTTGAAATGGTTCTTAGTTTTTAAACCACAAATAAAAGAGAGAGATCTGTGTAATCATACAGTACGACATCTTCAAATTTCTTGTTCTATTTTATCAACAGTCTAAAACCTAAAGATATGTAAGCAGCAGCAGCAGCAGCAGGAGCAGCAGAAGCGGTAGCGGTATAGAAAGCTACAAATCCTCACAGCATAAAAACTGGAATTAGGTAACAAGGAAACAACTGGGTTGATTAATTTTCTGCTGATCGACTAATTATTTCAGCTCTAGTGTGCTCTCACACAAATTAAGATTTTAAAGGTCAGTAGTGGTTCTCATTACAAAAAAAAGTCACAAAGATCATCTGAGATATGCTGCCCTGGAAAGAGAAGCTACGGGCACCACGTTATAATCTCAACATTACATCAAGTGGGGCCATATTTCATTCTGAATGAACATGAGCTGACAGGTAATAAGCACATTCCTGTACAGTTTAATGAAGGTAGATATGACTCATATACATTATTCTCACAGAGCACAATAATTAAGGAGACACTGTTTGATCTGTGCATTTCATTTTTGTGAAACTGGAGTGTGTGCTCGCTTCATGTGACAGTTCTGTGATTTATGAGATATTCTTAGTCATCTTCAGTTGTTCAATTTGTAAAACCGTTATTTCTGTCTGGTTATTTAATTATGAGAACATCCTTCTGCAGAATTCAGGGACATCCTAATTAATATTTCCATCAGTATTATCGGTAACACTTTACAATAAGGGTCCCATGATTAACATTAGTTGGTACATTATTAAGCATTAATTAACTGTTTACAGATATATTAACAATCATTATTATGTATTACTTAGGATTAGGAAACACATAATGTAGCGTAGCCTAGTGAGCAGTTAATGATGTTTACTACTCAAAGTTAGTTCATAAATTATTCAGTTGAATAATGTAATTAGTTATCATTATCAGCATTGATTATACATTAGTTAATATATAAATGCTTAATAATGTACTAACTAATGTTAATTAAGCGACCCTTATTGTAAAGTGTTACTGTATTATCCTCAAGTTATGGTATCTTGGTGTAGCTGAGCAGGTGAAAAGGAAAATCGCTTTTGTTTATTTAATAAAGAAGTTGTGAGGATATACGTTATTGTCCTTGTGGCAGCTCGACCTGTTTGTGTGTGTAAACAGAATGGTGTGTTGTGAGCACGCTGGCAGGGAGGTGTTGCACAGTCAGAAATAGGATGGGCTGTTTGAGACAGCGTCTCTCAGCTTTGATTTGATGCATTGTTTATGACGCCCTCTAAACTCTTACTTTTAGTCATTTTAAGCAAGCAGCTGATTGTTGAAATACGTTCTCAGGTGTCTTTTCTTTGAACGCAGCTCTATTGCCATAAGAACCATAATAAGAAGCAGCAAGTTTATTTTTGTTCAATTTCTTTTCTCTCAGTTTATTTGAGAACAAAAATATAAACACAGACGCAAACTTATATTTTCCGCGGTAGAAAGCCAAGCTGAGCATTAATTTATTCTTTTCTTTGCTTTCTCCTCTCACTGCTGTCTTTGTTCACCATGTTTGTTACATGGACATGGAGATATATTGCTGTGTCGTGTGTGTGTGTTGGCGGCTGTGTGTTATAATGCACTTACGTGTAGCCTACACACCTTGGGCAGAATGATGCTTCTGTGTTTTATGAATGATAATGAATGGTGACAGTCAATGATCTTCATGATCTCTGTCAAGGATCAGATGTCATGTAGATGCAATACTTTGGTTTAACAGTCATGTATTTTTCATGTAATTTCCTGGAGAGTTTCCTTATAATTTCCAGTAACATACTGTAGCTGCTATTTAGTTGGTAATGACAAGGACATTTCAACTTTGTTTCAGCACTAATAATAAGATTATATTCAAGAAAAAACAGGACATTCATAGTGATATGTAGCATGCTTTGTGCTGAATCAAGAACCATATTTTGTGTAGAGTATTAACTGTATGAACTAACACCCTCTCATTTTCTATTACAATCACCTCTAAACTGTGTAGATCTTTCACATAGTTTTTAAGACAGTATGAGGAAAGTTTGAATGGTTAACTAGAAAATAAAGGAAATCTAAAATAAAGCCTTACCACCATTGTGTTGCTATTATGGAGCAACTAAAGACTATTTTAATTGTTAATTAATTCAATTAAAGTTTTCTAAATAGGGGTGTGGTCTATAAATCGTCCCAGGCACTACCCTCAAGGACAGGGTGATGTAGTCAGTTGCTCATTTTCATTCAACCCAGGGCCATAAACTCACAAACAACAAATTTCATTTCACAATCATAAAAGAAAGATAAAATGATTAAATCCTCTCATTTGGTATGGCAGACGCCATTTGTCATTTTCCCCTGATAATTAATTAAATAATTAACCAATTATCAACAGGTTTTTGATTATTTTTGATGATTCCGTCCTCTGTTGTTTGCTTAATTGCTTCAGCTGTAGTTCCCATTACCTCTTTTTATCTAGTTTGGTCCAGTATCAGAGGGACGGGGACAATTACCACACAGCCAGATATAAAGCTGAAAAATTGATGTTTGTTCAAGGCAACACTGCAGTTAACTTTTAAATAGACACCAAGGGAGATAAAGCCCAACATAAGAAAGAAAGGAGAAGTGAAAGGACTGTTTCCATTGGATCGGTGGTTAACAACCCTTTAGACCCAACAATACTGTATATGTTTTTTGCAAACAAACCTTAACACCCAGTGGAGGCAGGGTAGCTCAGTATCAAAATCCACCTCAATCAATTATAAGCCTCACCTCAAACTGAAGCTAGTTTAGAAACACAGACACCAGCAGGAGGGCAGACAGCAGGGGTCCTTTAGCCAGTGCTGTAGCTTCTGGAAAAACTACACTTAAGACAAAACAGGCCGAGAGACAACATTTCACAGGCATTAACCAAAATAAAATGCCAGCTCTAATACACCTCTAATGCAGATGAGAGTCATCAGTCATTAGTGTCCACAGGGAGAGCTACTTAGCTCCCTGTAAAATTGGCTTCCCTAATTCTGACATGCATTTTAAGCTGTGTTATGGGGGTAAAATTAAACAAAAGCATAATTTAGGCAAAACTGGGACTTTAGGTTGGAAAGTTATCAATATTATTAGAGTGAATTATATCACAAAATGAAATTGATTAACAATTGAATTATTTTTTCCCACAATTTGCTGTAGCCTACCAGGTTTTCAGGGTTTCCAGACAATTCAGTTCAATTCTGATCAAATCACCAACAAACATGTACTAGCAGTGAAGTCCAAATGTCTGGTTAAAATGTGACATTCTCCTGTTCAGAGCTTCAGATTCAGGTTGTTTTCTGCTTATTTTTTAGTCGCACTTGTAGTAATCCAGCCTTTTATTCAAAAGCAAACGAGGAATCACTAAGTGGGGTTTAGAAATGAGGTTATGTCTGCAGTGTTTCTTAAACTCTCAGACTTGAGAAGTACGCAGATGTTTAACAGCTTGTACATAGTCATGTGCATAGCCTAAATATATCTCAGTGTGTGCATGGACTGTACTGTATGTGTCATAGGTGTCATTATGTCCATGAGCGTAGGTGTGATTAAAGGAAAGAAACTGAAAAGTGATATAGTTTCTGAATATGACATTACGTTAAAAAAGCTTGTCTTCATTAGAATTAAGTCCAGTATCTGGACACAAAAACAAACCTCAACCCCAGATCACCTTGCACATTATCTACATATTGATTTAGCAACTGGCACTAATATTAAGCAATAAAATAGAAATAGAAATGTGAGGCGGAGCTGCCCTTTTCTTTTTAATATCCTCAGCCAGTCAGACATCTGTTCACGTCCCTTCCTACCTTCCTTCTTCTGCTTTTTGGGCGACTCGACATCATCTTAATGCTATTCAAAGACCTACATTCTACACCAGAGTTGCCGTGGCAACAAAGTTTTCTCCCGCCCTGAGATGCTGAAAGATCAATAGAGTATCCTCGACGGTGAGGCAGGACATGCGCCGGCACAGATGGTCCTCTGAGAAACCATGAGCTTTGTGGCCTAGTTACTATCTGAATACTAACACAAGTAAACAAGATCCCTATTGTGGTGAAAGTCAACAAACTTGGCAACAATGGTGGACAAAATCTGAAATGAAGATCTTGAAATTCTCCTTCTGCGGCTCTAAAGGAGTATTAAAAAGCTTTGAATCTCGTTTACTTCTTAAAAAGACAGAAATGTTTTCTCTCTTTGCTTGCTTTTTTCTTTTTTTTCTGTCTTCATCCAATAATCAAAAAAATATTTAATCCGACATATAAATGTGAGCATATTATGCCCACATTTTGTAGCTACGAAAAGGAAAAGAATTGTCAGTTTTGTGTATTAAAGAAGTGGCTGGAATGACTAATTGTTTTACACATTATAATACATTTTATAATTATTAAATTGGTGAATCCATCAGTCTATTTTCTGGCACAGACTTAAAAAAAAGTGTGTTCATTAGAATTGATATATACTCCAGGCAGAAAACATGTTAATATGTTAATAAAGACAGATATGCTAATAAATAATTGTAATCCATGTCATTACTACTGGTCTCCCATTAGACTTTCATTCTTGGCCAGTATGATAGTGAAACATTAAATTACATTCTACTGTATGTGGATTTTAAAAGCCCAGCAGAAAACTGGCTGTAGGTCTTAACTTCCCCAGAATCTTAAAAAAGAAAATTTTGAAAATTAAATTAGACGAGGCAGGCACAGTGTGCCGCCAACATTGAGGAGCGTTGCTAAATAAATAAACTCTCTCTGGAGGTTTGAAAATTTTCTCACACAGTGTACCACCTAATGTGTGTCTTTGTGCAAGGAAATTGTTTAACCTCAGTGTAAATATGACTGAACACAGAAAATAACTATGTGAGCTTGTATTTTTATTTTGTTTGTATATTCTTTCTTGAATAAATTGTACTGGGAGAGAAATCTTTTGAAATTTCAGACAGCTAAGGTGGTTATCTCCCAGAAATAGAGCTTATAGCTAATCCTGCCGAGCCAGAACCATGGGGCTGGGGAGTGTAAACAAACTGAGCAAAAGGTTTGGGTTTGTGTGTTTTAAGATACAGCTTAATGGTCCAGTGTAAAGTAGATGTAATACTGTCAGTGCTGATCAACAACCTTTAACTAACTATCCCACTGGTTTGAGCTTGTGCTTCAAGCTGTTTTACTTCCCCCAGAAAATGACATCATACAAATCCAGATTTTAATGAGCACTCTGATTGGACAGCAGTATTTCATAGTTAACAAGAAGCCCTGTTGTCTGCCAGACAGTAGCCAGTGTGAGGGTGTGTGTGTGTGCATGTGTGAGTGCGTGCGTGCGTGCGTGTGTGGATGTTTTGTATGTGTTTGTGCAAAAGAGTGAAATGGAGAAAAAAAAACAACTAAAGATTTTTCCATTATTGACTGGTAAATGCAATACAGGTTGACATAAAACGACAGCAGTGCACTTGCAATTTCTCACTTCTCTCGCGCCTAGCAACAGCGTCAGGCAACGACATCAGGCTGACTTTTCAAAGTTGAAGACGTGTGAAAACAGTGTTCGTGCAAAGCATGCAATTAAGTTAAAGTCTGAGAGACTGGAGGAAGAAAACCAGGCTTATACATAATTTCCCTATGAAACTTGTGACATGTGTTGTTTGAAATACTCAATGAGTTCCTCTGTGGGCGTTTTTAAATCTAATTTAATTCAAGGCTATTGGCACTGTGAGCATTAGATGCTTTTGCTTTGAGCACAATGGGGGACAGAATCGGTGGTGTTGAGGACGTCAGCACCACATCAGTGTGGTGGAACGTAGATAGAAAGGCTCAAATTACTCATGACAAATTGGATGGACTCAAATTTGTGCACAGCCAGGTTTCTTTTCTTTTCTTTTTTTTTAGTGCGAAACAAAAAAAAATATGGTGGGCCTCTCAACAAAAAAAAACAGACATCATTCTTGATTGACATTGGAGCTGGCAGGCATCAGAGCTGTCACCCTGTGGGGTTTGATGGGGTGGAAAGCTGTAGCAACCTTTATGTCCATCTCTAAACCAAGAAAAGAGAAGTCAGTTGTCAGCCGTTTACTTTATCTGCGTTAACAGGTTCTCTCATCAGCAGCAAAGCTTAAGGTATTAGCAGTGAAGATAGACACCAAAGAGGGCATCAGCACATCACTGTTGGTGCTCCACTGGGGTCTCTCATGGTTATTACAGCCAAGGATCACTTTTTACCCCTGTCACCACAGGCGTGTTCTCTCCAAGAGAGAAATCAATACCTCTAAAGGGGAATCAGAGAATCGGAGCATCCTCAAGACGCGAGAATCATCCAATAATGCCTCCATTGGATGGACTCGGGGAAAAAAACAAGCTGCATCTCCATTGTTTTCACCTTTTACTTTTTGCTGCGGTGATTTACATGACAGGTTTCTGTCTAATTTTGCAGTACATCTCAGGAAGCATTGGGGGGAGAGCGTAGAGCGTGAAAAGGTCATAAAAATCTTTGAGCACTGCTGACAAGCGCCCTTTTCTACCTTTAATTTTTCACCCTGATGTGGAATTCAGGGCAAGAAAAGCACATGAGCCTTGTTATATGAATATATATGGGGGAAATGTACATGGCATGACTACCTCACCTATAGGAAAACTGTGTTGTAATCATTTGAAGAAAGATATGGTTCAGTAATGCAGTCTGGTGGCACGAAACACATTCTGTTATTTCCATCGAAAGGCCACAGAGACATGGGCCCCTGACAGTATTGGTACAGCCTTTCATCATCCCAGGTGCCATTATTTCAGAAAAGCTCCATTTCATTCTGTGATTGATACCTTGCTGACAGTCTCGGCAATCTTGGTCAGACGCTTGATTTCTGCAGCACGTCTCATAAAGGCAATGATGCTATTTATGAATTTAAACATATTTTTTTCTTGACTCACTGTGTCTCCTGCTTTTTTTTGTGTCTGTCTCCCACACAGGAACTGGAAACTAATCAACAATGGACCGGGTGGTTCTGTGCGTGCTGCTGTGTGCAGCTCTGGTGAGGGGGTACAGCTGCCCTGGCCGCTGCATCTGCCAGCACCTCTCCCCCACTCTGACTCTGCTCTGTGCCAAGACTGGCTTGTTGTTCGTGCCGCCGACCATTGACCGCAAGACGGTGGAGTTACGTCTGACTGACAACTTCATCACCATCATCCGCAGGAAAGACTTTTTCAACATGACCAGTCTGGTCCACCTCACCTTGTCCCGAAACACCATCAGCCAGATCACTCCGCACGCCTTTTTCGGCCTGCGGTCCCTGCGAGCTCTCCACATGGACGGGAACCGCCTCAGCGTGATAAGGACCGACCACTTTAAAGGCCTTATCAACCTGCGGCACCTCATCCTCGGGAACAACCAGATCCACCAGGTGGCCCCCAACTCCTTCGATGAGTTTGTTTCCACCATTGAGGACTTGGATCTTTCCAACAACAACCTGCGCAGCCTTCCCTGGGAAGCCATAGCCAGAATGACCAACATTAACACACTCACACTGGATCACAACCTGATTGATCACATTGGAGAGGGCACCTTTACTCTGCTCACCAAGCTGGTCCGCCTGGACATGACCTCAAACCGGTTACAGAAGCTGCCACCAGACAGCCTCTTCCAGCACGCGCAGGTCCTGTCTGACGCCAAGGGCTCCAGCTCGTCCACTCTGGCCGTGAGCTTCGGTGGAAACCCCCTTCACTGTAACTGTGAGCTGCTGTGGCTGCGCAGGCTGACACGAGAGGATGATCTGGAGACTTGTGCCTCACCAGAGCACCTCATGGACAAGTACTTCTGGTCCATCCAAGAGGAGGAGTTCATTTGCGACCCTCCGTTGATAACCAAACATGTTGCCACTAAGCCCTTTGTGATGGAGGGGCAGGGTGTGACTCTTAAATGCAAGGCCGTTGGGGATCCAGACCCAGATATTCACTGGCGGTCACCAGACGGCAAACTGGTGCATAATAATACCCGCACCATCCTGTATGCTAATGGCACCCTTGATATTCTCATCACTACGCTGAAGGACAGCGGAGCATTTAATTGTGTGGCGTCCAATGCTGCGGGCATTGCTACAGCTGCTGTTGAGATCAACATGATCCCCTTACCCTTGTTTGTTAACAACACAGGCCACATGCGTGAGGACCCTGGCCTCTCAGACATCACCACCTCCTCCAAATCTGGCAATGACACAAAGGGCTACGACAAGCAGGACAGGAGGGTGATGGTCGAGGAGCTGACCTCCTCATCCGCCATGATCCGTTGGCCATCTGAGCGCTATATCCCCGGCATCCGAATGTATCAGATCCAGTACAACAGCTCAGCAGATGATACTTTGGTGTACAGGTAAGACATGGTGCACGGGGTGGATGAAGGGAGGGAGAGGAGGGCGGTAGAGCAGGGACAGGAGGAAAGGTGAGACATCTGGAGTTACCATCTGCTGAATGACACAACGGTCCACAGTGGCAGATTGACAGATCCCAAAGATGCAAAATGATTAAGTATGTCCCAAAATAAGCAGAACCCCTATAGTGTAGTCTGGGGGATAAACTGAGCAAAGAATATTTTTCCATGAATTAAAATACATTAAAACGCATTGTAATATGCATAAAAAAAGTGCAGCATACTGAAGATATTTATAGGTTTGGTAAACAATATTCACTTGTTTGAGGAGACTGTTGCAATCAGATAGATAGATTGTGAACTCCAGCACGCGAAAGGACTAAACGGCCCTTTCAGCATCATTAAAACATAATTTGACAACAATAACACGAGGCCAACTATTTCACTGCATGTAACTGTTTATATCATTAGCAAGTGTCTACATTAATTGGTTGCAACACAGTGTGTGATTAGATATGGTTGTCTAATGATAGGCTGGGTTGTAGTGGTGGTGGAGGAAGTATTCAGATCATGTACTTACAGTAAGTAGAAGGAGAAGGACCACACCATGAATTTAAAAGTCCCACATCCAGAGTTTGACTTCAGCAAAAGAAAAGTGAAGTATCATCAGTAGAATGTACTTAGATAATCAAAAGTAAAAGAACTCATTATAGAAAGTGGGACTGATGTGTTATTATATGTGACATTATTTTATTTTTGAACACTGATGCAACAATGTGCAAGCAATAGTTTTGCTGTTGGAACTGGATGAGGGACAGTTGGGGTCACACAATCAATCTAAGGGGTCTTAAAATGATTTTCTATGGTTTGTGTCTTTGTTTTTTGGGACAGTTTACCTTCAGACTTAAACAGTAAACAAGAGGTTCCAAGTGTAACTTATTCTTTGGTGGAACTACAAACAAACCATATCTGAACTATGACAAAGCACTGATGATTTTTGGAACCAGTCAGAAAGGTTAGGAAGCAGGGGAATAATTTCTAATATTGCATTGAATTTAAAGTCTTATCATCTTAAAATTTGAATGTGAAATGGAGCAGGTTACCACAGCCGACAGATTCTTTCCATCTGGACTGTATGAACAACACAAATAAGAAAATGGAAATATGCTACTTGAGCAAACAACAGCAGATTATGATTTGTTTGTTTATTTCATAATTTTTGGGGTCCGCCAACACAAATACTTCTGCAACTGGACTGTTGTTGGACAGCATTGTCTTGACCTACACATTAGCTTTCTACTATGTCCCTCAGGTGTGTGCTGAAATATCCAGGTTTCTTAAGTATTAAATTCAAATGTTTAGAAATGTTTTCATCCTTATAAAGTTTGCTACAGTCTAACATAGATAATGATCATTATGCGCTGATTAACAGAAGGAAGCAGAGAGATACATGCAGTTAAAAGTCCCAGTGCTGCTGTTCTCTATATTAGCAATCATGGCATGTCTCTCATCCAATCAAAATTACTTACCCGGAACTAACAGTTGTATAATGTGTAATATATGAATGTAAGAATTTATCATACTGAGAGAAATGGCAAAATGGAAAACTCTCTCTCACAAGTAAAAATTGAGTGAAGCTTATGTAGTATGAACTTAGTGTTTTTAAACTGGTAAATCAAACGTACCATCTCACTAAAAACGCTGTTTTGAATAATGTGAACAACGTTTGACGAAGTGCAGTGAAGCTAGCGTCCTGAGAAGAATTGCAGGATTCATGTGTTCACGGAGCGAGTTAATAACAGTGGTCGACTTCCATTTTTGTCTTAGGTTTTATCAGATATAATGAGTCTCTCTCCTGTATAATTTTCTCATCCAGTTTAGGCATGGAGCTGAGTGTTGTTTTGTCTTTAGGTGGTACATCATTACCTACAAATGATAACCATCACAATCCCCCTTCAGGGAAAAGGAACACGCTTCTAATTATATTAATGCCAATGTTGACCTGAAGACAATGCCTTTCTCCTTCGTATTTAGAGTCATGTAATCTTGCAGTTGCCAACAAAATGTGACCTTAGGTATTCACACATCAAAACTGTCGTCACATCATGCATCACTTGTCCTGCAGCCGGCAGCTGTTGTGGCATATTCTTTAGACAGTGAGCCACTTCCGCCTTGTTTATCACCGTGCAGTTTACCTTTCACTGTCATTTCATACACATGCCCAGTAGAGCGACCCTCTCACTGCTGTTTTGTAATGTAATTTTTTTTCAGCTTTAATGGAGTGTAGTGCTTTTTATGTTTCTCTGCCAGAATGAGTGATATTTAATGCTATAGAGCTGCAACGGCCCCGTTGTCTTCTCGTTGTGTGGAACTGACACCTTTGTGTGATTTAATACACCTTATGCAAATCAGTATATGTGGGCGTAATTCTGATGATTAATCCTCCACATCGTCACCACTGCGCTGTGTTTCTCTTCCTCTGCAGAATGATCCCATCGACCAACAAGAAGTTCTTAATCAATGATCTGGCTGCCGGGCGGGAGTACGACCTGTGTGTGCTGGCGGTTTATGACGACGGCATCACATCATTAACGGCCACACGTGTGGTCGGCTGCGTGCAGTTCCACACGGCCAGCGAGGTCAGCCAGTGCCGCTTCATGCACAGTCAGTTCCTAGGAGGCACTATGATCATCATTATCGGTGGTATAATTGTTGCTTCAGTGCTGGTGTTCATCATCATCCTGATGATCCGTTACAAGGCCTACAGCAGCCCAGAGGACGGCAAGACCAAGGTCAGCTCCAGCATGCACTCGCAGACCAACGGCAGCCAGCAGCGGCTTCAGCGCTCCACCTCCAAGCAGCCTTCTGATGAGGGCCAGCGTGAAGCCCAGGCACCCAAAGAGTGCATGGCTCTGGTGCTGAGGGTGGACCATGAGAAGAAGGAGGATCCAGCAGCCACCACTGCCATCCTGGAGGTGGAGCTGCCTCCGCTGACTGCAGACAAGATGAAGAGAAGAACCAGCCTGGACGCCCAGCGCTCCGGCCCCCCGTCCGAGGACACGCAGACAGACAGTAGCCTGACAGGCTCCACCATGTCCCTGTGTCTCATAGGCCCCAATGCTGGCACCAAGGAAGCTCCCAGGCTCAAGGACAAGAAAAGTGCCCTGGCTAACATGGGGTTGCTCCCTAATGAGCTGGCACGAACTAGGCACCGATTCTCTTTTGACGGTGGGGATTACTCCATATTTCAGAGTCATAGTTACCCACGCAGAGCGAGGACGAGGTGGCACAAGTCCACCAACCAGCTCAACGTGGAGTCATCTCCCCTCGCCAACAGGAGAGTTACATTCAGCAGCACCGAGTGGATGCTGGAGAGCACAGTGTAGCCGGGAGGGGGGAAAAAAAACGGCTCAGCCACACGCAAACACACACACACACAACACACATGTAAAAACACAAATATGTCTACATGCCATATAACGCACACTTTTCCTGCACACAGCAAATGGTAAACACAAGCACATTTACTTACACATGCAGACTTTCTGTGAGTTGCTGGAGAAGAACACAGTCTCCCTTCATCCTGCCTCCCCATCATACTCCCAGAGAGGTTTGTTGGCCATGTCCTTTCTTTATGCAGCAGTGCCTTATTCTAAAAAAAATGTACGAATGGAGGATGCTGCTCACTGTAGTCATAAACCTTCCTCTCTATCATTGGCTCCCATCCTGATAATGGGAAGCATTGTTTTGGATTTTTAATTTTCTCCCTTTTCTGTGACACCGCAAAGGGGTGTGGCATCTGGATGTGACTGTTGAATTGTTTTGAAAAAAAAACAAAAAACAAACAAGACAAAAAACAAAAAAAACATCATCATAACTGTAAAGTGAACAGCCAGGTATCCTGTTATGTCAATCATGTTTTGGGTTCTTTCAGAAAAAAAAAAAAACTTTTGCACAGAAGACACGAGATACAAGGACAAGTATCACCACCAGTCTATACAATAATAATAATGATGATTAAAAAAAAAGAAAAGAAGAAGAGAATTTTACACATGCCGATTTCTAATGTTAGCATAGAGAGGATGGACCTGGAAACCTGCTGTGGATCCCTCTACGGCAGTCGGACTATATGATGTTAAATAGGTATTGTCCCAGATGTGACTGTATATTAATCGGTACTGTATCTGGCTGGTCTAGATAAAAAGACAACAAACAAAAAAGACATATATAAGTATATTAAAAACATTGGTGTATGTGTACTAACTATGTAAGTAAGTAAGTCATATGTCACATGACTTTTTACAAAGCATTTGGGTGTTGGCCGCAAGTTTTTACATTAAAAACCTGTGTCATCACACCTCTCCCTATTTAGTATGTCAAAGTTTGGACCATTTATCCCCTCACGAAGGGTATTAAATTTTTTGTGTGGGTTAACTGTGTAAGTGGCGTTTTCCTTCTTGTGCTTCCAGAGCAGCAATGTGTGTCCACTACACACTGCAGGGGGAGACGCGCGAATAGAGGTGGTAAATATTTGATGAACTGCGTACTATTTATAAGACCTCTGTGAAAGCTGCACGACGGCCGTGGAGCAGAGTGGGGTGTGGGACGACGAGGGACATGATAACTGGACGTTGCGATGCTGAATTCAAATGCAGCCAGCTGTTTTTTAACAAGGGTGCAACTTCATTTGCTCACCAGTAGGGGGGGACAATGCTCTGTATGGTTCCTAATTACCCACAGCCTGCAATGAGGATGCATTAACAACAACCTTTGGCTGAGATGTGCGTCTACTTGATATTTACAGTCTAGTTTTTATTACGATGCAATTCTGATTTCAGATATTGAAAAAGACTTAATGTCTTACTGTACCTCCTATTAAGTATTTTATCATATCAGCAATACTGTATGTTAGCACAACACAAATAATTCATGAATCACTATAATGTAGTCTTCATTCATGTATTTGTCAACAGCTGCAGCTCCTGTGAAGCATCTGTCAGTAATGAGTAACAAAATGTGCAATAACATGTGAAACACTGCCATACTGTACATTTATTCATATGATTAGCAAAGCTTATTCTCACCGTGTGGTAAAATACAGGGGGAAAAATGTGTAATATGGTGGGTGAAATGCAGACACGACTGTGGGAAAAGATACAGTAACACTTTATAATAAGTGCACACTATTGACCATTAGTTAAGCATTAATAAATACTGAATTCTTCATTTATAACGCATGAACACCCATTAGTATGTAGTTTATAAATACAGTTAGTGCTTAGCAACGAATAAGTAAAACAATTTCAACTGTGTTTATAAACTACATACTAACGCGTATTCATGTGTTAACTTGTGTATTTAATGCTTAACTACTGCTTAATAGTGTGTACTTGTTATAGAGTGTTACCAAAGATACAATCAGGGTGGATGAGGGATATTTGTTTGCTGCTTCAGAAACCACCCTCTGCCTCTGATTACAGCTACTTAGCACAGGCTGAGATCAAACGGAGCTGCGTGGACAGCACACAGATAAAACATGGAACATAGAGATAAGTCACACTGGAGGTTTTAAATCCTCTTCAATTTGCATCCTCGGTGACAGAAAGGATTGAGTCTAAGAATGGGCTCATCCCTTTCCTTTCTCCTCATCACACTTAACCAGTTTTCGAGCCAAAACCACTTGCATTTTATGCAACCTGAAATATTGTTTTTTTTCCAGCTGGAGGACTTAACTTCAGGGTGTAAATGCTAAGCTGTCAATTTGTGTTGCATGCATTTTTCAACCCTTGTGCATCTTCTCGTTTAATGCTGATGCTTCCCAGCCTCTTATCTGTAATAATTCAACACAAAATCTGCTTAGGTAGAAGGAGGCTGAGACATCGCCGGGGCTACAAAATCATCCTGGACAACCAAACCTCGGGAAAGAGCAAAATGTGTTTTGTCTCATCAGCACTTATGAGCGGCTGTGACTTTTTATTCCACTAAAGATAAGACTATGTGTTCAATACATAGTAATGTGTATGAAAAATCCAATCTCAACCCAGCTGAGTGAGTAAGCCTATAAAATGTTAAGACTTGTGACAGCACGTCTGCTCTGAAATATGTAAAGAACTTGGTTAATTTTTTTTTTATCGTACTTGAGCATGATATCTGCAAAAAAGCAACTCAATCAAATTATATTTTGATCCCAGTGAGATCAGTGTCCTGATGGTTGAGCTCTACAGTACATGTGACTTTCTGATTTCAGACATGTAATCTGAAAATGAAGACATAGTTTCTATGGAGATCCAGTATTTACCATGTAAACCATCCAACCTATAAAGCATACCAGCATTTGCTATTTAGCATTTGGAAAAAAGGAGGAGCAAAGTTGTTACCCTTTCCATCAAGGGTGACGAGACTGTCTGTAAAATAATTAATGACAATCCATATAATAATAATTGTTTAGCTGTTGACAATTGGTCCAGTAGTTATGAGGATATTTCAGTCTGGATGAAGGTGATGGACCAACAGACAAATATTGACTCATCAGAGCCAAACATTCTTTTATTTGTTATTACTAAATTATTGTTTTCTGACTAAGTTAGATACATGCTGCTATAAAACACATTCAATTATGGATTTCGCCCTCTTGCCAGCTGCTTATTAACCCAGACAATGTGTTCTTCTAAAACCACTGTTAACACTGATTTGACTGGCCGAATTTCATATGCTTTTTTCCACTTCCAAGACTTCGGCAGTTGTAGCCAAGCTCAACACAGCCCACTCTCTGCTGCTTAGAGAGAACACTTAGCCTATTGACACAGACTCAGCAAAGTGCTTCAGGCATTTGCTGAATACACACACACTTTCAAAATGGTTTAACTACACTTCCTTCAGCATCAGATTATCTAAAAATACCCAGATGACACAGGCCTACTACTTGTTACCATGTTATTTAGACTTTGACCTGATCAAAAGAATGTTAAATACAAATAAAGTGTCAGGAACAAAGTGTGCATCATCTTCATTAGGTTCAGATGGTACCGTCTGAGAGGGCACTGTCAAACTTGGGTATTCACGGTTGTCTTTTTCCCAGGCTAAATCCCACCAATGTACTAGATTCCCTAAGCAATAGTGCCTTTCAGTGGATGGCACTCTGCTGCTTTTCAGCACAGAGCTGAACCACTGAGTGCTCCTTGACTAGCTTAGCAGTCAAAGAGCACTTCCACAAATCTCTACATTTATTCACTTTGATCACGAGTAGCAGCTTATTAAGGTGTATCTTCTGCATCTTGAATAGATGTGTGTGTTCAAACAGGGCGAGACTGCAGTGACATCTCTGATCCATGATGGTCTGTGAAGAGGAAACCAACCTCTGTTTATTTCCCCACAAACAGCCTGACAAATCAAAAAAAATAACATCTCAAATTGTAACAGCATTTTTTTTAATGCTGGAGGTTATTTCAGAGTATTCATGTATGAATTATTAACTTGCTTATCTAGACTTCCACTGGCATCTCATTACACCGCTGTGTTTGGATCCTAAATTGTGTGAATGTACTGAAATGACAGAATCTGAGCAGACGGGTGGAAACGGTGGTTTTTCGTATTTATACTGCGATATGTTTGAATCGCATTTAAGTGTCAGATCCGTGATACGTGATTTAACATGTGTAACTATCTCTGTGTAGGGCTGGCAATATTCTGTTTTTGTTTGTCGAAACAACCCAAGAAAACAGTGTAAGTCAGCCCCTCGCTACCGTCTGACTTCTGTGTAAATCTTTAAAAAGGGGTAATACATACAAAACATTGAATAATTTAACTATAGCACAGCATAGATTTTAGCAAATATACCCACACGGGGGGGATACTGTATTTATCAAGGACTATTTTCAGCTGCAAATCCACATCTGATGGTGCCAGTGTGGTTTTAATCATTTTTGAGAACCTGATGTCTTGAGCACAGTTTATTCTTTAAATATATTTAAAAACTATACATTCCACTGTTTTAATATAACATTAGAAAACTGAAAAATATACATTTATTTTTCATTAATCATGACAAGATTCTGCATAGAAATATTAAAATTTACAAAACTGAAAAAACATGATTAAAACCAAAGGACATCTTACTGTAAAAGCGAGGAAAATTGCATAACTCAACTGTTTTGTTTTTGTTTTGTTTCCTTAATTAAATTAAAAAGCAGTGGTCGCTTCAGGACAGATGGTCTCCACGATAGGCTGACAGTCTGAGGCGAGAGTCAGTGATCAATCAATGAGCCTGCAGTGGAGAGAATTCTTCACGAGGCAGGTGGTAGGTGGTGGATGCCCCACCTCCTACCCCTCGCGCTGCCTGCGCTGCTGTACAACGTGTTTCAAGCCACTGCAGAGGTGATGAGATATTGCTACACCGAACGCCCACAGTGAGGGCCGACAGCACCGGCTTGTTGATGTCTAACAAAGTACAATATAGAACGACCCTGCAGAGAAAAGCCCTCTGTTCAGTTATGAGGAACAAAAGGATCTGCAGTAGTTTTCCTGTTCGTTACCTGAGTTGTGCGTGTCCATGTCTGTGTATTTCAGTCAGCAGAAGTATTGTCTGAGCTATCCTCCCTGGCTGCTTTCCAGTTTTTCCTCCTCTTCTTTTTTGAATTTGGCCCCGAGTCTGAATCTTTGTAGGAATCCTGTTTTCGCTTTTTGCGACTGCGAGTTCGTCTTTCCCTTTCTTCATCGTCACTGTCCCCCGAGCTGCTGTCGTCTTCTCTTTTTCTGGTTTTTGCACTTTTTTTGTCTTTATGTCGACTTTTAGTCCTTTTTCTCCTCTGCTTGTCTTTGGCAACGCTGCTGTCGTCGCTGCTGTTGTCACTGCTTGAACACTTTGCTTTCCTTCGCTCTATGTCGTCCTCTTTCTTCTTCTTTTTCTTTTTCTTCTTTCGAGAGGATTTTTTGGAGTGCTTTGATAAGCTTGCTTCTGTGTCAGACTTGGACTTTTTCAATTTGTGGTGCCCAATCTTCTTTGTACCTTTTCGTTTTTCACTGTAAAAAACAAACAAAAAAACAAACCAAATTGAACACAATAAATACAGTTTAGATGGTGTGCTGGCACGATGAAACCAACCAACTTATACCTCTCATAAGGATACCACTCTCACCCAATGAAAAATGATTTATTTATTGGTTTATTTCATAGGGACAGTGCACCACTAATCAACAGTGTCAAAAAGAAACTGAAGTGGGCCAGAGTTAGCCAACAGGGCTAATTTTCATCCGTTGTCCCTAGCCAGATGTAAAGAAGGCAACCTAAAAGCCAAAAAGAGGTGATAGGGGTCTGTATAAACATGTCCTTTAGTGTCATCATCAGTGTTCTCACTTTTGGCTTGAAGCTCAAAGATAGCAGAAGATCAAACATAGTAGCACAAATTTATTATGATGTGGCATTTTTACCAGACAAAACTAATGCCACATGTCATAGAGGGTCAACAGCAGAGATGTAAATAAACAAACTAGTTAATCTGAAGTGACATGAACACAACATAGATAATAAAAGATGCTATGAAGATCCATTGTGAGAAGTGAAGGGTCCAGATTTTATTAAGCTTGACCCACACTGCAGAGGTGTTTCTTTTATGCCATCTCCAATTTTTTTTCTTTATTTGAGCAGTGCTGCACTTTTGCCTACCTGTCACTTTCAAACTCCTCAGGGTACAGCTCCTTGAAGCCGCTGTGTCCCCACCTGTGTTGGCAGCACATAAAATAAAAACATTGATTTGTTAGCTTTGTCTGTGGCTTTGAAATTTGGGGCATTTCCAGTGCTTTTACAAAAGTGTAAAAACAAAATATTTTCTCATATACTAGTGTACCTATCAGGATCCTTGTCCTCAAACTCATAGAGTTTGCGAGTCCAGTATCGAGCCTCTCTGTCGTCATGTTCAGAGACTCGCTCTCTGCCTCGACTCAGGTCTCTAGCTTCATCTGGCACTCGATCACAGTGCAAACGCCCCCTGGAACGCAACCAATATTAATAAATCAGCACGCAAACAGCAATAGTAACAGCTCCCTAAAGTTAGAACTGCAGTATAACACATAGTTCCAAATGAGCTTTGGTGTCCCTTGTGTCCTGGTGGCTCAGATTAAACAGGGACATCTGCTGTTCCTACCTCACACACTCAGCATCTGAAAAATGTTTGCCGTGGGACGTTTGCATTTCATAGCCCCGCATTTTCCACATTTCCATCTCCTCCTGGATCTACAGTGGGTCAGAAAAGGTAAGTACATTAAGAACTACCCACACAAATAAACATTTAACTGCTTCATTTGAATTTGCCTATAGCAAGAAGTATTGCGATTCAAATATTTACATAAGTTATGTGCATTCCTCATCACTTGGGTGTATGTAAGCAGGGTTGGAAACCAGATCAATTTAGTATTAAGACCCAAAACCTTAATCTATGTGCAAGTCATTGCTAGTTTAACAGATAAAATTTCTCTTGAGTCTCAGTTCAGGAGAACATCTTCATGCGAGAAAACTTAAGCATAAAGGATACTTTCTAAGCCATCACAGGCACCATCAACCAAAGGAATGAAAATCATCGGCTATCTAGACAATTATTTAAGTTTGTATATGCACTTGTCCCTATAATGTGTGTCTTGACAATGTTTTTGTTGTTGATTGGGTTTTGGAAAGGACTCTTAAAGTGCTCTCTAAATAAAATTACCATTATTATTAATCCCAAAACAATGGCCAGTTTATGGAATGGGATGATTAACGTTTTTCTTGTTACAGTTAACCAAATAACTCTGGGTAGCAGAGTGTTGGTTGGATAACATCCTAGGCTTAAAGAGATTGTGGTGGACAAATCCTCTGACACTACATTGACCAATTAATCAGCTGTGTTTCCCACCATAGTCTGTATATCTATCAATAATCAGTTGTCAGTGTATGTGGTTCCTATAAGCTTCCCTCGTGCGTACCATCAGTTTCAACACAACCCATCATTATTGGACAGGACAGGTTCAGTTTCTTGTACTTAATTACTCGACAGCTGAATGTGTTTCTCATTTGTCACAGGAACACGTGAGCTCAAACGCACCTTGTTGTGTGCATCTGTGTGGCGGATTACATTCCTCAACAAAGTCTTCCCCAGCGGTTGTTTTGACATGTTGACACCTAACAGGAGATTCACATGAGTAATAAACATACAACAGCTATATTGGAGGTTGAAAAACGTTGTAATAAGGCATAAAAACAAACAGTTTATCCTCTAAACACATTGATAGTTAACGTTAAACTCGGACTCGCCTGTTAGCTTAGCACGCTAGTTGACACTGTTGGAATGACCAGATGCTCCGATAAAATGTAAGTAATGAATGTAACTGTTTAAAATGTAGTCGGGACATCACAGCACTGCTGCTCGTAGTGCATATTTGCCATGTTTCCGTCAATGTATACAAAATGTACCTTTCTAAACACGAGTTGCATTCAAGAAGGACAAAACGCCGCTCAGTCTCCACTGGTACTTCCGCTTTCTCGTTACGTTTCGATAACGCACAGGCTACGTCACTGAACGTCGGGAAATCCTGTGTTGTTATTGGTCCAACGGTTCTACACATTGTGGGGAACAGGGCAGAGCAAATATCTACCGCTCTGGAACAGGGAACAGGCATATACCGTTGAGGGAACAGGGCGATGTTGATTGTTAAATTCTTACGGAAGCGCATTGCATTCACTGGATAAAAAAAATGTTGACACCGAGATCCTGATGTCGTAATTACGACATCTTATCGCAATTATGAGATAAAGAAAAAGGAAATGTCTATAAATTCTATCTTGCTGTCTCAATGTAGCCTATACAAATGAATGCTGCGGTAGTGCAGTGGTTAGAGCACTTTCCACACGGGAGACCATTTAAAATTCTCTCTGGTCTTTGCCATAGAATGACTGAAATGTCACAAGCAAGTCAACTTTTACCAGAAAACTGGTCAAACTCCCAGAAGCATTGAAAAACAATTGTAAACACTATAGACCCTTAAAGTAGAGTAGAGTAGAAATGCTGAAAAGTAGCCTAGATCACGTTTTAAAGGGTTCAACCTATTTTCACTAACCTGGTCAGCCAGTATAATTTCAAAGTGGTGTGGTAGACTAATTAGTGTTTCTATAAGTCTACTTGGACAGCTATGAAGGTGTTCCACGCTACCACTGAGAGGGAAGATAATTGCAATCTCCCAACTATCCTTTTGGAATCAAAGTTTCATCTTGTTCCTGTTCGACCTCATTTGAGAGAAAACCTATGTAAAGAAGGCGTAGTGTTTTACAGAAACAGTGTTGAAGCAGGCTGAAAAATTAAAAACTTTTTCGATTTTCTTTGTTTCTCCTAATCCATGCTTCAGATTTTTGTCAGGATACTCAGGCCTGACAAGATGAAGAACTGATCACTGTGAACAATTATAGCTGTCAAGTCAGAGGAAAATATAGCCTAATTTTATTAGTCATAAGCTACTCTCACGGTCTTTTGAATCTTCGTTGACTCACACAAATCTGATTTGAAGCAGCTTTGTTCAAAGTAATTAAATGTCCTTCCATTGGTGTTGGAAATTAACCTTGCATGTAGTCAATGTAATGTGTAAAGATACATTTACTTCTTGTGTTTACTTAATTTCTTCAACTGTATTCTTCTCCATTTCTCTATAACGTTTATCTGACTTAATTTTTTTGAATACTGCGGTGCAAATAACTAAGCATCTGAGTTTTAATACTGCATGCCCTAAAAAAAAAATTTTTTTTTTTTATTAACTGCTGTAGTGACTTGAATAGAAGAAATATTTGCATTTACACAAAGATGAAACTTTTCCAAACATTTTCCTTGATGCAAATAACAGATTTAAGATGATGTGCAGTAGTGTGAGCTCTGAGGGCCTGATAATTGCCAGATAATGTCACAGCAAAACTGTTTGTTTCACGATCACAGTTATTTAATGCATGAATGTTTTGGAAAATAGCTGATTTATAGTGACAGAGACTGACTTTCAATTATCTCCCTCACTATCCACTGTTATCGCCCTAACAATGTACACAGCCGCTGACTTCTTTTGCAAATTGTATTTGACAACAAGAATGGGATGAGATTCCTAGGGATATTCTTATCAGTCTGTGCTGCTTCATACATATCTGCTTGAAGGTCAGTGGAATAATAAAAAAAAGGTTGGTAACTCTTGTTTCATAGCAGGCACAATAATAATTTACAATTTGAATCCATGGTGACCGCACAAACAATATGTTCTGTTTTAGCTGCTTGTTTGATTTACAAATTGGCCGACTGCATTCGGTCCCTGTGGCAAACCGGCTTTCTTCTCACCTCCCTGCTCCCCCACCACACTTTGAACAACAAAGTCGCCCCTTAAATCATCCATGCATGAATTCTCTGCTAAAGAAACACCTTGTTTCCCCCCCGGTTCCCTCAGTCATGTCTTGGTTTGCCAAGTCTTCATTGTCTGCCTGTTCTGTGCCTGAATTTGTCCTTGTCTTTTTAATACTTGGAGCAAAAACATTTAAAGTCACTCTGAAGTTAGAAGTTACTGAATGTCAAACTGATATCAATGCTCCAACGGCAGCTCCCTCTGCCCAATAATCATACCCATATTCTCTGTAAATATTACACAGGCTGAGTTGAGGGCTGCATGGTCCCATTTGAGTTTATCTGTTTCATCCTTTCCCAACACCATCAAATACTGTTGCAGAATACAGGAGCCACTTAGATTTTCTTGCCTCGATGGACAAGTTTGTTTTCACAGGAAAAGCATAGCCAGATTTCTCCGTGTTTTCCAGTTGGCAGTTTTGCAAATTGTAACCAAATATTTGACAAAACCAACTGTCAAACAGTGAATTTATTCGTCTGGGGATTACAAAAGACAGTTCTTCGAGAACACTTCAGTGGCTCTCCTCAGTGTTAATAATTACAAGCGTGTGGGTACATATCCCCTCTGAATAGGTGAGTTGGAACTCCTTGTGTTCTATTGTCTCTTTAATAACTTGTCATGATGTCATGAGTATCAAACATTTGCGTGACAATGATTATGTAGAAACACTGATCAGCAATAAAAAAGAATAATTCAATATTTTGTGAAACTTAATATCTTTCTTTGCAGGGGTTTTAGGAGAGGACACTGTAAATCCTCAGGCCTGTCCATGGAATATGAAGCTCCAGGCAGGAGTCTGTACATGTTTAGCAGGGGGAACAGCTCGCCTGGCTCTGTCCAAAGGTAATAAAATCCACCCCCCACTATAGCACATCTGGAGCTCACTGATTAACATGTGGTAACATGTTGCAATAATGTGAAGGATAATACTGTATACTTCTTGAAAAGGGTTTGAAAATTCAAACTTACATAAATCCTTTGATTGTTTTGCTTGTATTTCAACTCATTCTGGTACTCACAACAAAAGGACAATAAGTACATGTTACTGTACTCTCAATGTATGTAAATACATTTGCATCTACATTTCTTGAATATCTTTATGTTTTACTACTTTGTATTTCTGCCTCACTACATTTATTCATGCATTTAAAGAATTAATTAGTAGTTAAATTGCAGACTCAGATTATTAAATAAAAATGTAATCAAGTGAATTGTATCATTATCCCTGACCTCCAATAATTTTCATCCAATAATATCATATCTAGTATTCTTAGATTAGATGGAGCCATTCTGCGTAGCAAGCACTTTATTTTGATGACACAATATGGCTATGGGCTGAATTTCCATGGCTCTGTATTAACACTACAGTAAAGTAGTTCATTGAAGCATGTGCTGATGGTGCTCATACAGAATTTAAGACAGACTCATTATGTTGTGGGCAGGGCTGCAAGCTGCCACGTTGATTTCACATTCTCGCTGATGACACCAGCAACATTTCTACGAGCTAAATGACAACACGCTCAGTTTAAAGAGTAGTTAACACGTGTTGTATAGCACATTTTGTTTTTGTTTCTGCTGCTCAAATTATAAAGCTGATATTTTTTTACATTTTGGTTTCATGTGGCACTGATGTTTTGTGCAATAACTCTATGTTCAGCTTTGTCACAATTGCAGTAAAAGTACCATTCACTACATCCACCACACAACCATGAGTGCTGTTAAATGAGCTGTAATTGTAGGCCGATGTGTGTTGTTGTTGTATACCACTTTCTGTTTGTTTATTTGCACATAACTCTATACACCCCCTGACTGTGTAAATATATCATTAACCTCTTGTTTCAGCTCGTGTGATTATCGTTATGCAAGCTAGTGATTTTTTCTCCCCAGCAAACAAAGGACATCATCACATAGATTTCCATGGCTCTCTTTTCCCTCCATCTGCTGTTTCTCAGTTTAGCTGCAGTGACATACAGAACAGATAGAAGCAAAGGGAAAGGAAAGAGAAGGAGAAAACCACCCTCCTCCTCCTCCTCCTCCACCTCCTCCTTCTTGTGAAAGGAGAGAGCAGTGGAGAAAGGAGGGAGGGAGGAGGAATGAGGGAGAGGGGGGAGGGTAAACACACCCAGACAGAGCCATGTCTGACATCCTCACTCACTGAAAGAAGGAAAGACTGATACAAAGCCAGTGCGACCGAGCAGAAGAGACGGAGGGAAGGAGGCAGGGAGGGAGGGCAGAGGCAATAAATGCAAAAAGATCGGCAGAGAAAAAAGGGTGGGAAAGATGCACAAGGGCTGCATCAGTTCTTGTCCGCAAGGAACAAAAAACATTGTGTTCGTGAATGGGAGCTGGTGAGCTCAGGCACAGGGCGAGTGCAATGAGAAACCAGGCAGACTTCAGCCGCTGGTGTTGCTGAGTCCCAATCCTCTCTCCCCCTCTCCTTCTCTCTCTTTCTGCCTCTGCCAGCTATAGGACTGAGCCTTGGTATGATTTAGAGGAGGGGTTCAGGGCTTGTGTTTGGGATTTGGAGCTTTATGTTTTAGGAATATGCTGCTGGAGAGGATTTGAATGTGCTGTTATGTCTGATTGAACACAGTGTGCGACGTGGAGACTCCTCTGGTTGCTGCTTTCTGGGCTGCTCCCCTCCCTGCCGCCTCTGGCTGTGTTTAGGCTATGGTCCTAACTGAGAAGCAGGGCATCACCCAGATGCGGCGCTCCGACTGTCTGGGAGGATAAAGCCTGTAAACACCAGCATGGGAGCCAAACAGATGAAATGGTAAGTGCTGTTTGTTTTTTGTGTGTTTTTTTTAGATAATTATTACGACACCATGGAGCTGTTTGTAGCCTATCTACGATACATGCGTGCATCAGACGAGGAAGATGTACAAAAGATGAGGCCTCAGATCATGAGACAACATCATTTTATTCATTTTAATCAGTGCCTGTGTCTTAATGTCAGGAACATATTGCACCATAACAACTGACTGATACCCAAACCGTGCAGGTTATTGTTCACTGTTTACAGTGCAGTAGGTGTGGGTGTGTCCCTGTATGTGACTGTGTGAGCCGAGCTGCCATTGCCTAGCAACCACAGTCCAACTTCCATTACTGGCTCTTCCATTTCATGATTTGGAAATTTGGATAAAAAAATAAAGATTGTATTTTTTTTTTTTTTGTTAAATAAACCTGGCTTTTGAGTTGCCACACATTTTAATAAACTACCATCTTTTCAAAGAAAAAGAAAAAAAAAAGGAACAATCCAAGTTATGTTACACAACTAGTCTTTACAACAAAAGATTAAATTAAATATGAGGACAATTTATCTCTTTGGATGTCAAACAATTATTTAAATGGAACTGTCTGAGAGGTAAATAGGAGACCTTCATTTGTTAGAACTGTTGCTAACTACTGTAGACGTCTAAACTGCCCCAACTAGACAGAGGCCAAAAAAGGTTTATTAGCAATACATTTTATTTTATGAGATTATAATATATGTTTTTTCTTATTAAATATTAATGTGAAATTGAACCAGAAATTACAGTTGTTAGATACATGTAAAGCAGCACAGAAGCACCTCAAAACTGCACTATAGTACTGTAGCCACTGCAGTGAATGTATGTTGTAACTTTCCACCACTGCTGATCAAATGATGTTAATCTGTCATGTTCAAGCTCATCTGTTGCAAATCCCAATGCTTAATCTTTGCTTTAGCCCATATGTTCCAAATCTGTCTGTATGTAGCCTATGTGTTGCTTTGGTGCAACAGATCAACAGCTAGCATCTAAAATGAATTTGTTAGAGGTTATTGAACTACTGCCTGAGACAATGATAGAGGGTATCTTGATAATGTCATCATCTGCAATGACAAGATTAGTAGGAGGCCGCCTCTTTGATCCCCTTGTGAGAAACACTTAGGGATAATCACAGAAGCATCTGATAAGATGCTCAGTTCTTCTGTTTTTTTCTCTTTACGATGCCTGTTGCAATGACTATTTCTGAGGAGTTGATGACTTGACTCCCAGAGGTTGCTCAGTGAGCAGATAGCATGACACTTGTCACATGACTAAGTTCTGCTGACTTACATGATCACGCTGTAATGAATTGTTCATACTTTTGGGTAGCAGCAGGGCAACAATCTCTGCCTGTCACTTGGGTCCAGACTGAAGTATCTCAACAATGAAAACATGAAATCTTGAACACATGACACCCTGATGATCAATTCTAAAGACTTTTGCCTCCCCTTTTAGCGCCACCATGAATATGGAAATAGTGTTTTTTGTGAAAATCAATGAATTGGATTCATGTACTGTACAACCTTGTTGATCCTCTGACTTTCCACCTCGCACCATTATCAGGTCAGGATTTCTTTATTTGTCCAGTGGTTTGGTTTATGATTAAATATCTGAAAAACATCCCACATAGTTCTGTTATGTCTGCAATGCATAATTTCCTTTTGAAAAGGGTCCTTAGACACACAAAACAAAAATACACGCACAAAATAGATCTCCTACACTCCCATCTGTTACAAAAGGAACATAAAATAAAACGAGTTATCCCTGCCATCAAAGTCAGGAAAGGAAGTAATAGATTTGAATGAGCTGATCAAATTGTTCCAGTGTGATGGTGTTTCAAATTGAAAGTTACACCTTCCATTTTCTTTAGGATTGAATGGCACAATAAAAGCAGCAAGTTGACAATATCCAAATGGAGCTGAAACTAGTTTTAGTATAGTGGATAGTCAAAGTAAATGCATTTGTGGTGCAAGATAAACACCTCAAGATGAATCTACAAATGTTTTGGTATGTGATATAAATCAATAATAAGAAATAAAAACTATTTTGTTTTATATGTTTTTATGTGGACAGCAAACCAATGAATTAATCAATTTAGTATTAATTGTATGTCTAAAAAAAATGAATAGCGTTAAAACAAAAAGAACAATGTATTAGAAAATATTTTCTGATTCAATGTACTGATAGCAAACATTTATTGTTTATTAGTGTACTTACCTGTTAGATTACTTATTATTAGCATTAAGAATTTACATTTCTTTTTGCAGATTCTTAGGTCAAAGACACAACGTAGATGCACATTGTAATAGATTACAGGAAGATGTGCACATTCCGTCCAGAGGCAATCTGAATTCACAAGTGACAGATAATACAAGACTAGTGTTATTATTTGCTGTCTGTTGAGATATTAGCTTGTGCTGAGTAATGCTATCAGATAAGCAGAAAATCTCATCCATGCAAACCAGACATTGCTGCATATGTATGAGGAAAACATGTTTGACCGTGCAAATGCAATCCTTCAGGACACTGACTGGTTTCTCAACACAGTGTTATCTTAGGGTTAAGTCCACTGTTGTGTTTTTCTCCTTCTTGGTTTTTAGCCTCAGGAGCGAGGTGATGAATTGTGGTGTGTTTTTCTTTCTCTTTTCTACCACAGAGTTCGGATCAGTTTCCACAGAAGCAGGTTTGTTTCCCCTCACAGACACAGAGGGAAAAAACGAAATCCCCTGTTCAAGGACCATGCATAATACCATAGGTCACAGGTCACAGTAGCTGTGTCCAGTTAGTACAAACACAGCTTAGTGAAGATGACAGTCGGCCTGAACCTCAAGCTACCAGCGTTTCTCCCAGAAAACACAAAACATAAATTCATACAAGCTGCACGAAACCCAGTCTTTCAGAAACCATACAAGCATTATGTTTTGAAATCACGGCCAAAGGGGGAGCAAACTATGCAAAGAATTTCCTGTGGGAAAAATGACAGAGTCGCACACATTCCTGTTCTTGTTCTCCCTGTGTATTTTTCTGAACAGGTTTCAATCCTGATGTCCTGTTGTATGTTTTTATTACTTGTTTAATAGGCTGTGATACACTGTATTCCAATGGGCATTGCATGTTTGAAATCAGATTCATATTTTTTTCTTGCCCAGATGGGATTAATTCACATTTTTGTGCTCCTTAGGGAGTTATTAAATTGTATATCTCCATTTTATGTAGCTATGTTTATTTATTGCCATTCATTTGGCAGGAGATGCAAACACGCTCACTCCTGCCTGTGCCCACCATCTGTTTCAGTCTCAGCTCAGCCAGCCCTGCTCACTCCCCCAAAGAGGAGTATGTTATCACCCAGTCCACTGACACCACTAAAGAGGAAACCGTCCATGATCAGTCTGAGGACCAGGGGGAACTTCGGGATGACAAATCTGAGCTGACAGAGAAAAAATCTGTCACAGGTTGGTTGGCTGCACATCAGCTCTTTTCTAGCAAAGTATGATGCTGTGAATCCAAACACACACACACACACAAAATGCCTACCTGCTCCCCCCTCACACACACTTGTTCATCTCTTCCTTTCAGAGGAGGTTTCTCTCTGTGGATTGTGTCCCTCCCTCGGGCATGATGGGCAGGAGGAGGAGAAGTCCTGGGAGGAGCAGCTGGACGCCCACCAGGAGCAGCTGGAGAAGGAGATGCAGGAGGCCAGGAGGATGGTGTTCCGCCTACAGGTAAGTTCCTGATGACGGCACACATGAAAAACAAACCTGCTATGAACACATTGACAGACGGCACTCAGACCACAGATGCATCACAGAAAGGCAGAGGCTCAAATTTACCAAACTGTGAAATTTTAGACAGCTTCTAGACACTTGGTCCCCTGCCCACATCTGTGATGTTTTTTTTAATGGATTCAAACAGCCTATACTAGGCTTGGTAATTGTATGGGAGTTGTTGTGGTAAATAGAATAACCCACCTCCAGAGTAAGACTGAGGACTGTTTCTGCATCAGCTCTCATTCACAGTAATTGAGGGAGCTACCTGCTTGTAGTTCTCTCCTGTAGTCTGCCCTATCGCTCTGCTTGATGGAAGTGATCTGTATTTGTCAACAGTCTTACCCGACGGAGGTTCACATATGGTACAGCCCACCTTAGGGGTGACTAAAAATTGCATCTCATTAGATTTTAATCATCAGCCCTCTCTTTATCTGCTTTTTCATCTTTGAAATTTTAAGCCTGACCATTTTAAAGTGAATCTTTTCACTGTTTCCACTTCCATGCTTATAAAGCAAGCAGATCCTTCCATGTTTTTATGGTGAAATATTTCATAGCAGATGATAGAGGATAAAGCAGACAATGTAGAGACCAACATATACCAAAATGAAGAATGCACCAGTGCATCCCAAAAACATAGCATGTGATATCTTATGACGATAGTGTGGTCAGCATCAGAAACCTTTTCCTTCATGGACCCAAACTCCGTTTTTTATCTATATTCTTTCCCAATTCATTGATAGAAATTAATCAGCAGGATTTTTTTTTTTTATCGTGTCTGTATAATAATCAAAGATACACTATTTTTAACAAGTCAACATACTACTGTAGTCAACGCGCTGTGGAGTACTTAAAATAGACTCGCGGGGTGACTTTTACATAAATAGACCTGCCACTGTCATGTTCAAACTGAGTGCAGTCACTTTGCTAAGCTGGACAGTCCTGTCTCTATTTTTATCTTCATTCATTGGATCCAGTGAAGTTAAAGACAAGCATACTGTACATTGAGTTAGTATCCTGGTTGTAGACTCAGCAACCACCAGTCACGTCTCAGACTGAAACAAAAATAGCCTTCAGACATTTTAGACATTTCTCTGTTCCACACTGACCCACCAGGATTTTACTGGACTCGTGGAGCTGCTCATGAAAGAAAACTAAAGTGACATGAATTAAGTACTGTAGGTGTTTTGGAATCAAACTCTTTCTCTAAAACAAAGAAAATATTGTTATGCTAAGATGACACCCACAAAACTAACAGATAAATGAGCAATTTATCCTCTCGTACATTATTAATAGTTACATTTGAACGTTCATTATTAATTTACCAGACTTGGAAAGATTGATGATCTCTTTTCTGATTTCTGATTGGCTTGATTAGCTGAAAGCCAACTGAGCAGACGAGTATGAAAATTCAGAATTCCAGTATTTGCAAATACAAAGTACAGAAATGTATCAAGCCTCTTTTGTCCACAGGCTTTGCTGCTTCATGGCTCCCTCCCTGAGGAGGACCAGGACGGATCTGTGAGCTTCGGAGATAACCGGGCCAACACTGAACAGCAGCTGGTACAGTGCCCTCTCTCTGCTAACTCTAGAAAACAACTCTTGCTCGCCTCTCTGTGTCAAGTGTCAGTGTCAGCCCTTCTGTTGTGATGAGGTTTGCAGCCATCACTCCTCTCGAGTGTGGATCCCATACAGAGCACAAATGAATCTCTGTAAACTGCTAGCCGGCTGTCATGCAGCCTCATTGCTCCCTCATACAATCTGACATTTCTCCATTCTCTAATTACCCTGCTCATGCCTCCTCTCCCTTTGAAGGTTCTAATCCGCAGTCGCCTGGACCAAAGCATGGAGGAAGCTCTTGATCTCAAGGTACAGAACGTAAATGTAATTAGGTTTGGTACAGAAGAGCTGCCTTATGAGCAAAGAGTGCCTTTCTCTAATGTCTCTGTTCACTTGTGTGGCTTTCAGAGGGAACTCCTGAGACACAAACAAGAGGCACGTCACATTCAGGCCATCAAGGTAAACCGCTTACTCTAATTTTGTCCTCTGTGTGTGAATTAAAATGGATTATAGGATATAATTCAATCTTTTCCACTCTTGTACCCTCCCAAATTGATGTCTCTACAGTTTCTATCTACACAAACATATATTTTTATTTTATAATTTACATTTATTTGTTTCTTAAGGATAATAAAGCTTAGATGTGGGTGGATGCTCTCGATAGGTGGATGTATCTGTATTCAGGTCTTCTGCTCACGTTTCTTTGATCTCCCTCTCTTTCTCATTAGGATGCTCTGCAGCAGCGCTTGGCGGTGCAGGAGGATGCTGTGTTGCAGCTAAAGCAGGAACTACTGAGATACAACATGACCAAAGATCAGCTGGAGGGAGAAAATGTGAGACAAGTGATGATTTCCGCTTGACACGATAAAATATTTGCCCTGCTTGACCTGTGGGGGCAGGTTTGTGTGAGGATGATACAGCCCTCATATATCACACTGATGTATCTGTTTGCAGGCGGAGCTCAAACAGAAGTTGAGTGAACGGAACAAATTACTTAGTGAATATGAGGTAACGTCTTTAATTATTTACATATCAGCAAATTCCTGAAATACACATATGCATATTAAGTCTTGTATTGTCCATCTTTGTAAACTAACAGCAGCAACTTGGGAGGAAGGACAGGATACTGCAGCAACAGCAGCAAAAACTTGATGAAGTTCAGCATAAGGCACATGAAGTCAACCTTTCACGGGTATGGACAATGACATGCTCATTCCTCACACAAGCTAGCCTAGAAATCTAGAAGCACCCTAGCGGCAGCAAATATATTTGCTCCGTAGATGGGTCTATAAAGGAGCCATAGGAACTTTTTGAGTCTTGTGTTCACCCAAAGAAAGAAGAAAAGAAGAAATAAAGAATAATCTAACACCACTAGGGACTATCTTTATTGTATGAACACAGAAATAGTTTTATTGGGTTCGATTTTCTTGCAGCAGGATAGCGTACATATGAGATTGAGTGTAAATAATCAACAGAGCCTATATTCACGCAGAAAAATGTGACCCAGTGAGGCTTCAGGCTTTGGATACACAGGCCAAGTAATACAGAGAATCATCAGTCATATTTTTGAAAAGTGAGTCTCACTAATTTTATCTGCTGTCTGACAGTCCTTCAGGAGTGAAAGCGGCGGTTACAGTAACTCAGTGGCTTCGACATCTCCTCCAATCATCCAACACAGTACACCCGTATGTGCCTTTTTTTCCTCTTCATCCATTTTGTAATCATACTGTAATTTGCAGTTTACTATGTTCATCCCGATGTGTTATTTTATGGAAACTGATTTGCACCAGAGACAGAAAAATAGCCGAAAAGTTTTGCATGACATAATGAAATAGAAGTAGAAACTATAAGTAAAAATGATTTGTCAAAATGTTATTTGCTTATTAAATTATATACCGGTATTACAATTATGAGGTACTAGGTCAAAGTTATGAATAATAAATCATAATTATGAGGCCTAGAGTCATAAAAAAGAAAAGAGAGCCAGAATTATGAAATCCAAATTATGATAAGTGAGCAGATTAATGAGATAATGAACCCAAACTGGCCCTAAAATGTCAAAATATGAAGGTGAAATAGGGCATAAATCAAATTTAGTACTAAAATGATATAGTGAGTCAAAAATCTGACTTACTATCTCATAATATTATTATTATCATGAGTTCTTTTCAATAAAATACGAGAAAATGAAAACTCTATTTGTAGAGACAGTATGACCATCAAGACTTTGTGACAGGGTGAAGAGCTGCAGCTGGTCCGGGAGGCGCTGCGCAGTTTGAGGGACAGTTTTTCTGGCCATGACCCCCAACATCACACCCTGGACACTCTGGAGCAGGGTGTGTCCAGTCTCATGGACCGATTACACTTAGCAGACACCCAGCGCAGACAGGACAGAGGGGTACGTGCACACACACAAACACACACACACACACAACATTTCAAAGTACATCCAAGAAGTTGCAACACATTTGTCACCTGATGAGGGATGAGTCAACAACAAATGCAACTGACAGTTTACCATGAGTAATTGGTTCTTCCTCCAGGAGGAATTTAAATCACCAGGACGCAGAGCCAACTCAACAGACCGTGACTCCTGGCCGCCCAGCTCAAGTGAGACAAACAGAATCCTTGTTTTGTTTGGGATTTGTCATCCTCTGCAACATCTTAACTCCAGCCGTAGCTGTTCAGTTACACTGCTATGTGCAGCAACAGCATTATTGGCTGTGATGCTGGAGCCATTTTTTAGCCATTGGTTGTAAAGAACAATGTTTACTGTTTTTGTAATTATTTCCAGAAATGGCACACTCGCACAGCAGCCCGGGATTGGACACCACCATCTCCACTAAAGTGCTCTACTTCACTGATCGCTCGCTTACTCCGTTTCTGATTAACATCCCAAAAAGGTGAAAAAAAACAACCACACTTTATGCTATGCTGTGTTTATATTACTGTATTACTGTTTGTTCCCTCACTGGAGTGTGCATGAAATTGCTGTTTGGGTTCTTGCATGACCAAATCTATATATAGACGCTTCAGTGGCTGTGGTAGTTAGATGTTTATACTAGAAAAACCTAATGCCTCTGGGGGTGTATGAGTGCATAGATCTTAACTGACAGTGTGTGCTTACAGGCTGGGTGAGGTGACACTACGCGACTTCAAGGCTGCTGTGGACAGACAAGGCAGTTTCAGATACCACTTCAAGGCCCTTGACCCGGAGTTTGGCACAGTGAAAGAGGAGGTAGGCGTGGGACTTAAATTACAGCTTCTACTCTCTCTCACATCATCTTCAGAATAGGCACATGTAAAATGCTCGTCAAAGAGAAATATGCTAATAACAGTCATTCCTGTTCTATACTTCAAAACACTATGGGCTGGCTGATTTCCATAGCAGAGAATTTGATAACACTGGATAGTGATTTTCAGTTCCTACAGTATGTGGATCTTTTGGCTGTACATTATAGATGTGAGTCAGTCTTAGATATGTAAATGTTGGTGTTGGCTGTTCAGGTATTCCAGGATGGAGCAGTCGTGCCTGGCTGGGAGGGGAAGATTGTAGCGTGGGTGGAGGAGGACCATGGAGAGAGGAGGTAGAGCCCAAAAAAACAGAGATCACCACTACAAACCTCAGTTGTTCCCACTGGACCACGATTTCACATGAAAACACTTGTGATGCCATAAAAACAAAGTCATAATACAATTAACTGGGACCAATGAATTTAACACTGTTTCAGTCTAAAACCATGTTTTAAAAAGGAATGTTTCATATGAAGAATCTGACTTGAATTTGACATTTCGGTTTGAGGGAATGCATACTAGACATTGTTTGCAGCTCATAAATTAATATATGGGGCTACAAATTAATGGTCAGTAATGTTACTTGAAAGTTAATGTAATTTATAATAAATGTGATAAGCTGAGCTCTAACAAGCTACACTCAGTGCTTAGTATGCAAACCTTTCAATAAAAGCGTACATTTTTCACAAGTTCCAGATTGCCAAATAGTGATGTTGTTCTGCATCAATACTGTTGTTTTAATAAACATGAATTATTGCATGGATCATTTTGTTGTCAATTATTCCCTCAGTGTCAGGTAATGGGTCCGCACACCAGCTCCTAGCCATTATACACCTCTACTCATGCGCCCACACGTTAATAAACAAAACCCACAGATTGTCATTAAAGTCAATTAATGTTTTTTGGGTTGAGGATTAAATTTGCTTCTGCAGATCAACCCACACAGTGACATAATGTTTCAGAAAAACATTTTGGCTTTGTGAAGGGGTCAGTTCACAGCTGTTTATTGTTTGTTCGCTCAGGTTTTTCATAGTAGCCTATTATGTTTTTGCAAGGGTTGCTGATCACCTGTTTTTTGTTGTTGATTTTTTTGCTTGTTTCTCCATCAAAGCAAATAATCATAAAACATCCACTTTAAGCTCAAGTCTTCGTTTCTTCTTGTTAAAGATGGCAGAGGCCGTGTCTTCGTTTACAGGTTTTGGAAACTCCAGAAGCAAACAGTAAACATCCTCCACTTCCAGCAAGACATCATCCTGCAGATGTGAATACATTCAGAACATTATAAGACTCATAACAGCAGGAGCAGGTCAGATATGTATTTTTAATGACATCCAACTATGCATCGACACACATTGGATTCTAAAGTGGTTCATTAAAACTGTTCAAGGGAGTGTGTAGGAGCTAACCTTGGAGATTCTCAGCTGGCACTCTGACACAGAGCGAACCTTTGGCAGCTCCACCGTCAGCTCCACGCTGCGAGGAACTCCCGCTGTATCCATTTTCACCTGAAACTGGTACTCTGGTTTCTGAGGCTGCACGGAAGTGCTGGAGACGACCTGGATCAAATCCTTTTTGTGCTCCGTAGGTCTAGAGATAATTTGGGCTTCCAGCTCCATGTCTTGTTTCTCTGAACGTAGAGAGCAGATCTGCTGCAAGAGGGCAGCTGGGGTTTGACAGGCTGTGAAGGTGAAGTGCTATAGATGATTAGAAACTGAGTAAGGTGAAAGACAGTACACCTGCAGCAAACTCTTACATTAAGGGGTTGTAGCAGTTTAACAGGATATGAAACTTCTTGCCCTACCTGTGTCAGGTTGTTCGGGGGTCTTGGACTGCTGAAACCCAAGGCGGCGGTGAAAGTCATCGACACTACCTCTCGGGCTACAGCTGATGGCGGTGTACTGCTGAGATAACCTCAACCCTAGGTGCTGCTGGGCAAAGCTCAGGGCCAGCATATAGACTTCTGATTTTTCTTTCCTACTTTCCTCTAGCGCTGCAGGGTGTAAGGCTACATCCAACACAGAATATGAGCCTGCAGAGGGAAAACATCCAATTTTAGCTCTCTTGTTCTGAAACCACATAAAGCACCTTTAAATCAACCAGCAGTAGCAGTGTAAAGTGCTGTAAAATGAAACACAAATTATCACCACTCATAAAGTGGTAACATAAAGTCCAGAGCAGGCTTAGTCTTTTACCTCGACTTTCATTTGTGTCAGTTTCCATTTTTCCTGCACATATAGGTACTGGCTTGCTGTGATCCTGAGGTGCAGGCACACGTTTCCATCTGCATATGTTGATGTACAGCAACCCTTTGCTGGGCTCCTGTTGAGAGCACAGATGTACTGTAAAAAAAACACTCTCTGCTTCTGACCTACTAATGGACGCAGGTATGACAGATTCATTGTGTGTAGTAAAAGTCAGGGGTTGCATTTTAAACAGTAGGCATTAGAGCTGAAAGGTAGGCTACAATTTAAATGGGCTGGCAGAAAACTAAATGGGAATAACTTTAATAATCAATCAATGATTTAGGTAGTTTTAAGGGATATTTGCAGCTTCCAGTCTCTCAGAAGTGATTATTTTCTGGTTTTCTTTGCCTCCTGATTGTGAGTGACTGTTTTGTCTGTGATTAGAGAAAACAAGACATCTGAACACTGGGCTTTGAGAGCATGTGATGGGTTGATCAGCTAGCCACCCGATGTGTACCACCCATAGTGTCATTATGTTAATAATGTGTAAGATACTGTTTTGAGGATTAAAATGCAAAATCAAAATGACTACAATATAAACCAGATATTGAGAGGTGCTTTACACAGAGACAATTCTGTTTCCCTCTTAAAATAAACAAAATCTGTGAGTTTGTTTTAATTTTCTTTTCTTTTTTTTGTTACAGCTGCTGTTCACAAGTTGAGGGCCCTTGAGATGTTTAGGTTCCTATCCATTACACAAAACCACCAGGGGAGCGTCTGACTCACTCTGCAGCACCCTCACAACAGCCAGAGTCATGAACTACCATTATGATGATCTCATCATCAGGAGGTCTGAGACTTGTGTAGTAGGATGCTTGGAATAACCCTCCTGCCAAATACATTAATAACGTCAAAAAGCAGGCAGGACAACATAGGCGCTGGTCATATTAAATATTGATTTGATTAAGTTAATTTGTTTTTACTGCACTTTATGCTACTGTACCTATAGGCCTATATTAATAAAAGGTAGCCGATTTAGACTATTATTTTTGAAAGCATTCCCACTCCAATAATTTGCTGTAGCCTAATGCACAAGAGGTGATGTGACAGTAAAACATGGCAACATGAGCAAAATGTTGAAAACGCAGCTGAACTCCCAGTCTTTGATTGGTCACACAGTTTGGTGCCACATCTGTCTGTGCACACCTGGTCCTGATGAATTCCCACTGTGTTTGTCGCGATAACTAGGCTAAATCACGCCGCTGCTACGTAACTTACCAGGATTTCAGTGCGCAGGCATGAGTGGAGTTCAGGCGGTGCCATCAACTCGGCCCCTTCCTCCATCTGTTTCTGGATGAAGCTGCGGTAGGCTGCGGGGTCATGTTCAGACATGTCGTCCAGCATGGACCAGAACTGGCTCACCTGCTGTAAAACACCTGCTGCACCGCCGCTCCCGGACATTTTAAGGTAGGCTAAACGTCTTCTTACTTTGAAGTGAACCAACAATGTTGTTAATTAGCCGCTAACTAGCTTTTGGTTAACCCACTAAGTACCAGTGAAACCCTGAATATTAGTTTAAATGCCTAGTTTTTAAAAAGTACGCAAAGAGTAGTGTCACCACCACAGTTTCAACAAACTACTACCCGGTAACTGTTGTCAGTTGCTATGGAGACTTGAAGAGCGGAAGTGATACACACGCCACCTGGCGGGAAAAGTGGAGAACTACTACTACAGCTCAAGAATCACACGACACAGTTTTAAAAGAGGCATAATTTATACATGGAAAATATAACGTAAAAATGCATTTCGATGTCTCTAGTCTGTCTTTGTGTATACATCATATAACGGACACTAAAAATATTAACTGTAATTTTCAAATGCGTCAAACAATAATATCAGTATGATCTTCTCTTGATGTGCTTCATGAGGTCTCAGTAACTCTGCAAAGAGAAAGGATCATTATTAGCAATGTGTGTAAAAACTGTAATCATATTAGTGGAGTTTCAAATATTTGACCTCATTTCTGATTAATTTAGGCCTCTCTGATAAGACAGGTTATTTGTTTTTTTTATTCATGAGAAGGTAGCCTAAATTAGAGAGAATAAGAACAATTTTGCTTTATAAAGTAGGCCTAGCTAATTTAAGCAGAAAAACAGACGCATTATCAGCAGAATTGAAGTAGCCCAGTTAAGTAAATTATAGTGTTATTGGATTTGCTTTTATATTGATGCATCATTCCTACTGGTGTAAGCAGCATTTTAATGTCTGTCAATGTGATGCTATGCTAAATTGAACTACTTTACATTCTGCTGGGTAGCCTATAGAGCTGCAATAAATTAGTCAATTGAAAGAAACTTAATCTTAAACAATTTTGTCGATCAGTTTATCATTATCCTCTTTTTTTCTTTCTGGTTCCAGCTTCTTAAATGAAAAATATTTCCTGCTTCTTGTCTGATTGGGAATTAATATTATTTAGGCTTATTAATATTATTCCAAGAACAAATAGCCTATTGGTTAGGCTAGTTGTAGGTTTAGTCTATTGCACAATAAAATGATATATGTTCATTAGCTTTTGACCTGCATAGTGCAAATGAAATGCAGTAAATACAAATAGCCTACAATGTAACTTTCCTCTGAAATGCTGTGTTGTAAATATTGAAAAATATGGAATATAGTCAAAGCACTGTACCTCTGCACTGCACAAATATTTGGCTTATTTCTACCACACAATTTCTAAAAATGTCTGTTAACCTCAATCATCTCGTAGATCCAGCCCAAGAATTCAGCCACTTTGGTGTAAACGCCAGGATGGTTGGGCTCAGCACATCCTGTTCCCCAGCTGACGACCCCTACCAGCCTCCACACGTTTTCATCCTGGCAAACAAGAGGGCCCCCGCTATCCCCCTAGAGAGGTAAACACAGATGCACTTCATTATAGGTTTCAATGTGCCTGCAGTTCATCCCAAGCAAATCACAAAAAGGAGGATAAATCTATGAATCTATCTCTGCAACTTAGTCTTCAAAACATGCACCTGACCTGACATGCATCCACTTTTCCCTCTGTGTACCCGGCACAAAGCATCCGTGATGTGATCTCTCCATTGTACATGCAGGAGCTGTTACACTTCTTTGTGCTTATGATGGGAACTAGTGCCTCTTTCAGGGTGTCAGGTGAGTGAACTGAGAGAGAAAAAATGCATTAAGGCTCCGCTGTCAGTACATTAGGCAAACTCAGATGTAAATTGGTTTTTCAAGCACTGCAGTAGCATCTTACCACCATCAGGCTGTGTGTATCCCCACCCAGAGATCCAGCAATGTGTACCTCCTGGAAGATCATAGTCATACTGAGGCAAACAGACAGGCCTTATTGTATCTGGTTAGAGGGGAAACATGCAGTTGATTTAAATTAATTCCAGCAGGCAAGAACTAACAAGTACACTGTTTGGAATAAACTTTTTTTTTTTATTATTAAGGCTTTTCCCAGTGCTTTATTTGAGAGACATGCTACACTTTTTCTCCTGTTGTGGTTTTTCTTTGTAATTGGCTCCCTCAGGTTTATCTAGGTTTCTGGATATGGTTGGGTTCTTGTTAAGTAGGTCCCTAAATGTCTGCCTTCACTGAGAAATACATTTTGTTTAATTATTTCCCCTGCAATTCGATATCGATTCTGCAATCTCCTGAATCATTCAAGCCTGAGGGGGCGCTATAACACCCTTTCGAGCTTAACAATGTGGAGTGAGTGAGTACACTCTCCCGTAATCGTGTCGCCTGTGGTTATCTCTCAGGCTCTGAAGATCGCTGCAGAGCGAGTCCGGCTCTGAAACAATCTGTCACCGAAAGTTAACTGTCCATCTGTCTTAAGCACTCGTTGTTATTAATATTGTAGTGTCCGACCCGAAAGTGTTAACAAACTTATCTGACTACAGTTCTCACTTCCTCCTTCACCTCTGCTCCTCCTCTCACCTACAAATCTGCAGCCTGTCCTCCTCAGACTCACCCCAGCCTCTCAGTTTCTCATAACCTGCCCGCACCATACACATTCACAGTCAAATTCCCAGAATTTAAACACCATAACAACAACATTACTGTCGCTCAATATTTTCAGTTGTGCAGTTGCCTATAGGCTATTATTTATTAATAATGAGCGATGAGTCCCATGTAGCATGATATGTGCAACAGTGTTTGTAGAGCCCGGTTCAGGGGTGCACCTCCCCCTCCCCACCCACGGGCAAAAATCAGCCCCCCTGTTTTGTATTGTTATCAGAAAATGTTATTTTACAATTTCTAAGAGAAAGAAAGAAAGAAAAACATAATTGAAATTTACACGCACTGTTCAAGTGCGTGTAAATTTACACTTAAGTGTTAAAGTGTCATATGTTGTCATGCTAAGCTTTATGAGTTATAGACTATTATTGCTGTTTATAAGGCCTGAAACTGAATAATTATTTTTGAGATAAAACTGAATCGATACTTTCAAACAATATCGAATCGAGACACAGAGGAATCGAAATCGAATCGAATCTTAGATTTTACTGAGAAATACATTTTGTTTAATACTACCTCACCTGTATGTTTGAGCTTCTCTATACACTCAGTAATGGAAGGTCTGTTTAATGTCCATCTGCTGAAGGGGAAATGTTTCTTTGTGCTCACCTGAAATCTCATTTTAAGAAGTTTCTTAATGACGAAACGTTCATGAAATTGACAATAATCGTGCTCCTGTACAGTATATAACTTTCAGTGTAATGTAGAAAGGAGAAACACTCAGTTTAATGTTTCCTTTTTTAAGTAATGGGGCTTTTTTGAGATAAAACTACTTCAGACACAGAGGGTAAGGCTTAGATTTAAAGTATGCCTGCAGGGTAATATGTCTTCAGGAAAGCACTATTTAGGTTGAATGCCTACCTTAAAGAACTGGCTGTTGAGCTCATAGTGTATATCATTGTTGAGTATAAAAAGTGTGGGATACCGCTCTATATAATTTCTTTATTTGCTAAAATGTTTAAGCACATGAAAGTAAAATAAACTAATTAAGCTGACACCATAGCACTGATATTGTTTGGATACTCATGGTCTTTTTGGAGGGCTGCTATTTCCACCCTTATGTTTTCATGCGAACCACGCGAGCAGTTTCCCAGACTGACCTGAGAAATTCAGTGGAGTCCGTAGTTTCATCAGGGCGATATCACTGTCGTGGCTTCTGTGGTTGTAGTTCTTGTTATAGATGATCTTCTCCACTGCATACCCTGTGTGCTGAGCCATTTTTGCCGAGCTTCGGGTGACAATGCCAGCATAGACCACCCAGCTGGAAACCTGAGGCAGTCTGTAGCTGGTGTTTGAAATGAGAAAACAAGAGACCTGTCATGCGTCCAGTGAAATGCAACTGATTATTCTCCTTCATCAAGGCTGTAACCTCTGACCTTTAATGCTATAGTGAGGTAGGCAGTCTTACTTGTGCACACAATGGGCAGCTGTTACTACCCACTGACTGGTGATGATGGAGCCTCCACAGGTGTGACGGTTGCTGTAGTAGAGGCTGACCTGCCAGGGCCACCTGCCCAGTGTAGCTTCAACTCCTCCGATTATCCTGGGCAACTTCGCTCGTGTCCCACACTCTATACAGAGATCCATTCATCAAGAAGTGGAATTGGATTGTTCAGAAAGCGCTGCAGCAAGTGCCACCAAACACTCTCTCCGCTGCTGATGTAAAGCCTTTTCTAAGAAACTTGTAGGAACTACAGGGCTGTGTGTTGGGCGCAAAGTCAAACACAAAGTTAAGTTTAATTTGCTCACCAAAACATTGCAAAGCGATAACCTTCCCTGTGATACAGCTCCCCCTAAATGAAAATAAATTGGGTAACTAATGATGCATAATTAATTTGTTAGTAGCCACAATTTTCTCTGCTTCATTATGAGTATGATGTCCTCAGACAAATTGCCTTACCTGAATTGCCACATATTTTCCAGACTGCTCTTGTGTTCTGAGGTAATTTGTATAAAGCCATCTGTATGGTTTGGCCCGATATCAGTTAGATTCACTCCTTTATGCTTGGTCAGTCTGGTCAGGGAACACATGCAAAATGGGTGGGAGTGAGTATTAAGATAATTCAGACTCACAAGGTGTGAAGCAGGATTGCAAATGAGGTATTAACAGATCATAAATAAGCTGAGCCTTCAGCCTCAGCAAAGCAGGCCAAGATTAAACTATAAGTTAGTGAGTGGGAGCTCCAGTCTCAATCAATGTTAAAGGCTGAGGTGGTGTGGGATCCTGTCAGGAGTGCGAACCTCAGATAACCCAGCTGTCTGCAGACCAGCGTTCCCAGCGATGAGTTCCACCTCTCGTAGCACACCGGCAGCCAGGTGGGCAGCTTCCCCAGCTGGATCTCCAGGAGGGAGTTCTCTGGGCTGATTCTGTAAAACACTGAACCTGATTGATTGAAAATCCCTCCAGAGACAAGCTCTCAGTCAACAGTAATGAATGAGCCTCCTCTATGAGTGGGAAATGATTAGCAAAAACACAAGTATCTATGCTAATGTAGTCAATACAAACACATCATTATGTGCAAGGTTTTCATGTCAGTCAGTGGGCATCTCTCAGGAATGAACAAGAAGCAGCTATTGAATGATAATGCTACTGTTCAACTGATGATCACTACAGAGATGAACTATGACCTGGTATGATGAAACCCTTAATAGCAACAATAAACACAGAATCCTTCTCTGATTGTTGTTTCAAAACACAGGGAAAAAAAAGCCTGTCTCCAACAAACACCACAAAGAGAAGGGAACACAGACCTTTCCTGGCATCAGAGATGGTAATGTCCTCTGTCACGTTGCAGAAAGATGTCTCTTTTGTGTCCCCAAGTCCCACTGGACTTTGGGAGGAAGAAGGCCTGAGCAAAAGTTTGACTGTAGTATAGACAAAGTTGTTCAGTTTTTTTTTAATGGCAGCAAAAACATGTTGTTTACAAAGGTAAACCCTCTTGTTGTAGTGCAACAATAACGTATTGCAATGCAGATGAGGAAAATATTTTTGTAATGTTGCCAGAGAGAAGCTCACTGAAAAAAGACTCAGCATTATTATGATTATTATGATTTTGCCAGCTACAAAATTCTCCTCTGGAGAGAAATCAGTTTTTTTTTTTAAAAACCCTAAAAACTGAAGCTGCACTGACAAAAATACATATCCTGACTTAAGTCCTTAATGCTGGTCCTGCCCCATTTACTGTGTCTAGATTGATGTTAATATGTACTGTAGCTAGTAGAGTGCTGCATTTGATGAATCCAAGACATGGCTCTTTAACAGTCTGATTAACAAATTTTGAGGCTCTTCATAAGCTACCCATTAAACTGCAACTTCATTTTTGGTGATATTATCTGAATTATGCTGCACTCTGTTTAAAATTTACCAGAGTTGAAGTGGTAATAATGAATGATTCAAAGGTTTAAACACTTAAGTCCTTCATGGTATTGCAAGACCAGCATATAGCCATTTTCAGGCAAGAATGACAGGCAAAATAAATGTCTGTATTGCCTTAATGACATTTAGGTTTCAACAAATGAAAGTTGCACGGGAATGTTGGAAATACTTTAAACTGCTGTTTCTTTTATATAGTTTGTCCACCAGAGAGCACTGACACGTTTAAATGCCCCACTCAGTTTATGTTTTAATGTTTAAAAAATCATTTAAATGACTTATGGCATTTTCACTGTTTTTATGATGTTTTTCGTAGATCGATCAATCAAGGGAATAACTGCAGGATTAATAATGAAAAGCGCTAGTTGCAGCCTCATATCAAATATCTAAAACTTTTTAAACGCTGATATGGTATTACTGTAGCTTTAGTAGTCCAGGAGGGGATGAGCTTTACTGCTGTAGCTGTAATTTGACATTTTGAACATTCATTTCCAGTTCCTGATTACTTTTAAGCTCATTTAGTGATTCTTTCTTAGACACAGTGACTCACCCAGAAACCAGACACCTACAGCTAAGCCTCCCAGGAGCCCAACTGCACACACTGCTGCCAGCAGCCTCACCAGCCTGTGAGCTAAAGCAACAGTTAGGACGAGAGTTAATGACTTCTGATACCAAAGTGAGCTAAGAAGAATTATTAAATATCTGCTTAATACACATAAAGCACAGAGACACACAGCATTGAGACAACATTGAATAAACTCTGTTCTGTACATGTACAACACTGGAGAGATCAAAAGAAAATCTACACAGAAAGAAAGTGCTGCTTTGCTGGACTTCTTATCACCACACTGCAGATTCAGATAGGTTTGATTCAGTGTATAAGTCTTAATTAGGCTTGTACTTTACATGTACAGCAGTGTGTGTTAAACAGCTCTATTGTTTTTTTTAGTACTAATGAAGCAAGATTGCAGTTGTAGTCTGAGGTTTGATGCCCATTAGGGTGGTGCAGTGCAGGATCTTACCGTGAGTTGTAGAATGAATCCCTTTTAACCAGCCCTGCACCCTCTTGGCCTCCTCCTCTCCTGACGTTTTTTCTGAGTGAAAAGGATGACTGACAGCCGTTGGGTTCTCAATCACTGATAATGTGTCTCCATCTAGACTCTATAAGAATTACAACAGGCAGGTCCTGAGCTGTACACGAGGCCCAGACCTCGTGTACAGCTTCTTCCTCTTAGACAATGTTCTGGCAAACACGCTTCTCTGTGACAAATGGTACCTGTGACTATCTGTTCCCCAACTACCTGTCAGGCTCTGTCAGGTTTAATTAGACACACTGTAATCCTGGATATTAGCTGCCACTGACCAGTCCAGATGTATGCAGCTGTCGGTGTGCACAGGTGTGCAAGTCATATGTCTCCTCACTAAGGAAAGTATGAAGGCCTGGCATGTCTTTTTTTATGTCTTAAACAACACCATTTTAAGTGCGTCATCAAGCTCCAACATGTTTTTGTAAGCAACATGCTGAGTGTTACAGTGGTTATATCAGATGTAATTCAAATTATACAATTTAGCACATTTCATCAAATAATTACATCTGCTTAATATTGGTGTTGCATTTGAGTATAGTTAAAGATATAAGCTTCACTGTAGTAATTAGCATAATGAATATACAGTATGTGTAGGAGCAGGAGCAGAAATTCTCCACAGCTGTACAGCATAGACCATAACATGCACATGAATTATTAAAAAAACATAAGGCAATGTGACACAAACAAGTGTAATACAGGTTTTAAGTGCGTACTACATATGTAAACAGCATCTGTGTCTGTAAATTGTGAGGGTACAAGTGAAGGTGAACATATGAGAGGTGGTGTTGTCAGGATTGTATACATTAGCGAATTGGAGAGTATATTTAGTCCCTTACCATGTTTTCCTTGCGTACAGTCCTAAGGAAATGGCAGTGGTGTCCGTGCTCATCTGTAGGCCTGTGCTGGAGGTAGAGAGGTCTGTCCCGCGCGCAGTTGATGCACCATTTAACAGAATGCAACTCTGGATTTTCCCTTCACAAAGAGACAATGAGGTCAGCAGTGGAGCAGAGAATGAGGCTGTTGTTTGCCTAGGGGGTCATGGGGCCTGTGGAAGCAAGCTGAACCAGGTCTTTGTAGGGGGGAGCATCTCCAGAGATACTGCCAAGCTGACTATTGATAGGACACCAGGCGGGTTGCTAGGTAACACTTTTTACCTGTGCCAAAAGATTGTCCATTTTCATCTGAGACACCTTATTACCTGACAGTTTGTAGGTTCTGAGAAAAGGTCATTATTGCAGATTGTTGAAAAGTCTCACATCATGTCAATCCCCATCATGTGGAATCCAAAGCTATCATCTCTCAACACTCAAGAACAAAATGAAGTCTGCTCTGTCTGCCCGCTGACAGATGACTTTCTCCTCTCTTCACTCTTTTAACGAATTCACACTCAGTTTTTTGACAATATTGTTATTCTGTAGTTGAAATACAATTTTCTGTTTTCCAAGTACAGTAGAAAAGGTGGCATGTGAACGGCTTCAAGAACAAATCATCAAGTCTAAAAATGATTTTTAAAAATAAGTAATTACTTCGTCAAGTCAAGTAAATCTTTATTGTACCCAAACGGGCAAACTTTGTTACAGCCTATTGGTAAACGTAAGACAACAACAGCACTGCATAGTTCACAGGCAAAGCATCAAAGCCACAATGAAATCGGCACAAAGAAACACTCTTGTGTCACATTGCAATAACAGTATATCTCCATAGAACTGAAACACATCAGCAGAGTAACAATATTTTATTGTTAACCAGCGGCATAACATCGAAATCAACAATTTTCCATCAGCTAAGAATAGTCACAAAAAATACATAAGTAAATACATTTGTTTTGTGTGTGTGTGCGTGTGGCTATTGGGTTAGTATTTGTATGTGTTGGTCTCGTCTGAGGGGAACCTGAAACAGGTGCCAGAGGGGAGGGACTGAAACTCCTCATGAAGAGCTGGGGTGAGAGTGGTCTGACAGAGAGGAATTTGCCCTCTTCACCACCTGACTATTGTACAAATCAGACAGATTGCTCTGCTGGACACCAATGATTTTACTGTTGATGGTCACTTTTTTTGACAGAGCATTTTTGTGTCTAGTGTTCAAATTGCCAAACCAACAGATGAAAGACAATGACTGAACTGATTTGATTTTTAAAAAAAAGGTCATCAGGGTTTTATCAACAGGAAATTTAGCACGTTTCCTTTAACAGAAATGTCACTGCCAACCTATTTTAAAAATCATGTCTGTTATCTTCAAACGTGAGCTTATTGTCTGTGATAGATCCAAGATTTGTAACTGACAACAGATTACACCTCTTGGCCATCAATGACAGTGCACCGAGTTGCAGGAGCATGGTATCTAAGGTCAATACACATGTCCTTTGTCTCCTTACACCATTAAAAAAATAATCAATCACAGGGCGGTGGCTAGATTCATCATCATGGAGGAAACTAACAATAACTGTGTCATCTGTGAACTTCAAGATGTATCTGTTTGTGAGCTGGCTCCTGGCTATTTACTTAGATGAGGAGGCTGGGTTGAGAAAGAACATGGTGAGAAAAACAGCTGTTTGATCTCTTAGAGATACGAGATCAAAACCTGTCCTCATTTAATTTCCTGAAAGATACATAGAAAATCTTATTGAGAAGAGATTGTTAGTTCGATCCTTTTTAGCTGAAAGGAACATTTGATGCAAGTTACTAATGCATCTCCCATATGCATGTTGTGGGATTAGAGAGAGTCCAGGTGAAGGGAACAACTGCCAGGAAGAAAATTCCTCCTCCTCTGACTGCCAAGTCGAATCCAAGAAATGGCCCAGATCTGTTTGGCTCATCTAACAGGTGTCATATGGAATTATTTGGAAATCAAACACAGAGTAATGAGCATTGCATCAGTGGTGTAAATTGGGTGTGATGGAGCAACAGCTGAAATTCATATCAGCAGGGTTGTAAGGTTAATACGGTTTGAAAATATTAGCTCCGTTGTGTTTTTTCTGCTGCAGAGGCAAACAGAAGAGCGAGGAGCACATAGCCGCTGTTTTATAAGGATTTTCATGTCTCCCTCTTCTGGTGAAACTTGGGTCATTTTCAGGGCTGTGTGGTGATGTTTGTTTGTCATATTTCATGCTATAGTGGTAAGTTGATTAATCAACAGACAACAATTAAAAACAATTTTGATAATTGACTTTTATCAAGAAAATATGCTAAATGTTGCCTTCTTAAATAAGAGGATTGATGCTGCAATTTGTTTTGTATCACTGTAACTTAGATATCCACATACAGTTGATCTGACTAAACCAGGAATTCAAATATAAATTGTGCTTTTTGGAAATCTTGATGAACACTTTTTTAAAATTAATTTCTTATATTTTATGGAAAAAACAATTATTATTAATTAAAAAATCTGATTCATTGATGGATATCTGAAATGAATCTGATATACCTGTAGGCCTAAGTGGTGCAGAGAAAATACTGGAAATATTTTTGTATAACCAAACCCATTTAACATCATAAACTGAAACTGCCTTTTTAAAATAGAAAAGCAATACCAGGTGAATGCAGACTTAACAGCAGGACTATTCTATAGGACTGCATTAATGGTAGTTTACACTATTTCATATACATCATAAGAAACAACCATAAAAACTATCTGGGCCAGTAAACTGTCAAGATCACGAAAGTTAATATATTAATGACTGACTGATGAGAAGTGGCTCATGTTCACCTTTTGATCAGACATTTAAGTTCATGAGTAAATCTTTTCAACATGACTACAACAATAACAATCTGTCACCATGCACAGAGGTGGGGCGGGGCCCAGATGCCCCAGTGTGAACCATATTCATTCATTTATTCATGTCCCACGCTGTGCGGCTCCACTGTGAAGAGGCTGGCTGCAGCCCAGTTTGGAGTGGTGTCTACCTCTCTCGTCTCCGAGGGGGGAAACGCTCTCCATGTTTGGTGCTGTGAGATTCGATCAGCTCCACTCTTATCTCAGCCATTAGTATGTGTGCCGCTCTCAGTGTCCAGACCTTGAACATCACATGCGGTCTCTCTCAGCCCCCTGTCAGAAATCCCACCATAGGTTCTAAGTGAACAGAACAGAGGGAAGCTTCTTTTTAACATTTGCCCAGCGTTTGCCTCGACAGGTTTTTGTCAAAGTCCACCCCACCGAGGCATTTAAAACTGATTCAGTGGTGTGTGGACCGCCATGAGAGTTGTACCATTGATACACGCGACCGTGACCTCTCAGCAGAGACGGGCATTAAAGGTTGGAGAGCCCACAGATGTAGGCAGGGCAGAGTGGAGCCTGTTAAACACACACAGCAAATGCCTCGGTGGATGTTTTTTTTATGTGATGCACACACCCACAGGCTTATCTCATGAGCTCAAGTACCCCTTCAAGTACCCCACCACCTGTCATGTTTCATGTGTGTTCCTCTAAACTGGTTTTCAATTTGGAGCTTGTACAAAGAAACGAATCAACATTTTGGGAAATATGATTCTCTTTCTTGTTTTAAGTTGGATGAGAAGAACAACACTGCTCTCAGATCTGTCGGCTAAAGAGAAGAGCGTTTGCTTGGCTGAGCAGGGTGAAACAGCTCATCTGCCCATGGGGAGTTGTTTTACCTCTGATATGGCCAGGCAATGCTTCCCCTTTCCAGTCTTTATGCTCACCTAACTGTCTCCTGCTGCAGATTTGACACTGGTATTGATCTTCAAATCTAACTCTCTCCCCCAAAATATCAAACTTTTCTTTAAACATGATGCTGTGTCCCAGGCTTGGGACTAGTTCATAAAAAAATCATAATGTCATGGTTGGGAGTCTCGGCCTAAACAAAGCTAGGGTCTACAGTACTCACTTGACTGACAGATCTTTCAATAGGACAGACAATGTAATGTGCTAAATTTAAGCAACTTATATGTTTAAATATTTAACGTTATGATTTATTTATTTTTGCATCATTAACATTTGCAAACAAAGCAACAAAGTGGGTCTGTATCATCACACAGAAGCACAAAATTCTCATTTTACTCAAGCTATACAGTAGTATGAGTATTACTGAATTATCAGAAGAAATCAGAAAACCTGTCATGCGTTTCAATCATCACACACATGTATGCATATTACAACCCCAGCCTCTGCAGAAATATCAGGACAGAATGAAAGGCGAGAGGAAAGAGAGGAGAAAATGGAATTTGTCCAATTTTTGGAGATATTACTTGATTCAGGCTTGGATAGTTTTGCTGTTTAAAGTGTGTCATGACATCCTCCAGCCAACTCAGGAGTAAATGATTGAATTTTTGTACCTGAGGAAAATCTGTCACCGAGCCAGTGATGTGGAAAGAGCATTAACTACTGTTTGGTTAGCTCGCCATAATATAGCTGTCAAATGGTCAGGATCAATAACTGTTCCACCTACACATGAGAGGGTACTGAAACATCTCTCTGCTGCAGACGGGTCCAAAATACAAGACTACAGGTAAAACACTTATTTTGTGGAAGCTCAAGTCTTACATTATATGAATATGAATGATCTGTAGGCTACAAGAAATTAAAATGTTAAGAAACTTTCTCAAGAGGTTGTCGCTCCATTGTGTGCAGTGTCATGACACAATCATGTGTTCAAGAGTTAAAACCCTGTGTAAGCTGTCCAGGTCATGATGCAGCACAGGCTGAGGGCACAAGTCACTGATGTGTACCTCAGCACAGAGTCATCACACACACTCAGAAACACACTCGGCACTCGGCACCGACTGCCAGGTTCTCTCAGTGATTCAATAGTTGTGCTGCTCTGCTGGCTGCCAGTGAGCTCTGCCTTCTGTGGAGCAATAAATCCTCTGAGCCTCAGCCCTTCGTGCAGACTGCAGTCCCCTCTAAGTCAGCCACGGTATCATACTGCCCTCTTGTGGTAAGTTTGAATGCTTTCAGATAAGGTCCATTGAGGATAAGTTAAAGTTAAACCTGGATTCACTTTTTGTGTAAACGTTCAGAAGCCCTGTTTTCATCTTTCATGCAGAGTATGTGATGTATGTGAATAACTTTGTCCTACAGACTTTTTCCTCAAACACTGTTAATGTGTTGTATTTACTGGTGAGGTGGCAGACCCGATGAAAATTGGAAATGAATGAATGAATGTGAGGAATAGCCTGTTTCATAGATCGACTTCATGGGTTGGACAGTTTGTGGTTTTTATAGTTCAAGTCTTTGACAACTATTTTAACATGGACGTTTTGCTATTCAGCATATTGTAATTACATGGTACACTGATGGTGACAGGTCTAAGCACGAGTATGGCCTCATAGGCACTAAATGGTATGCAGTTCTGTCTGTATTGAAAGCGGCAGGATGAATAAATAGCTGTCATGTATGTGTTTGTGTCTTGTCTTGTAGAGGCTAATGATAGTGAGGGTGGGTAAGAGCAGAGCTGCTCCCCACCAGATGGTGGGTAATGTGGTTTGCTTTAGCTGCCCACCACGCTCACTCTAATTAAACAGAGGAGATTACATTAACACCAGCTCCCACTCAATCTGCTCCTCCACTGAGCGTGGCCTTGGACTGAAGGCATAGCTCATATTGGAGGTGGCGGAGGGGGGGTTACAGAGGTGATTGTCATTTTAGACAGAGTCAAAATGACATATTTGCATCAAAGCTGAATTAATTTCTTATTAAGGACTCAAAAGTTAGAGAGAGTAAAAAAAAAAAAGAAGAAAGAAAGAAATGTTTCCGACCATATGGTTGAAAAAATGTTAGCACCTTTCCCACACTTTTTTTGCAGCCCCTGTTTACTCTGTATGTCCTAGAGCAAGGAATTCAAACTCCATCTGCTGCTGCATGACAGTGAATTGACCATAAAGATCTCAGGTTATGACAGACCCGAAGAATCCTGCAAATGTGAAGTCACAGAACAATTCACTGATTGAGCAATGAACGCTTACGTAAATTATAAGCAGGGCAGTAATTGGACAATAAAAAAAGATTATGCCATTAAAAATTTAAAAATTAATAAATCAATCTGTTGCTAAACAGCTAAGCAGATAATGGATGGTGTAAATTAATTTGACAATGCATTTTCCCACAGGGAAATTAATACTTGATTTTACAGATAAACAATAGCTGCTTTTTAAAAGGAAATTAATCTGGGGTTTTTTTTCCACTGAAATTGCAGTTTAATGTATTAATAAATTTATTTTCTTTCCCATTTGCTGACTCTTTTAGCTTTGATGAAAGACTCTCTCTGAATCTTGGATTGTCACGACTTTGCTTAAATGCTGTTATATCAGAGAGGAGCTCTCAGTGGCTATGACCTGAATGTGTTGATGCTGCATGTAGCTGTGAAATAGAAAGAAAAAGAATATTAAAGAATAATATCCTGTTTGTTTGCATCACTAACAAGTTTCACTCCAGTACCCTCGACCTCACCCCAAATTAAGCTTATGTCATTGGTTCCCGACATTTGTTTTCTCTTATCTTATTTCATACATCGATAAGTTGTGAGCTCCACAAACAGTCTTTTTTTCCTCTTTCATGCTGTTTCTTCCAAGTTTATCATCTTGAAAACCATCACATGACCCTAGAAGCACTGATTCATGTTGTGTGTTCAAGAGGTGTGAGGTGGTTGACCCAGTCAATTTATAGAATCTCCTTTCGGGCATCAGCAGTGTTTAAACGTTTGTTTTCCTAATGACATTTACACATATCTTCACAATGTTTGCGCTGTTGTTCAGTGGACATGAGTTTAGTGGAAAGACATGAAGAGAGTTACATGTTTTAGCTAAAATAAAGCCTGAATTATTCCTGTGGTGAAACGAGTGAGCTGAAAAAACCCAGAGCTCTAGAAAACAAGAGAGCATGATCATTGCAGGAACAGACTGTAAACACTGCAGCCTGGAATGTAGCTGAAGGGTTTGAAGTCATATACAGTAGCCAGGAAATAGATTACACAATAAAACATTCAGTATTCTCAGAGGCCGCTCAGACTTTATGGGAAAACGACAAGGTTAGAAAAGGAAACCAAAAAACACATTGCACCAGTACAATAACCTGCCAAATCCCAAAGGAATTAGGCTAACATAAAGACCCAATAAATTAAAAAAAAAAGTGCAGTAATTAAGAAGTCTCACTATCACTGTTCTGTGCAGCGAGCAACTAAGATTCTGAATCTTAGCTGCTTTTAACATCTGGGATAAAACGGAGGCCAGCTGTGGCTCTGGCAGAGCGCCATCAGGTCACCACAGACCCTGGAATGACTCCAGCTGTGTGCAAGTTGCCCAGATGACTCTGACTCTATAAACAGCTCGAGAATGTGAAGCTTTGTGGCAAAAGCCAATAAACTGTTTAGAGGGATCAGCAGCGTTGTCTTTGTCCAGATGATGGGCAGAGCTAAAGCAGTGCTGTAAAGTCAAACGCTCAGGTTGAATCAATGGCTGTGGAGGGAGGAGTCACAATTACCCCTGGGGTACATGTACAGTTTCTGTACAGCATGTGGAAAAAATGGAGCAAAATTTGCAGTGTGCTTTGATATGATTTTGCATGCGAGTAAGGAAGCCTGAATGGTTAGTTAAAGTAACAGTTTACAGTATCTTGATAGGTAAAGGTAACAATAAAATCATTGTAAAACGTTACGAAAGTAGAGAATAAATGGTCAGAATGATTAGCTATAAATACAAGAGTGCACAATTAGAAAGGTTGATAAATGGTTCTAAGAGACTTTTAAGGTAATTTATGGATGGTTTGGCCAGAAATATTCTCGGCTGTGCCCAGGTGGTAGAGTGTCCACTAATTAGAAGCTTGGCGGTTCGATTCCCAGCTCCTCCAGTGTGCATCATCCTCAGGCAACCCAACACATCATAGCTGTATGAAAGTTTGTGTGAATGTGGCTTTCATTGTACAGTGATCTGTGCGGTTGATAATACCAGAAAAGTGGCATAAAAGTGTAGCCAAACTAAACATTTGACTTTTCAGTTGTATGAAAAGCCTTCAGTGTTAAAATCAATTCAAATGAGGACATTCAGAACATGACAGGTGTGTTGACAAAAGAGTGAGTTCACCTTTAAGAGGCTGTGGGGACACGTTAGACAAAAAAGGCTGGGGCACAGGATGCATAAAATAGTAAACTGTTTTATTCTTTTTTTAACCATGCCACTGAACACTGACGCATACAGAGTTGTGCCTGAATCCACACTGAGAAAACACTTTCACACACTGTGTTACAAAGCTGTAATGAAGAGGGATTTTACTGCACACATGGCAAGAAGAACAACCCTGATTGGATACCAGGTCGAGCTTTGATCTGGCCCTGAGGTAGACAGACATTGACATAATCTAAACAATGCTAATCACATCCTTCTAGGACACATCAAATAAAAGGACATCTGCATTATCACAACATAGAAAGATCAAAGAAAAAACCCCTTTTCAAACAAAAGTGCTCTATTTCTTTTGGTCCACCGAGGAAATCCATTTATAGTGCATGTTCATGTAGAGTAGATACAGTGAATGTGTGTTTTCATGGCACTGAGTGTTGTTGGCTACTTAAGGAGGCATTGGTAATGCCCACACATGCCAAGATTTGCTATACACACAGTTTTCTTCCAAAGATCTCAGTCCATTGTCACTTTGAAGGAAATAATTTGAGACAAGCGTGTACTTTTACATCAAAATTGCTTGGAACTTGCATCAGAGTATCAGCCACTATCACAGTATGTTGCTTCTCAGTTGCAATGTTGAGACAAAGTGGATCTACATGGCAGTCTATCTTTAATTAAGGAACAATAAACAAACACCCAGGAACAACTACCAATAGCACAGACCCATGTACTCAAGCACATCGATGCGCTACTTATAAAAGAGGCACAAGGGAGGGATCTTAATCAAATCAGAGACTTATAAAACACACACTTTAAGATGTTTCTCAAATCATACCAAATGTAAACAAATAGCAAATTACTGTAATACAAAAATACAACATGTTTAACTCTATAAGGCCTGTGTTAGGCTCACATAAGGGAATAACATACCATGACAGTTTGAACATTACGGCTACACTACAACTGACAATAACCTGCTCATAGTGATTCAATGTCAGAATTTTCTTTTCATGTTTTGTAAAAAAAACAAAATGACTTCTTTTCACGTTTTCTTTAATTTTCTTCTAGAAAATTCTGATTTTGTGATTTTATAAGACATCTATATATAGGTAATGATATAAAACTACACATAAAGCCATGTTGAGGCTCTTCGCATTTTTTACACACTGCTTGACCATTGAAGTTATGACGAATTTGTTAGAAAATTAAAACAGCTAATGGATGAATAGTTTTGCAGTAGGTTTAAAACAAAGAGGTAGAGCTCGCTCTACTAGAAATCATCCCAAGAGACACCGACTGTGTGATGAAAACCAGTACATATTTGGTAACAAATAAACAACATATAAATAGCAAAACCTATTTCTTTGCAAGAGTAACTCAAACTGTGAGCCAGTTACCTCGAAACAAGAACACCCACTGCAAGAAAGACAAGGCAATTAAAGAGATCAGGCTTATGAGGTCAAAACGTGGCAGCCATTCAAGTAAAACATGCAAAAAATAAACAACTCAAAAATAAAAATCCAATAGCAGAAAGAAAAAAACAAAACAAAACTGAGAAGTCACAGGAAATTAGGAGAGAAACCTTGCAAAGTTCAGCCAATCAAGCCTTCATGGAATTGTTTTCAACACCTACTGCACAATCATAGACGTTGACTCAGGTTGCCTGATGGTTTAGCAATCAAAGCTCCTGCTACACATACAGGTCAGCAGTCGCAGCCATTGTGGCACTGAAATTAACCACAGTGGATCCATTAGAGATACACTTGTTATCAAAACTGAATGTGTTTGTGTGTGTGAGAGCGGGAAAGACTCTGTATGTTTGTGTGTATTTGGGCTGAAACAGTTAAGTCGTCAGAAACCTGTCAACATTTTACATAATCAATGAACTGTTTGTCAAGTTATTTTCAGAAAGATGCAAAATATTTGCCCCCTCAAAACGTGGGAATTTGACCTTGAGCTTCATCTGTTTTCTAGTGAACTGTCAGCTGGACAAAAGTGGTTGTTTAAAGGTGTCACTTTGACAGCAGCATTTTCTAAACAGTTTAATGTTTATTTGCAAAAAAGAATCAAATTAATAATGAAACTAATCCTTATTGGCATCCCTAGTGTGTACATAAATTTGTGTTGTTAGGTAAAAACCTTTTATCTTCCAGAATGACACCTTCCCACAATGCATTTTTCAGCTTATCCAAAAAGAGTCTGAATTTTTTTAAACCCATAAAGAAACATTTAATCCTTCAACTTTACAAACAAGAAATACTGGAGTTTTTGAGGTTTTCACCCAACTATACGTGTGTGTGTGTTTGTGTGTGTGTCAGATTGTGCGTGGGGTCCAAGTCCTGCTCAGACGTAACAGACGTACAGGTAAGTCTTTTCTATCCTCCAGTCCGCCGGCACATCCTCAGGTTTGTGGCCCTTCATGTGCTTCTGCATGGCAGCCAGGCTCGGGCAGAAGTCCTGGCAGATGGTGCACTGGTACGGAGACGCTCCGTTGTGAGTGCGCAGGTGCTTGATCATAGCTGAGTAGTCTCTGGACCGTTGGTGACACAGCTTACACTCAAATGGCTTCTCACCTGAAAAATTCAACAATACAGCATTAACCTTGCAGACCCAGAGCTAGAGGCCTGCCAGGTGAAACAGGATTCACCTCTATTTCAGTCCATTGAACTTACTCTGGTGTGTGTGTGTGTCCGTCAGTGTCATTGAGCATGATGTTAGTTTCTCTCTGACCTCTTTGAGACATTAGAAGGGAATTTCTAGGAAATTCAACTTTTTTTTTTTTTGCACACAAAAAAGATTTTGTCTAGTAGTTTAATAGCATTTTTCAGTCAAAGTTAATTAGTTTATCTTAACTTAACAATAGTGATAAGGATTTTCTGTACTTATCCTCCAATTTTTAATGCTCTTTATTCCTAAGAAAAATACATCTTTGTTTGATATGGAGCAATTTTGGCTGTGGATATTATTTCTATATTTCTGTTATTTTCTAAAGCCCCATGAAAAGAACCTCCAGCCAATGTGTTTTCATTAAAGACGTGAATCTTCAAAAAACAGGCCACCAAAATACTTGTGTTCTTGAAACAGAATAAATCATTACCCAAAACCGCTGGGTGCTGTAGTTTTGCGTAAATGTTACACAAACAGGGGCATTTGTAACCGTTTTCATCTGCATATGATTAAACATTTAGTGAGTATTTACAGCAGCAGGACGGTGTACTGGCCGTGTTCATCATAATGAAGGAACTTGTAACTAAGTGCAACAGTCTGCTTCTTTGATGTGTTTTGAATAGTTTTTCAACCACACAGAAGCTCCGTGGCTTTGACTATATAGAAAATAGTCTTGACTCCTCAGTAGGATCAGTTCATTGCTGGGTTTGCCCTTTTCGTGGGATAGTGAGACATACTGCAATTGAGAGCGAGACATAATTCTATATTTTTCATGTCTATTTAATTAAAAAATATTGAATAAGACTAAGCTCTGTTAACAGCACCTGCAGACCCTGCTCTCTCCTGTGTGTTTGAGTGTTGTGTTTTGGTCTGAACTCGCACCTGTATGTACACGGTAGTGTGTCTCTAGCTGGTGTTTGAGGCTGAACCTCTTCCCGCAGCCGTTGCACTCGTAAGGCTTCTCTCCTGTGTGGATGCGTTTATGGCCCCTCAGCGTGCCGTCGTCTCTGAAACAGCTCCCGCAGAATTCACACTCAAACGGGTGATCGCCTGAAAACACACACGCCGTGTCACGACAGCAGCCACAACACCAGCACAGCCCATTATCATGCAAAGACATTAAAGGCTAACTTTATCCTCGACACAACATGGTATAGCGCATATGTAGCTGCGTAGGTCAAAGAGTCACACAGCCCTTTGTGCACATGCATATCAAGCGGGGAAATAATGTGCTTTCAAACGTTGCTAATGTTATGACATGAGGACACTCCTCGTGGCTGTCTGCTAATAGCTAATAAAAGTCCTCCAGGCATGTGCTGCTCTGTTCTCTATACTGTAGTTAATCTATTTCTCTCCTAGGCTGAGGGTTTGACTCATCTCCAATGACCTATGTGCCTCATTATCTCAGTGTCCACAGCAACAGCCAAGTCAGAGGATACATTGCTCTCCTCATTACAGGCCGATTCTCCCCAATCCTCCACCCCACTGCGGAGCAGATGACATTTACAAAATGTTACTTCCAAGCAGAATGGCATACAAACAAGATACGCTGCCATGGCCAAAACTCCCTTCACTTCTGTCTCTTCACATCAATTATGTATTTCTCCTGTCTAGACATCAAGCCGTCCTGACAGCTGGGAGTGTTATTTAAGGTAAAAGAAGAAAGGGGGACATCTTTTCAGTAAATATCTCTCCGTCTCCTGCGGCACTAAGACTCACCCTCGGTAGAACACACAGACAAGTCATTTCCATTTGCTTTTCCTTCAATATTTATTTGGGTTTCCTCTATCATTTTGGGTGAACCACACTAGAACTGACAGCCGTGAATTGCAGAAGCCCAAAGGCTGTATAAGAACCCAAAATATAAACAGGATGAAATTGCCCAAAATATGCACCGGCCATAACGGTACAGTGCTGTCATCAGAGAAGTGAGTCATCTTATAGAGAAGGAAAAAAGGAGGGTGGGAGAGGATGCATGCAAATTGACTAAAACCTGAAAGCCAATAACCTAAGGAAATTAACCCAAATACAAAAATAAATACCCACCGTCTTTGTCTGGTTCTCAACATATGCATGCGTTTGACACCAAATGTGTATGTCTTGTGACGGGAGATGACAGCACAGACGGCAACGGCGGTGCAAAAGATCCATGTCTTACCCGTGTGCGACCGCAAGTGTCTTTTGAGGGTGGTGTGGCTGGGGAAGGGGCGCTCACAGTGGCTACAGATGTAGCTGTGCATGCCTGCATGGACCTCCATGTGCTGCTGCAGGGCCTTCTGGGTCTGGAAGCGCTTTGCACACAGCAGACAGAACACCGCCATGTCAGTCCCTGGAGAACGCACAAGACACAGACGCACAGTTATTTCAGTACCATACACAGACAGGGCCTTAAGTGGGGAAACTGGGTCACTTCAACTTTGTGTGAGTCCTCAGAGGGAAAAGCTTCTTTCAAAGAGCAAGTGCCTCTACCTAAACTAACTCCCCTAAAAGCCCAGAGGCACTTTCTACTGTGAGTCTTTATACGTTCTATTTTAAACCATGAAAGTCATTGTTTTCTTTAAGAATTTCCCACACAATGCACAGCATGCCAATCACACAATCAATGGCTCCTTCCTGGTGTGTTAGATGTGTAATTATTCTCTTCATTCCCCATCAGGAGTCAGCTACAGCCTGTGAAGTCCTCTGTCTCTGTGCTCAAAGAGCGGCTGATAGTAGCTCCACCCTAAATGATGCCTACACTATGCGCTCCGTGCAGAATGTTAAGTAGTGATATCAAGCCATTAAAGGCAGGACTGCAGGAAAAAACACAATCCAGTTTAATCCTGTGTGTGACCTGGCATCTCTTTGGGGCTGCTTTCCTGTTGCACAGAGTGTGGAGAGGAATACAGATAGGGAGTCGCTGGTAGGGTAGTTTAAGTCAAAATGGCTTTGTGAAGAAGATCCATTGGCTGTCATACAGTCAACACTTGATCTACAGGCTGTGAATGCCAGGATGGATTGGAGTGCTGGCATACGAGTGTTTGACTGTGTGTGTTTTGACGAGTGCAAACTCATATGTGTGGTAAGACTGAGAGACTGGTTAATCAGCTGCATTGGACATAATGTGCATGTCCTGGAGAGTGAGGCTTTAATGTGAGATTATGAGGTCCTTATTTCTCTGTCTGCTCAGGTTGCAGATCATTTACAATGCTAGCAGGTCCCATTGCTCCTGACTCAGATTCAATCAGACATCTCCAGCGGAGGATCATTAGTAAACAGAGGACTGTGCCAGCACTTCATTGGAATTCAAGTGGGGTTGCTGTGTCGCATTTAAAATGCAGTCTGATGAGGTCCACTAAATCAAATCATTTGTTACTGTTATTGAAGTGCCTTGAGGCAACTGGCAATTAAATTGGAATTAACGCAGGGAAAGGGATACAGCACACTCATACTAAGAGGGAAGAGTGTCAGACACTTGCTTTAGGTTCAATCAAGTTAACAGACAAGCCTGTTCAAAGCTGAAAGAAAAAGAAACAAATCAAGAAAATTCACATTTCAGAGATAAATCAGGAACATTCACTGTGTGTTGTTTACTAATCCACGAATCACAGTTTGCTCAAACAAACAAGACGCTTTTCTTAGTCTTAACATTTCACAGATAAGTACAATTCGGAGTAAACACACAAAGCCTCCTCTTTGAAATTATAGCGCTTGTTTTTGAACCTAGTTTTGAAATGTTTCCTCCGAAACGGCTCTAATAGAACTGATCATTCGTAATCATTAACAGAAAGAAGACAGGATGAAAGACATTCCCCGATCTTAACAATCCTATGGGGAGGTGAGCTGGTGGAATGAACTGCACCTGTTCGGAGGCTTTATCCCGTGGACTCTTGCACAAAGGTTACACAATGAGGTTCAGGCCCTCATTGACCAAGCCCATTAGTCATAGGCTACTCACACAACTCCTACAATCCCTGTCTTTATGCTGTCGACTAATGACCAAGGCCCTTTCTCACCCACGGATCACAATATTTTAGTTGAAGACAAAAGACCCTCCATTCTCAACGCCTCTGTATCCTCCCCACCCCCCTCATCTGCTGACCATACAGGAAATCCTTTCACTCTCTAACCAGCTTCACTTTCTGCCTGAGTCATACCTAACTAATGCCAGTTCACTATGCGTCGTGCAACTGTGCAGTCTGGATAATGATCAATCTAAAAATGGCTAAAGACATCCAAGCAGCACAAAATGCAGTCGCTGAATGACCTGTGGTGTAGAGCTTTGATGCGCTTTAACTAGTTTCTGTGGTAATTCCCGCTGCGGCCAGAAGGGGGAGTGCTTTCTGTTCCAATGTGTCCAGTTTAGTTCAGCTGCAGGCAAAGCAGAGCAGAGCCCTTAACAAACTGAATAACACATTATCCACCTTGTAGTTACTTCAAAGCTACTTTAATTATCCTCCCTCTACTCTCTTTACTAACTCATCATATATTGTAAATGGCTGTTTAAATGTATCCCAGCATGCTTTGTTCTGCCTGCTCCCAAAAGTTTCTCATTCTGGTTTGTTAAAGGAGGTAAACCGTTCCTCCCTGACACACTCGCAGACACTCACAGACGTATATCCTGATCCCTCTGTCACCAACAATACTGAAACTTGACAAAAGAAACATGACAAATATTCTGTCACAAGAATCTCACTCTTGATCTCAGGTTGACACACAGTGACAACAGCTCTGCAGTCGTTTTCGATTTTATTCCGCGCAACCGACGCTGAAAATAAAAATGACAAATAATGTCTTGAAGTGTAAACAAAAACCTTCGGAGGCAAGGAAGTGTTTGTATGTGTTAGTGGTGGCATTTCGCCTCGCTGTGCTGTTAACTTTTCAAACGAAAAGGATTTGCAGTCGTAGAGTTTTCCAGTAAGCTTTGGTAATAAGTGCGGAGGAGCTTCTTTATGAGAGAATAAGCCCTAAAGTTGGCTGTCATTGCCCCCTGCTTTCTCACCCTTAACCAGACAATGGGCCTGGGATTTGGGTTTTAAGGCACAGGATGACCCCCTGACCCTTGGCCCTCAATGGGGTAAATACCATGTAATCAATGGTATTCCTCAAAAGGCTGAAGAGTTGACTGTGCATTGTGTTTAGTGGGAGGGAGCCTTAACAGTGGGAATAATGATTTACTTTCAAGCAATTCTGCTATGAGGCATGGATACAAACATTTACTTTGTGCGCTATACTACCGAGCTGCTTGTCTAATGCACAATTAGTTTTGTAATTTGGGGCAGTTTGAGGTTTTTCTGTTTTTTCATCATATCTCCACTAAGGCGATGTGTACGCTCATGTGATTTAACATGGTCTGCCTTCATACATCTGCCACTTATTCAGTCCAACTGAGGTGGGAGCCAGCCAGGCTCTCACGCTGCCTAAGAAACAAAACCATGTGTCTAGGCAACCAGATAGGATCATGGTCCTTGTTGGGGTGAAGTGTTCAAGCTAATCCCTTCATTCACAAATAAGCGCAGCCTGTTTCTTTTCAAGCGGCAAACAAAAGTTTTCCCACCCTGAGAATCTGGGAGTAAACCCACTGCAAATTGAACAAGAGATTGTATTCAGTGACGGCCGCAAATCTGTATAATTTCTTCTGTGTTAATCTTAACTTTAGTGTCCGCTGCCCACCATTTACACTGATTTGTCAATAATTTTACTTTCCGTTTGCTGAACTCCACAGAAACAAAAACATCTCATGGTGGCTGTTATGTTGTAATTATAATTTGCCCTATTTAAAAGAATCCCTTCAGAATTTGATCTGTGGAGGTATTTATTTCAGTAAATTGTGAATGACAGCCAAGTCAACGCTAAACAAATCCCCTGCTGCTCTGAAGAGGACAAGGAATTTCACAGATTTCACAAATTACAATATTACATCATGGCTGATCATGTCCATCAGCTAAAGTATGCAAAGCTATGGACCATTTCCTGAGGCCCTGCTCAGTGTCTATACAGTTTGCTCACTGTCTGCTTGCTCACTGATCCCCCAGTTAAACATACACACACGGTCATGCAGGCAAAATTATGTGCCAGACCTCACATGACCTTGTGCATTCATACTACTCTATGTGATCATACAGGCGCTTCCTGTAGTTGTGGCGACTCGAGAGGCGGCACACACAGACACACAAACACTACAGTACCTTAAACAACCCCGGGTGCTCATCAGTAGACTGCTAATCTACCCGAGTGAGGAACAGGCGACTCAATAATTAATGCAACAAGAGATACGTTGCTCGTGTTTAACCACCATTCCATGGAGCGGTTCATTGAGGTCACACACCGTTTCATTCGCCTAAATTCCAAGAATGTTTACAATATTTTCTCGATATACTGTATTTCACTTTGCAGGAAATGATGGGTCTTCCTATAGCTTTGTGTGTCAGCGCAAATAAATACGGGGGGACACAATGAGCAAACGGAGCACAGTTCAATTCAGTTTAAGGCTTGTACGCATTACAACCGAGTATTAACAGGAGAGTGCAATATGATGACGGACACTCAATTAGGCGAGCTAAAAGGTCTGCATTAAGAAGGCAGTATTATAAAGCCTGGGCTGTATCTGAATGGACTACAGGACGGTTTAATTAGGGTTCGGACAGAAGGTAATATTATTCACTTGATGAAGCAGCCCGTAATGTGTGGAAACAGTGCAGCTGCTGTGAGTACACAAAGGCAGCACTCTTGTGGCCTTTGCCTTGAAGGCAAGGTGGCAAAATGGTCGGCCACTATGGTCTGAAGGATATACAGTCACTTTCTGTGTTTGCTGTGGATGAGCTACAGACTTGAGTTTTCCAATATTGAAAGCTTAGCGTCCCAGACCCTTGACTTGCTCTGATGAAACAAACCCCTTTGTTGTGAGAGCAATTCGGAGACAGATCCATTCTTTTATTTTGGGCACTGACAAGTGGGTCAGAGGAGACTATGACAGTGCTGTGGTGAGGAGTAAACAGCAGCACATGATGTTGTTTTCCTCTCAGTCCTGGCATCCAACACCAACAGCAATCCTCTTGCCCTCAGGAAGTCCTCACATACCCCCCACCCCCCTCCCTTCCCCCCGTCCCCCCCCCCCCCAACCCCCCCCCCCCCCCCCCCCTCCCTCCTCTCTTTGATCTCTAACTTCAGCAACCCACGGCCATTCACCTCTGACATATCAAAATGGCTAAAGAGACTTTCACTGTAAACTGGTCTTGCAGCCAGTGTTGCCAAATTGCTTCAGAGTAAGGTCTCCCAAAAGTAGTATTATTTCCCCTCCAGAGGAGGTGGACAGCAGTGTTGCAGCTGCTGAGGTCTGACAAGTGTTAATCTGCTAAGAGGAAACTCATTTGGCTCACTGGTTATGCCACATGGTAAATTAAAGCCGTGGCTGCACCATCGGCACTGGGCACTAAAACATCACGTGTGTTTTTAGGAGAAATAAAATCCAGGTGATATTTATTAAATCTTTTAACTGAGTTGGAACAGTGTCATAATTTCCCCACATAACCTCAACACAGCTGATTGAATTACCTGCAGCTCATGTCATCGGCTGTGAGAGCTACAATAAGAGTCAGTAAAAAGGGTCATGCGTCACAGCAGACTGAGCTGAGATCATGACAAAATGAGAGAGTAATGCCCTCCTGTACCCTGCTCTGAACACGGTGCCAAGCTGAAACCGAGCTCTGGATGTTTACAACTCAGAGAGATGAGGGTAGAAACTTCTGGGCATCGTTAACACCCCTCCATGTCCACATCCATTAACTATTCATACTGTGTGTGCCACCTGGAGTTACAGTTACATGCCAGTTCTCCTGAGAGGGTTATCACCTTTCTCTGACAGTAGCAGAAAAGGTGTGGATTCAGACACTGTCAGGCATATGTAACGTCTGACAACAATCCCCCTGTTTTTCACAGTCAGAGTTAAAAACATGTGTTAAGGCCCATCACTCCAAGATCATGGGATAATACTATATTTAGGAGGTAAGAGTCGCTTCAATCCAGGTCATACATACGCTATAGGTTTTATCAGTGATTTCACCGATGCCATTACCTTGTTGTCAGTGTTTGAGTATCAAGCGGTTACTCACAAGATTGTGGGTTCATGAACAAGTTGATGTTTATCTTATTGACATAAAAAGAGAAAAACTTAAAATAACTTTTCAAGTTACTTAGTTACATTAATTGTTGATTAATCTGCCAATTATTTTCTTGATCTGTCATTTGGTCAATAAAATGTCAGAAAATAGTGGAAAAACTGCCATAATTTCCAGTTCCCAAGGTGAGATCTTCATCGAAGAGCATTATTTCTTAAAATGGTAGAAGAGTAAGGAATCATCAAATGTTGAAAAATTCAGAGAAACCAGTAGAAGCATATTTGGGGTATTTATGATTTAAAAAATGAACCATTAGCAAACTGCAGATTAATTTGCTCTTGATAAATTAATTAACAAACAGTTTTAGCTAAAGCACCCGGGTGCGTGTGCTATAAATGATATTTGAAGTCATTAAAAGTTTTCTTTATTCAGATTTTTGGAAGCTTTCCCCACAAGGTGTCAGGGATCAAACAATTCACATGAGCATTCCTTCCTTAAATTATCAAAGAGCTAAAAATATTAAACACACCATGTTGGCAGAGAATATTCAGAACCCTGGTACATGACCCATCAGTTAACTGGATTAATACTAATACATTCATATATTATATTTTTGGTGAGCTCGTGTGGTGGGATTTAGCATTTTTACTTAGGTGCACAGGTATTATATGTTTAATGTATTTTGTGTTCAGTATGTGTTTATGCCCCATGTTTCACTTGGCTGCAAAACTACATTCTCCAGTGGCACAATAAATTAAAGTCCAATTCATTAGAGAAAGTCATTAGTTAATTAAGCCTTATATGTTGGACTTAGTTATAAAATGGTACTAAAAGTAATAACAACACTCCTGAAACTAATAATAGTAATACTCATACAATTATTAATAATACAAATACCAATTAGGTGAGAAAAAACATTTGTGTTCTTTGGCTTTCTCCTGATTTTAGTACTTATTAATTCACTTCACTGTCTGTCTAACTTCTAATTAACTAGCACTGTTCGGTTTCTTTGTTTGCCTGCCTCTGTTAATTTTAATAGTAATTTTTTTCTAAGAATTGCTCCTCAAGCAAGTTGTTCCACACATGAAGAGTCCAGATTGCAAATCTCACCATCTAGGTTGTGCAGTCACTCAGCCAAAAAGCACAACTTTAATAAAAAAAAAAATATTTTGACTCATCCGTGTGCCAACTGTTAATGGCAGACACTCGCTGGACAGGAAAGGATTTTCTTCATTTGAAAATACTGAAAACTATAAAAGGTGCATTGTGGTGTTGTGTGTGTCAGTGTAGGGTAAATAACTCCTCGGTCGCTCTCAGGCAGCAGATGAGAATAGCGTCTGTGAAACTGTAATACTTGCGCTGTAAAGCAGCGGCCGTGGTGAAGTAGCATGCAGTGGGTCTGGATGCCAACAGATATTAGTGGGTGATATGTGAGAGGGCCTCCCACCTCCATGTTGATAAATTATGGAGCATAATGACAGGAACAGTTTAACCCTGCCAGCATGACAAGCAACTTCAGACCCACAATCACAAGTCCTGTAGTCATGGTTTACTCAACAGGTCAATGCATGGCGCCCTGGTTAAACAGAACAAGTGTCAATGTTGGGGGTGTCGGTGCACGTTTGTAAAGTACCTGTGTGCGTTTGCCTGTGGGCTTCCAGAGCATCCTCCGAGGAGAACGTCGCTCCACACTGATCACACACCAGCGCCTCTGCAGGAGCTGTAGATAAAACGTATCTTGATCAGTCATAAACACAGACATGCGTGTCTGCACTTGTAGAGCAAGTCAAGTAATTTAGCATTTATAGAGAACTGTGAAGAAAGCGACAAGAGAGGAACAAAGGCACCCTATTTCAGAAGTCACCAAAGATGCCTGCTTGTCACACACTTGCGCTTTTCAGGTGTTAACACAAGGAAGCAAATGCACAGAGTACAATGGAGCAGAGGAAAGCGCAATAAAAACACAACTCAGGACAAACAAAAGCACCAGACAGGGTGCAACAGGCCTTCTTCTTGACAAAAAGGAGCCAAGCTGAAGAGTTTTATTTACCGTGCCCTGTTATCAGTCTCTGAACAGTGAGCAGACTGTCTGCCTGAGAGGCCACAGAAGGACTGGGTGTTCTCTCTACAGCAGACGCTTCCCGCCTGCGGCACATCCCTTTATCAAAAAAACACTTCAGAGTCAACACCCCAAATCCCATCGCATACACTGTAACTACAGTTCCCAGTTCACCTTTGGAATGCCCTTGTCTATTCTGATGAAGACATGAAACAGACAAGTATGCATAGCGCTTGCAGAAACATCCAATCCTTGTTCTGCACTCACCTCACACCTGCACAGACAGACACATAGGACAGATGCACGCGCACACACACATGAACCCGCATGTGCTCACTCACACACACACACACTCTCTGTCACACACAGGCGCGCACACACACACACACACTCACTTTCACAGCTGTTTGGATGTGGGTTGGCTCTCACAGAGATGTAAATCGGTTGCAGATCCATACTGGCCCAGGGCTCATTCACTGATCTATTTTCTGCTCAGCTGGCTTTAAATGAAGTTAAAATGACTCATTAAAACACCCACAAGCTTTGGGAACTCTGAGCGCTACAGCCTAAATGTGGTCCTCTTTCAACTCTTACGATGCCTCTATACACAGACACTGTGCCACTGTTCCCAGCGCTGCACACAAATAACAAAAAAGCCCCAATCTGTTCATTTCTAAAAACAACAATTTTTGAAAACAAACTGTTACTGTTTGGGATGGTGCGTTTTGTTACACGGCACAAAAATAAAACTTGGTTGAGAGAAGTCTTATATGGTAGTAACACTGGAGCAGTGTTGTAGATCCTGATGTTGTGTGACGCTGTCCAGTGTGGTGTGTTGTGTTGTGTGAGATTGTGTGATAAGGGAAGAAGAGAACATAGTGCATTGTCTTGTGCAGTCAAAGGCACGGAGTGTGCTCTCATCCATAAACCATCAAACTGTCTCCAGACGCGGCTGCAATCGTCCTCCATCAAAACACTTTGTCTGGCATACCAAAATAAGAGCCAGCATCGAGCTGAATACCAAATCAGCCCATTAGAGCAGTGGAGCACTCGCTCCTTAGCAACCAGCGGGATCTAAGGCTGCTATACCGAAATACACAGTGACAAAGAAATGAGATCCACATCTCTCTTTTTTTGTAGCATTATGGGTTGACATATTGGGATGGGGAGAGTTTATGCAAAAATTCAAATTAGGTTAAAGGTGCTGCTGTTGTGCATGTCACTGCGAATTGAAAATCAAAGCGTGTTGTTGAGGTCTGCAAGTAACGCAAGACAAAGCGCGCGTGTGTGTGTGTGTGTGTGTTTAGGGTTGTGCAGAGGGTATAGACGAGGAGGAAAAAACGGGACGACTCAGGTGAAGTTTAAAGAAGCAGATTCTCTCTCATCTGTCAGCAGTATGTCATTCCCGAACAAGGGACCTCGCCTTGTCTATACACATATTCCAGTTGAGGTTTCTGTTTTAGTTTCATTTTTAGTCCCTGATCCACCCTCCCGCCCCCACCCCTCTGCTCCTCTTTCTCTATTTTGGATAAAGTAGCTGGGAGAGCAGTCAGGTCTGATTAAGTCTGCATTTGGGTACAGTGTGTTCCTGGACACACATCTGCGAGCGAGCCATCACACACGCTTCGGAACACTGGCAGAACACCCAGGCCTGCCGGCAGCTGATGATGTCATCACTCAGAAGGGGCAGAGCTGGCGAGCTGCCAGAGTCTCCGAAAAAACACAGAAACGATTCAAACGGAGAGAGAGACTAGAGAGAAGGACGGGGAGGAGAGGAGAGGAGCGGGGGGGGAGAGGTACATAGACCTAAGCATGGAAAAGAAAGCATGATCCAAGCACTAACTGGTGGGAGGAGGGGAGGGGTGGGGGGTTGTAGTATGAACAGGTGCATTTGAAAGGCCGCACTATCAAGAGGCTTCATAAGCACAGAATACTGCGAGATGAGGAGTGCGAGAGTTACTAAGTACCTGTGTGAGACAGCATGTGCATCCTTAGCCGCATGCTGTCCTGGAAGTGTTTGCCACAGTATTCACAGCCGTGGCCCTTCTCCTCGTTATGCAGCCTCCTGTGGAAAGACAAACACTAATGTGAGCGTGTTAACAGAGACAAGAACAGAGCGAAGAACGCACTCGTGATAATAAAAGTATCTCGTTTCTGCGCCTTCTCGGTACAGTCTCCCAAACCCAGAAGCATCATTGTCCTCGTAACAAGAGGAGCATGTTTTAATTCCGGCAAGAATCCCTCACTGAATGCAGCATCATTAGTGTAAGAGGCCCTTGGAGTTGTGAATCACAACGCATGAATGCTAAAAGAACACAGACAATAGGATATCTGGCTAATTTCAGAGTGCAGACATACGCGTGCCTCCACCCGCCAGCACTGCAAGACACTGGGCATGCACACAAACACTACACACACACACACAGAACCAAGCACATGCACGCAAATTCACATCCCAACACAACATGCGCGCACATAGACTTCTCCTGTAACTGCAATGAAAAGAAGAAAGGGAAGATGATTCGCTGAAGCTCAGCCGGCAGCAAAACCTATCATATCATATCACACACATCCAAGCATGCGAGGCATCTGTAGTGTTATCCTTATATCACCCCGCTCACAGCACAGCAAATGGCCTGAAAAGAGTGCACGGTTAAACACACTCTGGTCAAAATAAATGTCCTGGGATGTTATTTAACACACATGAAATCAACATTTACATATTAAGTAAAGGGAAAAAATTTGCAGCTACCTGCTCAGGAGCACTGGTCATTTTTTAGCTATGATGATTTGACCGACTTTTAATGATGATGATAATTTATCTCATTAGCTACACACAGAAGCTTTTATTTTGGCAGTGTGAACCAGGATTTCCTTGTTTCTCCATTGTGTTAACTATTACGCAAAATTGTATTAAAATGTTTTTTGTAGTTAACAAAATTATTATTATTATTATTATTATTAGTAGTAGTAGTAGTAGTAATAATAATAATAATAATAATAATAATAATATTGATAATAATAAATCCTTTATTAAACAGTCTCATATAGGGAGGATCACTGGTGGCCTAAAGGTTAAGGTGATGATTTAAAATGTAACTCGTCATCTCTCTCTCTCTCTCTCTCTCTCTCTCTCTACATCAATTTAAAAAGGGCAAAAACAATGAAAATATCATGGTATTATTCTGATTCTTTAAAATCATACAAAGATATATACAGTTTATTAATCTAGGGATACTGAAAAAAACCTGTTGTTTTAAAACTAACCCAATTGCAAAGTTTGCAGTAACCTTTTAAAAAATACCTGAAATGTCATTTTAATTTTGTAATGTCAGCCACATTATAGGCACATAATGGTTTTAGAGAGAATTGCATATTTCACGTTTTTTGCACTGCATATCTAGAAATTTTCTTATTTTATTCAAACAGAACGACTTTAGTAAAAATTCTAAAACAAATCTATTAGACTCCTGTGTTTTTCTCATTCTATGACTGTGGCAGGAGACGCTTCTTTAACAACACTACAAATGTCAATCTGCAGACCAGGTGTATGCTCAGTGACCTGGTTACAGACCTGCAGCAACTTCATTACATCCTCAAGCAGTGCCACCAATGCAACTCCTTCAACCTGCGGACGTCCGCCTGTCTCCATGAGTAAGCAGCTCGCATCAGTAAATATCCCACAGGATGCTCTGTTTCGTTGGGCAGTTTCAACACAACTCAAGTGGCACGAGCCTGAAATGTCGCAGACAGGGAAGGGCGCTGATCCTAATCACAGGCTAGTTAGTTACGTATTAGGACTTTGGGCTGACAGATTTGTTTCTAATGATTAGTGATGAGTCAAACGTTGCCAAGCACACACAGAATTATAAAGATCTACAATCAAGTTAATGAGAGTTGCCACTGAGATGGTTGTTAAGTTTTTCTGCGCACAATGACAGAATGCAAACTGGCAAGCTCATAAATAAAGGAGTAATAAAGAAAAAAACGACAGAGCGAGTCGAGAAGCACAAGTTATCCATCATCTGGCTGAAGCGTCCAGCCTGGTCCCTGCTGAGCGGCTCCTCTCTGCTGATGCAAAGGAATGCATATCAAATAGCCTGGGAGACAGCCAGACACACTTGTGCACAAATAATCAAACAGAATTTCAGAAATGAGGCTTTGTAAATAACAGCATTATAACACACCAAGGCCTCTTTATTTCAAATCCTCCACAAAGACCCGATTCAAAAACTTCCCAACACGTCTCACTGTTAAGACACGAGTGCAGGTGTCCCTGAGAATAAATTAACATATTTGCTGTTTCTCCTTCCAGCTTTAAACTCTCGTAGTATTTTAACATGTTAAAGGGGGAGAAACAATCCCGAAGACCAAGAAAACAGCTGAATTCAAGAGACACGTGTCTGCTGCTTTAACAGCATAATCACGTATACTCACATTCATCATGCCGCACACAGCACACACACACACCTGCAGATCTCGCACATCTTTTCTAAGGCGTAACACATTTGTCAGTGAAAATATGGAGCAGAGAGTGGCAGTGTTTTTTTTGTTTGTTTTTTTTATTTAGTTCTTTATGTAATAGGATAAAACTATGAACTCATCTGGTTTTAACTAGTGATAATTAAATTTTGGAGTCAAAAATAAACTATAAAACACTAGAAATGATTTAAAACACAGTGTAATGCTGCAGAAGAGTGTAAGAGGAGAGTGTGGCAGTGATGGATGTTTCACGCATGTTACCTGTGCTGCTCCATGGCCTGCCTGCTGTGCAGCTGAAGCCCACACTCCCCACAGCACTGCTGGCCTTGAGCCTGGCCCTCATGCCTCATCCCTGCTGCAAACTGGCCCAGCCTGCTGAGGAGCTCTCTGTGCAATAAGCCTTGGTGCAGCAGCCCGCTGTAGGCCCTCGGGTCCAGCGGCATTCCCAGGGACGGGGCCACTGAAACAGACACCGGCAGAATCCCCTCCCCTGTGTGGTTGGAGGGCACAGTGTATATGGAGGCCAGATGCTTCTCAGCGATCCCCGGGAAACAGTCAAGAGAGTTCCCCACCACTTGTCTTCCGTCTTCGGGGCCTGGGTTCAGCTCTCGAGCGCTGGTGATCACGCTGCCTCTCAGGGGCGTCCCCGGGCCCTCGTCTCTGGGGTGGTCGGACATGCAGCTTCCCTCTCCCGCGCTGGAGGACCTGCCTTCACAACTGTTGGTTTCATCCACCTGCATGCTCTCTGATTTTATACTTCTGGCAGGATCCAGAGACGAGGCCTGGGTTAACTCGGGCTGCTGGGAACTGTCCATGCCGACGTCTGTCTCCAGCTTGGGGCTGGATTCAGTGGCGACCTCAGATTCTGGGCCGGGAGAGCTCCTCTCCGTCATGTGGTACAGTGCTAGGTGGTGTAGAGCGGTGGGGGTGGTGCGGTTGGGTCCGTCCTGTATGGAATGCTTCTTGGACATCAACATGTGCCTCCAGTGCCTGGCCCGGCTGTGGTCACTGTGGTCTCCAGAGCTGTGATTCCTCGCTGCCACCTCCTCGCTCTCCTCTGCCTGGATGGTCTCCAGCACCTTCAGACACTGCTCCTCCAGGTACTCGATCTCCAGGATCTCCGCAGCATACAGCAAGTCGTCCAGGTCCTCGGCCGTGGCCTGGAGGGACGCGGTGTAGGCGTACTCCAGGATCTGCTGGAAGGTCTTGGGGGACAGGAAGTCCAGGGCGTAGCGCAGGCTGCTGCGGTGGAACAAGATCTCAAACATCTTGCTGGTGCACGCCAGGACGGTGCGGTGCGCCGGGAACTCCTGGCCATCCACCGTGATGATGACATCACATAAAGTGCCGGTCAGGCGCATCTGATTGGCCCGCTGCAGCAGCGTGCTGGGGTGAGTGGGATTGTGGAGCTGGAGCACACCCATGTTTGTCAGACCCGTATCCAATCGGACCTTTGCTGAGCCCACGCATGAGGTGTGGCTGTCCTGCCTGCTTCACTTGCCTTCAGCTGGTTGTGGGTCTGTGGGTTGGGTTGGAGGGGGAGGGGAGAGGATCATTAGCGCTCCTCTCACTTACAATGTGATGCAAAAGACAGTTAATTATACTCCAGTCTACACTTTCATCCATGCTCGATCAATAGGGATGTTTATTTTAAATAAAAATGAATTAAGAAATAGCAAGTGGAATATAGTCTGTGCAATATAAACCTCTAACTTGATCATAGCAGCGGTTTTATTTCATGCAGCCAACATGTTTATTTATTTTAATTAAGAACCAAAGGCAGACAACAGGTCGATAGGCGCAAAGCAACAGTTTCCATTGCAGGTGATTAGTCTGAGGTCTCGTTGAGAGGCGGTCACGTCGCTGTAATAACGTCTGCATACTGAGAGGTGACGGTTCAATTTATCAAGCGCCTCTCTCTCACTGCCTCTCACGCACGCACGCTCACACACACACAAACTCTCTCTCTTCCCCCCTCTCTCTCTCACACACACACACGCGCGCACACACACCTATGCCCTCAACAGGTAGGCCTGCTATTAAGAAACGCCTTGAAGGGCTGATTAGTTCATTTAGGCTGCGCACGTCCATGATTACATGTGTTAAAGACAATTAAAGCACTCCGCTAAAAATCCCTGAATAACTTCTGAAACTATCGCGTTGGTACAAAAAAAGGAAAAGGGTGAAATAAAGCGAGACCCTGGCAGCGCCTCGTGTTCCCAACGCTCCCGTTAAATACCTGGATGAGTGTCTGAGAGACGACTAAGCTGTGGATGTTTAGTGTAGTCGGACCACTCAGCGGCACCTCGGGTGATGCTGACAGGCTGCATCCTCAACTAACCGCAACATCAGAGCGCATCAGGTGCAGACGCGCAAAATCCACCTGCATTATCCAAAACACATTGCGACAAATTGACCCCCACTACGCGCTTATTTACTGTCTGTGTGGCGCGTGCGAGGAAGCGCGTGCTGCCTACGAAAAAAAAGAAAAGACCTAGTTTTGTTCCAATATAGTCTCAGTGATAACCACGGTGGAGTGAACTGTCTGCTATCCAGACTGAGCTTTATCAAGTTTGGTGAGAAACAGAAAGAAAGAAAAAAAACGAAACCTGGCTGCATTGAAACTTCGGTCGATTTGCACATGTCCGCTGTCACACGAAATGACAAAAAAATCCGCCACCAAAAGTGTCGTCATATAACATCTTCAAATTAGTGTGAGAGACTACGAATAAGTTGATGGGAGCGGAATGAACGCGCTGAACAGACGAGTGGAAAGAATAAAAGTGTGAAAGCTGTCACAGCTCTTACCTCTGTCTGCTAACGTCCTCCGTTGATTAGCCAGGCAACATCATGCTTACACATTTCACAGTACCCGCTCCAAACTCACTCCTGCTCCAAGTAAGCAAATCATGAGCCAGCCACGACAGTCAGAGCAGCGGTCGGACAACACCACTTCCGAGTGCAACTTTCAAAATAAACCCCCCATTGAAAACCACATGTTGAAACATTTTATTCATTATAGTTATAATATAAGTTATTGTTATTAACTGACGAGGAATAATAATCGTAGCTAAACTTACATAAGAATTCATAGGCCTATCTATTTTTTTTTTTAAAGAATTTAGTCAATATTAATCTTACACCTGACCAAGTTTAATATGTTTGGCCACTCAGTCTTGGAAATACAAATACAAATAAATTCATATACATTTTTATGTTACAATATGATCATTCATTTCTATATTTTGCACATTCATCACTGTCTATATCTAAATATTTATGTGACAATCGATAAAAAGGGCATTTTGGTATTCAGTGGAGTAAGAACCTATTTGGGTAGCAATTTGTGAAAAACCTTTTCAGTGCTTATGGATCAAAATATTTAACTGTCAGTAAAACGACACATATAGCAAATCTACAGTATATTGATTTTGATACAAAGTTGTACTTCTTCATTTTAACTGATGGATGACCTATTGTCTTACCACCTTACAAAATATCCACAATGTATGGACTTTTAACCTGTAGAAAGCAATGGTGAAGTATAAGTACTATTGCTTCATTTTGAGGTACTTAAAATCAAAATATAGGCTACTTAAACAAAATATAAATGCAACACTTTTGTTCATAAGATCATGAAATCCTGTTTCATGAGCTTATGTTTCATAGTCTAACTGTCAAATATATGCACTGGAGTGAGAGCATAAAGTAGTTTAAAATGGGAATATGTACACTGAACAAAAATATAAATGCAACACTTTTGTTTTTCGCTCCCTCCCATTTTTCATGAGCTGAACTCAAACATCTAAAACTTTTTCTATGTACACAAAAGACCAATTTTCTCAGTTATGTTCACAAATCTGTCTAAATCTGTGTTAGTGAGCACTTCTCCTTTGCCGAGAATCGAGATAACCCATCCCACCTCACAGGTGTGGCATATCAAGATGCTGATTAGACAACATGATTATTGCACAGGTGTGCATTTGGCTGACCACAATGAAAGACCACTCTAAAATGTGCAGTTTTATTACACAGCACAATGCCACAGATGTCGCAAGTTTTGAGGGAGCGTGCAATTGTCATGCTGACTTGAGGAATGTCCACCAGAGCTGTTGCCCGTGAATTGAATGTTCATTTCTCTAACATAAGCCATCTCCAAAGGCGTTTCAGAGAATTTGGCAGTACACCCAACCGGACTCACAACCGCAGACCACGTGCCATTGTAACCGACTTGAGTGGGCAAATGCTCACAATCGATGAGTCTGGCACTTTGGAGAGGTGTTCTCTTCATTGTACAGGGCAGATGGCAGACGGCGTGTATGGCGTCTTGTGGGTGAGTGGTTTGGGTGGATCGAGTGGCCCATGGTGGCGATGGGGTTATGGTATGGGCAGGCATATGTTGACAACAAACAGTGGTGCATTTTATTGATGGCATTTTGAATGCACAGAGACACCGTGATGAGACAATGTGCACCTGTTCCTGCCAATGTCCAGCAACTTTGCACAGCCATTGAAGAGTAGTGGACCAACACTCACAGGCCACAATCAACAACCAACACTCACAGGCCACAATCAACAACCTAATCAACTCTATGCAAATGAGATAGATTGGTGGTCAGACTTGTGTTATACTTTTTGTTCAGTGTACATAGCCCCATTTTAAGCTACTTTACGCTCTCACTTCAGTGCATACTTGACAATTACTACTTAGATTGCAGACTGTGTAACATAATGATAAGCTCATGAAACAGGATTTCTCTCCCACAGATAGGGAATTTAACATGTTAACACTGTATTGCTGTGCTTGTGTAGTGTCCTCTGCGAGTTGTATGTATAACAAATTGCAGATTTTGTTAAATTTGATTTATGAGGTGAAGATATGTATATACAGTATAACCCTGCAGCAAACTGCACCCAAAGGTGCCTTTTTGCAGATGTTAATACTGTTTTGTTTTTTCATGAACTTAGAATTAGGAAATTAAACAGTAACTATTGAATGTGTTGGAAACCCTACTTAGTTAGTGCTTAGTAACGCCCCTGTGGCTATTGTTAAGCACTGGGGTGGAAATAGTATTATTCATTGGGGTGCAGCAGCCACTGGCGCAGGAAACATCGCACAGATAGAGGGATGAATGGATTACACTGAATATCAGTCGATCCTGGATTCAGCTGTCCTGCAGTCAGTCAGGAAAGTGAAAGTGAAAAGAGGCCTCTTCTTCAGGACAGTAGTTCAAAGCAGAAATCAAACTCCACCATGAACTACTTCAAAAAACACGACCTGAAGCTTTTGGAACAGCTCTCACAGTCCTTTGACCTGCACATCAATGAAGGCCTGGAACATGCTCTGTGTGCAGGGCTAAAACATCTCTGGACTTGAAGGGATCTGGAAAAAGAGAAAGTGAAAATTCAAGAACCTATAGAATATTGTGGGGGTGGTGTGTGTGTGTGTGTGTGACAAAGAGCTTTTGCAAACTTTATATCCTAAAAAGGAAGGTGTTAGTAGGTCATTTAAGATTTTGCACAATACAGCGTTCAATTATTTGTTATTCAAGTATGTCTTGAAAACGGTAAAGAAAAACAACATTGCAATTCAAATGCACCAGTGTTTTGGAGTTTTTTTGTAAACCTTTTCCACTTTACAAATGTTTAGAAACTTAAGTGACCTGAATGAAAGGATGATTAAACTTCCTACAAGTTCCAGAACATTATAGAGGCGTTATCTACAGCTCTACATGAAAACAAATATTTTATACTCTGTTGTACTGGCCATTCACCTCTCTTCTGCTCATGTCTACCCTTTTACTTTGAAGGCCACATCACCCAAGTTCCTGTATCATGGCGGCTACCTGCTGCTGCCTTGACTGGCTGCAAATCACCAACGGGGAGACGTCACGGCTCTAAATGATCGCCCTCTGCTCCTCGTCTCTCCATCAAGACTGCAATCAGAGACATCTACCGGGCATCTGAACCACAATCGGACTATGACGGTGGGGACTGCTCCGTAGCCCTGAAATAAGAAACAGACACCTAGTGCAGATGAAAGCAGTTGTTGCAAATGAATCAAGAGCGGAAAAATGAAGTAGGGGAGAGGGGACAGTCTGTCAGCGTTTTGCCTGAAACAGGATGCCGTGCCGGGTCAGTGTTGGCCGCTGTGGTTGTTGACACTTTGTTGACACGGCACCGGTTTACGGATTCATGTCACATAAGAGCAACCGATGAGGGAGGGGGATGCCACAGCTGAAAATATCAAGTCCTCTCGGGTACATAGTATTTTGACATCCTAGCCTGGAAGTATTAACTTCACTCATAAACAAACATGTCTTATGTAACACGTGTTTGTTTGTTCCCCATCTTTCTGAACAAGTAGCCCGAGGAATTCCCAGCCCCAACACAACCTGTTTGCACTGTAACCTTTCTGTAAATAGTCATGTGTCCATGACATGGCGAAAACAAAAAAGGCAATCTAAAAACAGGTGGTTGCTGACATCTAGTGGTAAAAACATGTCACTACATGCTCTGAGTTTAGGACACGGTTAGAAGAAAGTGGGGGAAAGTAATTGAATCTAATGAAAAAATGGGCCACGACAAAATTAGATTCGGAAACCATTTTTTTATTTTGTAAATGGGTTAGCACTCAGACTGTACACAACAGATATGTTCTGAGTTTGACCCAATAAAACCAAAAGGGAGCGTCCAGAGATGAGGGAGCAAGGTGGTCTGAGAACAGCAGTGGAGTAGCCTACAAGGTGAGTAAAGCTCGTTTTGTTTTGTTCGTATACACCACAAATCTGTGTTCAATTCTCTCGACGTTACATCTGTTATCTGAAGCTTTTACAAAAAGTTTTGATCTTCTGCCTCAGGTGGACCACCCTGCTTCCTGCACTTGTCAAGCAGTCGCTCTTGGTGAGTGATTTTTGTACAAAAAGACAAAAACTAAAATAATGATATTTAAAAAATAATTCAAAGACCACATTACAGAACACTTGAATAACACCTGGGGGAGATAAATAAAAAATAATGTGTATTTATGCCAGAACAAACCCCAAAGGCTGACACTCATTAAATCAATATGAGAACTATTTGCCCCAAACAAACATGGGCACGTCTATCTGCCTTGTAGTTATACGTTATAAAGTACCGACTGAATTCATGCCAAGGCTCAAAACACCTCCCTTCACTATAGCTGGCAATATATAGTGCTGTGACCATAGACGGACAGTTTTATACACTACACGTGTTATAATGACAACATTAGTCCATTTATCATACTTTTCTTCTAATAATACAATATATTAAATCATAAGAATAGGCTAAATCTCTCACAACAAAGCTATGCAGATTATCATAGAAACTGATGACAAGACAATCTACTGACACACAGGCACAGTGCACAAGCTTGCAGGCAGGAATGGAAAAGAAATCTTTGTAGTTTTTAAATAGTACAAAAATGCTTTTGAGAGTTTCCATTTATTTTTTGCTTCAAACGCACAATTCAAAGCACGATGGCGGACCATTGATCTGCTTCAGTGTGAGGAAGAAATGATAGCTATCGTAGTTGTTGCCCCCCAAACAAATATGTGGTGTATATTTAGCTCCAGATCATAAGACATTCACACAGTTCTTCAACCCCTGGCTGAGAATCAGCAGTTCTATATTTCTTGTCTTTCTGTGAATATTTAATTCACTGATTTGCCTTTTTTTATCAAACACATTATTAATGAATATTTTTGAACTATCACCGTTGTACGGCAGTGACAGTCTGAACAAATTTGATCATGAAATCTGACCAGATTTAGCACACAGTCAGTGTGTTGTAGGATTCTCCGTCAGCCTCTTTCCCCCTGCAGCTCACTGTGGGTTAATCCTGTATTTTTAAAACCATAACAAATATGGTTTTAATACAAACTTTGTACTCAGGCCCATGTTTAACCAATGCCAATAAATCTGTGAGAGATGGAACATCCCTGTAACAGACAGTGAAACAATAAACCTTGTAAACAAAACTGTACAACCACTTGCAGGTCAGACATGCAGAACGAGCTATTCAATGAAACTAGTGTACAAATTAAGAGTCAAACAAAAAAATGCAAACAGTTTTACATTTGAGCAGTAGAACATGAAAATAACAAAAATAATTTCTATATATAGTCAGTTTTGTTTTTTACATTTGTCATATAATCCGATACCTGTGTGCAATTGCAATTTAAGATGTTAGCACAATAGAAAGTAGAGTCTAATTTCATATATTTCCCAAGCAACCGTTAGAATAAGAGATTTTCTTAATCATTCCGATTGGTTGAATAAAATAAGAATAAAAAAATAAAATAAGTCTCTTATGACCTAAAGATAGACTCCTTGGGTGTAGTAAACATTTCATGAATGAAAGCAGAAATGAAAGCACAGTCAAAGTGCGCTCTAACCAATCGATACGTGTGTTTTGAATATGTAGTTAAGGGCACTGGAAATCAAAACTCCTGCAGTGTTTTCTTGCTTGTTGCTGCTGCAAAATGTTTTGGACCGGGCTGGGGATTCCCTGCCCCATCATGCTTTGCTCTCGGTGCCTTTTGTCTGTATGACACTGTTGTGTTCTGCAGCGATCTCCGTCAGGGTGTTTGATAGCTCGGCCGCCTCCAGTTTGACTTTCTCGTCAGAAAAAATCTTCCTGCAGTGGAAAAAAAGAGAAAGTTCAAAATTAGAAATCTAATCATCTCGGGCAAAAGAAATTGTCAGCAAACAAGCACTTTAGTTAAACACAAGTTTAGCCATTTATTCTCAATGACATCTTCACCCAATATGTAAGAAGACACTATGTATTCAGACGTCTTCTTACATATTTCTTCACCACCTTGATAACAGACAGATAGAATTAAACAGATGACATACCCATACAAATCATTCCTAAACTGAAACAAATACTGTCTATCGATCAGTTTAGTTCTACCTCAAAGAGACTGTGATAGGACAATCAATGAGCCCCGGGCTTGTGGTTGTGATATCCGTGTTTGTGTTAAAGCGGTGAGGCCCAGTTTCTAGATCCTGCCTACAGCGCCCTTTCCTCTCCTCTGCAGCTCGGAGCAGGAAAACACCACGACTAGCCTCCGTTGTCTTTAGTAGAGCTGCAGAGTTGGTGAGGATTTAGGCAACACTCAGAGGCATTGACTTACTGCCTGAGACAAAGTGTTTAGTCATTAAAATAAGGCCCATCTCAGACATGGTATGTGAGACATTGCTGGCTTTGTCTGTGCGATGTGTGATGGCTTACATAAGTACTGTAAGTGTTGGTTATGGCTTTATTCGGATATGACAGGGCTGCTATGGAATGAGCCACAATGTCTGCGTGATATTTGACATGTGGTGCGCGAGGGGGAGTGGTAGCACCGCTGAGTTAAAGAGTGCAGAATGTTTTGTGTCAGTGATTGATTTCTCATCTTATTTTGCCGTTGAAGGCTTAATTAATAGTCACCGTAAGCATTTGTCCCGTCCTTTCAAACTCAACCCCCACCCCCCCAAATTTTTCTCATTAATTTAATCATTATATGCCTATTTTATTATGACTGACAATGCCCAAACACAGTGTGAGGAGACAAAGTACAGACTCCCATTTTATTTCCATTTGCCCACATAATGTGAGCTATAAAGCTGTATCTTTATCTGTAGTTATCATTTCATCCATGAAGATGGCACGAATGAACATTTAAAATACAGTGAAAGAAACAGCAGGTTTGATTATTGTTGTTTAAAGAGGGTCATGATTATTGTCTTCCCCAATATAAAACACGGAATAACTTCCAACACTTCAAAAACCTAAAAAAAAAAGTTATAGAATAAGACAAAGCAATGAGGCTAACATGAAATTTAAAACTAGTTAGTTTTAAGCATGCTGATAATTTTATAATTTTTAATAATTTATTATTTTCTAAATCAACAAATATTTTAGAACTTAATCTCAAAATAATGATGTGACTTATTTGTTTCAGTGCTTTCAGACGATGGAGCTCAAAGGAACAAGAACACATCAGGTTTTGAATCCACAAACAAAACTACTTGTAGTAGGATCAACTCCTGATTTGGCCCTTTTACTGGGATTTGTCGACATTAAGAAAATACATGAAATCACCAGCCTTTTCCTTGAAGTGACACATTCCTTACAAAACTCTTTAGAGGGCTGAATGAGACGTATTACCTTGTGCTGCTGTAGCCTGTACTTCATACGATGCACATTCAGTTCAGACTGAAGAAATCTTATTCTTATTCAAGAAACCTTTAAAAACATGAGATTGGTGGGTAAAGCCGCCCTCACATTTATGTAAGGAGCTGCATGTCTGAAATGGGCCCAACTATTCTTGTGGTGAATGTTGCAACAGTTGAGACCTCACGATGGAAAAGTGTCACACACAAGCATAGAAAACAAAACCATTATATCACTCCTCTAACCACAACATCTCACAGATAATCGTCCCAATGTCATTACCACAGTTTACCATTACAATATTTCATATTGTGTGGTCAATGGCAAGATGCGGTGGTGAATGAATGGGCATACAAATTACACACACACACGCACTCTCACTCTCACACACACACACACACACATCCACACACAGATAAACCTCTAGAGGGAGCCGTACTCATCGTTGACAGGAGGAGCGGTCTTGGCCAGAGTCTCTGATGCCTCCAGAACTGGGCCTGAGGGGGGGAGGTCTGCTCCATCTCCATTGGGCAGAGAGGGGGCAGAGGGTGGGCTGTCTAAGCTAATAAGGTCTGCGGGGGGCAGGGAGGGTCTCTCGGTCCCGTTTGTCAGCCCTAACTCTGAATTAGAGGTTAGTAAGTCGTACGTGTCAGGATCAGCTGTGAAGAAATCATTCAATATCGGCATCTCTTGACTGTTGGGGGCGGGAGCGGAAGAGATGGGGGTAATGGGAAGAGGAGGGAGGACGTCTGCAACAAGTGGAGCAGGTTTTTTAGCATCCAGGACTGTAAAAGCACTGTGGGTCGCTGAGGGAGCGCTAGTAGCAGCATCTTTGGCAGTAGATATGTTGTTATCTACTGTTTGGTCAGTAGGCTTGTTAAAGTCGAAGGCAGTACGGCTACTGGAATCTGGGGCAGTGGTATTTGAATCAGTGTCTGGGTTTGGAGGGGCAGTGGTTGCGAAAGTGGAGGCAGTTTGTGCTGGTGTCTGGATGTCTAAGGCTAAGTCTCGCTGCTTGGGAGCCTTGGCGACGGGCGGGTTCGGAGCACGTTTCTTGGTGTCGGGATTGGGAGAGGACACTGGGGAAGATGTAGCAAGTGGAGATACAGGGGGGCTACCTTTAGCATTCAGAGCGGCAAGTTTGGGAGAGTGTCTACGCTTCGGTGGTATTGGTGTCCCAGATTTTTGAGCTTTAGTCCACTCAGGTGTACAGGGAGGGGTGAGTTTCTTCTCCTGTTCTTCTGGGGCAGTACTGCCCCTTTGTTCTACTAAAGGGGCCATTTTAGCCTCAACGGCGGATGTCGAGAGAAGAGGAGTCGGCAGGGTCGCGTTGGACTCTGGAGTAGGGGCAGGGGCTGCAATGGGAGTGGGTGAGGGTTCATTGGCTGGGGTAGACAGGCTACAAGTGAGGGTAGTGGTCTCGCTAGAGGGGCTGTCCTGAGCAGGGTCAATTGTTGCAGTGGCTGTGTCAGAGTTGGTGGCTACGGAGGAGAGGGTTTCCAGTGCCAGAGCAGCAGTGTAAGCCGCCAGCCTGAGAGAGCAGGGAGAGAACAGAGACACACAGACTAGACACCAGGGTGACTGTGACAGAGGAAGGGTGGCCGGACGAGAGCATGCAGAGGATTTAGTTGACTTTCAAAATTCACACAAACAGACAAAGCAACTAAAAAACAGCAGCTACTAAGCCTAGTGAGAAAAAAAGAAACAGAAAAAGAGGGTGTCATGCTGTGAGTGGACATTAAAGGATACATCCCATACACACACCAACACATAGTACACTTACTGGGAAAACTAACGTATTAAAAAAGCACCAGTCTTCCTGCAGTAAACTACAGCACCACGCAGAACCACCTATAAGGGTTAAACAGTACCAGTGACAATGTCATACTGTATAATCTAATTTTTTCAGACTGCTGATGTGAACGATGGCTGCTGAGGTTGTCGAATGACTTCATATGAGTTGAGCACACTCAAGAGGACAGTGACAGTCTTTCAGTGTCTTTAACTGGTATTGCTTCAACCTTGTTGATAATGAGACAGAAAATCTCCAAAGGCTGGAGAAGAAACACAAAGTGCAGTAATCCCTCTGAAAGGGAGTAAAAACAGAAAAGCAACACAGTTCAGTGGACTCCACTCAAGAATGACCTCAACTTTTCTGGAAATTTTGAGGGTCAAATGTCCTGTTCAATAACAAAAATGATTCTTTGAAGTGGAGTGCAATGTACAACAGCTAGAAAGACTTGAGCAGTAAGAAGGCACTGTGCTGTATGTCAGCTCTTACTCACTCTGGCTCTGTGAGAGGCGTGGTTTCGTTGGGTTCTGTGGGTCCTGCTGCGTTATGATTGGCAGTGCACTCGTCCTCTGTTCTGACTTCAACTATTGGCTCTTTGGACTCGTCTTTTCTGTTGGACAGAAATAATGACAGACAACAGATTATGATCACCTAGATTTTGTAAACAGAAACAGTGAAAACAATCTTTAAGCTCATAAAATGGGAGGATTTATTGTCATTATAAAAAGCTACACGGACTACTGGCTGGACAAAACACAGCAGACGTCATCTCATGCAATAGAAAGTTGCCTTTTATTTCACAGTTTTTTGACATTTTTGACAGATGAGTGATTCAACGAGATTAACTTGTAACTTGTAACATCATTGGTTGACTTGAGACAAGAACACATAATATCTACAGGCCAAATGGATATATCTGTTCAACCCAATGTCTCCATACAGTATTTGATTGACACATGTATTCCATGTGGCTGTATTTTAGAAAAGCTGGCAACAATGAATGTAGCACAAATCAATACACAATGCAACTCCCCACTCAAATTGATTTAAACCTGCGTTATTCTGAACATAAGTGTATTAGTTCAGTGCCTCACCTAAACGGAGCATCCTTCATATTTTCAATGAAGGAGAAAACCACTCTAAAAACTTCATCTCATTTAATGGCCCATGTTATTGATTTGTGCATTTTCCCTGTTCTTTTAGATACTCACTGAGTGGACCGTCACAAGACATGATTATGTTGTTCCTGAGGCACAACTCTTCACTTATTCCTAATGGGAAACTCTTCTCCATTTATCTCTTGCTTTATCAGCCTAAACATAAAACCCTCAGCTGAAACTCTTAATCATCTTAAATGTTAGTCCTTGAAAAGGCTTTCTAGGAAAAGTGGGAAGTACTAAAGTACATACGTGCAACAGATGAGGTTCAAACAACAACAAGATAGTTTAGAACTTGATCTAATACATGTCTGAAATACACAGATTTATTACTCTAAATACTGATATGCTCATACTCATATGGAAATATTTGTGTTTTGGCCACTTGGGGGCAGCATTGCAATCTGTAAAATATATTTTCATATGTAGTTAATTTGGCAAACTCGTGAGCAGACAGCCCATGTTTACATATCCAACAGACAGGGAGCTACAATGGTACAAATTGCCACCTGGTGACTCCGTGTCTACCTGATGCAACCATGTGATGTCTATCTGATATCTAGCAACAATTAGCAGGGCTCCAGACTGCCTCTCAATGGGGGCATTTTGAGACAGTCCAAGTAAATCTTTCATCTACTTGCACATGTGCAACCAGTGAATTTTCTGTTGTTGTTTTTTTAAACACTGGTGAAATGTGGGAGGGGCAACTCAAAGAATCTGCAATCTATCATTGCAGGTGTCAGGCCAAGGTGTGTGAGGATCATGAATGAAAAGGAAATGTGAATATTTGCTTTGCAAGTTGATAGTGTGTGCTGCTATATTTTCTGTTTGCGCTCCTAAAATGTTAAGTTAGTGGCCACTGTGTCCTGATTAGCATTCTTATTATCTTGATTCTGCTGCATTGCTATGTGATGTCTGTCCAAATTGAGCTTATGGACAATAAACACGTTGGATAGATGTTAATCATCTTTCACTTGCTTCTTCTTCATGAGAGAAGACTCGATAGCTACAGCTACTAACTCGTAGCTTTTGCCAGTTTTGCTGAAGGGAGGTACAGTAAAAAGCACAAGTTGGATATTGTTTCAACTTGCTGGGTAGATTTTTTCTGCTTCTGCACCGGTGACAGCCTGGGCCAGGGGCATCATGTTTTCAGGTTGTCTGTTCTTCCATCCTATTCTCGTCATATCACAGTTAAGCCTCAAGAGAAATTCTTCAATTTGATATAAATGTTCACTTGGACTGAAGAATAAACTCATTTGAATTTGGTGGGCGAAGGTCAGAAGTCAACATGACACACACAAATGTCTAATGATAATTAGTTTCATACCTTGTTTCTTATTGTTGTTTACATTTACAGTATATTTGGCTTGAATATCATTACATTGCTGCTTATCTGAACTTATGCTGATTAAAAATGTACTCTATGCATTTACAGATTGTATTAAGTATTAAAAAGAGATATAAATGCAGAGTGTAAATACAACTTCAATATTCACTCTCTAGTGAAATGCCTGTTTTAGATTCCTCAAACTCCCATGCCAAATATAGGGTTCTATAAAGACTAAATTCACACTGTTACAAGAAAGTCTGACAAATATTGAATGCCCGTCTAATTATTCAGATTTAGACCACTAATTATTCCACCTGTTCATATTAGCCTGTAAAAGATCCCTTCCACAAGTGTGTTTCGTGTGAGTAATGTGAGAAGAATCCACAATCATTTATGCAGTAATGTATTCAGAGATTTATCTAAAGCTTATACATGTCTTCCAGAGCTCCTAATGTTTGGTATGTATTTGCACAGTGTTTTCTTGCTGTCCTTAAGTTGTCAAATGCCTCTAACTTTATCTCCTTGCTCCAATCAGCTGTCTGATGCCCCTGTAAACAACATCAATCACCCACAAATCTGAACGTAAACAGTAAAACAAGCTTTAAAAGCTTAAAGCAGAAGTAAGCGATCCGGTCATTTTGGCTAATGCTGCGTTCCAGGCAACCCGTAACTCGTGTTTTTCCGACCTGTTGCCTGTGAAAGTGCACTATAACGGCCACTCGTAACTTCCGACCCATGAACTCGTACCAGATCGAACTGGTACGAGTTCACAGGTCGGAAAAACACAAGTTACGGGTTGCCTTGAATGCACCATGAGTTACCCCCGCCCTCGTCATGCATCTATTGGTCCTCGTCCCTACGTCACCACATTCATGCGCATCCCTTGGCTGCACACACAGCCCTTCATGCCGTTCTCTCTCCTCATTGAAAAAAGATGGGCTACTATATATCTGGACCTTAATATTACAGGTTCAGTGTGTAATGATTGTAAGTCTTAAGTTTATTGGCAAAATCTGAATATATATATATATATATGGACCTTTTAATGTGGCCAAAGGTCACTATTTAAACATTATTGAAGTGCATACAGTTTGTCTCTGATACTCACATAAACGCTGCCTTGCCCTCCTCCAGGTTGTGTCCTTTGGTGCCGGTGCCTGATTTTCCACAGAGGCACATAATGAGGCCACATTTGTTGACAAAGTAACAGGTGACATCCACCGCCAGCAGCAGGAGTACAAATACCACAACAAGGATCCCTGCCCAGAGCATGATGCCCATAGAGAGTGCTGCCTCATCACCCAAATCTGCCAGACATGAGACAAGAGAGGGAGAGCACTAAGCAACTGCAGCATGACAGTTTTATAAAAACAACCATGCAACTGCTACCACAAATACTTCCATAACATGGAAACAACTCACCTGCAGTGGCCAGTGATAGGTTCTAGCTGTCTCAGCGTGATTTTAGATGCAGTGTGATGTGTTTTTGTAGACTCTGCTGTCTGACTTGTGTTCAAATATTTATACAACTTTGTTTAAAATATGAAGCTTGTTGAGGAATTTATACGCAAATGGGTTGGGGTTAGGCTGCTCTTTAAAAAAAACATTAAAAATATATATTCAACCCATTTATTTGGTATTAGAAAGAAGAGCAAACCAAAGCGTACACTGTGTTGCTAGTTATCCAGACATGAAGGATATTTTGTGGACAAAATCAATGTGAGGCTTTTTCCAGATGTCACAAAAAGCTTGGAGGCATCATCACCGTTTATGTGAAGTCCATTTTAATTCCAGCAGAAGACTGCAGTGTGTCAACTCTCTAAGATATTCTCTGTTTAGAGAGAAATTGTACTCTTGTGATGCCAACAATTAACATGTAAACAAGGTCTGCTAGTGAATTAAATACAGCTGAGTAAAACACTCTCCAATTATAAATGTATAAAAACAGGTATTTTGAATGACATTTGATACACATTACATGCACAAGAAATATCTGGACATTTAGTAATCAGCACAAAAATAACAGTTTCCTTATGATGATAATTCTGTGTACAGCTTATCAACGGTGCCATTATTATTACAAACATTTTCAGTTAGCCGTTTCTGTTCTTAATTATGTAAACGTTAATGTTAGAAACCTTTAAAGTACATATGCAAAATACTGTGAGCAATTAAAGAATATAGTACAGTGTTTATGTAAACGGACATTTCCAGCACTCAGCCTTTACTCTGTTTCATCTATTTTTAAAATAACCTCATTTCAATTCCACTATTGTTCATTACTGTAAACTGCCACTGCTCTGTAGACTAGTACTGATGACTAGCTGTGCTAATGTTCAGCAGAGTGAATCTGTGGGAGGCGGAGGTTTTCCACTGCCTTTGGTTCAGCATGTCTGTCTGGTCTGTTCTCAAGCTATACAGCACCCTTTTCTCACCCATAACAGAAACGCGTCTGTCACGGACAAAGTCTGTTTAAAGAGTGAAATCGTCCAGAGAGACAGCCAGGCCAGAGAAAAGGCAACCTCTCTGCTACTGTTGTGATGTGCCTTCCCAACGAAAACTAAGAGAGCAGAAGTACAGTGATGAGGGACAGGATGAGTGATACCAAAGTGCATGTCACAGATGAGCAGCCCTGAGTGGCTGAGGGGGGAGGACAGCACAACCCCGACCACACCAAAATGCACACAGGTCAGGACGAAAATGTTCACGTGGTCCACCACACCAATGTCCAGGACCAGGCAAGAGAGCAGGAACATTCAGAGAGGGGATAGAGAGAGAATAAAGGACGAATACAGGGGAGGGAATGAAGGGAAACAAAGAGGAAAAAAAGAGAAGGGTAGGGAAAACAGAGGAAGAGAGAAAGTGAAAATGTGTCAGGTCTGAAAACCAAAAGTGGAAAAAAATTGTATCACGGGAGAAAAAAATACAGCAACACATCAAAGCAAAAGCACAGCACAAAGGGGGAAACTACATGTTGACTCAAAGGTGACTCAGTGGTGGGTGAGTGGGAAATGTTTTAGATTGAAAAATGAATTAGAAGAGAAGTGAGAGGAAGACATAATGGTTCGAGTTGCGATGTTTCAGCAAAGCGCTCGACAGTCTCTTGCGCCTACAGGGAATCTAACAGGCTGTGATATTAATGTACATTTAGTAAAAAACCCTCAGTTGCAGCAGAGTTAATCCGTGGTTATTGAGGGTCAATTTAAAGGAGGCCTCTACAAAGGGACAAACTATTACTCGGCTTCTATTTTAACAGTAAACAAAGCTAAAGAAAAACTACAACCATTGAGAGGAAATCATTTCATCCTCTGTGGAAAGTGCCTGTCCCAGTTCTGTGAGCACCAACTCAAGCTCATTTAGCAAGGGCTGTCAAAACTTTAAAGTGAGAAAATTCAGCCGGAAAATCATTTCTGGCTCATCGCTGTCCAGGAAATCTTTTTTTTTTGGTAGATTTATTTAGTTGTCATTCACCTTTCAGAGCTAGAGAGGTAAAAATAGAATGTGATGCTTTGCGTTTGAGCTTTGAGTTTGGCTCCTCAGTTTTCTGGCTGTTTAAAGAAGAGTGAATTGAGGGAGGGTACCTGGGATGGCCTCTGGCTCTGTGGACGTCCTGAAGGACATGGTTGCTGGCTGTGACTTGCCCTTCTGATTCTCTGCCACCACATACACATTGTACTCTGTATCCCACTCCAGTCCGCTGAGGACCACATACTCACTGCCACTGGGCAGTCGGATTTCAGGTTTCCACTCTGACGCTTGTATCTGAGGGCACACAGATAGATATTCACTATGAACATTTGTTTACATTTGAAGTAATATACATTTTGTTTTGCTCAACAATTTCTCAAAAAACTAAAAAAAAAAAAAAATTCTCAAGGAGATATTTTCAAGCTCACAATTAAGTCATTCCTTTGTCCAATCAACAGCAAGGGGGTTCATTTTAATATGATACAGAATTGATTTTCTGGCCGTCAGCTATTCAGTTTATCAGCTGATTCTTTCTATTATGTGCATCAACATGAAGGCTTGAAGATGAACAACTTTAGTGCTGACTTAAATTATTTTGATTCATGATTAGTCTTCCAATCAAGTTTTAACTGATTGTTATATGTATATGAAAAAAATATCCTGAGCCCAGTTTACTATCAAAAAAGGCTATGAACACCAGCAAATATTAATGTCTGAGGGGCTATTGGCATTTCTATTTAAGAAATTATGGCTACAACTATCAAAGTGGTTCATTTAGATAAATCGTCAACTCTCATTAGTATACTCACGGGTTTGTAGCGGACAAGATAATGTCGGATGGGTGAGCCACCATCATCTTGCTTGATCCAGCTGATTTTGAGGGAGTTGCCTTTAGGTTGGAGTATCCCTTCAAGCTTAGGCGGATTGGGATTCCCTACAGGCACACAAGAGCAATGCAGAGGCTCATTTAAAAATGCTGAGATGTGTTATTTTCTTAAAAGATGTTTGAGACACATGATCTGTCAGTCCACCTTTAAAATTGTGCAATGGGAGTAAAAAAAAAAACCTTCATTAGAAACCTGAGGAAAGTCTGAAACTGGCTGCTCTGTTTGTTGTTGTCCGTTAAGGTCACTTGTCCTTCTTAATCACTTGCCTCAAGATGGTATGTCTCAAGTCTGACTAATTACCAATGACACACAGCCACATGCTTATCTGATTCAGTCCCAGTTGCTGAGTGACATTCAGTTGGTACAAAATTACAAACTGACATTCAACCAGCGTCAAACACGGCGTCAGAGTAAAGGGTTATATACCACTGCTGGCTACATACAACTAAAACAATACATTTTCAAATTTGGCTTGACTTGTCATAAAGGTAATGTAGATGAGGGTTGAGACAATGCCAGAATACAATTATTATAGATAGATATCATGAAGGAATGGCTTCTCGAACAGAAAACAAAGCCACAAACCCCGCCCAAGGTATGAGAAACAACTTCTTGTCTTTGAAAAAAAAGGAGACTAAATATTACATTTGGACATCATGAACTTTCACAATATAATAAACCCCATCCAAGTTTTTTTTTATTTCTATGATATTCGGTCTGTGCATTCACACGAGCATTCCGATCTACCCCCTTGACATGTACGCGTACATATTAGTGCAGAGTGGCACTCCCTGTTGAACACCTGACCCACCCCACATTTAAAGACCACAGGCCCCGCCCACACGTGTGATACCACGGCGGCGTAACGAACAGCGTCCAGGTGAAGGCACCCTAGTGTAGCAGAAACCATGTTCTTCTTCGACTAAAATGCTTCTAACAGAGACAGAGATGACACCAGCACAGGAGGACTAGCCAAGGCTACTACAACCAATTCAAATCATGGCCACAACTGACTTTTCTCCGCCTCATGTAAGTAACTTGAATGCAAGTAGCATAAATGTCTGATTTCTACGGATCCCTGTTTGGTTCAGAGCGTCACATCCGCGTTACGTCTCTTTGAGTTTGGTCTAAAGACGTTAAAGATCGCCGCGGAAACACGTCTTCAAGCTGTTACATTGGGTGGTGTAACTAAATCAGAAGAATTTGGGGCGAAACCTTACAGAGCCTTGAGAGAAAGAAAAAAGCAACTTACAAATTGTGGTTAGAAAACAATACTTATTGGTGACACCAGCTGCATTTTAGTTACCTGCCCAAGAGGATGCCCCGTTCAAATGGACTGTTCCTCATACATAATCAGTTATTTTTCCGGAATCATGGAGGCCACAGTCTTTTGTGCAACACTTGTCATCTTCAGAGGAACACATTCAGATGTCTTATCGAGGGGCTGGCGGTCCACAGTTTTCATTAGTGACCACAAAACGCTAGCAGGATAAGGCTAGCTACCTTGCTATTTCTCTTATTTTTCGTTAATTCGTTGAGTATTTTGTTGCTAAAAAGGGTTGTGTCCAAACGCAGGACGTGACGACTGTTTACAAATCGTTTTAAATGGACCAATGTACAGGTTTCTACTTGTCTTCCGTGAAGACAAAACCACAAAACATAGGGCTATAATAGCAGTCAACAAGAAAGACGTGCCCCCTTGTTAACACGGCACGGGTGAATTATTTCATGCTTTCTATCCCCTTATTTGTCAGTTCATGTTAGTGGATTGAGCTTGTAGTGATGGTGTTCAGACTAAGGTCAATGATTAACAATATGAAGGATATATTGTAGCAGGATTACTGGTAGCCATTGATTGAGAACCAGAGCAAATTGCTATAAGGGCCATATCCTGTGGGAGGGTGTGGGGACATTGATTATGATTATCTTGTAAACAGAGGGAAGTATTTGTTACACACCCAATTTACAGTGCACAGTTTCACAGTAAACACCCCTCAGGTAGGGGGATATCAAAACCAGCCAAGTGATGCTGATATTAAACACTCTTGACTGTTATATATTACAGCGGCGGCAGCTCTGGCTCTCCTTCATTTATCCTGCAGAGGAAAATGTCTACATGACTTTATTAATAGGGCTGAGGTAGACATGTGTTACATGATTGCATCGGAGCAATTAATGCGTTGTTTAATTGTGGGATTCTCCGGTTACAGTTAGGAATCTTCTCTCAAAAATCTGCAACAAGTTACCTTCTTCTGAGTGGAGTGGGTCATCAGCACCATGCAAGTCAAATAACAGTCACATGAAATGCACATGTGAGTGGATGAAAGAAGAAAAGGGACATAGAAGACATAACATACAACACAACTTAGATACAGGTAGAGGACAATAGAATTTAAATGGGCCAGAGACAACCTAAAACAGACATCACAACAGAGCTATTCATACTGATATACACAACATCTGAGCACAGAAATTCCTCTGTTTGGGTTCTCATTGTGAAAAATGCAATAGACATCTAACAGCTTTATCCTCTTGGCTTTAGAGGCTTGGTAAATTTCAAGGCAACTGATTAATCAATGCTGATGGGCCTGATCCAAATACACATTCCCAAATTACACCAAATAATTGGAGCCAGAGGGGACATGTACAGCTTTTGAAATGCAGAGATTTGGCATTAATTCATGATACTGTCATAAAGCAAATCAATTCACAAGCTGCTAATCAAAATGATATTGATATTCATACTTGGATAACTCAGCTGTTAAGTCATGCGATGCGGGTGAAACAAAATCTACAGACAGAGGAGTTTAGGATGATTAGGGGTGATGGGGCTATCCTGTAGGGAAAGAAACAGCTACAGCAGTAAAATCTAATCTTCTATTATCCTCACTACAGAACAAACCTGTATCTTCAGCGAAAAAATGAAAAATGCCGTCTAGGGACATAAAAGAGAAGATATTAGGCAATAAGAATCAGCTGTCTGCACAAATGAGTCTGTAATAACACTTCACTGAAGAGTTTACCAAGACTCGTTTCCTGCTCTTTTTTTGGTACAGTCTGTCAGAACTATGACATTTTCTTTAATGACAGTCTCATTTAAGGTTGGCAGCAGAATGAGGCAGAGAAGATGCACAACTTCAAAGGTGGCATGAAGTGAAACATCCCCAAATTTCATGGCTATATTCCAACTGATTCTTTTTCCCATATAACGCAATTGTTCTGTGATTATCAACTAAACATACATCAAACATGTTTGGTTCAGGGTAATGAATTATTATAACAAAATGTTAAAAACCCTAAATGCCTTTGTCTGGTATCTTAGTCATTAAATAAGAACGTTGATTTCTTTTTTAAAGCAGTGATCCCATTATTGTGCTTGTTTTGGGTTTAATGTAGATCTTGTCATATAGTGTGTTGAATAATAGGAAATCTCTCAGAACAGTTAAGGCAAACTGTGGGTGTCAAACAACACAGAAACAGGGTTAGAACAAACTAATCCAAAGCAAAACTGGGACGGGTAAGATGATCCTCTACAAATTACTCAAAAAGGTATACTTATTAGATTTAATACTGATAAAGAGAACTGCAAAACATCTAATGCATTAATGATTCAAGTTTAACTAAGAGCTAAATAAAAAGAGATAAATTGCTTACTTTTGTGAGTGTGGCCTGATGGATACAACAGACAGATGATGGCAAATGGATAAAAAATGATTATTAAAACTATGGAATAAAAGTGTGTGGATGTGAACAGCATGCAGACAATTATGAACAAAAGTATAGATCAATTTTGAGTCAACAGGCATATTCAATGTGAATCCATCAGAGGATGGCTGTTTCTGATCCTACAACAGTCCTCTCCAACCAATAGGGGGGGCTACAATCTATGTAATGAGTTATAGACTCACCACAAGGCTGGTATTTTAACAACCAAAGAATAACTTGCTGTTTCACACTTTAATTCATGGTCTATAAGAACATAATGAGCCCAATAAAGAGCTGCAAAACTGTGGATTTTAAATTATTGTGCGATTAGATTCAAGTGTTAATCTGTGATGAAATCAAAGTGCAATTTCATGTGTAAAATAGCAATGTTCCCTTAAATTTCAAGGTCCCTCTCTGGAATAACCAAGTAAGCAAAACATCAGGATCAGTGAAATTTAAATTTAGATTTAAATTCAGATTCCGACAAGTGACTCAGTTTCTGTTATTAGTTTTACTCCTGGACAAAGAAAAAAGGGCTTCAGGCTGAAAAGACTCTATTGGAAGCTTTTGTGATTCTGTCCTAATAGTCTGACTTGAGTGTCTTGGTCCAGCAGCTGAGAAACTTTACTGTTCAATGAATTTTTAGATCAGTAATGGGACAGAAAAGTGCTTCTTCCAGAGGGGCCTAAAGTAATGTGTTTGTGTTGTCAGAGGTCAAAAAGGCCAATAGGGGCTCTATTGAAAGCTGTGAAGTGTGCTACTTGCGCCACTTACGGACAGGCTCTGTCTTGAACGACTCAGCGGGACTGCCTTCACCTTCCCCCTTGCCGTTGATAGCCGACAACTTTACTTCGTAGCTGGTGTCTGGCTTCAGGCCCATGATCGTCACCTCACTGATGGAGCCTGTTACAATATATCAGAGGCAAAGCAATCCCTGCTGAGAACACCTTGATAATTTTGATTAGCGGTTAAACAAACACATCCCTTGTTCCGACAATACATGCATAATTAATTCCGTCACAAGTACACAGTGATAAGAGCAATTCTCATTTCACTCAGACAATGTTTAAACAACAGATAAATCTATTTAGCGATGGTCTAAAAGGTCTAAAACCAGACATAGACAAAAGCACAACGAACTGACAGCTGTTTCTCACCTACCATTGAGAGAAGTATAATGTCATTTATTTCTTATCTCAGGATTTTCATTCATTTTGTTTCCGCTTTGGGAAGACATTTAATCAAGAGTAAAATAAAATGCAATGTGTTTGAAGAAAACTACCACAAAATCACATATATAAAAAAAAAGATATTTAATCCAAAGGTCCATTGCTATACATTATGTCTAACAAAACATCTTTTTTCTTTCAATTTGTGTTCTTACCATCTTGAATCTCAAACACTTTGGGCGTCCAGCTGCCCCTGTGCTGCGTCCTCCACTCCACCTTGTACCTGAGCACAGGAACACCTCCAGTGGACTCGGGTTCCTCAAACTGGAGCTGTGCGGTGGTGGAAAAGGGTCTCACCTCACCAATGGATGGTGCTGATGGCACCTCTGGTAAAGGGAGGAAATGCAGTGTGATTACAACAAAACCTGTTAGATTGCAGCACGCCAACGCTGTCATACTCCATTGTTCTATTACACTTGCAGCATGAGCTCGCAGCTCCTAATGACTCTAAATTACATGTAAAATCTGCTTCATCTTAGTATGACATCTATGATTTATGAGTCATGCCATTTCTCTAGCACTGAATATTGCATATTTACACGATTTATTCCTGAAAAAAAAACGAAGGTGGGAAAAATATTTCAATGTGCCTGTGACAAACTCATGTAAACAACAGCTGATCATGCGTCAGCTTCCAATGATGAATGCACAAGGAAAATAACTGATTGCTGTGCCTTAAATACCGGTATTCAAACTGAGGAAAATAAGAAGACCAAGTTGAAACAGTGACGTTTTGTGTAGAAAATATCTCATCATAAACATTCCTGTTAGTCATCTTTAATCAGTTGAGCAGAGTCTTATTCTGTTTTAGCCACCACGCACTCTCTGTGTTTCATATCCAAGTTCACACACACTGGTGTGAGCACAGTTGTAAATTGAATTTTTCTTTATTTTCTTGACATTAAGGCAGTCTCTCGCTGTTCTCTGCTCTATTTGTCTAATGTGCTGGTAAATGTACAGTCCATGCTATCTGATGATGGGACCTCAGTAAAATTCCGTATATGCTCAATAATATGTACAAAGTGAAAAGCTCAGATCTGTTTTCTTAACACCCAGAGAGAAGCAATGTTCAACTAGAAAATTTCCTCTTGGGAAATTTTGAAAGGGCACCGGAGCTACTGCCGTTCTAACCATCTCTGTCAACATGGGAATCAAACCCACGATCTTAAGGTCAAGACAGAGCTGATCAGACACATGATCATCTTTCTATAAGCACTGATATGGAGGAGCTGTAATCACATTAGGTTAACTGTGTGTGTGTGTGCGTGTAATCACATGATGTTACCTGTGTTAGAGATGATGTGTTTGTGTGTCTTTAACTGTAATCACAGGAAGTTACCTGTGTGTGTTAGAGTGTGGGAGAGGAATGTTACCTGTGTGTTTTTAATGTGTGTGTGTGTGTGTGTAACTGTAATGACATGAAGCTGGTTCTAGAGTCTGTGTGTGTGACTGAGCTGCATCCTGTATCAGTCTGATTTAGCTGTGAGTCTGTGTTTACAAACATCTTAACGAGCTCCAGGTGGATTGTTTATGGAGTTAACGACCCTGGCCTGAGGATCAGAGGTTACCATGACAATTTGAGCTGGTTGCCAATGACGATAGGGGCCCCCAGGCTGAGGCAGACAGAAACGTCAAGAAAAAGACAGATTTTCTGCCTCTGCACTGGTCTCGTATTTAGGCTTATTCTGACAAAACGGTAACTCCTATCAGAACAAAAAACAGATCAGCAGTGCCCTAAGGCCTTCCTGAAAATTTTGGTACGATTTGGTGTTTCTACAGTAAATATTTTGGCGACACGGGCAGTTTTAAAACATCAATCCATTCTGCTCCTCTCAGAAAATTTTTGTATTGGAGTCAATGAGGAGGAGAGACAGACATGGCCACACTCAGAGGCTGCTAATTCAAATTCTGTAAGTCTCTCTGATATTTTGAACACATTGTGGGAGACACAACAAGTTTGTCTACAAAACTGTGAAAAAATTATGTGTGTACAGTGTAAATTGTGTCCAAGAGGAGTGTGGAAAGAGAAAGAATCAGGAGTTTTTCTGGGCTCTCCCCCACTCTAGCTGATTGCATCATGCACTCTAGCACGAACATTCCGTGCAATACACACCCATTATAATCTCATAATTTCTCCAAAAATGATCATGGTCATTGATCAGGGATTGATCAAAAACTATTCAACCTATCAAAACGTGGAGTAATACACCAATACACAAGACTTGTGTCTACTATTTAAAGTTTAAACGGAGTCTCTAGGTGAAAGTATGCCTGAGCAGTAGACGTTTGTTAAACTCCAATGTTCGGTCTTTTTTTTTTCTCTTTTTTTCGCTCGTCCCATAGACTTCAATGCAAAATTTGGCGCAGTTTTTCGCGACTTACGTCGCGAAAAATTCGTGAACTGCTTAGAAAAGTAATAGCACACCGATCCCGATCAGGACACACGTTTTGATATATAATGTGTCCTGCAACTCTTCGAGTTGCAGGACTAGTAGCGAATCAAAAATCGTCCGGAAGTTGAAAAAAAATAATAATAACTAGAAAATTTCCTCTCGGGAAATTTTGAAAGGGCACCGGCAGCTACTGCCGTTCTAACCATCTCTGTCAACATGGGAATCAAACCCACGATCTTAAGGTCAAGACAGAGCTGATCAGACACATGATCATCTTTCTATAAGCACTGATATGGAGGAGCTGTAATCACATGAAGTTACCTGTGTTAGAGTGAGAGAGATGAGTGCGCGCTGACGCGCGCATTTGTATGTTACCTGTGTGTTTTTAATGTGTGTGTGTGTGTCTATAACTGTAATGACATGAAGCTGGTTCTAGAGTCTGTGTGTGTGACTGAGCTGCATCCTGTATCAGTCTGATTTAGCTGTGTGTCTGTGTTTACAAACATCTTAACGAGCTCCAGGTGGATTGTTTATGGAGTTAACGACCCTGGCCTGAGGATCAGAGGTTACCATGACAACTTCAGCTGGTTGTCAATGACGATAGGGGCTCCCAGACTGAAGCAGACAGAAACGTCGAGAAAAAGACTGATTTTCTGCCTCTGCACTGGTCTCGCATTTAGGCTTATTCTGACAAAACGGTAGTTCCTATCAGAACAAAACATGGATCAACGGTGCCCTAAGGCCTTCCTGAAAATTTTGGTACGATTTGGTGTTTCTACAGTAAATATTTTGGCGACACGGGCAGTTTTAAAACATCGGTCTGTTCTGCTCCTCTCAGAAAGTTTTTGTATTGGAGTCAATGAGGAAAAGAGACAGACATGGCCGCACTCAGAGGCTGCTAATTCAAATTCTGTAAGTCTCTCTGATATTTTGAACACATTGTGGGAGACAGAACAAGTTTGTCTACAAAACTGTGAAAAAATTATGTGTGTACAGTCTAAATTGTGTCCAGGAGGAGTGTGGAAAGAGAAAGAATCAGGAGTTTTTCTGGGCTTTCCCCCACTCTAGCTGATGACATCACGCACTCTAGCACGAACATTCCGTGCAATACACACCCATTATAATCTCATAATTTCTCCAAAAATGATCATGGTCATTGATCAGGGATTGATCAAAAACTATTCAACCTCAATACACCAATACACAAGACTTGTGTCTACTATTTAAAGTTTAAACGGAGTCTCTAGGTGAAAGTATGCCTGAGCAGTAGACAACAGTTGGCAGTATGAAAAATCCGATGATTTGTTCGTTTTTTGACCTTCTCCCATGCATTCTCTATGGGAAATTTTTCGCAGTTTTTCGCGACTTACGTCGCGAAAAATTCATACACTGATGAAAAAAGTAATAGCACCCCATTCCCAATCAAGACGCACGTTTTGATATATAATATGTCCTGCAACTCTTCGAGTTGCAGGACTAGTAGCGAACCGAAAATCGTCCGGAAGATGAAAAATAATAACTAGGAAAAAATCCACAGAATAACAATAGTGCCTGTGCCTTAAATACTCGTCCCTACAGCTATTTCATAGCTGTTGGGTCGAGTGCCCTGGCGATGGCCGGTGCCCTAACTAGAAAAAGAAAGCATTTCCTGCAGAAAATGCGTGTGAATGCAGAATGCAATGCCGAATGAGCTGAAGAAATTGTTGAAACAATGCTGAAAGAGCTGAAGACATTGTTGAAAGAAAGAAAGAAAGAAAGAAAGAAAGAAAGAAAGAAAGAAAGAAAGAAAGAAAAGAACAGAAGGAAAGAAAGAAAATGGAAAGGGCAGAAAGAAAGAAAGAACATGGAAAGAAAGAAAGAAAGAAAGAAAGAAAGAAAGAAAGAAAGAAAGAAAGAAAGAAAGAAAGAAAGAAAGAAAGAAAGAAAGAAAGAAAAAAGGACAGAAGGAAAGAAAGAACATGGAAAGGGTAGAAAGAAAGAAAGAAAGAAAAGGAAAGAAGGAAAGAAAGAACATGGAAAGGGTAGAAAGAAAGAAAGAAAGAAAGAAAGAAAGAAAGAAAGAAAGAAAGAAAGAAAGACAGAAAGAAAGAAAAGAACAGAAGGAAAGAAAGAAAATGGAAAGGGCAGAAAGAAAGAAAGAAAGAACATGGAAAGGGTAGAAAGAAAGAAAGAAAGAAAAAAGGACAGAAGGAAAGAAAGAACATGGAAAGGGTAGAAAGAAAGAAAGAAAAGGAAAGAAGGAAAGAAAGAACATGGAAAGGGTAGAAAGAAAGAAAGAAAGAAAGAAAGAAAGAAAGAAAGAAAGAAAGAAAGAAAGAAAAAGAAAGAAAGAAATGGAAAGGAAAGAAGGAAAGAAAGAACACGGAAAGGGAAGAAAGAAAGAAAGAAAGAAAGAAAGAAAGAAAGAAAGAAAGAAAGAAAGAAAGAATAGAGAATGAATAAGAGAGACAGAGGGTAGTAAGAAAGAAGGAAAGACATTGGGGTAGATACATGGAAAGAGAGATATATACAGAGCGCAGTAGAAAGAAAGAAAGGAAGAAAGAAAGAAAGAAAGAAAGAAAGAAAGAAAGAAAGAAAGAAAGAAAGAAAGAAAGAAACAAGTAAAAAGACAGAAATGGGGTAGAAGACAGAAAGAAGAAAAAGAGAGAGGAGGATGATGGATGGATGGATGGATGGATGGATGGATGGATGGATGGATAGATGGATAGATAGATAGATAGATAGATAGATAGATAGATAGATAGATAGATAGATAGATAGATAGATAGATAGATAGATAGATAGATAACACATGTTAAAAGCTGTGTACTATGTCCGAGGCTCCACCTCTAATTATACTACTATTCATAGAGGTGGAAAGGTTAACCCTCCTGTTGTCCACCTGGGTCAAGGAATGAAGGAAGGGAAGTAGGAAGGAGGGAGGGAGGGAAGGAGAAATGGGAAGGAAGGACAAAAGGAAGAAAGGAAGGAAGGAGAAACGGGAAGGAAGGATAAAAGTTAAGCTGGAAGGAAGGAAGGAAGGAAGGAAGGAAGGAAGGAAGGAAGGAAAAAAGGTAAGCTGGAAGGAAGGGTGGAGAAAGGGGAAGGAAGGAAGGAGGGAAGAAAGGAAGCATAAAAGGTGGCTGGAAGGAAGGAAGGAAAAAGGGGAAGGAAGGACAGAAGAAAGGATACAAGGTAAGCTGGAAGGAAGGTATGAAGGAAGGAAGGAAGCTGTAATGTATAACTTGTAGTATGAGAGAATGAGGAGGAAGAAGAGAGAGGGAGAAGAGAAGAGGAGGACAAGAAAGGGTTAAGAAGGAAGGAAGGAAGGAAGGAAGGAAGGAAGGAAGGAAGGAAGGAAGGAAGGAAGGAAGGAAGGAAGGAAGGAAGGAAGGAAGGGAAAAATCAAATCTCTCCTCCTCCAGACAGACAGGCAGACAGAGAGACAGACAGAGAGAGAGACAGGCTGTGTGGAACAGTATTGTGTTTACAGTACATTTGTATATTTGTGTGACATGTGTGACAATCTGTGTGTGTCTGTCTGTGAGCATCTGTGTGTGTCTGTCTGTGTGAGTGTTTAATTCATTTCCTATAGACATCCTGTCAGTCTATTTTATCATATCTCTGCATGAGGCTGTGTGTTAACGAGCGGGCAGGCTGCACCTGTACCTGTTCTATTTATAGACGTTGATAACGAGCTGGCTGCTACAGCTGGCTACTGCACAGAGCAGAGCAGAGCAGAGTGGGATTTGAGCTCGGTGCAGCCTCCGCAAAACAGCCCATAAAAAGAGAACCGTACCACTTATCAGAGTGTGGACATGATTAATCCGGCAAGGAGACCTTCCTGAGCTGGCTGTGTGACTTACATGTTCGTACGACAAATAGCTTTCTAACTGTGGCAGTTTAGAAAAGAGGGTCCTGTCTCCTTTTGTCAAAAAATCAGCTCCTACTTTTGTATTGGAGTCAATGAGCCACTGGAGCAGGTCTAGCTGCACAAAGAGGCTCACACAGACAATTCTGTAAATCTGTCTACTGTTTTGAGCACATCATCAGAGACACGACAAGTGTGGCTACAACCCTGGAAAAAATCAAGTCTCCAGAGTGTAATTTGTGGCCGTGAGGACAATTTATCCAGAAAAAATCCAGACTGTTTTGTCACTCTCTCCCACTCTAGCGATGATGTCACCCACTCTAAGCTCTGCTCGTTAGACGCAATACACAACCATTATAAAGTTGGATTTTGTTGAAAATCTTAATGATTTAAAAACTGCCACATATCTGAAACTGTTGAAGATATCAATAAGATGAGTAATGCGGGAATAGATTAAAAGTTTCTCTACAGTTTAAAAGAAAAATGGAGTCTGTGGGAGAAAGTATGCTGGAGCCTTAGACGTTCAAAGTAGTATGAAGATTTCAAAGGTTTGAAGAGATTTTCAATGTATTCCTATGGGAAAAAAATTGCAGAAAAAGTTAAATATTATAAAAAGTATAAATAGTATTAAAGAGAAAAGTAATAGCAACCCTGTCCTGAAAAAGCTGCACGTTTTGATGTATTAATTGTTGAAATAGCACAAAGTATGAAGGAGTAGTTAGAAGACAAAAAACGGCGGAAGACGTAAGAATAATAATAAGTATAAAGATTTGAATAACAATAGTGTGATGCATTCTGCATCACACTAACTAGGAAAAAATCCACAGAATAACAATAGTGCCCGGCTTCGCCGGGCACTCGTCCCTACAGCTATTTCATAGCTGTTGGGTCGAGTGCCCTGGCGATGGCCGGTGCCCTAATTATCTCATGCTGGCTGCATTGTCTTTTCATTTAAGTTTATCATGTGAACACTGCTCTGTGTAATCCTAGATCCTAGTGCTGGATGTTTTGGTGTAATGTATTTTAGGTATGGATAAAAAATCTGCTCCTGGGGCCAGAAAATAAAAACCCTGTTGGGCTCTATTTAATTTGTGTGAGACAATGATATTTACCTCAACTACAAATGATTAATCTATCCTAAATACACAAGGCTTTTATGTGCCCAGGCTTCTGGAAATTCAGATAATCAGAACAAAGTGGGCTTTCTCACTTTGAGCCCCACACTTAGATAAAATAAATGGATGGAAATGACCGTGAAAGGTCCCCTTTGAGCAATTATTGAATATATACATCTTACATAAACTCTCTTCCCATCATCAATACTACATATTTAGACCATCATATTTTGAACATCCTCCGAAAGCAGACATAAACATGAAATGTAAATGTTGAAGGATAGGTTTTGAATCACAGTATCATCACTGACCGGCTTGAATGAGTAGGAACTCCTTGGACTCTGAGCCCATCTCATTAGAAGCAGTGCAGTTATAGCTCCCAAAGTCATTTTCAGACTCGGGGGTTATCTAGAGGAGGGGAAAAAAAAGAGACAGAGAAAAAAGCAGCAAATATATGAAGGGCAGTGTACCAAAACAGATGAACAAACTTGTGTGTCAAACACTCTGAAGGTGACCTTTTTGTTTGTCCATTAGAGTAGCCTATTTTTATGTGTGGCTGTGAGCTCTCCTGCTGCTGAATTATTCATTTGATTTTTACAGAATGGAGCTGAAAGAAAACCCTCACTTCAAGTCTATAGTCATGAAATCTTGATGACACATGGGGGATGTGTGTGTTTGTGTGTGTGTGTAAATGTTAAAAGACTGTGTGTATATTTATTTTATCAAGAGTAAGCCTTGGTTTTTGATGTGTTTGTACCTGCAGGTAGCTGGTCGTGGGAGTTCTGAAGATCTTGATGTTGGTGGTGTTGGAGTTGGGGAGCTGCAGTCCATCTCTCAGCCAAATAATGGAAACATCATTGGGATGAGCCTTCACCTCACAACTGATATTCACTGGATTTCCCTCCCAGGTATACACTGCCACTGCACCATGTATCTTAGGAGCATCTAGGAAAAAAGAAATTGCAGTTGAAATTACCTTTTGTTCTGTCATAGGGGGACTAGCATTTACAAGAAATATCTTATGCCCAAACATTTTAATTAAGAATGACAAATACTTACAGCGAACCTCTAGGTACGCTAGCTGATCGTCCTCTCCAATGGCACTGCGAGCTGTGCAGAGATATTGGCCTGCATCTGTATACTTGACATACTTCAAAGTGAGAGAGGACACACGAGCATCACTCCTCACCACTACATTTCCGTCCAGACTCTAGATGGGAGCAAAAAAAATGGCTCGGGTTAGTGGGAAAAAAACAAAAAACAATCACATCAGGTGTTTTCCACAGCAGTATCGCACATTTACTTCTATGAAGCACGTTTCAGAGGAAAGATGTGACCTGGAAAACAAAAGCTGAACACAGTGGGCCTTTAATGAGCAACAGAGACGTTACATTAATGAAGTAGGTACATTCTGCTCTGTAAAGATGTGGAAACATAAGGACACAGTTGACAGTACAGGGGAGCTTATCAATAATTGATGACGGAAAGCACAAGAAACCACCTAGCGTTTTCACACGAGGGCTTACCAACTTGAAAAATATGCTGATGCATGACACTAGACGGAGCGTTAACTTACATACCAAACTCTCACTTTTGCACTACAGACATGCCTGAATTTAGCATCACTGTGTCCTATTTTATTCTTCAGTAAAATAAATTGAATTGCTTGTGATGTTTTTGGCGTATTATGTAGCAGCACCACAAACCCACATCGAGCACATGCCCCACATTCAGTGATGAAGGACGCATGTCACGTCACATGGCATTTGAAACCTGGGTAATAACAAAAGACAGCTGGCTAATGAGATGTGTAAATGACCTTCCTGCTCTAGAGAAACCTGCTTTCATTAACTTGATATGCAGAGTTACAACATCCAAACATAAGTGGCTTCCTGACCTTCAGGGTCAATAACTCTGCGTTGTTGTGGGTGTCGTCGTCACCTGACACTCAGCTGTTGGAGTGTTAAGTGTCAGACACACCGACTTTCTTCTTCAGAGAAACATTTTCCCCACTAGGATATTATTACTATTCAAAACATTTATTATACAGTCAGTTAACATTAATTTACCCCCAAATGAGTTGGATTAGAGCCTACATTTAACTGTTAATTTAGGCTGTTAATAACACAGAAAACATTAACAGTCGACTAGAAGAAAACCTGAAACTCAATAAGACTAAAACCACTTCAGATTTGAGACATAGATGTGTTTTATACTGTACTTATTATACAATAACCTGAAGAGATTTGGGAGTTGTTCCTTTAAAATGTGTTGCAGCACTGAATATCCAAGTCTCTCTTTTGGTTGCTTTCGTGGCTTTGATCCAAGCTAGAAGCAAAACAATGGCATGGTTGCTTTTACACATACTGAATTAGGGCCCAGTCTGGGAAGCCATGTAAGAGAAACCCTCGTTAGTTTGTATTCAAATTCAATAGACAAAGCATGTCTGGGGCATTCATTATGCATAGCGGGTAGCAGGACCAGGGAGACACTTACATAACACACTACCCTTTTATTCTGACCCCCGTGCAGAGAGTGTTCTCTGCTGACCCCTGTGGTAGTGCCTCTGACTCCTGCATCTGTGCAACATGCCACACTATGGTCAACCATGACGTCCTGGTAAGTCACTGTCTCAATATCAAGTCATTTTATATTTTGTGCTCTTTGCGGTGCAGCACCAAAAACTCCCAACAAAGCCAGAAGCACATATGGTCAGTTTCTTTGGGATCTGTAATGAATATCATTATCTGCCAGAGGAAAATTCTATGCTCGCTGCAATTTAATGGTGATTCAACGTTTCATAACAGTGGCTTTCATCATTAATGCATCATGCACTCGAGTGGCCGTCTATTGGAACTTTCCTCATCATATTTTTGGCTTCACTGTTTCACTATTACAAATACGTACATCACTTTTCATGTCTGTGTGAAAACCTGGCACAAAACAGACGAGGGAGGAAAATGAAGACTTTAAGACACAAGCTCCTCCAGTAAATCAAATAACACTGACAGCAACCAGCTTCTTCAGTTTTAGCAGCAAAGGAAAGAGGCACTGCTGGAACATCGGAGCATAAAATTGAGAATACACCAAGGACATGTTAAACTCATGTCTCACCAAATCTTAACTGTCCCGACACACAGATGCACCTTTTCCTAGCATGTACCTTCCCTTCAGCGGCTTGTCAAATCAACGCTCAGCTGCCTACGTATTTGCAACAAACATGCTCAACATGCCCACACTGCTTCGTGCTCACACACCTCCTCTGTGTGGTTTATGAGGGCATGTCTCACAGATCAATCAATTCAGTTCAAGTGGATTTAAACACCATATAATTACATATATCAAAAATGGGAAATATTGTTGACTGATCCATTAATGTAATCCACTACACTAACGACCTGAAAACACCACTATGTCATGCATACAGTATACAGTATATGCAGTTGATGCTATTGCAGCTAACTGAAATATGGTTTATAAAAACAAAAAGGATGTCATTACAAGGTTTCTGCCTTAGGGAAAATTATTCTTATTCTTATCCTTCCCTAGAAGTTAAGTCACTAAAATCACTGTTTGGGTTATTGAAGTTGCTTTTCTTGTACAATCTAATGATCAAGATGTCCAAAAATGATGCCTTCTACCCTCATGTTACAGGTAAGAGTGTATACAGTACAAAGTCTACAGCTTATTAAAGTTTGTGCAACCAAGTGTGAGCTTGATACAAACCCAATAATTACAGTCAGCATGTGCCTGATTACAGAGGTTCTTCCACACCTCCTGTTGTAAGTGATGAGATTTTTCACTCAGAAGTTTGTGTAATCACAGGTGTCATTAATGAATGCACATCAGCTGTCAATATTTACTGATTGCTGGAAATAATGAATGAAAGAAGAAAAAACATTCTGAAAACTATCACAGAAAGGAGTACAAGGAAAAAACCAATTCACTTTCGGCGCAGTGCTGCCTACAATTTCAAAATAAAATAGCAAAGCTATTTGAGGAACCAGATGGTCTAAAAATTCATATTCATTTCCTGTCAAATGATACAAAAGTATAAATAACAATGGCAACCCCAATGTCTGATGTGCCTGTGATGGTGATGGGCTTATTGTGGATGGCATAAAGACCACAAATTTCAGTTAGTATGAAAGCTGAAATATGAATCTTTACCAGCTCCATCCTCCCGTACGGTGCACTCAACACTAATATTGGACCCAACAAAGAGGTATTTCTCACCAATTTTCTCACATATGCGAAACACATATTCAATGGTGAAGAAAGTTGGAGAGAGGCTTATGTGGGCAGTTCTTTCTTTTGCCAATTTTCACTTTCTTTCAGAAAAAAAGCCTGACTGTGAGACACTCTGGGCTGCTGTACAAAGACATATTACATTTTTTCTTACATTACAAATTCGTTTATACAAAGAATTGGAGCAAGAGGAAATCATTTTCTAATTTTAAAAATACCTGTTGTTATTATCAAGAATTGGCAGTGAAGATGTGGATGGAAAGATGTGTGATATAAGAAGAGAGAGGTGTGAGATTTACCTCGAAAAATAAAATAAACCAGAGTGAGCAGGTCAAGAAACTGCATTTAACAGATTAATGTATCCAATCCAAAAGTAATTTAAAAAATCATATTTCTGCAGGCAGATCTTGTCTTGTAATGACCCGTGTTCTCGCAGGGTAAGTTACAAGTCTGGAGAAAACAAGCTGAAGTAAGCTACAGCATGTTAAGTTTATATGGAAAACAAACAACTAAAACAAAGAGACAGAAGGACTACTGCATTGTTCTCAGGGTTTATACTTTCCCCGACCCTTGTTTGATCAAGAATTTTGATCTGCATCCATCCAGAATTGAATTAGACTCCCCTGACATGAAAGATGGATGGGTGTAGGGAAAAGTCATGCATTTAGAATACCTTGTGTTGCTCAGGCCGAGTCCATGATGCCTGTAGAGGACAGAGACAGAACAACAAACACAAGGCAAAGCAATTCTTAGAAAGTAATCCTTAACCAGGCAAAGCTGGGATGCTGCACATTGCATGCATTAAATATCCACAGTTTTTGATTTTGTGTGCACCCATAGTGCCTGAGCTGAATGCCTGATTTTACTAAAGGTCTGTAGATATAATAAGGGGTAAGGCGCTGGATTTACCTTCCCGTGAAGCCTATTATGCGGCAATAAAAGTTTTATTTTAAAGGTAATTTTCTAGGTGTTATTTTCTGTACTGCAAACCAGAACAGCACTGCTTCCAAGCCTGAAAGAAGTTAGTCCACTGGCATCATGATGGGACAAATGCTTACAGATAAGAAGGTTATTGGTTTATCAGTAAGAGGTGACTCCTTGCACTACTACAACAGAGATATGCCGGTCTGTTCGGTAAAAGTACTGCAGCAATTATTGACTCCCTATCCATTTCCGAGACTTGAGGAGATAAAAGCCAATAAAACTGAATTTACTCTCACTGTGGTCTTTAGTTGTGCATATTAAAGGCTTTCCTTTTCTCTTTCTTACATCAAGAAACAACTGTTAGTACCCTAGTCGATCAAGTCATTGAACAGCACTTGCTGGGTTTTTCAGTAAACAATGACGGTTTAAAATAAGCAATTTAGATGCTGCTCTCTCCACACCCATGTGAGACTTTAAAATAAATCTTTGCCTACAGGTGGCCCGTGTTATGTTGAGTTATTTTTGCAAGTCAGATGTCCTGCTCTGAATGTTAAATACTTGTACTACAGTTAAAATTAAGTGGTTTTCCCTTATCCTTGTGCTTAGATTGTATTCCAAGGCTAAAAGAGACAAACCTGTGGTTTGCATGAATTCAGACTTTTTAAAATTTTGTTCTTTGAAAACATTGCAACCCCTACCTACCCCTGTCAGTGGATGTTTATAAATCTCCAAAGTATATTATTTATAAAAACACAACTGCGATAAACATAGGTTTAACATTTCATAGTGTTACTGAGTAAATGAATAATTTCACACATACTGTACCAAGAGTAAGTGATTATCCTCATCATGTGGAATATATCTCACACTCCACTAAATACAGTAGTGGCCAATACATTATTTCACATGGCAGATAAAATCAAACGTCTGAATGACAACAACAACAGATAATTTGTACTAGCCTGTACTAGACAACATGCTATGTCAAGTTAAATCAGTGACACTGAAAAGCCCAGCTGCACAAGACAAAAAGCTTTTTGGAAAGCATGCTCTATGGATTTCATGATGCTGAGGAGAAAATGTTAACCATGACGATGAGATGTGATGGCCCACATAGCGAAAAGGTACTGAAGCGTAACGAGCAAAATGATAAACAGCTATTTCATCAGGTGCAACAGCAAGAAAATGTCAAATAAATGAAAGCAATCTGCTGGAATAATTGTAGGGCAAAACGGTGAATCAAGCCCCTGTATTATCCTCTCATAATCAATGCTGGAGGCTTGTAAATAACACAATAAACATAAGGTATGTTTGAATTCGGGCAGTTTATATCACTATCAAACCTGATATTTATTGTGAAAATAAGCAATATGAGGAAAGTAAATAGCGGAGACAATAAAACGGTTGTTTAAAGAGAGAGAGAAAAAAACGTACTGTACTGTCAGGGTGTAATTTCACTATGTTCTTTGCTTTGCAGCTCTTATACTGTCACAGTAAGAGACAGGATGCACCGTGCATCATTACAAATAGCAGTTGGCTGCATATCACCACCGTGCTGAGAAAGAGTGGTAGCCCAATTAAAACAGGCAACCTAATGGTCTGTAACATCACCACCCTCACCCACACGCTTGTCTGCAGCGCTGCCTCCGCAGTAAGTGAGCTGACAACTATCACTGTCATATCTGTGACAGGTGATTGTTTAAGACAAAGGGACAATGAACAACAGCAGATGCGAACACGCACAACCAAAGTCACCGTAACACAATCACGTCTCAAAAAACAATATGGTGACGGTTCCTTTGGGACTTATCATTTTTCCAGCCCATTGTGATTTCCTTCCACAGAGTATTATCCTTTCTCTTTGTTCTGACATGAATTGTAATGTCAGCGTGGAGAGGGCAAAGCAGAGTGAAGCGACATACTAACACAAATACACTAAACACATAAATGTACTGAACCCTGGCTGCGCTTTATTCACTGGCTGATGCCTGACTGAAACTAATGAGTATGCATGTTGTCATCGTCCTGTGTCATTAACTGCTGAGCCTAGGAGCCTCTGCCAGTACATCATGGAAAACTGACTAGCATTTTGGTGAAGAAACCCTTACATCACCTCACTACTGAGCAAGCAGGCATGCTGTTGTAAATGAGCAGCCGTTTATATCTGGAGAAAACAATACTCTCTCTGTTCTGGCACGCAACGTTAAAAGCTTGTCCAGATGCCCTGTCTACACCGCTGCCACACCACATTAATTACTGATTTTCTTTAAGCATCTCATTACAAATTAAATAATCATGAATTTGCTTTCTCATGTCTTTAATTTCCAATTAGAAATGTGGTAGTTACAGAGTGAGTAGGCCTTAAAAGTGGATTTGTGTCGTGAAACTTTATTTTATTTTTGTTTTGTTTAACAAACGGATTGCAGACACAAAGTACCATCACCAATCAACTACTAACTTTCTTATGCTTTTAAGTTTTATAATTAGTCTTATTTGACTGTAACTTCTCTCTGTATATTTGAAAACATTTCCAGATAATTACAGTTTAAAAACTCCCTGCATCAAGCTGAATGTTTAATACGTATTCAAATAAGCAAAACATTCATTATGTAGATAATGTACAAAGCATGGATAAATACTTAATTTACATTTTCATTTAATAAACAGTCACACTTATCTAGTGTGACTCTCAGTGAATGCATTTAAAGCATTGAAACGACCAAATACCACACGTGAACGTGATGAAAGTTTTAAAATAAATATATAAACACTTAACTTTAATTCATGTTTAAAGAAAAAACAAAACTATCCTCAGATAAGTACCAATTTGAATTTGAAATGTAACTCTTGGCAGGCATACACCCACGAGTGTACAACATTTTTTTGAACATAGTCCTTTCATCCTGTCCCTTTTTATGTACAGTACAGTACTATAGCTTTTCTATTGTATGATACAGTAATCTCCCTCAATCCTCACAATGTGCATTTCTTAACTCACGGTTATCACGGTGCTTTTGTCTGCAGACATTTAAGATCTCATTCAGAATCTTCAAAAGGAATTTTCTCCTTGTGTTAAATAACCTCTAAACCTGAGACCACAGTAGAATTGGCACAGGGTCAGACAAAGTCGGACAAAGATTTGAATGACTAATAGAATATCAGATGTAATAGTCTGTCTCGGCTTCTTACATGACTGATCAGCAGCATGTGAAAGAATTCTCTAATACTGATATTTTTGCTCAATTTAAAGGGATAGTTCAACATTTTGGCAAATTGGCCCATTGCCATAATCGCTATAGTCATAGCAGTAGGTTCGTTACCTTTAATTGTCGGTGTAAGCTATTTTTAGTACGGTGGAGCAGAGCAGAGCTCAGGGCTATGCTATGAAGGCCAAGGGCCAAAATGCCAAAATGTTGAACTATCCCTATAACAGCTTCACCTGCAGAGAACAGTCTCCCCTAACTGCATCATAAATATCCAGGTACTCACATGAAAGACATCATTTAACCTTAGCAGGTGTAGTGGTTGAAAATTCTGTAAATATTAGCAAGTTACCCCATTTCTGGCCACTAGCAGCATTTATCAACATTTCAGAAGATTTTCAGAAGAAGATTTCAAACAAGGTTGGTGGTTGACAGCAATGCAGAAGTGAGGGAGTTGATGCAATCTACATATACATTTGTACAAGTGTTTCTCACAAAAACACTGTGTATATCCTTTGTTTACTCCACAGGGCACCTTTAAAAAACCCTAACACAAACATTTGTTCAAGGCTCTATTCTTACTTTTATGGTGGCGACATGAACACATTTGTTCCAATGTTTATTTTCTGAGGCTTTTTTAGAGTTAAACCATTAAAGGAACTTACAGTCCCTCCTAAATGCAAAGTCTTTATTGGTGTACTGTATAATTCAGATTACACAATTAACCACTACTAGTCTTACTTAGAATAGATGATAAAATACTTTGTTTTACCATTATGTAGTCTTCAATACTGTCAGATCAAATGGATCATTTTTCTAAATAGACTAGACTATTACACCCAATCTGGGATTTATAACATTGCTCTCATAATCCTCTTCACTGCTAAATACGTCTAACAATAAATGCCATGTGCCACATGACTGTATTTTACTATTATCAAAGCATTGCATTTTATCATTATGCATGTTTCTCCATGAAATAGGTTTAAAAAAACAAGAAAAACAACGTGGTGAATGTTCAGTATGCTGTGTACTATAACCAAAGCTCTTCACACCAGAACAAGACTACTCCTACTCTCAGTGCATACACATACAGTAACATTTTAATACAAGTTTCCAATGAAGCTGTTGAAACAAACTCTACACACCTTATAACGGTTTCAAATAGGTATTTTTGTTGTTTACATGCTATTCAGTACTGCTAGCTTCTTTTGCTTTTCTGTTAGTGATGGCTTCTCTCTTTTGCTTCATATGACTTGCATTTAGTTGCTACTCATCCTTTAGTAATAGTGGTAATGTAATAAAAGTAGTTTATTTACTGTAATTGGAGTGAGACTTAGTGAATGGAAACATGTACTGCTTCCCTGCACCTCCCGAGAAGCAGGGAAAACAAGGCCACTGAATGACTGCCTGTAACAATATGTGCAGTCAGATGCCTATGATCTAGAAATCTAGTGACAAATGTACTATTTTGGCACCACCACAGGCTGTGAACGTCCCCCCTAATAAAGCTTGTTTTAGGACAATTCATTTTGAAAGTGAAGTGGCCAATAAGAAACTTGTACTCAAGTCACGTCAGCTCACCAATGGTGCAGATACGTTCACAGACATTCAGAGAGAGAGTGTAGAGCACTACCTGCTGCTGTGATCCAGCTAAAAATGAGAAGCTGAGTGACAAAGGAGCCAAAGAAATGAAAACGCATTTGAATAAATTGCTAATTAAAACCATCTCACCACACTATCTGAAACAGAACCATACAAATCCCTCCTGGTTTCCTAACCAATGCCGCCCTTAACATCCTTTTAAATATTCTACAAAAAAAAATTAAGTGAAGTAACATCTGCGATTTTCTTTTCTCAATTGTCCATGTCCACCCCAAATGAATGCTGTTTCACTTGTCACACCCATTCTAGATGAAATACAGCTGTTATGATGATTACAGACAGCATGGCAGACAGACATCAAATGAACAAACAGAACAACACAATTAAACAATTAGCAGCCATTTTCTTCTGCGTTCATTAGAGCCCCACCATGGAAATCATTTCCCCCGCTGATGATCAGAACTATATCAGGAAAACATAAGCAATCTGCATCTACTCTTGAGGCTGCTAATCATTTCGTTGAAGAAGAGATGCCACAGACCACGCAGCATTCTGCAGAATGAAGTGCAAAACACACTGCCACCACAGCACAGCTGTGCGTCACATGACTGATCACATGACATGCCACAGAGCAGCACGTCAGTGATTACACAGTCCAGAAAATGAGTGAATACGGAAAGCTGTAGATTTTTTGTTAATAAGAAAAGTCTTAAAGTGTTATTTTTCCTCCGCCCTCATCTGAAGAGTCAATCTTCACACCTAGTATTGCTTGCCAGGCAATGTCTTTCATTATATTTCATAGTGAACCTGTAGAATGTAGAGATCCTGAGAGTAAGTCTATTGCTCTGATGAGTCTCCTCATCCGTTGTGACAGCTTCAAGACCACAAAAGAAGCCAACCTGCCACTGACAGAAGAGGAAGCTGAGTTACAGCAGTTTGGAGGTGTGTTCTGTAAAAGAAATACTCTGTCTCCTGGGAAATAGATACTAGATGATAAGACTGAGGTGTAAACTCTTACTGGGCGTCTATGTATGCCACTATGGATGTCACAAAGAGAATAATAGGTCTGTTGTTACATGCCATATGGTGGTAGCTTGTTTTGCACTTAAGATGCTCCACTCAAAATTTGTTTTTGAATATCTAACATTCAGCCATGTAGGTTTGAGAAGTAGCACGACAAGCTTCATATTTCTGCTCCTCACAGAGAACAGTGCCTGTATGTCAATTAACCCACTTCTCCACTTCTGTAATCTGTTTCTAACACTTAATTATTATATTTTCGTCTAGAAAGGTAGGCTGTTGGATACTCAAAAGATAAAATTTAAGATGGAGCTTTTTTGACCCTCAATTTCCAGTGACACCAACATTAATGTTAGACAATCTACAGTCTAATATGGAGATGACAGACAGACGCAGCTGGGCTTGAATCCAGGCAACCTCATGCTGTGATGGAAAGTTTGAAATGATGAGGCAACAGCGACACAGAAATGGTGTTTCCCTATTATGTTATTACCCACATTTTCATCTGATCTCATGAGATAAGCTCAATGCACTTTGTATCACAAGATCAGTGAAGGCTTCAGGCTATATTTGGAAAGCATGCAGTAGTCGAATCAATTTCATGAACTCTGATGAGATCATTCCTTGGGGTTTTCAAGAAACAGCTGGGAAATTTTCAATAAAAAGGGATTATTTGATTTCAGTGCAGGTTTTCTCAAATCTGGAGGCATACTTAGCAACACTACTCCAATACATTTCTGTGCCACGCGGATTTCATACCTGATAGATCCTGTTTAGATGTGCCTGTAGGAAGAAAATGTAGTGCATGTAATGGACTGGCTCCAGAATTCCTCCATGATCTGCACTTTACCTGAAGAATTTCCCCTCTCATTGCCTGATCACTGTAGCAAGACACCTTAACACCTTGAAGAACCAGGCCATGAGGGCAATATGAGAATACCAATCGAGTATTCATTGTTTTTCGATGGTTTGCACATTGAATATTATAGAGGATATTACCAAGAGAACATACAGAGGTATGTACTGTAATGGAAGGTAAAACAACGCTTAAAGGTAGGGTTGGAGATCCTGAAAAACGGTTCTAGCAGGCCGCATTATACACAAGTGAAAAGTCCAAGTCCCTTTTCTCAGACCTCTCTGTGAAGCCACGCCTCCAGAGCTCAGGAACATGCAAGGCTTGCTCAGTGTTGGGTTCACATCAAGTAGTATGTAATCCCAATGTGAGCAACGCGGCCTTGCGGGATACTCATGGCTAATTCATGTGACAGAAAACACCTAACATCATAATAAACCACCCAGCATCAAGCATAGAAGTAGATTACCACCTACCAGACTTTAGTGTGGTACATTCCATCACTGGTGTTCGGTCGTAACTCGTTGAAGAGGCACACATGATTAGTGCAGTAGAGTTACGTGCAGAGGAGGGAGAGAGGGACGGAGATGGCAGTTTGACACATCATGATCCAATTGACTTTAACGTCAAGTTCATGAAGATTGGATACTGTTTTACAGGACTGTCCGTCCCACAGGTGACTTTTTTCATTTATGTGAAATACCATTAATTAATTTGTTGCAATCGGAGTGTGAAGAGGATTTCAAACAATTTTGTAAATGCTCCAGAATTGGATCTCCAACCCTATCTTTAACCAATGCAGTGCCAAAACAAATTTAAAAGATGGCAGCAGAATATCCATCCACTGATAAAAACGATAAACTCTTTAAATATAAGAAAACGTTTCAATCACTGGCGTGAGCAGAATAATGGTAATGGTGATTGAAATTGCTAAACAAACACTTGAGTGTTCAAGTGCTCATTCTAGCAAATACAATAAAAAGTGGAGAAAGTTTAATTATTGCCTCAAATTAAATGCTTATTTTGGGAATGTTATAATTGCGTTTCTGATACTGATTTTCTTGACATTTGGGAAAACTCAAGTCATGTCTTGGAGTACCCCACAGCACTGAGTATTGCTGAGCTAATTACATGAAATCCACTGGGTCATCTGAAAGTAGGTGCTCATTTAGGGGAAATAAAAAGAAGTACATGAACCCTGTTGAGGGTGTTTCACAATGAAACTGCACAAGCACCCCACCGGCACATCAACATACTGTACCTCTTGAATTTAGGTTAAAGGTATTCAATTCCTCTCCCTAAGACGCTGGTGTCCTGCAAGTTTTTGTTCCTCCCGAGTGGTTACTACTTACTGTGACCCAGTTTCATGTCACATACTGATTTCTTATAAAGCATATTATAATAAAAGTAGAATACAAAAATCTACTTTTTTTGGATAGAGATACTGATGCATGAGATTAGCTAACATAAGTCAAACTGTAGTTTCAGAAATCACATCACGTAAGAGACAATGGACCACCATTACACCACCATCATCTGTTTTGTTTTTTTCTCTTTTTTTTTGTTGCATATTCAAGTGTGGTTTTTGTTTGTAGTATGCAACTGGGACACAGACAGAGGTTGTCTACTTTACACCAGCTGAGGTTCATTTGCTCTAAAAGGAAAAGAAGCTGACAGAACACCAGGCCTTAAGGACCAAAATCAAGAATTCATTGCTTTCATATTCATATAGTTACAACATACTGCCATCCATACCACCTTTATTATTTTACCTGCTCTCCTTCAGTGAAAACCCGCTCACCGTAGCTCCAGTTGATGGCGGGAGTTGGATCACCTGAAGCCTCACAAGTCAGTGTTACCTGCTCCTCCATCTCTGAAGTGCTCTGGTTTACGATGTATGTGATCTTAGGTTTGACTGTAAAACACAAATACGGACTCATCACATCAGCACAAACATAACAAGGCAGCGAGGTGGTTTGGCAGCATGAGTACAATATGTAAAAGAGTAACTCCTTGGATTTGGTATGAGTTCAAAGCGAGGATGAGGATCAGTAGCTTGACAGGTGAGGGGGATTTTTATGGCAGAAAAACTGTATTTAAGCTTTCCCAGTCCTAGCAGAAGCAAAGTCGTGATAACCATATGTGGATCCAAACTTAATTCGTGTAATCATTTATTTAGCCTATCTCAAAAGAGTCTGTCTTCATATTTGTTTACATTTGAGCAAACTGTCAAGTTAAAGTACACCTGCGCTAACCTGAAAGAACAGCACGGTGCCACAACTGTGACATGAGCAGAGCGCAGCAAATTCAAGTGCTTCTTCTGAAGTGCATTACCCTGTGCTCTCATCTTTTCTATTACTCACCGTGAAGGATGAATACATGGATTAGGCCAGTGGGTTGGCTAAATGTAAATCTAGTCACTATGAATAGAATTTACAATATTCAGCACAAAAAAAGCTGTAACCTTGTACTAAAATGTTCTAATGCTAAACTAAGTGGCCAAACCGATAATAATTAGATGAACAAAGGAAAGGCTGTCTTGTTCTATTATTTCTATCTTAAAGATTTGAACATGCATTAATTTATATTTACAGCCAGTGCTATCACTAATTGATCTGGAGGACTGGTAGAGCTGCATCAGCTTTGTAAACAATGATCCACTCCAATCCTTCCTATATCATTAAAACTCTGGAAACATTTTCTAGCACGCAGCACTGTGAGCAACATGACCTTGTAACAGCACAAATAAATGAGCAGCGGCCAGGCGTTTCAGTTATGGTAACCACAAAGATGATCTATGTTAGCAGGTGAAGTAGTTTATGAAGTCTTAATCATCTTGCAGGTGCACAATGGCTCGACAAGCCTATGGCTGCTACTGTAGCTATTTTGCATATTTTGTTAATGTGAACATAGCCTTATCTACTAACTGCTACCCATTACTGTTTAATATTATATTATATAATAAAACATTAAAGATTTATAAGATTGATAATATTTTAGAAGATAATAAATATCAGCACCATAGATTTAACCCCCTTCCCAAATAACTGAACAAATAAATAGAATAGAACACACCGGACCTTTTGTTTTTCGAACAAACGACGAGTTTGTTAAATCAATGCAAACGAGCAATTGAGCGTTTTATCGCCCAGGCGAAAAAACGCTAGGACTCGGACTGACAGCGTCGGAGCGTCAGAGCGTCAGAGCGTCAGAGCGTTTTTTTGCTCAAGTCACTCCATCGCTCCAGATGAGAAATCCCAACTCTCCGGCCGTCAGTCACTGGTTGCTCAGCGCTGATTGGCAGCCGTAATCCTGGTGGTGCCGGTGTAAACAGCGACACATGGCAGTGGGCATGACGTCATTAAAGCAAAAATGTGAGCCAAATTGACGAGCGACTGCATCGGAGCGTTTTTTGGAGCGATACGAGCGACAGCGACAAAAATAAAAGGTCCGGTGTGAATGCACCTTTATTCAGAAATCTTTAAAAGGAAACATAATGGTTGCAACTTTTTTGTCAGTGGACCTGGGCTTTGAGAGTGCAAGAAAATCTGTGAGATAATGAGGTAATTTTCCTAAGGAGGTAAACAATGTGCTTTGAAATCTGCCTTGAGTTATTTTTTGACAGTTGTTTATCCTTTAAGCCCTAAAGAACAAAGTTCTACCCACTTCTTTTGTTTAGCTAAAAATTGCACCAACTTAGTATATTATACATTTAACTGACATGACTACATGAACTGATATTATGATTGTGATTGAAATTATGGTTATTGTTACATGACAAAACAAAGGCAGCAACAATCCAGCGGGAAAATCTAAAGGAAAGATGTGAAGAAATTGAAAGAGTTCAGCTCTCAACCTCATTGTCTTCATCTTTGGGCTGCATCTTTACTTGAAACAATACAACCCACACTGAACAACACCTCATCTTGTATCCCTTGGAAAGTTAGACACATAACCATACCATTGTTTTTACCCCACCTACACACTCTTATACTTTATTCCCACACACTTAGAGCACTTTATATTGTCACCTTCATTCACATATGTACGTATATAAAATGTATCTCCTTACCAAAGACTCTTAGACTGAGTTCCTGCTCACTTTCCCCAGCCTTGTTTTTAGCAATGCAGGTGTAATCTCCTTCATCCAGCTTGGTAACATCCATTATTGTCATTTCTGAGCCATCTTCGTTAAAGCTATACTTCTCTCCTGCCTCGAGAACCACTTCGTTCCTGTAAAAACACGTGTTGAACATTATACACATCTATCAAATCAATTTCAAACACCATTTTTAAACTGGCTCCAGGCTAACAGGTTGTTGTTCTTCAAAAGGAGAAGAACTGTTTCTTAAACATTACCCGTGGAGATTAGACAAACATGCTGGCATTTCTAGATGAATTACAAAAGTGAAAAAGATCAAGAAGTGCAGTGATGAAGGAAATGTGAGTGAATACCTGACATTTGCATTTCGCAATGTAAACAAAATGTCTTGTATATTTTCATTTTATCATATTGAGCGTAAATTGTTTCTCCTTATCGACACACGTGCAAAAGAGATAATGTTCTCTGACGTCTGACTGTGTGCAATCATTTGTTTTGGGTTTCAATACAGCTTTCAACAAGTTGTGGCTGTAGTCTTACTGCACAGGTATTGAAAATGATTAAAAGGACCACAAAATACTAAAGACCGAGACCAACAGACACAATTGGTGTCTCTGAACTTTATGACCCCCAGTCTAAGCTATCTACAAAGCTAACTGCTGTCTTGGAAACAGCAACAGTTTAACAAAGCATGAGCCTATCAATGGCTTTATTCAGACACACAGTATAATGTGGCTCTTGATGACACTCTAGTCTTCAGGTTTCACTGTTTACTTCACATTTAATACCTTGCAGTTAAGTATCCTATTTCAATGAATAAACCAGTCAGTGCGATATCCCTAATAATGCTACAGTCTACTATACTACACTTCCACGTCTAGTCAGTAGCAGGTAAAAAGGTGCTGAAGACCACTACCTGATGTGGATGTGTTGCTGTATTGTTACTGAAAGTGTTCACATTTAACTTTTCCAATAATTGCCTGAAAGAGCCAACTGACAAACAGCCTTCATCCCCTTTCTTTTCATAAGAAACAAGGCCACACTTTACAAAGCAGCATCAGCTCTCCTCTGACACAGAGACTGAACCAGAAGTGAAGCCTACAGTATGAATTCTGTTTCTATAAAAACTTCACTGATGGCAAGTTAAGTACATTTTTGTGCGATTCTAATGTATTACAGTATACGGCTTCAACAAGCTTCATAGAATAAAAGTACAATAAGATTAGAATTACCAGTGGGCAAATCTGACAATGCAGGAATGTCTGTCTATTTGTATGTTTATATAGAGATAAACTGATATGGGATATAATGTACTGTACAGTATGTGGTACACTAACAACCCAAACAGCTCATTATATTTGATTAGCACTACCTCATTAGTCTGTTTCACACTGTTGTTAGTCAGTTGCACATAACCTCTGCTGAGCTACGGGTCAACATATATTTACACTTTTTATAATAATTGGTGCTACACACGTCAAAATTAATTTTTAATCCTACAGTGTAGGCCAGTGTTTGATCCATTTTTATGTCTGTTGGTCATTACAGAAAATTGGTCAACACTTCAATATCTTTAAAAAAAAACAACTGGACTGAATCAGAGGAAGCACGGTGCTTAGAGTGAAGGGACTTGCATAAGCAATAATTTTATCAGTAGATTAAGTCAGGGTTTCTTCTACAAAGATATAATGCTCTGCATAACTGCAACTTCATTCTACAGATACTGTACAGTACATTGTTTAAATTACTGTATTTTGGCTCGAATCTGACCAATGCTGCTGCAACTGTTTTGATTTGTCTCTCCAGTTGTTAGCAGAGCTTTACCTTGTCCAGGTCACCATGGGTTCAGGGTACCCATCAACGGCACAAGTCAACATGGCAGACTGCCCGACATCTGCTGTGGCATTCACCTCTGACTGCCATACCCTGATGGTTGGGAGCACTGAGACACAGTGAGATAAATAATGAATGAAGTCAAAAGAAAAATAAATTGGTAGATGCACACACACACACACACACACACACACACACACGAGCAGATCGCATCGATACATTGACAGCAGGAGAGAGAAAAGAAACAGAAGCGGTGACAAATTCAGAACACTTATTTTAAGCACACTCATTTGCTAGGCTCAGAAGTTGCAGGAAACAGACTTCATTAGCATGAAACATCTTTGATACATGGTTGCCCTGGGCAACTGTTTCCACATTGATGCTGAGCCTGGTCGCCTCTAAGGATCCTCAGCTTATTTCAGCGTCATGGGACACCTGCCTCACAAAAACATGCACAGGAACAAAAAGGAGGGAGGAGGAAACAGTGTGAGGGGAAAAGGGCTACTAACCATTCACAACGACCTTGATGACCCGCAGATCAATCTCGCCGCGGGCCATGAGGCGAGCCTCGCACGTATACGAGCCCTCATCTGTCTTCTTTATGCCACGGATTTGAAGGTGATTGTTGCTCAGCACCTTAAACCGGACTGTAAGAAAGAAGAGCATAAATGCACTGTAAGGTGTCTTACAGCATTTAGCGTCAGGCACAAGTCAGTCACTTGAGGTTTTTGATGATACAGAGCTGCTGCTGTGCTACGAAGAGAGTTACGTGAATTAAAAGAACTCATGTCTGAGTTAATAGTCTATGGCAAAACTTTGCTTTCATATAGCTGGCTGACAACTTGACAATTTAACTGTTATGTCAGTGCATTGTTACTTTTCAAACCCTAATGCTGAATTTATTCTCTTTTTTTTTATCTACATTTGTGTGAGGTACATGAATTACTTCTTTTAGTGCTTTCTAGTTTCATGTCTAATGTGATGAAAAACAATTTATGAACATGTCTTTTTTGGGCAGATGTATTATTCCTGCTTTGTCAAATCCCAAAGCTCCAATAAAAGAGAAATGTAACACTCAGTCTGAAATGAAATGCGAACAAAATAATCATGAAGTAATTCAAAATACGTACTATTGAAACCCACGCATGACCTTGTGTTATTATTTTTCAGCAAGCAATACCAACAATATACATACATATCATAATATCACTCAGTGTCAAGGGTGAATAAGAGTGAGTCAATTGTATTTTCAAATTCAAAACCAAATTAATTTTTCCTCTCAAAGCACAGGATAACCCCTGCCCAATAATGGCAGCAAATGCAGGCATGAAAAAATTCTCTAACAGCCAGCTTAGGTGTGTGTAATGAGGTGGCCGTACTTTCACTATGTGTATGACTACACAGATACTTCCCTGTGATTTACAAAATCACGAGTGTATTTTCCACTTCCACTGGAAAGAATACAACAAGGAACATAAATGAAACACATTTTCAATTTGATGGATTTATAGTAAATGCAAACCAGTATACAAATAAAACAAATCAAATCATATGGTGAGCTACTCATATTCTAGTGATTGTCAAAAGCTAAAAATTGAGCAAAGTAGTGATACCTCAGGACTATTAAAATGTTGAGCGGATGATAACAATCATAATAGTACATGAACTTGAAATATGATCCCCATGCTGTTAAGACCTTACCATCCTTTTCCATCTGTATTTTGGCTCCCTTATATTTCCAGAGGACGGTGGGAGGAGGCGAGCTGACAACATCACAGATGATGTTGGCATTGTCTCCTTCAGTAAACTCTTGAGGTGAGGGTGCATTAGTGAAGGTGATTTTTTCTGAAATTAAACATGCAAAACACATTTTATTACTCACTGAGTCTCATCAGAGTCCTTTCATTTTGTGTGACTCTTGCCTGTTGAGTAGATATGTTATTTGTATTCACTATTGGATACCAGATGTATCCATTTGTTAACCAGTTCTTTCAAAAACTCCACCTGCAAAAATCATAATCACGCGAGCAATTCATTTTTCAATAACCTGCAATTTTCCGGAAAAAAGTAAAACCACACACACTTTTCTACATTAAAAAACCCAATTTTGAACCTTTTTGCAATTTTACCCATACTTTACCCAAGCCTGGGTCAAAATGAATACATTCTATGCCTTTAACCAATTTCTCTGTAACTACATTGTGAGGACTTTCTTTTCCTCAAACGTGATTCCTCTGAACATGACTTCCCTCAAAACAAGCTCATCTGTCTCAGTGTTCTTTAAGTTAGCAGAAGTGAAGCATTTCTTATCTACAGTCATTGCTAAAACTAACCAAGTGGTTAATGAAATTTGCTGCAACTTATTCACTGTATGGAATGAACTGAAGCTACCTTTTAGACTTGAGGGAGGGAAAAAGTTACAGAATTATACTGTGAACATTATTTATTAGAAAACATGTCATACACTATGTGCCCATTAGCTGCATATGCTTTTTCTGTAAATTGGTTGTAAAAATCTTTGACAGACACACACACACACTCAAACAGTAGCTATATTACCTGCAGGGGACACAACTAATATCTTTTTTTCCTGTGTGTTTATATTGCATCACATCTGCAAATTGCTGCTGCAATTACTTTCCTGTATGCTGGCATGTGTGTAACCTCTCGGCTTAATGCCTACTTATTGTGACTGTGTGAGTCTCTTCAGTTAGTTCCATGAGGCATGTCAAATCTAAAAATAGTCTCTTGCACAATTTTCCAATTTTCTTAACATTTACTGAACCAAGACAAATATGCTAAAACAGCAAAGTGAAAAATACACTTGCTGTCTTATTTGGTGACGCACTGTGAATATTGATTTTAATATACAATATCAACATGGGTGACCTCTTCTAAAAATAACCTAAAATAGGCACTTAACCGACAGAAAAGTTGTTCGGAAAATCAAGGTTTTTCGTCTCTGATGGACATTTGCTGATGTTTGGCATTCATGGAAAATAAAAGCCATTACTCACAAGAACTGCACAACAGACAGGATCATTAAGCAGCCCTCTAATGGTCTTCCGACCATTTATTGAACTGATGAAAAATCCATCCTCACTTGAAAAGAAAAAGTGTAATGTGTTGCCCTTGAGCAGTCAATAAAATACTATGAGTTCAATAAAAAGGATTTTTTTCCTTCTGTGCTCATAGCACTCAATAGTTTGGAGAGTGTATAAAATGGGGGGAAATACTTACGAAAGATTTTCACTTTGACGGTTGACTCTGCTTGCTGGTCTCCATTGGTAGCGACACACTTGTATGTCCCTGCATTTTCAGTGCCAGCTTTATACAGCGTGAGCGTGGAAGATGACTCATCATTACGGGTTACTGTTATGTCTGGTCTGTTCGGCTCTATCCTGTCCCCACTCGGCCCAAACCAATCTATGTGCTTGGCAACGCCTACAACTGAGAGCACAGTAAAGAGCAGAACATAAGAAAACAAGTATCTATAAGGTGCACATTTAACAGCAGTGAAGACGCACAGTGCCCACAGACTGTGGGCACTGTGTGCTGCACATTCCTCTGCTGTACAATCTGTTGGGCTGAAGCCTGTGTTTTATACATAAGCTCTTTGAAATGACTAAAGTGTCAAAAAAATGAAATACATCAGCCAACATTAAGCAAAAATTGTTTTTTGTTTTTTTAAGATATTATGGCATATTTTGTCTTGACTCAATGTGGAGGGCAACAGGAAACAGAACATACATTGCATTATAGGAGAGGTCAAGCATCAAACGTCACTGATTGATTACAGCAGAGTAAAAACCTGGACCTTTTAGCAACATGATATGCATCCTCGACCAACATGCCACAAAATGTTTTTTAAAATATGCCTTGTGAAGAGAAATAGTTCATACTAATAATCGTACTGAAATCCTTTAATAATTGCCGACCAAAACATCGTATCAGAAGTACTTGAAGAATATAAATCCAGTAGGTTCTCTTAAATCTTAATGAAGCTTAATGAAGCACGTCAGAATCAAAGTGGAGACAGCTGCTTTTTGCTACAATATTACACTCACTTCTCTTCCAAACTCAAATGTAGCTCATCTCTAGCTGCATTTAAATCTAAATTAAAACCTCAGCTGTTCCCATGTGCCTGTGACTGATTGGCTCTATACTGCACTTTTATTTCCTCTGTTGCAATTGGAGCATTTTACAGCTTATTGCTGCACTGTAACAACACTTAAACTGTGTTTCTGATGTAGTATATTCCCCTATTGTGTTTTTTATATGCTACCTCATATATACTTTGATTTTATTTAGATTTTTAATGCTCATTGTGTTTCAACATCATCGTAAGAGGCATGGCTTCGAAAAACACTTTAAATAACTTCTTGCTTTTGAAATATACTCCATAAATAAAGCTACATTATTTTTGCCATTGAGTGCCAGTTGAGAGTATCTGTGCAGACTAAGTTGATATCATGACTAAAATTATTTATGAAAATATAAACACAAAGCAGAAACCTCTGGCTCTGTTTTCCTGATGTCTTCTGATGTCAAATCACTTCATGTACCTTCAAAGAAATATCTATCTATCCATCAAAGATACATTTAAAAAATCAACAGTAGCCAATAGTTTGGGAGCTGGTCTAACCACTTCAATTGCAGTTTCCCTTCCTTAAGTAGATTCAAGGTTGTAGAAGTCATCCTAGACTTATATATTTATATTTTGTGTCAGCTTGTTCCAAGAGGATTTATGGCGTTTTATAATGTAGAATATTCAAACCCAGATACCATTTAAGCCATGTTCTGACTTTCTTGCCCTTACCATTCGGCATCTCTGGAAACGTAACGTTTTTGACCAGATCTTAAAATACATTGCGTATTTTTGGATAGTGTCTAAAATAGAAGGTGACTGACCCATAAAGGTTCACGATGGACAGGACAATCAGGACAGTTTGATAGACTTACCTTCACACATGAAGAATTTGGACTCTCCCAGACTAATCTCACCATGACTGGGTGTGATCATCACTTCCAGTGAAACTACAACAGAAAAACACATAAAAAACACACATTACAAAATTGTTATAACATGATAATAAATTAGACACTAATTACAAGTACAAAAATGCATAGAACTGGTTCAGTATTATGGGACGTATTTTGAAAGAGCACAATACTGTAGGTATACTAAAACCACACCAAAGACAACAACATAAAAAATAAAACAAACTCAAACTGTGATCATCATTTCCTGCAGGTTGCCCATTATACTGCAGCTGTGTTAGTGCTTGCCTGTAAGTGGCATCGACCACATGTTTGCACACACGTCAATATTTTATTATTTATACCCTTAAAAAGGCAGTGGGAAAAAGAAAATCTGTGGAAAGCAATGGCTACACACATAAAGATACTGACTGTGCCAGCTTTCACTTGAACAGCCACATTACCAAAAGACGGACATTTCCTATTCCTCTTTTGCCTGCAGTCTTCTTGCCCTTTCAAGGGAAATAACATCAAGCAGGCACTGAAATTATTAAGTTAACAATCAGCAGTTGGTAAGAACCAATTTAGCACTGCCAATTTACCTTGAGAGAAATTATATTTAAGACGCTGTAAAAGATTTTTGAAATCAGACTGTCTGTCGAGCAAGATAAATGCAGCATGTCTCTCAGTGACAGTCTGCACTTCATCAAAGACCAGATACAAAAAAACAAAAAAACGATTTCTCTTGTTTGACACAGTCAGAAGTATGGCCTGAAACACTTCTGCTCTTAATTAGAACAAAGCTTCACTTGTTTCCTGTAGAATCTCCCAAGGGGACAGTAAAGGGCTCCTGTGGTTGACTAAGAAGTGTGACTGTAGGAGAGTGAAAAGTGCAGAGCACATCACCTCATGTTTCTGGTATCAGGGTTGCGAAACCCCGTACAGGCGCCAAACAAGTTGCCAAGAACATTAGAATGGCCATAATGCATTCCCTAGCCCCTTACCCTAACCTTAACCATCAGAAACAAATGCCTAAACTTAACCATTACTCTAAACCTGATATAAACCTAATTCTAACCTAATGTCTTAACCCAAGTCTTAGTCCTCAAAAAGCCCCTTGAAAAAGTGAGGACCGGCCAAAATGTCCTCACTTCCCAAAAATGTCCTCACTCTGTTGGTTAAAAACTTGTTGCAGTCCTCACAACACAGCATGTACAAGAACACACACACACACACACACAGAGTGATAAGAACCAAAGTTCACGATGACCGATATTCCAGCTGTTCCCCCTCATTTCTCTTAGTGCTAATGCTGCCAAGATTTCTGGTACTGTAAACAGGATGAGAACAGTACACCCCCCACACATACTTTGTCTAGGATTGGTATAACAAGGCATGTCACTCTTTGTAAGCAGGATCTTGTCTCAACTCTACGCTTGTTATGGTGCCGTGTTGAAATAAAGAGATCCCATCTGACGTCCGTGTCTCGACCTTCTGATTCCTCAATTGTCTCATCTTTTCTGCCACAACATAATTGGTGACCCCTGACGTGATGGGGCCCAAAATCCTACTCTATATTATGCATGTGCGAGAATGCGTGAATGTGTACGTACAACCTCACACACTTGAGATCAGGGTGAAAGTGGGCATACTGTTGTCAAGAGGCATGGAGAAAGAGGTCAAGTGTAGTGAAGATGAAAAGGAAGGGGTTTTTCTTGATGAAGCCAACAGGCAATGATTGATTTATTGTTGTTGCATTAGTTTCAACAAAAGTCAAGCTACATTCCTTCAGATGTGAAAATGTTTTATGTAGCACTTTATACTTCTTTTTATTGCATTTGCATTAAATGACTAATGTGACCATACAGTAAGTATAAACCTGAGCAAAAGTTTTTCCAAAGTGTTTCTTACATATATATATATATTATTTTTTTTTTCAAATAAACAACCAATTGGGCATCCAATACATGGCTGAGGTAGGACCCTGCTCAGTATACCCTACTGAACCCACCAAAAATGGCTTTTTACATCCTCCAGTGCAGAGACTTGTATTTAACGGGCATGCAGTGTAGAGTACAAGCCCACACCCCATCAGAGTGCCAGTGTTAAGTAGATACTCTTTGTACTTCATGCTGCCTCTACTGTCAAATTATCCTCATTTGAGTCAACTTAACACAAAGAACAGTGTACTGCATTAAATTAGATGCATGGCAATTATTTAGTTGTTTGAAAGTTTTATTTTTAAATGATTCGAAATGTTTAATTTTTTTTTTTGGCAGGATGTGATGTTCAAAGTGAAAGAACATGAAAACAAGGCATCAAACCCCCGCACGTTGTATTCCCGTATAAAAAACTACTAACTAAAACAATGTTATGCAAATTTTATGGATAAGGACGTTATTTTTAATTGGGCTGAGGAAATAAGTACGGTTGGTATTCACTTAGCCAAACAAACAGGCAACTCATTTGCAGAGGAGGCATGACGATAATTATTCAAGTCAAGTCAAGTTTGTTTGTTCAGCACATTATCACATTCAATGTCTGAAGGTGCCCAGGAAAAATCCTCAAAAACAAAAAAATAAAAATTTGGATGACAATTCAAAAGGAGAAATACAGGTTTAGCACTAATATGTAAAAGTACAAATAGTATATAAAAATATTTTAAACTAAAATGGACTAATAAAGGTCAAATGAAAAAAAATGTATGTCCATGAACTGCAGTTCAGACACTTGACCGATTTGCAGGGAGGAGACAGACGATGCAGTCAAAAATAAAGGAATAGGATTTACTGTATCTTATAATGTGCCACAGTGAGCAAAAGCTGCAGAATCACGCACATATAACCTAAATACTTAGGTAGTGCAAATTAAGAGCAAAAGTTAAGCTTAAGCTAAAATAATGCAGCTTAATACAGCCCTGCAAAAAAATATCTAACGTTCAAATGTTTATGAAGGTTCAAATAAGGATATGAAATAGGACACAACAGTCATCATTTAGTGTAAGACATTAGAGTCCCAGCTGACATGGGGCGAGGACGCTGTGCAACCTGGACAGGTCGGCGGTCGCCAGACTATCACAGCCCCGACATACACAAACGAACAGCGGTCACACCTGTGGGGAGTCGCCAATCAGCATACTGTAATGTATTTAGACAGTGGGAGGAAGCCAGAGAACCAGGCACAGTGAGAAGAACATTTAAAGACCCCCTGCCTGGGAGTTCCCTATTAAGTGATAAAATATCAGAAACTTCCATCTAACTGGATCAATCATGTGCATTGACTACATGTCATGCAGTGAAAAAGAGGAGAGCCAGATTGTAAACAGCTGTCAGTATACTTCACAACACAGCTTTTCCTATATCAAAACCAACAATGCAAAACTGTTCTCATATCCTCCAAGCAGGCTGACATTCAGAAGGATGAAGGTCCCAGAGGGAATTTCTATCTCATGATCTCCCATCCTCTTCACTGCCTTTCGCTGTATGTTTTTCTCCTTATTCTGTTGAATATTAGAATACAAGAATAACACACCTGCACAGTCTGGGAGTTTTCCAAATTAAATTATTCTGTAACCTAAGCACTAATTGGTTCTCTCAGATCGAAGGCAGCGCCGTGGCTCCTCTTCGCAGATAGTTATGAACAAGAGGACAGAGTAATTGCTCTCCAACCAACGGCTCACTTTTCATATATTAAAGAGGCTAACAAGCTACTCTAGCTCAAGTCCAGTTAAAGGGCAAAAACTCTTTCAAAGCAGGGGGTGGCCAATTTACACGAAGCAACTGCGTGTCCTAGAAATTTAATCAGAATATGAATCCCTAGTGACCAATCCATTTTAAAGCCAAGTAGAGCTGAAACTGCATGGAGATCTCCACATAATAGAAGTTAAACAGCATGTGCTGTTGATAAGAGGAAGAGAACAGAACATTAAGTTGAGAATCATATACACTACTTGTGTAGTTTTTGCCTGTAGCACAAATTTCAAACATAGTTTACTGATAACTGCAACATTATCTTAATTCCTCAATTTAGGAAGCGAAGAGCTTGGCTCCAGAGATGGTGATGATGTTGGTCGGCTGAGACGACCACGTTGGTCCAGACTGAAACATCATTTGAAGGGTCATTCATTCAATTCGGCGCCTACTCTTGCACCAGCAGTACATTATGAACCCATACTGTACATGAAGACTCTAAACAGACTTTCAAGATTCTCAGACAATCAATCTTCATGTGTTTGGTGATCTTTTGATTCAAAATTGTCTTCAAGTCCACCAATATTTTTCCCATACTGTATGTGGTTTTAATTTTGGAAACTTTGTTGATCACTTTTGGTTTATGACCAAATAATCAGCTTTACCTTCTTTTGTCGCGTTACTGCAGCAAATGTTTGCACATCAATATGCAAAACTAAGATGGTGTAAATTATACCTGTTAAACATGTTCATGTTAGCATCTAGCTCAACATAGGGCTGGGCGATATGAGAAAGCTCTGGTGTGAGCAGCAGCAGCAGAGCAGCCACGCCGTGACATGCACTCCCTTTGATGTGTGACGGCGGCCGGGCGGAGCTCGACCCGCTCCGACTGCTTGGTGTCTCCGCTGTTAAAAGTTAGCGTTGTACTGTATCAGCGCTCCATCAATCGGGGTTAATGTAAACATGACATACCACATCTTTTCACGGTCACTCGTCCTCTCCTCCATTTTTTCTTTCAAGGCAACACTCTCTCTTTTTTACTGGCGATGCCCCGCTGCTGACGCCAGGCTGCATCAGGCCAAACATCACCACGTGTTGTTGTGCTGTGTACAGTCTTCCTGTGTTAACCTAACCTGGCTGGCTCAGCCATTGGTTCAGCGCGGCGCAACTCTGGTTTTCATTGGCTGTTTCAAAACATGAATGAATGAAACCTATCTACTTTCTATCAACTACATCTCATATTGCTATTGAGTAAAGTTGTATCGCGATATATAGGCTATCGTTATCGTTTTCTCGCCCAGCCCTATAGCTCAACAAACACATTGAATTTAGTATGGCCTCATACAGTACAGCTGTTTGCATGGCTATAGAGACTTTGTTGGCTACATGTTTATTGATTTCACATATACCAGTCAGTACGAAGGGTGTGTCAGCGTTGCTGTTGAACCAGAGATGTAGCATAATGCATTGCTTTCTGCCAGCGTCTCTTTAACACCTTGACGCAGATTTTTGCAAATTCACCTCAAACTGAGAGGCAAATCCACCTAATAGCGTTTGCTTAAAGGCAAAGACATGAATGATCTATATGTTTTTCATAAAATTGTAAATACATCTAGGCAACCAACTTTTCAATACTAATATGTCATGAGAATGCCTGTAAAGCATTTTTGTGAAAGGGACAACATACTACTGTATTAATTTAATTTACCAGTTATTACAAAAACACTAAGCATTTCAGTTTTCAGATTTGTTCTGTCTTGTGATATTCACTACGCAGCCATTATATTGTAGTGTTCTCTGAACTGAACTTGTTGAAAAAATTCTGCTGTAAACTTGCAATGCACCTTGAAATTCAGTTCTGTGAAAGAAGTATGAGTGTTTTGTATTAACACTGAAACAAGGGCTTAAAAATGAGTAGAAAAGGAAGACGGCCCCCAGAGCATCAGAAGGTGCTATGCACCACTAATTGGCAAATCTAACCTTAGGCTTATAAATCTTGCAGACAAGCAGGAGTTACATGCTTAAATCTGTGGTAAGTTTTGTAGTTGTTAAGGCCCTCAACACAAGACTGGTTGAGGGACCTAAAGAAAGATAAACATTTCAAGTAGGTACAAGTGACCTAGTTCGAGGAAAACATCTCCCTGCAGTTAAACTTGACATTCCATATTAAAATGCATCTTCACAGCGGGGATTTTCATAGAAAAGCTTTAATAAAAACCGAAGATGAAAATATGCGATTCCCATCCCTTTAAAATCGATCTCTATCAACCAAGAATAATACAATAAATTAAAGCAGAAGCATTAAGATACAATGCAAAGACAACTTAAAGCAGTTTCAGGCTGTTATTTTCCATCAGCAAACCAATGTCAAGCAGACTGACCACAGACATTTAAAGATTAAGCATGGCCTCAAGAAGAGTAGGACACACAGTAAGAAGAGACAAAGACACACTGACAAAAACCAACAAGGATAATTAGATTTAATAATGTCCTCAATCAAGATATTTCCAATTATGGATGGAGAATATGGTTGGAATCCCAAAATATGCTGCCAACAAATGGATGAGGAATGAAGATCTATCCCAAAATCCCCAAATTAAGTCTTATTTACATTCACACCATGTGTTCAGGCTGAAATAAACTTAACAGATGACATACTGTGTGAGCAGAGAGTGATGGTCAGCTTAAATTTCACCACAATACCCAGAGGAATACCAAGAAAGCACCAGTGATAAATCTCGCTGCTGCTCTGTTTTCTGAGTCCAAGAGGAAGCAAGAGGCAAATTTGAATGCAACACGGGTTGTGTGGCTCTGACATTAGCAGTTCATTTGTGATGTAACATTTACTGTAGCTACGGGCAATGTCATATTTGGATGCAGGCTGATCATGACTATAGGAGACAGCTTGCAGCGTCAATAATTCATGCCTCTGTAGGACATCAATGAAGTCTTGGTGTTTGTATTCGTAGAGGAATCTCATTCAATTTAGAATTGAGAAGAAAATCTTTATAATTGGTAGTGTATTATCAGTTTGATCGTTTGTTTTTTCTGCCGTTTCTTAATGCAGATCACAACATGATGCAACACAGTGCAAAACATTTTGGGCCACTTATCTGACTGAAAGTGTAGCTTAGGACCAGAAATGACTGCATCCTTTCTATTTCAAAACACTGTGCTCTTTGCGTTTCTATTTAAGGGTCACTCTAATCAGCACAGCTCTGAGGCATTGTACTACTTAATACTAACATGCACATCTGCTTGCACGTGTAAGGGTGTGTTTGAGTCTGTCTGTCTGTCTGTCTGTCTGTGCAATGTTGGTGGAAGTGGGTTATTTCATGAATGAAAATGATGTACATTGATGTCCTTGAGCAAAGGCAATCAATGATTGCAGTAAGTCTCATACAGCCTGAATCCATTCTTTCCAGATTGGGTTGTATCGCAAATTTTAACCCCTTACAGAGATATGTAGGAAGCAACTGATAAGATATGAAGAGTAAGGGCACCATATAGATGGGAATTTATGCAGAGTCTGGCCTCTTTCCTCCAGCCTCTGTAGTTATCTTAGAACAACACCTCGGGTGCTGCACTGTGCTATCGGATGTTGTAGTAAGCCTTAATCCAAGCCGTGACTTGCTTCACTTGCCATGTGGGATTATGCTCATTATCTATTCTGCCAGCGTAAAATGTACGCGCACGCACACGCACGCACACACAAACGCACAAAACCATTTAAACTTTAAGCCTGCCAAATTGACAGTCACAGTTTTAAATCGTAGCTTAACTATCTGTAATCAAAAATAAACAAAAGAATCTCATCTGTCCTTCAGATGAAATGTGCTTTACGTAGTGTGGCTGGAAATTACTGAGTAACCTGCGTAACATTCCTCAAACAATATTTCTTTATTACATATATTCATGTACTGAAGGAAACAACTGTGTTTTACAGACTGCTGAGACGAAATAATGAAATGAATCAAGACTAACGATGCAGAGCAACATGAATTTGTGCCCCTCTTTCATTGTCAAACAGTCTTTGACCATAGACGCTGACTGGAAAGAAAATAATTTTAGAGTTCAGATATCTGCAGGAATTAATTGCCTCAGTAATGGTGCCAGTGTGTTTATAATGCTTTGCAAGACCTACACACAATATATAACAATATATCACCACAATGTCCATTGGTCCCACACCTACCAGCTCAGAAAAGCTGCCAAACGCTCCCCCACTTAGACCAATTTATGGTGTTGATTCATTATTACAAACACAAATCTCAAAACACAATAGCACTGAGGCAAGCTTCACCAACTTTGAAATGTTAATAAGATCCTTACAACTGGTGGGTTATTGGGGAATTGGGATAAAAATGTAGCTTTCATTATCAAGTGAGATTTTTTATTCAACTATGAGTTGTTTTGTTTGTAAAATGCTCTGAAATAGTCACAACATGAGAGTTTCCAGGGTGACGTAGTCAAAAACCCAATGATTTTTATTGTACCACTGTATAATATTATGACTGGAGATTGGCACCCTAGAAAAGCTTGGACCATTTTTGGGGGGACATAAGGAAACATTTCTAAAAGTAGATGCTAATCAATTCATTGCATCACATCATCTCTAATCCTTGTGTAATTTGTTTTAAAAAGTGCATGGTTTGCTCTGCAACAGACAGCCATGAATATTGAGTCTCTAATTGCACAAATTTCACACACTGATTCCTATTGAATCCTAGAGAATATAAAATCCACATATTACTGAATATGAACTTAAGTGCAGAACAAACACACCATTGTGATGCCTGTCTTAAAGCGACAATGCACACCCGGAGAGTATTCAGTACTTACTAGTTTTAAGGAACAAGTCAGTATTTGCTTGCTGCTCATGTCTCTCAACCACAGTTATACTCACTTCTACCAGTTGCTATGGAAACGTGTTTCCCAGCTCCCCTCTCCCCACAATTTGACATCACTGCTCTCTCTCTCTCTCTGTTTTCTCTGTCGTCCTCTCTCTCTCTCGTATGGCTCTCTGATTGGACGCAGCAGAGCAGCCTCTGAGGAGTGACTATTTACATCGAAGAGCTTTTCAAAACACAGCGCACAACTTCAACTGATCATTATGATTGCTTCCAGTGGGCGGAGCAGTGGTGTTATGATCCTCTGCCGTCTGCGACACTTAACCCATACTTTAAATACGTGAATAGAGTTATGAATTCAACCCTGTTCCAGTATTATTCAATGTAACCACATGCTTAAAGAGCAAATTTTAACAATTCATTTGAGGCTCAGCTGGTGCTGCCCTTATTTTAGCCCCAAGCTGAGGCATCGGTATCTGCCAGGCTTTAGACACTAGGGCCGTTTCAGTTGTGTATGAGTTGTTTTTAAATGACAAGACTTGCATAACAGATGGCCGCCAGCTTACAGTAAATCTGTGCATTAGCTTTAAAAGAAATGGTTATGTGCCAACCCAAAATGAACCACTAATACAGAGAAACCGCCTGGTTCTTAATTATATCTATTTCAAAGCTTTCAGTCCAAATTACTCTTCTAAATCTTAATCCCCCATCGTCTTTCTGTGGCATCTACAACACTCCAACAATGTAATTCATATGCACTTAAATCCCTTTTATAAGTCATAAATGATTAATTTCATTGGAAAATTAATATATTCTGTGATCACAATCAGCAGATAACAGGATTTATTTCATGACAGCTGAATGCTCCATGTCAAAAAATGAGGGCGTAAAATATCACTTGAAATCCTGATGTAATGGTCATATTTGTGAGTTACACAATAGGGCAGTGCTGCACATTAGAATAAGAGGCAGAGGCAGCAGAAGATGAGCTGCCACAGTGGCGATGATTCAGACTCCTATCTGTTGTTGAAGAGTGGCCATTGAAAAGTGTTTGGCTGTGATATTGAAGTATCATAAAATATGCCCCACTTTCTGCCATATTACCTTTATCATTCTGTCATAAACCAAAAGGATCACTTTAGTCCCATGTTCTGTGGTTTGCTGTGCATCACGATAAGAAGGGATTTTACTAAAAATAAACCAACATCAAAAAGCATCCTTTGAAACGTTGTATTCTGAGATCAAATATATAAACATAACTTGTAAATTTAACTTCAACTCATTTAAAAAAAAACTCTTGTGACAGCAACATTTACGCTTTTAAAAGTGAAATCCTCTGACCTCTAGGACCTCCAATGACCTCTAGGACATTCAGAGGTTAATTGGGAAAAAATGTTAATTTCACAAATTTCACAAATGTGCTGCAATGTGCCAGACTTCAGTTTCCCAGCTTCATTCTGGAGCTTTTGGTCTACAGCTAAAACAAATAGTTGATTAACTGATGCAGTGTTTCCTCTACATTCATTTAGCAGTGGCGGCCCGCCACACCTAAATCCTCGCCGCCGCTCCTTCAAATTTCTTTTTTTTTTTTTTTAATTGTCGCAAATAGCCTACACCACCGCCTCATGCCTCCACCTTCACAGCAGAGTCCTGCACTGCACCTCGCGAGTAGCTACTAAGGTAAACTACAGATAACTATCTTGCTCAGTATCTACTCTTTGCACCCCCTCTGCACCTGGATGACAGACCACAGCGTGTTTTTCCGCAGAATCATGTAACTCAGGTGACAGAATGACAACAGACTCAGGACAGATCGGTCAGTCTGTTGCCGGTGTGTTTTTAAAATTAGCGGGTTTGATTCTCGTGTCGGACGTCGCGCTCAGTGTTGGTGGAAAAGAAAAAAACCCAAAAAGTGTGTGTCAGTCCGTTGGGCTTATAACGATGTTATTGTAGCGCATACAGTAGGCTACAGGACACGCTGCGCCGTAACATAAACGTGCATAAACTCCCCCTCCTCACCGTGGCCGTACGCTGGTGTCTCGGGGTGCGAGGAGGAGGAGGGCAACAAATCTGGACACATTGCTTTTGCTGTCCGTGCGGTATTAGGCAAAAACTTACACACTAACCTTGGGGATAATGTAAATGAAGTGATGTTAAAAAAAGATCAGACGTCTGCGTCTCCTCTAGGCTCTACCCGTGACGGTAGATTTTGACCAATCACAGAGCAGCAGCCCTTATTCGTATTATTTGGACGTTTTAAAAACGTAAGAAAGAGACGTTTTTTCTCTACTCGCTGCTCTGGCTGAGGGGATGAGAACCGTGTGGACTCAACTCAAAGCTTTTTTCAAGTTTTCTGCCTCCCTTGCCTTTAATCAAAAGTCTCTTGAAGTAGGCCCAGGTTACCAAACTAAGAGAAATATGATTGGTGGTAGTTTAAATAGTGAAAATACAGACGTTATCATGACGTGAGGAAAAAAAGAAAAAGAGATGTTGATTCGGTGAAACCCGGCTTTACAGGTGTCCAGGGATGACCGGTATGCGGGGGGGCCATCACGGGGGGGGGGGGGGGGGGGGCGCCACTCCTTAAAAAAATCCTGGAGGAAACACTGTGATGTGCTGCTTTTTTTGCCGCTCCTTTTCTTTGTCTTTCATGATAGACAACTGAATATCTGGGTGTTTGACTTCTGCTGGACAAAACAACAAATCTGGACACATTGCTTTTGCTTTTGTGAAAGTGTAATAATGCGCCAAGTTCCCCTATATAGGAAGTTGATTGTTGCGGTTTTCTTTTTTGTCCAGGGATGACCCGAGAAATGATACTTGGGTTTCAAGTTGATGCCAAAAATCGGAGACTGTTACTGTACAGTACTTGTTTTTCTGCTACAGTACCATAGATGTTGTAGCTGCGTGAGGTGTGTTTGTTCCGGGACTGACAAGGGCAGTGTAACAGTTTCCCAGTCCAACATCAAAGACAAAGGCAGGCACAGTAAACAACAACATGTCAAATGGGAGCAGGTACTGTACCGGTGCAGCATCAGGCATGCTGCAGCTTGTGCACTTAAAGAATTCACAACAAGACTGTTGTGAGTTATTTAGTTTTGCATCAGCATTGAATCAGACGGAAGCAGTTGTGGATGACCAAAGACCAGTATGAGTATGGCACCACAAAGCAATTCAAATGCAATGTTTCTGTCATCTTTGACAGGCTGGCAAAACTCCACATAAAGGGGTGGGCATTGCTGTGTTAAGAATCCATAGTGACAAGTCAGAGCACAAGGCTACATCATAATCAGAATCATAATGCTGACTGAAATAAACTGTTTGCATGCAGTCTTCATGACATGTGCATTACCACACCAGTCTCTGTTGTTTGGCTGTGGTACTGAATTTGTCACTTAGGAAAATCTTATTGGAATTGGTGTTAAATACCAAGATTCTGGTATCATGACATATTTGTATCTTTCCTTCATTTAACAGACGACTGATCAATAATCATTAGCCCTCAAGTGTAAAACACAGAGAATGGATGCAAGCATAGTAACTGGGCCAATTTGAGAGAATGCACTCACAAGATATATTCATGTCATATCACCGAAGATATTTTTCCAATCTATGGAGTTGCACACGGCTGCACCATTTCGCCCAGACTTGGCGCGTTCAGCTACATTTTAACAGTCTACTGAAAACAACAAATAATAAATACTACACACACAACATTTTGGGCCGCTTCAAACACTGCTGTGACGCTGTAAAATCTTTTAGCAACATCATGACTCAAAGTGAAGTAAAAATATGACTGAACTCTCCCTAATGCCTCTCTGAGCTACATTCCTCTTCCGCTCTTAGTGGAAGATAAGCTGTGACTCAATGAGCTACGGTGCACTCCACTTCAGTGGCCAACAGAATTCACCCTCATTCAGGCAATTTAGTGTGAGTGCCCCTCAGCATCTGCCTCAGCTGTGCACCACACAACAAAAGCCTGGGGAGGCGGAGAGCTGAGCGTCTGTGTCCCATCATGCCATGCTGCGTACTCCTGTAATGAGTCAGTATTTAGAAGGCTGAAAACACATCCAGAAGACGATGCAGACATCATGCTGGTAGGGACACTTACATGTAAAATACAGGGTGAGGATGTGTCTGGAAAAATCTTAGGAAAGAAATGAATTGTGGTTTATTAAATAATTACGACAGTTCTGTGACCACAAAATCTAGGACAAGTATATTCCATCACCTTTGAGACAAAGATAAGTGATGATGAGAAATAATAATTACGGCAAAAATCCCAGTTTGATTTTCATCCAACTCAGGGCTCCGGTAGAGCTGTACAACCTGTGCAAGGACTGAGAGAGAGCAGTCTGTCACCATGTCTAAAAGAGACATGCATAATCAGTGAGATGGAAACATTCTTGGAGGCTGAATTCTGGGTACTGTGCAAAGATTTTTTTATTTTCGGCTTGAATCCTGTGTGGAAACTACATACAAGAATAGGGAGTCTGTGTGGCATGAACAATGACTGAAATGTTAACATCTCTGTGAACACAATGAATCACCACAGCCTGTCGCAAAATAACACTCATTCTTCCAGATTAATCATTACAGTGGTTCTCCGGTGGCTTCCCTGTTAGTGCTAGTCACGACACGTTCCCATGAAAACCCCCCCCACAAAGAAACGACCCGGCTCGCTACAAGCAAGAAAGCTATTAAGGTTTATCAGAATATAATACACTAATGCTCTGCTAACTGGGCAGAATTTCATGCATCTCTAATTATTATTTTCACAACAAAGAGGAAAAAAAAAAAAAAAGAAGGGAGACAGAGAGGGCAGGAGGGCAAGAGGGAGGGAGCCACAATGACCACTCAGCCACAAGCTGCCTGGGACTACACAGAACCCCGAAGCCTGGCACATGCACACAGCTCTCTCTGTGTGTCCATTCAGAAAGCAGACAAGCTGGGACGAGCCGGATAAGCCTGCCTGTGACTCCACCAGGAAGAGGATCAATAGGAGGGAATGCACCATTTCAGATACAGCCAGACAGAGCCAGGGGCAGGGCAGAGAGGCAGAGCAGCACTTGAGTACTCATTATGTTGTGTAGGATGACACAGTGTGCACAGCCACTTCTGGAGTCATCTATGAATGGAGGAAGACGTCACAGACACATTAGAGATTAGGGAAGACCACACCGTAATTGGATTAAAGCACTAATGAAAATAAAAACCGACATGAGCATGTCTTTATCAAGGTTACAGAGCTGAGGAAGATAAATGTGAACACGGTGACAGCAGGCAGAGAAGCCGGTCGACAGAAGCCCAAACCAATCTTATAACCAGAGAAATGTTGGACAGTTTTTCTCCATGGTCATCTCTTTTTTTTTCCCTCGCTTGCTGGCATGGAAACAGTTGGCGGCAGTTGGGAATTTGGACATCACCCACCAGCAGTCAATCAGATACTGATGCCCCACCTCCCATACTAACCGAATCTGAAATTAACACCTGCCAAGTATGAAATGCCAGTAAAATTTGTCTTTGCCAGTAAATAAACAAGGGTCACCCACCACAACGGCCAAGATGATCATGGCTCAGCTGGTCTTTTCCTGTCCTCAGATTATGTCCCTGCTGACCACCGTACACTTCCTCTATGCAGGCGCCAGTCAAATCAAAGCAAAACAGTGGCTGGGAATCAAGCCGGCTTCAGATTAACTGCCACTTCTGCTGGCTCAACTAAAAACCGCTAAACTGTTATTTCCCAGTCGAATGAATGTTTACGCAAACCCACACTAGTTTAAAGATAACCACACACAAAAAGAAAAGAGCGACAAAAAGAGAAGGGAATACCAAGACAAAGAAAAGATCTACTGCATGAGTGAGTAACCAAGTTTGAAATCAAAGCCTCTATCTGTTCATCTCTTCACTGAATTTTTCACAATGCTCCTGACTTAATTTAAAAGATGAAACGGCACTGAAAACAAGTTGTGTTACAGCTCGGAGCCTCGTCAAACAGACGGACTAAAACAATAGGGAGTGCCTTTGCAGTGAAACTCAATCAAATATCAAATCTTTAGCTCAAAGCTCTTTTATATCGCCCTCCTTAGTAAGTAAGAGGCAAAATCATGCTCGCATTTTTCTGGTGTTTTATAAACAGTCAAACACAATTTACAGTTTCATGTTTTGATACAGTGTCTACCTGTTAAAAGAGTAATTAGTGAACCACACATCAACCATTGCGCTATTAAATCAATGAACTGTAATTCCAGCTGAACAACATAATAACCTAATGTTGAGTGAAGTGGCCTGGTCGCTTGCACAAAACAACCCAATTTGACCCCACAGCCTGAGGAATGTGCTGCATTTTCGCACTATAATATTCTCTATCTATATGCATTGGATAACTTGCAGACTAACTAACTCGACAGCTGCCACTGAAATGCCTTTAGTTCATTTCATCTTTCTCATGCATCTCCCTGCTGGAAAATTTCTCTCTTGCATATCGGAATAAAACCCTTTGATGGTGACACAAGAGTCATCTATGCTCCACTAAGGAGCTCATTTGTTTTATCCTATTTAAAATTAGTTATACTTTGCTCCATGGAGAATTCCATCCTCTGAATGCGACCCATCCTGTCTATTTAGGAGGTTTGAGAAACTACAGTGCAATACCTGGCTCATGGGCTATAGCGGGAGTATCTAAATCCATTGAGATACTGACGGAAAAAGAAAATATGAAAACTCTACACATTTTTTATCATTATGAAATACTGTTGAGCACATTCATGTAAAGCAAACTGTTCAATGTAGAGCTGAATACAATAAAACGGATAGATTTAAAGAATTACAAACTTCCAGAAGTATCAATTTAACAGTATATTGCTCTTGATATTTATTCTTAGGGTCGTGCTCTGCATTCTCATCTCAGAATATTTACACAGAAGACCTTCAATAAAGAAAGTTTCTAGCCCCTCTGACAAGGGCATGCTCAGTGCTCCAGTAGCACATCCATGTTATTCAAGGCCATCCCTGATATACCTCATTAATCCATGCCACATCTAATTGTGCTAAGCCATAACAGCCAGCCATTTGCATTCTTAAGCAGTCCTATGCTTTTCCTAATTTTTTCCATTTGCCAACTAATTAGAGGTGTTTTTGACAAGGATGGTTAACATCAGTCAAAGTTTTTTTTTGTACAAAATAATGCAAACTCACTTGAGGCAAGGCATATCGATAGGTTTGCGACTGGTGCTGTTGTAAGTATTAGACTCTTCAAGAGAGACTGGTATGTGGGTGTATTGTACTTGTGAAAAATACACCATCACGCATCACGAGGTGCATTAAGTAAAAGGCAGAGAAACACCCCTGACATGGGCAATTTATGATTATAATATAGCACCTGTATCTGTATGACTGAGAGATAAACTACAGCAACCGAAGCAAACCCTGGTGGCTGGCCTGCCAAGGTGTTTAAAAAAACATACTGTACCTGAGGCTTGATAAGGTTTAGGCAGAAGTGTATAAGATAAGTCATGGACAGCCGTCCTTAAGAAGTCAGTTATTTTTCAGTCAGCCAAAACACAAATAGCCTACTGTGATTTAATCACTGAGCTATTTTTGTTGGAAAACTAATATAAACTTTAACTACAGCAGTTGATTACACACTGGTTACTACACCTGTTCGGCAAATCTGCTCATGTGTACTGTCGACAAATAATATCTGGTGTTCCTTTCTCAACAAAACCGGTGCACATTTAAGATAAACATTTAGGTCTGAAATGTACCACATTTGATCAGAGCACATAATGTTACCTGAAGGAACAACAAAAGAAAAATTGTTTTAGTTTAATTAAAAAGCTAATTGCAAAGCTGGACCCTGCATTCCCCCCCATATTCCTGATATAGCTGTCAGTGCAAAAGAGCAAGGAAAGCCCAAGGTTGTGTTTTGCATTCTCTGAGACAGACTGACTGGGCGTGGTCTGTCTTCACAACGGCTCCACTGAGGGCGACAGATGGCACACAGGCACCTAATGACACAACATGAGCTTCCACACACACACCTTATTGGCCAATCACAGGCTGGACTGTAAAAATAGACACTGGGACAGGGCTAGCCTCCAGAGAGTTAACTACTCTATTCCTCAGGGTTAGATTCTCCGGAGACAACCACAGAGAGCGAAGACTATTGCCATTAATCTAGGCACTTAAAAACAAGGTTATGATGAATTAGAGTGGGGTAATGCCTTTTTCCAGATTTTATGCCTGCTCATTATACACGTAATACGTGCCAGTTTCAGCTAAGTGGCCTGGACTGATTTCATTACCAATGGACACGGATTTAAGGGTCATGTATACCTTTAATGGTTTTTCCAGTATTATACCTTGACAGCAGCAAATAGGGTTTAACATGGAATAAGATGCACATTAATGATATGCATTTTAGGTTAGCACAAAACCACTGCATTGCTCATGATTTCTTGATGATAGATATTGATGGGCCTCCTTTGTTTGACCTTCAGAGGACAGTAGGTTAAACCAGCTGATTACTATAGCGGAGATTGCTCATATATCCGGTATGCACACATTAGTTGTAGTCAGTTGAATGTTGCAAATCTTGTGGCCTGCACTACTCAAATACATTTGTCCGAGCAAAAATTAACCAAAATGCTTTATTTAACTGGGGAAATTTAAAGCAGCGATTCGGTCGTGTTGGCTAATGCTGCGTTCCAGGCAACTCGTAAGTTATGGCTTCAAGTCACGACTTGCGACTTTGTAGCGTTCCAGGCAACCCGTAACTCGTGTTTTTCCGACCTGTTGCCTGTGAAAGTTCACTATAACGGCCACTCGTAACTTCCGACCCATGAACTCGTACCAGATCGAACTGGTACGACTTCACAGGTCGGAAAAACACGAGTTACGGGTTGCCTTGAACGCACCATGAGTTAGCAGCCCCCGCCCTCGTCATGGATCTATTGGTCCTCGTCCCTATGTCACCACATTCACGCGCATCCCTTGGCTGCACACAGCCCTTCATGCCGTTCTCTCTCCTCATTGGATAACGCTTGTATCCCACAAGGAAAGTTTTCTCCTCAGTTTACAGCAGAGCAGAGTGAAGGAGAGACCCGTGTTTCGGCCCAAACACTCTATGTAAGTGATTGTTGACGGAAACTATTTAGGGCTTATATTAACAAAAACATTCCGCTGACTTCTGCTTTAAGTGGGAGGAATGCCTTCAGTAGACATTTTCATTTCCATATTATCTGTGCATGTTATCTGTGGCACAAACATATAAAAAGTTCATTCCAAAAACAACACTAAGCAGCACCGTCATGTACTGTAAGTAGAGTAAGTCATCTGTTTAAAAATTGGGGGCCAACAAATATTCGTTGCATCTCTAATATTAAGGTTTTGGACAAGCAATAAACATTTTATAAAGACAACAACTTAGCAAGAAAATAATCACAAGTAGACCTATCAGTTACATCCTTACATCTAAGGAACCTCTCATCACACCAGACAGTAAACTAGAGACTAATGCAATAGGGACAAACACTTCTGATTTGTCATCTGGATTTCAATTTCTGACAAGGCGACGAGAACATTTTTAAAATGAGACGGATTCAATGGTCTTTCCTCAGACATACTTCCTGGATTCTCTGAGGGACACAGAAACATCTAAGTCTGTATTCAAATACCTGAAATGGATTGACCTTGACATGACAGCCTCTGACACTTATATTCAGTTTTTTTCTTCCCAAAACTGGGAGGTGTAATGACAGTCAAAACTTATAGTAGTTTTAAAACTGTCATTACACTTGCCAGTTCTGCTCAAGTGAAAATCATTTGCAGCAAGTGTGGAGTGTCCTTTAGGAGGTCAAATGTGCAATGCAATGAAAACATTATGTCATCGCTTCTCCAATGTCATGTCTAACAGGAGTTTTATTACCACATCTTGGTCAAAGTGAAGAGGTTGCCGTTGCTAATGGTTGCAGTTTCTACATGCTTACCAGTCCATGCAGAGTGCTTTGCCAGCCTGGTGAAAACAGACACAGTGACAGACTATCATAGCTCCACAAACAGACTACCATAAAAACCATGGTGCAATTATTCAGCGTTGAGTGCACTCACTAACTATCACCACTCTTGTGTTTGCCAGTTGTTTCTGGGTAGCATTTCTCTTCTGGTTATTTAAACAAGATCTCTTTGAGACACTAACAAACCGACCACAATTGCCTCAGCTCACAGCATCCTACTGCTGGGGGAAAACATGTCACCCCATCAATGGATAAATATCCAGAACCCAAGGCAACACGGCGGCTCCAAGATGGAGCAATGACTTTTCATGTTGCAAAAGAATTTCAATTCTGCATTCCTCCAGGCTAATTTTCTAATTAAGTTTGATGAGAAAATTAGCTTGAAAACAGAATTACATACTGTATTTCACACTACATATTATAATGACATGATTTGGGCAGATACTGTGGATACTGCAGTCTAACCTATACCACAGTGCTTATTTTGTACATAACATGATATAATGCTATGCTATAACTACTATGTTCAGGGTTTCTCCCAGTGCATTATAAGCCTGGCAGGCCGCCAGGCCTTACTTTGGTTACGTTGGTGTAACAGCATTTCAAGAGTGCCTTTCTGACTCTGCTATAGCTGATGTTTAAATATGTTACATAAATGTCTTATAATAACACATGATTAAATTTCAAATCAACTTTTAACATTGATCTCAAAGGACAATTCAACTCAGGGGTGTATGTTCCTATCATTTTAGGTCTAAAAGAAGGAATCTGAAGATTTTCAGTTTAATCGCTCCTGTTTTGTGGTAGTTGTGTCTGTCCCCGGATCGCCACGGCAGCAATGAATGGGAGTGGATGCAAGTTCCGCTGCTTAGGCTGTTTACATCCCTCAAAGCCGCAATTTTTTTCCACAGACAGCGTCAGATGGCTACTCAAACATGCACCGAGAAGTTGATTTACTTCAAGCAAGCCGACATGTTTGTAAAACTCTTTCTAATTCAAAGTCTCTCAGAGTCTCACGCGAGACCTGCTGGTGTATTCAGGTGCAGTTAGAAAGCTACCATGTCATGAATACAGAAATATCAACTCCTGACTTGCTTCAAGAAAAAAAAACTTAACAGTGCATGTTTGAGTCGCCACCTGACGCTGTCTGTTGAAAAAAACGTACACTTGAAGCAAGTCAAGAGTTGATATTCCTGTGTTTATGACACAAACGGTAGCTCCTACTGCACCTGAATACACCAGCAGGTCTAGCGCGAGACTCCAGGAGACTTTGAATTAAATCTAGTTTTACAAGCATGTTGGCTTGCTTGAAGTAAATAAACTTCTCGGTGCATGTTTGAGTAGCCATCTGACGCTGTCTGTGGAAAAAAATTGCAGCTTTGAGGGATGTAAACAGCCTAACTAGCGGAACTTACATCCGCTCCCATTCACTGCTGCCGTGGCGATACAGGGACAGACACAACTACCATAAAACAGGAGCGATTAAACTGAAAGTCTTCAGATTCCTTCTTTTAGACCTAAAATGATAGGAACATACACCCCTGAGTTGAATTCACCTGGAGTTGTCCTTTAAGTATATTTTTTTGGCTTTTTCATGCCTTTATTTGATAGAACAGTAGAGAGTATGACAGGAAATGGGAGGCAGAGAGAGGGGGGGGAATGACATGCAGAATAGGGCCGTCCGACGCCTTCTCAATTCTACTACTCCATTCGGTACATTGAGGCCCTGCCATCAGTCCATGGTTAGGGTCAGGCCCCCATTAACACGCTGGTGGGCCATGGTGAGCCACTCTGCCACCGGTCTTTATAGGGGAAACCCTGTTTCAAATTAGTGATATCATATGGTCTAATGTGGAAGCTCCTTCAGAATATGAACCTGCTGTTGTTGGATTTGTGTGCAGATCACTTCAGTTTTTGCTATAGGTAGAAAGTAGTAGTTTTTTTCCCCAAAAAAATATATTGAAAATATAGGTATTCCCTTAATGCAATATTTAGCCAGCTGTGCATCTTGCTTAAGTCTCTGCAAGCTTTGTACACCTGGATTTCGACAGTTTACCCCATTATTTCTGACAGATCTGTCAGATTGGATGGGAAGCCTCTGTGAACTGCCATCTTCAGGTCGCTCCACACATGAGCTTTGGCTAAGCCACTCAATGACAGTCACAGACTAGAAGTCACTCCAGCATCTTCTTGGCTGTATGTTATGGGTTGCTATCGTGCTGAGAGGTGAACCCCCAGTCTCAGGTCATGTTTCTCCTTGAGCAGTTCTTTCAACAAAGACCACTACGTATTTGGCCGCAATCACAGTTCCCTCAAATCAGACCAGTGCCCCTGTTCCTGCTGCTGAGGAGCCGGGCCAACAGCTTGATGCTGCCACCACCATGCTTCATTATAGGGATGGTACTAGCCAGCTGATAAGCAGGGGCCAAAGATCTGTCTCTTGCCACAAAATTCTATCAGAGGCAAAGAGAGGCGCTAGGATTTGGTTTCTGTCCTGACATACAGCATGTACAAACTGACACACCCTTGTGCCTTTCTGAACTATATACAATTAATTCAAATTCTACAGATTCCAAGGTTAATTCCAAACACATTCCAAACACGGTGCACCAGACCAAAAAAAAATCAGGGTCTCAATTAGGGTTGTTCGGTATACCGGTACTGAATTCGTACCGGGGTACTGAGGCATTTAAAAACTATACTGCACTTAGATGAGACTGGTACTTGCATTTTGCGCCACTGGCAGCGGTGATGTCGCCGCGTGAAGTCGCCGCATTGTAATTTGAGCCGAGGCGAGTGAGTGAGTGAGCAACAAACAAGCGAGGTGCTTTTTTTATTACCGTTACAGCACCACCTGTCCATGTGCCTGTGTTTGTGTGTGTGCACGCCAGTGCGCGAGAGAGAAACAGGCTGCCACAGACTCCTTAAACACTGCTGGTTGATAAGTTACATTTTTACAGAGAGCATGCATGCTCTCTCTCTGTCTCTCTCTCTCTGTGACTCTGTGAGTGAGTGAACACAGCGAAAGAGCGCTACGCGCAGATGAATTAACGGAATGATATTGCGTTGATGTAAAAAAAAAAAGCATAATCAATTTGTGTCTTTGTCTTGATTCTGTGGCGCTGCGCCACACATTGATCTACGTATGGGAAACAATAGGTGTGTGTTTGAGTAAAATGAATGTTTTTGTTTCACTCTATAAACTACTGATGACAATTTCTCCCAAAAATTACAACTGGTCAAAATAACAAAAAAAAGATGCTGTGTTTTCAGACCTCAAATAATGTAAAGAAAACAAGTGGATATTCATTTTTAAACAGACCACTAATGTTTTAATTTAGGAAGAGTTCTGATTAATCTCGATGGAAACTTTAAACATTTGTCACTTAATCAATAATGGTTTAGGGGTGAGGTTAGAAACTGGTTAAGCTCTGCCAAGTACAAAATTAGCAGTATTATGGACTCTCTCTCTTCTAACGGGGTGTTCCCACCAAACGCGATAACGCGTGTTCGCGCGTCGAGTTTACATGTAACACCCCGTCCTGACATACAGCGATGCGACAGCGACGCGAGCGAGCGAGCGAGGAAAAGTGATTAGAATGTTTACTTTTCAGTCAGCCTGTCCTGACGTGCAGCGAGCGACGTCGCGCCGGCCAGCGATGTCGCTCAACCCTGAAATTATCGCTCGCTTTGTCTCTATCTGGACGACATTTCGCAGCGGTGTCCCGCCCCTAAACACTTCTTATTGGTTAAAAAGTACACGGTGCTTTCTGTTGACAAGCAAGTTATCAGAGAGAGGAGGATTTGAGAGGAAAAAACACTCAAAGATGTGACGGCAACCAGGAAATGCCAGGAATCTCAAAATAGCGCCACAAGTTTGTCTAAGTCCCTTTTATAATTTGATTGGTTTGGATTCTGAACCAATAGAATGTACTCGCAACAAAATCGTCACGCTGCATATCAGGACACCCTCGGCCGCGTTTTTGTCGTCGTTTCGCTCGCTCGCTGTATGTCAGGACGAGGTGTAAAGTCAATGCAGAGACGTGATTAGACGCGTCATCGCGCCGGGCGATGCGATGGACGCGATGGCAAAACATCGCGCCGCCCGGCGCGTTGAACGCTTCATCGCTCGAGTTGAAATAATTGAACTTTTGAGACAGCCAATCACCGTTGAGATCCTCACCGACGGCGGGGCTCCGTACGGAAGTGCTTGTGTTTCCCTCCATGGTTTCCCTGGTAGTTTAGTCAGAGCGAGTCTATTGACAATAAAAGTTATCTGGTTTAGTTTTTATTCAGATCCCTATGAGCTGCAGCAAAGCCACAGCTCTACAGTGTTGCTTTTCCGGTGCTGTTACAAACGTTTCTGGTTTGAATGTTCGGACGTGAAGGCACATTATCACCGCTGTTTTCAACCAGCGGGGGCTGTGAGCCGGCAACGCCGTCCCCAAGCACTCACAAGCGGTCAGTCACACAGCAGTGTCACGGAGCTGTCTCCTCCGCTGCGGCGAAAATGACAAACAACAACATTTCTCCTACTATTTCATTCTCTCGTCGACCAGGGCTGGAATAACCACCGTTGCTTCAACCCTGTAGATGGGACAGGAACAGCGGTGCAGGTCGGCTGCAGCGGAGGAGACAGCTCCGTGACAGCGGTCTCGGCAGCGGGGATGTCGGCGCTGTGAGCCGGCATCCCCGCAGCCAAGCACTCACAAGCGGGCAGTCACACAGCAGTGTCACGGAGCTGTCTCCTCCGCTGCAGTCAAAGACCTGCACCGCTGTTCCTGTCCCATCTCCAGGGTCAGGAACAGTGAAGCAACGGTGGTTATTCCAGTCATGGTCGACGAGAGGAGAAATGTTGTTGTTTGGCCGGGCTTCGCGCTACGCGATGCCGCGATGAGGCGTTTTTTACATTTTGGACCAGCGTCAAAACTGGAGCGTCTAGCGCGACGCGATTTCATTTGACGCGCGTTTAATTCGCGTCCATCGCGTTTGGTGGGAACACGGCGTTACTGTACTGTAATAAGGTTCCTCATGGGCGTAATCAGGTTGGTCATCAAAACTGATCAGTTGTTTGGACAGACATCTTCATCTTCTAATCTGATAGATAAGAAGGAAATAGAGCTGCATAAATCACAATGTAATCAAAGACACAATGTGACCAAATGCTATACAAGAGCTGCACTTTTGTTTTTGTTTTGTTTTTTATAAAGGTACAATGTGATTTCATAAGTGTTCCAACAAATCAAAATTCAAAATGACATGATTGTTTGGCGCCAGAATCAATTATAATCACATCATCAGTTATTTTTAAAGTCAATATATATTTTTTACATATCAACAGGACTAGAAGGAAACGCAATACTTAATAGTATAGTTTGTACATTCAAACACCTCCCTATTTCAACATGACAGTACAAGTATTGTGCGAGAACATTTTCCAATACGGTGCAGTAAGACAGACAAATGCTACAGTATGAATGCCATAACAGCTGATGTCAAACATCCAAGGCTTACATCCACTTCTGAAACACAGCTCTGACCCCGTTCAGTCAAAATGTGTTTTAACCGCGTTACTGTAGCCACTCAGGCAGAGAAAGCACCCCTGTGCTGTCATAAGGTAGAAAACAGCTCTTCACAGGCATATCCCCCTCTGCCTACTAAAGGTGGTTGTTGTGAAGGAATCTCCAGTGGGAGCAACTACACAAGTCACCAGTATGCCATTGAGAATACAACGGATGATTACTGTTTGGTAACAATTCACATGCAGCACAGTCACTGATTTTTCATTTATTTTGGTAGATTCGCATGAATTGTAGTACAGTTACACAAAACCTCCTCAGGCTTTAAAAGACGATTTAAGAAAAAGGAGCTGTGAGGACTATGGTATTTGGAGCTGCTTCAGACTGCTGCTTCATACAATAATAATCTGTAAATGCTTGTTAGTATTTAAGGCACTGGTATCTTTAGTGACTCGTAATTCTCAATGGTGCTGTACTGTCATTTTCAAATATGTCAAGGGTACACAGATTTCGTTTCTATGTCACTACGAGTGGTAATGCGAAATAGTTTCATTTGCTTCAGATGGCCTGTCATCCTCCTTTGCACTCTATGGCATCCATGGAAAAGATGCACAAAGGGGTTCATGACATATCCGGCTTCTGCTGGCAAAGAGAGTTAGACAGCTTTCAGGCAGTGGAAGTCAATGAGTCATACTGAGAGGAGATCCTTCAAGGAGGGGCATGGTAAAAAAGATCAAGACAGACAAGCAGACAAGATGCCAAAAATACAGAGCACAGAGTAAATAGTTAGCTTCAAAAATATGGCACTGCGGGACACAACATTTTGTTTGAACATTTCATTTTCAGACCACTCATGTGGACTGCACAAGTGGTACACTGATCATACGCCACTGTGTGTTGGAGTCAGATCTGTTTCCTTCTTCTTTTCTCCCTTATTCTCTTTCATGTTCTCACTCTCAGTCACACATCATCACAAGTGGGCACATCTTCCTTCAGGGTTACAATAATCAATAATTACAGGTTGTATTGATATCAATACTAGCAGCGAACAGCAGCTGTATCATCTGTCACAGGGGTGAAGAATTCTGCTTCTACTCATCTGCTCATCTTTATCCACATCTCGTACTTTGTGATCAATTTAGATTAAGTTAAGGAAAACAAGGGGTTGAGCCCTACCTGTGCATGCAACACTAATTGAAACACAGGGAAATTATGTACTATCAAGTGTTCTTATTCTCAGAGAAAACAGCTGCTTTGTCTTTCTGTTATAATGCAGCCACTTAATAATTCACTAGTCATCTGTTCAGTCAGCCGAATTTGGTACATAGAGCTTTGCACATCTAAAAAAATCAAACATGTAATAAATTATGCAATAGAATATGTTTATTCTTATTAGCATTTTCTCATTTTGATATTGAGTGTCCAATTTCTTTTGCAGTAGTGTTGTAAGGTATATTGTAAGCTTCCACTAACACCCCAATTCCACCTCTACCCGACCAATCGGTAGGTGATGGTGAGGTGACAAAGAGTCCTCCCTGGACCTTAATCTATTGACTGCCATAAAAATTATTCTCCACTCTCACAGTCTTCAAAAGGTAACACTGGCACACCAATACTTGGTCAACGGGATGTTTTACAGTCTGAATTTAGATTTAGAGTTGGCCAACCTCTTTGTCACTTACTAAGTCAGAATTGGCAAAATGATGGAGCTGGAGTGCAGGTGGGCTGAGTGTGTGCCGCGGCAGCCTGAGAGATCTGCCAATCACAACTAACTGACTGACTTCACAAGTCATTATATCACAGAGTGAAATGGAAAACACCCACCTCTTGGTCAGTACCCAAAGCTTCCAACCAAAGGTGAGGGCTGACTTTGCAAACTCCCGAGAGTTTGACAGCTTTGCTCTGAATCACCATTAAGTGAAGCCAAAACTACAACACACTAATGCCATACACACAGTTAAGGTAACCAGTCATAATGTCCAGTGCCAACACTGACTGTGTTTGACTTGATGCCAAGAATGCAAACAGAGACTCAGGTCACATAATATGAATGACTGGCAACAGCCCCCTACCATTTCTTCCTCCACACAGTCATAGAAAAGACTACTGTGGTCAGTGCCACCCGCATGATGCGTGGGCACAATTAGCCCCCTTCAGTTACACTAATTACGCAAGGTCCACTTTTCAATTTTAGGTTTATTATTATTATGCCTAAAATTTGTTTTGCAAATCTGTGTTGATGGCACATCAACAAAGTAAACACTAGGGCTGTCACTTTTTAGAAAAATGAGATTCAAACGAATATTGAATGACCCGTAATTCGTTCGGATATATTCGAATACTTACCCCCCCTCTCCCGCCGTTGCAGCCGCTGCACACACACAATCGCAGTGTTTTATTTTGAAAATTGACCGGATTCTCTCATTGTTTTGACTTCCTGCTTGGCGCGCTCACTCGCGACTCATGCACAAAATACACCAGACGCCGAAACGATTGCTGCAGGGCGCGAGCCGGCTGCGGAGGTGCGCGCCGCGACACCACCAGCGTTTAATATAGGCACAAAAAGTAAACTGGCTCCGCTTCTCGGCACTTCGCGGCTATTCTCGGCGCTTCTGCGTCCGTTTGGTTTGGCTGCAGGCGCTGGGCACTGCAGCCAAAGACGGTAAATAGCGTATCTTTGCTGCAGCCTACATATCGAGCACGTCCTTATAGTTTGAATATGAACTTTTCACCCCACGTTCGAATGAATATTCGAATGTTGAATAAAAAGTGACAGCGCTAGTAAACAGTCCAGTTCAATACTCCCCACCCACCCACCCCCAATAAATGGGCTTGAGAAGGTCAGTGTAACTCTGAACACAGCTTTTCTGTACACTGGAAGAGAAAAAACTTTGACCTTTTAATCATGAATGAAAGTGTTGCACAAAAATGTGAATCGGAAATTCATCAATTGGTTGGAGCCAACATCCAGCACCTTTTAAATGAGATTTCAAGAGGGACTAAAAAGTGCAATTACATGGTAGCCAGATAACATCCCTAAAGTAGTGGTGATGTACCAGTTCAAGGGCACTGTTACTAACAATGTCCCAACAGCCTTCAGCATTTCAGAACAAATCTCGTCCACCCCCACCACGCAGGAGTTAACTATAGTACTACAGTGACCTCTGACTCAGAGATGGACTCTAATCCCTTTGAATCTTCCAGCTACACCTCCTGTCCACTGTGTGTGTGTAGGGTTTAGGAATTATGTGAAGAGGTTCATCTCTCAATTGCCATTTCATGTCAAAGCAGCAATGAAAACACTTTAAAATTAGACATTATAACCTTTCAAAATTTTCCTTCCATGCATCGGCTGCAGTGGTTACCTGATTGGTTGTAGAGTCTGTATGAAAAGGCATGGGGCTTGTGGAGGATAAATACTAGTGTTAATCTCTGTGTGACACTATCTGCTGGCAAAGTTAGTCTGTTGGGGAAAAAAAGACTGTCATGACACCAGTTGTATAATAATACACCTGCGTTTGAAGGAAGGTGGTTGTCAAAATGAGGAAAGAGGGAAAATACAGTTTTAAAAAAAGCTGATGTCACAATGCCTTTTGTCACAAGGGCATTAACAACAGTGGTATTTCTCCACGTATACTGCAGAAAGCAAGCCCTGCCAAATGTTGGTAAAAGATGGTGTAATGCCCTTGCCATTACTCATTCATTATTCATTGGGATCAATGACCACAGGCCTGCATGCATTGTTCAGATAGAAGAGGTCAAAGTGGACGCTAACGTCTCAGATTGAGTCATCTCTAAACTACCACCCTGGTGTAATGTTATGATCTGAACAAAAACAAAACCAAAAGAAAAAAGCCTAGAAAAGCAAGCTGAATTACAAAGCAAGAGGAATAATAAAATGATTTCTTTCTTTTTTTTAGTAAAATCAGTTATTCACTGTGTGGTACAACAATACAACTATAGCAATAACAATTAATAAGACAGCTTTGAATGTTCCTAATCTAGCATTTTAACGAAACTGTTCATATGAAATTAAAAAAGGTGCCATGTTGCCATGTAGGTTCCTTTCTATCTTTGGGCATGTCTATTACCGTATATAATTTTAGATTACTCTGGTTGAATGAGGATGAAATGAGGTTAATTCCCATCCCCTGTGATATCACTTTCTACATTTTCTTTTCCTTCAAGTCCTCTAAAAAAATCCTAATACTGAGACATGTGCCCATAAAATATGATTATGTGACAGTTCACTGATCCCTGTAGCTGTAGGGTAATAAATGTATAAAAAGGTGATTATTGCATATTATCTTTTCATGAGTGGGCAAATTTTCTATGAATAAGGACCCTTTCAAAAGAGAGTTAGTACTTATCTGTGCAAGATTACATATACTCACATGTACTGCTCTGCACATCTACAGTATTTCTTAGACTAGACACAATTTGCCACAAGTAAAATTGTTAAATGGGTTAAAATGTACTTGACTGACGGTTAAAATACTTCTGCAGGTTCTCCAAGTATAGCCTATCAGTGGGAATCACTGACATCGTTTCAAAGTGGATCCTGCACATGGATCAGAAACAGCTAGCTGCCACTGCTCCCCCAGAGAGTGTCTTCTTACTCAGATCTAATTAGAGATTAATATCTGCTTTTTTCCTGAATGAGCATCACTTCACTTCTTTAATGACATGATTTTTTCCCCATAATAATATTAATGCATGTCATGACTTTGTGTGATACAGTGGTATCTTCAAGTTGCCAGGCAATGACTAAGCCATAGAGTAGTGTAATGTAGTGGTGACACACTATGGTGACTGCATAAAAAGAAAGCCAGAGGCATGGCAATCCAAATTTTCCCTGCTCTGTGCATGGTAAATGCATCCTATAGTGTTTCAATAATGAATGCACCATGATGTGCATGGATGCATGAGAAGACATGCACACTGCTTCCCTTCACACTACATAAAAGAAGTTGGGAGCTAAATCCTAGCCAACAGCATATTGCTTTATTATGGTAAGATGAGACGTGCACTCATTTTCTCACATCGGACATACAGTAAGCTTGCTTTCAGGAGTTTGAGTTGAGAAGACTTATCAGTATCTTTTCTAAATTGAGGCATAATTCCTCCCAGCACGGACAGTGACATGATTGTAAGCCTGTTTCCTCTTTCAGGGGCCACATGGCAAGGCTGTGATGACTTAGTTTGAGTCACAAGAGTCCTGCCTTAGCCTGCCTCTGTCACTGCCAAATAAGACATGGAGAGGCACAGAGAGGGTGCCAGGAGGTGCTCTCAGTTCATAACAGCCTAAGCAAACGGGGAAATCAGCCTTTATTTGTAAGTGAATGGCCTTGTGAGAAAAGGTGATACATTTTGCCAAGTGCACCAAGCATTTACGCAGCTGAAGGGGACTGGTAAGGGGGAATCAGAATGGGAAAGAAAACAGCCACATTTAAATGGCTTTTAGTTGTTTTTACCATTGTCGACAGGAGCTGGCAGCAAGTGAACAAGTGCTCAAATCTTTTGATCAAAGGCAAACCAAGCTCTTTACAAACACATAATTGTAACATCTCCTGCTTAAAGCATTATTTCAGTGCTTAAAAGACACAATCTGTGTGTCAATTTATATTCTTGCTCTCCTTTACAGATAACTGACATACGACTGAACTTTCACAAAACTTGTAACACCCTGTCACAGGTCCCTTTTGTTCCACAGAGGGAAAGCTTCAAAGCAGAGCGAACCCATTTAATGCCTAAAGGTTTGCCAATCTACAGTTACATGTCCGCAGGGATCCAGCATTCACAGCACTGCCCTCTTTTTTCTGATTTGATGAATGACAAGGACACACTGTTCTAATTTTCTGATAGCACTGAGATCATGTTTTTGAAATTGAGAGAAGCAGACATAGTAGGAGGTTTGAACCATTATAAATTCTTTAGCTAATGTCTATGAAGCAGCTTTTTAATCACATGCGCGGCTGTAACAAGATACACAACAGGCTCGTCTCCAAGGCCGCTCTGTTTAACCTGTTTCACACTCTTAAAATAAACTTGATTAATACAAATTAATCTCTGATATAATAACTCAGATCTCACAGGATTGACATTAAGGACACGCCCACCACAAAACCTAATCACTAAAAAATACTCAGCCCACAGCCTGTGCCTCCACTGTGAGCAAACCCTAAGGGAAGTATGTTCACGTTCCTCCCACAGTGCTTCACAGGGTCACGTGCATGTGTAATGTCATCTTTTTAGCGTCCTTAGGCAATGCATCTCCTCTCAACTCTCTCAGACCTGGATCTGTCTGATCCACTCCCATCACCAAATAGTCAAGTTGTACAGGCTGTAACAAAACCACAGCCAGCCTTGCTTCCCTCTCCTAATAATGGAAGAAAACCCTTAGCATCTGTGATATTTTTTCAAACTGAAGTGCAAGAGAAATGAGAGCTTTACATGAGTCCACAGTCTGATTCATAGGGAAGGGACATTTCACTGGCTGCTTCACGAGTCAAGATAACATATGAATCTGTTGAAATTACAAGTCTGGATAGATAATAGACCTAAGGATAAGTGTGGCAAGAAATTGTCACAAAAATAGAAGTTGTATTTTTCCATGATCTTTTTCCATCCTGAAACAAATTCTGGTTCAATAAAAATCCTCTAAAGCTGAGCAGGAGCTTGTCGGGAGGCACTCTATTCTTGGCAGGTTTCGTTATTCGATAGGACAAAACAAAGTAAACAGAAAATACAGGTGAAATGATATCGGTCTTGGTCCTTTCCCTGCTGTGGTGGGACTTCACTAATGGACCTCCTCCAAAATTCATTTTGACACATGAAGTCGAGGAAAAGTTGGGTTTATCAAGGTTTGCAGATGGAGATTTGGGTAATTACTCCTGGTTCCCACTACAGCAACCTTGCTTTCTATGGTGGTTGGAACAGAAAGCTGAAATGTTTTTTTACATAACTGGTCCAATATGGCACACTGTAGCAGCCCATACTAAGCCATCATCATGTGCAGTGCTCAAAAGGTGGATGATTGACTGGATTGAGTATTGGATGCTTTTCTCTAGTTCATATAATTGGAAATGTAACACCCTTGGGTTTTGGTGCTAGCTGTAAAAAGTAGCAATTTGCAGGAATCAGCTCATGCAAATAGATTTTAAGGCAGGTATTTTTCACAATTTTCAGTCATTTTGGAGAATAAATAATCAATCCTGGAGCCAAAAAAAAAGGACAAAATTGTTCTCCTTCTGAAATGAAAAATTACCTGCACTTTTCACCTTCTACTTCTCTGCCACCATGTGGAGCCCTGATATTATGGATCTCATTAGGCCACTGACAAACCGCAAAGGTCTCTGAACTCAAAAGCATTTGCTGATTTTCTTTTTAGCATGTCTTTTTAAGGGGCGGGAGGTCTGCTGTTTAACCTGCAGCAGATGCTTTTGGCAGTGTTGATTTCTGTCCTCATAAAGCTAAGTCAGACGTACTGTAAAGAAATCTGGAGCTTCTCATACTGTAGTAGGCTTGCAGTCAGCCGTGCTTCCATCTTGCTTTGTAAATGGAGCAGCAGCGAGCTACGTCATCACTTCCACATGATCTGATGATGATGTAACACTGGCTAAATGAAACAATACTAGAGCCACGTTTTTCTGTTCAGAAGAGCCATATGGCTGGATGCAGAGTTGCAACTCCTATTTCAGTCCCACAGGTTGGGGACATTCAGAACTCATCTTTTATCTTGGCCAGCTTTGCTACACGTCTCTGCCTTGATTTCTAGAGGCCATATTTCATTTTCATAGAACGGCAGTCTTGAAATTATTATTATTCCAGTTATCAGTTTGAAGAGGATCAATTAATAATTATGTCAGGAGGCTCAACAGACCCATTGCACATGCAGCCAGCAGAGGGGAAATGAAAGAAAAAAGATGGTTAATCCCTCCCCAATGTCAGTTCAGTCATACGCTGCAACCATTCCATATAATCATCTATTCACAGATTAGGATTTCCCTTGACTTCAATCAACTGCTGGTGGATGAAAAGTGACATTTGAAAGTACTACATTTGTGTTAAGCATTACAAGCACTAAAATAAATGGATTCAATAAAACAATACAAATCTTATTTTAATTTTAGCTCTGGCAATGCTTCTTGAGTAATGAGAAAGACATCAGTAGTTTACATTATGCAAGATCAGAATGGATATGATTCAACAACACCACTGAATATGGATGTTACCTGGCAGTGCACTAAATTGTGAAATGAGAATTAAGAGCTATGCTGTGTTGTCGCTAACACTACATAGTCCATGTTGCATTGCACATTGAGTGTGCATTTAAGTTAAGCTTGTCACCTTGTCATATTGGATTTAAGCCAAAACCAGACGCTGAGTTTCCCTTCTCTTATAATAAAGATGAAGTGATTTGTCTAGGCTGATGTTTTTAGGTCAAAGAGGGCTGAAAACGAACTAGAAACTTAACACAAATGCCAAATAATGTATGTCAAAAGTCGTTCAGAACTAACTAACCTTGTTGCATTCAGTCATAAATCTTGAGGAAAAAAAATTAAAGGGATTACAAGGAGTTTCGGAAAGCTAAGTGTTTTCACACTACATTTCCCACGAGCCTCCGCGCACACGGTGAAATTCTTGGACTGGCGCAAGACGGACGAAAGCGAAAGCATTTGCCATGAATGTTTTAATCAAGAATGAAAGTCAGAGGTTCGAAGACGATCGGATACCATCATGGTTCCGACGATAAATGATGCCAACTATAGCAATCCGGCTGCGTTATTCCCATGACCTGGAGCGTCCAGGATAGGGGGGGATCTAATGGGTCAGGCTTTTTTTTTTTTTAATTAGTTTCAAACAATTCTTATGCTCAGCACAGATGGAAAATCTATAATCAAATGGTTCTGTTGTTACTGTTTAAAAGAGACAGAATAGAAGGAAGGGTCGGATCGAGAGCAGCATTAAGTTTATTCTGCACCAATTAGCCTACACTTTTTCTGAATAAATATATGCTCCGGCCAAAGACTGTACTAGTAGGCCTAGGTTACCGGCTCTTCCCTTGGCTCAGTCATTGGACCGGGCTGAACACAACCGTGTTGATTGAAAATCAGTGTAGTTCTATGGAAGCTCAGTGGCGCTGTTTTCACCTCGGTGCAACTCGACCGCAGCAGAAAGAGTGCGGGCCGCAAGATGACGCTGATGCACTGCTTGTGTGCCTGTGGAGCTCATAGGGGCTTCACTCCATTCAAAGGTTGTGCTGAGTGTAAACGCACCCCACTGGCGCAAAGCGTGAAGAGAGAGGAGACGGAGAGGGGCAGCTACAGTGAAGCGAGTTTAGTGGGTTAGCGAGGTATGTTGAGTCTAAAGCCAGGCTCTCCGACTACAAACATGGCTCTCTTTTAACCCGGCTAGATCACCATGGTACCTTATGCTTAGCTCATAACCTGGTCAGAGTTTCATCCTAAAATCGGCTATAAAAGTGCCACTGTTTCACTATTAAACGCCGGGTTCACACCGGGCGCGGAGGCGCTGCGAATAGCCGCATAACGGAGTCCGCTTCCATTCAGCGCCCTTGTTAACCAATGTTGTAGTTCAGACCAGACGCGGAGCACCATGATCCTGAGCGACCGCATCAGTTCTGGCAGGAAGTCACACAAAGGAACATGAGAGAATCCGGTCAATTTTCAAAATAAAATACTGCGATTGACAAATGCTAGAGTCCAAAGTGTGTACGTTTGTTTATTAATCTAAACCAAGCACATACACATAGGCTACACACTCACACACAGCTGAGGGGCGGAAGCGCTTGAGACCGCCGCGGAGAAATCGGTGTCTGGTGTGAACAGGAGGGACGCGGCTTGCACGCGATTTTTGCGGCGCTTCCGCGTCCGGTGTGAACCCGGCGTAACTCATTCACAGCTGGCGTCACCTTTACTTTGAAAGTCCAGTGGAGCTGGATCAGAACGGAGCGTTTGTACGCTGCTATGGAGGTTTGTACGCTGCTGTTTACTTTCTCGCCTCCGTTTACAGATGTTCAGCTCAGGGAATACGCTCCTCACCTATCGAGCTGAGCGTCAGGAGCAAGTTGATAACCAGCTTCGTACTACCGTGTTTGAGGTTTTGAGCTAGAACATGAACACAAAGCCTGGCTATGTTGAGCCTCCTTCGCAGTACAGGCCGGAGAAGTCGGTGTTTAGTTGTTTTTTTTCCCTCTGCCTTTATTTTGAAAGGACAGCTGGAGAGAGACGGGTAGGCTACGCGGTGATAAAGTGAGGGATTGACACGCAGTTCCATTATTTTCTGAAGCTTTCAGGAAACATTATCACCCCTAAAAATAATACTGGTGAGAAGTGAACGAGGAGGAGGGGAAAAAAAGACGTGTAAACGGTTACTGATTTTACTAAATGGTTATGATTTGTTATCCGTGTGTGTAGATGTTGACACCCCTTGTCCAGGAAACCGAAACTAGGAAATGCTGGACGAGTCAACTACTAAATAACAATATGAAAATAACTATAAAGACAAAAAAATATTTTTATCGAAAATGAACCCATTAACAAGTGTACAGTAGGTAACGTAGATTCATCCACATTACAATAATATGAGACTCTTTTATAACCAAAAGCAAACTCTTATATTAAAGTTAAAAATGAAAAAATCAGTAAATGTATCTACCCGAAGCCCCCAAATATCATTATGATGAAATTTCTTTATTTGGATAAACCCCTTGAGATGTACCATCTCGTTTTCGAGGGGGTCCAATTATCAACCATGACAATCTAGGATTGATGGCACTGTAAAACTGGTTAGGCTATCCACCATTTAGAATGTCATATAGTATAAATTTACTAGAGCTTCAGATGTTGTAACTACACAAAAACTTTAAAAGATTTTCCCTCTCAAACAGAATAAAGAATTTCAGAAGCATGTCACTTCTTATTTATTCTTGTATAGCCTCATTATTTATGCTGTTATTTTCTGATCTCATCTAACTCTTCCATTAAATCAATTGCTTTTCTTCAGTTATTCACTGGTAGCCTACAGATCCCTCACTGTAAGAAGTCAGGACAAAATAATAATATTACTATGTACACACAGAGACACATATCAAATCCTCCTATGAACCCAGGAGAAATTAAACTGCATTAACATTACAATACAGTGAGGGCTCCACTCCCACTGCGTTTTCATCTCCTGCCTGAGGAACACCCCTGCACATACCGGATTGTACATGAAGGATTAAAAGGCTATCCCATGAAAACCCTAGCTAAGAGTGCTACTCCAACCATAAGCCCCTCACATGTGTCATATTACTCGTTTTAATCACAGCATATCACACCAGAAAAATGGGCGTGTGAAGGTTATTAAAAAATAAATTTGACACAAAACTCCCTCAATCATACTTACATAACAACACATTTCACCAACTTAGAGGATCTCAATTCAAAGCCTTTATCGTGGCATCAGATTATATAACAGATGATTCAGAGTAGCAGTTGCTCTTGCTATGCATCAGTGTGCCAGAAAGACCAAATAAACTAACACTGTCCCGGGAAGACCTTTGATGTACTTTATTTTTAAGCAAGCTATTGTGTCTTCTATGCCATCATTGCACCTGTGCACGCTGTCAGGTGCAATTCAATGTTCCACGTGTTTTATTTTGCACAATGTACCTTTAACTGTGAAACCGTGACTCAACCCAGAAGGCTCCGTGTGTGTATGTGAATGTGTATGTGTTTAGGTGTGTGTCTACAAATACAGAAGGATCCCAACGTCACTCCCCATCAACAACCATCACGTCCCATCCAGCCAGAGACCAACCAACGGCACATTAGCACAACACGACTGCAAATGGAGTAAAAAAAAATGTAATTTCCCAAACCACATTTTCGCGCGTATACTGTCCATACATAGTGATGCAATCTAAAATCCTGTTCTTCTTCTGCATCATATTTTATTTAATGCATAATAACGCTAAGTCAGCGTACAGGCTGGTCACGCAAAGAGCAATGCTATGCAGTGTGTGTGTGTATGTGTGTCCAGAGACAATGGTACCCCCCAACACATTAGCAGAGAGATGTGTCGTTACTTAAAATACACATCACTCAGCTCGCCACTAAGCTAATTAGCAGCAGTCGCAGCACCGTCACCGTTGCACCTGCTAAAGCAGAGCGCGTACGGGCGGAGGAGGAGGAGGGAAGACCGGGGGGCGAGTGGATGCCTGCGGTCCTGACCAGTGTTAAAGGAGGAGAAATGGATGGGGTAGTCGTAGAGGAAGGGAAAGGGAAAACATTTCGAGTTTAACAAAAGCATATAGTTAGAGTTAAATATGAGATTCTTACCTGTACAGCCCACCAGAAGCAAGGCTAAAAAAATATCCCTTGACTGGACCATCGCAACTCCCGAGTAACGTGAACGTTAAACGGCGGCGAAGCTTACGTTTTAATCTCCGCTCGGTCCCTACCGTGTTGCCCTCGGGTTTCCTGCCTCTCTTAGCAACTGTTCATCCTAATCTATATATCTGAGCTGGTCGGTGATGAGTGTCAGTAGCAGCGTCGTTGATGACAGGCAGTAGCCAGAGATTAGCGGTGATGAGCGCCAGTGCACTGTTCAAAGTCTGACTGACAAGCAGAGCCTTCTCACACGTGAATTAATCCGCACAGCGGAGTAAAGGACCTCCTGTTAAATAGTGCGCAGGTCTCAAAGGAGACCAGTGTAGTGGGGAAATCCCCAGTCACGTTCACAAATTATAGAAGTTCGTCTTGTGTGTGTATTTTATAAGGGGTAGCCTACTTCAATTGCTTCGTGAAATACCAGTGCAATCAGAAATATGATGAAAGGACGGACCATTTCAGTTTTCACTGGCCGCTTGTGTGTCATGACATTGTGGTCCTCCTGCGTCTGCTTGTTGTTTCACGTCTCTCTGTTGTGGGTTTTGCCCATCTTTGGCGCTATTTTGCATCTTTCTTTGGTAGTTTAGGTAGTTTATTTATTTATTTATTTTTAGGTTTTGGCAACTCTAGTTATTTTGCCTTTCAATGTGACTGGTTTGTATTCATCCTAGCTGGTAGTTTTTTGTTTTTGTGTGGTCATTTTGTGTAGGCCTATCTTTGCAAATATCTTGCATCTCTCTGTGGACGTTTTGTGCCTCTTTATGGTTGACTGATTGAATTTCTGACAGGAAATATTAACAGTCCTTTCAAACATGGGGCTCTGGCTCAGGGCCTTCTGACCCTTGGGGCCTATGGGCTAGTGCCCAGTAGGTCCCTTCAGTAATCCATCCATGCCTCCAAGCTCACAAAAGACATCCACTTAACAAAATGTACTTTTGATATAGTTCACCCCGCCAAGACCTCATAAAAAGAAAATATGGCTCTAGAGACTTAAATGCTTGTTCCCCTCAAGAGTGCATTGTAGCCTATATTGTGAAATGTATTTGTAGCCTACATGTGAAATAAAGCAGATATAAATTCATTTAGATTCATTAAAGATTTATAGATCAGTTATACACAATTAAGAACCAGTAGAGCTGAAGCTATCCATCAGTTAATCGATTTATTGACAGTTGGCAATTGTGTTGATAATGATTTGCAGTTCCTACAGTAGCTGTCGTTTGAGAGGATCTGATTTATTTATTATAGTTTAATCGTGAACTGAATATGTTTCAATACTGGATTGTTGGGCTATATACTGATCACATGACAATAATATTAACAGCATAATCAATAATTTTCTGCTTTTAGGTTTCTAAGCATTTATTAATGGTTTACCAACTTTTATTCCAAATATATGCAAGGACTTTTTGTGCAACCTGGCAACACAAAATATGTTCTTATTCATCATTTATACCGTCATCTCAGGCTTTATTGAGTTTTTTAAAAATTCATTAACACAGTCTAGTTACAATTTAACAATGCTTTATTTGAAAGTGCCCACCTATAGCCAGTCTTGGTCATATTTTTTATTTATTTGTTTGTTTTTGTTTTGTTTTGTAGACCAAAAGTCAATAAAATTTCTTTCACATGTATTTGTTCCTCCAACAATATTTTCAATTCAAAGATCAATGGTGATGTCATGCTGTTGAATCTACTACAAAATAATAGCCCAACATTTGTAAAGGTTTGCAATAATCACCACCAGCATTTCTGTAAAGCACTGCTGTGAGTCAAATACCCCCCTGAACCTCGCCCCCCACCTCGTCTATGAGCAAAGAGAACCTTATGTAACGCATTTTATTTAGGCTTTAAAGTGAATAGTACCTGAGAGAACAGATATGCAATGGAAAGGGATGTTGTTTGCTTGCACAGCAGGGAGGAACCATTGCATCTGGCACCCTGTGAGAGCAGTTTGCCTTTGATTTGCACTCTTGGCCAGCAGAGAGATTCAATGGGCCAAAATTTAATAAATCCAAATCAATCTGTGGACTGGCTGAGATTGTATTGTGGTCAAATCTTGCACATATGCTGCAGCCCACCCCTATCCAATGATTCGCTCCAAACATACCACCACAGGGAGTGTGACCCCAAAAATGTTCACACACATTACTCTTCTAGCCATCCATTTACAAAGAAATAACCAGACTAGGGCAAGGGGAGCAGAGAGGGTGGGGGGTGGGAAGGAAGCATGATTGGCATTTGTGCCTCAGCATCACAGATAGGAAAAGTATGACTCAGCTGATGACTCATATAAATGACCTCTGAATATACGGTACTGTTTTATTCAGTGTGCATTGAAGTTGAAAAGCTGGTGTTGCTTGGTCTTATTTTTAAGTTTTCCTGTTTGTTTTCACTAATGCTTGAATTTCATTGAAATCTTTAAATGATTTCTTTTAAACAGATGAAAATGAGGATAAATGCTCATGTAATTATTTATGGTTCTGAAATCTCACAGGTCCAGTCAGCCAAATTCCTTGGTTTTAATTAATAAATAGCTTAAACTGGAGACATAATTTTTAATACGTATGCAGAAAACTGACAGAAGTATATCAAATGAAAAATCAGTCCAGCAGTGCTGTGATTTGTACTTTGTGGTACAGTCTTATTTATAATGCTCTCATCTTGTGTATGACAGTACAGCTTGATCTGCCACATGGCCTTATCATCTTCATGAAAATGGTACACATCCCCCTATGGAGCCATCATCTCCACTTCTGCTAAACAGAATATTTCCATTTGTGACAACGCTGACATATCTTTCATCTATCCAAATGACCCAATCCTTTTCAGAGCCTTGCCAAAATCTATTTCTCGTGTTCAAACAAACACAGCAGTAGCGATTGCTATTGTGGAAGTAGCCTACATGTGTGATGCTGATAAATTTAATCTCCCTCCAATTTTGTGCAGACAGCAAGAAGGGAAATGATCGTTTTATAAACACATACAATTCTCTCCAAATTAAAACATAACGTTTCATTACACACAAGGTTGTCTGAGGGTATTTTGTGGTTTTTTGTCTCCATTTTTCCCTTCTACACTATCTCTCCCCCCACTCCGTCCTGCCTCCTCTCATCCTCTTTCACCCATTAGAGCCATGACCACACATGCATACACTCTTGAGCTCACGCCTACATGCACATACACACGTGCAGTGCTTACATCTGCTATCTGCTATCTATCTATCTATCTATCTATCTATCTATCTATCTATCTATCTATCTATCTATCTATCTATCTATCTATCTATCTATCTATCTATCTATCTATCTATCTATCTATCTATCTATCTATCTATCTATCTATCATCTAATTATATGACATTTGCACAACACTTCTCAAAACAATCAGTTCAAACTGCAAAAATTAGTGGATAACCTGCAAAAGCGTGACACTTGCTCAAAATGGATTGTTTATCCCTCAAAAGCAAGTATTCATGTCAATGAAACTGTCAGTGTCATCAAAATGGGAAGTACTGACACCATTGTTTATGAACAAGATAGTCAAATACACCTAACCCTTTGTCATGTTTTCACTATTACAGTTTGTGTTTTCCAATGCAATAAAGTCAGGTCTTGGTGACACCAAGACAGCGCTATACACTATTGTACAGCCATGTGAAAACGTAAAGTAACTTTACTGTATTTAGTGGAGTAACTGATTCCGAATATGTTACACATTTTTACTGCATATGCTCTTTGCAATTCTAATTTGTTCACAGCATTGTGCAAAAGAAATAAAATACACTACAGTATTTACAACAAACCATCGAAACGAAACATCCATTGGGTAAGCTGAGCACAACTCTAAATAATATTGTTCCTGTCTGTCTGGCCACATATTCACTGTCAATTGTAGCAATTGAAACAGATTCAAGATATTGTCATCCTCACTTTGTATCTCTCTCAACCTTATGTCATTGTTTGCAATCACCATTGCACAAATGGCTTCTTGTTGCAGAGTAAAAAGGGCTCTCTTCCACCTCTATGAGGTTGTCTTGTAATCCTGTGTGGTGCAGTGTAAAATTATAGTAACGTACAGTAAACATGAGATATAGCCTACTGCATCAACCCATATACTGTAGTGTACAATACTTACCACTGTAAGATTACATATTGTAAGACACGATGACAGTAGTGCAGTGCAGATTGCTTGGTGCTGAATTAATGTCCAGTACTATATACCTGTTCTCCCTGAAATGTTTGAATAATTGAATTCACAGTCGTTCTCCCAACATTTAAAATCGGTTTGACAGATTTTGACAACTAGTTCAACCATTTTGAATGTAATGACTCAAGCAATGAAATGAGGACTATTAGGGAACGACTATTCAGCATTCATAAGTATAGTTCATTTTGACTGACATGACATATGCAAATGATAATGTTATGAAACAGCAGAGAATTGAATAAAAGCAACTGTTGTCCAAAAACATTTGCAATTTACAGTATTAAGAGGAAGTAGAAATTACTATGATGTGCACAAATGACTAAATGTTGTGGAGGTTGAACTAATAATTATGAGAATTTTCATTCTGATCTGAGAAAAGCACCAAAACAACTGAGAAAAACTGTAATCTATATCTTCCATCCATCCAGGCATTTTTCGTAGAGCGATTACATGTGAACATCCTTCACTGTAGGAGGTTCTAAAATAACTTCTCTTAACTCCCCCACTACTGTACCAGCAGGCAACATACAAACATACAGCGTTGTTAGAAAATTGCTTTCTGGGTCATGGGAGAAAAGCGAGGTCATTTGTGCAGGGAGAGGTAAGAACACTGTATGTTCAATGCATGCAAGTATGAGTAATGAGAAAAGCAGGGAGGCCAGGGTGAGCATTTTATTGAAAAGACCCTCTCCCCCTTCCTGACTCTTGTGGTGTGCATTACATAATCAATTACTGTCCAAATCAGGCAAAAGAAAATCAAACAAAAACAGTCTGTGGGTTGTTGTGAATCTGCAGGCTGGTCGAATCAGAACATTATGGCCTGACTGAACAGTATTTGAGACAGCTATATTGCAATACCAACCTGTTCAATTTTCTTTGACCTTTTACTGTATTGCCTGTATTTCTTTTTAAGAAATAAAGGCTGAACATTCCTGTAATTTGAGCCACAAACACAGTGTGTAATAGAATTTAAACCTCAACACAGGCACAGACAGCCAGATGCAGAGGGGCACATGTGTCACACCTATTAGCAGCTCTAATTCAATATTCTGCAGTCTAGATGAATGAGATGGTGAAAAGCGTTGAGAAGGCTTGGAGAACAGCTCCATCATTCAATTATCACCTGTGCAGAGAGACTGAGCATCGTATAATCTCAGGACTATGGGATGTGTATCAGTTAGCTTGAGTGTTGTCAGACAGTGGAGTCATTGTCCTGGGAGTTTGTCCTGCAAGGCACACAGACTCCTTTGTGGACTGCAGATATTAATCTGCGTAGGCAGAGATCTGGAGAAGTCTGACTAAGCTCACATACAACCACACACAGAGACACCAAACATGGACTCAGAGCCATATACATATTCATTATGTAACAGCAGAAAAGAGAGGGTGCTGTGTCCAATAGCGTGTACTGCAGCTTCTCCCGCCATAAAGATTTCATTCTTTGGAGATGATTCAAACAATACGGTCAAACTGCAAGTTTATCGTCACCACTCTAGACATGAGACGTCATGGCTGGATGTCACTGCAATGCTCTGACCAACTTTCATCATCACCAAGTACAAAGAGGGCTTAGTTCCACTCATAGTCCAGTGTTTGACTGCCAGACCAATGACAACTCACCTCTGCCTCATCAGTACAACCTAGAAGGCAAGGAAAAAAGTCTGTGACTGCATGATGATAATAGGCTCAGTCACATAAAGAACTCACTCAACTGAATATGGGTAAAGTATAATTGAAAACTGTTTACGTTTTGAAAAGTGAATTCTACAGTGCAAATTCATTTCAGAACACTGAAAATGCTTTTTTTTTTGGTGGAGTGGAGTTTTAAAGATCATTTCAGGACTCATAACTCATGCAATATTTCCTGAGACAGGCACAAAGTATTTATTATGTAGTTTCAGCTATGAAAGTCTGTTGCATGGCAGAGACTGGCAATAACAGAAAACACAAGCTGAATCAAACATGACCAAACACAAAGATATTACGGCAAATTTATCTCAGACATCTGCTGCCACCTAGGGATATAACGACGTTACAACATGGATTCTGAAATATGATGGCAACACATCTTGAAATGGCATTCTACATGTAATGTGGCTTTTCGGTCATGTGGGGGCAGCATATCTCTATTACTAAATGGGACACGGAGTTGCTTCTTCATGCTGTATAATTCATGGATGGATAGTGTACAAATGTAATTAAGAATTAATGAGAACTAATGTTGATCACTTTTCTACTGTAAAAGTGGTGTATTTAGTAGATAATAGATTTTCGTCATGTGCCCATGCTATCTGGCCCTAAACTGAACTGTCTGACTCTGGCACACACTCCAGCTGGATGGGAGGTTTAAGACAATGCAAATGCAGCGGTATTTACTGAATTTGAAATGGCTGGGTTTGATTGATTGTTTTCTGTTTCTTATGTTGTTTTCAGGCAAACACTTCCGCTTGGTTATTTGCAAGGATGTTTTCATATATTTTTCTTTTTTTATTTTGTGATATTTCCACACATCACTTTAAGTTTACGGGTTTATCACAGAGCCAGATACATATGAACTGGCAGCACTGGTAGGATGTTTACATTTTCATTGTGATTCTGGATAAGATCTCACAAGTCTTCAGGCAGTTCTTCTGGATTGAGACACTTTACAGCAGCTTTTCAAATATAGATTTTCCATTATCGCTCACATCCATCTCTTACTTTTAAATTCTGAATCCCACTAAAATATGAGAAATATGAAAACAATATACTCAAAAGCTGTTCTGCTTTTGTGCTAGTAACAATCATTCTGTGACATTTAATGACTAAATGAAAATTAACTCTATTTTTAGACAATTGTCATTGTCATCAACACATGCGTGCGCATGCACACACACACACACACACACACACACACACACACACACACACACACACACACACACACACACACACACACACACACACACACACACTGAACAGGTGGCACAGAGCTGGCTATAGTGCTATAGATCCATTGAAACACAAAGAAACAGCATCCTCTCCAAATGCACTTGTCGTTATTTATAAATGGTATTAACGATTAGAGTAACAGACTGATTTTAAGATTTTCAGTGCAGACTACTCAAACATCCTGTAAACCGAGCTTAGCATGCACCAGCTTCTGTAATGTGCAGTGACAGTTCGCATCAGATCCTCAGTCTTTCAAGAAGCCTGTCACTTTGGATTTCACTCAAGATGTATGACAAGCCTCTAACATACTCAAACCCCATTTCAAACCCCAGGCTATGCAGAACGCTGCTCTCAGTCATCAAACTGCCTTCAAAATGCTGTCTGCAATACTGAAACACCAAAGACCGTTCAAGTAAGAAGATGAGAGGAGCATCAAATGTGTGATTTGATCAAAAGGATAATCTTTTACATGTACAGTGGGAGATCAACAAAATGAATACACAAAGTTTGAAATATAAATTAATTATACTGCAGCATTACAGGAAATATAATAAAAGACCAATCTGATTTGAACCAAAATAGGTCATTGCTTTCAGTCTATGTATATCGTGCACAGGTGCCACACCTAAGAGCAATGTGTTATTTCTCCATATGTATAAGTACTTTGGGTGTTATTTTAGGTTCCTGTGTATAATAGCTGGGCTTAGTGTGTTTGTTCATTCAGTCTTACTTTTAGCAGGTCTTTCAATGTGCAGTGTTTATGTGAATAATGTTATGGCCTCTACAGACCTCTTGAGTCCAGCAGGGCTGTTATCCTGCAAGCCAACCTGGAAGTTAACTCTGCCATGGTTCATTGGCTGCAGAACCCACTATAACTTCAGCTCGGTTTTGAACGTTCCTTCAGATTGATGTGGAAAATGTGTGTTAAACACTGGCTGACACCAGTTGAAATAGAATTGAGTTGTGGTTCAGTGCACAAAGCAGTGCAGTTGCACCATAGGAAATCCTCATCTCATGGAACAAATTTGAGGTTTAAACAAATGTAAACATGAAACTACAGCTTTGCTAGAGCAAAACAGGACATAGCTATAGCCAGACTCTCGGGTAACTAAATTCAACTGCCAGCCTCTCTAAAACTCTCAAAAACTCAAGTATAAAACCATGATTAGCTTTTTTTGTTGTTGTTGCTGGGGGTTATGTGTGCGACTATTTCTTCTCTATGAGCAGTTAGGCAACCAGTACAGATTACAGGAAATCACTGCTCCAAGCCAAGAAATAAGCTAAACTAAGATCTTCAGCTGCTGGCTGTATTTACAGTACCAACGTGAGAGCTATGCTGATCTTCTCTGATCACACTGTCCACAAAATATATGTGTATTTCCTAAAACACTGAAACTTTAGCTTTAAACATTGACATTTTAAAGACAAATTTAGGGCTAACCCTCCTAATCCTCATTTTTAACAAGAGATCGTGGTTCAAAAATGCAATTTTGGAATGTAAAACTCCAAAAGTGGACTTATACCTAATAACAAAATCTGTGGATTTCCATGAGTTAATACTGTGGTGAGTGATTTGTAAACTCTTTAGTATCACACAGTATTGTATTACTCTCTCTTCAAGTCAGGAACTAAGCACAGCTCTGGCAATGCTCATTTTTTGCTATTTGGATTTCAAACGGAATAAAATGGACTGAGAGGGAATTGCCATTGTTTTTTTTGTGTTTTTCTGAAGAAGAGCTGTCAATTTGAGCGAGTACAGTTGACCCCACAATTCACATTTAGCCTTTTGTCTTCACCATAACTGATGTTAGAAGTGTTACCATTCTTGTTCTGTATTCAAACTACAACACAGAGTATTTTAACACAACTGTGTTTAAAGTTTAAAACATTATGGAAGCAATGTGCAAACAGCCAGAAAGCGGGTACTGCAGTGAAACAAGTGAAGTCTTATGGAGATTACTTGACTAAGAGGTTGATATGCAGTCACACCAGGCAATCACACCAATTACAACCTATCCAAGAAACATTTGAAATCATGAAAGCATATGCTATCTTTGAAGTGATTCTATAAATTTTTCATGCCATTCTTCATTACACACTCTATCATGTGGTTAGAGGGAGTTGGACCCTATAAAAAGTCTTTACAGTATTATTCTTTTGCACTTGAAACCCATCATGTCAGACTATAGCCTATACGAGTAAATTTAAAGATGTTACCAGTAAGTTAAAATACACAGCCAAGAGGTTTGTCAGTCTGAGGTTTATTTTATGGATACTTGTTTGTAATGGCGTACAGAGGTAAAAGAAAAATGCTCTCTGTCTCCTCCTAAAACTGTCCCACAACCTTTAAAGTATCTATTTCTATTTTAAAATGTCCTGTATCCCATTATTATGTGTATGTGAAAAATAATTAGATAAAGGAGCTAAAAAAGCAACATCTTTAGTAGGAGTTGAGAATGGTTAAATCACAGAAGAAGACTGAGACCTCAAATATCCTTCACAGTGTGACCTTAGCTTTGTGTTAGAAGAATCTCACATTATATCAGTCTATTCCTGGCAGAGATGGACAAGTGAACCTCATGCGAACCCTTGACCCAAACCTCCTCTGTTATTTCAAGATATAAATCATCCTTCCATGGTGTTATATTGTACAGTAAGATAATGTGCTGTGAAGTCAAAAAGGGGTGATTGGCTGGTTGTGAAGTAAACATTCAAAACCTGGCCTAAAGATGTTTGGGGAAGACATAACTTAAAGGGATAGTTCAACATTTTGGCAAATTGGCCCATAGCCATAATCGCTATCATCATAGCAGTAGGTTTGTCACCTTTAATTGTCGGTGTAAGGTATTTTTAGTACGACGGAGCGGAGCAGCAGGCTGCTCAGGGCTATGCTATGGAGGCTAATGGAAATTCTTGGTTTCCCTCATCAAACTCATCAAATACACAACCCAACAATTCAAAAACGCTGTCGTGGACATGTTGTGAGCTGCACAACAACCACGCTATGAGATAATAATGGAACGATACGAAACTGAGCTGTTTTAGAGGTAAATTCATGCAAAACCGCTGATGCGCGTTGCGTTCAGAGACAGTTTTTCAGCAGTCTCTGCATTTATCCTGTATTTACCTCGAAAATGGCTCTGTTTCGTAACGTTCCGTTATTATCTCATAGCGTGGTGGTTGTGCAGCTCACAACGTGTCCACGAAAGCGTTTTGGAGTTTTGGGATGTTGGGATGTTGGGATTTTGTGTTTGATGAGTTTAATGAGGGAAATCAAGAAATTCCTTTAGCCTCTACAGCTTAGCTCTGAGCAGCCTGCTGCTCCGCTCCGCCATACTAAAAATAGCTTACACCGACAAATAAAGGTAATGAACCTACTGCTATGACTATAGCGATTATGGCAATGGGCCAATTTGCCAAAATGTTGAACTATCCCTTTTAAAAAAAGAAACTCAAACATTTTAGTACTAAAAAATAGTTGGCAGGTGTCTGAATATTGTCAGGTCTTAGGTAAAAGGGCAGCTGTGGCTCTAACTGAAATAGATGGTTAAATTCCCGGCTCATCTGTCTGCATGTCGAAATGTCCTTGGGCAAGACGCTATACCCATACTTGGGTGTGTGAATATTTGTGAATGAGTAGCTTTCAAGTGCTGTGTCCAGCGCTGTGTGAATCTATGTGTGAAAGGGTGAATGTGACATACTGTAGTGTAAACACTTCGTGGTCCTAGACTGGAAAAACCCTAAGTGAAGTCCATTTACCATTGCCCCCGGAAGAGCTGGAGGAAGTGTCGGCGGAGAGGGAAGTTTGGGGATCCCTGCTCCGACTGCTGCCCCCGCGACCCGGCCCCGGAAGAAGCGGAAGATAATGGATGGATGGATGGATGGATGTAAAAAGCTTGGCAACTCTCTCATGTCTCTGTGCTAAATAAGAATCTAGAACCACCAAGTGGCTAACATCGCTTAGCAAATGTGCATGACTTAAAACAAATTGAAACAGCTCACATGACCCTGTCCAGTCTTACCGTAAACTTAAAAATGTTTTCCACCATCTCTAAAGCTCACTTATTAACACATTATCTAGCACTTGTGTAGAATAGATTGTATAACCAGTATGAGAGTCAGAAAGAGTCAGGTTTTTCTGTGTTTTTAGCATCTTGCACACAAAGAATTTTCCTGTTTCTTATCACAATATCTTGTCATAACATGAAAATCAGTAAAGGAGCAGCAATGAGGACAAACAGCACACAATTGTGACAGCCTCCTGGTTTGATATGTTCACATATAACAGTGCAAAATGTCCTCATATCAATGTTTTGCTCATTTTTGACAGAGAAGATGTGGGAATGCAAATGCTGTGTGCTAATTGATTACACTGTAATGGCTCAGCTGTCCGTATGTATCTACCTGGCCCATTAACTTTCAATTCAGGGAGTGGATTTTTCACACCCTTTGAACAATTAAAAATGTCAGGACATATACTTCTCAATTAATTCTGCTGACAACTCTCAAAATTGATTGGCCTCATTAAGTTATTAAATTGCTTTTTTTCTAAATAGATAAATAAATAAATAATTAAATGAAATGATCCCTGCAATTGCTAGTCAATACAGAGGCCTTTTACTAAACTCATTTGATGATGCTGGATTGAAATTAGTGAATCCTCATCAATTCAATTCTCGTCCCTAATTTCTGTGTGAGTGCAGACAATGTTCATGTAATTTCTGCCTAATTCAATTCATCACTAGCCGAAAATACACATCACACTATCACACTGGCTGCTTTCTGTCAGACAGCAACATTTGAGTCACGGGTTAATAGGCTACACAAAAGAACAGAGACATGAAATATGTCAGGTGAACAACAGCCCCATGGAAATCTAAATTTAGCTGAAGCATGGTTTTGTGCTGCCCATCGTTCACATAAGTGTCACCTTTTTCTTGAACGACAAGGACAACCTGCACAGGCAACCTTTGTAAGGTTATATGAGCTGTCATGTTTAGGGCTACATCCAGAATAGCCACAACCCAGGTCACTTATACAACTAAAACTACATCCTTGCAGTTTTACAATGTAACAACAATTATTCTTTTAATTTCCTGTTACACTCTTAAAAAATAATCCCAGTTTTAAAATCATATTAGATTCTCATAGGAAACATATAAAGACTCTTAGAGGAAGACCAAACTACAGTAAACTACTAAACCAATTTTTGACCTGATACAATTTTATACAGCCCACTAGTAAGATGTCTATGTGTCAGTGCAAATTTCATCTAAGTTTGATGTATTTGATCTCACAAAATTATCAAATTTTTTACACCATTTGAGAATTGAAGAATCCAAATCAGCAGCTGTAGCAGGGAAGAGGCTGCTGGTGTGGCATCATGGCCATTGTATTCACAAAGGAAACACTCTCACTGTCAACACACATGCTATCAATGAAAGCAAAGAAATGCACAAAAATGCAATGAAATTGGGGGGCTTCAGTGGCTCACCCTGGGGTGTGCGGCCAATGTGGGCATAGTCCTTTTCGCAGCGGCCCAGGTTTGAGTCTGTTGCATCTTTTTCTCTTACTGTACTGTCATAATCAAATGCATTGAAAGCTCCAACATATAGGCTATCTTTATAATAAATGCAATGAAATTAGAGATGGGGGAACATGTTTAAGATTAGCATTACTACAGTAGCATCATGGTTTATTGTTCATCAATGCACCACGTGAGTTCATACTCCAAAGGTTTAGGCTACAGACAAGAGGCTGAGATGACTGGTTCATGTCGCAAACTGAGAATGAGCAGGAGAGTTCAGCTGAGAGCAGGTTGTGGAAGACTTTACAGTAATGGTGGTGAGAACAGCAACTAATCTGTGTGTCAAACATATCTGCAACTCACTGTGCACATACTGTAACAGGAGGAAGGCAACAACCAACACTGCGTTGCTTGGTAACGTGTCGTGGCATTTACATGTGTAACATTCATTTGGCTTTTATTTATTAAATGTGTAGGTGTTTGTGGGATGAAATTGCCTGCTTAAAGTGATATTCCGGCGTTTAACCCATGGTCCAACGTATCGTAACACCGAGTCAGGACAGTTGTAAAGGTGACGATAATTGTAGGGGCCCAGTGCCCAGTAGGGCCCACAAAAACCCCCAGTAGTCTAATCTTTGTATGACTGAATGATTCTGCATAAGACCCTGACTAATAGCCTACTCATAGTAATGCTAATAGTCTAAGAAAAAAAGTGGAAAAGTCAGGGGCCCACTTTAGTATTCTTTCAGGGGCCCCAGAATTCCTAGCAACGGCCCTGCACCGAGTTACGTTCGCACTAGTCTCGCTCGCCAGACTCTCCTCCAAAACACCAAAAGCTTCCAAAGCAAAAAGGGTGGGCGTCAGACATACAAAAACAAGGGGGGAAAAAAAGGCAGCGACGGACGTCTCTGCCGCCAGTTGCCGCTTAACCGCATCATAGCTAACCAGGGCTCAACTTCTCATCTGGCTTTGGAAGCGCAGCGACGCCTTGTGACGCTTTAGACGCTGCGGGCTCTCATTGAAAATGAATTGACTTCCGGTGTTTTGACGCTTTAGCTTCTCTAGTTGTAGCAACTTTAGCAATGACCGCACCGCACCGCAGTATACGGATCCACGCGCAATGGATCAAACAGCCACTTGTAGCCTCAGAACAGAGCACCAACCGTCATCAACAATGATGACAGTTAGTACAAGTAGGCTACACTACAAACAGCGTTCAGGGTTTCATTTCGATGGGCGCCACTATCAGTTTGAGACCGAGTTTACTGAAGAAGCTGAAGGAAATGGAGGAGAGAAAAGTGAAAGAGGGGCAGCTGCGGTGGAGGCTATGGCTGCGTTCCAAAAGCGGGTTGAGATGCCCTCGTTCACTTGCCCTCAGCACTTGCCCTTGGGGGAATCCCCGCCGCCATCATAAGGGCTGTTCCATTTCTCTAAACGGCTGAAGTGAACTTGGTGAGATGGACCCTTGAGGGCTGAGGGATCAAGTCAACATCGATGGTCACTCCAGAGCTGGATATCACCCACAATGCATTGCAGTGGTGCATGAAACATATGTCCATGCGGTGGCGATAATGAACCTCAAGCAGCAGTTGTGTGTTTACCACCAAATAAGAAGAAAATAAATTAAAAGGGTCAGTAAATATTCAATTCAATAAACTAGTTTAGCAGTGACAACATGTCAGAGCAAACAATTTACGAGTGGTAGGCTAGTAGAGATATATAATAGGCAAACTTATTCATCACAAAAGAAAAGAGGTACTGTGCTCCCAAGAGGGGGAACAGCGCTACACCTAAGACATGTGGTCGACCAGTGATCGTCCCAGCTGTTAGTGAACGAGGGCAGGTGTGTTCCATTTACCTCTTTCACTCCTCCTCCGCCCACTTTCCCTCCGCCCTCCAAGTGGCCTCCGTGTGATGTCATAGCAAGGGCTGAGGGCAAGTGAGCGAGGGCGACTCAAACTGTTTTTGGAACGCAGCCCGTGTCCTGGAAATGGAGGTAAAAGTGACAGAGGGAGAGAGGGTGGAGTCCAAATGTTGGAGCTGGGGGAATCAGTGTGTTGGTCACTGCCTGGCTGTCGGTGGCCGCTGAAACCAGATGTGTGCTGCCAGTCGGCCACGGTGTGTTGTCAGTGCCTGGACTCTGTGCTGGACACGGAAAGTTGCTGCATAGCTTAAAACTGGAGCAGAGTGGGTGAGTTGTTTTCGTCTCATTTCAGTAGAAACCTGGCTAAGCTAACAGATGTTTGATGCCTCGTATTATGCCCTGTTTGTACTGTTGATGACGTTTGGTGCTGTTCTGAGCATTATTTATGGCTAAGTGGCTGTTTGATCCGTTGCGCGTGGATCCGTATACTGTGCTGTTTGTTATGGTGCGGCCATTGCTAACATTGCTACAACTAACTAGAGAAGCTAGCGGTTAGGTGTCATAGAAGAAGAAACGGGAAGTAAACCTAAATACTGAATGTTGTGTTAATAAAGTGAGGACACACCGTTGAACGTTAGGCAAAACTGTGCCGTGTTTACTTTCCCTTTTCAGTCACTCTCTCTACATCCGCATTACGGCAGCCTCTCAGCGCCAAAAGTCAAAACTCAAAACAGGGCGCATATCACAACACTTGAATTACTCAACCACAACACTGAAGTTATTGCAATCATGTCTCTGTGTGCTTTAAAGGATAACTTCCGTTTTGTTTTTTTTTTACAACCTGGACCTTATTTCTAGCATAAAATACGATCATTTTACTCACCCAGACAACTTTGGAGTCATTTTGACACAATTAGCTCCAGTGGAGCAGCGTGTAGCCTACGCAATGCATGCATGACATTATCCGCCGCAAAACTTGTTCATTTCGCCAATATTTTGTGATGATACACTAGTGCTATTCCCCTCCTGGCCCGTGGTGGCATGTTATCAACATCCTGCTCCTGTACAGTAGGTTGACTAACTGATCTGGATTATGTCATCTCTGACCGCTGCCTGGCACGGCTAACTTGCTATGGTCCGTTTCTGCGTGTTTCCGACTTGTCAGAACAAAATGAGCAGCTGGATGAAGTTCAGCTTCCACAGGCTTCCTCTCCTCAACCGGGACTCAATAAAGCTCTGGCTTGAGCTAAAAATGGACCTGAATGCCAAAGCGGATTTATTATTATCAGAATGAGCCGGGCAGCGCTTGGAGATGACATCATCCAGATCAGAGGTCAGTCAACCTACAGGCGCAGGATGTTGATAACATGCCACCACGGGCTCGGAGGGGAATAACACTACTGTATCATAACAAAATTTTGGCGAAATGAACAAGTTTTGCTGTGGATAATGTGTTATTTAGAGGCTGCATTGTGTGCCCCGTGTTCTCGCATTCGGATACTGTACGCGCCGCTCCACTGGAGCTAATTTCATCAAAATGACTCCAAATGACACCAAAGTTGTCTGGGTGAGTAAATGATCGTATTTTATGTTAGAAATAAGGTCCAGGTTGTAAAAAACGAAAGTTATCCTTTAAAGGTCCCATTTCAGATGGGTCTAAGTTGTCCAACCGTAGTGTATTGTCCCCAAATCAGTCTGCAGCTCTACATCTCAGCAATCTAAAAGTGACTCTCCAGAGCTCTCCTGAGAACAAGCCATTTCTGTGTCTGCACCCTGAAATGCAAATAAAATGTCCAAACCACGTCCACTCCACAGCCGTCATAGGGAGAGAGGGTGGGGTTTTCACTACAGGTAGCCTGCATGTACCAGTGTTGACATTGGGACAGGAGGTGGAGTCACTTGAGTTCAGCGCATCCTGACGTCAAGTCTGCCAGCACTTTCAATTCGCCCGTTTGGAGATCTCAAAAAAGTGTAACAATCAATTAAGGGAGTGAACAGACTTTTTTCACCTCCAGGCGTCATAGAAAGGCCACAGGAACACATAGGACCACTACAAAACCTGTAGAAAGTGGATTTTGCATAATATGTGCCCTTTAAATGAATAAGAATACAGCCAAGCAAAATTGCGATAAGTAGTTGTTTTTCATACAAATTGTATAAAAAACAACTACAAATTACAGGCAGCTATTTCACACTAAGGACTTTGAAGTAGGACTTTTATGAATTATTATGATGAAGCTCAGTGCAAGTTGAGTCAAGAAGACTAGCCTATCTCTATTCTGCCTGAATTCACAATTTTCTCATGTTCTCCGTCTCTCACTTCAGCACTTCTCTTATACATCTAGATGCAAGTGTTCAGCAACCAATCAGATTTTGTAGTGATCTTGCAAACCAATTAGGTGTTAGCCCTGCTGTCAGCTGTCATTTCAGTGGATTTGCATTCTTTATAATTGAGTCAGACTGAGCTCACATTACTACTTTGCACCATACTTCAGTCTCATATTATGATATTCATATTTTTTATTTCTGTAAAGTCTCTTTCCTGAGGACAAGAATTAAACTTATATCTTGCAAGAACATTTTTTGACATTTATCATGATAATTATCAACTGAAATGAAATTTAGTTCTATTTTTTGAAAAACATTAATTGCCGCCATGAAACAAAAATCACATTGCTGATGCTCCAACTGCAGAAGGTGTAGATAAGACGGTCAAACCTCTGCTTTAATGGTCCTGTACACATTTTTTATTGAGTTTCTGAAAAGTTGGTTGAATTACTTATAAACCAGTGGATGTTTCCATCAGCGAATGAAATTTGAACATATTCAAGAGCATATGAGAGCAAGAGATTATTAAGAGAGCACTTGTAAATCTGACACATCCTGGCATTTCACAGCTTCTCCTCTATGGGATTTGTTATTTTAATGAATGTCTTTCCCTCTCTCCAATTTGTGATAATTCAAACGTTTTAATTGTTAGCTACAGTAAGGTAACGACATAGCTGTGCTGTATATGAAAGTTTGTCTGAGTTTTTGAGGGACACATTTCCAAATATCCTGAGAAGTTCATCATGTGGCTGTGGAGCTGGGTCTTTCATACAAGTTATTTTACCTTTTTCAGAGTGAAGCTTAATTAGAAAACATCACGCAGCATCTTATTTTCTGTAAATATTTGGCCAACAGCCCCAGCACTTGGAGTCCTATGAGTCATTTTTTTGTATTTGTTGTTAAGAATAGAAGACCACCACCAAGAGAACACAAAGGCACACTTCAACCCTTAATTGTCTTTGTTATGCTTGTGCATGAGTAGTTATCAGCGCCTAGAGCCAGACAATATGACTGGCAGGTCTATGCAAGCACAGACTTCTTGTTCATAAATTTTATGATTAATACAGACTGTGTTGTAATCTGGGAAAGCATCCTGGCATGAAGGATGAGGATTATATATTTTTCATCCCCGAAACTAATTGAAAAGACCCATGATGGTGCTCTTATCATTCATGTCCCCAGCTGAGTTATGGCCAGGGTGAGATATGAATGACAGAAAAAAAGTGAGCCTTAATGAACAGCATGTGACTGCTGAATATGTAGGTGCCGGACTGAAGACCTGGACATGTTTTAATAAAGATATCTCATATTAGTCGGCATTCATCCATTCAGATTAAGTGATAATACCTGCAGTATTTTGCAGTCACCTTTTGTAATGGTGGAATGAACAGGCAAAGTCATCCTTTTACAATGCATGAAATATAACTCCTGTTCAGTTACATGTGCAGCACAAGGAAATACAACCAGTTTATTTCTTAGAGAGAAAAATAAACTCTACATCCATTTGGCATCTAAATATAGCACCAGGAATATTGTACTCTGGTTATATCTTTGATATTGCTTAATACAGAAGTAATATTATATCATTTTATTCTTCTAGATGGACATGACTGTCACTGGATCCACCGCTGCAATCACTGCCCAGTGTGTTTGTTGGATCTGCACTGTCAGGAACGGAATCAGGTCTCTGCAGTGGTAATCAGGTAAGGCTTGACTTGGATCCCTTCACCTGTTATCTGCCAGGAGTGGAGGGCAATGAAGTTTTAGGGAAAACACATCACAAGTGCATTACACTGCATGAGGTCTAAATAACACAACAGTTCTCAACTTTGTTTTTTTCTAGTAACCCTTATATAGTTTCATATTTTAGCCTGAAGCCAATTAGCTTGGAGAGACTGGACACAAGGGGAATGAATAGCCAAGGTTAAAATAAAAAAAACAAACAAAGGAAAAATCTGAAAACAACAACAACAAAAAGGAGCGATGGGAGATATAATTTAATCATCAATTGTATTGAATAATCTTGTAAACTGTAAAGGTATTATCTTAATTTTGGACAGAGCCAAGTTAGGCTATAGGCCAACTAGCTCAGGCGGACGTGACAGCGTATCTTCTCATCAAACTCTTGGCAAATGAAATAATATTTATTTTTATTTTTAGCACCACATTATCCATTTGTGACTTCTGACGGTGTGGTTTGTTTGTTTGGGTTGCAATTGAAAGATTTTTGAGGCTTAAAGAGGAAAAGTACCCATTACTTTGCATAAAGACTAGAGGAAATAATGAAACATAATTTTGTGTTGAATATACTTGCACTGTCATTCAGCATAAGCCCTGTAATTGTCTTGATACCTCTCAGATTTATCTTGTGACACAATCTCTCAGGTATGGTGAATGAGGCAAATCTTGAGATTCTGGATACATTTTGAAAAAGAAAATGTATCAAACGACAATGATGAGCTGGCTCGTGTATATTCTGATCCACTGGACTCTGTGTAGAATATATTAAGGCAAAAATATGTATATCATAAGAATATTAAAGCATGCGTGAGTTCTATTCAGAAGCCATCTTTCCCCTTGTTGCTAGCATACCTATGACTTTAATTTATTACGTTGTGATTTAAAAGAATATATCGTACAGAGGAGACAATGTTGCCATGCCATGTTGCGACGATAGAAACATCAATTAAAATGTGAAAATAATTGGCTAAATACATTTTGTGGGGTTTGATCTTATTTTATTTAACAGATGTGCAGAGTGGAAAAGGGGTCCTTGGGAATACAGCTAACCTTTCAGTTGCCCGTAATTGCTTATTTATCAATATCTGACACATTTTTGTCAACAACAGAATTCAAGTAAATATTGTTGAAAATTAGCTAATTGTAGTTTTTAATGCTTATTTCAATTCAATCTTTCAGCTGGCATATATATTGTACATTTGAAATGTTGTTGTCACAGTTTCATATCAAATTGAAATGATAAGATTTTCTGGGCTGGGGACACATGCTTTTGTGGGCACTGGCCTTGCATATCAACACATTTATTTTACAAAATTACAAACAATATGAAAAAAAAAATTACATTCATGCAGAGCAACCTTAGATGATCAATCCCGATTATTTCAAACAGGATTCATTTTTGAAGAAATTGGCATTATTCTTTGTGGGACATGTTTTTGCCAAAGTCTCAAGAATCTGTACTTGTCCAGCTCAGCTTGAGCTGTTTAGTCATTTTCTGAATCTTTGAGTGGAGTATAACCATGAAAAATGCTTTCGAGAGCTTTTGTGATGTGACTTGGATGAATATTCTGTAAACAGCAATTATGAGGAATTTTGAGTTTTAATTTAGCAAACTATACCTTAGCATGCTGGATGTTCTGTGAGGCTGATTTCATTGGCTCACTTAGGCCTGAACCTCTTGATATCTGACAAGATCATTGATAGTCATATAGTTAAAGTGACTTATACACAGCAGTAGTAAAAGGCAGGAATAATTGGCGTATCAGTCATCCATGAAGCAACACAGATGAATAGAGGCTTCAGCGGAGAATAAAATGGCTATGGTGGTTTCATCACTATGTCTCGCAGTGACCTGTTATCTCACACAAAGGAAATATAAAGCAGAATGCGTCCCTAGCTGAACATTCATTGATGGCGTGTGTGCTGTAGTGATGGATTTTATTAAGTTCCTCTGAAGAGGGGAGAGCATATTTAATTCAGTTCTATTTTCTCACTTAGTGTAGATTAGAGTAGGCGAGCTCAGTTCCTGTTCTTCAGATACGGGAGGTAGGGGCATAAACCGATATAGACCATTTGTTAAGTAATAATATCAGAAACAGATTTAGCCTCAAAAAGAACATGGATGACGGGTGCTGGGGAAGTGACTTCAAGCAGGTGCAATTTTTGAGTTAAAAATCTTTGAAACCATGCCATGACAATGTTGGTTTATTCATTTTGGTCCAGCAGCAGTTTTCTTTTTTTTCTTTTTTTTAAATAAATATCTGTAGTAGAGTGTGTGAATTGTGATGAGCTCGGTGATCTCCTGACTTTTCTTACAGCACCACTGTGAAGTTGATATTTGTGGATTTGCCTCAAATCGACAGTTGATGAATTGCTGTGAAATTTGGTGCAGACATTTGTCTCTCCCTCAGGAGAAATTGAATGTGTGACTGTACATTTCCCACAGTTGCTTCTAATTTGGGGAACACTTTCTTTTATGACAAATTACCTGGACAAGCTTTGGACACTGAGGTGCAGTGGGTCCAATCATCAGATGGTTGGTGGTTTGTTCCACAGCTCTTCTGGTCCATGTGTCAAAGTGTCCTTGTGCAAAATATTGAACTTGAAATTGCCTGTGATGGCTGAGAGGGTGTGTGTGTATGTTGTATGAATGAATGTGTGAATGGCTGAATGTGACTTGAAGTGTAAAAAGCTTTGCGTGGTCGATAAGACAAGAGAAGAGCTATATAAGTGAAGTCCATTTACCTTGTCAGCATGCTAATGCAATAAACAATGATGTGACCCATCATGTAACCCTGGTATTAACTTTTAGCTCAGATGCAATGCTGTTAGAGATTGTCTTACTACTATACTATAAGTTGCTTGCACCTTATAGTTTTGGTGGAATACTCCAATTGTAGATTTAGCCTAAATCAAATAATAAGGCATTATGTGTACATTTACAATGATCTCACTGAAGTAGAACAAAACTTAGGTTAGTTAATGGTTTTGTAAATTTTGACCATTGTTCAAAAACATAGATCTTTATACTTTAACTTCCCATCAGTTACACACACTCGTTCAGTCACCAAGATAAAGCAGTACTTTCCTGATTGAGGTCTTCATATTGGAACATGACCAGTCATGAACTTAAGATCATGGTCACTTACCAAGGAGTTTCTTTAAAAAAAAGAAAGAAAAGAAACTAAAAACAGACTATAGCTGTGTGAAATCTAATGAAATCACTGTACAAAGGTCCATCACACAATGGCAAAGTCAGTTCATAGAGGACACAGTTTGTAAAGTAAAAGTCAGTTCATGTCCAGAAGTAAAGCATTGCACTACTTTATCAAGTCTTTTAAATCTGCCATCCGGCTGGAAGACATCGAACCAAAGGTCAGGTCGAGGATGAGTGAAACAGTGTCTGGAGGCCATTAAGAGGATCAGATCAGGGTAGAAAAGGTGCAGAGGCCAGAATGGCTTACCATGTCAATGTAGATGACCCTCTTATGTGTGCGCAAGAGTTTATTTTTCTCAAGGACATGTTTTGAGAAATATGGTAAAATACTTGTTACTTGTGAAACAGGAAAACCAAATATTTAGGGGTTCACTGGTCTAAAACAAAAAACTAACAAAAAAACAAAACATGGTTGTTCATGGTTCAATATTTCAAAACAAATTTCATATGTGAAAGACTCCCTTTGTACTCAATAAATTCTGCTGCAATTATCTATAGGATGTATTTTCCTCCCCAACAATTCTATGGAAACATTCATGCAGATGAACAGGGCAATTTACCGTCAAAAATTAACCCTAAAAATTAATAAAAAACACAATATATTAATAATATTATAATGAAATATATTTTTTGTAAATGTTCACCTAACCTTTATTTTATAATAGAATTGAATACAATTGTTTTTGTATGTGTAAAAAGAAGTTAGATAACATTTACGCAAAAGCTCATTTCAGACCTGTTACATCATAATTTTAGATGACTTGATTTTAGAAAGTGTTCATGCACAAGGTCACATTGCATCAATAGTTTGTGGAGTGGAAAGCAAGAGTATAAGAATATGTTGCCATCCATGTCATCATTATAGCATCATGTCTGGACACTAATACTGCAAATATTTGAAGAATGTTGAAATTGTTAGCGTGTGCTCAGACACTGGAGGATTATGCATGATGTCATTCTAATAGGCCCTACAAGTACTTATTTTGCCACCATGACAAACATTATGAGGCCAACGCACCAGGACAGTCCATGGTGCTGATGAAGTATTTTGATAATTAGGGTCACTGTGTAAACACAAGCCATTATTCTCCCCTGGTTGTGATTTGAATAATTCAGTGTGCAGTCTAGTTAATGAAACCAGTTGCGTCACCATACTGTAGTGAATCTCATTTCGATTGTGGCCACACATTTTACAATGATTTGCTGTCTGGTTCATTGCACTCTGAGTGGTGAGGAGAAAGTGGCATTGTTCCTTTGATATTGTTAGGTGTGGGCTGTCATGATCCAGCTCTTCTACAGAACGTTCTCTGTGCAGTCAGTATTTTTACTGTCTCATGGTGAGCCCATGCTACAACGCTACATTGAAAACTGTCTGTGGCACTGACTCTCACTACATTTTGCGGTGCTTACTGCTTACTCTATGATGTTTACTGGTATGGATCCTCGTTGCTTATAGTATGTGTTGCTTGCCTCTTCGCAGTGCACTACAGGCCTAATGACACACAAGACTGCTGGGGCTCTGCCTACTGAGAGACAATACTAGTGCTATGACTGTTATTTTAGTGCTATAGTCTCCCTGTTTGGAGCTTTACTGCAAGAACAACACTGTGCTAGAGTGTGGCAGCAGCTCTTCCTCGCACCACTCTGTCATTGTTTGGCTACATGTCTAAACCCTTTCTAAGTGTGTGGGTACAGCAGCCGAGCTGCTGCAGTGTCAAAAAATGAAGGTCATTTCTCGTAAATGGTCTCATTCTCAAGGACCATGTATCACACTGTCCTACTGCATTAGGCAATGCTATAAATATATGTCCATAATGAACTAGACATAATTTAATTGGGGACAAGCCTCCTTGAGTTAAATATGTTACAACTTGTGAAAATTAAAAGAGATTCTGTGAGAAATGACGATGAAAGGTCTGAATAATATCTTGTCAGAGATGTATATCTGAAATTTTCAAAATGAAACTAATAGGACTGGTAGAGGTCTGATTAGAAAACTAATATTTATGATGTAATACTCCTGAGTTGTGAGAAAGACTCTGTAGAAATGAAAATGGAGTTTCTTTAGTGGCCTTGTGATCTAATTTTCAAAACATGAAGCAAAGGAATTTTATAGGTTGCATTTCCTCTCTTTATTTTTCTATTGTTCTTGATCATCCATCTTACAAATAAAAATAGAAATAATAAATAAAATAATAATAAATAAAATAAAAAACAGATGTTAATCAGTTTCAAATACGTAGATATGTGTTGGCATTGAGTTTCAGTTGCTCTGCATGTGCTCTTTGTGGATTTGGAGATCATGGCCTAGTTTCATATGAGTAACTATGTATTTCATTAAATGTCAAATCAAACTATAAAATGTTGGTTTATGCCCCTATACCTCCTGTATCTGAAGACTGACCCACTCTAATCTACGCTTAGTGAGAAAATGCCTTTGAAACCAGCACTAATATTGAATACATAAACGTTTATTCAGCCTCATTTATATTTAAGGACAAACACCATGAAGTTGTTATTATTGTGGGATATTTAACAAGATCATTAGCAAATGTGAAAATCTCTCAGTTCACACAGAGACAGAGAGAGAGAGAGAGAAAGAGACCAATATGAGCCTGGCCAAAACACTACTTTTCACACCTGGAGAAATCCTGTCTGTTTTCATAAAGGCCCTCATCCTGCAGTTTCCATTCATTTATTAAAAAGGGAACTTTTTAAACACAGAAGAGGAAAAGTAATCTGTAATGGCAAGACTGTTGCTCAATGAACTGTGTCTTCAACAAAGAGGAACTGATTTAAAAAGCGAGTAACAGTTGCTTTATAGTCGGAATTACTGGAACTGGACAGTATATTGTTATTTTATTTTATGGCTGGGGGTGGTTAAATGCAATAGTTGTAATGAATGGGGGGATTTCAGCTAAGGCAAATATGTGCCCTGGTCAGATTTGTAACTAGAAAGTAAATCAACACACTGCATGCTACACATGGCTGACATATAAGAATGGTAAATTACTGCTGTCTGCTTAGAAGAACGGGAGCAATTCACATTCTAGTCTGAAAGGTCAATTAAATACATTTCTAGGGGCTGTTGCTGTAGTCTCAACTCCGTTTAAGGTCTGCTCAGAGACAGCAACAAGATGTAGTGTAACATTATCATAACAATGAAGATTTACATACAAATTAGGACACTATAAAGGCCACTAAATAGTTTACAGGCCAGTAACTATCTAATAAAACTATCAAATTAAATCATGCTTCCATAAAGCTAACTCTGCATAGGCTATATTTGAAAAAAACAACAACAACAAAAAAAACCCATCAGTTAACTTCATAATTTGTGCGAACAGAGATTGGTGATATCATGTGGGGTGTTGTTCTCTGTGTGAAAGCTCCATCACGTTTGTCTTTAATCTACTGCATGCAGCGGGACCTTTCAGACGCCTTTATGTAGATCTAAGACTTCAGTTAAAGCTAATGTAATCTGGGGTCAAAGAGTCAGTGCTTCAATAGCAGTCAATGAAATCTATACAAAATCAAGTTGTCAGTGAAGTAGATAAAAAGGCTGCTATGATCCTTCTTGTTGGATGATTTAAGAAACCACAACATACAGATACAGTTTTTTTTTGTCAAATATATTCTTTCAATTCTTTTTTTTGACCCACGAGGGCTCTGTTGGTTAAAATGTCAATCTTCCCTATTTTTCTTTTTCTTTTGTTTTACAGTTTTTTGTTTTTAAAAATATAGGCTCTGATAAAGGGACTGGATGTTTTTAAGCTATATTATTGTCTCTTTGATTTCAGTAATTGAAAAATGAAATGATTTTGATGTGTGAAAGCATACTCTTAGAGACTAATTTATGTATCCAATAGGATTACAGATGATTGCTACATGCACTGTCAAGGTTAAAGCATTTTATTGGATTTTCTGAGGTTTGATTTTGCTTGGTTGCTCTTTGGAGCGTGTTTTGCAGTGTAATCATTGGAAATGAACAGCACAGACCAGGGGAAAATATTGTCTTACAGTTTTGTATTAAATGGTGTACAGCAGATTATGAACCTGATCGTGCTCTTATTCAGGGGCGTCACCAGACCCTTTTTATTGGAGCGTGAACCCCAATGTAAATGTTGTGTAGGCAGTACACTTTAATGCTTAAAGAAAAAGCGTGCGTCAGTGCAGACCAAAATGTGCCTAATGGGAGGCAGTGCCCTTGCTCTTATTGTTGAAATAGGGTTTTAACAGAATGAATTAGTTCACTTCCCACACAAATGAATCTAGAGTTTGACTCCTGACCCAAAGTCACAGGGCAGGTTTTCATTCCTGAACAGCAGCTTTATTGTTTACTTTTAACTGGCCTTCACTTGTGGGCTCTTTAAGACCAGTTGTTCCACAAGCTAATTTGATGTGGCAAATGATTCCTCAGGATTTGGGGAGATACAAGCTTAGTTTATGGGATTTTTCTGCATAATCAATATGCAAATGTATTCTAAACCACACATCCTTCAATGCTATTTGGGGGGAAATGCAGTAATGTTTTTAAACTGATTCTGCTAAAATGTTCATATCTGTTTTAGTGCTTTGAATCATCATGCAGTCTGTTTTTTTTTCAACATTATACTCCAGGTGGAAAGTCGTTGTTTTGCAGGAAGCAATGATAGCTGAAATGGTTTTACAAAGGTTTTGTTGGTGAAAACCAGTGCCATATATTACTGTTATTACTGGTGTTACATCAGTCATTGATTTCACCCCGAGCCTAATTTGCAAAATTATAGGCATGGTGTTCTTCATTAACAGCAGGAAGCCACCAGCCATTTGGCTCCCAGCAGAAATAGTCATGGACACTTTGATGCTAATGCTCCTGGCCCTGTATTATGCTGTTCAGTCTACTGTATGTAGGTGTTTTCAGCCAGGTGTTCCAGCTGTGTTAATAATTCCAATAAAGTGTAGCTAGCGATTCATCACTGGTTGCTATGCCAACACATGACCACAATTCTTTGTTCTGTCTTTTCTTTTCTTATCTGCATTTGTGCTGATTTGAAGAAGACGTGTTGGTCATTTTTGCATAAAAGCTTAGGGTTAGTCAGTTAGGTTGTCTCAGCTGACAATGACCACGATCAAATTCTTGCTCATGCTATATTGTTCCAGGGAAACTAACGTAGTATCATTAGGTAGATTATACCGTCGGTGTGAGGGGGTGGCTGGTGGGTGCAGAGCAGCACAGTCTCCGCCCACCCTCATTGCTAATGAGCTGCTGCAGAAGAAGAGCCCTGAGAAATGGCACAGGTTTTGTGATTTTGACTAAAAATTTCATAATCACAATGAATGGTTTAAAATAGGGGGACTTTAATGATAAGATAAAAATCATGGTTAATCTGAAATGACTGGCTGAAAAACAATGAATTGAATCAGAAATAATTTACTTAACTGAATATAGAAAGTTCATGTTCTAACAATTTATATAAATAATGAACATTAAACATGAATGATGAATGCTGAAAATGAATTCAAATGACCTCATATGAAACTGCTGTGGCTGTACTTTCAAACACAAAAGATGCCCTACATATATCTTGTTAATAGATGGACCTCTAGAAGCAGATGAAATGGTGAAAGTGGGTCAATACATCCTTCCAAACTCTAGAAAAGGGTTGAAGTGGACAAAAAATGTCAGCTGCTGAGTCTTTAGACTAGTATAAATGGGAGGCCTGAAACAATATTTCTCTTCTATGCATATGGAGACTAGAAAGGCACACTCAGGCACTCAGGCCCATCCAGCCAACTTGACGTACACTATACCCTGATAAATTTATTACCATTAAGCCTCTGTAAGGCACCACGTGACTCATGATTTATTACAATCACCTGCTGTATGTCTGCAGGTTTGGTGGGATGCAGCATTGCCTGTGCGTGCATTGGCTGGTAAAATGCGCAGCATGTGTCTAACAATTAAGTATTTACGTGTTTTCCGTCGGGGCAGAGACAGAGAGTGATGGAGATCATTACTGTATGCAATTTAAATACATTTATTGAGATTCAAAAACACTGATTCCTGTTTCTTACTACGATGAACAAAGACCCAGAATACAAGTAACCCTTTTGTGCAGGTGCATTTGTGTTCTATAAGCAGAAACAGAATTCATTGATTTATTAATCAACAAGTAAAATATGAAAGAAGTCAAATCAGCATCAGGATACAGTTCTCTCCACTTGTTACCAGAATAAGATTTCCTATTTATTTAAATAAAATGTTACAAGTGGTTTCTATACTGTATGTGTGTATGTGTGACAAAAAAGAGGCAGGAAACCAATTGAGTGCCTATGTTTCATTCCTGGAAGGCATAAAGAATTGATGACCTGTGGTGATATATTTGGAATATCATTTCCTGTAATAATTTGCTATGGGGGGTGGGGGAGTGGAAATTTGCAGTAATGCTATTCTACTTTATAAATCCTATTGTGCTAAAATAAGCAAAAAAAAAAAAGTGCTTATGACTTTGGGCACATACTGGGCAGGGGCTTGCAGACATGGCTGCATATATGATTACAGCCATTGTTCTGCCCTGAGCTCAATCCTGTTACCTTACACATCATATACACATGGATCTTTGTACATAATTTATCTGAGGAAAATTGAATTTTGCATACTCCTGCCTGTTCACTTATGTCTTTTAAGCATGAGAAAATCTAAATTTCATTTCAATAAGCCTTGTTCTTGCTCAGCCATTGGGGGTCACTTACAAGGGTCTGATTCAATTATTCTTCCTTTCACAACAGGAGGAAAACATTTTCATGGTGAATGGTTTGCCTAAATAGATTACCATCTCAAATAATTCAATTTCCTTTAATTTGATTGATTTTATACCAAGGGGGGAAAAGAAATCTTAATTTAAAACCATTGCATTTCTAATCAAACATTAACTGAGAAAGAGGCTCGGGTAAAAATCTTTTTTTATTACCAGTTTCCCCACTAATTTAAATAGAAAATGCTGACGGCTGCCCTATTAAATGGCACCACCGGTGTTCAGTATGTGACCAGCTCTCCAAAACCAACTGCTTAACTGTTTGCGAGCTGCATGACCATTCTGCACATATAGCACACAAAGACTGCGCATGCACACCCATCATACACACGTACGTACACACAGAATCTATGGCTGCCCATTACTACAGAGGATCCAGATGAAGCAGTTCAGTCATCTGATCCATTCCCATCCATTATTCATCCTGCTCGGGGAGACAGAGACGCTGGGCTTCTCTTCTCAGAGAGACCCAGGAACCCCATCTATTCTCATGAGCAAAGGAAATGCCATGCAGTAGTGGAGTGAATCACCGACACAGCAAAAGACTGTGTGTGTGTAAGAGAGAGAGAGTGAAAACAAAAGTTGGGAGTGTGGGTTATTGTGAGTGCATAAGAACTGAAATGAACCATCAGGTGTACTGTAAATCAAATTATAATAAAAGTTACAAATGGGGGAGGAAAAAAACCAGCAAAATGTGAAAATATAACTTATTGAGCATCCCTCCACTGGGTGCACCTTGCAGACTGATGCCTACCAGTGCTATGCTGTCGGAAAATAAAGCAGCCTGGCCGGTGCTGTGAGGAGAAAACACCTTGTGGAGACATTGTGTGAGTGGCAGGCAGAACTGGCAAGCTGCCACAGATAATAACATCTGAAATAAATTTGATGTGTGGAATTGAATCTGTAGTGATAGGGACGGCTGCAGCATTAGAGTGAAGTTCTAAATGCTATCTACTCATCCATGGAATGAGGACTGACACGCAGTCTCAGAGAATAGATTGTGCAATTAGCAGCCTTTGTGCTGTTTCGACACAATGAAAAAGGGAAATGAGATTCAACGTTGTCATGCATGCGCCTCTGTAGCTCTGTGATTCCCATAAGATATTCCGAATGTAGCATGTTTCAGGTGAGAATAACTTGGGAAACATCATGAGATATAATAAAACACACACACAGACACACACTCACACACATACAAAGGAGGAAGAAGTTCGGCCGGTCACACTTATTAATAATCTGCAGTATTTCATTTCCATTCTCGCAGCATGACTTTAAAATGTGAAATTTTGATATGATTGTTCTCAGCCTTGGAGGAGCATGTCACCTCTTCAGCACTATCAGCTTCAATTATATAATGTAATTCCTAATTTAAGATAAAGGGGGCGCTCTTTGAGTAGACATTGAGCAGAATGGAGAGCAGAGTTTCACCAAATTTGAAAGATTATTCCTTTAATTAAACAGCTTTTGTATGTAGCTTTAAGAGCGACAAACCCATCATATCTTGGGACAAAGATGAGCTACATTTTATTTCTGTGAGATGAAACATGAACAGTTTAACTCGCATGTCATAATTCTCTTTATGCTTATGAAAAGTGGCACAAAGGTATGTTGCTATGAAAAGAAGTTTGAAATAACACTCCTCTTTTCCCTCCGCAGCCTTTTTAAGTGTCATAAAACACTAGAATACACACTCCGTTTGACAAACAGCAGCTTGCACTGCTGTTGGCTTGACCACTGTATAATAAACATAAACTAAATGCTGTTTTATCTGAGAATTATTTGTGCCTCAGCTATAAAGCCCAAAGTACAGTCAGTTGAGGAGCAGGCTGGTCTCACCCACATGAACTAACAGACCATAACCATAAAAGAAAATTACTATAATATTCCTATAAAGTGTCTGTGGTTCTCGGTGGTGAGTTTATAGTTACCTCACCGCGCTCCGTGGTATTTTACACTTCCCCTGGTGTCACTGTAATACTCCTTCAGTGGGCATTACAGTGCGTCTTTGGCGTTACAGTGGCAATCTACGTGGACAATTTTGCAGTTTTGACTTGAAAAAAAAAATCTGCTAAGGTATCCGTGTAATATTCGTATATAATTTTATAGGCCTAGATGCCATTGCAACATAATGTAGCCCAATATGATAGCAGGCTCCCTGCTTGAGCCCTCCCTCCGCCTCTCATGTGTCTACATTTTCATCCCATGGCCGTCTCTAGGTGATTTAGCGCCGCCAGTCTCAAGCAGGTGTCCAACATGGCGATCACGGGGAGCGGATCTCTCGCTGTTTCTCTCTATGTTTTCGTGATTTCAGCGGCGTTTCTTCCGAAAGGTAAGTTTTTTTGTTTTAGCTGTGTTGTTTGTCTGTGATGCAGAATTACCCCCTTTCACGACCGAAAGCCCGAGGAGTGCCGGGGAGAAGTTGTGGTGCGTTTGCGCGCTAGATGCGCACAAGCTTCCCCTGAAATCCCAGCATCACTTTCTATCGCTCTGCTGTCGACTCCGAAATCCCCGCGCTGTTTCTCTACTCTGTCCAGGGCACTTGTGTGGGGAGATTTAGCGTTGTCTGAAAGGGTGTTGTCCTGAGTTGTATACTGCAAACGTCTACGGAGGACTTGCTATGAAAAAGTAATGTTTGTGCTGCACAATTGCAGAGGCGGAGGGAAAGTATCATGAGTGATAACTCAGTGAAACAGTCGTACAGTATTTAGACCTGGGGCAACTTGAAGGCAGTGCTCACTGGACTGTGGCTCTTTATTATCTAATGTGACCGATTCTGCCAGCACAAGAGAACAAGGCTTAAACGTACTTGTATCCTCCAGTCATGCCGCATAAACCCGGTTCCAAACTCATCATGGTCTTAGGATCTCCTAAGTCTGCGCTTCAGGTGCGCTTTGGAGGAAAAAACACGCATTGCAGCTCTGGTCTCGCACAGTGTCCTCTGGCCGCGCAACTGCAGCCTCTAATGCCAGTGTGTGTGTGTGTGTGTGTGTGTGTGTGTGTGTGATCCCGTCCGCAGTCCTTACTTCTCTCCTCCTGTTAGTGAGACTGGGGGGTGTAAATCTGCCGTGTGGCTGTGGGGTTTTACAGCAGTGCAACTGCATGCACCAGGGGCGCCTGGATGTGTACGACCATTGCGGTCCCCTATAGTAGTCCCTAACCCGTTTCCCCTGTCATTCCGCCGGGGTTGCATCAGAGTTGCATGCGTCAGTGTTTTTTTTTTCTTTTTTTCCCTGGAAAACGTATCCGCTGACAATACTGACGCATGTGAGACGATTAAACTGTAGCGTGCAGCCGCGTCAAATCCCTCCCAGCTGTAGGATGGGATATGTTGTTGTATCGTCAAAGCCCAGGTTGTTCACAGGGAAAGCAACAGTTGCGATGACAGGTTTACACTTAAGTCTTGAGTGACTTAGTGGTTTGATTTGAGTTTCAGTCATTACCACTTACTATGTACTGTTAGTGGTATCACCCATCAACAGGTCTGCTGTGTGTGGTGAGAGCTTGCTCCCAAAACAAGAAATAAGTTTAGATAAGTTAAAATTTTAGATGGTGAGATCTTTCCTTATTACAGCTCACTGCTTACCAGGCTGTCATTTCACAGTAGAATTTATTATGGTCTATGTTGAATAGCAGCTGAATGACATTTACAACATTGTCTACCCTCTCCTTGTCACATTAATTTAATTAACCTCTCAGTCAAATAAAATAATGCATCATGAATTCTCAATAACCTCATGCTCAATACACCAAGGGTTGCAGCGTTACAGGGAAACTGATGCAGCCTCTTGGTTCAGGTAAAAAAAAAAAAAAATCCTCAAGCCAGAAATGGTGTTATCTGACCCCAGGTATAGTTGTTTGTCTGTGTGCCAAGTGCATGCTTTGCAGAGTGCTACCACTGAGCCTCCAAATTTCCTTTGTTAGTCATCCAGAATCAGTGGATTTGAAGTTGGTGTCTATCTAGTGAGAAAAGAACAATCCAGCAAACTGGATGGGTGTTTGGACTATTATAAGGATACTGAGGAAAGAGGGTTAATTAAAGAAAGAGATGGAGAGGGAGAGAGCGGATCCTGGACGTCATAAGGAGAAGTTGTTCTTATAAATGACTCCTGAAGCCTGCCTTGGCCGAGTGTCCTGTTGTATTCACTTTGACAAAGAATTAGTTAAGCAGTATCTTTCTCTCCCTGCATCTCCCGGGGTTAGGCCTGTTGTGGCATATCAGATGGTCAAATTTCAGAAGGTTGCATAATCCCACCTATTGCCAGTTTAAAGTCATTCATCAGGACTGAGTGATGGTGAAGTGAATCAATACAAGCTGTCATGAAGCCTTGAGGCACCACTGAAGGACAGGATCTGAGAAACAGAAGGAAATATACAGTTGTCGCGGAGCTCTTGGTTGCCAGTTGCCATGTGACATGGTGAGTGATTGAAGATGTCCGTCTCTGGCTGTTTATGGCAGGGTTTGGCTTTGAAACGGATATTGCTGAAATCAGCTGGCAGTGTGCTGCTCTGCCCTCAATTTGTGTTTGTTCCTCTCTTCTGATTCCCTCAGTCACCATGAAAATGTTGATCTCCTGGAGCTTTTTGCTTTTTCTCTGTCAGTGGTGCTGATTTATGTCGGCAGGAAGTGCTGTCACACTTGTATATTCATACTTCTGTTGAGAGCTAAAGACAAGGTCATTAAAAGATAGACAGAATCAGGGCCAGGAGTGGTAGAACTTCTCATATCCTCAGGACTTAATTTATTAATCAGAGGAATACAAAAGGAACCAAAAGTTAAACTTTTCATTGTGCAGAAACAATTCTCCCCTTCTATGAATATTTTTTGCTAAACAGTTCAACGTTTCCTTGATTATTTTCGCCAAGTGTAGATAGCAAATTTGTGTTAATAGTTGGCCGAGATGGGGGTTAAATGTTAAATCTGATTACTTTTGGGTAATTTAATTTAAAATGCAGCATAATCATTTGTTTATACTTTGTTTGTAACACGTTATTCTGCTTAGTGGCGTTAGTTGTGTACAGTAGAAGCAGAAATAAAAAGCAACATAAGAGAAACTATTCATGTGGATCTACATCAAAGTGGGTAGCACACCTTAAACAAATGCTCTTGCATTCCACGACTGACCAGGATGTAGATCTATTAGATGGTGGTGAGGTGAGGATCATAATTTCGGAGAGGCCAAGATGACACCTTACAGTAAAAAAAAAGCTTCTTTTCTTAGTGGTCAGAAGCCCCCAACGGTAACAGTTTCATATCAAATGAGAGGAAGAAAAGCAACAAACCCTGTCCACTGAGAAGCTGAACCCAGAGAAATGACTCGCATGATTAACTGATTATCAGTATTGTTGGTGATTAATTTTCTGTGGATTAATTAATCGATTAATGGTGTAATTGTTTCAGATCTCAGGGTGTCAGTGCCACCGCTGCAGTAAAATGAACTGGCCTTCTCTCTGCTCCTCGTATAAAATAGTGATTACAGTACCATGTTGCAGGATAAATTTAATACAGCACTTAATGACCCATTGATATGTGCACACTTGTGAAGTATTTCATAGCCTGTACGTTGAGATCACCACAGTACATCATTTGTAACAATAATATACTCTTCTATTTAAAGAAATTGAATTTATTGCTCATTAAATTTACATTAAACTCTGCTTAATAAGCCTTACTCTAATTGCTAGATAATGCATGGCACTACTTTACTGTATGTGGTGGCAGCTAATCTTACTGTTGAAAAGGGAGGGGCTGGCAGAGAATTGGCAGCTGATGCATGTAAGGAATTTTTAGCCATTAGTAGCAGATGTAACAGAGTCATGTGGGCTATGCGGTCATCACTTCACTGAGGACATCACACCTCCAGGCTGTTTTCCTTTTTTTTTTCTCCCCCTGCTTTATCTGCTCTGAAATTAGCTGCTGTGCAATCTGTGTGAAGCCCCGCAAGTTCTCGTCTGTAAGTCGAATGTGTTTAAGCCATCACAGCCTCACTACGGCATGGCAGTGTGTGCATGTGCATCAAACTTCACACTCTTTTGGAGATAGCTTATAAAATGGACCTGAGCGCAGAGGTGCCTTATTGCAGCTCGCAGTGAACAGGCAGATTTCACTTTAGTATTTGTCCTTCCAAGTCAGAGGTTGAAGCAAGTCAGCCAGTTTACACAGAGGGAAGTTGGTTGTGGAGGTCCATGCGGACAAAAAAATAGTAATAAAAAATTGAAAATCGCTTTCTGTCCTTGACTTTATATTCTTTCAGTATCTGAATGACTCCAATCTCTCCTTAAAAACATCACCTTAGGTAGCAGGTACATGGGGGATTTTGGTCCATAATAGCGAGACCTTCAGGTAAATGCTGTACCTGATTGTTTTGACAACTGCATGGGGATGCAGCTGAATGCAATCAATTTGAGTCAAGTGAAATATACTATATATATAAAAAAAAGCAAAGAAAAACTCTGGGCAACTCTTTGCTATGGGTTTGTACTGCGGTGTTAGACTGAATGACAAACTGAGGACGATCAAAAATGTGTCTGACTGTCTGTGTTGAAATGTAGTAAACAGTCAATTAGCAGAAACAGACAGATGACAGGTCCTTTCATGACTGTGGGGACAGAAGCTTCCATTCATGACTGTGCTGTGGTAATGAGGAGGAGAGCTGATGTCTCCGCTGATGAATATGACATTGTTCTCACTGTTCCCTGGATCTGAGGGACCTCACTCTATTGGCTGTGATGCTTAGACGGTGTCAACCAGGTCCACAATGGGAAAAAAAATGGAAATGCAATGTTTTTGTTTAGTAAGGGGCACAGAGTGCACATTAGTATGGGTGATGGAGCAATTACAAACCAGTAAGGCTCAAAGCACAGTACTTGGTAAGTAAAGAACCCCAGTAGGCAGATATGCTTTGTAATATAAGTCAACCCAAACCAGGACAATAACAAATGTAGATAGTTTAAGAACAATGGCTAAAAACAACCACCGTGTCCGCCCCTAAATGTTCCCTGTGGTTATGTTTGGCGAGATGTTGAGGATCATCCTCAGTCTGACTATTCATTTGTCCCTCACACACATATCACAGATGCCAGTAATTGTGTTTTTTACTAGGGGTTGGAGGGGATTCAAGTTTTGACACCTGTAAACCTTCGCTAAATTTTACCACAGTGTAATGCGTTGCCAGATAATTTTAGAATTAATAGTAGGGGAGCGCGGTTCAAGTAGACGATGGCTACTTGAGTGAAAGTGGTCGCTGTCGTACCGTCTCCTGCCAGAGCATGATTTCATAAATGTTCCATGATTCAACAGTTAAAATATCGAAATGACTCCACTTCAGAGCAAACTGTCTATCTCTTAACTTGTTGGTGTCAGTTTTTCCACTACATTCCACTTTCACTGTTTGTACTTGCTGGTTGTGTGGCCATGTTGGGGCTTGTATGGTATGATAGTGAACACTGCTCTTTGAAGAAGTGGTGGTGCGGAACAGACTCTAAAATATATGAATGAAAATGAAAAAAAATACTTTACACCACTTAATGCAAATCAAGATTTATAGTCTCTTCCTTGTCGTATGATGAGACAAAGTTTCGATTAGTGAAATACATAAGACAGTGATAGATTAAAGACAGACTGATGTAACCAAGAAATGTTGAAGCTGTGCACTATATATGAATGATCTGTGTACCTTTGCCTTTCTGTGTGTCTTTTCTCCATATAGTTTTGCAACATTTGTTGTTGCAATTTCCAAGAAGTTGGAGATGCATCCCACATTATCAAAAATTACACTGATCAGTCCAATGGGGCACTCGACATAATTTGTTCACTCATCCGTGTGTCATATGCAATATTGGAGACATCAATGATCTGACACTCACAAATATTAGAAAGCATTTCATCAGAACATCACAGCATTCATAATGACAGTGTTTGGGCCAAATGGGAACCACAATTACAGCCTAGGAATATGAAAAGCGTCTTACTGATGATGGTCCAGACAGTGACTTTGTCTGTCCTGTTATGCACCATCTTAAGTATTTAGATGGTATTATTAAGAAACTGTCTTGTCGTGAGATCACAGCTAAAGATAAATTAAAGACAAGCACAGTCTTGAGAGTGGATGAGACTCAGACCAGAGCTCACGACATTAGGGCTAAATAACTGCAGCTCAATATGGAGGGGAGGGGACTCTTTCTGAGAGCAAAGACTGAATCTCTAATCAATAAATTTAGTTATCGAGCTTCCACTAATCCACTGCTTGAACTGGAATAAAATCGGTTCCGGTGCTTTAATCAGCAGCAGCACACGGTTTTCAAAAAAGAAGTGTCCTTGTCTGGTCTAAGAAAAATGACCAGAGAGCAGGCTCATCATTGCATTAGTTTCTTCTTCTGGTCACATTTAAATCTATTAACTTGAGGCCCACGCCCCCCTTCGGACCAGTCCTATCTACTGTCCCCACTGTGGTTTGATGGCAACCCATTCGTTTCTATAGAAATGTGAAGGCGAGAGCTTTCCTCTATCCGCCAGAGCTCAGTTGCACCTTGTATTTCAGACAACAGGAGAGTATAGCTGCACCTCTCTGTCTCCTCTCTGGGCTTGTTTGGGCAGATCTGAGCCTGATAAAATAACCACTGTGTACCTAGAGTCCTATAAGCAGCAGCACATCGGTGGAAGTAATGCAACGCCGCTGGAGAAAAACAAAAGTACAAGTACTCTGTATCAGTGAGTGCCAGCAGAATGCAAACACTAATCAATAAATATTACATTGCTATGGGAAATGTGCTGCAGATGTCATACTTGGCTATTGGATGAAGATTTAAAATGTAAAAAAAAACAAATTGCCCCAGATTTATATCTTGCTTACACAATGAGGTATTAGCACAGGTACTCTTCCCACTTAACACCGTCCTCTGGAATCAGTGGCTCCCTTTTCTTGTTGGAGTGCTGTTTGCGAATGCATTTATGCAGACTGAATGAAATATTATTCCCTTACACAGCAGGATACAGCTCAACTTGGGGACAGCATTAGAATAGCCCGGTCCTTCCAAGTTTGTGTGTTTCTCTTTTCAGCAGTGCCCCCAATGCACCATAATGCTCCTCTAATTTTGTTTGAACAATATACTCAGGGATGCCAGCTGGAAAGAACAAACACGTCTAAAAGAAATGATATTAAATACACTTAAGGAGCAGAAAAACAGAACCCTCTCTTTAATGTAATGTAAGGCAATGCAATGGCTTGACAGCAAGTTCTCCCTTAAATGTTCAGTTTTTGATTAAAGATTGCAACTAAGGATTATCTTCCTTTTCAATGAATCAGTTGATTTTTTTCCAACTAACTGATCCAAGTTACTCTACAAAATAGCATAAACATTTATAGTGTCCAAAAGCAGTTCATTAAAATTGCTTTGTTTTGTCCGAGCCACCATCCCAAACCCAAAGATATTCAAATCAAAATGACAAATAACAAAGAAAAACATCAAATGCTCACATTTAAGAATCTGTAACCAGAGAATATTTGTTGATTTTTGCTTTAAAAACTGATAAATTCAATACCAGAGATATTTTTTGCAGTGATGCTTTTTATCGTTTGATATATGAATTGTATTTGTGTGTTGATTCCACTATCATGCCAAGATCAAAAACTGCCTTGTAAAATATAACCATAAATGAGATATCATTTGACATTTTGGGAAATACACACACCATACAGTATATGTGTAGTCTTTGTTGCTTATAAGAGTTCTCTCTCTCTCTCATGCCAGCTGCTGGTTAGAGCTCGGTATAACATACAGACAGGACAGTGTTATCATTCCTCCTGTCTAATACTTGGAATGTAAGTAAATAAATACATTTGATGAAATGTGTTGAATTTTTCCTTTAAGTCAACACATCCCTGTACAGTAAGTAATGTGAGCTTTACATTACAGGATTGTTGTTGGAGTAATGGGATTACAAAATAGATATTCATGCAGGGTCTCTGGATGCTTTAGGGTGATGGTTACTGCACGTCCTCATTTACTCCAGGTGGAACCCAATATACTAAGTGGATTGCTTGGGGGATAATTTGGCAGGGAAATGTATTCATTCCCATATGCTCAGATTTGTTTAGTCTTTCTAATGAATACTTGCTAGTCTTGTAGTAGTGGTGGTCTTTGAAAGAGAAGATCATTTTTACAGAATCTCCAGTCGATCCTGCACTTTTCCCCTCCTCTCCAGGTGATTCATAAGTAAATCCTGATGTTGTTTACTCTGTAGAGAGCTGTTGTCTGACAGGTTGATGCCGCCTGCCTTGGGGGCATCATGCTCTTGAGTTATCAGCGTGACGATAGGCCCATCTTAATTACTCTCAGATACAGCAATATAATCTGTCATTGTCAGGCAGATCAAGACTGTGCAAACCAAGCACTAAGGCTCATTCACCCAAACCAGAAGCCTATTGATTAGTTCTCATACTTGAGTCATTGCGCTGTGGAGAGACATGGGAGGCAATAGAGCTAATGGAAGGGGGAAACTCAAAGTCACATTGTTTACATCTAAGATGACAGGTAAATGTATTTGAAAGGAAATATGGGCTTGATCCATTGGCTTCTAAACAGCAGTCTGTCTGTAACTAACAAGGAAAGTAAACGCCGAGCTGCCAAAAGAACAACTCGCCTGCCGTTTAGATAGTAAGCTTACTGCACTGCAGCTTTTCTTTTCCTATGCAAATACATTTTCCTGCTTAATAGAAGGCAACAGGCAACCTTTAGTAAATATATAGATAATATGCATTGATGAATCGCAGCACACAAATACATCTCGTCCATCACACTGTTGGGGTTTTGTAGATGGTAATAATGAATATTGGCACAGATTTTTACCATATCATATAAACACTCCATGATTTACTAATGTCGAGTTTTATATGCAGCCTGTTTTTAAAATAACAGGACATGATACAATTTCTTTTTTTCTTTTTTTTACCAGTCGACGTCAAACAGCAGCTTCAATATCCCCCAGCCAATTAAATTTAACAATGAGACAATGAAATGTTTTTCCAAAAGTGTTTTTTTCACAGGTGTTCCTGTTTTGCACAATTAGTTTTCATTATCCTTTGAGCACTGCATTGACAGCGACTCAAAAAAATCTACTTTTATTTTAGTCAGCAAACCTCCTGTTTCAAAAGTGCTTTTCTAGTGTGAACTGCAGAATCTAATTACAAAATTTGAATTATTTTAGATATAGATTGTTTTGTACAAGATGATACTTTTACTAGTTTGTAATCTACACTGAGGTGATTTGCAGGTTAGGCCTGATTTACTCAATTTATTCAATTTGTTTGCTGCATTGGTGAAAAAAAATCACATTTGCCTGAGAGATGAAAACAGCTTCAACCTCGAAGCCTCAAAACATTTACAGAAATTTCTTTGCAAACTTTGCATCTCTTCTTGACGCACTTTTCTTTAATTTAACTAATAACTTTATTTAGTTTTTGTTTTGCTCCTGTTATGCAGGAATTGATTCAGTTTCTTTCCCCTCTCTCGTCTGTTTTCCCAGTGGGTTCTAACAGGGGTGTTGAAGTTTGTTGACTCTCCTTTAATGAGCTATGGACCTTTTTAATGGAGTCAGCAGTGGAAGTTTGTTTTCTTTGCCCTTATGTGCTGATGTTTGGTTTGTTTTGTTTTGTTGTGGTTTTCCCATTTTACAGTACTTTCCAAGTTTCCTATTAAAAGTCTTGTACAACTTCTTTTCTATGAGATAGTTCACTGATGGATCTCAGTAGCAGACCTCCATTAATGCTATTCATTTGTCAAGATAAGCCGATTGCACTTGTCAGATTTCCACACAGAGCTAATTCTTTCATCTTGGCTCTTTGTTCCACTAGCCTACCGATTCTGTATAAAAAGTTAGGAACAGTTATATCTGTATATATAAATACACTCAAAAGTGAACTATTTCTAACACTGGTTTGTGTGTGGAGTTTTATGGCTTTTTATGGGAGGTACCCCGCCAATTATCAACAAAAGATTCTCCTTTTATCGACAGGAAGTATACTAACAACTCATGGACAGATATAGAAAGATATAAATACAATTCAAACCCACATTAAACATTTAAAGTCGAATGGAGCTTGAGTTACAGCGGAAGACATCTGACCTGATTTACTAAGTATGTCACTATTTTTTTCTCAACTCCTACTAAATTAGAATTTGCAGTATTTGCCATAGTGGCTAATGTGTTTCTGTGTATATAAATCTAGATGTCAATTACATATCTGTATGTGGACTAGAAGCTGCAGCAGGTTTTTGATGATTAACTCATAAGAGTACAATAGATAAGATGTGCTCCAGAAACAGGACAGCCTAGTGACAGAATAACAAAGTGGTGCCGCTGCATACTCAGGTACCGCTGGTGTAGTGACAGCTCTTGAGCAAGAGGGACCTTTGTCTTTTTGCACAGTGCAGTGGCTTACAAGGAGAAATCTATACTTTAGTGTCCACACAAGCTGAAGGAACAAGCAAAGTTCATTCGTCACAGAGAGGGGCTTTCAGTTCGCCGTTCTCTTTTCTGCAATCAGGTCTCATTTAGTTTTGACAGTCAATGATGTGCCCATAAATTTAATTGGTCATTGTAAAGTCTGTGCCCTCTCCAAAACTGTTTCAATTGGTTTTTCTGTTATCCTCCGAGGCAGAACACATGCCAACACTCATTAGCACAGAGATGCTGTTTGCAAAAAAAAAAAAAAAGAAGAAGAAGAAGAAAAAAGGCTGAGCACCTATCTGCTTTGACTTGTTTCTTTTTATGTGGCGTTTAGGGTAAATAAGTTTACAATATGTAACTCAGTGCTGGATCTTTGTGCGAGACTGAACTTTGCTCTGTCCCTCATGTTTTGTATGAACCACTCATTTTTTTCTTCTTCTCGGAAGCTGTTGTGTTTCCCTTTAAAAGATCTGCCCCTCCTGTAATAGCTCTCAGTACAGCTCAGCTGCTTGCGCTATATGCTAATGCCCTTCCCCTATGTGAAATCTGAGGGCAGGGCACATTACACAACAAACAACTTTTCAATCTTATTTTCTTGAGGCGCAGTGGTTCATAAACAGGATCATTATTTGTGAGTCATAAACAGGATCATTACTGAAATTGTCAGTTTATGCAGCTATAAATACTGTTCCATCCCCAGTTTGTCAGCAGTAATTCAATAGCATGCAGATTCAACCACACCAAAATGAATGCTCCCTGATGATAATCTAAATAAAAAACTGCTTGACAACATTTTTATGTATATTATTATTTAATGTGTATCACAGCTGAAATATGGAGACCTCCGGCCTTTCAGTATGTAATTTCCATCGTTTTTGGCAGTTTATTTTGCTTGCTGTAAATTTTCACTTGCGACTCCTTCGCATCCTGGGAGAGTTTCCTCTTGGGAGAAACTCCCCCAAACTCTCACCACATTACTCTGAGCATTTCAAAGGCTATACGTCACACTGCTTTTAAAAGAGATGAGAGGAGCTGATGTGAATTTGTCCTGATTGTTACCAGCTTCACACTGATGTATGATAATGATATCAGTCTAATGCCAGCCTTTTTCCATCTACAACATGGGTGCACCACTAGGTCCATGGCCATGTGACTCTGATTCACATGTTGCTCAACCTTAAGAAAAAAAACAGCACCAACATAGATCTCTAAATGGATGCATCATTGACATTGTTGTGTTGTACGATTTTGTCTTCATAAAGGACCCCATAGCTTATTAAAGGGTGGTTTGTTGTGTACTGTGCTAGGGATTTACAGTATATGATTATAAGTACGTAAATCAAGGTTTTTGAATGACATACAGTTCTAATGTTATTAACTGTATCTGTAAATGGACCCAAACACAAGCAGATGTTTGGAGGCTTGGCTACAGCATCAGAAGTGGTTCATATATCTGTGTAGTTTGAATTGTAGTTGCAACATTGTCTTGGATCTCAGCAAAATGTATGTCAGAGAAAAGGGAGCGAAAATATTTTCACAACTTCGCTCTGTGGTCCAAACTTACCACATGAAAAGTTTAGTTTTGTCAGCACAAGTCAAACTTGACTCTGTATAGAAAACCTCAGAGGAAGACAGAGCTGCTCTAGTCTAAAAACAGATATCAATAAATGTAAACAGCACTGGCCTAGGGATGTCATTAAAGAGAATAGCATGTCTAGACCTCATAAAACCAAAACATATTGTTATTTCGAAGCAGCAGGAGTTATTGCCTGTGAGCACTAAGATGACATCCATCAATTTAGGGTTTTATTGGAAAATGTAGATGGGCTGCTTGGGAGATGTAAATGATTTACTTAGCATAAAGTTTTGCTTGAACGGGCAGGGAGATAGTGTAGTTAGTGAGGGCAGGGAAGTATTTGTGTGACAAAGCCGGTCTTGAAGCAAAAGCTGATTTTCCCAAAGCCTGAGAGAATCGTGATCTGTGCATGAATAAATGGGCTGGACCTGCACAATGTGGATTATTCTGGTTCAAATATCAGTAGACTTAAGGGTTGTCAAATGGCATACATGTATAATAGGATTGTTGTACATGATTTCAGTGTGTCACTTGCACCCAAATGTCATATCTTCTAAGGTTTACACTGATTGTTTCTCACTGTTTGCACAAATTGCTGTTTTATTCCCTCCGTCGTTTTCATATTGCACGTTCAGGCCAATTGAACAGACCCTCTTCACATTTCAAATTCTTTTCATTGAATTTCTGATGATATGATGGCGGATGAAAACTGTGTCTGTAATGAAGGCAGTTTAACCAATAGATCTCAGACAGACAAATCACTATTAACTTCAGCATGACAATATGCGGCAGGGCAACGACAGGAAAATTGAATCAACTTGAAAAACATTTTAGATTTGGCGTGTGGAAGTTTGTGAGATTCCACGCCACATTTTTTCGACATGCTATGTCTTCAAAGTGGAGAGCATTTGCATGCAGTTGTGTATCACTTTGACACGTTGGCCTCATCTTTCAGCAAATCTCAAATCTACATTTATTCAAATGCGATCAGTGCGGTGAAGGTTGACACTGCATAATCCATCAAAATGTTCCATTTGAGGAGAAGGGCTGGAATTATTTGAATCATCAGAAAGCAGCCTTGCTTGTGGTGAAGTGGGGGTAGAAAGTTTTTACCTATAGGGAACAGAAAAAAAATCTATTTTTCATAGGTGGAGTGAAATCGCCAGGTTACACAGTAAGAGCTGTCTTGTCTTTGTTTCTTCTTGTAGTACTCTAGAAAAGAGAAAGACAATACTGTTTCTACCAAGATGATAGAGCCGATTATGTATTTTATGTCAATTGTAGTTGTGAATGAAAATACTTTACATCATTATCACCAGAATTTTTTTTTTTTTATAAACCTTCACTAAAAACATGGATGTTGAGAGTACTGATTTCTTGCCACATCTCTCCTTAGAGACCATTTTTATTTTTCTTGCCATAAATTTTTCCTGCGTTACAAGGGCTTTACAGTCAATAATAAAAAACGTGGACATGGAGAGATCCTCACGCTAATGAAAGAATGTCATATTTTATGTGAAATTCAGAAACAGCTTGCAACAAAGAGGTTTAATTTTTACACTCACGTCTGAGATTAATAAACACCTTCATTTCACCTCATCTTCAAAAATGTACTTTTTTTGTTCTTTGGAGCTTATAAAACATATCTGTCACAAATACATCCATGCATCCTTCAGCAAATAGAAAATATAGTCATTCATTCCTCTGCAGTTACAAGGACAGTAAAATGTGTACATTAACAGCAAGATGATAACTATTCTGTATCGATGTTGTTTCTTCACTTTAGTTCAGTTTATGTTCATGTGTCCAATTGGTTTACTTGTAATGAGTGGTGCGGAGAATAAAGCTGTGTTTGAGCTGTTGTCTTTTCTGTGACTTCAGTCAAGGTTGCAGCTCAGTCCACTGTGTTATGTGACGCTTTCATTGACACAGATATCAGCTCTGCACTTCATGTGTGTATTGCAGAGCTGGGAGGCAGTTTTTTTATCGTTCCTGTGTCTAATCTCAAGGTTGGACTCTGTGTTAAGGGACCCATGTGTAAAAAATGGATTAAGCAGCATTTTGCTGTGCCTCAGCTAAGGTCACAACTGTACCCTTAATCTCAGTCACACTTCTGTGGTGATTTTTATAGATCAAAATTGAATTTTGTTGATTAAATACAACTTCAGTGGCTATGACAAAAAACAAAACAAAAACAATTATCAATCTTTAACAGGGTTGTTTTTTAAACCATAGTTTAACCCTGTGTTTACACTATCATCTGATGCATGCAGACAAGATTTCATTATGCAGATGAAGAGTTAGCTTTACATTGACATGTAGGATCGTATTTTCTTTTGTTTATAACTCCCATTGTCCTGGATAAGAGAAAAACTCTGAATACACATCCAGGAGATTGACTGTGGACCAGAGTAGATGGTTACATACCACACTTTCATTTTATTGGCCTGCCGAGAGGTGTTATGTTTTCCTATGCTGCTCTCAGCAAACAAAGAGTCTCAACAGATTTTTCTTGACGCGCGTTTTAGTCAAACATTGTGCATCACTGCTGCTGAAGAGAGAGTTCCTCGTTGCCTCCTTGAGTTGATAACTTGTTGATCATCAGCTCAGGTAGATGAAAGGAGAACAGAGGGAACTTTCATGGTTGTTTGGATGACACACTTACTGTAGCCCATGGCAGATGAAGTATTGAATGACAGGTGACGGGCTCCCAGGGAAGAACCTGCCTGTCAAAATACACTGTACGTCTAAGTGACAGTATTAGGAAAATGCTGTCACCTTGTGCTTATGTAGTGTTTAAGGAATGAAATTATATATTCATGGTAAACAAACTATTAGTGTCGTGGGTGACATGTTTTGTCCAGTTATTGTGCGTAATTGTGTTTAATGATTCCCCAGGCGTGCGGGCATGTCAGACAAACCAACTGCGTGTTCGTTTTTGTCTGCAGCCATTGCTCTTTGTGTTGAGTAGGTCACCTCCGACTATTCATCACCTCTTGTGTCATCAACACTGATGCAATTTGTGGCAAAAAAAAAAACATCTCACTCTTCACTCGGTGGCCACGTATTGCCAACCCGGACCAGCTCGGCCATCAGGCATCCACAATGGCATAATTATGGAGTATTAAACCGTCACAATGACACATCGGTCAGACAAGATATGCAAAATGCCAGGCAGGCCTACTCAGTTTACCCTTACTCTTGTCAGAATGGCCTGAAAAATGGAGGTTTGTTTGCTGCTGGATCATAATTACGATTGGTATTTATGAGACCCATCAAGCCATCAGCCAAGAGGAGCTGCGTTTGAAGGTGACTCGGGGATGCATCGCATCAGGCCGCGGACACAGTGGAACAAGGCTTTCAGACAAGCTGTCTCCTCTCACCGAGCCTTTTAAATCATCATCACTGTAGCCAGCTGTGTGATAGTTCACATGATATATCACCTGTTAGAGCCGCAACATACGCACCACCAGCTGACAGCGAGTCTGGCAGCAAGTTGTTGAGCAGCCACAGTCGTTTGACGCTTCCGCTTTCCCCGTTATTAAGCCAACCCTTCTGTGCCGTTGTGTTAAGCGTCACTTAAACTGCCAGTTAGGTTTAGGGGATGTTTCCTTAGGCCTTCCTTTTTGTCCTGCCTGTTGTTTCAGCGATCTGGCCAGCTGAATTTTTCATGACTTCAATCAGCTTGAAGGAGCTTGTTAGGCGGAAGATTCTGACACTGCTGTTATTCTGCTGTCCGTTCAAATGTCGTTCAACTGGAGCTCAGCTGTCTGTACATTCCCACAGTCTCAGTAAGCTGGCAATTCGTCATGTTCGGGCTAAAGAAACAGGTCGTCTGTGCAGTCCTGTCCATCATAGCTATCGTGCTCATTGCAATAGCACTGCATAATGTTTAATTGTTGACAGAAGGACACAACATTGTTAGACAGGCATTACTTCTTAATTCATATGGATATTACATCAGTTATCATTTAAGGTTTTTCTTTTTCTTTTTGCCTTTTTTATGATAATTCACAGCAGACACATGACAGGAAATGAAGGGAGGGGGAGGACTGATGAGATAAAACATAAAGTCCTGACTGAACTCGGGGTGGTTGCAGTTACACGAGCAGCATCTTGCACCTCTTAGCTCTTAGCTCTTACCATTAGAGGAGTAAATTGAAGCAAAATTAGGTCTGGCCAATAATTCAATATCATCTTCATATTTTGAATGATAGTATTTTGTATTATTTTTTCTCTAAAATCTGTCTATATTGTGCCATATGTCAGTGTCAAATATGTCATCAATATTGTCACAGTGCTTTCAACAAGGACATTTCAGGTGCGCTCACATTTGTTTTCACTTGTTAATAAAAGCGGCTGAGATAAACATAATTAAACTGTGAAGTCATTTGGAACCTGTCAGATTGCCTTTATGATTGTGCCATGAACTTCTCTGTAAAGTTTTTTGTGTATAACAAGGTTAGCATACCTCAACATTTAAGCTGTTAATTTCAGGGTAACCATAAGGTCTCATCAATCATTGAAAAAGTGTATTTTGTCTTATTGTTCACAAATCCAATGAGTAGACAAAAACCGAGAATGAACTGATCCTGCTGACAAGTATTTTGCTTGTGTCTGACACTGTAGCTTATGTGTCGTAATAAGCCACACCACACGTGCTTCATGACAACTGGAGTTCCAGTGAAAAATTGAAAATCCATTGAAAATAGTCCCCAACAAACGCACCATTTGCTCTTGTTTTGTTACAAACTGCACTGAAATGCCGATTTACCCAGGTTGGTTTCCATATCTTCATGGGAGGAGAACACAGCATCACGCCAGCCTTATACTTTCAGGTGATATTCAGATTGCTCTGTTTACCTTTGGTGTCTTGCCAGTGGAATATAAATGTTGCCATGAACAAACCAAATAACAGAATGTGTATTTCCACCTGAGGTGTCTTGACTAAATATGACATTCTGGTGGTTAAAAATAAAAATGTAAGGTATGTTTGCCAGCTTCTAACACAGGAAACTGAAACAATACTCCCAGTAGTAACAGCGGATTCAAATAGGAACAGCGAAGAACTGTGAAATGCCAAATTTATTTGTTTAAAACAACACCTTGCCTCCCACTGGAGTGTAAATTAAACCAGGTTATTTTAAGAAAATTAGGATTTTTACACATCAAAACCTACAAGCAGGACAGCACTGCTCTGATGTATAAGTAGCCACCGTGTACACAAGGGATGCCCTTGTTTTTTTTCTTTCTTATCACTCCCATTTCTTGGTTTCTTCCCTCACCTCTCTTTATGTGCCACAGCCACTTATTACAGTTAGAGGGCAGGTGTGTGTCTGGCCTCAGCTGGGCATTATCCTGGCCCAGATTGTCCTTGGACCCCTATGTCTGTCTCATAACCTCGGCCGCGGCAGCCCCATATATCACTGGCTATTCTTAAAGCTTTCCTTACCATTGATTATTCCACTTTAGTCTGATTCAGAAATGATCAAAGGCAAAGCATCAAAGCACTTTATGGAGGTAATTATTCACTCATTAGCCATATGTTTGACAAGTACACCCTCCTGGCATTGGAAACCCCTCTATTAATCATAAACACAGATCTGACAGAAGGAGATGATGAAATATATATATCCTGACAGAGAATCAGTAAGATGATATTATTGATGGATTAGAGAGTGAGCTGTCATAAAATGGCACAGTCTTCACTTGATGTACGACTGCCGAGAATATATTTTGGGTCATCTTTGCTGCCACCATATTTCTTCACACACCATGTTGCAGTCATCATTATCAGTCTGACCTGCTCTGGGAATTTTTTCCTCCCCATTCAAACACCCAGATGTCAACACATACAGCTTGTTATAACTGAAACAATCTAAACAAATGATCTCACCGGCCACCTAAACATGTTTTCCTCCACATAATATGAAGATGATACCCCCATTGTGCAACCCCCCCCCCCACACACACACACCCAACCTCCCCCTCCCTCCTCTCAGCCAGCCACCCACTCTCCGTCTCCTGTCTTCCCTGGGCAATCTCCCCAGGCAGGGGAGGACAAGACAGGACAGGAGAGGATAAATTACAGCCACAGAGCCCCAACTCTCTCTCATGCTTTCATTTGCACCAGCAATTAATCAGCCATCACTGGAGAGCTCTTGCATGTCAGGCTGAGGATTTTATTAGGGATGTCCTTTATGGGCCTTAATGAGACTTATGTCTTCCTTGAGTATTTCATTTGCTTCACATAGCCTGGCTGCTTGTAACCTTGAGGTGAGGAGTTTTTTTTCTCTTCTTCTTCTCCACAGCAGTACGGCTTGGCAGGGTTTTGTTACTCACCTCTCAATGATCTTGAGTTGATTTGCTCTTTCATCCACTGCCTCCCTCACTATTACAGACCCTCTTGTCTTGCAGTTGTCTAATTTTAGACACAATTAGGCCTGATTTGTTTTTGTTTTATTCTGACATTCCTCCTGGCTCCAGATTTTAAAAATACGGTGCGAGTGACTTTCTTGAAAATGTGGCAAATCACCCTCTGTTTTGTGACATGCAAAGGGAGACAGTTGTGCACCACAGTAACTGGTTCAGCGTGACTGAAATAAAATGTGGAGGATTAACAGTCGAATACTGCTCATTGGCTGAATGGATATATGTTATTATTGTTACCATTATAGTATTTCAGTCACTGAGCTTGAGGCACATTTACTGTCACTGTTTGTAGCTGAAAATGCTTTGCTTCTACATGAATGGTGTTTTCTGCCAAATCAGTAAAGATTTTTATTGTTTCACATACAGTAAGACATTTTTTGTTATTGTCTGTGTCCTTCTCACTGATTTGAAGAGGGAGGGGCTCAGCTGGAGAAGGCGGTGTCATGTGCAGTGCGTCTGTGCATCAGTCAGGATTTAACAGCAGTTGTGAGGTTGTTTGTTCTTTGTCAGTCCATGGTCAGTCAAATCTGATCAACCCACACAGTTGTGATGAAGGAGTCCTCTTTGAGTGTTAAACTCCTGGGATACCACACATAAGGAAATGTTTACCTAAACTTCACCTTAAGTTGATGCGTATTTATTTAGTCATGGATATTTCATGAAAAAGAGGTTCAAAGTGAAGTTCTCTGGGACTATGATGCTACTTTGCTATAAATAAATACTGGCTAATCTTTAAGAAATAAACAGTGGGTCATTAACAACACCTCCCACTGGAGTCCTTCTGAGACTCCTGTTTAAAAAAACATTCTGTCTACTGAACAGTAATGCTTTCTTGGCCCCTTTCCAAAACTGTGCCTCTTTTCCAAACCAGATACAGTCGGATATAACACATTTCCATAGACATAAACCAGAATTGACAATTTAAAAATGTTTTTCGCTGCATTAATGCTTTTTCCAATCTTTTATATAGACAGAATAGCATTACAAACAAGGATGTGATGGTTGTAAATGCTCAAATTATAGGACACTCAGTTGCAATTTAACATTGTGAATGTGTAAGATTTAAATCCTCATTTTGACATGACAGCTATGGTTGTCATCACTCCTTGACCAGATACTTGCTCATAGATGAGCTACCTGGTTACACTGCAGCCAACCAAGCTTCTGTTTTCATAAATAGATACGTTTAGAACTGATGCTTGAACTAATCCTGAACGGAGGTGCAGTGACAGCTTGAATGACAGAAAATGAACAGTGAAAATCAAGCTGATGCCAATAAGATAACATGGAATGCATTGTTGTCCTGCTAATTCCTTGTGCAAGGAATGACAGACTACTCTACTGATAAAAACTACTAAGGGAGATAATTACTGAATGCAAATACATTGAATGGCAGATAAAGTGGCACCTTAAATCGTGTCAAATTGGGGTTTTACTGTTATTAGAGGCTTTAAGGCAGGAACGTTGCCTGCCATTAAGCTCTACTGGCACAATTCAGTCTGAAATGACTTTGCTTATTTTTAAGCATTAAAGTGTACTGCCTACATGACATTTATACTGGGGGACAGCTCATTTATACTAGGGCTCGTGCCCCAGTAAAAGGGCTCTGGTGATGCCCCTGCTTTAAGGACTCTTCACAACATTTAGATGTGTTATTTAACCAACTGTGTGTGTCTTACTGAAACAAAATACTTTACTTCTCATATGTAACATAATGCATGAGAAGCACAAATTAGGGCAAGAAAATGGAGCTCAAATGCTTGATTGTGGCTTTTGTGTTCTCTCTGTGGGGCAAATAGATCCTTTTAAAATACTTTTATTTGGTTCAATTACAAATCAGTGCTTAAACTATACTGACGACACTCACAAGATTCTGGCCGTTGAATGTTTTTTTGGGCAATAAATTAGTAATCATTTTCTTGCACCTTTGCCTATATTTCCTCCTTTTAAAATTGTCTTGCTGGAGATTTTGAAGTTGGCTTTTCCTTTTGTGTGCGCCTAAACTGCACCAGCTCGCAATGAAAATACTTGAGTGGGCGTCACCCAGTTAACCCATAACCACAGAGTCAGCCAGTAAGAGGATATGGAGGCCATCTGGTAGCATTTTTACAGTATGGTGTGGCAGTTTGCCCATGTGTGCTACAGGAGGGGTCGTATGACGGTCGTGAAAGAGAGAGCCTCTGGAATTCTCCAAGGACGCGCACATGAATATTCTCAGTTCAATTTTCTGGGTCAGGCGTAAGCTCAACCAAAGTACATGACCTGATCACATCTGTCGCCAGGTTGTGCCACGTGAATGATCAAACTGCATGACCTTTAAAAACTTAAATGATATCTTGCAGTTCTTATTTGCAGTGAATGATGGAAGCCCTTTTATATCTAAGTAAGTAAGACATTTATGGGGTTGCTGCACGTTTGGAGAGAGTTAAACTAATACTGGAACCTGAAAATCATTACTACGTAAATGGAAGGAAAACAAGACTGTAATCATTGGTAATGGTCCATAACATAAATGTTACTGCAGAGTGGAATATAGACAGTGATGTACATTTGAGGTGATTGTGCTTCACTTCACTGTTTCCAAGTGTAATTTCGGGAGCGGGAGTTGCTTCATGAGCACCAGCAAGTGATTTTCACTATATTTTCTAGACCCCAGGTTTTGCCTGGCAGGTTATACTGTAGAGGACAATTACTAAAATAGAACTGAATATATTGTTATTTACAAGGGATATTAATCTTAAAGCAATAGTGTAATTTCCATACAATGCCTTATTTGCTGGAGCTGCATTAATTCAGAAAGGAGCCATTTCGCCCCCAAAAAAGTACTTTTACCTTTAAAATTTGCTGATAATTTAAATAAAGTAAAATTAAGCACATTTATTTATACATTACTTTTTATCTCAAGTTGAAAATCTTTTACATTGTCATTGCTACTTTGAGTTAAGTAAAGGATCAAATGACATCTTCAACATCTGTTATTTGATAATCTGTTTATCTGTTAATACCAGTTGGCAGTATTTCTTCTGTTTAATCATAATTACATAGTGCAAATGAAGATGGATGGATAGTTGGATAGAGACTGATCCACTGATGTGGGAAATTGTCAAAAATAGGGAGTGAGATGATGTAGTACTTTAAGCCACACACATGCTCAGAGAGATCCACACATGTAATTATCCACTATTTTGAATAATATCAATATTGTAATAGGAAGTTTTAGTTCAATCAACCCCCCCTTCATCACCACCACCACACACACACGCGCTCTCTCTCACACACATAAGTCCATTTCTTGCTGACCGCACATCGATGGCCATCTGTGTTCCCCGTTTGACAGCCAGGTGGTTCAGACTTTGGAGCGCAGCAGCTTCAGTTAATTAAGGTTACCCATTTGGATCTTGTCAATGGCTAATTTGCAGATGAAAGAGTCAAAAACTTTTTCTTACTCCAGCAGCCTAAGCATTGTTTTTGTCTTCCCTAATGGCTTTGGCCTGTCAAGTGGAACAGGCCTGAACAGAGCCTGCAACCCAGTCGTCAGATGCGTAGATGGATAAAGTTTACTCTGAGAACTGCAGTAGCCAAAAATCAATATTGAACTTAGACAGGCTATTTACAGAACCTTGATAATGTTTGACAGAAGCTGATCCAGCCTGATCTCACACTGTAGCCAGTGATCTCCTCATATTAGCCCTAGTATTTCATATGGAGACCACTGGAGCTGGAATGATTAGTCAATCAATGATTTGATTTATATAAAGATTGCTTTATTCATATTTTTTTTGTGCAAAAATATAATGTAATCCTGTGAAGAGTTATTCTTTTCTGTCTCATTTACAATACTGTCTTTGGGGTTTTGGACTGTGGATAGATTAAGATGAGCAATTTGTCAACACATCCTTGAGCTGTGGGAAATTATAACAGGGATATGTTATGACTTTATTTGACTGGGTTTCTAAGCATTACATAAATAAATGGTGATTTTAACACATGTAAGGTGGTAACACAATGGGACATTTTCAGTTTCTAATCTATTTGCCACTATACTCCTCCTATGACGTCTTCAGAACAGATGGTTAATCACATAATGCAATGGAAACGCTTCACACTGTCAGGCATTACTGTAGTTAAGCATGAAATACTGAATTCATCATTTATAACACATTTATACTCTTTAATATGTTGTTTATAAACACAGTTAAAAATGTTTTACTCATCATTGATAAGCACTGTATTTATAAACTACATACTAATGAGTATTCATGCGTTATAAATGAAGAATTGAAGTATTTATTAATGCTTAACTAATGCTTATTAGTGTGTACTTATAATAAAGTATTACCAATGGAATAAAACAGTAACACATAATCCAAAGATTAATTGATTAGTCCTAATTGGTTGAGATTTTCTAAAATAGCGTCATTGTCCACAAAAAGTACTACTACAAAAGTACAAAAAAAATGTAGACATTAATAATCAATAATCAATAATAATGCAACTATGGCATGATATGAAAGGTGTATGTGTCTATATGTCTACATACTGTATTAGATAGGTTAAAGTAAAGTGTATATTACACATTTACAAATTTTAACATTTAAAGCAATTGTGGAGTTTATTGGCCTTAAAATAATGTTTCCAAACTCATTGCAACAGTAGAGAAATGGTTAATAGGACGAATGGTGCTGCCGCTGCAGCCTGAGCCGGGTCGCGTCGGCTGAAACTGTACTATGTAACTTCCCTGTGCGGGTACAGTAGGAACACCTCCCCTCCCCCCTCTGCGTAAAGCCGTAGAGTGCTAGCCTCGTAAACCAGCTTCTCCCAGAAATGCATTTCATTTCATTTCTGAGGGAGAGTCTGGCCTCATCCCCCCTGTGAGCATTTGGGGTGGGCGGGACAGACAACCAATTCAGCCAATCAGCAAGTTGCTATATCATACTTTTGCCGAATCCAGTTGGAAGAACAGCAAAAACGTCTTTTCCTTCAAGAAACTCAACAAGCGCAGACTCTTGCTCTTGTTTAATTGCTGTAATGGATGTAGTAGAACTTCCCTTGTTGCTGTTTTTAGGCTGCTACGGCTATATTGAATATCTTCGCTGCTAGTTAGCTCTGCTGTGGTAAGAGTCGCGCAGTGTAGTGACGGGGCTTTGCACCAGTCGGTCCCTGATTGGCCAACATGCTATGTCAATCACAGAAACCTGAGCGGCGACGCTGATTGGCTTTGACTTTCTGAGGGTTTCAGGCCAAATGTGTACAAGGGGGATGAGGCCAGACTCCCCCTCAGAAATGAAATGAAATGCATTTCCGGGAGAGGCTGGTTTACGAGGCTACTGCTTATACGTCACACGCTTACCAGACTGTAGCCTGAGTGAGCCGGCAGCATAAACGAGAGCGTAGACAGCAGCTAACCAGAAAACTCCACAATGTTGCTTTAAAAGTGCTGCTCCCTTATTCCGGTTTCTTGCTTACTTGGGAATAACAGTTAATATTAGAATATATGCAGTTCCTCGGACAGAGAAATGACATGAACAATTCTTTCCACAGGTCTGAAACCACTGAACAGAATATTATCACATCATCAGATCTTTAATATTAAAGATGAAGCTGCACTGTAGAATAGGACAGCGACTTTGTGAACCCAGAGAAGAATTTATATAACCACACAAGCCCCATACTCACTGATGTATTGTTATGAGCTAGTTAGAATATAAATATAGATTAATAATAGATGCCCTTACACCCTGACTGTATCTCACAATTAACTATCTATCACATTTCTAGTGTCTGGCTTGAGCAGAAGATGAATCATATACATGTAAATACATAAATGAAATGGCCTGGATCCAGTAAAAGTCCACGGAAGAAACTAAAGTAGCTGAAATTCAAACGATGATTTTGACTCAACAAGGCTGTGAGCTTCATTTCTTCTTTTCTTTTCTTTTTTTTTGCTGTGAAAAATCTGGAAGAGAATGAGGTGCAGCCTTTTTTGCATTTTTAACCCAATTAATTTGTAGTTTGAGGTGTGACAGCGGTGAGAGGCACAAGTGGAGGAGCAGAATAATCAAATGACTCCCTCCCTGGGATTTAATAAACCAGAAAGTGCTAATTTCACCTTTGATTGCGTGCGGTATTTAATGCCTAAAGAAAGCATATCTAACTTCTCATCATGTGCCCAGTATGCCTACTGTTTTGAGCTGCATGCATCATAATGCACAGTGCCCTTGGCAGCGGCAGAGAACAGATGAGAGACTGAGGAGGAGAACACGGTGACCCACAATGTTTAGACACTGATCTAAAATAAACAAAGACAGGAAATCTCTGCACATTTCTCTCCTAAATACACAAGACAAAGCTCTGTAAGTGCTCTAATTATTTTGTGATAAAGGGGAATCACTGATCTTCCAATCACAACCTGTAGAGCCTGGGTTTCTGCTCGTGGTGGCTGTTGCTGTTGCTCGTCTTTGTTGTACATACACAAGAATAATAAGCTAAAACTCCCACTTGCTTTTCTTGCTCATGTTAATACAGTACTCCTTTTAGTAAGGCTAAACTATTCATGTAAGGGTATAAAAGACACCATACTGTAAGCTTGCTGCTGTTGTTATGTGAAATTCAATAAATAGGCATTTACATATTTGAGCCCTATGTTCAAGCTGCTATGCTTTTTATTATTAAGTCATACTGTATGCTCAGACAAATACTCCATTACAAATCATCCAGCACTGAACATATTAAAATAAATATTATTCTATATTTAATATACAGTATAAATATATTTAGGAATATATGTTGAATTAAAGCATTCAATAAAAAGGAAGACCCTTCATTATGAAATGATCTGTTAATTATTTTCTTCAATATGCAATGTATCCCCCCCCCCCCCCCCAAAAAAAAAAAAAAGAAAAAGAAAAAAAAGAACGACAAAACAAAAAAGATGAGACAATTATCATCACACCACAATTATGGGAGTCCAAAATGACACCTTCAAATTGCTGGTTTTGTCAGACAGTAGTCCAAACCTCAAAATGATTCAGTCTACTGTCAGTTGCGAAAGAAATTCCACAGTTATTGAGAAGCTGAAACCGTGACTTTTTAAAAACACTTTTGCTTTGATTTTGTTTCATTATAACTGATGATTTTGGCAATTATTTTCTAAATTAATCCATTCACTGGTCTATGACATTTAAAAAATGAAATAAAGAAAAACCCCACAGTTTTTCAAATTGCAGTCACCTTGAAATGGCTTGTTGATGTGTATGAGAAAGACAAGCAGCCAATGCTTTGAAAAGCTGGATCCTATAAATGTTCTATATTTTTTGCTTGGAAAAGAAAACAATTTGATTAATCATGAAAATGTCAATTTGGATTAATTGATTAATCAACTAATCATTACAGCTCGAAACTCTGTCCTTCCCGGTAGGTCCAATACATGCAGCTGAACTGCACAAAACAAACAAATCTGCTTGGAGAAGGTATTCACATGATGAAGAGTTTTATATTCACAGAAAACAGACACACGCACACGTTCTACCATCATTCAACCTGTAAAAAGAATTTACATCTTAACTAACAGAAGCATTCATATAAAAGTGAAGTTCACAGTGTCTTACAAGATTCAGGGGGCAAATAAAGGAGGCAGACTGAGTGACTTTTCAGCACAGCCACCCACCAGCTGCCGAAACATAAATAGTAATGTATCATTATGGCTGCGTGGAGGGAAAACACCCTGTGTTTTAGTTCTTTGCGGAGGTCATGTGGCAATCGGTGGGTGTGTTCATGCAGCTCTAGCTTAGAAAAACAGGCTAAATTAGACCTTTATGATGCAGCCACGTAGACCCTCTGAATCTTACAGTGATAGTTATGGAGATTGTTGTTTTTATTTCTTTTCTTTCTTTCTTGGGAACAGTGTTTTCAGAGCCATTGATTGTGCTGACACTGAGAGCTGATGGAACTGACCCTGAAATAAATTAGATTTGTCTACTTATCCATGTTCCATAAATATCATAAAGGAGATTTTTTTTTCGTGTAAATGAGGTGATGGTGGTGGAAAAAAGATCAATGAGTCTTTCTGTTTTGCTGCACGTACTCAGCTTGCAGGTTTGTCTGGAATGAGCTCCGTGGCAGATGACTCGGTGGTGTGCCCCCACATGATGCAATGCACCGCAAGTCCGCCTTTCTTTGAACTTGGGATTTCATGGTAGTCTACCAAATATTTCTTTCTTTTTTTTTGTTATTGTTTTGTTGCCTGCCTTTTGTTCTGAAGTTTTGCAGTAATAAAGCAGATAAAAGCTGTAAAAGAATTACTGTCAGTATATTGCTGTGGCTTTTCTGATAAGGATCTGTATGATTTTTCGATATTAAGATACAGTTCAGTCCTAAATATTCCTGTATAAGTGAAGAGGATTGTAATATTCTCATGTTATCGCATTCTCCATGCCTCTATCCTAAGATCTAGGTAAATACCAAAAGAGAAAGAGAGGCAAAGACTGATAATAAAAGTTGACAGTGAAAGAGGGAAAGTCAGAAAAAAACGATTGTGTGTACGGTGGTGAGGGGATTACAGGTTTTGCGTGTCTTCTTTTAAAGTATAACTTTGGGGTGTGGAATTATCAGCTGCACAGCATCTGAATGGTTGCATAAGATGACTGCTTTCTTTTCGAAAAATGGTTATTTTTTGGTTCCCTGTGTCTTGAGCGCAGTTGATCATCAGTATGTCCTATTTCCTTACAGGAGTTTTTTTTTTTTTTTTGCCGGCATATTTCTGACATAGAAATATTTGGCTGCCATGTTGCCTGACAGAGTGCTGATGAATTCCTGGAATGAGTTCCATGAAGTGGCCTGTTTTCCCCAAGTGAGAGCAACTGTTAAATATGCATGGCTGAAAAATAAATGAAGCAGCCTTCCAAGGAAATGTTGATATTCGTCAGGGACATCTGTATGATTTACAAGTCTGTTTTATTTGGTGGTTTCTATTTTGATGAAGCAGTCATCGAGACACACTGTCTAGGCTGTAGGTGTGCACCTCTCACAAAATGGCAGCTGTGTGGCTAGTCGGGCTTTATCTCGGCTGTCTTTGGATGCGTTACAGTTGTAGATTTACCTGCTGACAGGATTGTGCTTGAGGGGGCGGAGATTATGGGATGTGAACGATGATTTGTCTTTGTTTTCCGCGTTAGGCCAAGTTACAAGTGATGTTTTTATTTTGCCCCTTTGAGTTTCCTTAAGTTAGGGACACTACAGTACAGTACATGATTTTTTGTCCGATTTTACTCACAATTCACAGTCGAGCCTAATCTGCAGTTCACCAGTCAGCACAAAGTGGGGACAGCATGGCAAGTTGATGCAGAAATCTGTTTGTGTGTTATGGAGTACAGACTCAATTCGGCAAGTGTGTGAGGCCCGACTTCAGTAGCAGCAATTGAACCATGAATGAACCATGAATTTTTTGAGCCAGCTGTGGACGCAGTCGGGTAGCGTGTAGCCTACTGGTTACCGACCACGGCTGACATTGTACCTGCTGCCGCTGTATGCCTGTTGTGGAAATCCCACAACCGCCGTACAACATCCAGCCGGCTTTGCTCTGCCAGACCAGTGGAGTTGTATTACGTTTCCTTGATTTCAGTAGTTGTCATAGTTACGCATAAATCACAGCAGCGCTAAGCAACAAGCAACTGACGGCCAGAGACGTGGGATTTGTCATCTCAAAAAAAATGCGCTGTCGCTGTTGCTCGGAGCCCCAGCGATTTTTCACCTGAGCAATTAATCGCTCAGTTGCCCGTTTGCATTGACTTACAATATAAACTTGTCACCAGCAACAAAAATAGAAGGTCCAGTGTGAATGCACCTTTAGCAGCCAGTTAGCTGCTGTATGTTGTTGGCAGGGAGCTAATAAAGTGAGTCGCAAGTTAACTCACCTAACCGCATCTGTGGAAATGATCCATACACATCTAAGGTTGGTGACCACTGGTTTAGTGGAGTGTAGTGTTCCCAGCTTTAGTTGGCTCAATGAGCCGTTCTTAAAATCAATTTGTCGTCCAGCAAACGTCAAGATTGCACAACACAATGGTCACAACAGAAGTGAACGAAAACAAATGTTGACAAAGTTTTTATTCGTTAATCAACGCATCTGTTTCCGTTCACTTCCGTTGTGGGGTTTTTGCCATTGCCTTGTGACTCTTGCATTTGTCTGAGACGTCTTGGCCACCATGCAAAAGTACCATGAGCTGCACAAGTGGTCTAGGCACAAGAGTTTCCAGTTTCATCATCTGCTCAGTTGTGTGCTCCAAGAAACACAAGTGTCAGTGTTCTTCACATGGACCCGATGTTCACCCACCCAAACCAGACATGCATAAATTAATCTACCAAATCAAAAAGATTCGATCCAACCCGAGGACAGTAGGACCCAGTCTGAAACAAACCCCCAAAGATAATTAGAACTGATTCTGTATTAGTGGCGAACAGACCATCATAGAGAACTTCCACACTGGTTGGCAACAGGATGTGCCACCAATTGATGAGCGGCCCCAGTGAAAAAGGGCAGCAGTGCTTGCCATCTTCCTGAACAGTTCTCACAAGCGCTGTGGTCTGGAAGTAAATACCCCCAGACCACTGAAGAGTCACATTCAGATATTCATTGTCCCCATATGGATCAAGCCTACTGACTTTGCTGATCCCAACAATGTCAACAAGGCTGACATTGATAGTTTCTTGTGAAAAGTCTAGTAGATGGATTTGATGATGGTGGCTCCCAGGCGATGAAATGTAGTAACTTGAACATGTTCATCATCAAGTCAAAATTCTTATCATGTAATGGTAACAATAATAAGCAAATGGTTACAATATCAATATTTGTTTACAAAATCTACTCTGTAAGGTTTAGGTAAAGATTGGTTTGGCTTGCGTTAAGTATGTCTTAATAGAGTAAACGGCCTTTGATCTCTATGTTTAAAATTGTAACCATAACGATAAATAGTGGTTGCCTGTGTTTTGTCCCATCTCCCCTACACTGCAAAAACTCAAAATCTTTCCAAGAATATTTGTCTTATTTCTTGTCAAAATGTCTCATTTCTAGTCAAAACTAATCTCTTTCCAATCATCGCCTAAAAATTAACTTGTTTTCAGATCATTTTCACTTGTTTCAAACAAATTTTCACTTGAAAATGTCTCAATTTTTTCTTTCTTATTAAAGTTTAGATTTTTCTACTTATTTCAAGTGAAAATTATCTGAAAACAAGTTAGGTGATGAGTCTGATTTTAAGTGGAAAGAGTTTAGTTTTGACTAGAATGAGACATTTTGACAAGAAATAAGAGTTTTGAGTTTTTGCAGTGTATGCATATGCATATGTATTTTATCCTACTAGGACCACTAGAGGTCCATCCACCCATCCACTGGCAGGGGGGGCAGGGCCAAGCTGACATGTAGGACAACGGTACACCAACACGAAAGAAATAGAAGACACACATGCTCACATTTACAACTAAGGGCAATTTAGAATCACCAGTTAACCTTGGGTGCATGTGTTTGGACTGTGAGAGGAATCCAAAGAATGAACAGGAAGGAGGAGAACAAGCTACTGTACACACAGGATTCGAACCCAGACCCATCTTACAGCCAGTGCTAATCTCTCCATCAGCGTGCCACCTTCACAAGAGGTCGCCTAACAATAAAACCCAACTATGCTCATAATAAGCAGCTTGAACAGTCGGCCAGCAGGTCATTTTATTTTTACAGGAGGATAGTTTCTAAAAGCACCTTTAATGAGGTCTGAGTCACCTTTTCCTCTTCTGTTTTGTTTTTGCCGTCACATGCCCCCCTCTTTGCGTTTATTAAATGTTTTGATTTCCACCAACAACCCTATCCAAGGTAGAAGCTCCACAAAGTTTTATACAAAGCTTTTCATTCACACTTGAAGCTGCAGTTCACAGCTGTCACAGATTTAGACACAGTTCAAACAGACACAGTTTTTGACATCTTCACTGTTAAAGACTACAGAGAGAAACTTAAGATCAATTCACACTCACTTCACACCTCGCCCATCATGCTGAGCATGCATTCACAGGTTTCACATGAATTCTCTACAAGAGAAGTGTGTTTATGTTGCTTGACCAGATCTGGTTTGTGTGCAGTGAAATCATTTGCTGTCATAACAACAGCATCAGTTGTCATAGTAATGACCGGTATGCGTGTGCATGTAGGCAGGCATGTTACTGTTTAATAGCTCAGGGTACAACAACACAGATTTGTATTTCTGACCACACACTCTTTTATCTACTATTGTACTAAATTTAAATCTTTGTCAACATCACTGGCTTTTCATCAGACATTTGTGGAGCAATGCAGGTATTACACTTACAACATTTTGCTTATTACAGCCATCCTTCTTTTTAAACAGGCCTATGGCTAATGAATGTAGCTGTAATTTACAGTAATCTGCTGTTTCTTTTTCTGATTAATCAATTAATTGCTTAAGCCATAGATGAAAAATCCATTACACTTTCCCAAACTCTGAGTTTCTGTCTTATTGTGTGTGAGTGTGTGATAAGCCAAACGTGAATTCAGTTTATCGTCATGAAAACCAACAAATATTCATATTTCAAAAGTTTGCCCTGCTGAAGTTCTGAAAATGCAACCATATGTATTGCCGATAATTTTTCTACTCAGTAGTTTTAACTGTAACTGATATTTGTTTTTAGAGAATTGGTGTCAGTGACAGTCAATCAAATCTTTATGTTAATCGAATATGTAACCACTCCCTTGACTGTGATTTCAAATAATAATTTTTCTATTTCAGTGGCTTCCATTAAATATGTAAAATGTATTGCTATGAATTTTTAGGCTGTTATCTTCTGTGTCATTTTTAATCTATTTTTGCTTTTCTTCTACTGTATGTTATTCAATTTTCTAACAGTGCCCTGAGAAATTCCCTCAATGGTCCACAGCATTACATGACTTTCTGCTACCAATCCCACAGTGCAATGTGTCGAATTTTTCAGAGGCAAACATTACATGCATGTCACTTTATCATATATCAGTGCTGATACGAACTAGGACTGGGCAATTAACAGAAAAGGTATCAAAACTGACACCCAGAACCTTGCGCTGATTTAATCTTGTTCATATGGTTAACACTTCCCCTCGTGTGTGCGTTCACCTTAAAAATATACTACTTTGTGTTCAGTCACTGTCAAAATACTGTTATTCTGGAGATATGGATGTAAAAACTCAGCCTCAGCCTACATTCACACGTACACTTTAGTTAAATTTTTGCTGTGTTTAGTTTCTAAACCCAAAGAATTTTGGAGAGGTTGTTAGCTTCATCAGTCAGTAAATTCTTGCATTGGACTCTGGACAAGCAGAATTGGAGATGTTTATTAATCATAAGACGCATGAAATAATCATGAAGTTAATTTGAGGTCATATCTCCTAGATCTTATCTTCATAGGTGTCCAAAGTACTAGTTCAACTCTATTGTCATTTGCGCACATTTGCAGGTAGACATAACATTATGTTGTCAATTATGTATGTATGCAATTATGAGCTAGCAAAATAGCAGTCAACTAAATTATGGACATACTGTAACAGATGTAATCACCACACAGTGAGTAGTCTTACATAGCTGTAACCACTGGGCACATTTGCAGGTGGTTCGGTAGTAAACATGGTATGGTATTTGTGCAAAAATCTTTAAACTGCCTTCAAAGCATGATGTACAGTATTCTGATTTTTAGTGATTCTGCATCCTAAAGTAAAATGAATTAACATTTAAATTTGACATAGTTATTTTATGAAGCTTGTTTCAGTGTGGAGCAACTAAATATTCATAAACTCAATAAAACCAAACCACCAAAGAACTTCATACTATACTCATATTTAATACCCATTTTATGAATATTCATAAGGAAATATTTGAAAACACTGGCAGAGGACATTTTGACTTGTTACCATAGGAAAAGTACAAGTGTAAATAATAAAAGTCAAGTAGCACTAAAGTGACTCGTTTTTTTATGTCGTAAATGAAAGCTCCAAAGGACGCATGTTTGCCGCTGCACTACAAGAACAGAAACAGAGCAGAGTTACTCTCCCACAAAAATATTTAAACAATTGCAATAACGTTGGCAACTACCTGGCAAAAGAAAAAGAGCTTGGTTATCAGAGGAGGATGGCGACAAACAGGGATAGAAAACAAGAGTGAACCCTTGTTGCCACCTACGCGATGGCTGAATTCCATGTAGTTGCTTCAGTTTCAGGGCCCTGTTGTTGTACGTACAGTACTGGCTCACGTTCATACTGTGAGGTTTTGATAGGACACTTGCATAGAATAGAGCCGCTGTTGATGTCATCAATGACATCTGTGCCTTTCCTATACAACAGGTCAAACAGGTTAAAGGTCTTTTGTGGTCTGTGTACTTTACACTAATGCCAATATATTCAAAATAAAACTGAGGGCACTGTTTGCTGTAAACTATGGGTGTCTCATTTTGCTATAAAACCCTTCATTTTTTGTATTAATTTCAAGCATTTGTGACACATATGTTATACATTTCTGAACATGACTTTTATTTTGAAAATATTTCAACAAGCAAAAACATTTCATTTTGCATTGCAGGGTGCATCTGCAATCTATCATCTTGGCAATATGTTTAAAGTAAGTGGGTTTGCTGGAGTAGAGGCTTGTTTATGAAGAAAAAAAAAACACATAGTGTAGTGGAGCTCACGCTGTGACAGATTTTAGCAAAATGTGTTATCATCCATTTACACTTAAACTGTGAACCACAAGACCTCCATATGATGATTTAGTTATGTTATGGTTGTATGGCGAGATGATGCAGAGTAATATTGAAAGATTGCCCAGCCCTACATTCAAATGTGTTTTCTACCTTCTTGCTCTCATTTCATCTTATTGATTGGAGGACAGTGTTCTCTGTTTATTTCCGGCAGTGCGGGATGATAGTAGTTGATGTTGACGAGAACAGACTCGTCTTTGGCTTTAAGCTCGCCTCAGCCTGAATCGCCTCATCTGAGATTCTCCCTTTTCCCCTGGATTATGAATAAAATAATCATTGTTTGTTCAATGAAATTTCCACCCCTCTCCCTTCTGCTGATGATTATCTTGTTTAAAGTATATCAGCTGGAAAATATACTCTGTAATTTGAATGCCAATGATTCCACCAAATATGTTTGTGGAGAAATATAATATTGTGAGCTCTTATTGCTTTTTTATCTTTAGAAATGCCTTTGCAGTTTCCATTCAGAGACTCAAGATTGTATGAAATGTGCAATTAGACAATCCTTGCACCTGTGAATATGACCTTTATAGTGTGAGAATAGACTTTGACAGTGTGTGCATATCTGATCATTGTTTCCTGATAAACAAATGCGTGCGAGTGTGCGTTAGAGAGCGTGAATGTGACAGTGTGAGCATGTGGGTAAGTGTTTGTGAGTATATATAACGTACGTGAGAGATTGCTGGTTAGCCTTGCTCTCCTTCAGCTTTGGCCTGTAGCTTTCTTTGCTCTCCCAGATGCTTTAATGAAGATGGCCAAGTGAGGGTCGCTCACCTCTCTCTTCAGAGCTCACAGAAGCTTTTGCCGACCATTATGTTCCTCAAGGACTCTATTTTGTAAACACATATTGCTGTGTGTGTGTGTGTGGATGCAGCAATGTGTATAGGGAGGTCTCTGGTTTAGGTGGGTGGTAGGGTCATTGGATGTGTGAATTGAATGACTGTCGGGTTTCAGACTCTAGTCTCCCTTGCTAATGTTCAGCCATCTGGCTGGGATGCAGAAGCTGGATATTGACCTCTTTTCAAACAATGTTCTCGAGTTTTCCAGATGGATTGTATCTTAGAAAAAAACAAAAAACAAAAGAAGGAAAATGCACAAATTCCCATATTTTTTCCCTCCTCTGAGCTCCTCGTCCATTAACAACGAGCAGTTAAAAGGCTCAGCAAAATGCTCCAGCAAGTCTAGCATTCCCATCAGCAATGTCCGTACTGATATCGCCCCTGAAGGATAATTAAGCAATATTAATATTCAATTGTGATAACTCCAAGTCCCGCTTTTTTTTTTCATCAGTGCTGCAAAGATAAGCTTCATCACTACTGTAGGAGTTGAAATGAATAATCTGTCCCTGATTCTGCTGGCTTGAATTTCTGGAGTGAGTTAGACAGATGGTTATAGCTGAGATTTCAAAGTGATGGAGTTAAACTAATGTTGTCTACCTTCGCCAGCTCTAATTCTTTCATCCCAGTGAGTTGCACTTAACGAAAGCAGTCCCTTGTTGCCTAAATGAAAGTGCACAACAAAGTGAATCTGCTGACTGTCGCTACTCAGCACATTAGGCGGCCTGGGTGCCGTACCATTCTGAGCAGAGCAAAGGGAAGCAGCTTTCTGCACTCGACTGCTTTTTCCTTCAGGCTGGTGGAGCCCAGAGTCCTGAGAGGTAAATGGATGAATGGAGCCTTTATGGAGATGAGAAAGTGTAATGGTACTCTCCTCTCAATCCCGGCAGCTGGAACAGTAGCTCTCTGTGTCTTTTATCAGAGACATGAAAGGAGGACAATAAGCCTCTCTGCTATCAACAATATGGTGTCATTTGAAGCAGATTATCCCTCTGTCGAAGTAGAGGAAAATAAAAGACTAGGAGACAATGGGTAGAGTTGGGAGCCAAGGTTTCTCCTCCCATGAGGAAATCCTCCGTTCTGCTTTGTCTTATTTCAAAAATCTAATCTGCCAAAGTGCCCACTCATTGTCATGTGCAGAGCCGTTTCACACTTAGGTTTCCTATATAAATGCCAAATTTACAGTTTTCTAGGGGCACAAGAGAACTTGAGGCACATCTCATTTGTGCTCAATGAGTCAAATGGCTTTCTAATATGCAGTTAATGATAGACTCGTGCCCATTGACTATGTCTTTTTATTCACACATCATTTGGTTTTTAAGGGGAAAATGCAGAGCAGATATTATAGACTCAACAACAGTTCACATTAAACAATTCTAAACTTGGGGCAGCAGCAGCCGTCTGTTCCTGAAACCCACAACGAACAGACTTGTCCCACAGTTTGGTTTTAATTTGACCGAATTAAGCATCACAAAATAAACACAATTAATAAACAGACGTTAATGAATTGAGTTGTTTTATATTAGTCTTTCCCAAATGCAGCAGAGTGTAACTACATTTATTTTTTCCTTTCCATTTTTTTTTTATCAGAACCACATAACATAAAGCTGAGCCTCAGTTAAGATAAAACACCAAAAACTGAAAGTACCTGCTTGCATAAACAGAGCAGTAAATAGATAGATGCAGAATTCATTTTGTTGGAGAGTTCTTGTTTGCAGGGATTCAGACCAAAAACATTAAAAAGCCGCCCGTCTGCAACTGCGACCATATTTCTCCCATCTCTCCTTTACAAAATCATCTGCCAGGAAGCAGCGCCTTGCCAAATGGCGGGGCATTGTGTTGCAGCTAAATCTGAGTCAGGTTAAACGGCGGGCGACTTTTTTTTCTCTGTGTGTGCTGGAGCTCTCTGTGTGGACAGCCTGCTCTCATTCATGTGAATAAAGAGGGTTCATTTTTCCTCACAGCGCTGTTGTCCCTCTGAACACGCCCTTAGTATTACTCTTGTGATTAGGTCTGCAACTCATGGTTACCTCTACCAATTACAGAAATTGATTAATCTATTGGTCAGTTAAATGTCTGAAACCCGATTCCCTATAAGCCCAGGGCATCTTTAGTTTCTGGTTTTGCAACACAGTCCAAAATATAAAGATTATGAATTTGCTGTCATGTAAAAGAAAGCTATTCTGTAAATCCTTAGACATGAATAAAACTGTTAACATTCATCTCCAACTCATAGTAATAGTACTAATAGTACTTGGTGATTGATTAAATACACATGAAGTTTGGTACAAGTGAGTCATTGCAATATTGGGAGTTTTAGACAAACTGCCTATTAAGTCAATGAAAACTGTAACTTATATATTTATCACATGCATTTGTAATTATAGGCGCAGATGGCATTTTACTAGAACTATCTAATGCAAGATAAAGCATCAGTATAGTTGAAAGCAATCTAGACAATCACACTTCTCTCAAATAATTACAAAAATATGCATTGTAAAAAGACTTTGTAGAATCAAATGAAAGTAAATTCCAAAGGCAGAACTGAACCATAAGTGAACTTTAATCGCAATCTCTCTAGGATTCCGGGTCCGCGCACAGTTTATATTGTGTGTTGTTTTCCTTTGGGTCAAGCCTTAAAGATCACCCATCCATCACCCCTCCTCTCTCATCTTAAAATCTGCTGTAGAAAAGCTGTTATAACCTCTTCCATCGCTGCTGCGAAACAAGCCACAGACGTTGAAAGGTGTTGCTCCTTCACTGTCCAAATTGAGACTAAATACTGTAGCTGAGTGGCACAGTTTAGCTCTTTACACCATTAGTTATGCTGATGTATACTGTAATTCTCTGCCTGTAAATGCCCCACCTGCAAAATACATGGGAGAAACGTGTGAGGAAGGTTTTGCATTTTGTATTATCCCTCATTCTGCTGAATTTGGCTGATGTTCCCTTGCTTGACTGTGTTGTTTGATGGCAGACAGTGAAGTATCACATCAGCTAATTGCACAGTCAATTTCTCACTCGTCTCATGTATAAACAGACCAATAAAATTCACTATGTTTATGGATAGTGCATTTCTATTTTATCATGTCAAAATTTGATCACGGACTTCATGATCGATTACCATGGCAACGGACGAAGCTTCGTTTTTTTTTAGGTCAGCCCTAGTATCAGCCCTAGTATCAATGTGTTTTTAGTTTTTGTTAGCAATGACTCAACTTGTAAAAATAAATTTTAAATATTTCTCTCTCTTCTGACCTTATTAAGTCGTATAGACGGAAGTGATGACCCTTTTCTTTCGTCAGAGTTGCACTTTTGATGATGATGAATTGTGATTACACTAAATAGTAGTAGTAGTAGTAGTTGTAGTAGTAGTAGTAGTAGTAGTTCATTTATTTCAAACCAACAAAACCACAACTCTCATACAACAAAATAAGTATAAGTAAATAAATAAACTATTATGCAGCATCTTATTTTACAATCTATGTTTGTCAGGAAATCATTGCTATAGAAACAGTATGCAACCTAGTTCCTGTTAGACCTCTAATGCCCAAGATATGACACTATAGTGCTTCATAAAACATGATGTCAACATAGATCACAGGCATAAAGCACATAAAAATCCATTTTATTGAACCGTGCTTTGGGACCATTTTCTGTAGCAGACTTGTGAAAAACATGTCATCAGTCAAAAGTAGCTTTATAAGCAATTTTCAAAATTAGGACAAGTTAACGTACTGTGTCAAGGTGAGAGAACAACTATGTCATTTTCTTTTAGAGGTTATAGGGACAGAAAATCAGAGTTAAAGAAAACTACACTATAGACTGAAATGATTTGTGACAACGTGATGAAAAGCTGTTATGTGAAGACTGACAGGGATTATAATCAAAGTTAAAGGTTCTCTTGTCATGTGGATATGTGACTTTATGTGTGTAGATGCTGGTGAGAGAGAAAGGGAAGGAGGCAGAAAAAGAGATGAAGACAGCAGCGAACAAATTATTGGGATCAAGCCAGATGCTTCAGGTCTCCATAGAAACTCCCCACACTTCACACTCTTCTCTATTTTCCCTCCATTTCTTTATTTATTTTGTTGTCAGCAGTTCCAGAATAACTTAATTAAAGCCAAGGCAGGCTAGCATGCTGTGTGAGATGACAGGAGGCCTGAGATGATTTGTGATGGATTACTGCATTTTATCTTTCCTTTATTTACTCCCTTGAAATGCACTGAAGCTTGCTATAATGCCAAATGAATGTGTGATAAACAGTGTTTTTGTGTTTGCTCAGAATGATTTAACAAACAAGTCTTAGCAAATATGGATGCGACTTTTTTTTCCCACCCCCCCCCTTACTTTATACATAATCCATGTTTTTGTTTTGAACTGGTGTCCTGCTGTCTGTGCAGATAAAAGTGGTGGCAGCAGCAGCGTGTACCTGTAAAAAGCTGCGCTGCAGAGCTCCAATGATAAACACAGTGCTTAATTGGACATCATGGGGGGAGTAAAGGCACATCATCTTCACTTGAACTGATTAACTAGCAAAGTTTGTTTTTCTGTTTATTTTCTGTTTATGTAACGATGTCCCATAATGCCACGTGGTACAAGGTCACTGAGATTTCTGGATGCACAAATTAGCCTCAGTCATAAATTCAAAGTTGAGTATGGTTTAATGTTGGAGGGGGTTTTAAAGGCAGATACAGAAAAGCAGTAACTTCAAGGTTAGGGCCCCCAGGCAGAAATTATGATTTTTTTCCCCCACCTACACATCTTTTTGAAATCCAAACTGTAGACCTAGTTTCAGTCTGTCTTCATGAAAAAACTTTAACTTGGACTGATATCAAATACTGACTGAGCTGTCGCACGCTGTCAATCAACCCACTGAATCAAGAGCTCTGTCAATCAGAGTTGAGGCGGTTTTTTTTTCATTTTGCTATTTCAGGGCTAAACTACTGAACATGTCTTGAAATCTTTTCTGATTGAAGCTTCAAAATGAAGTTCAGAGTGGATGCACTCTAGTTGCCTCTTCTTCTGCCCCGAGTCAGAATAATACTCCCACTGTTGAGTCAAGAGTTACTTTGTCTTTAATGGCTGCTGAGCTCTGTGACAGCCGAGGTGAAACTCTCTGCAGGCCTGGAGTTCGATAATCTAAACCTATGAGGGCTACCGGGACGGTTAACTGGGGTAGACGTTTGTTCCAAAACATTGTTTTTTTCTCTGGTAATGTAGTATACAGAGCTGCCACTACCTCAGAATTGCACTTAGGACAGTGTAACTGGGCTTTGGCTTTGTGGTTTTCTCTTCCTACTAATGGACTGTCCTCAGCCCGGGGTGCTATCCATCACATGCACTACCTGAAGTCTGGAGCCTCTATAAAGATTAGGACTGTTAAGAGAAGATGGATGGCCCTTGTCGCCGCCAAGCATCATCCCCAAATGCCTAAATTAAATCTAGAAATTCTCATGGGGAGTTTAGATTAGCCTTGTAATAGCAGACATGGGGCAGGGCTAGCCTTGGCCCTGCTATTATTACAGAAGCATATCCTGAAATATTTATGAAAATTGTGAACATTAGCTTTAAGAGCCGTTTTACGGTTAGTTAAAGAGACTTTAGAGGTGGAAGAAAATCTCACCTTGGTTAAATTCCCTGTGGGAACATTGCGGCGTAAGACATTGTCCCGATAGGCAGAGAGGGTGGACTATACTGCCTCTTTCCTCACTCCCTCCTCCTCCCTCTCTCTCTTTCTTTTTTTGCCTCTGGGAATTAGTCAAAGAGCGAAACAATCGTTAAAAGAAGTCCATATTAGATTGACCTTTGTTTCTCAGCTTACACCTCTTTTGGTCTTTTAAAAGGTTTGTTGGTCCTGTGGCCTTTTAAAGCCAATGGTTATGGATTTGTTTCCTCTCAAAGAGATGGTTGACTGAGGTGGCATGGTTTTTCAGTTCGCTGTTGGAAGCCCTTTAAAAAAACAAGCACACAGGGTTTCATAGACGTAATGCTTTCTCGGCTTTGTGGCAGTATTTCAGAGAGGAGACGTACAAGATTGTGGTGTGTGGTGTCAGATATTGATGTTGGTAAGCGTTCTTATCACCAAAAAGGAAGATACTGTGAATGAGTGACTACACCAATGAATTCATTGGTTACTTTAAGCCTTTTAGTCGATGCTCAAGTCTTAACAAGTAAATTGGAAGTGAAGATGTGATAGTTTTAAATCTTTGTAATACTGATTATGAATGACGTGACATTTTTGTCAATACTGGGGCATCAAGCATACACATGCACAATACTGAACATCAAGTAGTCTAATATGAATATATTTGTTGATTATCTGTCTGTGTTAGTGCAGCCATTTAAAGCGCAAAGTTCTTTTTGTTTCATTTTTGACCTCAGTCACATTGATTAACAGATGTATCGTTGTAAACATGTTTAAACACAAATTAAATCACAGTAGTAGCAGAGAGTTCTGGGATTTAATCTGTGTTTCCAGACTCATTGCGATGGTAGAAAGATGGTTAATAGGATGAATGGTGCTGCCGCTGCAGCCTGAGCTGGGTCGGCTGAAACTGCACTATGTAACCCCTCCCCTCTGTGTCGAGAGAGAGCAACGTGGTGGGCAAAAGCGAAACTTATGGTTCCCCTCCTCAAAAATGTGTTCAGTGCTAATAGTACAACTGTCCCTTGTAAATCTGTAATCTTAAATCACAAGACAGTTTAACATTTTAATTTCAAAGCTCTGTTAGCAGACCAGACCTTTTCAATGCAGGAGCTTCATAATTTATTAAATATTCCAGATGTACAACCATCCAAGGTCTCTCTGCTATTATATTATTTATTCTTGATTGTATCTGCTGAATATTTTTGCTCCTAGGTCTCAAGTCAAGTCTCACAGCTGTCAAATCCAAGTCAAGTCTAATGCTGTGCTGTATATACAAGGCGCTATAAATTCCCAAATAAAAGACAGCATTCAAATGGCAAAGTCTCAAATAATAGCTGGAACAAAAGGATGTAATTACTATAATGGCTCACATGGTAAATTCAGCATAATGTCCCATTTTTCCACAGCACAGCACAGTCTCATCAATCTGCTGCTCTGTGTTTCTTTTCTCTGACAGAAATGCTGTTTTATTAGCTATTAGTATTTCCAATTGCTCATGACTGTGTACTCAATTCTTCTGCACGTTTTAAATTAAAAACCTCACTAGGGATAACCTCAAGGAGGAAATTTGGTTTGCAGGCATTAAATAGGGCACAGTACACTGAAAATGAACAGCAGCAATCTGTAGTCATGATGTAACATAAGATATTTATGAAGTGAAAAATTTAAATATTGAACAGTAATACAGTAAAGGCAATACATGAATAGAAGTGATTACAGCCTCTGGGTCCCTAGAAGGCTTTTAATGTGAAAAATCTGTACAGGAAAGTATTGAGTTTCATTGACAAGAGCTTGAAAATTGATTGAAACAGCGACAAATTCGACAAAAACAGCAGGTCTGCAACTAATGATTGTTTTCAATATTGATTATATCCTGATTTTCCTCAAAGCCTAACATATGTCATAATACAATTTTCTAAAGCCAACAGTAACGTCTTCGGCTGTTTCTTTCCATTCATCCAATGATCCAAAATGATATTGACTTGATGATAGAAAAGCATTCACAGAGAATGGAATGAGTCTGAACAATGATCTTTGTACCATTGAAATAAGCGCTGAAGAAATGATTCATTATGCATTATTCAATCGGACAATAAAGCAATGTGAAGGACAAGGACAGGCAAACAACATGAACAGAGTAAAAAAAATAAAAAAAATAAAAAATAACATAATAAAAAAATACACAGCCAAATGTATCAATAAAACAACCTGAATGAGAAATGAATGGCACAGGCCTGAAACTCTCTGCAGTTGAGTTATAATAAAAGTTCCATCAGAAATGCCGTCACTGCTACTCAGTTTCTGCACAGTGACAGTCAATGTGCTGAATTGTGCTGAGTAGGATCACGCACTCCAAAGATTTGCACTTCCTATTTAAGTGAATTTGTATTCACTTGAATGAGGGAAGACTGTTTTCCCCGTGTTTGCATGGTCTGCAGATTATTTATTAAACAGCTAATAGTGAACGCTGCAGTCGCTGTGGTCAAACGATATCGCCACGCTTTCTGTAAAACCTATTATGCAGACCTTCAAAGACAATATACAGGGCTCCCTCAGACAGTGTTTCTGATTATTATTTTCACCCCCAGCATGTACGATAGTCTGTCTTCTATAAAATACAGCACTCTGGAGCTTGTTCCCAACGTAGCCCAGGGGAGAGTTGCTGCCAGTCATTTTCAGTTTGAAGTGTAATGAACTGCCACCAATCTTTCCTCCACAGTTTCTACTCTAACATTCAAATCTAGCATCAAGAATATCACGCTGCTGCTTCTGTAGTCGGTGGTAAGTGTCTCTCCTCCCCTTATGTCAATGTATCATGAAAGGTTTTTGCAATTTTTTTTCTCCTGCTAGCAGTGTAAAGCCCCATGTGTATGATGTCTGAGTGCTGCAAGGGTGGGAAGGAGTAGCTTTTCTCATTTCCTCTGACTGTTTTGGAACTGAATCACATTAGCACAGTGACAGGGAGTATGTCTAGACCATAAAACATCCCGCTTTGCCTCTGTCCAAATGAGAGATGGGCCTGCTCAACACTGCAGGTGCTTGCAGGAGCTGAATGATGCAATGAGAATATTGAAAATTACTCTTTCTGGCATTTCCCTTTTAGGGCAGCCTCACCACTGCATTTAACTCTGTGATAGTTCACATTTAGCAGCTTATCAGATCATCACTGTGCTCAGCAGTTGCTGTTTTTTTACTGTGGTTCTGTTGTGCACCAACTCTTTGGGATAGGAGACACTGTTGAGCGGGGGCTAACAGACCTGGGCAGTGCCAGTTGTGGGTAACAGGCCAAGATGTGTCAGGGGAGCAGACTGTTATTATCTGCGATGAAAATCCATGCTATCCTGACGGCTACAATTAGTGTCAGCTGGGGTATTGAGTCCTTAAAAAGGACTCCTGGCCTTTTGGCTCCCAGCCTGTCTGGCTATAGATGTCTCTAATGAGTCATTAGCCGCATGGCCTCTCCTCTCATGAGTCCACCCCATAATGGCACACCTTTCATCTATTTTACAGAGAGGCTGTCGTTGGTCATTAGTACAGCTCTGAAGTCCTATTACCTTTACGTCAATGATGAATGAATAGAATGCGGCTGCCAAGAACAATATCTCTTCGTATCCTGTGGTCAGCCATGACTCTTTTTTAATTCAATTTCTCCTCCACCATTAAGTGTAATTGATAATTGATGCGGTCTAACTTCATCGTCATGAAGATGTTGAATTTTTTAACTAAAACCACAGGGCAGGTTGTCGTTGGCGCGTGTTTACTGGAGGTGCGATTTGCCGTCTACTAGGGGTGTAAGAAAAAATCGATACACCTAAATATCGCGATATTTATTTTCGCGATACGGTATCGATATCCGATATTCCGTATCGCGATTTTTTTTTTTACTTTATTTTTTTCCAATCAATAAAACATGTACAGAAATACAAAAACACAAGGGGGAGATAAGCACTACTTAGTCTTATTTTTTTTCATTTCTTCATGCAAAAATCCTGCCAATGCTTGTATTTATTCAGCAAGCAGATGTTAAGCATGTAATAGCATGTGTGTGCTATGTGCTACAATTTTCTTACAAATAAATTCTTTCAAAGAAACTCAATATATCGTTGTTCCAATCCACGGCGGTGGCTGTTTGCTGTCACAGATGATGACTTGACACTGATGTGATCCACGGGGAGCTGCTGCAGCTCTTGGGAAGAAACCTTCTAAAATAATGAAGCCGCTTCAGTGCTTTAAAATGCGGCGCGGTGCCCAAACACAGTGCCATCTTGCCCTTGTCTCTCGGTAAAATTATGCAGCTTTGGATTGTTGTTTTCTCTTCATGTCTTTGTTTTTGACACAGGAGCAAATTGTAAGTGTGTGCTGTGGATTGACAACCCTGGGCAAGCTCAAAGTCTTGAGTTCAAAATTGAGGCCAGTATCAATAGAGTTCAGAGGCATGTTTTGCATAACAGTGCCTGAGGAAAAATCCAAACAAGGATTTTTTTTCTCCTTTTTTACTTTAATCATAGCAGGTTCTCACCAGAATGTCAGTTTATGCAAATTCAAACCTGCTCATATGTTGTCATTCACTTATTGTATTGATTAGTATATATGTACCAGTACAGAAATCACAACACAGGAAGGTGTCACCTTGAGTGGTGAAGTGACTGCTCCAGGTCTCGTGTTAATCATTTAAACGGTTGATTTGTTGTTAATCAATTGTGTTAGCTGACAGTCCTGGCTCTTTAATTTATTAATCAGTCAGGGTTTTGCATATTGTTTGGAGATGAAACTGTTCACATGCCTCTGACAGCTGACACACTGATCTTTGAACGTCAGTACAAAAAGCAAATATCCACAGCTGCATTCATTTGCTGAGATCAAGTTGTGCTGTAAGTCGGCACTGAACCTAATTCGTTGCTGTTATTGATACTGAAATGAATGAATGGTCAGTGCTAAAACGTAGAAGTAGTCCTGAAAGACTTTGATTATAAGGGGGACACAATCTTAGAGGGGAAAATATCTTCAAACAAAGGAGGGTACGAACCACACTGATCCTTTTCCTTATCGGTCACAGGCGTTGAACAATGGAATGTGTTAGAAGATGAAGTTAAAAAATCAGCAACAATCTTCAAGAAAAAGTATGTAAACTCAACAATTGACTGGTACAGAATGACACATGAGAGCTGATAAAGGTCAGAGATGCTAACGGCAGACACAGTGTTGAGACGTCAAGGGAGAAAAACAAAAATCATCGTGTTCCCGAACAATAAGCTGAACTAGAAACTTGTATGGTCAGAGGCCAATGTCAGTTTGTACGTAGTATGTTATTATAATGCGTATCAACAGGGTGATGATGCAACTGTGATTTAATTGTGAGAGTTCAGAGAAGTGAAGAACTCACCTGACTTCTGTAAATCGACACACCAACGTCAATCAACTGGTCCTCGATGGAGTTGCTGAGCTGGTCACTGAATGCGATTGACAGAATTTTCTCAACAAGGCATCCCAACAAATCATACACTGGACTTTTGCGCCCTGTCAATTGGACCATCTTGTGACTTTGTGACTTTGTGACATGCCAAGCAACAAGAAATGGCTGTTGTTCACTCATGACGGAAAAATATGGACACGTGCAGACACACACGTAATCTGTACGTACCGTCTAGAACTAGACTTCAGCTCAACATACTGCCTACTGTTGCAACATATATGTCAAAATGTCATAAGTAAAAGAAAAATGTCATGTCAAAATGTAAAATGCAAAAGACAAAGAAAAGATTATGATGAAGATTCATTATCTGAGTACTGGGGGCGGGACTAGATACTGTAAGCTTTGGCTTCTCCCGCTTTCCCTTTCGGTCATGTGTATTGTATTATTGAACCAAGATGATGTGTGATGATGATGATTAATTGACATGCCCGAAATGAACTAAATAAATAAAAAAAATACAAATACAAATTTATGTGGCTAAATTGATGCAGGGTAAAAAATAAATAATTGTAGCACAGTCAATTAAAATGATACCTTACGATAAAAAAGATTGTTTTACTTACTGAATAATAAATGCATCACACCTCTCATTAGCGAGACCTATTATCTTACATGTTACTTTCCAGCTATGACAGTCACACCATTTCTTATCATCTAATTTCTATTTATCCTGAAGTGTATATTTCCATGTATTTTGTTGATTGTCAGAAGTCTTCTGTGGCTTTTAGCTGCACCAGTGAATTAAAAACCTTCAAGAACAGGCAGCTCATCATACTGATGTAAATAGGCATTCATATCTCACACAATCTCCCAATACAAGATATATTGAAATTAAATGGATTCTTCCATGGTATAAATAATAAGTTAAACAAAACAAAAAACAATTATTGTTGTATCACCCAAACCTATTAACTTAATTGGTTGATGCCATGAATCTGCAATACTATAACCGTATGTTCTGGTTGGAGACTGAAATAACCCTTTTCTATCTGTGCTTGTGTAACTTTGTTAAATTTGTGACCTTGATGACAACACAGCTTCCTGTTGTAAATCTGTGGCTCAGAGCTCTTTGTAAAGCTGAAAACATTCTTTGCACTTAACACTGCTCAGAGCTGGAATATGAAAGTCTGTCCTTCTTTTTGGTTGTTTCATCAAGGCCTCAGAACAACAGCGACAAGGCCGCTGCTGTGCGCAGCATCGACAGCAGCAACATTATGGTTGGAAGCGCTGGAATGAACACCAAAGTACTGAGATAACTTAGTGCTAAATGAACAGTAAGGCTTTCTAATGGAAATCAGGTTAGATATCTCAGTTTTTCTAGTTAAATAAAATGTGAGAAGCTGCTTCATGCTGGAAAACATCTGTCTTCTCTTGGATCACAGAAAGCCAATGCTAATTCTATCGAATGGGTGGCTACCAGCCCCCGCTGAGGGAGAACCACACAGCTGGACAACCTTGAACTCCTAACCATTGACCCACCGATGCATTTTGACTGATTATCAGTAGCAGTCTAGACGGTGTGCTTTGGTCCCAAGTCTCCCAGGCTTTGTGTGGCCTATTCTGTCTGTGAGTCAATCTTTGTCCTGCTCTATTGGCTGTCACAGTGCAGCCAATTTTAAAAAAAAGGTAGGAAGAAAAAAACAACAACTCTGAAGCACCTGGGGTCTTCAGTCCAATTGAAAGAAGGGTGGAGGCTTTTCTTTTTAATGATGAACCCCGATCTCCCAACTGGATATCAGGCTAACATGACCCTCATCGTTTGAAGCTAATAGAAATGTTCTGCTCCTCCCTCTGCAGTCTGTGGCCCATTGTATATCCAACTATTGGTACTTTGTGTTGAAGGACATTGTTAACCTGTTCACCTGTTCACCTGTTCACTTTCTTTCTGTTCTTCTTCATAGATTTTTAAACCTTTTTATTTTGATTCTTTATAAATAATATAAACAGTTAATGTACGGTTTATATTTCGGATACGGATATATTTCATTAATGTACTAATATGAATAAGCTGCTTCATACTTGAAATTCAGAGGCCAACATTTTCCTTTTTATGAGCTGATTAAGACTAATACAAAAATATTAAGAACAAAATAATATAATGTGTTATTTAGATTTACATATCATATTATTACATTATTGAAACACACGGGATATTCAGCAGACAAACCCTGCCTTTAGTTGCAACATTAAAATTGTATTCACATTATTCTATCAATCATTAAACAAATACAAATACCTTCAAATGTATAACTCTTTTTTTAAAGCATAAGTCAGCGGAATGTTTTTGTTAATATAAGTCCTAAATAGTCCTATTTTTCGTCAGCAATCACTTACATAGAGTGTTTCGGCCGAAACACGGGTCTCTCAGTCACTCTGCTCTGCTGTAAACCCAGGAGAAAACTTTCCTTGTGGGATACAAGTGTTATCCAATGAGGAGAGAGAATGGCATGAAGGGCTGTGTGTGCAGCCAAGGGATGCGCGTGAATGTGGTGACGTAGGGACGAGGACCAATAGATGCATGATGAGGGCGGGGGCTGCTAACTCATGGTGCATTCAAGGCAACCCGTAACTCGTGTTTTTCCGACTTGTGAAGTCGTACCAGTTCGATCTGGTACGAGTTCACAACTTGAAGCTGTAATTTACGGTTTCAAAAGCCTGCCTGGAACGCAGCATTAGCCAAAACGACCGGATCGCTGACTTATGCTTTAAGTTTATTTTTGGGAGGCTTTTTCACCTTCATTGGACAGGAGAGTTGAGAGAGAGAGACAGGAAATTGGAGGCAAAGTGGGGGGAGAGGGTGGCACACAGGAAAGGGCCGCTTGATGTGGGATTTGAACCGGGGCCGTCTGCAATAGCCTCAACACATGTGCGGGTGCTCTACCAACTGCTAAACACCACCGCACCTGTAGTACTTTAAGGTGGTGCATTTATTATTAATTCGTTGCTATATTTACTCCCGTTATAACTGGTGATTGACAATCTAACACAATATAAGATATAGAATAGTTGTAATCATGTATCTATAGTATATAGTCAGTGTATGGACAACTACATGCATGTTGCTCCTAAATACTAAAAGCATTAAAGTAACATCAGGTGATCAGACAAGCTGAATTGCTTCTGCATCTTTAAAGGGATAGTTCAACATTTTGGCAAATTGGCCCATTGCCATAATCGCTATGGTCATTCGTTACCTTTAATTGTCAGTGTAAGTTCTTTCAGTACGGCGGAGCGGAGCAGCAGGCTGCTCAGGGCTATGCTATGGATCCTAATGGAATTTCTTGGTTTCCCTCATCCAACTCATCAAATACACAACCCAACAACTCAAAAGCGCTGTCGTGGACACGTTGTGAGCTGCACAACCACCACGCTATGAGATAATAATGGAACGTTACGAGACGGAGTTGTTTTAGAGGTAAATTCATGCAAAACCGCTGATGCGTGTTGCGTTCATGGACAGTTTTTACCCTGTATTTACCTCGAAAATGCCTCTGTTTCGTATCGTTCCGTTATTAAGCTATTAATACTATTATTATTAAAATTACATCCATTATCTGGTTTGCATAATTTACGTCTAGGGCTGTTTAATATCTATTGTAGTCTCTTAAGCATCACTTACACTTTCTTAGTTATTTTTTTCCTGCAACAATATGTCAACAGCAGGAGCTTGATTGATAAGATCAGAGTTTCCCCCACACCATGCAGCTCCTTTATTTTCTCTGTAGTTGTGCAGCATTTTCCCCCGAGTTGTTCATCAGCCTTGTTTGTGTGTTTGCCTGGCTTAGTGGAAAGGTTGTGAGGTTCCTGGACTTAAATGGGTACAAATAAGCAGAGTAATGGATAAGAGGGTGTGAAGAATCAAGCTGTGTGATGTAACATCCGGCACTGGAAGATATCCTTGTCTTTTGATCGAGCCGAGTGAATAACGCTTCACTCAGGGCTGTGGACTGAATACAGGGCTCAGTCCCTCCAAGGCTAAAGCACACAATCCCCACAACCTGCTTTTTTTCATCTTCATCTCTGTCCTCACACTTGGCACAGTGGTTTTCATTCAGACAATAAAATGGCAGCTTCACAGTCTTTGCCATCATATTCATTATAGTTTTCATGCCATTTTTTTTTACTGCCGTCCTGATAAACTCCAATTGTTCCCTCAGAGCCACACGTGTGAATCGACCTTCGTTACTGCCCATATTTAGACACATTAGAAAACGCTGAGTACCAGAATATATGGGATAATCTCCCCTCTCTCCATTTCAATTGACGCTAGAGAGGGTTAAAGCTCTGTGGCAGTACACTGTGCTGAGGAGAGATTGGCTAATCTGTGAAAGCGAGTCCACTGCTCACTAGAATTTTATGCTCACTGATTTAATGTCCTCTCTGTCTTTTTCTCCTAGGTAAGCACTTTCTCGCTGCTGTGTCGGGGATGGGGGTCGGGTCGCCAGTTGTGGTGGCTGCCTACCAGGGCTGTGATGACTGATTGAGGTGATGTACTGCAGTGTGTCGCTTCACAACAGAAAAGCTGGTTGTGTTGATTCCTCAACACATTGACAAGCACTGAGCACATGGGGCCCTGGATATGTAATGCTCAGAGAGGAACCACCAAGCAAAGTAGTCTCTCCACGTAGGTTTCTTGAAAGGAAATCCCAGGTTAATGCAACCTGACTCTTTGCTATATTGGCATTCATTCAGATTTGTAACAATAATTCAGGTTTAGGAGTCCAGTAAGTCAAGATACTGAGCATTCAGCTAATCAGACCAGTTTTGAACAAGCCCTGAGGATAAAATGTAAGGTGGTAAACTTATCAGCCAGATATTTCATTGTAAACCAGAATTAAATTTCAATCTTACTAATTTGTCCACACAGGTAAATGGATTTTGATGTGAGGTCAGGTTGGACAAGAAACACAAATAGGTAAAAAGGTGATGTCTTTGAATATTGCCGTCTCCACATATTCAGTGCTCACCTTAAAGGTGTTTGAAAGGTCAGCTGACCACTTCTAGGTGACTGAGTTCACCAAACTATCATTCAGCTCACTGTTTTGGTTTGATGTGGTTTACGCTCGCCGTTCTCATCAGGGCCACAGCTGCCAGACAGATGTTTTCAGTGAAAAAAATCTTTAAAAATCCACTATATATAGCTGTATACAGCACCAAAGGGCAGGCAAGCAACATTAGCAGTTAACGGGTGAATGCTGCAGATCAAGCATTTAACTGATAAAAAGCCAGATATTTCCCTGAGGAGTTAATGGAGACTCAAAACAGAGCTGAAAGGAGCGTAAATATTTAGTTTAAATCACCACTGAATAATAGTGTTGCTCTGTGTGTAATTGATATGTTATGTAACTTTTTTCCAAGACATTGATCAAGACAACTGAATGGTGTTACTACTGTACTGTATGTCAACAAGGGATCAGCACTTTGCTTGCTGACTTTCAGTGGTTTAGAAAATCTGGGTAAACTTTTAAGTTGTTAAGAACCTGTATGATTGCCGAAGTTTAGAAACCAAAGGAGATTTTGTTAAAAGAACAGTGAATCGACTCTTTGAATGCAATACTTTCCAAAAAAGCAAAAGTCAAATCCATTTAAAACCCATCTCCTTCATACAGGGTATAGCCTTTACACCGCAGTTAATATTCCAGTAACCCTGCAGTATTGACACTGTGATGGAACTACTTCCACATCAGTGCAGCAGTCGGGTTGTGGTGTGGTCTGCTGAACCTCCATTATGCATGAGCTCTGACCACCCTTCACCAGCTGTCACCGAGCTGACCACTGAATCCCATCTGGACCCTGGGGGACGTCACCGTGGTCCATCAGGGAGGCTGTAAGATGAGCCCACTGACACGGAAACTCCCACCCCAGATTCCACTTACTGCAGCCCTGCCTCTCCCCATGGTCAATACCCCCCCCTCCCTCTTCTCTCCGAGGCTGGGTTTCTCTCGTTCCTAGGTTCAAAGGATGTCCTGCTGCTCTGATCTAGTCGCTCAAAAGCCATTTTTCTCTCTCCTGGCGCTTGTTGTTTGGAGCTTGAGTTGATTTGAGGGTGAAGCTTTTGAGAGATCCTGGTCACTTAATGCCTGATTGGATTGTAGAAACAATGGTGGTGACTTTAATCTTCCGACATCAAATATGATGAAGTAAAATAAGTAATCTACCTTAAATTGCATACAACGAACACAAAAAATAAATAAAACATAGCTCAAAGTAATAGGAATAAAAAAATATATACATAATGAAATAAAATTGATAAAAGCAGCAGTCATACAATCAACTTTGTAAGAGAGCAAAATGAGCCTTGTTTCTTTTAGAAACAAAGTGATTTTGTCTTAATTGCATGTGATGATGCCATGGTGTCATCTGCATAAGACAGAGTTGGATGACTTTAGTATGGGGATGCTAAACCATTCAGGGCCTTGTAAATTTCAGGAAGAGACAGGAAGTCAATGCAGGCCTGCTAACATGGGGCTGATGTGCTTTCTGTGGCAGCTCTATTTGAAGTACAGTATACTGTATATAAATCATATATGTATTGGTTAATCCAGTTTAGGAGCATTGCAGTAGTCCGGAGGATGGAAATTTAGGAAGTAATCAATATGTTTCCATTAGACAGAGCCAGATATGTTTTTTTTTCTCAATATTTCTCAGGTGGAAAAAACATTTCTACTGGAATAGCAGTCAGTGCTTACCAAGGTTTACATCATTTTCTGTTAGGATGTCTCAACTCTTTTTTTCTCACAAGTCAACAATTGTAATTCTTGTTTTGTTCTCATTCACTTCGACTACATACGTACTGTATAACCCCTCATTAAAAGCTGCCCAAAGCAGAAAGGTTTTGAACTCAAAATTGGCACATCCGGCTGCAGATTAGTTATGAGACGCTGATAACATATGAGCTAGCGGCAAGGCCAATCATCTCAAACCGTTAATTGTCTCTCTGCCCCCATCTGTATTGATGATGTCATGGCTCTGATAGCCACCGTCTGTGTTTTCAAGAACAGTATTGTCTATTCAGCATGTCTAAAAGTGGCCCTTTGGAGCAGATGGTGCTGGAGGCAGGAGACCAACCCTTCTCTCACCTCAATCTGGATAGCAGGGCTCATCACTCCCTGCCTGGATTGGAGGGAAAAGAGTTTGCTCAAGGCAGAACAGCAGGCAACAACCTTGTGAGACTACAGTAGTGATACAGTAAAAACACTTAAACACTTAACACTGACAAGATTATCTCTTCACATAACCGTTAGCTGATGATTTAGAGTTGTTATTTGAGAGGAAGTAAATTGCTCCCTCCTGAGTTTTATTTTTTTCAGGGTGCCATATGTTTGAGTGAGTCAGTTATCTGATATCCTCAGGAAGTCTATAGATTAGTCTTAATAAGCACATGCCATACTGCAAATACACATTACACACAGCCTGTCATCAATGAAACGTTTTAGGAATAATCCTTATCAGACTTCCTTTGTCTTCCAACATCAGATTAAAGAAAATTGAAGGGACTCCTTTATTGCTGCTGCACTGCAGCTGTGCATCTAATTAGAAATGTGAGCTCAGTGAACATTTACCGTCAAAGTTTGAGTCACTCTTTACTTTAGTGTGTGTGTGCGTGTGTGTGTGTAAAGGAGATGCCAAAAGACTTATCTAAATTACAGTTGTTTGTAGTTTGTCAACTATTACTGCTACTTTACCTACTATTATGCTAAAACCTATATATCATTGTGAAGGATTACAGCAGAGATCTGATTCATCAGTTGTTTACTTGAACATCAACATTTTGTAATTTAACATTTTGTACTTTCAAACATAGCCTACTTTTTTTTTTTTTTTTGCTATAAAATGCTCCACTTGTCTCTGACAGCAGTGTTGTCCAGCCAGTGCCCTGAATTTACATGCGGAACATTTGATGAGGTCATCAAATCTGATGCATTGTTAGAGTTGAAACCAGCCAGTGGTACAGTATATGGAGTTGTGAGGATGTGTACTACAACTCCCTTCACTTCTGGGTTGAGTGCAGAGTTGGTGTCGTTTCCTCAAGTCATTATACCATAGCTATAGACATGACTGGATTAATGCCAACCAGAGCCTTTTGTTTAAAGGGACTGCCAATATTTCTTCTTAAAAAGTCAAAATAACTACAAGCAGTGCCAGAATGAGACATCTAACTACAAAATGATGCAGCCTAGAGTGGGGTCATACATGTCCAGTGTGTCTCTAACTCGTGTACACAACTGTATCATGTAATCTATTTTAATTGCATTTGTGCGTAACAAATCCCACAATGACAAGAAACATTATCAAATCTAAACCTGTAATCTAACTCTCAGTATTTGTCCTATGATTCATTACCTTTCACAAAAGTTAATTAAAATGTATTTGCTATTTTTAGAAAGACATCTTAAAAAATACCAAACAGACCAGCAGTTTTGGTACAGGTATACAATAACATTCCTAGTAACTAATCCCCAAATTTTGAATTTAAGTTGAATCAGTGAAAACAATTCTACAGTGTGTCTACTGCACCTGGTTAGTTGATATGTCAGGGCATTAACTTCAATCATATCATAAGTCCTCTACATTTGTCATCCTTTTTTGAGGCAGTGTCATGTTTTTATTTCTAAAACAGACTAACTTTGATTAACCTACATCACTCAGAGTGGAAACTGTATGTTCCCATCAAGTGAGAGAATATGTCTCATCATGTCTTCCAGCTATTGAATCAGAATCCCATTCATAATTTTGTTTTTAAAATAAAAGGTCACATTAGCATTTGCGTTGATAAGCAGTTTGTATGCAGAGACTATAGTACTCACATCTCTGCTGGTGTTGCTGAGCAGATAGAGAAATTAGGTTGTGCTGTTAAAAGTACTAGTGTGAAGAAATGTATGTGCATTAATTGTTTCCCCCCCATTTATTATATTTTAATTGCCAACTATACAAATGGAGGTAAATGACAAAATTTCTAAGAAAAGGATGTGATGTTTATGCTGCCTCAGCCACTAGAACTGAAGTGTGCAAAACGTATTTATGATGTATTTAAAAATATACCTGTACATCTTAGGAGTTCCATCTGCTGGTTTTAGGGAGCCCTTTTTTCCAGAAAATTTTTCAAACCTTTCTTGATCTGATGTGGCTAATGCATGAGGATGGAACATCCATCCACCCATTTATCCAGTTTCTATACCTCAAGGGTTGTGGGAGCATGAGGATGGAACATCCATCCACCCATTTATCCAGTTTCCATACCTCAAGGGTTGTGGGAGGCCAAAGTGTATCCCAGTATTGTACAACCTGTGTTCAGTTCACAGCCTTAAAACATACCGACAGAAAATACAAGTAACCATGCACAATGCCCAACATTTGGTGTTTGTGCCAGAGTTAGCTTTAAGCTAATATATAGTCCCTTGGGAGGTCACAGCTTAAACATACAGTATTTACATGGGACCAACACCCTAAACATTCATGATTAAAATCCAACACAACCTAAATGTCAGTCGCACTTTTACAGCCAAGTCATTCTAAATAGAGCATCAGAGGATAACTGCATAGACCGCTCACCTTGTCTCGAAATTACCTAGCATTTTATATTTGCTGCTTTGATGCTCTCAGCACCAGTGCTCTATGTCAGCAAAGTTGAATAAACTACTTTTGAACCCCAAGTTGTAACAGCCTCCTGTACTGCTGTGCTGTGTGATGGACACTTGGTAGTTCTATTAGCAGAAGGAGAAGCACTCTGCAGCACACTAGCGTCTAATTGAATTATGATCAGGATGTGCTATTTTTCTGTGTGAAAATCTGATGTTGTCACATCACAGACAATGAACAGAGACATCAAAACATCACCATATACAGCTTTAGTAGTACCTAAGGTATAATACACATGCAATGGCAGAGCAGCAGCACATGGCACGCACCATCGAGTGCATGCACAAATTAAAGTCAAAGACATCTACAGTATGCGTAGTTCAAGGTCTTCAGCTCCCCTGCATGCCTTTGGATTATTAGTGGAAAGAATACTGTGTGTGAGATTTCAGTAACTGACATCGATTGACCATAGATTGACACCGTAAAGTGGTTCTACTATATCTTTCTGCTCAGTGTTTCTTACTTTGCCTGTTTGCATTTTATAGCAGCATCTCTGTCGTGCAGATTTAGTTTTCCTGCACTAATGTCTTTATGTGTTTTATTGAATGTGGGTGTTTGCACTCAAGAATTATGTTCCTGTACAGTACAAAATATGTGTGTGTGTGTGTGTGTGCAAGCTCTCCCTGTTTTGTGTCAGTGCATAGAGTATCTGTGTTTTTTCATGAATCCATTTTCGCTGGTTGTCAGCACTAACGCTACTGTCAGCAGCAGTTGATGGAGCCCCACTCTGCTGTAAAACTCTCTGATCTATCAGCTGTGACGTAATGCTCTCCTCAATCACCAGCCCTGGGAACAGTAAATCAGACTACTGCCGCTCTGCGTGGTGCTAATGTGGTTCCCTGCTCCTTGCATAACTACTGAGCTCATCTGCAGCCCAAACAGCACGAGAACATCAGGATAATTGTAGGAGATTGAAATCGCTACTATGATCTCACTGTATTAAAAACATTTATTGGCAAAAAACAACAAAACAGTATCAGTTTATTGTGAATTATATTGCTAAAGAACCTATGAAAATCGATATATTTACTTGTTTAATAGCACTAGTTACAGTTATTGTCATAGGCACAGTTGGGCTCAAAGCAAAGACGATGTAGCAGATGTAGCAAAGATGAAAACAAGGCCCAGACCAACAAAATCTTGGACTTACTACATGAAACTCTTGAAAATCTTGTATTAGCAATTTCACTGCCAACCTCCAACGATGATACTGCATATCCATATATTATTGCTCATCCAACAAGGCTCAAATTAAATAAAAATTTGTTGTTTGTAACTGCTTCAGAGAAAGGCCCACATAGGCATTTTTCTGATCTGATGCCTTTATTGGCAAGGCGACAGTGTTTGTCAGAGCCTTCCAAAAAACCATTACGAATCATAGAATTTCAGATTTTGTTATATTTAGACACAGAAAAGACTCCGTAAGGGTTTAGAAAACACTGTGATTGAAACACTGCAGTAAGATGACCCCGAATGTCACGGTTAAACAATAATCACTTAGTCTGGGTAAGATTATGGTTGTGACTGTCAGTATTGTCATTACACAACAAAGGGTCAACAACATCCTTTCATGTCAAAGTCCACTGGGTAGTACGGAGCTCCCTCTGTGACCTTTGTGGCTTTATCTCTGCTTCCCCCTTGGCTCCTGGTGGACAAAAGTTATTTTTACTTGTAAACAGATATTGCTTTTGGCCATTTGACTACTGCTGTTATTTTTCTCAGGAGGACAGCCTCTTTGCAAGAACTGCAGAAGGTGCAACTTATTACTTAAGGTTATGGATGATAAGACATGGGCACAGGTTAACAGATGGAGACTGGCAGCGCAGGTGCGACAAGCTGCATCATTCCCTCCGGAAATGGAGGCAACCGCAAGAATGTTTGAGTGAACAATAGGACAGCAGATGAGATCTGAAGAACGCACCCACTAGAAGACTTGAAACCAGACCAAACGAGGGTAGCTGGGAGGAGCATTGCCAGGTTCATTACAAAAGTGTTTTTGTTTGGTTTGGTTTTAGGACATGATTTTCAAAGTGTGTCAGGAGTCAGGTTGTTAGCCATGGAGGTGAAGTGACAAAAGAGCCGGCCTAGTATTCTGGGACCCAGGATGATAAGAGAACTGCATGGAGTAGAAGAATATCCATCTGGCTTGACAAGAATTTAATTAAACATGCTGGATGCTGCATCCTTTTATGAGCCGTCCACATTTATAAAATGTTTTTTCATCTCCTTCCATGCAGTGTCGCCTCTCCAAGAAAGCAGCTCTCATTGGCCATCGTCACAGCTCCTCTTTGTGGGGACAGCTGGTGGCAGAACTTATTGACTAGGATGGTAGTTTCTCATATTGGGGTTAACGCCTACTCTCTAGACTAATAGATAGCAATGGGATGCAATGTATTTGTATATGACAGGCATTGACACCATAGGTTCAGTTCAAATAATGATTTGTCCTAGACGCTCAGGTTAATGATGTGCATCCGGAAGTGAATATTTTGAGAAATGCTTATGGGACCTGGAGTGGATAAATGCAAAGGTGTCAGCGTGGTTTCAAATGAAGTGGTTTTCAAGTCAGAGGCACCCTCCTGATTGAATGTGCCTTTAAAACTGCTTATATGTGGCACTGGTTCATTCCATTGCAGAAACAATAAACACATTTAAACATGCACTAGCTATAACTATTAGCTTTGATGGTAAAGCTTTTTAACTGAAAAGGCAGGAACAATTAATTGATTATCTAAATAGTTGCCAATCGGCCTAATGTTTTGGTGATTTGGTTTATAGAATAATTGACAAATCGTTTCACCTCTAAATTGCAGATAAATGTAATAGGTTAAAAAGAATATTTCCATCTGAAATGAAAATGAGACTCACAACTGAGGGGGAAGAAGTGACTTGAATAAAAAGGCGCTGGAATATGAGCTAATGAGTAGCAGCTGAAACATATGAGAGCTGAATGTACAGGCTCAATTCACCAGGTCCCTCAGTGACACAGCGCCGAGGAGAGAGAGGATGCAGGCAGAGGTGGAGATGGAACCACGGTCTTGACACTTGTTATCTCTGAACTAATTTATCATGTTCCCACTCGTTGGTGTGGTATGGCAGATCTGGCCACTGCCTGACAAACCTTATCAGAACATATACATTTTGATGCCAAGAATGGTCCTCACATCATAACTACTGAAGAGCTCTGCAGGAAAATGTAAACACACATCTATAGTACCTCCCACTCCCCCCTTGAATACAGCACAAACCCATGATTCAACAGCACCGCAAAGTGTTTTTTTTTTTACCTCGTAAATCTTTAAACAGTTCATTTAAGGACATTCTGCAAATATTATATTGCTGGGAAACACAACTGAGAAATATCCAATTTCAGGCCACCCCATTTTGTAGCATAGCATCCCACACCGCACTCTGTAGTCTGCACATGCTGGCTGATGTGTAACACAGAAGCTGTGAAGCAAAGTTAATGCTATCAACCGTGATTCCGAGGTAAAAAAGCTGTATCAACATTTCCTCAGGGCAGCAAGGCCAGATGCATCTTCACAATACAAAAGATAAATGGATCAGGTTTCCACGCCACATGTAGTTCAGAGCCTAGTCCGCCAGCAGCCACATAAACATAGTCTCTCGGCCTTAAACACAGGGTACTCGGTCTAGTGAGGCTTGTCAAAAAAAAGACAACAAAAAAAAAAACAATACAAAATGTCCCCAAGCTAGAGGAGTGGTTTGACGTGATCGATGGACACTGGAGGGGACATTACTGTGGATTCTCTTGGGTGACCTGCCGATTTTCTCTGGCCTTGCTTTCTGGGATAAATGCAGCATGTTTTGAGATTTGAATCTGTGATTGTGGGATCGGATTAAAATACCACCTGTGGTTGACGTGGTTTTGAGAAAGGCTTCTAGTTCAGCATGGGTGTTGACAGAGCGAAGGAGGACTGTTTGCATTCGCCACGTGACTTTGCACAAATTTACACATCAAAGTGTCATTTTAAATGGGATACCATATAGAGTGTAACTTAATTCCCCTGCCCTGGATCTAAAAGGATATTGGCAAGTGAATACGCCTCATGTGTCTGTATCCGTTTGACTTGTTGTTATTGCAACAGGTGTTATCCACAGATAAAATGTGAAGTGAGAAATATGATTTTCGGTTGAAGGATAGACATTTCTTATCTCAGATAACCACTTTACTTCTGTCATAACCTGTCTCTTCCTCTGAGTTTAGCTGTTAGAAAAAAAGCTGTGTGTGTGTGTGTGCGTGTGTGTGAGCACGTTTCTTTGACATGCATATTTTTAGTTTGCATTTTAATGAGCTTTATTCACTTGTAAGATGTGCAACCCAGTACTGTTAGGGTAGGCGATTTCCCGTTTTGATTTGAAAATCAGATTTTACGTCATCAAACACGAGGGAGGAATTGTAAACAATAAGGCTGTTTTACACAAAAAAACGTGTCCACATGTCACTCCGTGTTCTGCGGGTTTCCCATGGCAGCAGCAGGGATGTGAGAGCTGGCAGGGTGTGCTATGCTGACTGGAGCATGTCATAGAAATATATAGTCTATGAATGTTGAATAAACATCCCTTTTTTTGTGCTTTTTTCCCTACCAACAAGCCCATATACTGTAGCGGTGGTTATGTACCCTGTCTCTTTACAACTTTCAGCATTTGGTTGTGCTGTTAACTTTGTATTTCTCTCAAAAAGTGAAGATGTTACTTTTAATTTATGTTACTTCAGCAGAGTTGAGTCACTGGCAGTTCCTGTGTTCTTAACCATCGCAACGTTACAGTAGATGCAACCAGCAGCTGACTTATAGTCTGAAGTGCTGTATTCCTGCGGAGGCAGAGTTGAACAGAGGGTATATACACTGACGTTGAAAGGAGATGTTTGGGTTGTTCAGTGTTGGCAGTCGCCCCTTCTGACAGATGAAGGTAATCACTGCAGATGTGGAGGGTTATACATCCTCCAAATACTTGAACAAACATAACAACAACCTGTGTCGAACATAAAACAGTTTGACACAGGTTTTTTTTGTGGATAAAATCGCAGTAATGTAATGCATCCATAGTGTGGATGTTAAGGTCTGTGGTTTCTTGCATTGTCATCATACGGAGGTCCTCATTTAATAAAGTACTGGATTTTTTTATATTATTATTTTTTTGGTGTTTTTTTTTTTTTTTTGCCTTTATTTGATAGATCAGTAGGAAAGCGGGAGGTAGAGAGGGGGAATGACATGCAGGGAAGGTCTTCCTGACGTGGTATTCGAACCTGCGTTGAGGACTGTAGCCTCTCAATGGGGCGGCCGCCTTAACCACTGCGCCACACAGCTCCCCTGGATTTTTAGCTCAGGAATGATTTCAAACTTAGTGAGAAATGTGTAGGATTATGGCTCAAAATCAGAAAGGGACAGACCCTTTTATAAACTACAGTAAAGTGATATACAATGGTCTATAAATTAGGGGGCACAGCAGTCACACTGGTCTGTCCTCTGCCTACAGATTTGTCTATAGAGAGGAAGAGAGATGTACTGTAGCTGTCTCTCTCTCTCACGGCAAATGAGCAGAATGTCAAAATTAACATTAATGGGAAGTTGGGTCCCTCCTTGACTCTGTTGGGTGAGCACTATTATCACTCATTAATAAACTGAAGTCATGTAATGATCTTGGCTATTCTACATTTGCCTGACTTTATGAAGCTTGTCTACCCTATAATGCACTGTGCTGTAGGGAAATGGAGCTTAAAGGAATATAACGTTTCAACACTGTGCAGAAAGGAGCTACTGTATATGATGATGATGATGATGCTGATGATACACTAATAATAGGGTTAAACAGATTGGCTCACACCAGCATCAGTAGGCTATGTTAAAAAGGTAAAGTGGTCTGACTGTTGAATGGTCTTAAAGGCAGAGGATAGAATCAATAAGAAGGTGTTTGCAGTGTGTGGGGTAAATCACCCAGTGGAGAGGAGAGCCACTACATGAGCCACTTGTGTTGTAATGTTAACTTTATTTTAAGTATTGAAGTTTGAAGAAAAAAAGGTTTGCAAATATCAAAATTAAGAAATGTCTACTACAGTATGTTCAAAAGTTGAGACCTGAATCAAATGTTACAAATTGTTATTCAGAAGCCAAAGATCTTTAGTTGAAAGCAGGTTTTCTTCCTCCGCACCCTGAGGCTTGCTCAAGAGGAAACAGATTGTGAGCTCCATCATCCAGAGTAAAATGAAAGTGGGTCCATTTTTTTGCACTGCACAAATTATGGCGACTTAAGAGAGTTCAATGACACGGCTCGACAAAATCCTAAAATATTATGGTGTGCAGCTGATCAAAAACTGGAATTACTAGAAGTTTCAATGAGAACAAAAAATCACATCAACTGCATAATGGAGGAAAGGAAGGAAAAGTAATTTCCTATCAACAATGATTTTAATATCTGCTCTCTTCTCACATTAATACTGAATTTCACTTGACTGTTTTCTAGTGACTCATTTTGTGTTTTTGAACCCTGCCTATGTTTTTAACACCAGCAGTTGCTACCGATTGTTTTGTTTCACAACGTTTCTGTGAACCGCTTAGCTTTCCAATCTCTCGGTCCTCCAAGCCACTGAGTCCTGAAATCTCCAAATCAAGTGAGGAGCAAAACAGAACATGAAGACGAAGTAACCTCTCAGCAAGACATTTGGAGAGGCATGATCCTACAGGATGGTCTGTTGGTGCTACTTATAGAAGTATTGGCACAGATTCCTCTCTGTTTATAAAGCTGGCAGGCCTGGAGCATGGGGTGGACACAGTGGAGATCTCTGATATTTGGCAAAGTCAACAGTGGTAACAGGAGGATACTTCATCATAGTCACAGTCACTGTCAGGTACCTGAGACCTTGCCAGCTTTTTCAATTTCTCCAGGCCTCGTAGCAATTTGCCAAGCTGAGAAATAGCAGTTGAATTGCAATCCTGTGCGTAATTTTATTTGTATAACACAGTGGAGGGAGTGACCTAAATGGGGCTGAAGGACACCCACAGTGATATAACCAATAATACAGTCTGAGGTGCTATCTTGCTTGACTGCTGCTGGAGAAATGTCTCTTTAGTTGCTTTTAGGAGGTCACCAGATGGCATGAAAGTCAGCAGCCTTTACCCCTGACAAACTGGGAGCCTGTTCAGTGGGGACTGTTGTTTACTTTCTGGTGTGAAAGTGTTGGCAAGAGCAGGTGTTACTTAACATAACTACCAACTCATTGTAGAATTTCTGCCTTTGTTACAGCAGAGATTCGGTTCGTGGCGTGCTGCAAAGAGAAAAATATGAAATTGTCCCTTCACCTAGGTTACAAAAAATATGATTTTACTCCACCTTTACTAAACTACCTGGCTTCAGCGTCATGTTTAGTATAGTAACGTGAAAGTGGCATTGGGCCTCTCACCAAACTCTTAAGGAATTACCGTAAGTATTTTTCTCAAAATCTTGAACTGAAACGTTTTTTTTGGGTTATCCAGGGATATTACAGTGCTAGCATCATGTTTATTCAGGCACAATGTTTATCATGTTCCCCGTCTTTCATTTGTAGGTCCAGATATTGGAGTAAACTGACTCTTTAAGCCAATTATGTAAAAAAAAATAAATCAACAGATTACTTGAGAACAACAATAATTATATTAAATCTTAGCCTTAGTTGACACCATGAGAAATACAACTTAAGAAAGTAAAGCCAGCTGCTTGAGCATACAGAAGCCAAGTGAGATGACATGGGTGAACCAAACCCTTAAACTCTTTACAGGTATAATTTGAATACATTTCTCAATTTAGTTGAAGCCTGAGGCCGACGCTGCACTACACTCGGTAATTCAGTCACAAGACACCCTCACGTGGCGGTAAGTGCAGTTCACTTGGAGCATGTCAAACAGCAGCATTGGGCTAATGGATTTCCTCTGAGTCCCTGTGGGTTGTTTCACTATCGACAGGAGAGTGGCTCAAGTCCTGCCATTCACAAACCAGGGAGCTGATAACACGAGGAAGGAAAGCAGACAGTGCCACAGTTCACCTGTCACTCCGACTCCTGTTCCAAATGGCTGCTGTTGATTTAACTGATTGGAGACAGGCCCACTTAAACAAAACAGAGTGTGGGCGTCCCGATGAGACTGCGACAGAGACAGAACATGTTGGTATGAGCGGCCTCCTGTTTACTCTAACATGGCAGACATGACCTTTCATGAGCATTTCAAATAACCGGGGGGACCTGACAGAGAAAGTTGGGCTTAGGAGAGGAAGTTCCTGCTAGTGCTGACATTACTGGCCATCTGCTTTAACTGGCCGACTGGGAGCCCGCCACAGAAGCAGGTACTTAAAACTGTGCAAGCAGCTTTCAGATTTTATTTTTAGTCATGAGGGCTTCACTAAGACATATTAAATTATGCCAGCACTTTATCATTTAAAGATGTTTCACTCAACTTTTATTGATAACCAAAGGATTTTCATACAGTAGAGGCTTCAGAAGGGCCTTTGTCAGGAAGGGCTGCATATAATGTTGGCAGCTATATGTGATTATTTTGAGTAGCCTATTTTATCAAACTATTAACAGTTTGGTTATAAAATGTCAGAGAACAGTGGACCATGCCCCAAGCACCAACCCTAAGGGGAAGTCTCTGAATTACTTGACAGTCTGCCATGCCAACCAAAGAGGGAAAAGCATTAAATTCATATTTGTGACAGCAGTGCAGCACAGATTTTCTCACATAATAGTTGTGTGGATAGGTATCAGTCCAAGAATGGCTAACAGTTATTCTAATTATCTATGAATCTCATTAAGACATAGTTTTAAATACCTCATAATTAATTTGTTAATTAAAAGTGATCTGAATATGACATCTTTAAATGATCTGTTTCGTATGACCAACAGTCAAAACCTCAACGATAGTCAGTTTATTATCACACAAGGCAAAAAGCAGACTGAAGAAAAAGCAGCAAGATCTTCACATCTGAGAATGTGGAAGCAGGAAATACTACTGCATTTGGCTTGAAGACCAACTCAACCAATTAACCTTTTATCAAAATATTTGCCGTTTAATTTTCTGCCGACTGACTATTTGATTAGTAGACTTATCGGCGCAGCTCCATCTCCAGTTGATTCTTTATTTTTAAAGATTTTTTTTCACCTTTATTTAATAGCAGATAAGTGGAAATGGAGAATAAATGAGGGGAGAGGGAGAGGAGTATGACATGCAACAGAGATCCAGTTAATGTAGTATGTGCCTTAACCATTTGGCTCTCCAGCCCTGTCTCCTAGAAATTACCTTTATATACACCTAAACTGTTTTTCCAATAATATTGTGATGGCAAATTATTCGCTACCATGTGCAGCTTTGACTGATCAATAACCTAAACCTTTTGATTAAGCTATTAGCCGCACATTTCTTTGTCGGAGAGTGGTGAAATACTGAAAATGCCAAATGATATTTAATGTTCTTGGAAACAGGCTCTGCGCTCTGCCACTGATAAATGTTGACCTGTTTTGTCAGGCTCCAGCTGACACTGATAATGTCGTCTAACTTCACTGTCTCAGTAAATTCTGTTTTCATATTTCACCGGCTCCTAAGAACAACAAGATGACAGGTTTGTAAAATGCAACAGTTAGATGTTGTGTAATGTTTGCTGTAGTTAGATTGCGAGGAAAGTAACAGATTGCAGCTTTAAGATGCTTTTTTTTTTTATCACCGCATCTGACTCACTGGAAATTTAACTGCATGCATTTTCAGTGCTGTGTTAAGCTTTTCTTTATACAGATGGGAACGGCTAACTCTCTGTGTTTTGTGTTGTGAGTGTTTCTTTTATGGCTGAGCGTAATCAGACTGCTGTCCTTCTCTGGGTTAGTAATAGCTGTGATTTCACGAGGTGCTACTGTATCAGTGTGGCTCCGTTCCAAGATGTCATATGGCCAGAGAGCATGAACCGGTTGCAGAATGAATGACTGCATATCCCATTACCCCCAGTGCTGGGTGTGCATTTTGTCTTCTCTCATTGAGCTAAACTTAAGGGTATTTCTATAAAAAAAAGAGAAGAAAATCAGAGTATCAGCATAGCAGAGGGAAATTGTGATTTCTTACCCTCAACAACACCCTGCTGATTCACGCCTCACCTTATCTTTCAATGAAAATGAAAGCTTGGTATTGTGGTTATTGCTGGTTGTGTAGCCAGCAGCAGGAATAATGTAATGACATGTTAAGATTCAGAGTGAAGAGTTCGAACCAGCATGAAAGCAGAGTGACCTCAGCCCAGCTAAGTGATGGTCTCAGCTCGGCTCCATCTGCCCATTGTGTTTGCCCTTGGCAACCCAACGTAGTTGCTGGTGTTGGTGAGTTAATGAGGACTGCGGAAAGGTTAAGTAAACAGGAGGGGCCAGCCTAACAGGAAAATTACTACTGCCATCATCACAGACCGTAGCTGAGCAGAGCTTGGGCTGCTCTCATCATTATGTCATTCATCAGCACTGATTTTAATGATGCGTGGGTAATACTGAACTCCAGACTACAGCAGCAGGCCACTAGTACATACTGGCACCCCTATCTGCTGAAATGCGTTGCATCATGATTGAAGTCTACTACTACTGTAGTGCGGTAGGTAAACAAGTGCGACCTCACTGCTCGGCCCTCTTTTGAAGAGAATAAGGTGTGTGAGGTAGAGTTGCGGGCGAAAGGGGTCGTTTTCTGTCTTGCCATCCCTCATGGTTGTGAACTGTTCCTTGGAGCTCCTCCTCAGGATGAACACGGCCTGCCGACTCCCTACATACCATGATGGATGACGGGATTGTTATTCAGCATTCCTAGGCTCCGCTCGGCTGCCAAGCTGCTGTCTCCTCCGATGGCCATTGTTCTCCGGTCGGCTGGAAGAGTCACCTTTATCCGATTGAAATAAATGAGATATACTCAAACTGAGACATTAATTACAAAGTTTATCTCCCGGCTAAAGTACACTAATAAAGGACTCTAATAAGGCATCCATCAAAGCTAGACTCTGTGGATGTGGCTAAGGGCACTGGCCAGAGGTCACTCGATTTGATGAATGACAGTGTGCATGATGCAACAAAAGATTTTACAGATCTCACCTTGTACACACCAATGGCACAAACTTTCAAATACACAATCATTATTCATGCTCTTTACAGAAATTTCTGTCTGGTTATAAAGCTCATCTGATCTGTATTAATTTCACATTATTGTGATCAGCGTTTTGTCTGTTTAGGTTCTTGCTTCTATTCATGTTTGATCAGACACGGCCCACCTAATATTCAAACCAACATTAATTTTAGACAATTCAGAGATCCAGTTGTAAACATCATGACATTGTCTAACTTCATGATTCCACCCAATCGTACAGCTGGGTGTGATCTCCTACAGTATGTTTGCTTGTCAAAGCAGAAAACCAGTACAACTGTAACTATTATTTTTGTGTGTTTGCCTGCGGACAATTGTGACAAATGTGCAGTGTGCACCGCCGGTTCTCGCTTCTCACCGCTCCAGGCGAGGCCACGGATTTGTCCCGCTGGCTCTAAGATAAACTCAAAGAAACAACCAACAGTACCAAGAGAGTAGTTTGCAAATGATTAAGCTTTGGTGTAACCTACAGTAACCCTGTAGCAATGGAAGACTCTTAAAGATTTTCGACTCTAACACTTTACTGTAAAAGTAACTTTTGTCCACATGATCCATTACTGTCAACAACTGACTTTGAGCTATGTCACCCTCAGCCACTTGTGACCAAACAAGATGGCAGGACGATTTCTCAGTTGTCTTATTTTGCTTCCTGTGTTGAACTGTTTATCCCCGCAGAGGTGCACCTACCAGAGTCCAGGGGCTAGAGTCATACCACAGTCCTACTTCCCACAAGATGATGCATTTAACACAAAGCTCGGGGTGTTTCCTCAGAGACTATGGGTGAGCCCCTGAGACATGAAATACATGTCAACTTTATGTGTCAGACTTTCACAAGTACACCACAAAGTGTTCCTTCAGACACTTGTTATTCCCTCCTCATGCAATGGATAACAGTAGCTGCGATCATGCTATGTATTCTAGATAGTCTCCAGTCATTTTCAGTGCCCCTTAAACAACAGTTTCTTTTTACTCTGGAAGAGAGCTAGGTGTATGGGTGTTCAAACGCAGGTGGAGTTCAAAGTGAGAGCACATTAACTTGTCTCTGAGGCCGTGCAAAGCTCCTCAAAAATTAAAAAAGAAAAATGTGCGGAGAACTGGTAATGACTGAAAGAATAGTGTGTCATTTTTGGTCTTTGTGGAATTATGGTTTTATGATTTCCAATAGCTCAGTGATATAAAAGCTAAGGTAAAGATTTTTTCAAAAGCAGATATATAGAAAGGACAATGAAAAGAACTCTTCTTATGCTCTACTAAGTCTTCAAGAGCCCTTTTTTCTTGTACTGCATGGACAATTTGCTTCTCTGTACAATTTTAGTGACCATATTGTGGCTTTTGGCAGCGACTCAGAATGACTGTCTGACATCTCCACTGCTGCTCTGCTCTGCTAAGATTGCACCAGCTGTCTCCCGTTTGCTTTCTAATGTCTTCTTTGTTAACATTTTTTCAGCCGTCTGATAACGGCATGACTGGAGGGCAGGCACCCCCCAGCACTGGACTACAATGGCACAGGGGATCCTTAGCAGAGATCTACTGTATGCACGAGTCAAAGAGGAACAGCTAGTGAGACAAGGAAATGCTAAATCTACTGGCGATCAGTGCATTAATAAATAGAAGTCCAGCTAATTAGCTTTAAATGGACAGAGTTTTAATTTTAAAAAGCCTGTCAGCACAAGTGCATAATTCTCATCTTGTTCTTTTGCGTCTAATGCAATAAATTGCTCCTGCGGTACGTGGAAGGACACACTGGAAAAGACAGAGAACTGTTAATAAGAAACATAAGGCAATCCTTTTAACAGGAATTAAATCAAAATGTTTCTGGTTGAACTGTGTCTTTTAATTATCAAATAGGTGTCCTCATGCATGTCATACATCATATGAACAAAAAGGCTCATTCATCAGAGAAGAAAATGACCAGCATACTCAAGTGTACTACAATATGCAAAATAGCAGATTCCCCTCATATGCAAAACAGCCCTTTTACTCCTTAAGATCTATTATTCACTTTCTTGCTTGCATATCCAATTACTAAATGAGCTTTGCCTCATTCCAACAACTCCAAAAAATCCTCATGGAAAAAATTCTATGGCAGCAATTAGTAACACCAGAGGGTAACATGGCTTGTCTTCTTGTTGCTCTCACATTGTCTCCCTTTGGTGCTATTAATCACTGAATCTGTGGACTGTGATCCGCACTGATCATCGAGTTAAATTTAAACTTGTCTCTAAGTGCAGGAGAAGCTACTCTGCGCATACACATTTTCTGAACAGGTGACTACACCCCGCATGCTTCCTGTGATAAACAGCTGCTAGCTGAAGTCTACAGATAAAATGACTATATCATAATGATCTCCCACAGTTTAGTTGCACATAATGCATGCTGTGATTGTTAGTTGCCTTGAATGGACAGTGCCATATTGTGGAGTGAAAATAATGTTACAGGAGCTTGTACCTTCCGCTCGCTGCAGCAGCAGTTCACCCCTGCAGGCTGACCAAAGCTCCGTGGTTTGCCCAGGGCAAGCTGTCTTGCTCCTGCCTCTGCGGCTCATCTGTCATTGGCCAGACCTAAAACTGCTGGATCTTTGCCTGAAGACTTTTAAAACTCTCTGGCGAGAGGTCATACATTGAATTAGAAAGCCAGTGGGGGAAATATCTCAGTGGTGGAGCAAAAGCAAGTATTAAAGTGCATTTCTGTGGCAGCAGTGCCTGAAGCATTACTTGCCCTGTCAGTCTGGACCTGGTCTGTCATGTGAAGTTGCATTTTATTTCCAGGGAAAATACATTCAAATATTACTGGGTTTGTGTTCAGTGTTTAGTTGACCTCTCAGATTTGATATTGATTTTGTTGTTTCACCAAATCTTTTTCCATATAGTGATGAATACAGTGTTAGTGTGTGTGAGTGCATGTGATTTTTAGTGGTAGAGGAAATATTTAGATTGCACAGTTAACAGTATACTGTTCAGTATTCTCATGAAACGAACAAAAGTTCTGTTCATGTATCATGCTACTCACCAAACTACATTAAACCTTCCATGCCGAACTTTTGTCTCCTCCATCTGGCAGTGACAGTAATTACACAAATGCTTCTGAGGTGTCTGACCTCAGTCCCCAACAATGGAAACTGTCTTCAATTTTTTTTTTTTTTTTTTTTTACAGTGCAATCCTGCCTTTAAGTGCTGAGTTTCTTTTCTTAATCTGAAAACAAAAACCTCTGTTTTCAAGACTTGATTGTTATTCACAGGCTGCTGCAGAGTAATTTAGGAAACAACTGAAGATGTATAACCATATAATGTAGCTATAACTAACTATTAGAACCCATGTAATAAATCAACTGAGATGTATAATCTGAGTGTGTTGTCAGGATACATACGACAAGTGAGCTAAAACTTAAATTGAAATGTATAACATGTGTGTGTTGACAGGGCACAGACTTGGAGGCTGCTCAGATTGAGTTGTGTAGACGCTGGAGACAGGTGTCTATGAGTGAGGAACATAAATCAGATAGGACTATAACTGAAAACCTTTCTTTAGCAGCATAAATCAATCAATGCGGTGGGGAAATCCTGTGTGTACCAAGAACAACCAATGGGAATTCAATGCCATCAGTGTGTAAAAATAATGAACTTGAACTGGTGCCAAATTAGGAAAATGGGACTAATTTGGAAACTCTAAGAAAAAAGAACATTAGATATTAGATGAAAAGCTCCCTAACAGATAAGATAAAGGGTTACCCTGAGGAATAAGCCCCACTAGGTGAGACTCCTCGGGGTATACTGTATATGGATGTTTGTTGGACTCCGATCAGCCAGCCAGCATCTGTTTGCTGCGTCAAGATCATCTAAACATAAATCTTAGAATCATACTCTGCCTTGTGTTGTCTCCATATTTTCACTCCTGAGTATTGTTTGACCTCTCAGAGCAAACGTAATATCTCTATTGAACTAAAGTGTAGTGTAATACCGTTTGTCTGCCTTGTCTGAATAGCTCTGTCATGACGCGCCATCCTTCCAGCTGTTGTAGTTTACTCTGTCTCCATTGCCACAGTTGTTTTTACCCATTGGCAAACCAATCATTGCAGGTTGATGCAAAACACAAAGCTACCACTGTGCCAGTGAAGACAGGCGATTTGAAACTCTGGTACACTACGGAGTAGAGAGAGATTTACCTGGCGCTGATAGACTCAATCAGCATGTGCAATCTCTGGCAATGGTTTCAATATAACTTTCATGCATGCAATAGTTCTGCACGCCATCTGCAAGATCCTTGAGCTCAACTAAATGTGGTGAATACATTTTTCCCTCACGAAACAAAACTGTTTCCATGTTTACTGATTAGTCAACTTCTTCCCTGCCTGTGCTTACATACTGTGTATCTTGGTGTGTTACCACCACCTGTGGGTCAGTGAAATAGTGTGAAGCTGTCAACAGGGCTTTGCACAGGGTCGTCTCCATACATACTGTAGGCTACCCTTGCACATGCGTGTACACAACATAAACAAAACAGAGACATACAGTACGTACTAAATAGCACCTCCACAGTGCCAGTGCAACAACATATCACAACAGAGTATACCTTAATACCACATTCTCCTGCAAGTATACAAGACAGTTGTTGCTCAGGTAAAAACTACATGAGTATTGGTGGCAAAAATAAATAAATATTGAAAGCAAACATGCACAATGCAGAAAAATGACCCTGTGTACATTATATCACTGGATCAAAGTAGAACTAACGATTTACTGTAAATTATCAAAGATATCATTTCAACAATCTGAAAAAGTGCTGAAAGAAGCTGATAACTATTCTAATGAATACAGAGGAGTAAAATAAAGGTTGTATATTTCCCACTAAGTCAGAGTAAATAAAGTAGCTTCTAATAGAAGTGTTCATTAGCCAACCCTTGGACCTAAGAACTGTACTTTAGTTCATGTGCAGAAAACTGTTATAGAGTGTGAAGCTGAAGTCTGTGTTTGGATGACTGGAAACAGAATAATAAAGTACTCTGGAAAACTAACAAGCAGCTGAAATGTGGGAGAGCACATGCCTCCTCCCCCAGCAGCATCTCTCCACTTCAAGAGTTGAAGTGTTTGCCATTCAGCTCAATAAGGTGGCCTCAACGGGGAACACCACACCAGCAACTTCAGGATGGAGAGCTGGCTTGGGGTTATGGAGGGTTTATGACTTCATTTCACTCATTGATGTGGATTTGCATAAGGCTGCATATGAGTGAAGGAGGAGATAGATTCTTTGCATTATACAAAATTAGTGTCCTTAATTTTACATTTGCCCTCAGATGATCTTCCGCTGATAGACTGTTATGCTGAGATGTGCCTTACACCAAGTAGATAGGCAGCATGAACTAAATGACACATTTGAAAGCATATTTTCACCTCATGAGAAAAATAACTTAAAAATGCAATGTGAATAAAAAATGTAGGATATTAAGTTAAAAATGACTGGAAATAGCAGCAGTGTTCAGCTCATTTGGTAGAGCACCCACCCCATGTGTTGAGGCTATAGTCCTCACTGCAGGCGACCCCGGTTTGAATCCCGCACCAAGCAGCCCTGTCCTGCATGTCATTCCCATCCTCTCTGCCTCCCATTTCCTGTCTCTCTCTCTCGACTTTCCTGTCCAATTAAGGCAAAGAGCCCCCAAAAATATACTTAAAAAAAAGATTGGAAATGTACTTAATTAGATATCATTTCAAAAACATGAAAATTTTGCCAGTGTATCTCATTATTTTGAAATATTCTTTGACCATAAGTATATCAAGTTTTTTCTTTTCTAGGGGAGAAAACAACAACAACAACAACAACAACAAACAAAACTACCAGTATAAAGCAGTACATAAAAAACCCCTCAGAAACAAGTGTGGTGACACTTCAGCAGCAGAGGAAAACAACTCAATTATAGTGACAGCTTTACATATTGTATTGTTAAATTATTCATCTTAATCAGTGAATAGTAAATATGTTTGAATAAATCATTTAGTAGTGGCTAACAATGAATAAATAAAACAACTGTAAGGTAGTAAGGTCCTCAATTATTAAAGCAGCTCCCCACTTATTATTAAGACAGCGATTGGGAGGTCGATAAAGTTCATGGTTCAAACCTTCAGCTCTGTTGACTGAACCTGAAGTTCAGCGTCTGTGCCGAAACGCCTGCAGGGAAACTTTAAACTTTAGAAATAATTTTCTCTCACTGAGTTCAAAGCCTCAGTTAGGGCTGTATAAGATGAATCCTGTGGGAACTATTGTTTTGCATAAGTTGTTATCTTGCACACTGTGGCACTGCTCTCTCATCTCCCCCTCTCTCTCTGTCTGTCTCTGTGTTTTGGGGACTATGAGATTGTTTTTGTAATATGATAATGCATTGTTTGTCTGAAACTTCATATGCGTTGTCCCTTTGCCCACATCTGGCTCAGAAAAATTATTTCTGATCTCATAAAAGAATAAATTAAAGGATGAAGAAAAAAAAAATCCCATTGATAGTCCAGAATGACTCTCACTGCCAAACTTCACCAAATGGCCTGGCTAGCTGTTAAAACTGCCAGCCTTTTTTTTTTCACGTTATAGCAGAATTCAGAGGGTGCAATCTGCACAAATCACAGCAGCATTAAAATTCAAGACAGCGGAGGAAGGGAGGTCTATAGGGCTCCAGGTAGTGCATTTATGGGGACATCCTAAAAAAAAGTATGTATGCGTATTAACCAAACATATGAGATTGTTGAACACCTGAGTGTGAAACCACAGGCTTTAATCTGCTGCTGTAACAGCCTGCTCTCTTGCATGAAGGCTTTCCACAAGATTTTAGGACCTGGCTGCTGAGATTTGCTCCCATTCAGCCATAAGAGCAGCAGTGAGGTTGGCCACTGATGTTGGGTGATAAGGCCCCGCTTGCAGTCCTTGTTCCAGTTAATCCCAGAGGTATAGGGTTAAGGTCAGGGCTGGCCCTTCCACACCAAGCGCAGAGGCCATTTCTACCTGGCTTCATTCATGGTGGGCACTGTCAAACAGGACTGGTCTCCAAACTCTGACCATGATGTAAAAGCCATGACTAAGCTAAAACCATGATTTTTTTAATCCATTATTATTGTTGTTGCTATTGTTATTGTTATTGCTATTGTTATTATTAATAATGATAATTTTGATCTACAGTATGGCCTTATAATGTAGGTTCATGTCCAAACCCTTATAGTTGCAGTGGTTTGTCTAAGTTGAGATACTGTTGTGATTCAGATGTCTCAGAAAGGAAATGTTTCTCAACATGGCCTATGGACATGGACGTCGCTCAAGTTCTTTCAAATGCAGTGCAAATATAAACCTATGATATGCAGAAAACGTAAGTTCACTAAAATAAAAGTTAGAAACAAGACAACATTTTCATGAAATTCTAACACATTGATTTTTCTACCAATTATAGAGGAAAATTGAGATGAAGTTTTGAGAAGGTGTAACCTAACAGTTTTGATTTTGATTTCAAGATATATGTCCTTGGAAAATAAATGCTTAATTTAAACCTGAGTAGCCAATAGATAGATTAATTATTCATATATTATTGGAATTGTGGAAACTATTCTTCAAGGTTGAATTGTGTGTTTTCCAGTACATAGATGCAACAAAACAAAACTGTCTGTTATATCACCTTACTGTACATGGCAGCTGGTGCTGACAACAACAAAAACACTGGAAAGGAAAGTACACTATGTTTATTTTGGATTTTTTTTTTCTTTTTGAGAATTTTTTTAAGAACAAGTAGACAAATAATCAACTTCCTGTATCGAATCAAAAGTTGCATGCTGTGGCTGCAACATCAGCAGGTCAGCATCTCAGTTTCTACTTTGAAGTGTGGAGCTGTCATTAAATGCAAGTTTAGTTAAATAAAAGTCTGGATTTAGCTTTCACTGAACAGTGGGAGGTGGAGGATGAAAGGACAAAATGTGGAAAGAAGGAGAAAGTGAGGATGACATGCAGAAATGGTCCTCAGTCCGACTTACTGTATAAACCCAGGATGCTGTGGTTAAATGGAGTCTGCCTCAGCCCCCGTGGCCAGCCGGACGCCACGTTAGCAGCTTCTCTTACATTTGATGAGTCATATTGAGAATGACTTTTTGACATGAGAAATAGTTTGTGGCAAAATTCAAATGGGATCACAATCATGAGGAAGTAGTTCTGAAGATGTTGACAAGACAAATGTTTGTTCATTGGGTTGTAATAATCTGTAATCAGAGCACAGCAAATGTGTTTTCCATCAGACTGTTTTGTAGTGCTGATAGATTTGAAAAATTGCCTTAGGACTGTGATCAAACACTGGATTCACATCATCTCAAACAGACAGTATTAGAACATTTTGTAAACAGAGTTTATCTGTAATCGCTGTCTTTTTTTCTGACATAGTAAAGAGAAAAAGACACCATCGTACCTTTTTTTTTTTCTTTGAGTAAAGGTTGGCATTAGAGTGAAGATGAGTCGGTCCTGTGTTTTATACAAATACTGTTGACTTTGGAAATCAGACCTTTGGGAGTAAGTAGTTCCTCAAATAGCTGTAGAGACGGACAGCGTTTCCCCAGAGTGAAGGTGTGTCCTACTTTGCACAGGCGTAAAAGCATCCTTTTAAGTCTTTTGTTGTGCAATGCAGTATGTGCATTGGAGAGTTACCGGTGCATGGCTGGCCGAAGTGCTGGTCTAGGAATTTCTTTCAAATGAAAACAAACGAAGCAAAAGTTATAAAACAGTCCTTATGTAATTTGTTGGGTTTACACTAGAGGACATACACAATATGAGGCATTTAGTTTCAACAACACACTGAGTTAATTCACATGACTGCATTGGCATCAAACATAATTATGTTTGATATGTTTCACATATAATTGAATAATTAATCTCATTAACTAACAAACTTTATGTATCTTTCATTAAAAATATACTAAATGGTATGGAGATGAATATGTGATTTTGAGTACATAGGTGAAAAAACAGTTATCCTTAAATTAGGGATGCAAAAATCAAACCGATAGAATAGATACTAGATCTGAGTACTTGCCGATAGATACCGAGCACCGATGCCGATCCTTCTACTGTAACAAAAAATACAGTAAAGATCCTTAAATCTACAGAGAGACATTTTGGTTCAACATTGAACCACAGCTGATGTGTACACTTATTGCCTAGTGCTCATTAATAACGCAGTTGATAATCAAAAATCCCCAAGTTAAACAAGTGCTTAAAAATGTCAATCATACTGTAAGTACCATGAGCACAAAACAAATGAAAAACTTTGTCAATTAACATTTTTTGCAAACGTATGAACCATTTCAATTTATGTTGATAAAATGTAACCAGGCAGCAATAGGCTTCATTGTAAATGTATTTGGTTTTTCAAGTTTTAAGTAGTATATTTGCAGTATAAAAATGCAACTTACTGTATATAGTGTTGATATGCAGTAGGACACACATTTTATTCAAAACGTTATCAGCAACATAGAAATTGTCAGAATGTTTTTCTTTTGCTACCAAAAAAGCAAAATACTGTAGTGTTATAGATGTGGCCTTATGCACATCTGGTGCACAAAACCTGAAAAACATCCTTTTTACAGTCAATTAACATTTTTTAAAGCAAAGTAAGTGAATATTTGTGTTAATATAAGTTTAAATGTTAATCTTCAGGCAGCAATAGGCTTCATTGTAAATGTATTTGGTTTTTCAAGTTTCAAGTAGTATATTGGCAGTCTAAAAATTTAACTTACTGTATATAGTGTTGATATGCTACAGTAGGACACACATTATTATTGAAAACGTTATCAGCAACATAGAAATTGTCAGAATGTTTTTCTTTTGCTACCAAAAAAGCAAAATAGTGTTATAGATGTGGCCTTATGCACATCTGGTGCACTGTTGTATAAACCTGACAGTGAACATCCTCTTTTACAGCCTTTTTTTTTTTTTTATGTATGTACATGAACATTTTAATTAATCCAAGTGTTTTACTCTGAAATCCCTAGACTCCCACACATGGCAGTCGCTATGTGCAGTCAGACTTTCTGTCTGAGGGCTGTGATGTTTTCTTTCTTCTTTTTTTGAGTGTTTATATTCCAGCACTTTATGCTAATACGTTTAAATGGTGGTCAAATTGCTCCCCAACCTACCTGGTGTCCCATCTATCAATCAAGAAATGTCAGCTGTGTCGTGCAGAAGCTGAAGAGGGGCAAACAATAATGTTGCAATAAACGGAGGTACAGTAATCTGTAAAATCTCAAATATAGCTTTGCTTGAATCACTGAGCCCATACAAACTAATCATCACTACAACTTCCTTCTTACCCCCAATTAAAGGTTCAGTCCTCCAGGATAACAACACTCAATCCTACGTGATAATTGAGGTGATCCAGAAAATGCGCAGTAACATTGAGATCATAGTAACAGTGGGCATATATATTGTAAGAAATAATCATCAGTGTAACCGTGTTTAACACTTGTGAATTTGAATATTTCTTGGAAAGCTTAAAAAGATCAGCGAGGCTGAATGAATAAAGAAGAATTTTAGGTAGTAATTGTATTTAGTGAAAGACAGAATAAAGGCAGAGTGTTTTATTTAATTTTCATCTGTTTCCGTAATTATGAGCATCATATTCTTAGTGTTTAACAGCATGGCTTTATGGTCTGTTGATTGACATACTATATATTACTCTCTATATGCAGACTCTTAAAAAATCCAAAACATTAAAGAGGCAGACACTATGGATGAGCAAAAGGACCAGGAGCAGGTGACGAACCAATGAAGACTGGGGCAAGACAGTCTTACTGTACATGCAGGGGAAGCAGGGTGGTCAGAGGCTGCATTCAAAGACCACTTGCATCAGAATGGCGTGACCAGGTCGGCCCAAACAAATACAGTGTCATCACTGAATCATACAGTGTAAATGGGAAACTACATAAAAACAGGGAGCATTTAAAAAAGAGAACACACAGGGCAAAGGCTGTAAAATATAACAGTAAAATCAGGAACAGTTGAAACATTAAGTCCATACAAAGTCATCTCCAATAAAGGGCCAATACAGCAAAACAATTGATTTCAAAGGTAAAATTCATAACATAAATTTGACAGTCAATGATTAATACATGTATTGATTGTATAAAATATTCACATTTTACAGTTTATTGAATTACTTTTTTTTTTTTTTTTTTTTTAATATGTGCCACATCCTAAATCTTTCTCCTAAAGCTGTTACTTCACTTAAATGGCTCTTACTTTAGAGACTTCAAATGAATTTTGCATATTGAAGCTGAGAGTTGATCTGCTGTTCAGCCCAAGTGCTGAAAGTTAAATTTAGTATTGCCACATTATTAAAAATAGATGCAAAACGAGGCAGCGGGCAGTCAGTGGCAGTGTTTCGGCAAAAAGCAGAAGAGTTGAACTTTACCTTGTGTCATTTATTTATATGGCAACACGGACCTCTTTGTGGGCTCACCATTTGCAGTGAGAAGAGAGTACATTACATTAATCTGACTAATGAGCTATCACATTGAATAAATAAATCTACAAGAACAATAATGTATTTTAATAAGAAATGCTAAAGGCCACTCAGATGAAAAATTACCTCTCAAAAGTCTTAGCCTATGGAATAAATCTGACTTCCCTGTTTTGTTGACACGTGGGGGCCACGTGAAGTTGATTTTAATAATTGATCACCAGAAAGTGCTGGGAGAGAGCTTTGCTGATAAGCAAAAGAATAGGTTTTTGTGTTTGAATCACACCATCCTATCGATCCTTTTTGAATAACGCTTAGTGGAAGAGTCACAGACTTAGGGATTATTTATAGATCCTTCTTGACCTTAGCATTTCCCTGGGAGATTGTGTTTAAGGCTATGAAATTGACTGCCAAATCTGCACACATACAATGGATAAATCTAAAGTGACAGCAATAATCAGAGTAGAGAGATTAGCAGTTCTCTGCTTTTTTTCTTTTTCTTTTTCTTTGTTTATTTCACAAAGACATACATCATCATCAGCAACAACTAACGTAGAGCAGCTTCACCTGCAGGGTGTTTGCTTTTACATTGTATGTTTGTGCAGCACCGTTCTCATTTGTCACCTCTGATCCATCAAGAGCCACTTGCTTAAAACAGGGACCGCACTGGAATATTTTGCAGATAGATTTTGCATTAGTATTAAAGCTGATTCCTTTTGAATCAAAGTTTAAATTGATGTTAGGACCATCGCTGCATTCTGATTGTCTGTGGTTAAAGATATTTTTTAAACATTTTTCGCTGCAGAATACCAATCTGCAGCCTGGAGGCATTTTAGAGGCTTTGTAAAAGCTAAAATAATTTATAAAATAAAAATGTATTAGCTTTTAGCGTCCTAACATGGAATCCTAAATATTCATCTACTGTATCTGGTCCACAAAGAAACTTATCTTCTCATTATTTGTTCATTTCTTTGCTTGTCTCACTTGTCTGTTTGTCCAGTCTGCTGATTTTTGGGTCAAAGTGAAGATGCCCAGAAACAAAACAGTTTAAAGATTTGTTTTATAGAATGGATTCTATGCTGTGCCAAACTACACAACTGGTTGAGAGAGAAATCAAATGGAAATGGAAATTTGAGTAGCTTAAAGATGAAGCTCATTTTCCCCACAAGAGCTTATGAGTGTTTCTGCAAAAATGCGTGATTGCCATTTTTCTCTGCATCTGTACCGCTGGCTGATGTTCACAGCTTCCTTGTGTTATACATTGTTTATACTTTTACTGTGCCTGATGTCTGAAGTGTCTACAGCATCTATTCAGTATGACACAAACACATTTTAATGCCATGAGTCATACGCTTTACTGTAATAACTTTATCAACATGGAAATCAAGTAGGGCAGCAAGCTGGACTTACAGTATGTGTGCGTTATAGGTTGTTAAACATGTCAGAGTTTCTCTCTTTCGCTCTGTCCTGCTTATTTAGTTTTTAGGAATCACAACATTATATTTGTTTCTCATTAAGTACTTTCCTTCGTGGTTAAAAATACATATATAAGAGCATAAATGTAATAACTGTGTTGCTTGTCAAATAATTTTTCTATTGTAATTCTTTACACAATTCAATGCTAATTGTGCCTTTATTTGATATTAAGTAGTGTAACATGACACAAGAGGAGATTGTAGGGTGCAGCATGTAACCAAGGTCCTGCAGGGTTTTTAATGTTTCTGCTCAGTTCCGTCTCTCTCTCTTCACAATGGGACTTAAGTTGCAGTTATAACAATGACACATTTACCATTGCTAATAGAGCATTATATTTCCCCACAGTGGGTCACAGAATTAAACACATGCTTCTCATAAATGCCTGTGGCTTTTCTCAAATTAAATGACAACTAGTAGATTAGTGGTCAGCTACATGCTAAACTTTACTCAGTCTGAAACCACTCCCTATTCTATAGTGCACTAGATGTATGTTGAGTGAATTTATCCACTCTGCAGGTGGCAGTGATGATGGTGGCAGTTCAATTTTAAACAGCCTTTTGATGGCTTCATATACATGATATGATGCTAAATGACTGAGAATAAAGCAAACCGGTCACAGACAAGTAAAAAAAAGGGTCTCTGGAACTTAGGGCAGGATGGAGAAATAAGACTCAATAGTGACACGGCGGCCGTTGCGGCCGTTAGGGTAAAGCCAGCACGGAAACGAGCATGAACTCTTCACAGCAGTGCAGCTGATTAAACCACTTACCGCTAGTACTGTGGGTCTACACTTCTCTGAAAACGTCGGAGCAAACTTACCAACAGGCGTTATTTGGATAAACTTAACACAGATTTTGGATTTAAATTGTGACTTTCTCACATGAAAAAAATAACTGAATAAAGTGACGTTATTTCTTTACTTGCTGTTCACTGTTTACTGTGAGACCTCCACACATGCCTCTGCGGTATAAAGTTGATAAACTACAACTGCGAACAGCATCATGTCAAGCGACAAAGTAAACTAACAATGTTTATTTTAGTGGAACTTTAGTATATTTGACAGTTATCCAAACATTAGTTTGGGTCCACCACGCTTGTCTTCTTCCCATATCCAAGTCAAAAGCCGTCAAGGACGTGCATTCAGTGTCATCTGACATCATGTCCACAGGACTGTGTGGTAAATTTGGACCACGAAAGCGCACAGCGCATTGTGCAGCACACAGCCTGTTCAAGGCATCACCCATTAGCATTAAAAAACTTAAAATGCATGTGAATTTTTTCACAAATCCTACCCCAAGCTCCTTTAACAGCTTGGTAACTTTGACAACTACAGATGTGATGGCAGAAAAAAAATGTGCTACTTTAAAAAGAGAGATATTCAGGTCTTTTCTTAATACGAAGCAGGTCTAGGTGCTATTTAAGTACTGTGAAAGTATCAAAGTGCTGAATTCACAGAAGTTCACACAGCCTTTGTTCAGAAACTGTGCCTTAAAACAGGCTGTCAGGATATCAGTACATTTATAAAACAGTCACTACCCGCAGCTTTGCCCCCAGCACAGCCCACTCTCACCCACTGTCCAACCCTGCAAATTTTGGTTTCTCCAAGTATTTACCTAAAACCTGCTTTTTATCCGATCCCTGTACTGCACCACTTGTCTCTAAACAGACAACTACTCATGAGCTCAGTGCTCTGACCTCAGCTGTTTTCTGTCTTATGGACGAAGTAGGAGAATTGTATTAATCCATAAATGTAGTCTTTCAGTTTGTTACACACATCCAAATTGAAGATAAAGAAATGTATGTCTTCACAGGACAGGAAAGGTGTGACAAATAAAGCTTGAATCTGTAAAACAGCATAGCCTTCATCTCTTGCCGCACTGACTATTGCAACTTCCTCCTCACTGGCATCACCTCCCATTCCCCCCGTAGACTCCAAATGGTCCAAAACCGACTTTCAAAGCTCTCCTCCACCTGCCAAAAAAGTCTACAACATTAAAATTGTACATCTATGTTTATTTATATAACCTAAATAGCAAACAGTCTTTTTGCATCTTTTTTTATATATACAACACAACATCTATGTTCATCTTATTGAACAAAGTTTTGCAGTTCTAATTCTTCTGAAACTTTTTCAATTTTCAGAAACATGTGACATATGAAATAGAACATTATTGTGTGAAATATATATAAATACTTTTGATAATGTTCTGTACATCATGTAGCTTCACTTTCAAAGCAAAATGTGGCCTTCAACGGTGATCACAAAGACATCTCTTAAATGCTTGTTTGTGCTGCATCAAAGATCTTGCGCTTTTCTTTAAACTTTGAAAAAACAACTTTTAACTCCTCTTCAGTGGTTCATAACAAAAAGTAACTTTGAAGGTACAGTTCCTTCTGTGGTTTAGTCGGAGGCAAAGTAGTTCCTCTATTCAAAACTTTTCAACACAACTGACTGAGGCAACAAAGTCAAATAATGTTGTGGCAGACACGGAGCTGATGAAAGTGATGAAAGAATGAGACGGAGGCTGAGAGGTGGATGCCAGCTAACGGGATAGTTGTCGCTACGAAACAGCTGCTGATCTGTAATGACACTGATATATTCACAAGATAATCCATGTATATCCATGTGTGTAGATTCTTCTTCTCGGTATGCAGAATCAATACAAAGTAGCTACCAAATACTGATCTACGTGAGAAAATCTTGCAGCTGTACATTTTGTTGGCGTTCAGATGAATATTAATGAATCACCCATTGGCTGTGTGCATCAACCAGGGCGTGTGTGAGCGGCGTGAATGTTAATATGCAGTTGTGGGGACCAAGTATTAGCAGTGGATTACAGGTGACTAGCAGGCTTTTGAATCTCTTTCCTGTGATACCCTTTGAATGCGTTCACTCCCTTTGAAGTGATGTCAGTTTTAAAATATCTCACCCCTTTTATGTTTAACCATGGGTGTTTGCGTTCAAGGATTCTTTTTTTTTTTTCTTCTTCTTTTTTAGAGGGAGGAGATGAAAGCATCACAACAGTCAGCATCCATCAAAGAGCAAAAAACTCTGGGAAAAGTCCCGCACATAACGAAGCATGACTTGTTAAAACACAACATGAGGCTGTTGTTGTGTCTGCGCTGGGTGATTAGGGTGCAGCAGCGGGTTAAAGAGTTGAATGACAGGCGGATCCTGACAGAGCTCGCTCACCGCTCCGTCACTGAATTTGATCAACTGATTGTGTGTTTCGCAGCAGTAATGAGCTTTACAGTATGTGCGTAATGTGCCAGGAGCTGATTCGTATGCTGGATGAGTTAGCTAATTGTTCACAGTGCACATTCCCCGAGTCCCATGGCTCCTCTGATTTGGATTCATTTAGCCTTTATTTTACCTCATTATACCGGCCTGTGTTATTGCCAGGTTCTATGTGAGGTATTTTGCATTGTTGAAATTGACTCTCGTAATTTAATTTAAAAAAAAATCTACTGTAGTACCCTGCACCTCTTAAATATGAAGCAGAGCGGGAAGGTTCACGTTTACAGTAAAGTAAAAGGTTAAATATATTTGAGTGTGAAGATGAACTCAATATACTTGATGAAATATATCACCCTCTTGTCATTTTGTGTTATTGCTCTCAACAGCCAGCTGCAACAGTATTAATAATTCCTTACGTATCAACAAAAAACAAAACCCCCCAAGCTGAACTTGGCAACGGCCTGTGCTTCCTTCAACCTCATACACAAATCAGACGTGAGGAGCAGTCGTGTGGGGGGTACAGTATAAGCATTTGTATTTCAAGGAGTAAAAGGTGGCTCACAGCTAAGAGCGCTAAGGCCAGGAAGAGGATGTGGAGCTGCAGTTCAGTAGGTCTGAAAGCCAAGGGGATGAAAATACTCTCTGATGCTGATCTTGTTGTTGCTCTGGATCCCAAACAGCTGCACAGAGACCTGACAAAACCAGGTATTTACTCTGGCCTACCAGTGGCAGTCTCTTCTGTGTCCAAAGCAAACAGTACTCTATGCAGAGCCCTGATCTTCCTGGAAAACACACTGTCACCTGTGTGTTTTGTGTCAAGCAAAAAATGTCCTCAAAGGCCAATTTTTGTCGGCAATCAAAGCTCCGGCAGCCTGCACTGCCGTATTAGCAGCATGGTTAAACCTCATGTGTAATATTTGCATATAGATTTGCGAGAAAGGAAACTCCTGAGTAGTGATTCAAGACTGCAGGGGGGGTTTCCACTGTGGCAGCCCACAGGAACATTCAGGAACACTCTCCGTGAAGATTTCCCTGACTTTTCCACATTAATAATCATATTTGATTCATCTCTCTCATTACGCTCGATATATAGCTGCGTGACTGAAAGTGTATGCATGTGTGTTCCTTCTTTGCAGTTTGGCAGCTAGCGTTGTGTGGGCAATGCCCCCCTGAGGGCAGTACCCCACAAAGCAAGTAATGGTGCTAAACATCCAGATAGAGGACTGATTTAGACTGAGAGGCGTTATGAGGTGTCAGCAGTGTTGTGACATATATTAGGCCGCTTTCTCTCTTTATTTCCTTTATGATCATCATCTCTCCTGTGTTCATCACCTCCTCCGGCAAGTGCCACAGCCAACATTCACATTTTATTATTATTGCTAGTGGTAAGAGCAGCTGGATTGTTGTTGTCATAGGCGTTCTTCTATCAGAATTGACAAAATATGTCTGTACTACTAAAAGTCAATTGGAAACCCATTAAATGTATGATTAAAAGTTCCTATCGTGTGCAATTCTGATTAAATAAACTAAAATCACATTTTTTCCTAATTTAACTTCCTGTGTGAGTGATGGTGTTTTGACATCACATGATATGTCAACTTTGGATTCCCAAAAAGGTGTGGAATAAGAATCTCATATTTGATGTCTGCACAAGTACAGAGAATATGCAAACCCATTTGTTTTCAAATGCATCTCCTATAACTATCCTTTATCCTTGAGACCTAAAGCAGCTTTTAGCTCCATTTAGATCATCATATTCACTTAGACATATTCAACACCCTTTCTTTATTGCACCATTATAATTTCCCAAGAAACTAGGAGACATGCTTTTAAATTTAAAGCTCCATCACAGTGGAATAATTTACCAGAGTCACTCAGATCTATTACTACCTTTCATGAGTAGAGGACCTCTTCAAGTGCTCATCTTGACTGCAGTTATGTTACTTTGTTTTGCAGTGTTCATTTATCCTGTTTCCACTTCGTTTGATGAAAGTCAGATATTTAACAGAGAGTGTGTTATTGACTTATAATTGAAAGTACAAAAGAACATTTAGCAAAACATTTCTAAGTACAATTTTGAAGTAGTTGAGTATTTAAAAAAGTAATCATCCGCTAAATTTCTGACATTTCATTAAGTAATAACACATTTGTTACAGTACAGCTCAGGTAAAGTTTGCTTGGCTGTTTAAGTTTTAAAAAACCCAGTATGATACTGTGTATTGAAATACGTGTTTACATTTTAAAATACTGTAAATTTCAATTGACTGTACAATGCATGTTTAAACACATATCACTTAAGCAAAACAACTGCACCTACCTGGATCCAGTACAAGCTGTAATCACAACACTATCACCTTACTTGATATAAAAGGGTTTTTTACTTACACAGGTACATATAGGCAATTTTAGGATTTATTTGGAGCTTAGGTTCTGGCCGTTTGACAAATATAATCCCAATAGTTACTCTCCTCTTACCTCTGTTTTGGCCTCAACAACTTCCGAGGGAAACATCTGGCTCTTTAGCTGATCATTTTTCCACTATAGATCTGCTGGGCTGATAGCAAAGCAGACTGGTTTTGAGATGTTTTATTTTATTTTATTTTATTTATTTACGAATTTTTTTGATTTCTTTTGTTTGAAACAAAACAAATATCTTAAATGTTACTCGCATTGCACATTTGCGCCATTGTGTACACACATAATTACTGCCACTCTATGTCAAGGATCCAAATACCTCTTCCATCACAGTGAACAAGTATGAAAACAATATTATTTATTTAGCATAGTGTGTGTGTGTGTGTGCGTGTGTGTGTCTAACAGTTTCTAAAAGTACACAAGCAATTGAAGCAGTGAGGGAAAGACATCTTCTTTATCGGAGGTGAGAGGTGCAGAGAGAGATAAGCAAACATTGTGAGATGTGATCACATTAGTTGGTTTGCTCACTTGAAGGTGCAGACACGGTGTGCGGTACAGCTATACAGATGCAATAAGCTGCTGTGAATATGTGTGAGCCTGTCAGTCAGTCGGACCGGTTTGCATGGCGTGAGCTTGACTGACGTGGAGTCTTTGATGTGCTGCGAGATCTGAGACTGGGATCTGCAGCATGTCAGAGCTGACATTATGTGAGACTTCATGAGGAGATTTGGCGTATACGATATAATGTTCCCGCTTGAATTACATGCACCATCATATCCGCATGTTTCCTCTGTCCTCATATTCTCATCTTACTCACAAAACAAATTGACTCATTCCCATTAGAATAAGCTCCAGACATTACCTTTGAATTGAAAGTACAATGTATGCTAATGGTGTTGGAACTGTGGTCGTGGCGTATCCCCACAGTAGTTACAGAGGTGTCTTAGCTGTTTCTGAGAGATGTGGAAAAGCCATTACAACTTAAACTGTGTAAATTGCTGCAAGCAAATATGACCACACTAAGTCATGTGGGTGGTACATGAACAACAAAGTCAACCTCGCCTGAAAAACCGCTCTGCATATAAATTTGTGTGTATACTTGCTGCTGCATTTCATTGTTCATTTGTTTACACTCCGTGCAGGTGGGGGCGCATCAAGATTAAAGACGTAACTTTGACCTATGGAAGCTGGAAACAGCAGTGGCAGGAAAATCAGAGAACAAGAGCAACAGGGGCCGCAGTGAGAAAGCTACAAATGTGGTCGAGTAAACGAGGATTTAGAAACTGTGTGATTGATCATGAAGGTGCAGATATTCCTCTAACAAGCTGAGCAAGCGGAGCCTCCGTAGGATTCCTTTTGAAAATGTTAACCAACAGTTGTTAACCCACAGATAATAATGAAGGCAGCTCAGGCAGTGCAGAGAAACTAATTCTTGACAGTCTCACATTGGGAGTTGGTTAACATAGTTGTTTGTCGAAGTCTGTGCAAAGGGAAAACAGAAGTCACCAGTTCTGCTTATATAACCTGAAAGGGTCAGGTCTGCAGCAATTAACAGTATATAGCCTACTGTTTAACTCAAATGGTCTGGAGTTTGAAAAGATTTCAGATTATGACTTGCAATATGTTTACTTAAAGTCAGCGGAATGTTTTTGTTAATGTAAGTCCTAAATAGTCCAATTTTCCGTCAGCAATCATGTGTTTCGGCCGAAACACGGGTCTCTCAGTCGCTCTGCTCTGCTGTAAACCCAGGAGAAAATTTCCTTGTGGGATACAAGCGTTATCCAATGAGGAGAGAGAACGGCATGAAGGGCTGTGTGTGCAGCCAAGGGATGCGCGTGAATGTGGTGACGTAGGGACGAGGACCAATAGATGCCTGACGAGGGCGGATGCGGCTAACTCATGGTGTGTTCAAGGAAACTTGTAGCTTGTGTTTTTCCGACCTGTGAAGTCATACCAGTTCGATCTGGTACGAGTTCACGGGTCGGAAATTACGAGAGGCCGTTATAGTGCACTTTCACAGGCAACAGGTTGGAAAAACACGAGTTACGGGTTGCCTGGAACGCTACAAAGTTGTGACTTGAAGCCGTAACTTAGGGTTTCAAAAGCCTGCCTTGAACGCAGCATTAGCCAAAACGACCGGATCGCTGACTTCTGCTTTAAATTATTGATTAATCTGATATATATTTGACTAACAGAAAGTGCACAGTTTCACTTGCAATAACAGTGATCGGGTACTGCAGCAGATTCTCTCATTTGAGATCAAGCAACCATAAGATTTTTTGCCATTGTTCTTTGAAAAGTGATTTGATCCATTAATCTAACCGATTAATCGTTTTACAGCCCTGACAGCCTGCCTGGCAGCAGTCAAAAGAAATTACTTTTGAACGTTTTTGATTGAGCCTCACCCCTTCTAACCAATCAAAAAATGCCAACAGAGGTGGGAGCACCAACTTGATTGTAACCATAGACTTTTCCCATCTTCAGTCACGTGCTGTTCCTGCCTAACCCTCACCACAATGAAAGATGCAGACTGGTGGAAAGCGGACAAACGTAACTCCACAATACAGTAATGTCTCTCAACAGGGCTCTTTCCCTATTAAATGATCAATGGAGGATTTACAGTGACCTCACAGTAGGAAACCTTTCTACAGAGCCCCATTTAGAATAAAAACAGTGGGGGAGTGTGATTTGCCGTTTGGTCCGTCCATCCTCCACCTGACTGATGATTGGCTGACAGAACATGGAGCTGCTTTATACTGCCCACTAATAACTGTCAGTTCACTGAGAAACAGAGATGAGATCTGTCCAAAAGTCTCTAGATATGTCAGGAAGTGCTTTAATGAGGGAAAAAGTAGGTAAAGGGTTTAAAAAGTCATTAAATCTAGTGGAGATTACTAAATTACCAATATCACTCACAAGAAAATCTTCTTACTATTGATCACTGCCCTTATGATTCTTGCCGTTCACAATGTGACAGCCTTTGAGCAATGTAGTTTATAATTTAGATTTTCCATCTTTATATTTATAATTTTAAAATTCTACCAAAAATTAAATTTAAATTTTGTTTATATGATTGGAGAGGCACGCGATAGTCGTTTTCTTTCGGAGTCCCAAGCCGACTCTAGAATCGTCACTGATCAAACCTTCACCATGGTTTATTTAGTATGAGCAAGATTGTCTCCTGTAATTTCCGTCGTTCTGTTGAAAAAGGACATCCCACCCTGTGATGTTAGTGTATGGACTGAGTGAAGCAGTGGTTAGATCACAGAACGAGGGGCCAATGAGCCTGTCTATATGTAGTTGTCATGTCCTGTTTGTCCACAGATATTCTCAGCAGATCTACTGTAGAAGCAGCAAGTCCAACAAAGGACCTTTTTTTCCTTTGCCCCTCTACTTCTAGATATGCTCTCCCTTTGATCACATGGGTTTCTGCTGGTTTCATCCCACGTTCTACAAACACATAATCACAGGGAGTGATACAAATGCGCATGTGGACCCCAGCAAGCCTCACAGTCACTGAGGCTAATTGGAATCCAAATATAGAATAATAAACCTGCGCTTTGCCCACACTACTGGTCGTCATGGTTATACGTCCTCAGGGACAAGTTTGAATACTGACACCAGTCATACTCATAGCGGCGCTGTTTTGTTTTTTTCTGTTTTTTCCCCCCTCCTCAGTCTTCTTCTTCTCCTTTTTACTGTGTTTGAGTGTGTGTTTCTGGCCTGTCAGTGTGGCACATCAGTAGTCGTAACAGGCAGTCCCAGTGGAGGGCAGACTGACAGGTAGGTAATGATCAAAGAGGCCGTTTTCTGTGTTTCATGTTGGGCTCAGAGACAGACACATCTGTACTGCTGGTGCCTCTGCTTTTTAATGGGCTCGGCTTGCACACGCATTCATGTGCCAGCGTGTGTACGAGCGCCAGCGCAAACTTGAGTCGTTTTGAGACTCCTCACATTAGCAGCTCCTAACACATTTCTCAGATTGAGCCTTGCTCTCCACCTGTGCCACATTCCCTCTCTTCCAATAAATCGCTGAACTCTTGCCGCCTGCACACCAACTCTCAGTCATCTCAAACTGTCATCTGAACTGTATCGCACATCCATAAAATATTAACCTGAAGGGGAAACACAGGCAAAGCCACCCAGCCTGTCTCCAATTTGACCATCCCTCCCTCCTTCCCTCCCTCCCCCTGTAAGCGGGACTATCTTTCTGACTCAGGTGCCAGGCCACTCACAGATATCTTACCCTCAATCTTGTGTCCACAGTTGCCAGCGGCTGTGTAGACGGGTTTGTACTCTGCTCTGCTCTGTTCAGCCTGCCAGTCCATGTTTAATCAATTGGAGCAATTCAGATTGTATTTGAGAGAGGCCAAATCTCATCTCAGGTTGGTTGTTGTTGGAAATGAAGTGTATCCTTGAGGATGGGTGTAAAAACAGCTTCACTTTATCTGGAAGATTAAAACTTCAGGGTCATGGTAATCTGTCTTAATGAAACTGTCAAGTAATCCGAGAATCTGTAAACTGTGTGTGTCACACCGGTGCTTTGGGCACTCACGTGTGTGTACTGTATGCATGACTGAGTTTCTACATTGTTTTTAAATGACTGATTTGCAGACTAGAGGGTTATGTGTTTGCTATGAGAGGTAAATTAACTAGCAGTTAACCAATGTCAAGGTTATTACATAGCCAATCATATAAAACTACTCCAAGCAGGTAGGAGAAGCGTGAAGAGCTGATTTAATCATCCATAAGAGCCAGTCCTTTATTCCGTCTTAAATTTGATCTCTTAGCCCTTTTAATTTTTGCAAGAGCATTTTTTTCCCATTTCGTTTGTACAGGAGGATTTTTTTTCTTTGCCTGGCTCACACTTTTTGTACCACTGTCCTTGGAAGGTCTGGCAAGACTCAGGCCTTTTCTTAAAACACCCATCATTTAAAATAGTCTTGATTCACTCAAACATCTCCCTGTAGCCTTCTATTACAAGTGATTAGACAATAGCACTATCCTGTATTTTCTTCTCATTGATCTTTGCCGCTAACCCGCACCCACTACCATTTAGTTGCAAAAAAAATAAAATAAAATGCTGACTGGAACCTGATTTAATTCTGTATACTACAACATGGGCTAGTTTATCCCATACGAAATTTGTTTAACTGTCTACTAGAATGTGATATTGAAAATATATAACAACAAAGTAAAAGTAAATATGATGCAACAAAATATTCCCTAGCCTATTTGTCTGCAACATTTATAAACAATACCCGAAATTCAGCTGCACAGGCAGAATTTGATCTTTTACACTTCCCATGAATGTTATTTTTTCTGCACTGTGTATTTGAGCACCTTCAAGTTTTAAGAGTTAAAGGTCTGAATGTAACTGTGTGTGTCTGTGAAAGACTAAGGCTGTGTTACTTGCAACATGGGAAGCAAATCCTGAAAAATGGTTTTGGGTTATTTCAACTTCAAGTCATAATTCTGAAATTATGAGATTTCCACTGTTCCCTGAGGCCGCCTTTGGTGGACCGAGCTCCAAATCAGCTGCTGATGCACATGTCTTACAGAGTGAACAGAGACCAGACCACATTTGCTGCTGCAAATGTTTTCTGTTTTATATCATTGTAAACTGATGATCCGTGAGTTCTGGACAGCTGCTCAGACAAAATAGGACATTTGAAGTAATCTCCACGGACTCCTTGGATTTTACTGTCATTTCGAACAAATGCTTGGCCAGTTAAATTGAATCAACAATGACAATAATCATTAATTTGCAGCCCTACTTCAGGCTTACAGCTTTTCTGAGCTGACAAGATGTTGGAGGATGAATAATGTTGGAGAGTTTTGAACGCGGCTGCTTCAAAATGGTTTATCCTCGCCGGTTGTGACTAAGTAAGAGGTGTTTGTCACATTATATGCATCTATATTCTTCTTTACATTTACAGAAATCTGCATGAGGACTGTTGCCAAATGCAACGCATCTTGTCCATGTCAACAAACATCAGTAAACTCAAGGCCAACACTTTTTTGCACACCCAAGGCTGACAGCTGATCCCTCGGAAAACCAACAGAATCTCTGAAAGGCTGGGGAGGGGATGCATAGCTGGCAAGCATGGAAAGCCTGAAATGATTGATAGCCATTTGTTTTGCCTGCTTAATACAACATAAACTCTCCAGCGATTCATCACCAGAGTGAGAGTTTTTCACGGTGCCTCTGCAAAACCCACTAAAAATAATTCATTTTCTGCAAGCCACGATCCAGGCGCTAATGTTAAATATTCATGCGGGTCCAGTCTAAATGATGTGGCCATTGGCACGCAGTTAGAGCACACTCTGTGGAAGGAAGGAAATGTCAAGCTGTGAATAAATGAAAGCAGTGAAGCCGTATATTACCCTGCCATTGTGAATTTACTATAGTTGCCATTTTGTACGGCCACTTCAAATGGATCTCTTTTATAATCAATACACTCAGTAAAACATCCAGCATATTGCAGCGCTGGCAATAATCTGGAGCTGTGTTTACTCATCCTTTATTCAGTCTTTGTATTTGTTGCCTAATGTGTACCTCATGAATGCTAACACAGGGCTTTGTGCTGTTTCCCTCGTAATGTTCCACACGTTCAGTGAAAAAAATACTATCAAAGCATCTCGGTTGACTCTTTTAAAGATATCGATGCACCGCGAGCTCTTCTTGTCACATGAGATCAATACGACTGGTGCCTATGCAGGTGTTATGGTTTGATTTGTATTGACTGCCACATCAGTCAGCTGCGTTCGTTTTCTGAGATGTTTTCGCTGCGCGGCATGCTGATACGGAGAAGCTGTTGTCATGGTTGCACTGAAATTGTTTTGAGACGTTATAGGTCATCGTCTGCCATGATATCGGTAAGCACAGTGGAGGGAAAGGGCAAAATATAATAGAACTTACTGGGTTGAGTATCCATTTATAGGAACTCAAATAGAGAGCATAATGTCCGCTGTGCATCATTTGGATGGAATGGGGAATGTTAAATGGCCTCATATTGACAGACACACTCTAGCAGTATTCATTTTTATCACACATGTGCGCGCACACGTGTCCGCCGCTCACATTCACACACACATTTCCTGCTGCAGTCTCTGACTAATGAGGCCTAGGGCTGGAGATGGTTCCATCAAGGAACTTCCCCCTCTTTCTCTCTCCCACACACACACACACACACACACTTTCTTGCTCTCCCCTCTCTCAAACACGCACCTGATTGATAGCAGTGATTTGACTGAGAAAAGGGAAATGGGAAATTGAAAAATGGTGGAAGAAGATTGGAAACAACGTGCTGATTATAAACTCTGAGGGAAACAAAAGGCCTTCCTTCTGCCTTTTCTCTTAGCACTGAGGTAGCAGGTGTGTGTCTGACAGGTGCCTGATTGAGGCGCACAAAAGACATTACAACTGCAAACAAATGGACGTGTTTAGCGTCCCCGGATGCAGTTAACGTTTTGGGCTGATAGATGTGATTATGAGTATATGAGCAGAGGCAGCCGGAGAATGGGCACAGGTGTTATGGAGAGTGGAGCAGGAAAAACAGCCATGTTATTGTTGTGATGATAATAATCCATCTATACAATTAATGGTATGTCATCGCCAAGGTCATCAGCCTTAGGCGGTGTATTTAATATGTCTCATATTGTAATAATAAGCCTCTCTCTGCTGGGGACAGATACACGGGAGGTGTGAGACCACACAGATTTATCATCATGAGAAAAAAAAAAGTGCGAGTGTAAAAATGAGAACAACAATCATTGCACTCTAAATTCACTGATTTACAGAATAACCTCAATTACCTAACTTGCCATCGCCATTTATTTTGATCTTTTTATGTTTGTGTTTCTGTTTCAGGATTAGAAAAAAAAACAACTCACAAAAAAAAAAACAATAGGCCTGCACTTTTATCACAGTGGCATAAATAAGACGCTACCTCCTTGAGGAAAGGCTTTGTGTATTCCATAAATGAGGGAGCGTCTTGGCCGAGGCCCCAGTGGTTTAATATTCTCTGAGTGCTTCCAGACAGTGAGTGGTGGTGCAGCAGCTGTCTCTTGACCCTGCCGGACCCCCACTTACCCCTCTGACCACCTCCTTTCCACTGGGCAGGCTGTGGCGATGACAAGCCTGTCAGAAGCTTCTCCTAATGTCCTAATTACCTCTCTCACACACACAGACACACACACATGCACGCAGAGACGCTCGTGCAGACGTGCGCACCTTCATAGTGAGTCAGCAGATATGCTTGCAGACGGGCTGAAAAGCACACACTCACAAACACACCGTAGCTCCTGTGAACATAGCTCGCGCAAGTTTTCCTGGCAAGAGACCACACTATAGGCGCAGCATTACTGCGTCTCCAGAATAGCAAAAAAAAATAAAATAAAAATCCTCCCTCAAGACTCTTTTGGAGGCTTTGATTCGAACCGTTCTGCGAGTGTTTTGATCCGGGCAGAATCAGAGCTTCAGTTTTTTTCTGCTGTGGTAACAAATGCAGCATACCTGCCGCAACTTTCTTTTAAAAACTGAGACCAGGGCTGAAATGAGGCTCCTTAGCGCTCGCTGCCTCCAAGGAAGAAAACAAGGGGAAGAAGGGGAAGAAAATGCAACGTCACCCAAAATAGACAATCTGAATGAGAGGGAGAGAATGGGATGTGCCGCTTTGCCAGAGGTTAAGCTTTGTCTCTGCTTTAAGTGAGAATCTTTTGAGAGCAGAGCACACTGCCACTGCTACACTTAAGTCCATGCTCAGTCAACTAGTCTTGTTAACATAACAGAGTAGATGATTGTGCCTGGTAGGAAAAAGGAAGTCGTTGTGCCTCCCAGCGAATGCAGTTGGTTGTTGATTTATAGACCTCTGAAGTTACTGCATTTGTCACAATCAGTATGACTTAATAGTGTGATACTATAACACTCTTCCTGCCTCATATTGTGTTGATTTGAGACACCCTGCCTGGCAGAATAGCCTTGTTTCATTATGTCAAATAATCTTTTGATACAGTAGATGTGTCATTGTGATATTAAGCAACTGCTGCTGCGGCTTTTTTTAATTATTATTATTCCTCTTTTACTTTTGCATTTTCTCTGTTTTATTTGTGCAACCGGGAGAGCTCGGTGTCTGTCATGTGAGGCTGTGTGGAACAGCAGCCTGGCATCTACAGTTGTCAGAAATGTGTTAGCGCTCTCTTTTTTCTTTACACGACTGTGAGAGACGAACACTACCTGAGCTGTGCAGAGTTGTCATTAAAGCGGCTGGTGGCTGTTTGCGCTTTTTTTTTCTCTCTCTCTCTTTGCCAGCTGCAGAGATGTTTTCATGTGTGTGATGACTGACAAGACCCGCTCACATCCACCAGTGTGATGGCACACCTTTTTTTCCCCCCACAAAGATGTTACTGATGCTGAGATGTCTTAATTTAGCCCTTTACTTGCAAGAGCATCTATTGTTATCTATGTGCAGTTGTTGTAGATACCCATAGCACTTGACTAAGAGGAGGCAGGGCAGCAAATTCAATATATCTGCTTTTTATCTGTCAGCATTTCTGAAGGATTATCCCTTAATCTCCCATTGTAAAAGCTGTCATCAGCTACAGGTGTCCTCATGGCTTTTCATGAGTGCAACACAAACATTCTGGTCATAGATCGGACATTTACAAAGCGCGTTTAATCTGCTGTTAGTGAGCAATTAACTACCTCTGTGGGAATATTTGCAAAAAAAAGAATCTCCCTTTTATTACAGTTTATCAAGCAGGAACATGCTTTGCATCTCCTGTAAGCAGACCTGATAAATATGTTTTGGTCGACTCAGGGGAGAATTAATCTGAATATTCCCACATGTGTTTACAGGTGAGTGTTTTCTGATATCTCGCTGACAGGTCGGCCTGGATTAAAGTGGACCTGAGTGCTGATGATAAAAGAAGCAAGTCAAGTGTGTAAATAAAAATGCAGCTACATTAGTGCTGTTATTTAAAAACATTCCTTTTTACAGCATAATGCGAACACCCATCAGGGGTTGTATAAAAGCACGATCCATTACAATTGAATTCTATAGTAATAAACATAAAAGGTTAAAAAATAACAACAACCAACACAAACATACAAACAAACAACTAAACAATCAGACGTAGCTTTCAATCATTTTATGCGGCTTCATTGGTGGGCGGAGCTTTCTGGACATGATTCTGATGACATGTGAGATCAGTGGATGTTATGCTGTAATCAAAGTTTGCCATAGCAGGGCTACTCCTAATTACTACAGAGGCCCAGATGGACAAAGAATAGTAAAGAGTGAAAGCACAAACATCAAGGGAAACGTGCAACAAGGGATTTTCAGTTGAGAAAGTATTTTGTATTTTAACTCTTAATTGTTAGGACTCTAAAATCTCAGCCAATAGCCAAAGGGAAACTAGCAGTTTTGTAATCTATCATTAAAATGACTTATAAGCACATAATCAGTTATTAAAATATTTGCCGAGTAATATTCGATAAATCGTTGCAGCTCTGCCTTTTGTCATGTAGACAGATGAGCTGACATGTGGACACTGCATCTGCTGAAAGGACTGAGTGATAAGGCTGTGGTTGAAAGCTCCATGTATTGTTAATAGGATTATCTGTTTTGTCACATCTCCAGTTCTGCAGTAGTTCACATATGTAAAGAGTCCCTATATATTTGGAGGGTAGAATATGAATCCTTTAATGTGGATTTGAAAATGATTATATCTGACAACAAAGACTAGCATAAGGTGTAGGATGCTGCTTTCCTCGTTTTTCTTCTTTCTTTCTTGCGTTTTGCGAGGACAGCTGAAACTCTTTGATCGGTTTCTTTTGTGAAACGTCTGACCTCAGAAGTCGCCCATGTTTATTCGGTCCACTCCGCAGGAGCTCGCGTCTCCATCCGACTCCCTTGAAGAGAAAAAAGTTTGAAGCCCACCTCTGATCCTTCTAATTAAATGAAAACACAGTGGGCTACGCACAGTGAGATAGCAGCGCTCCACACACTCACGCTCATGACAGTAACCAGTTTGGATCTCTATGGGGAACTGCAGACTTCCAGCATCCAACTCTGCTGTGTCCTCTTATGCAGTGCAATCACACACTAGGTTGACATGCAACACGCTACAGATCATGAGCATAAAATAAGCAAGGGAATGTTTTACCTGAAAGGAAGAGCATTAATTCAAAGGCATCACACTAGTACTGAGAAGAAATGTTGTCTCATTAGTGTTACCCCACTGCTTTTACTGAGCAGAGAGAGAGACACACAGAGAGAGAGACTATGTGCCACTCTTATCACACAGACATCCAGTCTCCAGAGATCTGAGCTCGCCTCACAGACTAAAAAATAGATTATTATGGATGCATTGGTGTGGCAATGGGTTGAACACAGACACCTAAATACCAGAGCACTTAGACGCTCATATCCTATAGAAAACATAATGCACAAGTGTTTCTCCGACCGAAAATGTAGAATCACAGTGGGTGAGGAGTAAGAATTGCTCCACTTTTCTGTTCCTGAACATAATGCTGCTCATTGTGCGGAACAGAAGAATGAGATTTGGATGAAAAGGAGAAGAGGTGAGGAGACAAGGACAGACATTATTTGGAGGACGGCTGGCCTGCCTACTCTCATCCAGGGTGATTGACAGATTGGTGCAACGGCTGCACTCACGCGAACGCCATCACACGCATTTCCCCAGAAATCTGTCTATCAGCACTGTCTAAGCAGAGCGACAGCCATGACATCTAATCACAGGCGAGCTGGCACCTCATAACTTCTACCTAATGTGCTCCAGGTACAGAGGAGAGAAGGGATGCACAGCAGACATTCCACCGCCACCACAAAGCTATTTATAGCCTCTTCAGAGGCCACCAGCAGGAAGTGGATCATACTGAAGGGTTAGCGAAGGTGTCACCGCACTATATCACTTCTCTCTCTGTTTAGATATAGGCCTCTGTTGACAAGATTAAACACTGTGATGCCCTGGTATCAGGGTGATACATTTTTCTGGGTTACGCTCCTGACAAAGTAACATAAAATGAGGGCAGATATACTACACATACAAGATGATAATGAGCCATTTACATAATGTTGCTACAACATTATAATTACCTGGCAATTAAAGCAGCTCAAATGCCTCATTATGGGCTTTCCTGAGGGCTGGTTGGACTGGGATGCATATGGTGCGCTCATTCAAGCTGGAGTTTGAGATTGGCTATCAACCTTTATCACTTGCGGCCTCTTTTTTTTTTATTTCAAATGATTTCTAGCTAGAGAAGACCTGCCCCAGCAGCCTCATTATATTGAATTATTGCATAATAAAGACAAAGTTTTGACTGACACTTGAAGTTTGAAAGAAGCAGTGGCTCCAGCCTGTGAGATACGGGAGCAGGCCCCTGGACAATGTTCAAAAGTTGTTTCCCATCGTGTGCGATTTGTCACTCACACTTTTTTGTCCTGAGGGAATTGCTGACACATTGAAAATGCACAAAGGAGTGTAACAAGGACACGTGTCATACCTTACACCCTTATTACGCTGGCAATGACAAGTGAGACAAGCAGTCACTTCAACATACTGTATGCTCGGCACTGAAGCTCACATTGCTCACAGCCAAAGTACATAAGCCCCAAAGTCTATGCGAAATGTCAATATAATAAAAGATGGTGTGTGAAATATAAAAATGTAGATGTGCAGGAGAGGGCAGGGGGAGGAGGCGTGTGTGTGTGTGTGTGTGTGTGAAGAGTGGAGGGCTTGGGGGTGGGGTTGTTTATGAATAGCAGACAATGAATGATGGGAGCTCTCCCGAGGGTGCAGTCCCTGAGCACTGCTGCAGGGACTTGGGAACATGCCAGTCTCCCATGCCCTGTGAGATGCCAGTTTGGGTGGGCACCGTTCCGAATGGGTGCTCTCTTCTCCAGGATACACCGCGGGTCCCAGGGGAGCGTCTCCAGGCAGTGGCTGCTTCACAGTGGGGTTGGCTGGAATCTCAATCAGGCACACGAGGGGGAGAAAACAAAGTCCATATTCTCTCTGTTCTTCCTTATTAATATAACACTCAGGGAAAATGGATAAAGGGAGAAAATGGCTCATTATGTCGGGACTGTACACACCTGTGGAAGAGCTGGATTGTAAATTATGATGCCTTTTTGTGTTTTTCTTAATTGGTGTTAATTTACAGAAATGTGGTGCATTCATAAAGTATTCAGACCCATTCACTTTTTCACATTTTGCTACATTGCAGCCTTTTGCTAAGAGCATTTTAATGAAGTTTTTCTCCCCCCACATAAATCTACATTCAGTGCAACATAATGACAAAGCCAAAGTTATTTTAGAAAATTCAGCATATTCAATAAGAAGGAAAAACTTGAATATCACATTATATATAATTATCCTATATAAATATCACATGACACTTTGCTATGATAGTTGTAATTAAGCCCAAGGCCCACTCGCATGTGAATAAGCTCTCACAACTGACAATGCAGCTCAATGGACAAATATTCAGCTGCATTGAAGGTTACCAAGATCACACTGTCCTTCATGATTCTGTAATAGAGGAAGTGCACAACCAGGAGTTTTCCTAGAGCTGAGAGAAAGGTGTTTGGTAACAGAGGTGACCAAGACCACAATGGTCACTCTGGCTGAGCTCCAGAGATCCTGTGTGGAGGTGGGAGAAACTTTCAGAAGGACAACCATCACCGGGGCACTCCACTGATCTGAGTGCTGTGGCAGAGTGGCCAGACAGAAGCCTCTCCACCGTGAGAGGCACCTCTTATCACCTGCCCAGTGCCATCCCAGCTGTGAAGCATGATGGCGGCAGCATCATGCCGTGTAGGTGTTTTTCAGTGGCAGCCGGCAGTGACTGGTCAGGGTTGAGGGAAAGCTGCACAGAGAAAGGTACAATGATAGCCTTAATGAAAACCTGGTCCAGAGTCCTACGGACATCAGACAGGAAGACTGAAGGTTGACCCTCCAATGGGATAACAGCCAAAGGACAACCCTTGTGAATGTCCTCGGGTAGCACAGTCATGGTCCTCACTTGAACTCAGTCGAACATCTCCGGAGACCCGGCTGTTCACTGTTGTACTAGTCACCATCCAGCCTGACAGAGCTTCAGAGGATCTGCAGAGAAAATGGAAGAAAATCCACAAATCCAGGTGTGCAAAGCTTGTCGCGTCATATCCAAGAAGACTCAAGGCTGCATTCGCTGCCAAAGGGACTTCATCATAAGGGCTGAGTAAAGAGAATGAACACTTGTGTCAATGTGATATTCCAGTTTTTGCACGGAAAAAAATCCAAAACAAAATGTGAAAAAAAAGAAAGAATGGTTCTGAGTTCTCTCTGAATACTTCATTATGTGGGGAATTAATTTAGAAATTATGAATACTGTAAGTTTCTTGTGTTAACAGTGGAATATGGCTCTCTGCTTGCATCCTGTCTGCTCACATGCTGTCTCTTTTCTTCTCTTCTGCTCTCGTCCTTGCCTGCGCTGCAACAGGAGCTGCTGAAACCGTGACAGGTACTCTTTTTTTTTTTTTTGCTACCTGCTGTTCATTTGGACTTGCTTGCTTCTGTCTGTGTCTGTTGATTGGCTGTCCATTGCAGTCTGTTCATCTGTGCGTATTTACATAAATGGATGGTTATGTTGGTATTTTCTCTCCAGCAAGGAGGAGAGAGAGGGACATTTTCTCACTATGCCAATCCATTATTTTTATTTTTAATTCTCAAATCAACACTTTGCCACATGGCAGGGTTCAGATTTCTGTCCAGGCTCATCTGCCCACCATGCATTCATCTGAACTTAAAGCAGAAGTAAGTGATATATTTGTGTTAATATAAGTCTTAAATAGTTATATCTTCCGACAGCAATCACTTACATAGAGTGTTTGGACCAAAACACGGGTCTGTCAGTCACTCTGCTCTGCTCTGAGCCGAGGAGAAAACATTTATCGTATCCTACAGTTTTTATCCAATGAGGAGAGAGAACGGCATGCAGGGCTGTGTGTGCAGCCAAGGAACGCCGTGAATGTGGCGACGTAGGGACGAGGACTGTTATGGTGCGTTCAAGGAAACTCGTATTTTTCCGACCGTGAAGTGGTACCAGTTCGATCTGGTACGAGTTCACCGGTCGGAAGTTACGAGTGGCTGTTATAGTGACTTTCACCGGTAAAACAGGTCGGAGAAACACGAGTGGGTTGCCTGGAACGCTACAAAGTCGTAAGTTGTGACTTGAAGCTGTAATTTACGATTTCAAAAGCCTGCCTGGAACGCAGCATTAGCGAAAACGACCGGACCACTTACTTCTGCTTTAAAGATACTCACAAAATCACACTTCTTCAAGTAGACTGCTATATGAAAAAGAAAAAAAAAACATCAAACAATCATTAAAGGGACAGTATGGGACTTTATTGGCTTTTTATTGACAAAAATCAAATTTCGCTTTCATTAATACATCTTTCAATGAAGTGGAATCGCGCCCGCATACAAACGAGCGCTTACAGGGGGGGGCGACCGAACCTTCTCTGCCATGTTGAATCGCCATGTTTTACGTTCAGTGTCATCGTGACTGTAGTTAACCACAACTCCGCCGCCGGAGGCGAGCTTCTCGGCTCGGGGATAAAGTTTTCCAGACAGCGCCTGATAAAACTGTCACCACCGTGTCGGCGAGTGTGAGGAAGGACGGAGGCACTGGTGTTGCCTTCAGGTGCAGTCAGACACCTGAATGACGCCGTGAGTGACGCCGTCGGCAAACCAACTGGATGTTAATTTAAGCCTGCCACACACATAAAGATAATCGGGCTGATTTTGCCCCGATTTTCCCCCTTCCGACCAAAGACAAAAGTCGGCCGATTATCTTAAGGTCTTAAGATTATCTTATAAGATTCTCTTGTAGTGTGTGGTGTGTTAAGAGTCAACATTCCCCCGACAATCGGCTCGGAAAGCGTTCTGAGCCGACAATCGTAAATATTAAACATGTTCAATATTTACGATAATCGGCCCCGACTTTCGTGGCCGTTTTAATGCAAAGTCATCTTGTGTGTGGAAAGCCGGTGTTGTGCGGAGGAGAAGCAGCGCCTGCTCACCGGACTCTGCTCACCAAGCTCTGCTCGCTGAGCTCTGCATGCTGCTAGCGGCGAGCGAGCCACTTCTCCACACAACACGGCAACCACACAGAGCCGCGGTGCAGCCCTGGCTTTACATGAGGTTCACACAGACATTCACGCACACGGGAGATTTCCTGATAGCCGAGAGCAAAGACGGTAGCGCTCGTAGCCGGCTACAGCTGCTACAGCGGCTAACAACAATAGCAACCATGTTTAAACGTGACCGCCTCACAGCGCGTCATGTGACAGCGCCGCTTCTGCTCGGTGTCCGGAGCCACAGACACACACAGGTGGGATCGCTGTAAAGGCTTAAGTGTCCTGCTTTCATTAAAAAAAATAAAAAAATACGTCGCTCTCATTCAGTGTCCAGTCCAGAGATAGAAAGATTATCTACAGCAATACGGATCTCTGTCTGAGTTTTCTGACCGGGGGGGGGGGGGGGTGAAGATTCTGAAAAATCGTCATGTGTGTGGTGTGTTGTCTTTGGAATATCGCAGCACACCACACACAATACGATCAAAACTGTTCAATGACAGATTTTTCATCTTCATGTGTGGGGTCTCTCACAGATAAAAAATCGGATAAGATTTAGAAAATCTTTATGTGTGTGGCAGGCTTTACTCGACGAGAGAAAGACGGTAAAACGTGGGTCAGGTAAACAACACGGCGTTACCATGACAACATATTGTCACGCCGGTATTGTTTTGCCACGTGCTGGCGGACCGTTTGTTTACATAGAGGCTTGTTTATCCTGTTACATGCAGTGTCTGTTGTTTTTCTAACTTCTGCCCGAGTTTACGTAAACGCAACAGCAAGAATACGTGCCGACATGCAACCGCACCGCTAGATGGGGGTAAATGTCACATACTGGGGCTTTAATTCTGTGGTGAAGATCATTTTTAATCATGCCAACAGCAAGAATAAACACAACTGGCTCTAGCTGTCTCTCATAATGAAAACAAGAGGAATATACAGACGTGCTAGCAGCATAAGCACAACTGCAATCTGAGTTAAATGTCAATGTACAAAACAAAGTCATGTACTGACCTGGATATCAGGACATGAGCTGCATAGACATCTGAATCTAAAGCTCAAGAATTACTGAGATGTTTGAGTCAGGGCCAAGTGCTGGACTGACCATGTAATGAGAATGTAGATACCATAGATGCAGCCTACTGTAGTTATAATTATAATACTGTCATTATCAGAGTTATTCATAACAGTATAACATGCACAGTGTATGATACATTTGAGTTCTTAATTTCTCCTTCAGGAACATAAGTTGTGAGTGGTCAGCTCTCTTCTCCTTCTCCTGGTGCACCTCATTAAATAGCTGTACTAACCCTTTGACTCCAACATTGTGTGAAGTTAAACAAATGCAGTGAGCAATGATGAAGCTATACCTAGTGTGACTAAAGTGTAATTAGCAAAAAAAAAAGTTACTTAATTAATTATTATTGTGTTTATCTTTCTTGTCTCTAAAAATTGTTTCCCACAAGACTTTTAAGCACATTCTTGAAAATTGTTAGCAGATTTTGAACTTTCCAGGTACATTCCTGACAAATTGTAGCACTCAACACTTCTCTTTTACAAATGTAATGAAGTACAACCGTCAACGTTTTAAAGGAAGCAGTGTTGTGAGTCATTGTGAGATGGATGCCGCTTTCTGATAAAGTATTCTCTTTATAAGGTTTATAAGGTTATACTGCACATACATACATGACTTAAATCAATATTTTTTTCATGCTTTCAAAGTAATTATTGTTATTATTTTTATTTTTATCATTTATAAGTCAGGAATAAGTGCCAAGCATACTGCCAAGTTGTGAAAACTTCCCTTTTGTTGGGAGTTTTTTGTATTTGATAATAATGACTTCATAAATGTTGGTAAGCCAGACTAAGTTACCAAGAAATCACTTTTGGTTCAGAATGTGTGGGAACCTTTTACTGGAAGGGAAGTGAACATCGTTCAAAAGGATTTTTTCATGACTTCCACAAACTTGTTAAAGGTTTTAAATTGGTTTGTTAAGTTTCAGGGTCCAATTGACCAACTGTTGAGACACAATTTATGCCTCATAAAGACTTTGTTGAGAGTGTCACTTTACAAAATGGTATCCAATTATCACAGCATATCAGTTATTTCATTTACATCAGAAAAATTACACCTTGTAATATTTCAGTCTGGGGAAAAAGAGAACATGTTTGAATGTCCTTATTTTCTAGTCATGTTGTGGCATTATTAAATGGTCAAAATGACTCTCTAAGCTTATCACTGACTTTAAAAAAACCCTGAAGGATGGTCAAATTAGTGGGTATGAAATTTTTTGCAACCTTCTCATGTACACGGTCTAGGAGAAATGGCACAGCGCTAATTATACCCTGAGACAGAAGCCATCTCACTTGTGAACATCCTTAAAACGCACAGCATTTCATCAGGAGGATCAGGGTTTAATGACTGAGTGGGATAAAGACACACAGCAGTGAAACGGCATCATCAGAGAAGGAGAGGGAGAAACTTTTATTGTTAATGACTGTCTATATTCCTGGTTGTTCCTTGAAAGGACGCAACTGCTGCAGACAGCGGTGACTCAAGGGAGAGGAATTGGGGGCTGGCTGTCCGGCTTTTTTCCGCCCCTTTCATGTCTTTTGATGTCAAAACAAGAGAGAAAAGATCAAAGAGAAAACCAACTTTATTCAAAAGGTGCACGTCTCCGAACTTCAGATGGAGGAGCTGCTCTGCTAATATTTCCTGATTTCTTCAACTTTTGTTAAATTTGATTAGGGGTGGGTGCTGTTTTGCATTTCGTGGATGGCTGATGAGCCGAGCCTCCACGCCAGACACTTGATGCCAGATTGTACATCCCCTCAGAGAGTGCACAGACTTTTGAAGGTCTGTATTTCCCTCTGACTGTTTCATTCAGTATGTTGTGATGCAGGAACAGGAGGGCAGCCATGTGTAGAGATACAGGCACTTTACTCTTCCAGACAGCTGCTGGAATGAGTGTGAATTTATCAGCCAGTCATCTGTGCCATGCCTCTGCCCACTCCCCCTCCATCCCCACCCACTACCCAGAATTAATGACTGCCTCTCCTCATTTGCACCCAATCATGACCAGGATGCCGAGGCAATTGAAAATGTTTACTCCAATTGCGCAAAACCCTCCATGTTCCACAAAGTGGCCTGTTTTCACTTTGATGGGATTGCTAATCACAGCGACGTTATTTATGTGTGTTTTGAATTGGAGATGAGCCTAGGCTAGGATATTGGAGGGGGACCAACCTTGCTTGGGGCTGCTAAACCTTATGGAGAATTTATCTATTGCATTCCCTTTCTCTCAGTCCAACAGATTGGGAGCAGAGTAACCTTGCTTTGAGGCTGCTCTATGTTGCTGTTTTGACTGCCAAATATATTACTTTTACAACGATGAAATAAAATAGACATCAAAACACTTCACATTGCGTTCGCCTCATCTTCCTTAGCGCTGATGCACTAAGCGCTGCAGAAGATGAGGAGCTCCAGCACACTTGATATCATTACAGACTTACACATTTCAGCTCTCCACATGAAGATTATTTTTGATTTGATGCTTATGATTATCGCTCACTTTATTTCTTTATTTCTTTTCACTTTCAGATTGTAAACAGCTTGTGTAGCTTGAAAGTAACTAATGGCTCTCTACTCCTTAATTCATTCACTAATTCAGTGGTTCCCAACTGAGCACAAGGCTGCGTTGCTAAACGGTCACGAGGAAATGATCTGATTCACGAGAGAAAGTAGAATTTTCATTCTATGACTTTGAAGGATATTATCAAAGTCTGTTATATGCTGTTTGTGAATTTATAACTCGTAATTTCTTCTGCAGTGTGATTTTGAGTATCTTTCATCATCTCTCCCTGTAAAGCCCACATCTGTAGGATACTGATTTGGAGCCAACCCACAATTACATCCACATTAGTTGATTCTGCACCTCAGGATTTATGTGCAATATGTAAGACAGTCTTACCCCCACCCTGAAATGTTGTCTCTGAGACAATATGTATTTTGCCTTTTGGTTATCTGTAAATGAATCAACCACCGAGGTTGAAACTCTCGCTCTCTGTCTCTGTTTTATTTTTATTTTCTGAGATGAGAGATGCTGAGTGGGCTATATACTCACAATCTGATGCCGAGGCTGTTTTGGGGTGGCTGAGAGAGATGATGGTTACTTTGTTTATTTTAGTTTTTCGTTAGTTTGCATCACAGTTCCAGCTGTGTTGATTCAGTCAGGTTGAGTTTCCGTTGCGCGTGCCAGACGTCACATGTCACGGGACAATCAATATAGATATAAATTCACGTGCTGATTCCATTAGTTGCATTAAATAGGCTTTGTTGTGATTCTTTATTGCATCTATGTGCCTGAAACTATGGAAACCTGCTTGTGAGGTCTTTGTGGCGTGTGTGCAGCCAATCTACCACTATACCGGCTGCGCTTCGCCTTGCGCAGAGAGTAGACCAGGTTGGAGCTGGTGGGCTTTTGACGCACTCTCGGCACGGCTTTTGACACGAAACTTTCACTGTGCCAAGCTGAATCTGTGACACCACCCATTTCGACGCACCGTGGTCTATCAAACTGCCAAACTGTCGAAAATTGCACTGCACCAGCTGCGCCACCTTGCATCACCCTGCGCCGTGAAACTATAGCCATGAAACTATATAGGGTCATGTTTTCCAAGCTCTGAACACTTCAACCAAGACATCAGGGCTATTCATCCATGTTAAGAAGGTCACTGAGTAGTTTTAACCTATGTACGGTACATATCTGCCATCCCTGAACTACATGTAAGACTGATGTCAGATCTTAACAGCAGAGTTGAACTCTTAAAATGATAATATCTCTAACTAATGGTTAACTATTAACTGTCACAGGTATTTAATGATAAAGTTATTTTTAAATGGAGTCAGATTAAATAATTACTTTACTTTACTTTGAAAACCTCATCCCATACGGAATGACAGAATACATATTAGGGTGATACTGTTACATGACTCTAGATATTTCCTCCCCTACAAATGTCAGTGTGCTCCATATGTAGCAAAGGAGAAAAACATATTTGCTTAACCTTAACCAGACCTTAAAGTAAAAGTCTGATGGTTTGGGAAATACACATGCTTTGCTTTCTTCCCAAGAGTTAGATAGGAAGATTCATATCATTCTCATGTTGGTAAATATGTACAGCTAACAGCTGGTTTAGCTCAGATTATAGCGCAAAGACTGGAGGAAATGAGGAAAACAGCAAGTAGCAGCTGGTGCTGCCCTGAGGTAACGAAATCTGCCCACCAGCATCTTTAAAGCTTTTTAATTAACATGTTATATCTTTGATTTGTGGAACAACCAAGGTGTGAAAAAAGAGCAGTCAGGCCAAGGAACAGTCTGACACATCCTCAGCCCTTCCAAAGCAAATCTACATATAAAGCGTGTGTATACATGTGTGCAATGGATATATGTGTGTGGTGTCAACCTTCTCATCTAACACTGAAAAGTTATACAGACTATCACTATTACACCCCCCCACCCCATCCTCACTGACCACGTTGTACAGTAGTTCCCTATACACAAAATAATGGAAAACTAAAATTGTGTCACAGTATGCTTTCTAGGATTTTCAGACTCACCTTGCATCCGCGGTCTCATCTGGCAAGAGCTTTGTCAGGACATGAGGTCCTAACCCTATCATCGCTCCTTTTCTCTCTACTGTATCTCTGTTATGTACTGTGATTCTTTTACTGTTGTGACTGACAAGTCAACATGAGTAAAAACACAGGTCTGAGTTACATATCTGCCCCTAGTGACTGTGAGGGTGTACTGTGTTTCTCCAGTAAACACTGAACAAGTATCACTCACTATCACCCTCTGCTGTACTATTTAATTTGGCTAATGTCTGTGTCCTTTTCCACAATTTAACAAAAAATAATCTCAGTGCACATTAGCATTCAGTAAATACAAAGCACATTAAAACCCAATCTCAGATTAACTATAACTGTTAATGAGTTGCTGTGTGTGGTGTATGGATATAATCTCTGTATGTTTTTACCTATTACCTTCATCTTGTCCTGAAGCTGAGCCCTGGCAGCAGAGTGGAATAAAATGGGTAGTTCATTGCATCAGACAGGTCTGAGGAGCATTTCTCCACAGGAGGTTAATTTCTTATTGCTTGCTGCATTCACAGAGTTCATTTCGAATCATGTTAGTTTGGCTGTCTATTCCCATTATCACTATCTGAAAATGCAGGTGTTTTTTTCTCTCCACTTTGTAAATGTCAGAATGCAATAGAGGTGTCTGACAACTTGGGCATGCAAATGTGCTTTTGATGTTTTCTTGGGGCTGTGGCTGAGAGTGTTGTACCTCAACACTCTGAGCCACAGCCCCAAGAAAACATCACAAGCACATTCTCTATTCTCTTTACGCTTTTTTTTTTGGCTCCTGCCAGATAAATATAGCACAAGGTGACTTCTGATTCTCTTTCTCTTTCTCTAAGACAGGGGAAACAATGCCAGGCTTGGGTGTGAGTGTGTGCGTGCGTGGGGTGCACACACACACACACACACCCACGGCACGATGACAAGGTCCAGGGCCTGTCTGTGGCATCCGTGCCAGTGTGTAGAGACTGACTCAGATGGTTACAGCACTTTTATTCCTAGAAATACAGAACAGAGCCACTGAGCACACTGAGCACACATTGGTCACATGGAACCTCAGATGGAGGGCTCTGATAAAGCTTAACCATCAACAGCATCCAGTCCGCCTCATCTCTCTCGTCTCCCTTTCTCTTCTCTTTCTAACTCCCTCTCTCTTCCTCCCCTCGTCCACCCCACCCGTATCTACTACTTGCCACTTTCTTACACTTTCTCTTTGTCTTCCTCACTTCCTACCATCTCCTCTCTCTCTCTACCTCTGTGGGCAGCGGAGCTTACAGCCCATCTGGCACTGACTCACAGGGCCCACTCTGAGCTGGGGGAAGATCAATAGTGACAAACATTGCACATGGCTCTTATATTAAAAGGATTAGACATGGCTGCAAACAGACAATCTACACAGGCTATCCACATATCTTTACACTTTGCATGTGTTGACATGCAGTCCCTGTAGTGAGGAATATAAATATTTGATAGTCTGCAAATATCCAGACAGAAATGCTTGTCTCCCATTTGAGATATCATTGAATCATCTGTGTGTGTTTTTTTTTATCTGTGTTTTGTGAAGTTGAAGGTCAAAACCTGGCAACCGACAACGTGTCGGTGATCGAAGGGGAAACGGCGACCATCAGCTGCCGAGTGAAGAACAATGACGACTCCGTCATCCAGCTGCTCAACCCCAACAGACAGACCATCTACTTCAAAGATGTTCGACGTAAGTGCCTCAGAGACAATGCTCACGACATCATCTGAAATTTGAAGCACCGCATCTTAAAATAGTCCTTGTACAGAAAATAAGAGGAATTTGCTTCACACCACAAGACGACTATATACAGGTCTGAAAGTTGTCTGAAAAAGAAATGACCCCTAACAATCACTTACATAAACATAATTAGAGATAAAAATTAATACATTGGATTTAAAAATGATATCATAATAGTCACTGTTTGAGTGTTTTGAGACATACAAATCACTCAGCTTGAATAACAATGTGTCTGGCACATTAAATCCACAGTAAAGTTGAATCTTGTTAAAAATAACAAAGAAAAAACAACGAAATCTATTCCTTCTTCATCACCGACTACATGAATATGTACATATGTTTTATTGAACTGCCAAACAACAGAAGATGTCTCCCACCTCACTGAAAAGGAGACATCAGACTTTTACATCACACATGTTTAAGTTACATATTGGAACACAATTGGCTCCAAAACAGGTGTAGCACAAATTCATGCTCATGTGTGTTTCTTTTCAGAGAAACTCCCCCCTTTCAGCAGATGAATGTGAAAACAACCCTCTAAAATGCTGAACATACACCAATCTGCACTGTGTCTCCAGATGAAGTAACAATAAGATAAAGACATTTTTGAACTAAGACCGGCTTTTGGCTCAGTCTTCTCAAACGTGATGATTTGCTGCTTTTTGTTGTCTTCACATCTTTGGGTTTTAGACGGTAAGTCGGACAAAGCAAGGCATTTGCTTTGGGCTTTGTGAATCTGTAATGGGTGTTTTCACAGTTTTCTGATGTCTATAGACCGAACTTTAATGTCTATAGAGATCAAAGTCATTGATTGATAGAGAGAATAATTGGCAAATGAAATGATGCATATTATATTATGTACCCCCAAATTAGACAGACAAAGGGGTGAAATTGAGCTCTACCTCATGTGACTGTGTTCACAACATCTAGTATATTCAGGCTTTGCATTTAGTTCACCACATTAGTGAGAATGCTTTGCATAGAAAGAGCTGCATCTAATACGTTAACCCTTCTCTCCCGATGTCTTTTTGTGTCAGTTTTAAATGTCAGGGCATCCTGTGCTAAATGAAGGCCTTTGCTTTGGACATTACAGTGAGGATATCAGATATCACGACAGGATCAGATGCAGCTTTAGGGTTTATTTTCTGTGCAAATGTGATTCCATCTGTCCTTGACTTTCTGACTCTTTTGCACAAGTCATTAAGCTCTGAATGCAGCAAGATTAATATGAGATAATTCACAGTGCTACCATAATGGGAATACTTTTGTGTCCTTGTCACTGTTCGATTTTACGATAATCTCTTAGATTAGGATATTGAACATTATGATTATGCATGAGCATATGGGCTACTTCTGCTTTGAACCGAGTTTTTGTCTCTGCTTTTTTACTTGTTTGTATCTGGGATCTGAGCCAAGATTCAAGGTGAACGAAAAACACCCTTCATTTCAGTCTGTATTGCATCCCAGCTGTTATTTCACAGGTCTAGGTAGCAAGACGTGTGTTCCATTTTCTCACTCGCGAAGAGCCATCAGGGGAGTTTGAGTAGACGTCTTCGTCAAATTTGTACAAAATACCCAAAGCTGCCTGAGAATATTGCAGAGAGAGAATGGATTGATATAAAGCATAGGTCATGTTGCACACAGTATTTAAAAATATTTTTTCAGACACAGAGGAGTAGATAGAGATTGGAGATGTTTTGGTTTAGAAAAGCTACAATGAATAATTAGCTCTCACATCCTTGCAGCAATCAATATTGGCTCTGTACTGTTAACCAAATCCTTCCATGAGGTTACGACAACCTTGTCCTCTTCATTCTTTATTGAGCTGCTCTACGTGGGCTTGTAAACACTTAATTTTCTCTGCCTTAGTCAATACATGCCTTTGTCAATTTCAAAACACAAACTGTTTTGTTTATCTGCAATTAGATTTGAATATATGTCAGGTTTCTATCAGGCGGCCAAAATGTTATTCAGCTGCTGCTGCTGCTGCTGCATGTTTGTGTATCTTGTAATGGGGTCTGGTAAACCCCAAGGCAGTGCTATTCTAGGCTCTGTACCTAAAGGACTGCTGGTTCTGGGGACCCCCCTCAGCCAGTGCCATTGTTACCTGTCAACGGGGCCGCTCGACACAGTAGCAGATCTTTGTATACAAGGAAGTAAACAGCAGTGACACAGAGACACGCCAGGTGCTACAAGAACAGCAGCTACAAGCAAAGTGGCAGTCGCAGAAACAGATACGCAGAGAAATACCAAAATGATAGCAGCTTTACAGTACCAGTGAATGCCAAATAAAGCAATTTCTATTGCAGTAAATAAAGATGAATAATGTCATAGGTATAGAGGCTGAGCGAGTCTTCTTGGGATGAGCCATTTATTCTGCTAGATATATGCGAAATGACATGCAATTTGGCAGAGTTGTCATCTGAAATAGGAAAAAATGAGCATTTATCAGCAAAGGTGGACCTCTACGGATGGTGATACAATATCACACCACTATTTATTCACTGCGTCTTTGCTTAAGAGTTGTCTGACTGTGTGATAAAATGTATCAGTGATGAACCTACAGAAAACATCCAGCAACACTGCAGATTGAGTTTCAGCTCACCGATTAGCTGTCTAACCCACAGTTTAGTATGACATCAATATAGTCATGTAACTATATTACCAGACTTATTGTTCATTTAGAAATATTTACAAGCTGCTTAAATGGCCTCTATGTAAGTAGTTAAAAATGAATTACAATTATCTACAGAAAGTGATTTTCAATTATCTACAGTCTAAAATTTGATTATCTGAAGAAGTGAAGTAGTAACTCTGAGTGTAAACCCATTGCCATAGCTCTGTTCTAGCCACAACTGCATCCTCCCTGTCTCTCGGACCGACCAGACTGGGCGTCATCATCAATCCAACAATAACTGAAGACAACAACCTACCACTTACATAATCAGATTGCAATATAATAACCTATGTGGATACCAGTATCCCCCACTGTAAACATCTCAACAATACTGTATACTTCTATGGTTAAGATTTATCTGAGCTAAGATTAGCTCAACATTGACTGTGACGATTTAAACTTGGTTGTGATTGGCCAATGAGCTCAGTCCCAGAATATAGATGACAAATGTTTTCATGCACAGAGGTTATTTGATGGTCCACTGGGATTTGTCCCAGTATGCCCAAAGGCCAAAGTGCTTGTTTCTTACAGGGGACCCCAGTTTTCTGCTAATATTTATTTAACATGTAAAATTCAACTGTTGGCCAATCCTTCCAGTAGCCACTTTAGAAGATAAATCTAGTTTAATCAAATTAATTAATCAAATTCAATGTGATATTTAGAGCTTCAGCAAGGGGAGCACACAAACAAGTGGAAACTGTTTGTTGATTGAAGTAGTTACGTGACTAAAAGAAAACAAATCAAGAACATTTTGCTGATCCATTAGTCGGGTACCTCGTATTTTTAAGCAGAAAGTGCTTGAGATTCACCAGCATCAGCTTCTCAAAATTTCTTTTGTCCTCTATAAAATGATTAACTTTCCATTTTGGACTGGTCCAACAAAACCTGCATCTTGGGTCTTGAAAAACTGTGATTTTTTTTTTCATTATTTTTCTATTTCATACAAATTATCAATCAACTAGCGAAAATAATTCTAGGCTTAATATTTAGACATATAGGTAGTTTAATGAAAATATGCCTACACACTGACTTATAAATATTAGATATTGTGTGCCTTTCTATGCCCTTATGTAAGCAGTGAGGAAGCTATGAAACTGTCTCGTTTATTACATTCAGCATCTCAGAAGTGAAGGGGTTCCCTCCCTAGCAGGTGCTTTGACGCTCAAAGTGCATCAGTGTCATTGTTTCCCTTTGAGGAGAGACTTCCAAAGAGCTCTCAAATTATATTGGGGCCGGGGATGAGGTTTCATGTTGACACTGCCCTGAGACCTTGGGTAATGATCATGATGCTAAGTGTACAGCCTGATGGGAATAACAAACTCCCCGTGCTTTAAATAGGGGGTGAATAGAGTTCGTTAGCTCGACAGATGCAGAGAGGACTTGATAAAGAAGGCAGGTCAAAACATCAAAAGGGCTCCCAATCAAATCAACCAAAGCTGTTTATGTAAAAGAGTACTCAGGGATGAGGGCTGGCCAAATGAAAAACAGAGTGAAAACTCTGAGAGGGATGGATAACCTAGTTTGACAACATTAAAAGAAAATTCAGCCAATCTATACAGGCATTAGTATACAGATTCCTGGCTACTTTTGATTTGGAGTTTCAGGCATCCAACCCTTTCTACCTCGGCACTGTGATTTAATTCATTATGTATGTTTGAATGCCTCTCCCTTTTCTGGAATATGTGAGTTTGATGCATCCATCCATGACCAGCAGCAGCCCATTTTAAGAGTTCCTAGCTTGTTAGGAGTCCTCATGAGCACTCCTCCTCACACTTTCCTGTCTTTGCCAGTGCTCTGTGGACTGTAAAGCTACTTTATAAATCAACTTGTATGAATCATTTTGAAACTCACTTTTCTTTTACTCAATTAGGGAGAAAGCCCACAAAAGGATAGCACCCCCCTCCCCCCTCCTCCCGCTCTTCTCTAACTCATTTTTTTTCTTGCCTCCTTCATCTTCTTCCATCTCTTCTCTCATTCTCACCCCACTCCATTTCCCATTTCCTCCTCTCCCTCTTTCTTCTCACTCCATGTCTCACGTTTGTGTCCCTGCACCCTGTCTCTGTCTCTGTCTCACATGTATCCCCACAGCTCTGAAGGACAGCCGGTTCCAGTTGGTGAATTTCTCTGACAACGAACTGCGGGTGTCTCTGTCCAATGTGTCACTCTCCGATGAGGGACGCTATGTGTGCCAGCTCTACACGGATCCTCCTCAGGAAGCCTACGCAGACATCACTGTCCTGGGTAGGTGTGAGGGTGCATGTGTGAACCTCACACACATATCACACCCCCTCCTCACACTCGCGCGCACACACTTTCATTGTATTTTGCTCAGCTATAGATAGTGAATGTGAAATAATAGTAGTCTTTGATCCCGTTATCTTTAGCAACTGAAACAAAATGTCAGCCAATTAGACTCTCGCGGTGCTCAACAGCATAACGAAAAGGAGCAGATGCTGAAACTGATGGCTCAGACCGCGTTGGTTTTGGCAGCTGTGTTGACTCTGTGAATCCCGGTGAATGTTGACTTGGCTGCTCCAAACGATTCCCTATTGAGAGTCAGCTGTGCCACACTTTGATGCTTTGGAGTGAAATTACTCTAGTTAAGCTTTATTATACATGCAGACATCCTGGGGGATTGAAAGGAATTAAAAGCACTTTAAAGTAATTACTCTAGTTGTACAATTGAAACCTAGCTGCAGTATTTCTGAACCAAGGGTTGCACTGAAGAGTCCTTGAAATAAACACCACACTGACTTTTTGATTTCAAGCTACTGGAGTTTAGCAAGTTTGCTGCGATGACTAAGGCAAATGTACGAGGGACAACTGAGCCTTATTCTGTCTTGTCTGGATTATACACCCACATGTAACTACAGTATAGGCTCTAATCACATGTGGCCTTCTTACGTAATTTTGGCAGATAACACTTTCGAATGAAGGTATGAAACACATCCTAAAGGAATGCATAACTAATGCATGACTCATACCGATTTAATAATGTATCATAAATTAATTTTGCTCACTTATAGAAATAGTTTTGTCCATGTTTAGCGGTTTGTCTGGATTTGTTTGTGTGGATTGCACTGATAAACCCTACTGTCTTTGGTGATCCCCTGACTTTTCCTCTAGTGCCACCGTGAGGTTGATATAATGGTTTGAAACCTTGGATGGATTTCTACTGAATTACAAACACATTTATATTGACGACGTAAAAACATTTCAAAAATGAGAAAAGGGCTGTTCATCTCAAACACTTAACATCAGTCAAATATGTGTCTCCCCTCGGCTTTACGTAGTATTTTTGTACGGTATCAGCTTGTTGTTTGACTGCCCAGTCTGTGTTGGTTCACCATCACTGCTCTCATGGCATCATTTTTTAGATATAGCTGTTTTTACACTGAATCATCTCAGCGACAGCTGGTGAACACAGCAGAGCATTTAGCAGCTAAAGAGTCGGGTACAGAGCTAAAAGAGAATGGACAAACAGGTGACCAAACATTTCTCCAAATGAATGATGTCCCATGCCTAATGGATGCATCAATATTCAACTGTGTAGGCTACTGTACTCACATTTTATGAAGTGATACCTCCAAACCCTCTGCTGTCCTCGTCATATAAAACCAACATTGTGCAACATTGTGCAAATAAACACACAAAGATGGTAAATATGGTTGTGGTTTAACCTGCATAAAGAAGAACTCAATACTACAGTATATCCATCTAAATGTTGATTAAGTTAATTACAGCTGAGACCGAGTACATCATCACAGAGCCACTAGCAGCCAAAGACCAGGCCAGGTGATATGACTTCAAATCAATATCACCACCATTTCAAACCCCAGTTTGACCTCAGTTATGGTTAATAAAACAAATTACTATTAAAACTATTGTTAGCGACAACTGCTTTGTGGAAGCCCTTTGGTCACTTTTTGATTCATACTCTTTGTAGTCATTCCTCGTGATTGAACAAATTGGTGGTATTTCCATTGGTTCCTGAGGTTTCCATTTGACTTCTTTTTGTTTGGCAAAGTAGCTTAAATCCACTTAAATAGAAACGTAAGTGGTCTGAAGTTCTCAAAGCAGAACGGTAACTAATCTCTAAGAAATATTAAGTTGTTTTAAATTAAGATACAAACATATTAATTCACGTTTCTACACAACCAGATCATGGTTATCTCATACAGACTGATAACCTTTGCTTTGTCCAGCAACCCTCAGCTGAGTAACATCCAGCGGGTGCCTGGTGACACATGAGGGGGAAATGGACAGATGTTAAAGGTTAAAGAGAAGGTTCACAAGCCCCCAAATAAATTCACCCCTGAGAGTAAGAGCACATGAAGTGCTCATCCATTAGTTCACACATGAGGTCACAATTCATTTTGACCTTTTTTCCATATTTGCAAATTAGTGATTTATGTACATTCATTAACAGTCGTAGCATGACCTGTTTAGAGAGGCTGAAATGCCCTTAAATGAATTTCAGATGATTTGGTGGCGTATAAATTCATAAATGAAGTAATTGTGATGTAATAGGTAATCAATGAATGAATTTAGTGTTAGTGACCTGATCTTCCCTGCATGAATTACTTTTGTTTTTGTACCCTTATGATTATGTAATTGTGTAGCCCCATTTTGTGTGCGCATACAGTATATAAATGTTGTCATGTTGGTGTCTTCCTGACCGTTGCTGTTGCTGTGGGTCAGTCCCGCCAGGCAGCCCAATCATCGAGAGCCGCGAGGACGTGGTCAGTGAGGGGAACGAGACGGAGCTCACCTGCACAGCCATTGGCAGCAAGCCAGCTGCCTCCATCAGATGGATGAAAGGGGAGGAAGAACTGACAGGTCAGTAGAATAACAGCCTCTCCTGGTTTACTTCACATGCCCCAGGCCTGTCCACTTCCCTACAAGCCCTGGTCTCTGGAGACACCTTCTCTCTGAGCAAAAATGTAGTTTTCATCTTAAACATTAATGTGTAGTGTACTGATCATATTGACTGACATGTACTGTGGTAATTGTATACAGACTAGTACAATTGGTTATGGGCATACTGTATTTTCATTTTTATTTATCCATATTTAAACCAGTGTATAAACCTGCCAATGCATACATCTGGACTGCTAAGTCTTAGTTAGAGTACTATATACTGTATAATGATCAAATTTACATTCAATACTGCAAAGGCTGCAGCTCAGGTTCATTATATGCTGTGTTCCTCCTCATAAACCTTCCAAAAAATATTTGACCATATTCCTTTTGTAATTTTACTTTTCAGAGATTATCCTGTAGACTTGAAGTTACTTATATATTTACTTTGGACATAGTCACACCTTGATTGCAGATGGAATATGATTTTAGGCCATAGCGACCACCATTAATCTTTTTGTGCTTCCATAAACTTCTATACACAATAAACATAGCCATGAACTTGTATTTGCACATGTCATATCCACTGCAGTGCCTTTGGCCAGCTGCAGGCCATTGCAGAAAGGGGTATATGATCTGGGGTGGTGAAAAATCCTTATTACCTCTCAGTTATGATTAGGGGTCATCAATTATTCATTACACACTTATTGTACAGCAAGAGGGTGGGGAGGGGTGTGTTCATTTTAGTCATATCGTATTTACACAAAGTGGATATCTCTGGGCTTGTTGTCAAATTATATATGTATTAGAATGGAGAGGATTCATTTGGCTTGTTGAGAGATGAAATATTTAGACAAGAGCGAATCTGAAGCTAAATGCCATCTGTGCCTCCAGTGTTCCCTACAGGAGTCGAAGTCAATTTCTGTTTATGAGTTGTTGAGTGTTTTGTAGGGGAGGGAGACACAACAGGATGGTTAGATCAGCGAAATGCCACTGACATGCTGAATGGGGCTAATCCATTGTGGCAGTGGGTACATAAGGAGAGCCAGAGAGTCACGTCCTCCTGTACCCCAGGAAACAGAAATCACTACTCATTATGGACGTGCTAAACAATTCATTAGCTCCTGCACATAGCCACATTAACAGGCACACATCACACTGGTTTCATAGAATCTCTGTGATCATGTTTGTCTTATGTCTGCATGTAGGAAAGACAGCCGTAATGGCGAGAAATACATTTGTGGTTAATTTAAACACACTTTCAAATTGGACCAATTGCTTTTGCAACCATTTATCATGCTGGCAGGTAGTGGACTGACGGGGCTCTGGCTTGAGAGAGACTCTGCACACAAGGTGGCAAAATGCTTGTTAGCATAAATGACAGCTGCAACATTATTTAAATGTAGCAGAGCCCAGTGCTCAGCTGCTACTGCTGCTAAAGTACAGGAGGAGATTTGTTCCTTTGGACAGCTGCATTTGAATGTGTTTCTAGGATTTGTATGTGATTATGTGAAAACTGCATGCATTGGATTTAATAACGGATAGCAGACCTTTTGTTTTTTCAAATTCAATTAGAAATATTCTGTTTTGATTAGGTGGAAAGCAACTTAAAATTGTATGCTATTTACACACATTTAGAGAGAAAAAATGCACAAAACTCAATTTAAAATTCAGCTTTTAAAGATTTTGGGATTATGGCAACAATCAGTATTCAGGAAAAATCATTTTGGGAATCTCTTAACAGATAAAATAAATGCCTTTTTCACTTTTTTTAGTTTGATTATTAATTTCATAAGAAAGTTTTATTACAGCTTGAACACGTAGTTTCAATTTTGACCTTGGGGGGAAAAAAATCTGTGATACATATTCAGATTTATTGACACATTACAAAAGCAGCTCTTAAACATGAAAAAATAGTACAAAAATAACAATTTACTATGTCAATACAAACTTGGTAGCATCTGACCAAACAGAGGAAACCCAGAGGAAGGCTATGGGGCACAGACAAAGGCTGCAGAAAAATTGTGCAGAAAAAGAATATACATTTTAAATTAAATTATTCAATATTTTGAAAAAGTTATTTTGTTACCACACTTTTGTTACCCACACAGTCTTAAATTCATAAAGATTTTTCATAACTCAAAACATCCTGGCTTATAAATCAACTTCAAACCATTAAAAATTTGATTGATAACAGCTTATGAATCCTTATTTTAAAAAGTACCTTGTTTCAAACAAGTGAAATATTAAAGGTCCAGTGTATAATATGGGGGTAAAACCGTGATAGATTCTATTTTGCAGCACTCACTCGATCGCTCACACCTTCGTCTTTCCTTCCGCCTTCTTTTTTGTTTGTTTATTCATGCATGTGAAACTCGCGAAACGTGCTCTCTGGCTGGCTGGATATTCCTTTCAGGCTGCCGTACAATATAATATACTGTATACAATATAAAAGAAGAATAATGAGGTTACGAAAACCAAACAGATTTTATTTTATAGTGATTATACACTTATACAAATACATTCATGGGAAGTATATTCAGATTTTGCCAATAAACCTGGCCAATTATTACACACTGAACCTTTAAAGTTTGCATAAATCTTAAATTTGAAACACTCGAAATGAACTCCTCTAATGGCACAAAAATTATTCCATATTGATAGAGTGTGGTTTGGCAGTGATATTCTCTTACTTTTGGCGTGCTCTCTTACTGCTAATGCCAGCGCTACAGTACTGTCGCAGCAGTGTTCAAACAGCTTGATCAGTAGCTGCTCTGCCGCGAGATGGCAGGCAGAAGACTCGGGTTAGAAGCTGACTGAAAGAAAATGTCATCCTGAGAAGAGGCTATGCTTGATTGCGCTGGGATTGATCGGTGGTTGATGCTCACAAGAGCGTTTGATTTGACATCTCTGCTGCAACAGTCAAATCTCCTCTGCATTCAGATTGGAGTCCGTCCACAACCTGATCTGCAGTTGTTTTCCTCATCTTGGTTTGGATGACACTATTAATTGACAAGCGTTGCTTGGCCTGTACAATGGTAATGGCTCTGTCTGTCTCATTCACATTTTGAAAACATGATGCAGAGCTTCAAGAAGTTTTCCAACTCTTTTTCATATTAAAATTACTCTGCGATAAAAAAAAAAAGTAATTGATACTAGAAGTCACATTAGGGACTCTATAATATCATGACAGCAGTGGGACTGTCGGAGCTATTTTCCTGACCTTGAAATGTGTTTGACCACTCCCTTTGGTATTTTGTGTTTCAGAGGTGAATTGAGAGGCACAACATCATGAGTCCTCTATAGCAGCCAAGGTAGCAGAAGGCAGGATGGTACAATTTTCATTAAAGAAATAAGGTTTTCGCACAAAATCAGTAGTTATAATAGTGTCGTCCACAAAGTTACAGTTTTGTTATTATCTTCTGATGGACTCTTCAAATATTTGCAATTATTTCACAATTTCTGCTTGAAGAGCAACGGTATTTGGATTATTGTAACTACTGCAGATTTATTTTTCTTTCCAGCTGATTGATTGACTGGCAAATCATTTTAGCTCTAACTGATACTGCTTACTGTATACTCAGGTAATGCTTTAGCCTTGTCCTAGGGTTGCGTTATACCACTCTGAAGTTCCAGAGTACTGATTTGATTTTCCTATTTGAAGAAGCCTTTTCTTGAGCCAATCCATAATTCTGCTCGATGGTTAGTATGAGACAATCATCGTCACTGGTTGAGAGGATAATAGCTAATCATCGTAACCCTCCAATTCACACTGCACTTCACCCAGCTCTTGGAAACTCCCTCGTTGACCTTACAAATGTGACCTGGGTTTTGTGATTGCATGGTTACAAAGAAAAAGCTCTGTTGTTGTTTGGCAAGGGACAAGATGGCCTGGTTCTGAGGTTGTTACCACTGATCACAGCACTCTGCATTAACTGAGGATGTTTGGGATTAACTAATTTGCTGTGTTTCATGATAATACTTACAGTGCTTTTAAGAGTGAAGTCAAATTACCTAGATGGCTGTAGTTAAGAGCACACAAAGGGAAAATAAACATTAGACTTTAGTCTGTTATGTCCTAGTCTGGCCTACCGGAAGTGCTTAGCTGCGATTAGCCTCTGATTGGGCGGAACGAGCCACCCGGCGGAAGTCCCGCCTCCGTGCTGCAGTTTTCACAGTCCGCCCAGTAAAGGGAAACATCAACAAACAACAACAGGAACAGAACCGTGGATGTATTATACATCTGTGTCTTGAATTGAACAGAAGATGAAATGTCCGTCCGCGGTTGCCGACCGCCGTTAAACCGAACAAAAGAATAAATATTTGTCAACGGTTGCCGGCCGTCGTTAATCCAGTTTCCAACCGGCAATATTTTGCAAGCGTCGATTCACACTACGGCGTTGCTACGACCAAGGCGGTTGTTTGAAAAAATTCCAAACGGGGAGCTATTCATGCCAATCTCCTTCTTCTTCGGAGGAGAGTCTGTCCATCTGATTCTGTAGGCCTGACAAAACACCAGGATAATCACAGATTTAAAATGTATTTGTGTTTATTTATTATGTGCTGTCATCCCACCATCACACCTCTTACTCCTGCTGTTAATGTTATTGTACCACTATTATTACTAACTTACTCTTCCCTAATAGCCAGTGTGCTTTTCAAACACTCTGACTGCACTTGGCAGAGTGATCATGCCCTAAAAGTGCACTGACCACATACCAATCCCAGTACTTTAAATTTTATGTAGGCATATCTTGGGTGGAAGTGTGTGTGTGTTAAACGGGGTTAATATCCATCAAGAGGCCACATACGTGTGTATTGGTGATCATCAACTGTGGAACAACAGTGTTTTGCCCTCCCTGAGTCCAGCTGGGTTCCCCTGTGACAAGGCTGAAATGGAAGTGTGCTGCAGGTCAGAGTGGGGCTGTAATTATTTCCTCACTTCATTAAGTGCGAGTAAACCATCACACTCAGCACTGCAGCTAATGCGATGCCCCTGTGGCATTGTAATGCTCTCTAAATGAATGCCCCTCTGACAGCCTAGGGCCTAGTGGGCAGCAGATTACTGCAGGGTTAGCCCCAACAATGCTCAGCCCTCAAGCTGCAGAGGCATTCATTATCAGGCTTGTATGACCCAGCCATTCCTCCCTGCTCTCATCAGAAATGAAGGCCTCTGGCCCACCTGAATCCTCTAAAGTCTCGTTTGGGCACCACATCACTGAATCATAAATTAAATGTAAATGCCATTTGAACGCACTCCAGTTTGACAGGTTATGTGCTCTTAATAGCTATGACCATTTGCTCATTATGGCCCCGGTAGATCGGTGCTGCTGTGTAATTTCAGATTTGTTTTTGAGCCGTTTATTCATTAACTTTTTCCCTTCTCATGCATATGATGGCTTTTCCAGGGGAGATGGGAGTAGAGGAGACGTATGACAGGATGTTTACTGTCACCAGCCGGGTAAAATTTTCTGTCACCAAAGAGGACGATGGAGTGCCAGTGGACTGCATCATTGACCACCCAGCTGTAAAGGACCTCCTGGCTCAAAGACACTTGGACGTGCTATGTAAGTGACCTAAAGCATTACTTATTCAAGTCCAGAGCTATAGACCAAGTCCCCACAGACAGCAACAGAGGTTACTTGCTGCTCTGGCTTGCGGGGATCTTAAGTACTTACTGATGAGGCTGTGACATTTCTTGGTATCATGTACTCACACAGAAACATCAGATTATTCAATGATACCACTCATTAACAACACCAACCATTTATTGAAATTAAAAACATTTTTATTTTTTGAATTTTTGATTGAAAAATCAGTATTCATGCACAACATTTGTTTGATTTTTCAATCCTATCTGTTAAATGAATATGCCAAAAAAGAGTCTATGTGATTTTGTATGCATTACCAACAAGAAAAAAAAAATCCTATATACAGTACACCTCAATATAATCCTTTATACAGTATAGTATATAATTTGAACTTCTGAAGGGGCACATCGGGTGCAGGGGTCCCTGAGACAGAGCCTCTATTTGAAGTGAATGTGAACCTTTCCTGAAGAGAAGTCAATCATAGAACTATAAAGGGATGCAGATTCACACAGCTGCAGAGAGACACAGTGACCACACAGATGTAAAAAAAAAAAAAAAAAAAAAAAAAAGAGAGGCTGAGAGAGACAAAACTACAACAAACAGCTGCAGATATATGAAGAACGACTCCAAACCACATTCAGGTGTCCTCAGGAGATGCTCAGCGACCCCTCTGACCATCAGATCATAGGTGTACTGTATGTTTTTCACAGCCTGACACTGTTATCTATGGATCATATAATCCTGGCATTCTAAACTTACAGTGCACTGGTATTTTGGCCCCTGGCGATACAGTCCTCACAAGGGAGTAATAAAAAAAAGGCTTAACTCAGGTGTCAAATGATGTTTAGGTGTTCTTTAAATGGTGCATTGATTGAAGAGGTAATACAAGGCTGCCTTACACTGTTAAACATTAAAGAAAGGTTAAGGTATCCTTTTGTAGTCTATGTAGAATGTAAATTTTTTTTCAGCCAGACAACTGTTTTGTCTGACCTTTCAAGGAAAAAGAGAAAGCTTGACTGGAACCGCTTGACATTTTGGTAATCTTTGGCTAGCATTGATAAGAGGAAAAAATCATTTTTGCTGAAAGGTACTGTAGACTCAGTGGATGTCTACTGAGCAACAGGATAATCATTTCATCCTCCGCTATGTTTCACTCACGGCTGTTTTGCTTTCATTTAAAAGTCTGTTTCTCTCAGTGCTTCACTTCAGAGCCCAATGATCATTTAACTCGCTTTGGCTGCAGGTGTGAGGAGAGGGGAAAAAACTCTACTGTCATAACTTATGATGGTGGATCATTGTAACTACTGCATCTTTTTTTTTTCTTTTTTTCCCCCCAGATAAACCAGAGGTCAAGATTGTGGTGACATATCCTGAAGGTTTAACCAGAGAGGGTGACAATCTAGATTTGACCTGTATCGCGGAAGGGAAACCACAGTGAGTGCTCACACAAATAGATACATGGATACTGTACACTTCAAAACTTCCCAGCACACTGAAATGTCTGTTTAGTCCTGTGCTTTCCAGTGAATATCCCTTTTCTGCCTGTTCAAGCACCCCATAACCTTTACATCTCATTGTACCATTTAAATGTTACCAGTTGTCAGCATGCTGTATAAAGGACATCATTAGACAGGGCCTGCCAATGGCCCTCCTCAGATTTGACCTTTATTTCAGATTTCTAGCGTGGATAGACAGAGCCTGAGTGATGTGTGTGGTATTTGTGCTCTCCAGTCCCCATCAGATCAACTGGCTGAGAGTAGACGAGGATGTGCCGCCTCACGCTGTGGTGACCGGCTCTGATCTCTACATTGAGAACCTCAACAAGTCCTACAACGGCACCTATCGCTGTGTGGCGTCCAATGCTGTAGGAGAGGCCTATGACGACTACATCCTCTATGTACATGGTAGGTATTGCGCTTCATTGAGCTTGATGTTTAAATGCCTCCATCACTCTTTTACACCAAGGACTCATATGCTCTGTATTGCTGATATAGTAAGATTTTTCAGCTTAAATGCCTACAGTAGATTTGGCAGTGAGGGGATTGTATTGCCAAGGATAAAGATTTACTGCAGCATCTGTGCAACAAACAGATTGGCATTTCAAACATATATGGATGTAAGCCATTATTAAGAGGAACAGGAAGCTTAATCACAGAGGTGGCTGGTTGACAAATCCACAGCGCTCTAAATGTTAAAGATGTGAGCTGCTGCTGTGGTAGTAATGCATGACAATGGGTTTGAAACATATCTAGTGGAAAGAAACAAAGTGGCTTTTGACATTGGACTGCCATACTAGAAACCCAGGAAGTGAGAATTTACATTGATTTAAATTGATCTACATGTCGAGCCACTTTAAAGTGCTGCTATATTCAAAGTCCTCATTGGATGCTTGGATTACTTTGGAACCTGGACACCCACACACAGTTTACTTCTCTAACTTTGTATGTTGAGTTTTTTTTACTTGGTAAGTTGGTATATAATTAAAAAACTACAAGGAGTTTGGATTTCTGGCTTGACCAGACAGCACAACCTTATTTTCTGTCAATGGGCTTTGGCTCTGTTGACTCACATTGCAGTGGGTGGAATTTCAATGTGTTTTGCAGCCAACCAGTAAAGGACAATAGAGGGACCATCTCTCCCAGGACTTGACTTTAAATGCTGTGTACGGTTTTCTCCCCTTGTTTTGAAACCCCCTTCGATGATGCCTCTTCCTCCTTTTACATTAACACGATTGTCTGTCATGGAACGCCAGTAGAGGGTTTTCTTGTTTTCATTTAAACACATCACTACCCACAAAACAACAATTAATAGAACAAAAAATAAAGCCAAAAAAACATAAAAATACAGTTATTGCTGGTGCCAATGAATTGGCTGCAATCGTACATAATCTGAAAAAAAAGTTTAAACCTTTTTGCAAACAACTCAAATGTTTAAAGGTGCATCAGGCATCTCTACACTTGAATCCCCAAGTGGGAACAGCAGGAGGGAAGTGTTTGAAGTTTTGAAAGCGAGAGGGACTTCATCATTTAGGAATCATGTAACTCGGACCTTAATTTCCTATTTTTGGTGGCTGGCAGGGGTATTGAGGATGAGGGGAAAATAAATTTGCAGCAGGTGCAGCCATTGTTGGTGAGTTTAGCTTTCTTTCCTTGGAGCGCTTGCTCCCTGCTGTTTAGAAGAGCATTTTGTATTTCGCTCCCAAGTTTCAATTTGTTTCTGCCTGTGTGCCAAGAACATTGTCTGAGAGAAACCATATCCGATACAAGGGAAAAGGGAGGCTAGTGTCTATGAAAAATATTTTCCCGCATTTTTTCTGTGTAATTTATATGGATTGTTAAAATTGATGTTTTTTTAAGAGAAATATTCACAGCAGAATACATTTGGGAGCTTTGATCATTCGATTTTACTAAGAACTTTCCACTTCCAAACCCTTTCATGTGTTTTCCATAATTTTGCTGTGTCCGCTTCGTTATGCATAGTAGAAAGAATGTTTGGGTTGACCTGGTTTTCTGCAAGAATTGGTCATGTAATTTGAACTAATCTCCATTTTAAAAGTAACTATGCAGGATTTTCTACATTTTTACCTTAAACAGCTTTGGAGCTATTGTAATGGTTAAATAAATAACTTGTCTGTTATCACGGGGGAAAATGGAGGCTCTCTGCCTTCCACGTAGCTTCTCTTGCCCAGAAACCAACTGCCTCCGACGCGGTGTCTCAGCTCTTGTCTCAGCAGCACCGCAACACAAACATGCCGATAACCCATAATCTCTTGTTTATGACTATAATAAGACTACACTAATATACACATCGTAACACATATGATATTATCCACCACTCAATAGATTGCTTTATCGCCAGCTTTGATTAAAACAAATGCACATGGCTGGGAGGAGGGTTAGCAAAACAGGAAAAGTGTACAGTACAGTACAGTACAGACAAACACAACATGTTTCAGGTAATACCACCCAAATGTACATGTATCAACTTTTGTATCTTTATCTACAGTAACCCATTACCGATATATTATTCACAGTGCTAGTGTAAAAAGTAAGTGATCCCTTGACTGGTTGAACCTCCTTTGGTACCAATAACCTCATACAAGTTTTTCCAGTAGTTGCTGAGCAAACTGCACAACGTTCATGAGGACTTTTGGATCATTCTTCCCACAGAGCTACAGCAGCTAAGATATAATTTTAGGATGTATTGTGGGCAGCTCTATTTGGGTTCTGACTGAGTCTCTACAACAGGTGGATTTTCTCTGTTCTTGTTCTTGTACTTTGAGCTTCGGCAGGTGGACAGCCACAAGGACATTATCATTAAAGATACCTTGATAAACTTGAAAATTACTGTCTCCTCAATGACGCCGAGTGATTCAGGCTCAGAAGCAGCGACGCCCCAAATAATGATTCTCCATCCAATATCAGGAATACTTCAGGTGTACATTAAAATCAGCTGTTTCCTCAGTGTAGCCCTGCCATCGGCACCACACACCATGATTTAAATGTTGTAGAGTTGTGAAGAGAGATATTAACTGGCTTCAACTGTTACTCTGTAGCTTCTTTTCACCTCACTGAGCACTCTGTGATGTGTCTGTTGTGTCAGTTCCTCTGACGGTGGACTGATCAATATCTAAACTCTTTGAGATGACTCTCTAACCCTTCCAGCTTTATGCAAATAAGCAAACCTTGATCAGAAGTCCTCTGAGATCCATTCGTGATGAGGCATGGTTCATTTCAGCAGATGCTTCTTGTGAGGAGCAAAATCAAAAGTGTTTTTCTTTTTTCCTTTTCCTTTTCTTTTCTTTTCTTTTTCTTTTTTTTTTTTTTTACAAATTAAAGTAGCTCTAATTCACACTTCCAATCTGGTTTCATTTATTGGACTCTAGGTTCCTAACCCCTGTTTCCAATCAGCTTTTATTGCTGCCATTGGTTGTGTTTTATAAGTCGAAGTAGCTCTAACAAACATCTCCAATTGTGGTAAATTGATGTGTGATAATATAACTACTAACTCCAATTATTGAAGTGTTGATGTCAGTAGTTTAGGGATTCACATACGTCTACCAACTTTAATTTTTGAATGATGTACATACATGAACGCAGTGCTGTTGAAAAGTGAACCCACTGTTAACCTGACACAACATTCATCATTTAGTTGTCAGATCTTCATTCAAGTTACATCAGTAAATTAACACGTCTATTTAAATTAATAACACAAATCAGTGCATTGCTCTAATCCTTATTGAAACATATTTCACACGTGTGTGGGTTGGAGTAAAATGATCGCAGTTTAACTACAGGAGCTAGAAAACATGTCTTCATAATGAAAGCTGTTTGGCGGTGTGGACGACACTCACTTTTGAGTTTACTATTCACAAGAAACATCTGCAGATGTGAACCATGCCACAGAAGAGATATTAGAGGACCTACAATCAAGTATTGTCGATGTGCATAGTGCAGAGTTACAGAATCATGTCAAAGAGTTTAAGTATGATCACAGTGTTATTCTGTGGACACTCTCAATTGAAGGAGCTCCCAACTAATTTGACTCCAAAGACACATTGCAAAAAGCACGGGGAGGTAAAAAGAACCCCTTTTATTGAATACTCACATATGGTAACTTTCAGAAAGCACTGCTCTGGCACTTCTGCTGATGGTTTCCACCAGGTGTGAGGATTCATGCTGGTTAGAGAAAACTGACAGCAGCAAAATGTTATTGCAATGAATTAATGAGGTCTCTCTGCTCCGTACACCTTTACAAACATTGTCACACTGTCTATGTTTAAAGTGTGCAAAACCCTGGTGGGTTATTCTATGGTGCAAATGGTGCCATTGTTGCTCATTTATCAAACACTGATGCAGAGATGTTAGATTTGGCCACTAGAAACAATGTTCGTGTTTAAACCTAATGCAGCCAAAGCTGTCAGACCAGCTGAGGAGAGGAGATGAGGTGCAGTGTCACGCTAAAAGCAAAGCTGATGTTGAACACAGGCTCATTGTAGATTTTGTGAGAGAGTCGATTACAGGTTTCAGACGGATGTTTAGGTCGTGTTGACAGCTATGAACTGTGTGTCAAAAACCATAAGCATAACTTCTTTTTTTTTCCTTTTTCTGCCTGACTGATGGGCAACTGTTTACAGCAGTTTCTGAAGATGTGCATTTGTGAAAATGAAATGCATTTTTCACATCAACCATTTCACTAATTGTAGGGCAAACAGTGAATAGGACTTTAATAGAGGGACAGGGTCTTGGGCAGACGCGGCAAAAACATGTCAGATTCAGGGAAAATTACACAAGAAGAGGATGTGTTTTAGATTAAGGACAAATGCAGTGCATGTTTGTTGTTGTTGTTGTTTTTCCAACTAAGTAACCTGGGACTTGATTACCACACCTTAAAACTTTGAAAACAAATCTTCATCTCCAGAATTGTCCAGATTTTTACCGAGCTAACTGGTCTCTAGTAAATTATATACAATTATATTGAACATTACTCATCGACGAGGCGTACCGGTCCTGACTATAACTCACAAATGAGGTAGAAAAAAAAAAAGGACTGTGCCTTGTGGCTCCTATGCACACGGTCTGAGAGAGTTAACACATATCACACCTGACCAATGAATTAACAGCGACGGCTGCCAGAAAGTTCTACTAGAATGGTTTAGTGGATATCTGTTGTTGGTGTTTTGAAAATCTAGAAAGAATAGCCAAGTAGGGTTTTTTAAAAATGTATTAAAGATCATTTCTGTGTTGGTAAACAGTGATGAGGTGTTTTTTACTGAAACACTGGGAAAACAGATTTTTGTGCAAAAAGCTTGTTACACTATTTTCAGCAACAACAATAACTGGCTTATGCCGTTTGCATGGCCACTTACTGTAAATAATCTGAAAACTCCAACAGTCTTCAAATCATAATCATTTTACTGTAAAGGCACTCAATGTGTGAACAGAAAGTATAACCATAACGATCCATCCCTTTAATGGCTTGCAACCATTAATGCCTATTTGCCTCAAAAGGCAGCTTCAACAACAGTATTTCGATAAAAACTAAGGTTGCTTTCTTATGCATTCCTATTACGACAATGAACAGCACAACAAGACATTTTCCTTTTCTTTCTATTTTAATCTCTCTGATCTCTCAGTTTACCCCTGTTGATAAACACAATATATTTCTGGTGTTTTCCTGCCACCAGAATGCATGCGTAACTGCTGTGACGTAAGCGTGACGTCAACTCCAGAGCGGTCTATAAACTGCACTTAAATACAGCAGGAACTCACTGATCCAAATCTCTCTGGTGCAAAACGTTGAGAGAAGCACTGCTGGTCCAGTTTTCCATTGTCAAAATAATTTTCAATGCAATTGCTTTGAAAAAATCATCATCACACTATACTGTCTGATGTTGAGTGGTTCTGTGGGTGTGTTGTTGTTCGGAGAAATAATGTGTGTATTCCACCAGCTGACACGTGTGACTTTGTGTCTGTGACATAGGTTTCCTGTGACTCTCCTAACACTGCCACCCCATGGTTATTCATCATCGTGCTCTGCCAGGCAGATGATGACATCTGCTTGTTCCCAATGGGCCTAAAATGATCACTCCAAAACAAAAGGACAGCATATGAAGGCAAATAGCTCACTCAAGGCAGACTTATTCTAGCTGTCATGACTGAATTCCTAATTGTTGTGCAAAGATCCCTCTGAAACTGAGATTTACCACACTTTCCTTGAGTAAATCCTCTCAGATTGCGCTTGTCTCAAACATGCATCCTTAAAGTAATAACACAATATTCCAATAGTTCAGGAGTTTTCTTTGAACTGTTTGCAAAGAACTCATGAATGATGAGTGTCTACTGCTGTTCATTTCATGTATCGTTTGCTTCATGCTGCATCTGTAACACTTGCATGAATGAATGAAGCAGCATTGAGAAGCAAATGTTCTCAGGTCCAGAATAAAAGCTACAATAGCTTTGTGTTTGTCCCTTTTGTCGTGACTTCTTCAATTAGTATTTTCCTATCCACATATTTTACCAGTTTCCATTAAACACCGTTCCTCTTGTGTACGGGCGTTGGAAGCTCGATGACTTCGGCTCGCTATAATGAGACACAGGAGATTGGCAAAAGGTGCTCATAACAGCGTATAATTATGTCTGCGACTCCCACACCTCTTTTCTGGAGGATTTAATGCCAGACAAAATCATGTTGTGGTCCATATGAGGGTTTGTTGTCCCAGACTAATCATGCTTGATACAGTGGCTTAATTAGTGTGTGTTTCTGCAACATAGATTGGTCTTAGCATGATAACCTTGTGCTATTTTTGTGTTGCTTTTCAGCAGCAATGCACAACCTCCACTAATGCACCACTTTTATCCCAACTATACCAACTATTGGTTCTGTTGAAGCCATCACACACCTGTCAAAAAGTGCCTTTGTTTAACCAGTAGCATGCAACAAATAGCTTTATTCTAATGAGTTGTTGTTTTTTTGCTGGTGAGTATTATTGATAGAGCTCAGCTGAATCGTCCATCAGCACTCTTCCATCCTGCTGCCACCCTCTACTGGTGCTAGTCCTTCGGGCTCTTCCTATTTCAAAAAGACTAATGACCTTTCACTGTGTGACAGCCCAGACAGGTGTGAGGCCAATGTAAATCCACATCAAATCAAGTCCCATTGTGGTGCATGTATTGTATGTGGCCGGTCGAAAGGCTGAGAAAGAGGCTTGTCATGCTGCTGTCCACAAGGGTGTGTCTGCAGCAGGCTGTGAATTGTGCCCCCTGGCCAGCGTGTAGTGTGGGAGAGAGCTGGCCAGACAGAGGCCTTTCTCTCTCAAAGGTGACCTGGTGCTATAACTCACACATACTGCCTGTTGGCAGGAGAACAATGCGGCTTTTACCACCACGGTTTAGCCACAGTTGACTTTTTGACCTATAAATCTTCCGTGGACAAAAAGTCAAAGAATCACAAGCCACTGGAAATATGGGGTTTATCAGGACTTTGACATAATGTGAATGGACAGGGCCCATGGGTCTCCCTGTTCTTAGGAAAGGCTGTCCTTTTGAATCACACACCCTTTCAACACTTGAGCTTACAGGTTTATTTTTCACCGTTCATTAGATTAATTGTAATAACCTTTTTTTTTTTTACACACATATTGGTCTGTTTTTGAAGAATATCCTTATAAAAGTTAATGTAAAGGGAACTTTTGAATAAGACAAACAAATAGACAAAAGAAAAGCAAAATATCATCCCCCTCCTGTCGTGTTGGCAGGCAGGTTTAAGCAGGCATAGATAAACAATTTCTCCTACATTGTTTCACTTTATGGTTAAATTTTCTCATATCAAATTCCTCACTGATACAAATACTCCCTGAAAATATGGCCTCTCCAAAATACACTCATATTTCAGCCCTCATAATGCTGAGCCCAGAGTCATCCAGCCTGGAAATTGCCCATGGAGAATTCTTGTTCGGCTGGATATTATATGTGCCACATCCCATCCCGGCCTTTGTGAAGACCCTCTTCCCTGAATGGCCAATTTCCCTCTTCCAGACACTGACATTTCAGCTATCACACTGCCTTCGGTCACAGGGAAAGAAATCTAGCCCACCCCCCTCTTCAAATACTGTCAGAGGAGAATCTCTTCCTGATACCCTGATACCCCCCTACCACCATCAACACCACCTCTGCCATACACTCCATCCCCGGCGGCAACATTATGCTGTCCTTGATGTTTTATCATTAGTTTGGGAGTGTGTGGTCCCCCACTGCTGTCTTTTGATGGAGTGCAGACAGTAAAGGCACGGAGACAGCCAGCCAATTTCCCCCGCTGCGACTCTCCCACAGCAAGGGGTCGTGCTATCTCTCCCCTGCACCAAGCATATATTCCCCTGATGAGGAAGCTTTAAGCCCTCCTTAGCACCATCACATACCTGAATTGCTCTCCATTTTGTCTTACTGATTATTTTGTTTGGGGGTTGGTGACAGGCCTAATCAGTACATTGTGGGGCGGAGGATGCTGCTTCAGGGCTCTGCTGTGCTGCAGCGGGAGACCACCAGAGTGGTTTAATTTCTAGTTTGACATTAATTATTGAAAGAGACTGTGGAAAATAGCAATACCTTTCCATGATTGCCAGACATTATTATTCGTAGTTAATTAGAAATTTATCAAAAAAAAGAAAAAGAAAAGAAATTCAGACACTTTCCATAATGAAAACTGATACAACCCTGATGCAAATATTTAAATATAGTGTTTTTTTCTTGATATGTTTAGCCATGTTGGCTGTGAGAATACTGAGCTGTAGGTCAGTCCACCACTTTAGTCTTGACCGGCTGAAATATTTCAACACCTACTGGATGGGTTGCAGTCAAATTCCCTGGGGCAACTAATGCTTGTGACTTTGTCTATCCCCTTCCTTTTCCTGTAGCACTACCATAGCTGCATTGCCACATGTTGTAACTTGGTACACACATTCATGGTCACCAGATGATAAAATCCTAATGACTAGCAGTAGGTCAACAGCTACATAATAGACTGGCACAAAGTTTAATACACATACCGGTATTCATGGTCTCAAGATTATCCAAGCATTGTTCTGATGATCCATCGATGTTTTCATCCAGCAACACCCTCAGGTCAAATTTTTATTTTGGGTATACTTTGGTTTATGACCAAATACCTGTAAAAACGTAACATTCCTGTAGTTCTCAGCTACAGCTTTTTTCCAAGTCCAAATCAGCAAATGTTAACATGCTAACAATCCAGACTAAGTGGCCAAACATGGAAACAGATATGCTAACCATCAGCATATTGTTATTTATTGTTAGCATGTTAACATGTTGATGGCTAAAAGCCCAAAGCATTGTTGGTGCTTAAAGGATTTGGTAACACTTTACAATAAGGTTTACAATAAGGTTCCCTTAATTAACATAAGTTAGTAAATTATTAAGCATTAATTAACTGTTTACAGATATATTAACAATCATTATTATGTATTACCTACTTATGATTAGGAAACACATGAATTAATGTAGCCCATTAGTAAGCAGTTAATTAATGTTTACTACTCAAAGTTAGTTAATAAATTATTAATAAAGTTGAATAATGTAATTAGTTATCATTATGTATGCATTACTCAGCATTAATTAACACATTAGTTTATATGTGCTTACTAACTAACGTTAATTAAGGGACCCTTATTGTAAAGTGTTACCAAGGATTTTTTCCCTTCAAGTTTGTCTTTGCACCATGTTAAGGTGCCCATTTAACAGCTTTGGTTTGCTGTAACCATTCCTCCTGTGTATGATGACTTAAGAAGTCAGAGTTATTCAAATAACTTCAAATGCAGTCTTTTTAGTACCAAATTCTACCTTTAGCATTCCTGTGATTTTAACACATGATTTCATTCTAAAAATACTAGTAACTTTCATAGAAAATCTCTCGATCTGACTAGATCACACAGATACAGACACAGACTGCTGCAGCCTCATTTTAGGTTAGATAAAACTCTGACTATATTTTTATTTTTGGGTTGTGCCCATCATTTATTGCTTTAAGGAAGGATCTCTGGAGGAATGATCACAGTGAGCAAAACCTGATTCATTGTTCATATGAGCACATGACTATTGCTCTAAGGTAAACTTGAAAAATGTGAGCTTATCCTTTAAGCACAGCTTCACAGAGTTGCCAGCATGAGTCTCTTAAAAATTAACTCACAGCAGCTGAAACATGTGCATGGTATGGTTTTTAGAGTGCAGCTTCTCATCTTCAATGACTTTTGTCTCTTTCTTTACTCTTGTCTTCCTTTATTTCTTATACATGTTCTTTATTTTTTTACTCTTTTCATCTAGATGCTCCCACTACTATCCCCACACCCACCACCAATCCAGTCAACACGCAAGGTACTGTATGCCCCCACTACTGTCCCTCTCAGCAATCATATGTGTGGTGTGTGTGTGTACTTTGCATGCATGTATGATCAGGTGATCGAGGAGAGGAAGCAGGTGTACCTAAGAGAGTCTGTGGATGGCCAGTTTTAATCAGATAATGCTGCTGATAGGTGACACTGCGGACAAGCAGCGCAGACCTGTCAGAGACACCTGTCACAGCCCTTTTCCAGTCACATGTTTGATCCGAGAAAACGCAGAGTCTCTGCTTTGCTGTTCTGCTATCTTATCAGCATCTGCAGCTATATCTCAACCGGCCCATCCATCATATTATAATGCCCTTTGCATCTTCCCTACAAATGCCAGTCACATTTCGTCTTTGCGAGGCCAAAAAAACATCAATAACTATTTTCTCAAAGACATATAAAGCAAATGAAAGGCACTTCATTTGTGTTGTTTATAGCACAACAACCTTTTGGCATCTTCTGTGCGCACTATTTTAGACTTTCATTTAGCTCTGGTCCAAAATTTCATTTCAATACTAACCATTAAAACATTGCTATTATTATAAGAGAACCACTAAGGCTAGACAGATGGCGAGGCAACCCTGGGAGTTGACATTTGGATATGCCAGAGTGTGACATTTCAATACAAAAACTATCCTTAAAGAATAGATCGGTTTATCAATAGCTGCTTTTAGAGATATGGCAATTTTGGCCCTTTTGTCGTGATAGTTCTACAATTCATGCACTCATAGAAATGTGGAGTGGCAATAGTCGTATATTAAGTCTGAAGTTCAATGTGACACTGAATCAAAACCTTTAATATTTTTATGTGGCAGCTTTCAGATGTGAAATCATCAAATATTTTTTTTAATTATATGATCACACAATTGGCTCTCCAGTAGTTTTTCCTGTGCATTGTGTATTTATTCAGTAAAAACAGGGTCAATACTTGCATAAATAACACTGTCACTAGCTTTGTTTATGAGTTGAAAATAATAAATAAATTCTGAATCACTATGACAGCATACAACTCCTTGATGATACTCAGTTTGAGTATCAACAGTATGTCAGTGATCATGCTGCATGGATTCAATCATTCCAGCTCTCTCAGTGTCTGGGTGTGGCCCACTCAAACAGGAAGTTGCGCTCTGCATTACTCTGCATTTTTCCCTAAGCTCTTCTCCTCGGAGTGAACACTGATGCAGCCGTCTCCTTGTTTTCTGCTGAAACATTCCAGTAATTTCCGAAAGACAGGCTTGAAAGAGGATTTACTGTGATTTATGCAGTACATGCTGGGAGGATGTAATTGAGCTTTCTTGCAGTTCACTACTCTTCTAAATACCCTGTCACAGGGGCAATGCTAAGCTGGCTTGTGGTAGATTGCTTTGCGCTACCTTAATCAGCATAACGGCACAGTATAGCTTTTCCTCTCGCCAATAAGGAAGTGTACAGCATGATTTCTTACAGATCCCTTATAAGTGTGTGAATTGGCACGGTCGCTGCTACCACCAGCTGTGATTTTCTCTTGTAATCAGAGGCAATTGGACGGCTACCATATATGATCCTAACTTTGCAGGTTCAGCCAGTAAATTGTCAGATGCATTTATTGTCACATATAAATCAGTGGTGGTTTAAAAAAAATAACTTGTTTAATAAACTTGTTTAGACTGCTTATAAATGCAAACCTTGAATAGGAAAAACAATTATATGGTTAATTATTTTGACATTTTAATAAGGGGACCCTGGAAAGATTAGCTGTCATAACAGAAGGTAATGCAGACTCAATGAAATTAACTGAATTGTCTAATATTGGTAGATTTAAATTTTAGTTTTATTGGGATGACTTTATTGAATGTCAACATTAAGCATAAAGCACAAAACAGTTGTTTGTTTTATAGACCAATTCATGAGCGTCTTAACAATATCCTAAAAGGTGATCTCGCGCTCTCTCTCCCTCGAGTGTGTGTGTGTGTGTCGACCACTTGGGAGAGAGAGAGAGTCATAGGAACAATTTTTTAATATAATGTCATTAGCTGACATTACTGATGTCCACTTTTTTTTTCATTGACAGAAACAAAATTTCCATTTTCTTTTTTATTTGAATGTAACACTTAATAACACTTAATTTCCCTTATGATTAGAACCAAATTGCATAGACCTTTTCCTGGAGATGCAGGTAATTTGCAACTAAAAACTAAACATTTTCTTAATTGAAATTATTAGGAAAGTTACAGCAAATTATCTGAAAATTGCAATTGTTAGTGTTGGTTAGTTTTAAAAGCAAAGTTACCAGTATTTGCACCGAAACAGGCTTTTAGTTGACAACTGATGTCAAGAAACAGCAGATGTGTATGACCACCTTTCACAGAGATCCACTTTATAAGACATTAAATGTTCAACACAGTCATGTGCAATTATAATTAATAATGGAAATTATTGTCTTCAAGACTGACAACGGATGTTTAAAGCATCACAAAAAACGGTGCTTTACAAGTTCTTTGTCAGTGGTTGCATTTCTTTTGGGAAGATGGTGGAGTTTACCCAGAATCCCTAGCTCTGAAGGAATAAAAAGGGAGTCTGTGGCGATAATGCTCCAGCTCGTCAGATGCTCAGAGATGATCCAAGGCAGGGACATCATATCCCAGCTAAGCCTTCAGTAACCCCCTCTCCCCCGGCTTGTCGAGAGGAGCCAAAGGAAAGACAAAGAACAAGGAATTATGTTGTAGACTTGATTAAAAAGACCCTATGTTTCAACAGATCTGCAGTCCAGGGTAAACTGTTGTTTAGCATGCTACCGCAGGAACTTTGCTGCCTGAACTAAAGGCATGCTGGTGATTAACATGATTTGTGCCACTTTCCATACATTTTTGTCCCTCTCACTTTTATCGCTCATGCAACTTTGTGCTCAAAACAATGCAAAGAAAACTTTAATAACCTTACCTTATTTCTGGTAGTAATTGGGACATTTGCTGCCTGAAATTACAACCTGCAAACACAACTCAGGGCTTAAAAGGATTCACGGGTCAAAACTGATCTTTATGTTATGGTGATTAAGACCACAGTAGGATCAAAGCTCTACTAAAATCAAGATCCAGCAATAGTCAGATTAATCAGGTATTTATAAAGCACCTTAAAAATAATTCTAATTAGGGTTACAGTACCTGAGCTAACATGCTATTTGCCCTATCCACTACAGTAAATTGTTTGTGAAGCTGTTGTTTAACTCCCCCAAACCTCTGAATCCAAACCCATACCCTCGTGGAAGAGATATACTGTAAACTCTAAATGTTAAGGAGCAGGAGTCAACAGTTTTTTCTGAGGTCAACAGCTTTCTGGTTTATGGATGATACAATGCTTTGAATTAACTACCAGTAAGAGCTTTCCTAGCAAACATTGCACTATACATGAACCTGAGTCTGGCCTTCATACTACACCCATCAGACTTGATAATACTACTAACAGTAATGAAGTTTTTATTGCTTTCTTGGCGAAGCTGTCCGGGATTTGTAGATGCTTATGACTTTAACATGAGGTGCACAGAATACATACATGCCTTCAAGGTTATTTCCATGTCTTTGTTGTATCAAACACATGGGATTTCTTTTTTTCCATGGGAGGAAGCTGAGTGATTTTACACCAGATTGTATTTTAGGAATCCATTTCTGGCAGGTTTTCATACATGTTTTGTCTTCCGTTTTCTCCGTCAGCACGAGTACGTTAGGTGTTGGCAGGTTTCCACTGCTGTCTAGTCCTGGGATTCATGCCTCAAATCCATGTACACTATTGACTTCAACAAAGACTGTTAAGAGTGCATTTAGTATTCAACATAATTAGTCATTAAACATTTACCAACGTTGTTTTAACTCTCACATGTATCATTTCTCTTTGAAGTATTTCATTGGAAAAATTAAAGAATCATTTAGAAATGCTAATTAGTTTTTTCCCTCACATTTGTTTACTCTGATTCAGTTGAAATTGTGTTTTTTCTGACCTGCAGGTTTTTTTCTTTCCTTTAAACAGTTATTAAAGAGAGAAAATATTGTAATGGTCCATTTTAATTGGTCTCCGGGGAGTAAGTTAGTAAAGCCTGCCCACCCTGAAGTTAAAAGAGTGTTTCATTGCAGTAATATTGTTTTTTTTTGTTTTGTTTTTTTCCATGGAGCAGTTGTGAGAGCTCTACTTAGCACATTTGGGTTTGGAGATTGAATGTAATGTGCCAATGAACTCAAATTGTGTCCTCACTTTCCGCTGATAAAGTGTACTTTTGTGCCATGTTACTTCAGGCAACTTTTAGAGGAGAGCAGCGATTTCTATTATTTTGTTAAACTTTTCCCTCACCTTGATCTCCAGTAAGGGAAAAACAAGTTGAAGGGGGAGAATGAAGTGGAGATGGGTGCTTGCGGCTTTTATGAGCAGAAATTTCCCTGTCTGAAAAGATATAATAAACAGGCATAGAGGAGTTCAAATTCACTGTCACCATTTCCATTCATTTGCTATTTTATTAGTTGTAGTTGGACCTTCACTTGTATTTTCGCACCTCTGTTAAATGTCACAGCTGTGTTTGTACATCTTCAAATCATTGTATGGGTTATTACAAAGGGCTCGGGATCTATTTAGTGAGCGAGCAGCGACACTGAAATTCAGCTGAGGACAATATCGTGCTCTGTTGATGGTCTGCCACTACAGCAATACAAAAAATGATTTGGTGAAGATTGTCCATTGTATGCTCATCTCATTACGTTTGTTTCCTTTCAAATGGCAACAAATACAAAAGCCACGGATGTTAGCAGTTCAATGCTGGGAAATGGCTCTTGATGGTCCTCAAGTTAATTCTGCAGCAAAGGCCCATTGTCCTGACGCTGTCCAGGAAAGGGTTACTTTGAGAGTCTATTCAGTGCAAGTGAAGGTTTTGCTCTGTCAACGCAAGAGAGTCATTGTTTCAATTATGTCCATGTAATTACATCTATAAATTGTCGTGTTTTTGTGTGTGTGTGTGTGTGTGCGATATGCCTCGTTGTGTGAAAAATATGAAAAGAAAAAAGATGGGAAAACCGAAATTATGTTCCATGTAATCAGCCTGGTGACAAGCTCGCAGCTCTGATCTCCACGCTGACAGATAAGTCTGATAGGATGCTCTGTTACTGGCCAGAGTGGCAATTAGTCATTCCAGTACAGAGACAGAAAGGTGCGACTGTAAGCATGTGTTACTAGGAGTTCAGCGGAGCAGATTTCACCAGCGCGCAGACACAGGCATCAGTTGCAAATCCTCTTTATTCCCCCATAAATCCCCACGGCTGTGCACATCCTGTCAGGACGCCGGTGTGGGCATGTCAGCACTCCCCGATCGACCCATGAGCAGAGCTGTGCTGGCGGTATGGACACCAGCTACATTACAGACATAATCAAATTCTACTTATTTCAAGTGTGAGGCCACAAAGGCCACTGTGATAACACTGTCTGTCATTTGGAGGGTTTTTTTTCCCATTCCAAGCACCTTGTAGTATCATGAATGCATATGTACTGAGCATGGACGGCCGCAGGGAATCACATTTTTGATCCTGGATGTGTTAGAGGAGTGAATAACTAATTTACAGGACGTGGGAGGGATGATTGTAACAGCAATATAACAGTTGATAGAGAAAATCTGTTCTTGTGGCGGTCTGAGGTCAGGGTCAGATACATATCAACATTTCTGAAGTCTCCCTTGTCTCTCGTTTACCCAAATACTTTAACTGGACAAAATAACAAGTGTTACACAACTGAAGTCCAGAGCCACTCTGTGTGGAGTTGTTGGCTCAACTGAAATAGGGGCCCGTAACACAAAGCCAGCTCAACATAGTCTGGCTCTCGTGGGGTTACCTGGCTTCACTGAGCCTAACATTGGCCGCCCTTGAAAATGTGTGTCTCACAAAGCTGGCAATCAGTTGGCTGTGTTAAAGCTGGATCAGTAAACCCAACATTTTAGTATGGTCATGTGAAAGAGGCAGAGCTGTCTAAAGTGATCAACATCATGACAACCATGAATGAAGTATTTCATTGCAGAATGTGACATTTAACCAGGTGCAATGTGAGTAGTAAAAGGAGCTGTAGAAACATTAGAAATCATTACATTAGAAATCATTTCAAGGTAAAGTTATAAATAAGTGCAGTGATGCACACAGTTGTTGTTTTTTCTGACGATGAACAATCTATCCTGAATATGTAATGTACTTATAAAAGTTAAAAGTAATGTCAGACTGAAGCCTGATCTGACTGGCAGGTTGAATTTATAATCATGTGGAATATCTAATTAAAGACAACAGAGGCTTTAGTTTGTATTTCCAATTACCCTCACACAGACTCCTCATTTATACTGAGCTGCAGTGATAGAGTACGAAGGTTCAAACATCAACAGTGTCAGGAAGCCTGACAGGAATTACAGAGACTATTTTTGCAATTAAAATTAAGATGCATTTGTCATTATGTAATTATTAAATGAGATAAACTACTCTAGCCTACTACTTTGTTTGTTAGGAGGTGATTTAAAGCCAGTTACACAATAGCAAAACAGTTCCAGTAAAAAAAAAAAACCTGAGTTAAGCTCACAGACAGGTGCATGGCAACTGATGTGACTTTGTGGTACATGCACCTTTATTGTAATGATGTTTTAGCTACCGTTTATATACTGCTGGGAGATACTGAAACATTGTTTTATAAAGGGTCTCTTTTTGAACAATATTGTCCCTTCCCTTTTCAAACACAATATTATACTTATTATATTTTGTCAGGTATGAGTAAAGTCGATATTAAATTGTGTTCCATGTGATATTTAAAAAGGTCTAAAAGCTAACTGGGTGAACCCTGCAGACACCCCATTAGTTATTAAATGAATTAGGCAAGACTTTTTTCCCATGTGACAAAATTGATGCAGCAGACAGAGAGAGATCCTTATTAATATGGGTCAAGCCCAAAAAAATACTGTCATTTCAATTTCTCATAATACAACCAAAACTTTCCAATGCACTTAAATTGGTATTTATAAACAGAATGTGCAGTGAATGTGTGTATCAAGTTGACTATGCTTACACACACTTTTCCAAAGTGATCCAAGTTTGTTACAATGAAATGCAATTTTACCATTTTCAAATGGAAATAATTGTGTTTGTGAACTCAGTGATTCCTTTAGCATAGTTTTGGCAGGCAATGTGTAAACAGTTTCAAACTATTTTAATATTTGCAAACCAAATTCTGAATACCTGTCCGGTCCCCTAATTCAGACATACAGTATCTGGTTCCAATAAATTAAATTGTAAAACTTTACAGTTGGAGTGATTGTACGTACAAAAATGAACTGATGCAAAATTTTTTCTGCCATTTCTTAGCACGTTTTTTTTTTAGTTTAACTGATTGATGAATTGAGTGTCTTTTATTCTATTGGTGTCTTCAATTTATGCTTGTGCACCCAATTTCTCAAAGAGTAAGAATCATGTGTACATGTACACACACCTGTATAATTCTGATACAAGTAGTATTTTGTGCAAACGAGTGTAGAGCTGTTGTCAATCTGTCCCCTTTGCATATTCACACACAAAAGACTAAATCTGAAAAATGATTAATTGGTTAGTGGTTAAAGTTAAAATAACGATAAGCAGCATGTTGTTTTCAGGAACGTTAACATGTGTCATACATTCTACAAACTCAGCAATTCAACAAGACTTATCCAGTTTGTGTTAAAATTTGAAGCCTCCACACCTAATAGAGTCTGATATATCATCAGCCATGGTTATTTCGCATTTTCTATTACAGTATATCTATTTTCTCAAATGTGCCCCCTGGCAAGTGACCTGTTGAAAATTATATTATATTATATTACACTTTAGACCTCTGAATTTCATTGCATTATGAAACATTTCTAATAATCTCCCTACAATATAATGCACTCCCTTAGCAACAGCATCAAATGAATGGAAATAAGCAAAACAGTAATATTTATTGCATATATTGAATTGGAGACCATGTTTATGTGGCCGTCCTCTGTAATAAATACAAAACTGACAAACAGAAAACCAGTGTTCAGTGGTATACTTGATATAGCCAACATGATATGCAACCAACCATGACAGTCGATACTGTGGGTGCTGTGGGATTTTTAGTTTGTCTGACATTTCTGTGATAGAGGCTCAGTGATTACTCTGGGCAGATTTTTCTACCTGTTAAAGCAACACTTACCTTTCAGGAAATGTTTAAGTTAAAATGCTTATTATAAGCTGATAACACAGTAAAATGTAAAATAAATCCACCAGGGACAGAAACTCATCGTTATTCCATTCTCATATGGTTCAGAGAAAAGTCCGACCAATTATTCCATTCAGTCCTAATGCAATGATTGGACGAGCGACCTAAATGTACTTACGTAACCGATCACGCGCTTCTCTCCACCTCCAACCAGGAAATAAACTCTTTTGTAAAACAGACTGACAAAAGCAGGCAGCTGCTTCCACGTCCAGCCGCTCACACAGAGAAATCAGCTGGCAAAAGGAAAACTATTTTTAAAAAGCCACCACCAAGAGAGATCTTGTTGCAGCAACAGCCAAAACTCAAGTCAACATTGGCTCTGGTTTCGAGCGATGGCTCGTTCCCCGTTTCACTTGCTTTCCTCTTCTGTTTACCATTATCTTGCCAACGCACGCAGAAGGGGCGCATGGAGTTAAGGCAGGAGGAAGGGGTGGGTGGGACTTGGGTGGGGGTTGTTGATCTTCATTTTTTTTCTAAGTAGTGTGCGAAATGCCAGAAAGGTATGAGTTGCTTAAAATGAAAACTCTCCCTCGCTGCGCAGAGGCGGCCGAGACCCTGCATGTTTCCTTGCGGATGTGTCAAACGGCAGACAGTGTGGAGCAAGGTGAGGGTAGAAAGGTGTGAGGGCAGGGGGGGGTGGGGTGGCGAAAGAGACAGGATGGGGCACAGGCCATTTAGCACGAGCATGTTCATTAGAATGGAGCATGGGCCGTTCCCTCTCCTCTGGGAACGAGCTGTGCTTCCTGACATCCCCGATACAGTAAACAAACTGCGCCTTACACATCCACAACTTCACACATACCGACGCACAGCAGCGGCTCGCTCGGAGAAGACGAGGCCATTTTCAGAGAGCGCTCAAGTGAAACAAAAACTTTTCTCATTAATTAGCTTCATTGCAGTTCCACTTCCAAAATGTCCTCGCGCTACCTGAATGCAACTCAAATAAGGTGTTGCTCTTCTGCCGATACCTATATGAAATGTGTGTCACCAGACTCCTCAGCTCCGCTTATTATGCCCTCACAGTGTTGAGAAATTCTGCACTCTCCGCTCGTCTTTTATCAAAATCATTCAAGTTCAGAGCATGACTAGTGAGAGTGATGGAAAATTGAGCTGCTCTCTCATGCAGCAAAGAACAGTGCAGCCATTCCCTCACCAGCCACTCCTCCATCAGTCCAAATGTGTACAGATATAGACTATTGATAAATGCTTCTGAACTATTCTGAGACTGGAAATTTAAAGGCTTCGAATTTTTGCCTTGTTCGTCTGTGGTGAACGGATAAATCTGGCTAAATGCTATACAGTGATACTCCCTGACATCCGAGACAACCACATATCCTCTGCATGGGGACACAGCCTGCCAATTTATCTCCAAACTTGTGTCTATTTCTCATGATTGAGCGCTGTAACTTCCATAAATTGCCTCTTAAATCACAATGTATTTTACAGTGTGAACGCTCACTGAAATTGCAAGAAGGTGCCCACTGTTTCATACTGAAATAACTGTCTTCAAACATTTTTTCAACATTGCTCACTCGAGAGGTTCGGACACCTATTTCAGCTATATGAAGGTCTGAAAACGTTCATGTAATGAGCTGGGTTCAACTTACATCACCACTGAGATTCATCCTTGTTTTAAGAAAGTTTTGAAAAACTTCATGTTGTACACGCTGTTTCTTTAAATTAAAGGTTTAAAGCAGATATCAGTGGAATGTTTTTGTTAATAGAAGTCCTAAATAGTCCTATTTTCCGTCAGCAATCACTTACATGGAGTGTTTCAGCCGTAACACGAGTCTCTCCGTCACTCTGCTCTGAAAAGAAAACTTTCCTTGTGGGATACAAGTGTTATCCAATGAGGAGAGAGAACGGCATCTGTTGTGCAGCCAAGGGATGCGCGTGAATGTGGTGACGTAGCACGAGGACCAATAGATGCCAACTCATGGTGCGTTCAAGTTTTCCTGTGAATACCAAAGTTTTGGAAAACAAAGTCGTAGTTGTGACTCGAAGCTGTAACTTACGGTTTCAAAAGCCTGCCTTGAACGCAGCATTAGCCGAAACGGCCGTACCGCTGATATCTGCTTTAATTAAACATTTTTGGAAAATTTGTTTATCATTGTTATGATATCTGTTGGAGGCTACAGCCAGTAACCAGTTAGCTTAGCTTCACACAAAGACTGTTGAAGACACAGACAGGGACATAAAACCTGTAGAAGCACAAAATGTTTTACACTTTGGTTTTTGCACTACAGTAAAACACAATTAATTAATTTTGCCTTTTGGTTGATGTCTTTGGACACAATGTGTGAATCAAAATATTTCTTTAAATATAATATGCAAATGGTTTTTGTGAATTAATTTTGGTTTCAACTTTGAATTCTTTCATGAACAATGAGGATGATCACACAAAAAGCTGGCATAGAAATTAGAGTGGAAAAATTCAACATTTTCTAGAAAAAGCCTTATTTAGAGGATTATAAAGCTAAATTATTGCCAGCAGTTTGCAGGATTTGTCAGTTAGTAAGAACTAAATGGTTTAACAGACTCTTTAGCTACAAATTGTGAAGCATTCACCTTCCTCCATGGACCAACAACATTGTATCATCTGTTGTTTTTACTGGTAAACAACATAATGTACTTTTTTTCAAAAGTTTTTTCAACTCCTTCTGTTTGCAGTTGGGCCATGCTAAAACACTTTAAGAGAAAATAAACCAATTTATTCTATTTTGGCAGACTAATGATTTAATAACCGTAGAGCTTCCAGTGCGGTCTACCTCTGTGTGAAAGTATTAGCTTTGTGACTGACTGAGAGGGTTTTCTGATCATGAAATTATTTACGGTTATTGTCCTGTTTTCAGACTCCAGAGCCGGTGAGGGGGCACCGCAGAAAATTGACCATGCTGTCATCGGAGGAGTGGTTGCCGTGGTGATGTTTGCCATCCTCTGTGCACTCATTGTTCTTGGTCGATACTTTGCCAGACACAAAGGTAAAGCACCGGCAGTGCAATCATACTTGATCATGAACACATCTCAGAGTTCAAGTGTTTTTTGTTGCAAGTGGAGTGCAATAGGATTGAAGTGCACAAGAGGATGAGGAGGTGCAGGAGGTGTGTTGGATAATTTGTCTGTACTCGTTTGCAGGAACTTACTTCACACACGAAGCCAAAGGGGCGGACGACGCAGCCGACGCCGACACGGCCATCATCAATGCAGAAGGGGGACACAACAACACAGATGAGAAGAAGGAGTATTATATCTAAACTGGACAGGCCAGGAGAGACGGGTGGGAAAGCTGCTGGTGGTTGTGGTGCTGTAGCTGTGGGAGCATTATGTCTAACTCTGTTTGGTTACAAGACAGCTTGAGGGCAGAGAGGGCGAGATTTAAAAAGGAAGAGAAGAAAGAAATGAGGGGGAAAAATGGTATGTACGACTGCCGTGACCAAGTGGTAATAAGAGGCGTTGTTGAGTCTCCTATCCGACCCTTCCTGGACTGCTGGGGCCTATTCTGTACAGTTCAGTTATTTTACAGACAATTTTGTGCCTTGTTCTATATCTTTTGTTTATTTTGTTGTCTATGTGTGCTGCAGCTAGCTTTTAGCTCATGTACCGAGATCGGAGGAGCCAGCTCATCCACACCTTTTTTTTTTTTCTATTTTTTTGAGTAATCTCCAGAGTTCAGTTACTGGAGTGTGACAGTGTCGACACATTTCTCCTCAGTGGGTCAAACACCAACAGTCCCTGCTAATACACCACCCCCTCAAAATACGTGCAGGTCTGATTGGTTTTCACATTTATCAGCTCAGATTTCCCAGCACCCCTTCGAGGTCACTGTGTTGATTGCTAACGTAACAGTTGTGAATAATCTTGCTCACAATAGAATGTATTTGTTCCTGAAAGTGAAGTAGGAGTGCTGTTAAGTATCATTTCACACCAGACCGTAAAGTAAAACTGGTCCCTTGTTGGCTTCAAGACAACATCGGACTAGATGTGAGGTCAGTTTAGCGTTTGTTTAGGGTATTGTGGAGTACAGTCTAAGACATCCTATCCTAACAACTGTAATGTGCCATGATATGGAGTTAAACTTTCTATAGAGAAAACCTAAACCGTTTATTCATTTTAAAGCTCTGTATCAGGATTTTCTGCTGATTCACAGGAACCGTTAGTTAACAATAGCAGATAGTATTTAGTGTCATCTGCTTTCTTTCTTTTTTGTTAACATTTGCTGAACATCTAGTTCTGAAAAAAAAAACTAAAAAGAAAAAAAAAAAGGAGTTGTTTGCTGTTTTTGGGAACATGACGAATCATCACCTTCTTGTTGAGACAAACATGAGGACATTGATGCCACTGTGTGTGATCGATATGATGCTACGTTAGCATAGTTTAGCATGAGAACTGGAAGAACATAGCTAGCCCAGCTTTGTCCAAATGGTAAAACAACAAACCCCATAAAGCTACAACGTGAAGTTCTTACATTTGGGTTTTTGTACAAGTTGAACAAACAGGCTAAAACATGTTAATTAGTCAGCTTAGTCATGCACTAATAGATGGATCTGTTACATTTGGACAGCGTCAGACTAGTCATTTCCAGCCTTTGTGCTAAGTTAAGCTAACCATCTGGTGGCTGTTCTTATTTATCATACAAACATGAGTCGTATCAATCTTCTCGCTTTTTTCCGAAAATGTTTAACCATGTCTTCAAAAACATTGCCTGATAGATTTATGCTTAGTTTCAGTGGCTTTCATCACTTTTCTCTCTCCCTCTTTTTTTTTTTTTTTTTTTTGGAATAGAAGGACCAAAAAACATGGCAGAAAATGTTGCTCTAATAATTAGAGCCAAATGTATTTCCTCTCTGTTGCCAGACATTATGTTGACTGTAGGGTCAGAGTATACTCTGCAGTTCCTAAAAGTGACCGGTCCTGCAGCATTGATAAATCTTATTAAAATGTGTTGTTAGATATTGGTACAGAATGCTGTGCGTGCTTTTGGTTTAAAAACTTTTTTTTCTTCACATTTTCATACCACCCACTTGGTCGACCTTCGACCAAATATAATCATTATGCTTGTGTGCATATATAGAGTGAAAATTATTTACAGCAATGACTCAAAGTCCACTTTGCAGAGTGTTCCTCTGTACAGTAAATAATTGATTTGTACCTGATAATACAGCATATTGAGCATTTAACTGGAAATGTTACAAGGACTTTGGTTTATTTTATTTTTCAAGGTTATTTGCTTGTATTGTGTCATGTTGATGGGAGGAAAGAATGTCGCACATTCAATGGCATTTTCCTTTCAATGAAAAAAAAACATCTTACTTTCTGGTTAAGAAATCCTTGCTCCACAGACTTTTTCTTGCCCTTGCCCACACCCAGGTAAAACGACATTCAATCACTGCTAACATGAATCAGTTATATTTTCTTGCTGTCTGTAAAGATATTTTACCTTTGGGCTGCAAATCTTTGATAACTTGTAACGGCTCTTGGCCTCACAAGTTATCAAAGATTTGCGTAGAGCTTGAGATTTGGTTTGGGAAAGATCATTTTCTTTCTGTCATCCAGCAGCCTCAAACCTTCACAGAGAAGCCGTCTACTGTTACAAATTTCTCTCTTTTTTTCTTTTCTTCACAAAATCGAATCAGAAGATACTGTGCTTGCAGACAGAGAGGCAGTGTGCATACCATTCACACCTCATCCCTCTGACTCTGTCACAGCTAGAAGAGTAAAAACCTGTTTGGTAATTAGTAAGCGATTTGAATTGTAATGCCTGAATTAGGAAAAAAAAACTGTACAGTAAATGTATTGAAAAAAGGATAACCACTGCCTTAAACCCACTTCTTGATACTTATAATTATAAAGGACAAGACTGAAGGACTTAATTTAGTGCCTTCTTTGATTTTGAGGCATATGGTTAGTATCATACAGTATCCTCATGTACACACTTGCAGTGTACCTTGTACATTTCTGTTCTTTCTTACAAGGCCAGTACTCATTCACATTGTCTATGTACACACACCATAGACCTCTATCAAAAATACGACATGGAAAATAAAATAAACTGGTATGAGTTTGATGTTTTAAAAAAAAAAGTGCTTCTTTGTTTACCAGGGTGGTGTGGCAGCTTCCACTTACTCGAATGTCGTATGTCAGGATGTAGTATATTACCTTGATTAGTGATCACAAAAACATCTTCAATTTGATCCTAATTGTTTTTCATGCTTCACTTCATTTGTTATTTACTTGGATATCCTCAAGGACAAGGCTCACTAGTATTATCAGAGGGGAACACAGTACTAAAAGCTATAAGAAGCTATGATAAAAGTACATTTTTGTGGATTTTAGAATTTTGGTGTCATGGAAACAGTCATGTGCATGACAAATTTTATTTTAGGGATTGATATTTATCTTTAATGGTTATGAAGTGACTGCTGCTTTTAATCGAGTAACATTCAAAGATTGTCAGAAGCATCATTCTAATCCAACTTTTGATTTTATTTTATTTTTAATACTTGATATTTAGTAGCTATGTTTTTTTTAGTTTGTTTTCACTCTCTCAGGTTCATGAGTGTTTATAGTTGTGTTTTTGCATCTCAGGTAGAATGCAAATTTAAGGCCCCAAGTATATACTGTAGTACCACAGCTATTGGAAAAGTGAAGAAATCACAAGATGTACATGTTTTTCTCAGTTGTACATGTTTATGTGTTCTTAATATGGTGCACTGTTACAGTAAACGTTAAACATTATTTTGCATAGACCTAGTTCACAAAGAAAGAAAACTAGATTTGTTAAGCAAACGAAAATTATGTACAGTCAGTGTCAACAAATCACGATGATTCATAAATCTTCTTCCTCTTCCACTGTAACACTTTGCTCATACAGTATTGGTTCTTTAGTAATTATAGGATGTGACCACAGCCTGACGAGCATCTGTTTGCATTCATTGGATTCACGCATAAAGATTCATAGATGAAAAGATGGCGTATTTACTGTGACATGAAGTTTTATGAATGATCTGTAACATGTCTTGGATATTTGGATGAAACTCTGTTTCAGCCTGGGAGGGGAGGGAGAGGGGGGCAGGGGGAGGGTTGGTTGTTTTATTACCCCCAGCTGGTTGTTTTTGTTGTTGAATCTTAAATTTCTCTCTGTACCCAGGCGACATTTTTCTTTTGTGTAGTGAAGAGGATGTTTCTCATATGACCATGCATATTTTGTATTGGTTAACATTTTTACAAAATAAAAATAAAAAATCAGAAGAGTACTTGTCTTAATAAAAAGATATCAATGTTTAAAGTGGTGTGCTGTGGTGACTTGATCAGAAACGTAGTTTCACTTTGTAGTCCTGTTCCGCTTGAGAAGGGCAGAATTTATTAATTTGTATTTGTTGTCAAATCCACTCCACTTGCTCAACGTGCTGCATACATTAGCCGAATTGAACCTGTTCACTCCAACCTGAGCTGCTGATTCTTGTCAAACTCACAAAGAAGAAAGAATCTTGAGATATGAGGCAAAAATACTGTACTGGTGTGGGTGAGCAGCAGCAGCAGCTAATCTGAGCTCCCATCGGTGACTGACACATGTACTGTGGTAAAGATGGAGGCAAGAAATGTTTTAAATGACATAATGACTGACACCGACAGGCTCGGGGGTTCCTGTTAAGGTTTTCTGGCTGAACATGTGGATGTTAGTGATTTGACAAATTGATAGGCATTTCGAGGAACAAGACCTAATTCATAACCATAAGCTATTCTGTCATCATAATTCTGTCAGTGCCACCATTTCCCATTACTTTAAGTGATCCATCCCAGGTAAAGGTCAATAACATTATTCAAACTTTAATGGGAATAGTTTAACCTTAGAAACCAGCCACTTTTCTCCCTCACTCATACAATCACTGAAATATAATGCTTCCCAGCAACATTAAATACCTGCCTTGATTTTTTTTTTGCAACATGACAGATTATGGGATATACTCTGAATTTATTAATTTTTCAAGGTTGCACTCTTGAAATTAAGCATCTGAATTGAAATCTGGGATGAGCCTTCACTGTTCGGCTGTACTGTACCAGTGCAGCGCATCCTGAACATAGAAGGGTGATGTTTCAGTTAGACGCTACTAATTCCATTTAAATGTTCAATTTTAATTTGGGATGACATGTTTAAGTGTAATTAGCACAATGGGGAAATTGAGAGTGAACGAATGTCTGAGCATGGCTTGTTTAGTTGGCTAATTGATTGATTGAGATTGATGGCATGTAGCACTTGGCTTGGCGGAGGTATAATTAAATGATGTGGGAATAAATAGTGGGTGAACAACAGCAAACGCAACAGGCTCTGTCTGCACACTTATCTCCCTGTATGTTGTTCCTGTTTAGCACAAATAGTCAAGGACTTGCGTAATTCCTTTTAACTATTATCTATTGGCTACTTCAGTTGTTAACAGGACGACAAATTCCTACAGTATGTCCCTTTCAAACAACATCTCTATTCCTTACAGATCAGCTCAAGGGCTTGTACTGTAGCTCTTGTTTTTTTTTCTTCAGAAGACTTGGACATTTTTGTATGCAAGATAAAACAGCCTCTGTCTGAAAATAAAAAACGCATGATCACAGAGTTTCACTTCACAGAACTCTTTGAAAGGTCACAATACTGTATAACAACTTTTATGTCAAATTGATTAAAACAGCACATTACTACGTTTACTGGACCATCACAATACTGTTTCATCAGAAAAAAGACTGCAATGGTAAGTTTCTCAAAGAAAATGACATGTATCTGAAATTATGTGAAATTTGCTCATGTACAGTCTATTACAGATTAACTAAATCATCATTTTCCAAATGTGTCCATTAAAAATGACAGTTGGTTATAATTTTACACCATTCATAAAATAACAGTGGATATTATTACAGGGACTTCACCTACTGTATACCCCCTGAACAATTCAACCATTCATTCAACGATTTTAGACATCAATTTAAAACATTTCTCACATTCACCTCTCATTTCAACCAATTAACTTGTACTTCCAGCTAACTATAGTACCCATCATGTTTTTGGTTTTTTTTGCATTCATTGATTTTCTTGCTAACTTTTCTCTGCTTACTCATTCAAGTAGACTCAATCTTGTAGTCCAAGGTCTCCTATACTGCACAAAGCTTTTGAGGTGTCCTTCTCTTGCAAGTTGCATACATTTTCACTATTGACTAATGTCTTTTTGGTTGAGCTTATGATGTCCAATCTATCCACTAACCTCTGGCGACTTCTGAAATACCTCTACAGGTTTTTTCTCAAGACATTAAAGAACAGATGAATAATCTTTGTTCATTTACACTATTATAACCATCTAAATTAGTAAGCCCATAGACCAATGGAGTACATGCAACAACAGTTACTGCAAAGCAGAGGAGACAGGTTGACAACTTGTCACATTATGGTCATTTCCAACTTTTCCATATTAGAATGCCTTAGGGTTGGGGTTGTGTAATTTCAAGTTTCCAGCTAGAGACACTGCAATGAAGTGAATTAAACAGAAAACACATATTTTTACAGTGAAACCGCTGTCTGTTTATTGTTATCGAGAGAGGGTTAGGGTTGCACCTCTCCAGGTGATTTGACTGCAAAACCTCTTGAACATCTGGCTCATAAGTTATCAAAGAATCAACTACAATCACTGGGTCTGTATGATTCCCTGAACACTGAAGGTGTCCAAACCAGGAGAAGCCTTGTGTAATGTGTGTTTCAGTAGAATACAAGCTTTCCAACAAGCATTGTAAATCTAAAGATGGACAGATGTCCACCCCGAAAGTCTGAAAGTGAGGACACATATCAACATTTTGCATGCGATGTGGCAACAGTGGAGAGGACGCTAGGAGCTCTGTTGCTGATGGCAGGGAAGCTAGTCCTGAGACCCTGAACAGCTCTCCTGCTGTTACAGCTACAAAGACAATCCAACAAAAACTAATTGCAATACACTGCAAAAGAAGATAACATGCAAGGGACAAAAAGAATCAAAAATGAACCCAGTGCAACAAAGTCAAACCATGCCAATCTGCCTATGATGCCAAGTCGTTTTCCATGAAATGAATGAGCTGCAGAAGAACCTGAATAAAGGAGTGGAGAAAAGTAACAAATGTAGATCCTTCCACACAGGCACCCATGGTGCAATAAAACAATTACCATCCAATCATCCTGAGAGTGCTGAGTAGGCTTAGCTGATTTTGATTTTGTCTTGAGATAGCAAGAGGAAAAGATTTACATGACTTTCAAAAGGAGGTTCCTCGTTGAGATTACAAGATGGGCTCTGGTGGCTCGTGGTGGTCCAGCACCAAGACACCTAATGTTGGCTTTCCTTTTAATTTGTCACCCATCTGTAGTTGTTTCAAACAATGATGAAGGACAAGCACCTGAAGCCTGTGATAACCACAACACAATTATCTCTGACTGCTACAGTATGACCTAGAGAAATCTGCATTAATTAAAGCACACACAACCAGCCTGTTAATCCTGTATGAAAGTGTCAGGGAGAAGAGACTTGTGTTTGTGAGGTGATTAACTCCAAACCTGAAAGATGCTGTGAACAGCACTATGGGCTCTAATGTCAGCGATGTTGCTGCTTGATGTTTAATAGTCCGATATTTAATCAGAGATTGATGTTTACCAGAGGGAGAAAATGTGCTGGATGTTGATGTGGAAGTTTTAGGTGTGATTAATTAGAAAAAGCTCTGAAAAAATCCTTCCTCTCAAAAAAAAAAAGGTTAAGTGTCTCAGACAGGAAATCTGTAATTATCTGCTGAGCCTAAGCTTCAAGCAGCATCCTCTGAAGTTCCCTCATCCAAATCTCAAGGTGACTCTTTTCTGCAGAAGCAAGAAGTTTTCTTTTCCCAAATTTACATTGATGTTCCACTTCATAGCCACCACCCAGATACAATGAGCAAGGCAAACATTTCCCACTCTTCTTTATCTCCATTTTGTATTCTGCCACATCTGCATGTAATCGTTCCATCATATTTAACATTGTTGATGCATAATTAATTTTCATTTAAAGTCTTTTCAATTTGAAACACTTATAGCTGTTTGTGATTATCTTTTAGAGATAGATCTAAAAATGTTTATTTAGTTTATTTAGTCATCCAGCTTCTTTCAGATACACTGCAACACCTCTATGGATGTTGTTGTTTTTTCCCACTCATGTTTTGTGTGTGTTTCTGGTGTCAGCATATGAAAGTGTTCTATTTTTGTGGGACAGCCTGTTACAGTCTAAAAAAATGTCTGCACACAGCCTTGAAGTCAGTCACAGGGAGCTTTAGTGAGCTGGTGAGTTGCTGAAGGAACACTGCCACCTCAATAATTTATCAGTCTGAGTCTGTTTTCACTTATTAAATTAATTAGTTAGGTAATTAAAAGTTACATTTTTAATTAAATTAGCATTGAATTCAACCACAGGGCCTTCACCTGGAAAGAAAGGCATCATGGGATGAAGCTCATCAGCTTGAACTTAAATTCAATTCCATTTGGGAAGATGTGGATAAGTTAAAAAATGAATTATCTGTTTCATGCTCTGTAACCTCTGCACTCATTCTCTTTTGAAATAAGAATTGCAGATAGTGACACACTATTGCTTTACAAAAAAGGTTTGACAGCCCTTAACTAAGCTGTATAACAGATTTTAAAACCTTATGAGAACTAATAATAATTTGCACAGTCCAGGGCCTCTGCACTCTTTGTTCACATATATAGAGTATATATAGAGTACATTCTGGTAATATATACCGGGGTCAAAAAAATTTTTAAATATGGATTAAACTGGTTAAAGGGACAACGAGGAGTTTCGGAAAAGCAAAGTGTTTTCACACTACATTTATGAGCCTCCGCTCGCACCATAGAATTCTTTGACAAGGTTCAAAAAAATTTAAAGAAGAAGTAAGTGGTCCGAGGTCACAACTCAGACCGGTGAACTCGTACCAGATCGAACTGGTACCACTTACGAGTTTCCTTGAACGCACCATAACAGTCCTCGTCCCTAATCTCCTCATTGGATAAAAACTTAGGATACGGTTTTCTCCTCGTTATTCTCTATGGGATTGCGTCCGACTTAAAACTGAAGTCAGAGGTTCAAAGAGGTTCAGTTAACGCTGGTCGGCTGTTATTCTCATGCCCAGCGTTTCCACCACCACTAATAATAACAAAATAACGATAGACAAAATGATATATTTATCGAAAATTGACCCATTAACAAGTGTGGGTAACGTAGATTCATCCACATTAACGTGAGACTTTTTTTATGAGCAAATAGAAACTCCTCGTTGGCCCTTTAAAGGGATAGTTCAACATTTTGGAAAATTGGCCCATTGCCATAATCGCTATAGTCATAGCAGTAGGTTCGTTACCTTTAATTGTCGGTGTAAGATATTTTTAGTACGGCGGAGCAGAGCTGCTAGCTGCTCAGAGCTATGCTACGGAGGCTAAGGGAATTTCTTGGTTTCCCTCATCAAACTCATCAAATACACAGCCCAGCAACTCAAAAGCGCTGTCATGGACGGGGCAGTGCGTGGCGCAGTGGTTAAGGCAGCCGCCCCATGTATATGCAGACGCAGGCGTCCCCGGTTCGCGTCCCGCATCGGGCAGACCTTTCCTGCATGTCATTCCCCTCTCTCTGCCTCCCCCTTTCCTGTCTATCTCTACTGATCTATCAAATAAAGGCATAAAACGCCAAAAAAAAATATACTTAAAAAAAAAAAAAAAAAAAAAAAAAACGCTGTCATGGACAAGTTGTGAGCTGCACAACCACCACGCTATGAGATAATAATGGAACGTTATGAGACGGAGCTGTTTTAGAGGTAAATTCATGCAAAACCGCTGATGCGCGTTGTGTTCAGGGACAGTTTTTCAGCAAGCAGTCTCTCGAAAACGGCTCCATTTCGTAATGTTCCATTATTATCTCATAGCGTGGTGGTTGTGCAGGTCACAACTTGTCCACAAAAGCGTTTTGGAGTTTTGGGATTTTGTATTTGATGAGTTTGATGAGGGAAACCAAGAAATTCCCTTAGCCTCCATAGCATCGCCCTGAGCAGCCTGCTGTTCCGCTCCGCCGTACTACTGAAAATAGCTTACATCGACAATTAAAGGTAACGAAGCTACTGCTATGACTATAGCGATTATGGCAATGGGCCAATTTGCCAAAATGTTGAACTATCCCTTTAAGTAAGTTTTGAATCTCTTGTATTACCAATGTTAACACATTAACAAAGGGAAAAGAAAAACACAACTGAAAGTCAATCAAATGCTTTAGAGCAGGATGACTTTTGTTACTCAACATTAGGATTTCACTGTCTCTCATTCATTTACATTTTTCCAATTGTAAGAAAATGCCAGAAAACAGGAAAACGACATGTGTAAAGGCAGAGAGCAGTAATTCTACAGACATAGTAAACTAAGAAAATATGTCATTTAAAGAAGTAAATCAACAACAGAACATTGTGTGAATTACTGACTACGAGGCTACTCTGTTAGAATTGGCTATTGGCTTTCAGCAACTTAGACATGATGTAATGTATTATGATGTTTGCTATGGCTCATTTGTGTGCCATACAATACTAAGATTTTGGACCATCACAACTGATTTTTGCCAGGGAAAATGTGGATGAATTAGGTTTACAGTGCAGCTCCTGTTTGAAATTTAGCTCTGTTTTCAAGATGTGTGATTTCAAGCTTTGTCGTAGGGACACATTTCTATGACCGTTTTTATAGTGAGGTAAGATGAGAAATAGTCAAGTTACTGTGTTTTCACTTTGTATTCCAGTACAGATAAAGAAAGATTGGCAGTAGAGGTTTTCAGACAAATACAGAGAAGTGCTTGGTATTTATTTCCTTTGTTCAGCTGTGCAAAGGATTCAGTTCTTGCTTGGTATAACATTGCTGAGCAGAGCTGTTTATCCAGTTTGCCTGCGTGGTCATCTACACATCTAGCTCTGAGTTTACATTCACAAAACAGTTCAGCTTGCACACAGGCAGCAAGACATAATCCAGCACGAGACATGGAAAGCCATCATCTAAAACATTATTCTTGTGTTATCACTGGGTATTCATTTTAAGACATGAAAGCCTGAGCCTGAGATGTATAAAGTACTCAGAGTTAGCGCACTCTTACCAAGTCATTGTGATGTGAACAAAAGAAAAGTGAGCTAGTGAAACAAGAAAAATGTGTACAGAAAGGAACAAAAGAGACAAGTTAATGGAAACAAGATGGAACACACTTTTCTACAACGTTTAATTAGTATTTTGAGGGATAGTAGTAGTATCAAGAATAATGTGTTATTTTAAGAATTTTAATTTCAGCCCTTGAGTAATTATAGCAAAGGTGAGGGTGAACAACCTACTGCAATTATGTATCTTTAAACACTAAACTATCCTTGCACCTCTATTCAAGACTGTCACTTCTTAAAGCGTTTGGTGATGTTTGTTTTAATATTTTAAGAAAAAAATTGACCCACGCCTACCTATTTACCTTTAATTATATCTTTACTGATGTTTGCTGAATGTGTAAATAGAGCATTAAATTATGAGGTGAGATTTGGAAGACCAGCTCATCCAAAACTTTATTTTCGCCATACAAATTATGGAAAAGCACAAAACATAAACAACGTTGAGGGGAGTAATGTAATTAGTTTACTTTTAACCACATTACCTGTTACATGTGCTTGCTAGGCTGAGACCTGAAAAAAAGATTGTTCAGAAAACTATTCCGCCTCCACCCTAAAGCATATTTGATTTAGTCCAATTTAAAAAGGGCATGTCAGAAAGATAAATTATATCCGAGCATGCTTTGTTTCTTAAAGTAGAAATTAAATTGAGGTCTTAAATGCATGAATTAAATACTTGGAAAATTACAGAAGGTGGAGCCTGAAGCAAGGGAGGCTTTCTGTTCTGCTTGCTGAAATGACTGCATGGATATAATTACTTTCCTGCTCCGTTATAGGTTCCTCTTTTTCAACATGTAATTTTCATAACCTGCCTGTGTGTCGTATCTTACCTGTCTGACTTTAGGGTGACTGACCACCCATAAATCAGTGCTGTGTGTCCACCTGCTGCAGCGGCACACCATTAGCAAGCGTGCATCCTTTGAGTCTGCACAGCAACTGAGTGTGCACTTGTTTACTCTGGCCTCTCATCTGATGGCTAGACTAAATGCTCAGTGATCCAGATGGGAGCTTTAAACAAACACTTTTTTTTAAATTTCAGATGGATAAAACCCGCTCTCAATATCCTGGAACCTGTTGAATTGATTGGCTTTTGTTCCTATTTCCTCATTAGTAATGCCTTATGGTTTTAAATTTTAACAAAATCAAAAATCATCGAACTGTATTCAACACTGTAGAGCCATGCCCCAAATAACAGATGTATCATTTACAAGTAAATGCCCCAGATGGATTCACATGGCTAAAGCTTATTCAACTGGTGGTTACCTTTTGAACCAACTGTGATGCCTTGGATAATTACATTCTGTTTCTGAGGCTATTATTCATCAGTTAAAGGTCAAGAGCATTATTTGCTGCACAAACTGAGCCTTGCATTGTATGGGCCAGTACACAGTCTTCTAGTTGCCTAGTCACTTTGATATGCATGTGAATGTCAAATTAGAAAACGGAGCTCTAATAGGCAGCCATTACTGCAAGTGAGGAACCTTGTGTAAACCTGAGCTCTAATCACTTATTCAATCACTAAGCTTTTGTGTCCCTGCTCTCCACCACCCTGCCACCATTGCTGCCGCTAAAAAAAGCAGCTGATTTTCTGTTTCAAAAACCATGGCTACACTTGACTAAAATATGTATTTCTGTCCATAGCTGAAACCTAATTGGTTATCTAACAAGGTTCTCTTGGTTGCTCTAATTAAATGAAAAACCATTGTCATGTTAAACTAGGTAATTAAGTGAACCATAGATGATTTCTCAGAACTTTTCTTCCTCTTGTAAACGACAAACACTACATGCTACAAACAAGTATAGGAAGGATACTAAATCTGAAATACACTGGTGATTAGAGCAAGCAAGGCTTCAGCTTCCTAATCAGTGATCTGTTGAAAAGATAACAGGGATGTGCCTAAAAGTAGAAACTGCCATCTACTTGTTTAGCTCTTGTGAAACTCTCCAAACCGTCAACACTGAGGACAACGTGGCGCCGAGCCAGACGGGCAGAGTGCGGATCACACTTTTCCTCTGTCACACAAACAAGGGGAAGCAGCGAAATGAGATGTTCAAGCTTGTAATAAGCTGAGCTTCTTTCTTTATATGTTCACTAAAACATCTATTTTAAGACACTATTTCAGGTCGTCACACGTCTACATCTACATACAGTGGCAGTATAAAAAGACAATACTTTTTATACATGTCACAAGAAGAGGAAAAAAAACCAGTGATGTGAATTCCAAAATAAGCCCCAGCAGGATTCATATCATTTTAAAGGGCTTTTTTAAAAAAGAACCAGAGGCTTATTTTGCACCATATACTATTTAAATATGCTTTGCACTCCATAGTCAAGATCCATCAAAGGAGCAATAAGTGTACATTCTTCTTATCACGGTTCTGATAATGTTTTGCAATGGAACACTACACTCTAATGAACAACCAAAAATGGTTCTTTATGGAGCCACTAAAGTGCTGCGAACCAAAGCAATACAGCTACTGCCTCATATTACTTTATTACAAATAGATCTGCAGAGTGCAGTCTCTATCAAAGCCATTAAGGATTTTAAACTGCTCCGGTAAAACCTAAAGAGTCCATAGTCTCTTTTAAAAAGAGATCCCACTGTTAAGAGTACTTTCATTATGTCGGCTTTGCTTGTTTACACTGAAGCGATGAACCAACCACAAAGCCGGCGTATGCTGCCCTGGAGTGTGATTTTAGATACGAGTCAGCACCTCACAGTCATTGTTGTGACATGCACCCAAAGCAGTGTTTGCGTCAGTCCACGGCAACTTTACCACACACATTCATCTGGCTACCACTACTGCCAGTTACATGCCAGAACAAGAATCATCTCCATTCCACATTTCTTTTTTTTTCTTTTTTTATAATGGAAAATATCAGGATTGTGTCAGGGATTCCTGCAAATCTAGCACACATCTAGAATGATTTTTATCCAATATTTTTACCGGTGAGGAATGCAGGATGATGGCCCTCAAAGTGCTAAATTAGATGTACCAATATCAACATCAGATTTTGCAAACATTTTCAAGGATGCGAGACCCCTCAGCAATTCTAGTTAGCATATACTGACAGACGCCACGCCAGTGATATGGGCAAGACATGCAAAAATAAATCTACATCATCTGATGTGGAACCCACTCAGAAAAAAAAGAAAGAACTCAGTCTTGAAAAGACGGCACGAGGCAGATTCAACAATGTGCTGTCATGCGAACGAGGTCTTTGGGGAAAACAGGATTAAATTCAGTTCATAAAACTTACTGAATAATACAAACCTCACCAATCGGACGCTCACTTCAGACCTTCGGTGCAGCTTGAGGTTTTTCTTTTTTCTTAACACAGTTATTAAGTGGAAAGAAATCAAGAGGTGGAGACAGAGTACAGGAAAAGAATAGAGAATAGAGACAAGAGAGAAGCGAGCCACCGAGAGAAAAGCTCAAAGAGATGCACTAAGAGCACTGGAGAAGGTACGTAAGATAAGTAATTGCAGCAATGTAGTTCAGAGAATCCCTTAAGATGGACGAGTGACAAAACGCACTCTGAAGTCAATAGGATAAGGTAAGACATTTGTTATAGAACAGTCACGCAGAATAAAAGCGCAGCGCTCCCATCTTCAACAACCTGTGTAAAAGAATCTTGTAATGCACAGTTTTGTTCAATTCTAATGAGCCATCTCCTCAAGTGTGTAGGGTAACTATTACCCTGAAGATCACCTGCCCCTAGAGAGGTGGCAGTCCTTTCACCTTGCACCTGCTGGTGTTTGACACCACACGCCTCACATACCACATCTCTGCATCTGGACGACAACAGATGTTCTTGAATAATTTCACATGGAGGTGAAAGTTCCTTCCCTTCGCAGCCGAACCTCCACTTGCTCTGCGTTTCTTTAAATCCAGACACATCAAGGTATAGGTGCGCATGATTTCTGCTCAAATATTTCTCACTTTAAAACCTTTGCTGCAGCGAGAGGGAGGTGAAAACCTAGCAGGAGGGACATTGGAGATCCTTTTTCCACTCATTTCATTTGCCCCCCGCTGAAAAATAAGACTTTAACCTGATCCTGAAAGGTAGCATGTCTCAAATGCATCACAATGTCCAAAAAGCAGATGGCTGTCTAGCAGGGCAACAATTCTTTCTCTGAAACGCTGAATAATACATGCATATCTTGCTGTGATCCTGCGAATTCAATAGCCTATAGAAAAGGATTGCTCTCAACGTAAACCATTTTGCTAGAGGCCGTTCTCTTTCCTCAGGTCCAGTCTCCCATAAATAATTTGCCTTCAACCTTCACATGCATAAAAATTGCAACTTGTTGGTTATGAGAGAGAACAGTGAGGATGCACTTTGAATGCCAATGCGGCAATGAATAAACAATGGCTCGCTGCTCCAGGAGCAATGCAGAGCTGCCTGCCAGGAGACATTGCTTTGAGTCTACAGGCTCTCTTAATGGTTCCTGCCACAGACCAAGCCTTTCAGTCAGCTGTGAATGGGACGCTGTTTTGATCTGGGGGGTGGGGGTTGGGGAGGCACTTTTATAATTTCTAACAAAGCAACAATTCCCGAGGCATTTTGGACAACCTTGGCCGATTCCTTCCGATTATCCTCCAGCCACTCAGCTGACTTTAAACTGTGATTGAATGGGCTTTCAACAGCGACAACAAGGCTATAGTTACTACTGTATATGAGCAATAGCCTGATATACTCACATTCAGACCGCATCAACAGCAGCTAAGATCACTACTATTGTCAACTGGAGGGATCCATCACACCAAATAAATTAGTTCTTAATGTGTTTTTACATCAAATCCAAGTAGTTTTTATGATGTCCTCTGAAATTCAAAAGCAATACAAACAACTAATCAGCCAGGATCTTCTGAAGTCTTCTGAGCAGATATGAGATGTCTGAGAAACAAATCAAAGTCTGTGATCTCCCCAGAATGCAATAGGAGTGGTGTCATTCCTGAAGTACTACAGTGCCACCTCGTGGTGAGCAGAGATCAGTGTGCAAACACACCAAGCATTGAACCAGGAGCTGCTTTTCTTTGGTGTGTTGCTTACACAAAAATCATTTCAAGTCATTTGGTCTTTGAGAAATCATGCAGAGCATTTTGTTTTAACCATAACATCAAGTTCTTGCCTGAAGCTCCAACTTGATGTGAATTGTCAAAGAGTAGCCTCTGGAAGTATGCCAAGCAATAAAGACACAGCAACAGCAAAACAGACCTTGACTAATTGTCCTGCTCAGACCACTCAATTAATAAATAACAATTTTTTTAAAAAGCAGATTAATCGATCTGACAGTAGGCCCTAACTGTTAGTTGGGTAGACTATGGAGTAGGCCTAAACAAACAACTCAGACCAGAAACATCTTAAGTTGTTCAACCATCAAAAATTGTTTTGTATTTACAAAAGTAAAATAACAGAGGAAGCCTTTTAACAATACGTTTGTCATGAATGACAATTTTTCATAGATGGTGGATTAGTAAAAGGCTTGGGTTCAAAACAAAGATGGCAGCCATCGCCTACCTACTCTGAACAGGTAACAAATAGGCTACTTGCTATTTGGGGACATGTTGGACAATTACGAGTCTGAAAATGCAGAAGAAAAAACAAGTGCGTGTGTTGTGTTAAACATTAAACATGAGCTTACCAAACCCCTGCAGCAGCCAACTCCTCAGGTCACCACAGCAGGCTGGTGGCGCACTGAATGTTGAGCGTAAACAGTCCCGTTTGATGCGTAGTCTACTAGCAAACACACCTGACTCCCGACTACTCGTTAGCTGTCCAGTTGCATTGTGGGTAACGTAGGCACCAGGTACAAGAAACAACAAAGGAGGTTGGATAATATTGTAATACATTATAAAATATATATGTATAATATGATACATCAGTCAGTTTTTTTTATTACTACAGTGTTATTAGATAGAGATGATATAACACAAGAGTTCCACAAAATATAATCATTGATAATATATGTTTATTTTTTTAAGACTCTCACTAAAATAACGTATTTAACATGTCTTTACAGAATATCCTCATCTACCTGTTTGGATTTGAAATAGCAACTTTAATGAATAAAACAACATCATAGTTCATGTAAAACACCACATTGTTAAAAGTTTCCTTAAAAGAGGAAAGAAATATTCATTTTTGTGACAAAACCACATCGCCATACAAAATACACTTTTTCACCTAACTGAATGAGCTGATTTGCATTTATGTCTAGCATATTTTGACATGATAGCTTTGACCTTGAAATCGTAGCACTCATTGCTATGTTAAGATTGCATTATACAATGTGTGAAAGAAAAATGTGAAAAGTTAGAAACCATGAGGTTATCATCCATGTTAACTCCCCGAAAGTGCTAATCAAGTATTTTCACGATGATTCAGAGCAAGCCATTTCTTACAGAAAAAAATATATACTGTATATCAAGAGGCTTCATGTACACCACGTTAAGACAATGTGTTTCATACACAGTTATCCTCAAAAGTGCTTGTTGAAGTCTGAGCAGACTAGAATAGAAAACAAAATGTACAGTACATTGGCCACGTTAGCTGTGTGTTATTTTTACAAATATAATACATTTATGAAATGAATGTTAATACACATTCCTATATGTACTTTAAAATCATATCAATAAAACCTGTTACTTTAGCTTGTCATCTCTTGTTGTTTAGACATTAAATAAAATATATAAGCCATCATTTTCTCAAACATGCCAACTCTTACTGTTATTTTCAAATCTCTAAATTTAAGACAATATCTGCATATGATTATTCCCCCCACCACCTTTTAAGCATCTTCAAAAGCCATTGCAAAATATGAAACTACCAACAATGGTGACAGTATGAATCCTCATCAGCAGCCACCTTTCAAACTTTTTTTTTAGCAGCTCTCGAAGGTTAAAAGAAACACACTTTGAACGCAACAGTCTGTTGGTCTGGCAGAGGATAAAGTGCTGTTTTCCTTTGGCCCCAGTGCAGAATCAGATAAAAACCAGTGGTCAGAACCCTTCATAGACTCCGGCCTCTGATCTCAGTGCAGCATGACAAAAAGCCTCATGACCCAGAGCCTTGGAAAGCAGTCTGTGGCCGCGGGGAGACATGCATCCTTGGCCAGGCAAATATCCGGCCATGGCTTTGCCAGATCTTGCGGGTTTAAGTTTGGGAGCTGCGTAATACCCCTCCATGTGGTCATATTGTGTGGGCCTAACTTTAGTGCTCTGAGTCCTTCTGTTGAGCTGAGCAGAAAAGGATCCCAGATGTTCAGGATCCATAGGGGATTTGCCGTGGTGCTGATAGTAGTGACGATTTTCTCTGGTGCTCTGTGACCGCCCGGGTCTCCTGAGGATGCTGGGTTTCACCATACCAGAGTAGCTGTTGACAGCATTGGTCATCATTAATCGATCCTGGTCATAACCTCGTGTATGGCTTCTGTCTTTGTGCTCGATGTTCTTGAGGTTTGAAGAGTCTCTCTCTGGGAGTGAGGGCACTTTGCGAAGCGGTGGCTGCTTTGGGGAACTCTCTTTGATGTGAATTCGCCTGGATGGTCCTAGTTCTGTGCTGGACCGATGGCCACACAGCTGCCTGGCGCCCTCAGGGTCTGGCTGTTGAGAACTCATGGACGTCGGGGTTGTAGCAACAACAATATTTTGACTTTCTGTCCTGTCCTGCCCTTTAGAGAGGAGGCAGGCATTACCAGGGTCTGACTTGCTCCTCGTGTGCATTATGTCTCTGTTTCTTGCATCTGTTGGCGAGACAGGACTCCCATATGGAGACTCAGCTGGACATGTATTCTTGTGTCTGGATTTACTCTCCTGCTTGACTGGTTGGTAGACGACTCGTTCAAAAACCTCGGCGTCTCTTGCCTCGTAAACGACAGTGTCCCTGCTTTCTATGTAAAGCTCCCTGTTCGCAGGGGGGGCACGACGTGGAGAATAGTTGTAGTAATCTGATTGTTGATTGCTTCCTCTCGTGTTACGCATGGTATAAGACTGACTGTGGTGAATACCACTCTGCCGGCAAGGCTCTACATAATAGCAGGAACCATCTACTGGGTCATCTGTGTAGGTGCTGTAACGGTAGTCAGCATTTGTGTTGTCGAACTGCGGCAGAACAGAGTGGATGCCAGTCTGAATCAACCTCTGATAGGGCGCTTCTTGGTAGGGCGCTTCCTGGTTCGTCGTCTGTTCCACGTAAAACATGGTGTCAGGGGGCAGGACCTCTGTCTCTGCCAGCTCGTAGTGACTAATCTGAGGGGCATGAAAGGAGCGAGCCCTCCGAATGGCTGGATGCCCGACTAGTCTGTCGTCTGACCTCTGCCATTGACTTTGCTGCCTGTGGCGACCGCTGATAAGGTGCTCATCTCTGTGGTAACGTCTGTACTGAGGTGACAAAGGGTGTCTCAAACCTAAAGTGCTGTAGCGGCTTTCAGAGGACTGCCTGTACATGCTTTTCGGCCCTGAAAGGTGAGGTGGTAGAGCATCGGGCCGAGGGCAGTGAGGTGCCGGCATTTGTCCGGCTTGAAGTGGCCGATGGTGGTGGTGGTGGTGGTGATGATGATGTTGATGGTTACTGAAGACATCCTCAACGATGCCCAGAGGCCTGTCCTCCTCTGGGCTGTAGTTATGGGTCGAGGGGTGCTGTAACGGCCGTGGAAGGACTTCCCCAATGGAGGCAGGCATGGAGGTCTCAGCGAGAACAGCACGGAAATTGAAGACATTGATAGAGTCGGTGTTCACATACACGGGGGAAGTTGCCAGGCTCTGGGCCGAGCAGGCAGGCTGAGTGGGCGTCGAAACGCCAACGCTCTGATAGGTGGGCTCTGCTTGCGTGATGTCTCGGTGCTCCTTTTCCTCTTTGCAGACCCTCCTCTCTGCGCTGCCTTCTTCCAAGCTCCCTGAACCAAGCGGGCTGACATTAGGTGTGAAATTGCACATGCTTTCCTGTCCATCGGTGACCTGCAACGGCTCCGAGGACATATGTGCAGGTAGGAAATGAGTAGGGTGAGGGCAGCAGAGGCTCTCCAAAGGGCTGTGTACCGGCGGTTGCCACTGGGAGACATGAGGGCTGCAGTACTCCTGGGGGTAAACTTTCAAATCCAGAACGGAGGGCCGAGGGGGTCTGTCCTGGGCGTTAGGCGTCTCCTGCCTCTGGAAAGGGTACAATGGGACGTTGTGTCTTCTTTGAGAGCCGCTGCTGGCCTTCTGGGCGGATTCAGCCAGAGCCAAAGCCAACTTGCGTGCAGCACTCGTCAGGGGAGGGTGAGGAGGGAGAACAGACACTGAACTCATAAGTCTATCTGTTCCTGGGGAGGGATAAGACAAACAACGCTACAGTATGACAGGACAAACAAAGCTATGGTAAGACATGATGGGACAAAACACAAAAGCTTTTATAAGAAACTACAAAATGCATTCTTACTGTATTTAAATAGATACTAACTATATATATAAAATGTGTAAGATGTTAAAGAGGAGTGGTACTCACCTGGATCAGGCAGGTTCTGTGCAGATTGACTGAGGTCGGTCAGGGCTGACGCCTGGCTCGCTGTGCTGATTGGGCTGCAGTGTTGGAAGGGGGCTCTTGGCTCTTTTCCATCTGCCGCTGGAGCTTGATATTTCTCAACCAGCGGAGAAGGGGAGGGGAAAGTTGGCTGAGGGCCGAACGCAGTCTGAACATCTGCTTGCGTCTTAAATGATTTCTTCCTAAGTTTAGGAGAGAGCGGCTTGGAGGTAACCTTCTTCCCACCTTTACCCAGGACCGGGCTAATATCTGGAGACTGAGAGTAGCTTATGTTGTTGTTAGGTGAGGAAATTGGCTCAGATTCACTGGAACAACCCGCACTCTTCCTCCATTTGTTTCCTTCTCGGTTTTGCTGCGGCCCAGGGTTTGCTAAGGGTGGGCTGCACTGAAAAGACATTGGGTCAAAGTCCAAAGTAGAGATGCCTACAGCCGGCGGACAGAGATCAAGATCGTCCTCCTGCTGCGGAGGTGAAATACATGGTGCAGTGTGAGGACGGTCGGCACCATTATGACCCTCATTCACGGGGTGGGCTTTGTCGTCTTTACTTCTGGTGATGTGTAGGTCATCTCTGCTGACGGCAGACATGGCCTCACTGGTCGAACGAGGTCTGAGCGGGCGGTAACTCGGAGGTTCCCCTGGGGGTGGAAAAAATACATTTAAACTGAGTCTTTAGTAGTGACAAATTCACAAATATACAGATAACACAAATCACTGGGAGCCAGTTGTAGCGAATAAGTCGATTAAATAATGTCACCTTCCACATTGTGCAAAGAGGTGAGAGATTCTTCACTTTTGGTGGAGCGCAAAGTGCCACTATCTCCTCTTCCACCTGCAAATGTTTCAACAAATTAGTTTTCTCAATAAATAATCACCTCAAAAACAACATTTCACATGAAAACACCCAGCTGTCAAGATTAACTGAGAAGTGAAAGTGACAGGTTCAAAATTATCTACAGCGAAAAGAAAAGAAAACTTTGAAAAGTACAGGAAGAAAGGCGTTATGTTCTCTGGTGGTGTAACAGCAGCAGTGATCTGACCTGGCAGTGCAATGCTCTTTATCTCGTTAGGCTCACTGGGGTGTCGCTTCAGTTTACGTTTAGTTACAGAGTGGGATTTGCCCAGGTGGAAAAAGGAGAGCCAGTTCCCCACAGGAGACTTCTTAGCCTTAGCAGGAGGGCGCTTGCCGCTACGACACAGAAACAAATCATTTTCAACAAGTTGACGTTTCATCTAACAACATTACAAGTCACCTTGTTCAAGCAAAAAATAAATAAGGACAAGAAATAAATAGGGCAGAAACATCTTTTTTTTTTTAATATAATATTCTAATCTGATAATAATAATTTAGACTAGAAGAAATCAGATAGTGGCGAACATGATTACAATTCCTTTTCTATTTTCAAGTATATGATGCAAAAATGTATCATATCCTTATCAATCAACCAATTCAGTCAGCATTGAAGAACATGACTTATTACTAATACTCACATTACAAAACATCATGATTGAACAACTCAAATAAAGATGGTCACAGTCCGTTAACGTACCTCTCCATCGGGAGATCGATGACTGTGTGGAACTTGCCAAGCAGAGCTCCAGGTCCCTCCCCGACCTCGATGTAGTCGCTGTGGGTGAGGCAGGGGGTCGTGGCTGGGGAGCCCAGCTGCGCCTGAGTGCGAGCCTGGGCCTCCTCCAGAGACAGTAACTTTGTGGACGGGGAGCAGACCAGCAGGGACTTAGGTCTGGATAAGGTGTTGTTCCCTGTGGTTCAGTGGTTCAGATAGATTCATTAGAGATTTGTACAATAAATTTCTGTGTCTTCTTTTATTAGGGAGTGGTACAATGACCTACCAGTGCTTTCCCTTATGATGGCATTGAGTTTGGCGCTGAAGAGTGCCTCAGTGTTGTTGAGGATGAACTCCACCACCACCGACTGGATGCGCACCTCCATGAACGCCGCTGTCCCACTAAAACAGGCCGACTCAATCTGTCTGGACCTGAAACACAGTCACAGAACAACCTAATTCACAGCTCTGGACCACTGAGACATGTCCCAATTCGCTGTCACAGAAATACTAGAGTGAAACAGCAGCGCCAGTGGTGCTAATGCATGCAGCCAGACATTGGTGTAGATAATGACAGTCACCTGAGGAGGTTAGGCGCCCAGACGATGGCCAGGTTTTTAGTGTGCATGCTAGTGACGGAGCTGAAGGTGGCCAGGCGAGAGAGATGTCTCATGAGGAACTCCAGAGTCCTGTTGACAGAGAAACAATCAGATTCAATATAATCATCTTCTGTTCATTTTAAATCATTTCCTTTGAGACAGTCAAAACATAGAGTCCTGCACTAGAAATGTAAAAATGGCTGTGTAGAACAAGATTGTGTAGAGCTGTACCAAGTAGTCATCATGACACTTTTATCTGGAGCTGAGTCACATCTCGGAGAGGGTTTTACTGTATATGTGAATGTGGTTGGGATATAAGTAAAAAGAAAAGTTTTTGGTTGCACTTAGTCTTCCCAAGAATCAAATAAACATTTAAGAATACGTAGTTTCAATGCAGCACTCCCTTTTCCAAAGTCAAGCCACCAGGGTGCAGCAGTGAGCTTTAAACCTGACCTGTAATGTGGAGGCGGCAGCTGCTGGATGACATTGTGGATTTTGACCAGCCTCTCTTCATCTGTGGCTGCAGAGACAGCCTCCTGTGAACACAGAGGATAAAGCGCACATCACTGAGAGGCTGATAATCACAGCAGAGGGAGTTGCCTTAACATCCCCGCTCTCTTTTCATCCTTTTATATTCACAGCAGCCAGTGTTTCGGCACACTTAATCTGCTATTAGCATGCACATCCCCTCCTGTTCCTAGAAAGCTCAGCGTGATGCAGTGACCCCGTTTTGAGCAGCTCTTCAAATGAGCCGAAATGTTAAAATGAATTCTTCTGTCTTTTCTTTTCTTTTGTTCACCGAGTAACTGGAATTCGTCCCACACTTTTTCTCTTGACAATGCTTAACCAAAACTCCATGCCCCAGATTCAGTGCGCCGGTACTTACTGAGAATCTGTCGTAGAGCTGGTAAGTGAGCAGAGGGTTGGGCAGCTCTCTGAAGTACAGCTTGCAGAGAGAGCCCACAGAGTGGATATCCTGTCTAAAGACGTCTCTGGTCAGGTCTGGGATTTGTTCAGAGTCAAACTCGTGCCTAGACAGTGACAAACAGAGAAAGAAGATACAGAACAGCGTGGGAGTCAGCCTACTGCCCATCTGTCAGTTTGAAAGCACAACAACAAGAGGGGGATATTTTTACACCACAAGCTACTTTTGGTGAATTAATGATTTGTTTTGATCTGCCACTTTTGAAATCCTCTGGCGAAGCTTAATAGTGCAACTCTCCTAAACTGGTGCATCATAATTGACAGGATTTCCATCTGTGATCATGTCCCTCCCCAAATAAAAAATGGCAACCTTCTTCTTTGCGGCAGGTAAAGACACTTTTACAATGCTCTAAATGAGTATAAACTGTGAGAAACATCAACATGTAACCAGATGTTTATCGTTTTCTAACACAATGAGATGTGAAGTGGCAACAGTCACCACGTTTTTAAGTAATTTAATTGGGTGTCGACACCATTTCAGATTATATTTCTCCTAAATTACCTATTGATGGGAGTTTTTTTTAACAAATTCCTCCTGGCAAGCCTTAAAAGGACCATTATAGCTGTTAAAACAATTGCATTCATCGTGATGACGGTGGACTAATTACAGTATTTAAGGAATAATGAAAACTAAATAGTTGTCAGTCACCAACAAAGTGCCCTTCGCTACACATCACACACAACCCTACCCTTATCAGACTCTTTCTTAAACAACAAACCATACTGTATATAGAGCATTAGCATTAAGGACATTAGTTTCATGTATTTATATTTCACTGTCTGCTCTGGGTCTCAGGTAGAGAGAAAAACCCTGCGTCTCGCGACCTTCAGTGTTTAGTCCTGACCAGAGGCACTGATTTGTGTTACATTAAATTGATGTGATGAACGAAACAAACCTCAGTTTCTGGATGTTGGATGAGATCCCGGACAGTCTGTAGATCCCATCTACAACTCCATGTTTTTCTATGAATTCAGCACAGCTCTTAACAACCTGTGGGACTATAGGACACAATTATGGTTATGAGAGAATATTAAGTTTATATAAAGCACAAGTACAATGATGAAAGCAACACACTCTTATCAACTCAGGGGATCTTCAGGATGTCTGTCTAACAATTTGCTTACCAGGCATGAAGGAGGATATGTGTAAGAACACAACTAGAGATTGCTAGTGCTGTTATTTCATGTCTACACAAATAATACATTAAAAGGAAACTGTAACTCTTGCACCAAGCTATCATTTTCAAATCCCAGAAAAATGAGCTAGCCAACACATAACTAGTCATATTGCAAGTGACACTTGTGTGTCCAAAGATTGATATATCTTATTCCCATGCACAAAAGATCCACTGTTGTTCAAAAACTATTAAAAACACACCATTCAGTCACAAAGTTGCAGTGGTTAACATGTTCCTTCAGTACATGTGCACTGCAGTTTGAATTGAGTTAATCCTGTATGTACAGTACAGTTTTGCTGTCATAAACACTTTGTTGCCCATTATAAACCTACAGACTATTCACATTTAACATTTAGTGAGTAACATTTGATAAAATGTAGAATGTGGAGCCATTATATGAAATTATTTTGCCTTATATGAAAATGTAGGATGTATACATTTGTGACAGATCCTTCTGAAATATGTGTCACCTGTCTACCAATGGTATCATTTAGGGAGGTAGCAAAATAAATCTGATGATTATCAGAAAAAGAAACATGAATCTCAGCAAAATGATTATTTCTTCTCAATGTGAAACCCTCAAATGCTGTAATTTTACCTCTTTAGATCTTTAGTTGAACTGTTCTTGTGATGAGGGGCACAGACAGTCATTACCTCATTGAAAGGATGGCAAAAGGTTTAGAAACCACTGCTTTACACCATATTTTACAATGGTGCCCACCATGTAGCTTTAATCCAATACTATGCATGAATTGACATGACATAACATAAACCTGCTTATTGCACCACATGCCTCTTTAAAGAATAAAAAAACACTCAATTAACAGCTTTTGGCAAATCTTCTGGGATCTATGTAGAATCACACCCCGCTGGCAATTATAAAACGGGTATTCACACCACCTCAATTCCCATCAAACATGAGCTATGTATCACAAATCCACTAAAGGTGGCAGATTCACCGGGTAATCCCCTTTTGGGGTATTTACAATTTAAAAATGTGAAACATTTTGGTGAGAACTGCCAGCAGGTAAGAATTACACAAAGGGAAATGGGAAGGAAATTGAAAAAAAAAAGAGGAAAAGAAACCATTGCAGTATTAATTTACCCTCATGTTCTGAGTTGTGGAGATGTTCCCCCAGGTCGCAGCCAAACACTCGCTCTTTGAGGATGCCGCGCTGCCGCAGCTTCTGTGGTGGCGGTCGAGACTTCATGAAAGACCTCAGGAATGTTACCAGCTTCCCATGCTTCTTACACACTGATTAAGATGGCACACACACACACACACATTTAAAATCAATCCGACCCATATCCTGGGAGCAAGTATTAAATGAAATCGTCAACAGTGGGATAGGCACAACTGAAGAGTACCTGGCTTTGGCACTGAGCTTTGAACACTGGGGGGAATCTTGTCATTTATCAGCTCAACACAGTCGCAGGGGAAAAAACCAACCTGTAAGTAGAAAGATGGTGATACACTTGTAAGTTCAAAGTGCCACTGGGGGTATTTCGTGCTGTAGCAGGCTGTTATAGGGTGAAGAAGTAGAAATAGGTCAGTGAGCATGAGGGGTACAATTTGCCTCAGGGCGAACACTGCTGGATTGCATTTTTATTCTGCTCAATGTCTTTGGGTGCAGCAACAAAGCTATTCCTTACTGAGGTGATTTTATAAACTATAAGTTTGAACGGGAGCAAACAGGAAGCTAAGCAGGGACAACATGTCTTCATCTCTGAGTAAGTATTCCCTAGAAGCAGAGACAAGCTGTTCAGTATTATTTTCTGTCAGACATAATCAAAGTCCAGCCTGTTTGACACAGCCACGGTGTGAACAAAGTGAAGCACGGCAGATGTTTTACCTGAAAGCCATGTTTCCCTCTCCACCAGCCTGTGTCTTCTTTCGGAGGCATGTCTATCACTGACACAATGTCGCCCACCTGGATCACAGAGAGAGAGAGAGTGAAGATGCCGACAGTCTGATCACAGCTGAGCAACTTTACACAGCATTAATGAAGAAGCCAGAAATATGTAGACTCAAGAACAGACAGTGAAAATGAACGCTAAATGACGAGGGAGCTACCAGCAGATGATAAAATGAATTATTCATGATAAACAATGTATCTCAGATTGTACCTCAAAGGTCAGCTCATCTGTGGCCTGGGCTGTGTAGCGTTTAGTGACGTGGGCAGCAGCGATGGCGGGGACATTGATTGAGGCTTCTTCAGACACAAGCAGATGGTTCCCCTTGTTGTCAATCTAAAGAAAGAAAAAGACACAGTGTGACATTTGAGGAAATGCCTTCAGTTAAAGTCACGTTTGCTTTGCTCAAAGGCGGGGAGCCAGGAGAGGTAGCTGGTCGAGTTTCATCTATCCTGTATAGACACAGTAATGATTTTCATCACCAGGTGGATGATACACAGCTCTGTGTTCCCATAAAGCCTGGTTCCTCCACTGTTTCTTTTATTGTGTCTTGCAGCACTGAAATTAAGAATTGACAGGCTGTACTCTGGTTCAGGTGCCTTTTCTAACATAGGTGTGCTCTTATTGAATCTGTTTTTACCTTGTCTTATAACATCCCGGTGAATAAAACTGTGCCATTCTGCTTTGTCCAACCAGAGCACTAAACCAACTGCATGATCTAGAAAAGGTCTTTAATCTCTTCCTCTCCAGACGTGACCATTGCATCACTATCAGCAGGAAAAACATGCAAACACTTGATTTTATTTTGCAAAACACTACTAAAAGACACTACTGATGCTGCTGCAGCACACTAAGCAAGAGACCACATCACAGCAGTCAGCTGGCCTTCAGCTATGAGCTTTAGAGCTGACACTTCTATTCTTGTTTTTTACTAAAAAGCACTTTGTCGCCTTATTTTGAAAGGATCTTTGAATAAAGTTGACACAGGATATAACAATGTTACATTTTCTTATCCTCCTTATCCTTTTTTTGCCTATAGTGAAACTTGTAGCAGATCCTGGCCAGTGCATCAAAACTAAATGTGTTTATTTCAGTTTGTGTTTTGTATTTTAAAAATGTATTTACAGCAAAGAGGGGACAAAAAGTGTTACGCCCACTCCAGCATGCCGGTTTGAGACTAAAATCAATTGAAAATACCAGGAACCTCCCACAAATAGTAAAATCCAATTTTATCTCCAGGTGTATGTTACCACATTTTTCACAAGCTTGTTATACTCTGTGTTGAGGCAACCCCACTTTGTCCTTGAGCTAAGACAGAAAACACCATGCTTACATTTATACCAGATACAAAAAGCTGAAAAAACTGCATGAGCAAACAACTAATAAAGAGTTTGGTACTGTACTGTACCTCCATCCATGTTAACACTGGACCACAGTTGATTTTATTGTCAGCGATGGCAGAGAAGCGGGACAGGTAGGTGGCCAACATCTTCGTTACTGACTGCAGGTAAACATAAGATTGACAAGATTTAAAAGTGAAACAAACTAAGCATAATTTCCACATAACATGAAAAACAAAAAGATAATCTGATGAGCATATAAATCCTGAGTTATCTATAATCGTAATCTATAATAATGACTGTATGTGTTGGAGATAACAGACCTCAACATTGTCCTTTAACGTGTCGTATCGTGGCAGCTCAGTGAGGTGGGAGTAGCGTCGGTCATAGATACACAAGTGCAGGTGTTTGTCCAGCACCCGGAAGTCTTCGTAGGATCTCTTCACCAGCCAGTTTCGAGCCTGATGAAGAGAAGACGAGAAACTGCAGTTCAGCAGAAGAAAAACACCACTGGCCAATTTATAATATCATACAGTCTGATCTGTTTCGTTAATTAAACAAGTAATTGTACCTGGCAGGTGATCTGAACCAGGAATACCAGCTCTTTGGAGTCTAAACCAGCCTTCGGTCCGTCACTCTGCCCCTCTTCAAGGGCCAACTATGGAGAAGAACCAGCAAGCAAAGAGTGTAAGAGGAGCTAATATGAAAAGGAACTCATATTCTGAATAATGGATGAGTATGATACAGCAACCTCTCTGTGTGTGACCTGGTGTACAAGAAAAGCATCATGTCAAACCCCATTTTTCCATTAAATAGTAAAATCCCTTTTAAACGGAGCAGCTGAGTACAGAAACCTTAAGGACGTAGGAGACACAGAATCATGGGGAAATGCTTTACAAAATATGGAAATAAACATTTTTGAAAACTACAATATATTTTTAGAAATTAGCTCTATCCGACTATGATTGAACACGTCAGACTTTATGATAAAGTTTCTTTCGAGAGTGAAGTACAGTATGTTTCCTCTGCTGCCAACATTGAAGTGTTTCATATTCTCACTTCAACATACATCCTGCAGCATGAAATGTATAAAACATTAGCTGCTAAGATACAGTAGCAGTGCTTGGAGGTGGCGTCGATTTAGCACAGATTTCTTCCTCTCCCAACTAATATTTTAAATGACCTGAAAACTGAGAAGATCAAAGCCTCGCAGGAGTTTGGGAATATGTTGATAGACATTTCTGTAAAAGACACTTCAAAGACTTGGAAGCCAAGGGAAGTTCTGGTTATTTATAACTGTAGCCCATCCACATCCACTGTTACACAACACACAGCGACCTAGTTACTGCTCAACACTAATACAGCAAACTAGACTGACAAAGAACCCACAATGAGAAAATGTTGTTAAATGAGCCGTGATGGAACAGCTTTTATTCACTGCAAGGATTTGCAGAAAGTCATAGTCTGATCTAAAAAGCTAAATTACGTACTGAAGAGGGTCAAAGGCCAAAAGGATGATGGGAAGCATTATCATACAGATAAACCAACAGCTTTTTTTTTATAAAGCAAAGGCTAGATAGATTTTTTTAAAAAGTATGGAATGATTCAGCAAAAAATCTAAAAAGTTATCACTAAAGGCATGCTGCTTGAGCATCACTTCCTCTATGATGCTCACACACGCCACACATTAGCCCTCATAATCTAAAACAGGCAAAGACAGCTCAGACACCAGCCCTTTGCATACAAACATACCTGCAATATGTTATTTATTCATAAGCATATGGCACCACAGGCTCAAATTAACATGTAATCAAAAGCACCGTCCTGTTACCTGCCACTAGGGTCTCTCTAATATCCATCCGCAACTGGAGGAAGTGGCTCTCCCTTTGTGTGCAGCCGCAGTCCTGGACCTCAGCAAGCTCCAACAACAAACCAAGTCTTGGCTGAGGGGAGCAGAGTTTAAATGCTGCTCCTTACTCGCCTGGTCGCCATCCCATGCCGCCCGCCCTTACGCAAAAAAACGCTCACTCACACGACTTTGGAGCACCACACGCTGACTGCGCTATTCAAAGCAGAAAATATGAGAAGAGGATGCTTCCCTCTATGTGTCTTACCCCCCCTCCTCCTCCTTTCCTGCCTCCCTCTTTCGATCTCTTCCCCCTCCTCCCTCTCCTGTACGCTGCCTCCCTTCCCCCTCTCCATCTTGCCCTCCCCCTCTCTACTCCTTTCTCCAGTGGCAAAGGGGGTTTGGCAGTAAATGGGCTCAACCGGCACACACAGATGCAAAAGCTCATCCATCACACAGAGGCTAAAGCTGCACCAGACAGATAGGCTACCCTTCTTCATTTCAAAACAATTCTCATTCATTGCACTCTCAAGGCGAGACTGGAGCTAATCTGGGGAGGAATCAGTCAGGGAGGCTGCAGACAGAGACAGTCTGCTGTCCTTGTGCTATTCTGTGAGTGGGATGCATGAGACCTGATGGTACCCTCCCCTCCCTCCTCGCCTCCACAGTCTGTGAATGCAGAGACAGGCAAATGCATCATGGGAGATACCACAAGAGAAGACCCATCTTTCAGGATTATGTCAAGAAATTAATCAAACATAAAATATAAAAATAAAAATAAATCTCAGTGGTATGTGCCTGCTTTATGTTGTACATGTACATGTAGGCAGTGGGTGCAGATTTCAGTGTCAGTGTGTCTCCCACACTGATGTTTTTTCTTCCAGCTAAGCTGGGCTTCTCTTCTCCCCATGGACCATTTCAAGGTCACTGAAAAAGCTTTACCATCCTCCACCCAAACCATGATGGAGCCACACTGGTCATGGCCTCCATAGCAGGACGTTTACCCAACAGAGGGAGAGCAGACTGGGATTTAAGTCCCGTCCAGCCGGATTCTCTCTGGTTCATTTATGCGACATGTGGGGATTCAGCCCCTCAGCAGGCATGCACTGCTCATGCCTCATTCACTCTTTTTGTGTTGAGCTGCACCAGCTGCTTCTGGTTGTGGAGAGATGACTGCTGCTCTCTGCTGGCAAGCACTGTCAACTGCAGCCAAGTTAACCAGGCAGATACTGGGCACTTTACTGCTTCTCATCTCCACTACTGCAAAACTTCCTTATTGTATAATTATCCATATGTCTGACTCACGTGTTGGCTGATTATCAGGTATTCACAAATATAAAATAGAAGACTAAAGGGAGAGACCAATCACACAAGCCATGCTCCTAGTTTGACTAAAAAGTCCACAATAAAATATTTTCCTACATCTAAATTCAACTGTAACCATACATCCTTACTCTCTTTCTTAAACAGGATTTTACTTTCAAATGTGTTATCTCAGTTATTGACTCAGCTGTCCACCCAGAAACCACTGTAGCTTATTTACTCACTAGCTGACATCATGAGCTTAAGTCAATTTAAAAGCCTGCATTACAGGTTTACAGAGGTCAGATGACTGGGCCAGTGTAATATAGAGAGGATTAACACACAACTGAAATCGGCTTCAACACAAATGGGACTGATAACATCTGTAGTAGTGAAAACATAATGATCTCAAAGCTCTCCTGAGAAAACAACACTGACAGTGGTAGCGTGGCATTCAGGAAAAGGAAGGAAAATGCAATTACAAGGGTGGGACTGTCCATAACAGACAAACAAGCATACTGATGTAATTTTACCACATCGCATTTCAACAGCAATGCATTTTTGGAGTAGTTCACCAAAATGGCCGCTGAACTTGAGCCAAAGACACAATTTCTAAATATAGTAACTCTGCTGCAAAAGTCACACTGTAAGTGTTTTTGGGGGCTCACCTGTACGTTGCCAAAGTCAACAGTCTCATAGTGGAAATGGGCACACTCTGCCAACCTGGGGAAGTGACCTCGGGGGAACGTCAGCCTACACACAACACAGCACAACAGCAGCTCATCAGTATTCAACACAGTGTCACTGTGATGGAGAGAAAAAAGAAAAGTCAAAGAGCAAAAAAGAGGAAAAAGGAAGGGACAGATTAGGCCTCTGTTAGAGATGTAGCGAGCTGACTTGTCTGTCTGCGGCGCGCCCATCATTTTATAGGTCCTCATTTCACTGGCCTGGATAAGAGCCCTGGTTTACAGCCTATAATAGCAGCAACACTGTCACGGGGAGCACCTACTTCTTCATGTTCTTGACCTTCATGCTAGCCGTGCTGACGCAGGAGCGCAGTAGGGATTCGGCTGGATGCTCTGTGATATCATCAGTCCTCACCTGCCAAACAGAGACAACAAACATCAGTAAGTGCCAGTCACAGGGCAAATAATGGAGAAGAGAGTATACTCAAGAATCATCATGTGGATGACCATAAAACAGTGGTTGTGCAGCACAATACAAGGCCCACACAGCTAACATTATGTTGTGCTTTTCTATACTATCCTAATGTTAGGCTATTTCAAACTATGGTACACAAGTACATGTAAATGTGATTTTATTCAAAATCTGTTTTTTTCTGTTTATTATGTCATATCACTGATGTGCTAACATGATGTTGTAATACAGAAAGTTAAGTTAATCTTAGATAGGACTATATCTAAACCTTAATCTTGCTCTTGGTTGATGAAGGTTGGTTATAAATATGATCAATATGAGTAATTTTTGTATCAAATTTACATTACAAAGCTTGTAAAGAAAATAATGAATGCATAAAAATCGACTGTACTTCACACATCAAAGAGATAGATTCTAAAAACAGGAATTTCATTCCCACACAGAAACATGAACTGAAGGGAGAGAGGAGACATCACTTAACAACGACAATATTGACAAAACACCTTCAAACACCTAAGCAAATACGCCACCTCACCCGATGGTGACACATGCTCTAAATCAAATTTACACCTGCCCACCATGCTGTACCTTTATCACCTTGATCACCTTGACTAACAACTGTCATGTGACTGCCACATGACCTGAATTAAATTGTTGCACGACACCATTGTGTGAATCACAACCAAAATAGACTAATTGAAGAAGGGGGACATATACATTGGTTTAAGTTTTTTAAATTATTGTATTAACTGTTTTTTGGGTGTGTGAGAAATGACTCAGATGCAGTATGTATGTGGGCGTGTACCATGGCAGTGGATGTCTCCTGTGGCTGTTTCTCTTCTGGAGGATTATTGTTGGTGGCTTGAGGTAAAGCATCGTCTTTGTCCAGGTCAGCAGATGGTAACGCATCTCTGCAGAGAGACACAGGTGAGGAATCAAAACAAAAGAGCTGTGACATGTCCACCTCCATGCTGTGCCAGGTTTTCTAGAATAAACTCCTGAGTCCTGTAGTAGTTTTAAAACTACACCAGAGGGAGCAAGTGAGGGAGATGAATTCACAATATGTGGCTTGGGCTCAAATCATGACACTGCACCAGCATGGCCCAGAAAACATGTTGTACTCGGACTGTGGTGTTCAAACCTGTAACAGCATTAATAAAAGATGAGAATCTGATCATATGTGCCAATCAGGTTTAGACGGGAACAAACCCAATGCATTTGTTCCTGACACAGACTTGAAAACGGACTGAAAAATTGTTGCATCCTCCTCAGGGTCAACAAAAAGCCATGGTGTCTTTTGAATACGCTCGGGAAAGCAATGCTTCTCTATTCAGAGAGTCATAAAGGCAATCCACCCACGAGGGAGCGCTTCACAAAACCTTCACTTGAAATGTGACTCAGTTTATTCAGAAGTGAAGGGTGAGGTCCATTCACCTCAACTTTTATGAGTAACAAAGCATAGAGGCAGGCAGGCCTTTAATTTGTCACAGTGATTCAGCTTGATGAGATCAGGACATGAGGCCAGAAACACATTGTCACACATCTAATTATAGAGAAATTGCGGGAATTCATAGAAAATACAATGCACTCTGGCCTGACAAAGGTTTTTTCTCTGTCTTACTATGAGGACAGGGTCATGCTTTAGCCTTAACATTAAACAGTTCCAACTTTCCTTCATTTAAATGCAAACGCATGTAAATGTCCACGCAGCCACGGAATACTCACAAATACATGTGCAAGTGTGCATTTGTATAGTTTTTCATTATTCAGATCAGCTGGCACGAAACGAGGGAAAAGAGAGTAACTCACCCCTCAAGGACGTCACTACTTCCTGGTTCTCCCTGGGGTCCTGAAGCAGCATTTTCAATCACCGCGGCAACCACACATCCAGCCTCCATGATACTGCCTTACTGCAACAGCCCGCTGTAGAGAAACGTGAGTAGGAAGGACAAGGGAGGGAGGGAGAGAGCGAGGGAAGGAAGGTGGGTGGGTAAAAGATTAGAAGATGGGAGGAAGAGGCCGATGCGATGAAGCTGCCAGACGTTAACCCACTTGAGGCTGCAGCGTGTGCGACTCTCAAGGCTACAATCCACACAGCCCGGACTGTAATGTACGATGACATCATGCTACAGTGCCAGGGGCTGCTTCAGAGATAATGCATGTCGGCCTGCACATTCATGAGCTGGGTTCATGAGAATATCAGCTTCTTTCTTATCTGAGCAATGACAGGTTTTAGCCAGAAAACATTCTCATATCCTACTCATGGAAATGTCAAGACTGCCACAGCAGCTTCCAGTGTGCGTCCATGGATAACATGTGTAGGTTTAGGGCTGTTATCATTTCTATCACACATGATTTCTTTTCTTTTTTGCTGCTTTTTTAGACTCTTGATATTCTACAATTTTGGAATGAATGGGTTATATTTGACCTAAGTGTAGTACACAACCGTCTGCCGAGAAATGAAAATCAACCCGCATCATATAGAACAAAAGTCAACTGGTCTTTGTCACAAATAACTGTCACAGTGTTTCAACTAGATTTACATTCGATTGAGTGCAAATTTGAAGCTTAAATACAATGTCAATTATATTTCAGGTCTCTCATCGTGCCCATCCTATCCATCCATTCAGATGCTTATCTTTATCCGAGGTGCAGGAACAAAAACCCGGCTCACAGGGTGATCCACATACAGTACGTGCAGCTTGGAAAGGTTGTCTGTGTGTCACCTGGCTGAGACATATAGACCAACAACAATTCATGCTCAAATTCACACCTTCAGGCAATTTGCCAGTTGCCAGTCAGTCTGACCTGCATGCCTTTGGACTGAAGGAGAAAAACCTTGCACGCACAAGGACACATGCAACCACTTCACCACTCCTCTGCTACTCTACTCATGTAGGTAGTATTTCATGTCAAATCAAATGGGCTGCAAACTAAGTGGCACACACACAACTGAATTAATTAATTTATTTCTACATTTATTATTATTATTATTATTATTATTATTATTATTATTATTATTATTATTATTATTATTATTATTATTATTATTATTATTATTATTATTATTATTATTATATTATAGTGGACCTTTGTTCTTCATCCTTTAAAACTGATATGAATTCCCCGGCCAATGAGTTGAGCCAGTCCTAAATCACCTCTACAGGTCGTTCCAGCTTGAGGGGGCAGATCATTTAAATGCCTTTTTACATGTGTCAGCTCTGGATCCACAAGGAGACTGATACTGCAACAGCCCCCATTGCTCTCACTTTCTACTACACTCCATAATTACTACTCCTCTCTATGTACTGTAAACAAACAGAAAGAATGTCCTGATGAAGGGAAACTCGACCCCCTCATAATGCTCCTCAACAATCTTCCCATAACTGGCTTCCAGATACGTGCCTGTGCTCAGTGTTAAACAATAATACAAAATAAAAAGGGCCCTTCCCAGGTATACAGCTACAGTGCTAGAGGGGAAAAAAATCCCTCCAATTTTCACAGAGGCAGTTTTACTTCTTCTCTAATCAGGTCCGCTAATCAGCACGAAAATGTTTGGAGTAACATGTAGATTCATCAGCCCCAGCCGCCGCTGTAGTAGCAGTTTCCCACCAGCCCCTCTGGCCTGGAGCCCCACTGAATTGCTGTTGACTGCCTTCCACAAAGCCTCCTGACTCAGCAGAATGTGAGCGGGCAGACAGGAATACAGGCCAGATCGGACTCCTCTCTATCCACATCTCATACTATATCTCCTCTCTAATAGACACCGTAACCTTGCCAGAGGGGAGTCAATGCATTACACAGACAGGAAATTCATTTACTGTTTAGAAAGCACTCTTGTATAGTGGTCACCTGGGGGAACCATTTTTAGAAAGTCATATGAATGAGCAGAGTATTGCAAAATTATTTGAAACAGTGAGCATTGGGAGCGCTTATAATTGGTGCCTCCTAGTATAGCTTAAATATTTATTACAAAATAAAACCAAGTTGTGCTGCACAGTCATCAAGATATTATAATCATCATTGCCTCATTGAAAATGTTTTGGCTAATGTTAGCTAATGGGGGACAGATATTTCCAGCGGGTGCTTGCAATCTACAAATGTTGCATGATACACAGTACAATGCCTGACCTTGCTGATCGTACCACATCAGACAGTGAGTCTTTTCAAGTGTAGGAACATGTTGTACTTCACATTGCAGAGGAGGCCGGCTAGTTGTGTGTGCTTTAAAGCCCACACAATATGGGAGAAGACCTGGAGACAACAGCGGGGAACATGTGAACGAGCTAATGCCTATAGCACCCATTTGCTTTTATGAACACCACAATACATGAAAAGTAGAGTATTCTTGAAATGGCCCAAATAGCTTGAGCTATAAAAAGACTGTCACGATTGTAAAAAGTCTGAGTTTTAGGAGGTGATCTCACTCTCTGCCATGGCAGAGGAAACTGGGTGACACATAGTGACACTTTGTGCAGCATCATAGGCAAGAAAAATAAAACAATAAAGTAAAGTGAGATTATTATCAGGCAAGACTCACCCTTCCAGTACTTCTCTATCGGTCACATGCAAAACATCAAGTAAAACTATCCCAGGTACAATAATAAAGACGATGTGTACCTGCCACACTTAAAAAGAGAGACATTGTTCTGATGTCAGGAGACTGTAGCAGCACAGAAGGATGTCGTCCCGGTACGTATCTGATGGCCTATATGGCGTTTTCAAGAAAAATAGGGCAGCCTACACAATCTTGCAAACGCACTGTTTATGAAATGGGTATCAGCAAGCGTTTTGACATGAAGAATGGTTGCCTGCATATTTGTAGCTACAAACACACAGCAGATGCGTCTTAGTGAGTCATGGCTACTTTATCACATATGGGAGGAGAGAGGAAGTATGGCTGAGGAGGAGGAGATGGGGACGTACAGTAAAAACTGCCATTTCACATTCGCCTTTATCAGGGCTTGACAATACAGACTACACACCAACACAATTAAGTGTAAGTGATACACATTGATGCTAATACTGTTCATGTTTGGAAATTAGGTGGTACTTTTAGTGTTAGGCAGGCAATCGTGGAATTGCAATAACATCAAAAGGCTTCTGGTACATTGTTCAAGGACTGTGACATAACACAGTCACACACGTTTTTATAATAGACACATCCACAGAGGATGGAGGAGAGGACGCTTCATCATTATCTCTTTTGTCTATTTGAATTGTCTTCTTCAGTAACATAGCTGCAAATACCACCATGTGGTAGAACACATGAAGAACTTGTTGCCTATAGTACAAATACAAAACAGGAGGCCTCCCAGATACTCTGAACCTAAAGTGCTCATTGTAAGCTCTCAGAATCTATTACAAAAGTCTAATGAAACAGGCAATGACAGTTGTTGTTATTTACACCCTCAGCAGATACGGAGCATTTGTGTCCACATAATCAATGTAAATCCAAAATTAACTGTTTTTCATCTCTGTTTTTGGACTCCACCAACTCCAAAAGGAATGGCTGCTTCTATTTTCACCAGCTTGTAGATGACATTGTCATCTGCAATAAGCTGTTGCAGAGCAGGTGGTGGACAGCAGGTTTTTTAGGCTGCTGTAGCTGGGAATAACACAGATGGGAGTGGTCAGACTGAGCCAAAACAGCAGAGTTGCAGTGCAGAAGTCGGGTGATAATTCTCTGCGGGTTCGTCACATCCTTTTCATGTTAACATATACTGTAGCCATGAGATTGTTGACGTAAAAAATCGCTACAGCTTAAACTGCATCTTTGACATCCCATGATGTTGCTGCAGATCTCGACGAAGATGTGCCAGGTCCGCGGCGTCGACGAGGGGAAAGTTGGTTTCATGCTCTCGTTCTGAGCTGAGGAATGCAGTCAACACAAGCAAGAGAGACGCAGTGGAGAAAGGCCCACGGTTGCCATGGTAACATGTCTCTCGTCCATCGTGACTTGATGCTGCTCCAGACCGAGGACGAGGCAACACCAGGAGGGAAATGAAACCTGAAGATGAACCCTTGACCACAGGCTTTGACACATCATCGCTCAATCTGAGGTGTTGAGATGCTGCTGCAGCTGCTGCCGTCTGAGCAGGCCGCCGTACAGGAAGTGCTTTCAAATCAGCCATCTTTACTGGGGCTTTGTCACTTCTAGGGGGAGGAGGTGGGTGTGGAGGGGGGGAGGGGGGGGGGGGTCATATGATCCCATAATCTTCTTGATATCTCCCAGGGTGAGATTAACTTTATTTCATCCGAGACAGTGTCACAGCTCAATCTTTGTCCTGCAACCTTCAGAGGCACAGAGATCCCAGATGAGGGTCAGGGAGCAGGCTGAACAGCAGGGCGATTAAGATGTAGACAACAAAGATCCAAATATTTAATCAACAAGCCGGTCTGTCACCAGACTCACCAACGAAGGCAACCTAGGTCTTACAGTTAAGTACAGGTCTTTCTGTCCAAAGCACAACATTTATTTCCTTTAATTAAACCAGATGATCTAGTGAGTAATTATATATAGAGAGAACATTTTATTCTATGGGACAAATATTTGGGCATTAATATGGAGGATGCAGCCAACTGCTTCAGTAAGTCAGTAAATACTGAGTGACACAAAGACTCCCACACGGTTATACAAGACTACAGTCTGATCCAATACAACATACCAGAAACAATTACTACCTCTGTAAAGGTCCTTGTCAGAGATGTCAGGGTCGGCACAGTTCTGAGGTAATCATTTTTAAAACAGTGATTATGTTTCAGACTGCACTGCATTATAGTAAAAGAAAACATATTAGTTGTGGATTCACAGGTTTCGTTTAGAAAAAGGTCTGATTATTTTAAGATATTCTGTTTTCTGCCACTTATGACAAAGACAATTCAGAGTCTGTGAACTCTGTTCAGAGTCTGTAACCTGTCAATTGTGGCAATTTTTGCTTTAGAAAAAGACTGAAGCAACTGAACAGGTTTTAAAATGGTTTCCCACTTCCTACTTTTCTGTATGTCCTGATCAATGTATCATTTTAGCTCAACATACTAGCTACTATCTTGGCCCAAGTAGATAAAGGCAGCACAACATATTACTGGGGCCGGCAGTTTCCATATTCAATATATCAATAGATTATCTCCCAAGCTGATTAATGATTTCTTCTATAAAAATGAAAGGATATAAGGAAAGTACACTAAATAGTTACCTAAAGCCAAACAAATAGTCATACAGTAGTCCAGAACTTCAAGATGTTATGGTCATTATCACATGATGAGATACAGAAAAGAATGTTAACAACCCAGATTAACGCCCCTCCCATGAAGGAGAGCAGCTCAAACATTACCTAGATGTGTCAGTGATTCCCACTTGCTAATATAAATTCAGATCCACATAAAACAACCTATATGTCCCCACAGCTTATATCTGTGGTTCAGGATTCACAAAATAATACACTTTGACAATGGCTCACAATAGCTGATGTGAATAAAGGTCCTTTAAAAATCATGACGTTTTAAAAAAAACAAGAGGTCTCACAAAGGCAGCACTTGTTGCAGGGCTGTTGCACTGTATTGCATTAGATCACACAGGTCTTCATCATTTATGTGCCCACCCACTGTATTACATGTGATTCCTAGAAAATCACCCCCCAAATCCCTCTCTCTCCTGACAGATAAACTCAGATGTGTTTTCATAACCTGTGATGCAACCACACACGCATCCATTCACTCACTCACCCACTCACTCCCAGTCCTAGTCCTCACCAGCCACATACATCCACTGGGAAAAGTTTACCACCGGTGTACTCTGACCTGTTGGGCCTGACAGATCACCGGTCAGCCGCATGCAGCCGTAGACACACCCACACGCACGCACACACGATCCTTTGTCAGATTGATCAATTGAAAAACATGCAAATGCCATAAACCGGTGCAGTAATCGCAGCGGCGGCGGACGAAGCATTAACCCGGTGATGTTTGCACAGTACTAGTAGGCTACATGACAGCTGGAGAGGATCCGTGTTCACACAGCCTACCTGTAACAGTGCACGTTGCTCCACTCCGCTGCCTCCTCTATGCTGCACAGCGCTCAGCTTCTCGACGAGGAAACATGTTGTCAGCATCGCACTGCAGAGCCGCTCGCGCTGGACACACACGCGGGACAAAGACCTGGACCACAGCTGATCATCTGAGGTAGATGTTTTAGTTGGAGAAACCCTGAAATCGGGTGCGACGCCGCGGAGGCAGCGTGGGAGTCACTCTGGAGTACCGCGGCTGGGCTGCCTGTCTGCCTGCCTGCCTGCCCGCCTGCCTGACTGGCTGGCTGCTGGGAATCTGCGCTCGCTTCTGGGAGCGCGCGCACAATTGGTCTCGTGCCCGCGCCTAGGATATTTTAGACCCCGGGGTTCCCAGACCTTTTCAAAGCCACAGACCCGGATATTAGGTAGGCGTGGGAGTGTGGATGGATCCCCTGCTTGATATTATTCAGAAGTCCGAGCAGCCCCATCTGGCAAGTGGTGTGGTGTTAGGTAATGCCTGGTACAGAATTACATAAGCATCTAGTGTAGGTGGGGTGGTAACAGTGAGGGGAGTGAAACCTGGTGTGCAAATAACTCATCCTAATACATCATCTCATTGTGTCATGTGCATTGGAGGAGATAATGTGAAATTCAGCTATTACCGTTTTTTCTGGGGGGGCGGGGGCACTGGGATTAAATGACCTTCTCTTGTAGTCTACTGAAATTTATCATTGAGTCTACATCAGGTTGACATTTTGGTATTCAAATTTGATGAGACATTACAGCCTATTCATACCTCCACATTTAACTGAGAACATGTTTTAGTCCGCTGAATTAGTCTGACCATTGCATGAATTAGTTACTTTAGGCTACCCATCAAGATTTTACCATGCAAAACATGACACGCTTATAAAACATGGTATTAAATCTCCCAATAGGCCTATCTCATAAAGCTAGAGATTCAGTGATTAGTTAATTAAATGATTTGCCAATAATATGAAATGTAATATGGGCTGTTATATTAAATGTAAATGAATTTGAATAACTGATAGCCTTTTTAAAGAAAGATTAATGCTCCCAGATGTGCCTGCTGCTACTTGACAATAAACTGAATAAATGCGGTTTGGTCAGACATATCGAGATATTTGAAGGTGCCACAGTTTAGTCCGCAGTGAAAATGTCATTAATTGCACCCAATTCAAATTAGCTGCACCTCAAGCTGCTATGACACAGTGAGATGCTTCTTGTACTGTACATTTGGCTTGGATATGGCCAGGCCGGTTGAAGAGGGAAAGAAGGGAACTAGCAGAAGTATTCAGATCCTTTGAATGCAAAAATCCTACTGTAAAAACACTTGCTCACTAGCTGTGTGGGGATTTTCAGAGTAAGTGACACTGTGTAGAGACAAAAAGACTACATTTGAACAGCTTTTAATAAAGTCACTTCTACACCTGAAAGATACAGTCTTTGTGAAAAATCAAACCTCTAATCTCTTGTTAAATGAGGACAACCTGACATGGCTAGAGGGTGTTTGACTAGTCGCCTAACTGCACTTTACATTTTCCCTAGGTGTATGCAGATGGCTGCTCGTTTTGTTTGTTTCCCAGTTTGCCAGAGGGAATTTGAACAAAAGCACAAAGGTCATTCTGACAGACCTCATCTTCTTTCAGGCTGTTTGTTTTCCTTGTTCAGGCTCAGCTGACACACAATTCAGCCCTCAAAGTCTGGGTGGGGACAGCAAAGCCAGGGTCAAAATATTAATCATTGAACAACAGTCATGCATTTGCAAACAGTCCTAAACAGCCTTTGATCGGCCATGAACATTTTTTCTTCTACATTAAGTTGCATTTGTCAATTGTTGGTGATCGCTGTGCTTTTTTTTTTCTGAAGAAGAAATGAATTTGAAACCTGCAACCTTTAACCTCTGGGCTGCTACCTGTGTCTTGGGTAAAAAATTAAATGCAACACTTGACCTGATTAAGCAGCTTCACTATCTGCCCAATACTTACACCCTGTGTCCAGCATATGAACTACATCTTTCTCCTCACAGATCTGGATCAGTTTGTTCCAAGAGACAAAACCACAAGGAAAATAAAACCTCTTTTGATTTTTTTTATTATATCAAAATACAAAAATTTGAGAGGAAAATTTTGTATGGGACTAAGCATTTGAAATGATATGGTGACATGAATACAACACTGCTTTCATATTCTCACAGACATGCCATAGATAGAGCATAGATCATGTGCTAGGCCCATGTCTACGTCATGATGAGCTACCTGGAGTGAGCCTGTACGTTTTCCCTATAAAGGCTTGAGATGGCGACTGTCACTACATCTGGGCCAGTTGGTAACAGGCCAAAGTGTTTTTACGTCATAGTTCGTTCTGGTTTTTCTCTTTTTAATCAATAAAGAAACTAGATCCATGGCAGTTGAACATGAAGAGTGAGTAAGACATGATCTCAGACGATACAGAATTCACTGGACAGCAGTGGCAAAACGAGAGGAAAGTAATACAAATATTATACATAAGGCTTTGGTACAGCACCATACAGTATGAGTTAATTGCTCACAAAAAGTTAAGTGAAGCGTATTACCTGATGTAGTGAGAGAACAGAAAGTTTAAAAAACTGACAAAAAAGAGAAACATCAGGTTATCATTTTAAAACAGAGAAAAGTAAAAAAATGTTTTTGCTTTGAAATATTTACATATGAACATTGTTGAATACATGTTTCAACTTAAAGAATGATGTTATGGAAACATTATGCACAAAAAACAGAATAAACAACATATAATACAGAATGTAAACATGTGATGTACAGCACAGAGTTCAGTGGATGAAAATGAAATGAAATGTTGTAAATTTTCTTCCTTTTAAGCACTACTTGGTTTGCTTGAGTATGAGCATTAGCTAAAACAGTCAGCGATGTAGTGCTTATTGTAGCCTACGATAATAATACATTCTAGTTTCTCAGTGCTGGTACACATGAAAAAACAGAGAATATAGAAAATACTACATATTTCTATTTTCCGTCCAATAACAACCAGCTCGGATGTCCATGAATGATTGCTAAATAGGCGTTTTTGTATTGTCTCTACATGCAAGATTAATACAATAAAAAATCAAATTGATTCTAAGTATCATCCTACCAGCACCTAGTGATGCACTAAAAGCTGTAAGCAGAAAAATTGAAAAGAAAAAAGAAAAAACAAACAAACAAAAGAAAACAAACAAACAAACAAACGTAGCTAACAGTACGTCCAAAGCAGCCCTCTTAAACACTGTACATGTTTCTGTTGAATATGCAAAAAAAAGCCCGGAAGACAACATCCATTCGTAAAACCCCATGGAGAGCTGTTGAGCTTTGTATCAGCCTTTCCCAATACCTTTCAACCAGGAGAATCAGGAATAAATACAAATGTGGTCTGTGGTGACTAGTCATGGCTATACTGTACAGTACTAGTAGGAATTCTTCCGTCAAAAAGGGTGGTGGGATGATGTGAGACGGTTACGCCCCTGCAGTAGTGTGCTTGAAAAACAGTGCTGCTAACCAAAGATTGTAGACCTAGAGGAAGTGTGTAGAAAAGATCCCCTCGTGACCTGACGATGCTCTCAGATTCTCTCCCACGTGTCCTGTGGCGTGTACTAATCTAAATCAGGTTATGTTTCCCCTTTTAGGCTGGGTTAATATTCTCAATATCATCACAAATATACTTTAGAGAGGGTACCTTGGAAGCACAGACAGACATTGCAAACACACTATAGAAAACAGGTCATCTTGAGTTCATTTGAATGTCACAAGTCTCTATAATTTGTGGTTATACTACTATTTTCCATTATTGTCTATCACTGTCATCACACCATGATACTGTTATGATAAGGACCTATAGTGTCTACCGGAGCTAGTTTAGTTTGCTCAACCACACAGGGCCAAAAGAGTCGCTTGTGGAAAACAGGAAACGAAAAAGAAAAAATCTTTAGACCTCTATTCTACAGCACCACAAAGTTAAACATAGCACCAAGTTGTAATGTTCAAAGCAACTATGCCCTAACAAACTTTTTCTTTTATCAAACTAATGTAAACACAATTTCCTCCACAGCACGTAGTGTACATGACTATAGCATGTCTGTGACTCTTAGAAAAATGTTTCCTTCAGTTCATTTGCTTTGGACACCTGAAGGCGAAGAGATCTGGAGTGAGTCTACATGTGTGCTCATGAACGGGCAAAATACAGTATTACTTTGTTCCAGAAATATTATAGAGGGCAACACACTTCTGCTTCTAAAGCTTTTTCCAATGGGCATTCACGTACTATACATCAGAGAAAATACTACTCAACTTGTGCAGCCAGCGGGCTATGGCAATAATACATTGTACAGTACTAACATTAAGGTTTCTTTTCTTCTCAGATAAAATAAGGTCTGCTAAAGTATGACAAATGAGGCACCTTAATATGTTTTAAAAACATTATCCACTTAAAGCCGTACTGTAAGCAAATACTTTTATATATAATCTAATTTCTTTTATCTTGGGATCCTTCCCGTCTTTTCATACACCCTCGTACAAGAACGTGTTCCTGTAAAACATGGTTTGATTTATCTTTACAAATACAATACACACCATGTACAGTACATAACAAATATAGATTTTTTTTCCTCGTATCTTACACGAAACCAATTTGTTTAAGTAGTATACGCACTTTCAGGCAATCATCACTTTCTCACTTGTCAAGAGTTTTCAGTAAGCAGACATTGAGTCGATTCATTCATGTGGATATTTGTCGGAAAACCTCTGATTGGTTGGTAGCAGATGGAAATCTATCTGATATGTCTTTGAGCGATTGAACTAGCTTTAGCAATGCAAGGAAAAACGGTTGCTTGTGTGGCCGTCAGAGCAAAAGGAGCTTGGCTGAGCACTGTTGTGGGGCCCACCGGATATTGTCGCATACAGGGAGAGACACAGAGAAGTAAAACAATTTGGACTTAATGTGCCAACTGGTCATCCCACCAGTCACAGCTGCAATTTTTAACATAATGGGTCATTCAATGTACTGTGACATCGGGACATTCATTTCCTGTACAGCAAAACATACATTCATTATCGGTTAGTGTTGAAAAATTAACAAACATACAGAGAAGTATCTAGCAAGTAATATATAGTTGTTAAAGATAAACAGTCAGGGTGGCCATTCTTTGAAAATTTCTCATTGCTTGTTAACAGCTTTATGAAGCAATCACATTCTCCTCTAACAGCTGCTGTTAAACATTAACATCCTTACTGCTCTGGTTTGTTCTTCCTGCATGAAAACCGATGTACTTTTCCACTGAAATGATATTTATTGATACATTTGCCTTTTCTTTCTTTCTTTTTTTAAAATCTAAACTTGTGTATTTTTTATTTTTACGGGTATTCTGGTATTGTCGTATTACTTGGATATACACAGTTGAAGTAGGTACCCATTAAAAAAAAAGTTTAAACAAACAAACAAATAAACACATAAACAAGAATTATGCATCTTGTGTAGCATATTCTCTAATGAGTCCTTGGCAGAGAAAGTAAAAACACATGTAACATCGGAGTCCCTCACTCACCCCGAAGAGACAAATATGAGAAGGCGAAGGAAAAGGCAGTTTATGTTAGAAAAAACAAGAGAAAAAAAGGCAAAAAAAAAGGCACTGCGAGATGTGCCACATTTCACAAATGATTCCTTAATAATGAAATACATACTACAGTACACTTCACAATTCATCACCCTGTTCTTCTAATCCTACAAATTGAACCTCTGTTGAGCGTGTAAGTCCCAAATTATTTTTGAGAGTTCTCATGAAGGCTATGATCTCTGTCTTAATGCAGTGCTGTAACGAGGAGTGAGCCATCACGCACTGAAATTAAGACACTGTCGCCTAATGGTTGGCGTTAGATCATAAATCAAAAATAAACACAATATGTCTGCTATTACTGGTAATAAAAAGCATCTAAATTAGATCAAGTTAGGCCATATTATCCATTTGAATGAGCATGGTGTGTGATATAAACCTTTTTGTCCATACGTTTCATATGTAAAAAGGTCAAGCACGTACAGTATACCACAAGAATTACAGCAATTCTGCGTTTACTCTGAGGTATATTTTGTGGTAAGAACCCTGTGTTTAAATACTGACACTATTTGTATTGTAGGAAAGGTAGACTCATGTCCCTGTCCGAGGACGCACCAGGCTTAACAGTACGCTGTATCACTGAAAAACCTAAAGATATGGACCCCTCAATGACCAGTGAGTGAAAAATCTTTAACGTGTTGTCACATACTCAACCAACACATTTTTATTACTGTAGGAGGAAGCTTAATTCCCTTGTTTTACTATCTATATACATTATTTTTTCAGAGCATTTTCAAGTGAAATTCCTCAGAGACAAGTAGTGGTGACAACTCAGAAAAGCCATTGTTCTTGTCTTCAAATAAGATTTTTCCAACCCCGGAGTATTCAGCTTGATGTTTCCTGCTCCCCAAACACAGATGAACTTTTAGAGATTATAAGAAACGTATTAGCTTGATACAGAGACCGGGATGGAGCAGGGAGGGCTGAGGTGTGTGTTTTTTTTTTTTTTTAATCATTTCTTTCTTTCTTTCTTTCTTTGTTTTGTTTTTTTTCTTTAATGTATGAGGGGGAGGGTCAGTTTCGTCGAGTCCAATGGCTTGGTGGGCACATGGGTCAGTGTAGAGTCCCATAATTTGGGCCCTCAGAGTCTGCACTGTCCAGGATGCCTGTCTGGTCCTCCTCAGACTGCCTGCGGTGCAGGAAGGAGGTCAAATAGAGATAGGGGTTCTTCTTGTTTTGCCTTTTCCTCTTTCTGTGGAAGTTGAGATTCTCTCCCTCTTGGGGTGTCTGAGATTGCTGCTGGGTCTGAGAGGGAGACACACCTGGCAGGGGAGGGGGGAGTAGCAGAGGGAACCACTGGAGTGACAAACCACACATTTATTTAAAGATGAACCTTGTGTTCCATTTCTCTAATCATCAGACTAACCTGTTCTCCGTCCGGAGGTTGTGTTGTTATTGTTGTTGGCGGCCACTCCCTTGGCTTTAGTAATACAGTGGTGTAGCAGTGCTGGTAAGCTCTCAGACCCGGCAGGATCACTAGACGCACCTAGAGGTTCCCTGAGAAGTGGAGAGATAGCACAGCACACATTGTTGGGCATTAATCCAACAGTCTTGTTCGGTCCCGTCTCAAAGTGAAAGACAGAATGGCACTTTCATTGCTATTTCCAGTAGGTGCTATCATATGATTTGATGAGCTCTTGTTCTGCTATTGAGAGCCCTTTCACTAAGATGATGAATTTCCACTTTCTATCTCCGGTGATGGATGACAAAAGTTAGACACAAAGAAAGAAAGAGGGAAAGAAAGAAAAGGAAAAGAGAAAGTGAAAGAAAGAATAAATAGTTGACCTAAGGTGGCAGTGGTTTTGGTGAAATTATTGTCTATAAGTTTGTTCTCAAACAATCATTACATTAAAGACCCAGTCCAGGATTAACAAAGATTATAAACTACATATTCCTAAATGCATTTGTTAGTGATACAAAATCACTTTCACACAATTTCAGGTGCCATAATTGTCATTTAAAGTCAGGGACATTCTGTAATCTTAGCAACAGGGCCAGAAAAAAAAATACAATTTGAAGTTTTGTGCTCATTCAGTTTTGGGTCTTTAAAAAGTGACTGCTTCAGAAATGCAGGCAATTTTGGTCTCTTTGCTGTATAAAACTCATAAAATGAAAATAATTTCTGGAACTTTAAATTAATGTTCCCGTTGCAATGAAGAGCAGAGTTTCTTTTCAAATCCTCCAGTACACTGTTGTTTTGTTTGTTTGTCAGGAGTCAGCAAACTATGACACATAAGCTGTTTTCAATTTCAATGAGAGAAAGTAAATACTACACTATAATAACTTTGTTAAATAATTACATCAATCCCATAACTGCAGGTGACAAAGGAGATTAATGTCAAATCTGTATTTGTGTCAGTAAGTGTTTCAAGTGTAACTTACTCTCTATGTATAAAGGTAAACTCAGACAAAGTGGAGTGAGTGAACGGGGCAGTGTCAACATGTGCAGAGCAATGTACATCAGACTTGCATCTGTCTGCAGGACTGCGAGGAACATTAATGATATACCGAGAATCAAACAGACATTGCGATAGAGCAGCAAAAGCCAGGGACGGGGCTTTGCAGTAAACATCAGTTACCATTTTACTAGCTTACATCATAATGTTGAGAAAGGGGCTCTTGTGAAAATAGTAGTAACTCCACAACTTTATTACTCATACAAGGTCAAACCTCCTCTAATAGCGTCTCTTAATGAGTTTATATACTGAGGGTGTACTAACAAATGCTGCTGGTACGTCTTCATCTTTGTAAACCGACACTAATCACATCACAGGTTGCTGACCCCTGCAAAAGATGCACGAGCATTTATCTGACTGGTTGCTCTGTGTGATCACAACACGTGTTTCCAAACAGAAAATAAACAGGAATCCGTTCCTCGAACCCGAAGAACTATTTTCATTTCATGAGTGATACATGCTAAAAGTAAGTTGGATGAAAAATAATCAATGTTTAATCAGCAAAACAAGAATCACACCGAGTTAATCACTCCACGTTCATAGTATGCAGTATGTTTTAGAAGTAGTTTCACCTCATACCGAATACTCTGGTTTTGTTGTCCATCTCTCATAGAAATATGAGTAAATAAAGTCAAATAAAATCCAAATGACCTCACAAACTCAACGTTTCAGTTTGATGTGGTTCATGAGGCTCAATGTCTTTGCCTTTCAAAGAACTTAATACAAACAGCGTCAAAACCTGACTTAATGCTCTCATTAAGCCAAGTTGTTGTGCCAAACATGTATTGTTTCAAAAGGCATAGGAACACAAAGCTTTAGAGATGCTGTCCATCATTTGTCACTGTGGAGAGAGAGATTGAGAGCCATTAGCAGAGAGGGTGAGACAAATCTGAGAATTGCAACAGTCCTGGACAGATAGAGAACACTTCCATTATCACATGAACTGTGTGCAGAGGCCACAGTGTGTTAAAATATAGTACATTTCCATAGACATAAACACTGTACAGCACACTTTCATAAACATGAACACTGCGTACAGAGGCTTCACCATGCTGACGGGAGGAGATGGCAGGAAGAGGAAATGGCCGTTAAAGAACAAGTCACATGACAGGAAGAGGAAATGGCCATTAAAAACAGTCACATGACAGAAAAACGAAAGCACTTAGGACAACAAATGTAACAAAGAATTTAGTTTGAGAATTGTTGTTATTTGTTTGGTCATAGAGAGAAGTTTAGAGAATGCATGCATGGCATTTTGCACATGGAACAAAACTTTAAAGGGGAATACTCCAGTCTATCATTCATGTGCGTCCTCTATTGATTCAAGCCTCTTTTTGTTTTCTTTTTTTGGTGCAGGGAGAAAGATGTCTGTATTCAAACAATCAAAGGACAAAATCAAATGTTTCTCCACAGTCCAAAACCGCTCCTCGTGCTTGACTCACAAGCCTAATTACTGCAGCCTACGCCACAGCATGGCAGGCTTACTGTGCCTTGGAAGAGTATTGACAAATGTGTCCTGCAGTCATTATTACCATTAGTTGTACTTCACTTGAATCCAGCACAGAGGCACAACCCAAAGCGATTCCCCTTTAAAGGAGAGAGTGATTAGAGCCCTCCCCCTGCTGACCCCTCCCCTCTCAGACATGGGTCCGACCCTTACCTATTGCGGCGTAGGGGACCGGGTCACAACAACGCTGCCCAGATAGCTGAGATCAATCAAAAACAAATCAGGTAAGACCCTTACCCTCTATAAAGCAGCAGCCCTATAAGCTACTTTCCCTTAAAGGCCAGTGATAGTGCAGGAGCGAGCCTCATGGCTGTAGCTACTGTGTCACTGTAGCTTCTAGGGTTGTGAGGTGGGTGTGAGGGGCGCAGGAGTGTGTGCAGTGGAGAAATACTCAGGGGCACAAAAGTATATGAGCCTCAGCTATTTCTTTATGTTTGCTTTCCTGTGTTCTGTCTAAAATCCTGCATTCAGGGAGACTGATCTGTCAAAATGGCTGATGCATCAGGAAAAATCCCTTCTAGTGATTTTTAATTGTTGTGTTCCCTTGTGAGGAACTTACTGTACTGTAGTGTCAGAGAGTTTTTTTGTCCTTTTGTTGACCACTTTCTCATAAGGCACCTTTTATAAAGTGTTTAAAACTTGTAATTCATCTGATTAATTGAATAACTCAATGATATCATTTACTTTTGCTAGATTGTGTTTTTTATCCTTCTCCTACAGTGACTTCTTTCTTAAAGAGAACCTTTCCACATTTGACCTTCTGGAAAACATGTATTAGCCTATCATTATTTACAATTACAGCCATGGATTTTCATCAGAACTATTAATTAATGACTTATTAAGATCATTTATACTGTAATTATACAGATGGCTTTCTAGTTTTTACTGAAACTTGAAACTCAGCATCATTAATTGTAAAGGTAATTAAATAGTCAACTATTGGTTTATAGAACTAAACTCAGCATCACTAATTGTAAAGGTAATTAAATAGTCAACTATTGCTGTTGTTTTCACATGTTTTTCTGTATACATGAGTGATGGATAATACTTTTATTGAGGTGGCTCCAGTATTGAGCCGGGCAGGCAGCCTGCAGCCAAACGCTCTTCCACGGGGCAACTGGCTCCCGTCAAAGTCCGCCGTATACACGTGCATTTTTTCACGGCTCAGATAGTTACAATTAGTGTCCGACAACATCCTAGGAGAAATGAACATAATAGTCTCTACATTTAGCTGGAGGTCGCTGTTTGCTGTGATCTGTGTCTAAATCTCACCACGCTAGAAATCTCGTTCCAGTTGGGAATACTGTTACCTGACTGAGGTGAAGAGAGACGACCGGAGAATTTACAAATTGTAGCAACAAAATGTTGGGCTACTCTTCGCGCAGCTTTCACAGAGCTTTCACGAGTTATGGCTAAATGGATGCTAACACTCCTGTGGATGCACTGCACCGTCACCGTGCCGACCACAGGGTCTGCTGTGACCACTTTGAATGGGGATGACTACTGCCAGTCAGAAGAAGAAGAGACGTGCTGAAGGTAGAGACATATGTTCATTTCTCCTTTTTAGTAGGTTGTCGGACACTCATTGTAACTATCTGAGCCGGTCAGTTTGAAAAAAATGCTTGTTTATAGGTTGAACTTTGACAGGAGCCACTTGCCCCATGGAAGAGCGTTAGCTGGGCTGCAGGCTGCCTACCCGGCTCAATGCTGCAGCCACCTCAATAAAATTATTATCCATCACTCACGTACTGTATACAGAAAAACATATGAAAACAGGGCCCAGGTTGAAAAAAACCAAAGTTTCCCTTTAATGAAAACTCTTAGTAAACTCATATTTACACATTAATAGTCATTTATAAAGGGTGAATCATCAGAAAGTGGTAGCACGTTATGTAACAGTAGGAATGTAAAAATGTAAATGTTCATTTAATGTACACTAAAGTTGAGTATGACAATAATTTGTGCAAGTGCCTCACATACAATTTGATTTGATCCAATTGAGTTTATATCAGTCTGTGGAAGATATTTCAGAGTTTCACTGTTCAAAATGGGGGACAGAAAAAATGTTACAGTTTTAAAAACAGTAGAGTTGAGGGCTTGTGTAGCTCAAGTGTTTCATCCAAATCTTCCTCCAGTCATTATTTTTAAAGCTGGCTTCATTTTTTTCAGTATCAAGATCAATATTTTAGGAGATTAAATATCAACTATCAAATAAGAAAGACAAATATACATGATCTTAAAATCAAATTGAGCTTTCACATGCTATTAAATTGTCAAAGTTTGAAGAAATGTCATTTTTATTAACTTACAATGTGTGCTAAATGCAATTACATGCCTTCTGCATATTTAAGTACAATATGCATCTTAATTATGCCCTAAATGGAAACATCAAAGTCAAACTGTGGTCAAATACTCAGGAAATTTGGACTAGAGAGCTGCAGACGAGGCAACAAGTCTCCTCTTTAAATAAATATGTGACTATTCTCTACTGGAATGGATCACCTACCCTGAGGCTGATATCTGGAGCTGGGAGGGCTCTGAGGGTAGCATCTCCTCCTCTGTCCTTCTCTGGGATGGCCTCTGCCCGAAAACATCCCTGCACTCCGGAGGGGGAGAGGGGGACTGGGAGGGGTAACTGGCTGCAGTGGAGGCATAGGACATGTGGGCGTGGTAACTGGGGCTGGGTTGCATGGCGCCCTGGCTCTGAGTGGGAGAGGCTGTCAGGGAGGACCTCCGGGAGAAACTGACAGTGGCCGAGGGCTGCAGGGTGATCTCAGGCATCTCCAGAGACCGAGAGGTGCGGAGGATGCTGGGGCGCGGAGGGGGGCGCACTAGAATATCTGGAGAACCTGGCTGGGTGCTAAGGGGGCTCTGGGAGAGCGGAGAGAGGCGGGAGGGCTGGAGGACTAGCGGGGGTAGGCTGGGGTCTGCCCGGCGCCCCGCCCTCGGGCTGAGCCAGGACTGAGGACTACTACTGGGGGCTGTGCTTGGGCTCCCTGCACGGGCTGCCGGGTCAGGGTAAGGCAACACTGGTACGCCCACACCGTGGGCCGTGTGTCTGAGCTGGCCGAGACTTTGGGCCTGTTGCATAGCTAAGCGCCTAACCGGAGGCCCCATGGGCCGGTCTCTGCCTGGGGGAGCCACAGGGACCTCCAGCTGCAGGAGTCCAGGGCTTGTTGGATCCTTCAGGGAAGGGAGGTGCAGGCGACTGGGGGGGAGAGAGTGTGGAGGATATGGGGGCGGGTCAGGGAGGTCCTGGGGATGATGTAAAGGATGGTGAGGTGGGTATATGAACCGTGGACCCTCTAGACCCAGGAAGGGTAGCTCATGAGGCTGCCAGCTTTCAGGAGAGCGAGGAGGAGGGCTGTGTGTGTGAGACAGAGAATGGCCAGAGGCAGTGTACTGATGGTGCTCCATCTCTCCACTCTCCTCGGGGATGGAGGGGTAACCAAAGGGCCCCTCGGCGGTGCCTGGGGGGGAGGACAGAGCGGAGCTACGCGGGCTGATGTCGGGCATGTAGAATGGTGGTGGAATCCCTGATTCACCGCGGCTGCCTAGATACCCATAGAACGGGCCCTGGGGAAAGCCCCTGTAGCGGGAGGCCGGGGCCTGCCCTGAGGCGTGAAGTGCACTGCCCTCTGCAAAGCTCATACCTTCCATGGGCCTGTGTAGGCGGGGGCTGTAGGTGGGGGGCTGCGTTGACTCCAGGCTGGAGGACGTTGGGGAGAGCTGGGGCCGCAGCGTGGGCATGATGGGCGGCAGAGGCCCGGGGTCAAAATCATTCTCCTCGTCAGACTGCCGGAACTCAGGGTACATGTCGGACTCCTCCGCGAAGGGGAAGCCATGGATGCGGCGGGGCGGTGGGCTGGTCTCCATGACGAAGCGGCCGTCGGGGCCGCGGCTTATCAGCTCGATAGGCGTGGTGACCTCTGCTTCATGCTTGGACACACTGTATTTCTTGCTGGCTATGGCACGCTTGGTTTTCTTGTAGAAGGAGAGCTCCTTGTCTTTCTCTCTCTGAGGGCTGGGCAGCTTCCTGACGTACAGGCCTGGACCGTGGGAACCCTCCGAAGAGAGAGAGCGTGGCCGAGATGGAGGAGAGCTCTCTGGACTTATCTTCCCCGATGACAACCTGATAATTAAAATGCAGAGAAAAGACACTGGCTTTATTTAACATACACTAAAAGACACCCAAATAGAAATGTTTTTTTTAAAAGAGAAAAATCATTGATGCTTTAAATTAATAGACATGATTGAAGGTTTATTCTTAAACGGAACAAATGAGACAATACAAAGCCAAAGCACTATGTGGAGACAGCCACGATGAAAGGCGTTATGATAATGACCAGTGTATGGCGGCGGCGGCATCCTAATAGAACGGCAGCTAATGAGCCAAACTAGAATGACGAGATGAGAGGAGAACCAACGACGCAACCATGACAACCGGATCACTTATCTATTGAATCTACATCTTCTTGAGCAGACGTGAGACCAATTTCCATATGCTGCACCAAATGGTGATGTGAGGGAAGCAGATGACATCTAACCAGGCCTCATTTTGCCCACACCAGGAGCAGCACAGTCGACGTTTACTGGGTCACTGAATGCATCATGTAGACATAGAAGAGTGCATATACACAGTATCCTACTGTACATGCAGCTGAGCTAATGCAATCCAACTGCTGTATGGTGCGTGAAAGTCTGTGCATGCAATAATAAGACCAGCGGTCGGCTTGGCTAGAACAGATAAAGTCATTGTAAGTTGATCATTTCTATGCAATGCATTAACCATGCAGCCAAGCCAGTGCAGTGCAGCACACTCTGTATTTTGGTGCAGGCAGGCACTCACAGGGGGCTGGCGGGCGGGGGCAAGAAACTGCTCCTGGCAGGCTCGTCCCAGCAGGGCTCTACCCCTGGCAAGGGGGTGAGAGGAGGCCTGCGATGGGAGACAAACGACATGGGCCTGGTTCATCTTTATCTATGCCACTTGCAGGAAGGACTGAGTGTGAACTCCCTGACCTGCCTGGACTATTTCATTACAAAATAGGCAAAGGAATCTGATACTAATGATTTCCCCTTAGAAGTCTCAGGCAAACACACATTTACTCTGGAATGGGATTTACACACATTATTGTCACAAATGAGCTTCTTTTGAGATTGAAATGCAAGTCATACATGTACACAGGTTTTACAGACGGACAGACAGGTACACACATGTAGCTGAGTACTGTACATTAAATGTGCGGCTAAACAAAAAACAGCATTATTAACCACTGAGAATCATGCAGAAAAGCAGACAGCGTTTGAGGTTAAAGAATACAGATGGGTCAAAAATCAATACGCATACTGCAGCTTGGGCACTCTGGGTAATGTGTTTAAAATGCTGACTTGGCTGCTTCGAAGTCTCCTTAATCTGCCCATGATCCGCTAGAGGTTGCTACTGTACATGTTCTTCCACACCCTCCAAAAAACTTGAGCATATAATCAATGTTTTTTTTTAGTTATTTTTTTTTAGACTGCCTCGTCTTCTGTATGCTTGTACATTTTGCACAAATACACCAACTCTTGCCGTATTACAGGAGACTCCATGCTGTGCGTATCAAGCAGCTTCAGAAACAAGTCATAAAAGTATTTCCCGTAGCTGTTTTGAAGGTTTTACCTGTTATTCATTGGTAAAATGTATGTCCTGTGACAGTATGCATGGGAAGTGACATTTCATGAGAGGTGCTGAAGAAGATGCACAGTAGTTGCCACCTCTGGTAGACTGCAGGGGCTCTGGCATTGGCTTTACTTACGGTGACTCAATGCTTTTCCTGAAGTGTGTCACCGACAACGGAGGATCTGAGAAGAGAAAAATATTTGAATTTAGCATTTCTTCTTGCTGAATACGACAAGAACAAGTCCAACACATGGACGGATTAAGAGACAACAGGCTCCTGAACTAAGACATGGAACAAGCCTCTCATTCAGACTACGTGGGATCATCTGCAGTTGCGCTGTGTCTCTTTACAGGTGTTTCATTTTCTTCATCGTTTACTCTTTTTGCTACTTTTATTTCTGACCATGGTCATTTTGTGTTTCTTTTTTTTTTAAAGTATTTTTTGGGGCTTTTATGCATTTGATTGACAGGATGGTCTGACAGAGACAAGAAATGGGGAGACAGAGAGGGGATATTACATGCAGCAAAGGGCCACCGGGGGCTTCAAACCGGGGCAGGCTGTAGCAAGGACGCCCGGCGATTTGTGACTCTTACTCATTTTGTATGAATCTTTGGTTTGTTTTTGTCTGTGTGGTCATCTTTTATATGTGTCTTTGTCATTTTGCATCTTATTGAGGCCATTATGAATCTCTTTGTACACAAGTTTCCTCACTTTCTACCCAGTTTGCTTCTCTTTGTAGTCTTTCAATTGAAATATTAACAGTCACTTCGGACGAGAGGGAGGACCTGTGTCTGTTTACTAATCCATCCATGGTGGGACGTGTGCAGTATCATGTTTAACACATGCAAATTGAGAGGAGAGGGAGACCGACCTGGTTTACGCTTGAGTTTGCGACGGTGTTGCTTATTGACAAAGCAAGCTGCTAGAGTGCTGAACAGTACTGCCGCTGCCAGAAAACAGATAGTTGCCACGACGCCCGCCACCACCGGCCGCGCCAGTCCCTCGTCAGGCAACTCCGCAGGAGGGAAGGGATCTAGAGGTGGTAATACGGACAGGTTGCAAAAAAACACAACTCACAACTCTGCTCCTCAGGATACAGATGCATGTCTGCGCGTCGCCTGCGACACTTCACAACCAATGAACCGACCTGTGCTGGACACTCCCACGACATTACTGCTCTCACTGATCAGGTCATCCATGACAGCCATCACTCGAAACTCGTACCAGGACTCCTGTGACAGAGACACACCAAACACACCACTCTTCTTATGACCCACACACACAGTTTTCTGTGAACAGCTTAGTACTGTAGATCATGCCCAAGCACATGGCACTGTTTGACTGGGTTTTAAAATTGGTTAATTCATCATAATGGCACATACATATAATTCTATAAATGACTTCATACATGTATACATGCATGTTAAGAATCATCCCAGTTTGTGGTGTTGAACCAGCTGTCGTCTACAAATGAGTGGTTCTTAAAATGCACTGAAATGCATACAAGCTAAAAATAAGAAATTGTTGATGTCAGTGTATACATGGATCAGTCCTATAAAACTTATTCCATACTGTAGTGATAACATCATGGATGGCCTACAGATAGATTATTGACAGATGTGTTTCTCACCATGAAATTGTGAGATTGTTGACAAAAAGGATTCAGTTATTCCTCTAACCTATCTACTGTGACACTCAGATTCACCAAAACGAAAGCATGGAGTCAGAAAAACTCCCACAGACTCATGTTTGCTTGGCTGTAACTGACCTGAACGAGGTCTCTGGCTACGAGCTCAGTCTCAGTGGACGGGATCATGTCATCCAGAACCTCCCACCTCTCCCCGAGGCGGAACTCCATGATGTATCGGTCGATGGGTGAGGAGTGGTTGGCCGGAGGGAGCCATGTGAGGAGGACACCATGCTGCGTGCGATTGGCTGTGAGGCACCGTGGTGGAGTAAGAAGCACCAGTGGTTCTGGGGTACCCAGAGGAGAGCCTGTGGACCAGAAATGGGACACCATGAATAGCTGTGTCCAACTGCTGTGCCAATCCCTCAAAGTACATTTTAGGAGATTTCACAGGGTTTGGGGCAAAATTCTGACCTGCTTCTCAGTTCAATCTTCTGGGTGCAATTAATATTTTCTATATAATTTTATATAAATCCACCTGATAGTATCAAGACACTACACTATAAACCAAGTCATCTTGCTCAAAAACACAATCATTGTAGTGATATTTTAGTCTGGAACGAAGTGGTGATCTGACACACCTTCGTTAGAGTCTTTTACTATTGTGACTAAAACATTTACACACAGGTCTGTGTGGAAGACAGGATCATCTGCTTTTTTGTCTCATAAAAAAACAATACAGTGTACACTGCATACCGTAAGTATCACATAAAAAATGCATTGAGTCACTCAGCTTGAAATATGTCAGACGCCTTGAGAAAGTGGTTGAGCTCTTTGAATATTTAACCTCACAAGTGCTGCACCTGACCTGAGACTGAATACTCTGCAGTGTCACACAGGCTAAACAAAGACTAAAAGGTAAATAGCAGCAATCATATCACATAGCTGTAAGAATATAAAACAGACCTTTGAAACTGAGATTATAAATGTTGATTCAATCCTGTGCATTATTAAAAAAAACTTAAAATGTATTTGTGACCAATGAGTAAACAACTTACACAGAAGAAAATTTTAAAGTCTGAAATGATCAAACCAAAAATTCTAGGCAAAATGCATACAATGGCAAACTCCTAAGTGCCATGTTATGAGTGGCAAAGTGGCAGTGGTACAGTACCACACCACAATGAAAACACTACACAGTCCATTTGTCATGAAAGAGCAGGAAATGCTGAACAATAACACATCAATTACACATGAGTTGGACTAATCCTGGGTCACAAGATGCCCTGTGATATTTTATCAGTCTAAAATCTATTTCCCATTATATCAAATTGACTGTAATCACTTCTTTTCTGTTTCATAATAGAAGCACAAGTGGTTTTAGTAAATAAGGCCTTGAGTGACAGCCGTGAGCTGGGGTTTGATGACTAATGACAAATTCACAAAAATGAGACGATGGGACAATGTAATATGCAGCAGAACCCTGTATCCTCCATGGCCGTTCATCCTCTGGCTGCTATCTGAGTGTGTGAACTAGGTCAGAACTTTGCAAGCCCCATTTAGCCTTTGTTGGAGGAAGAGAAACTTCACAACACATTGTTTACAGGAGAATGAGGGTTTACACAACATAAAACAAGAGCAGTATTGTCAGAAAGTTACTGTCATTGGTTCTTAGAGTTTATGATCTGACCGTGGAATCTTCTCATCACAATGGCAGATGACACAATCAATATGTGTTTGTGTGGAGGAAATCATCTCTTAAGGATCTTTAATCAGAGTTTAAGTAAAATAATTTGTTTAAAAGATGGTTTGATGAATAAATAATAATCTAACAGAAGTCTGTGTTACATGCACAGACTCAAGTTCCAATATTCTGTGTTTGGATGATTAAAAACTGACATGGTTGTTTAATTTTTCTTAACCTGGAGAAAAGAGAATGATTGATCATTTAACCAGTATTTATTTCTCCACTACTACTACTGCTGTGTATGATTTTTCACTCATTTCTCTTCCTCTTTTGTTTGGAAAGTAATACACATGACTTCAATATGAATTTGTGGTGCCTTCTCAACCCCTGTAGCCTGGGTTTAAACTAAATGTTTTTCATGTCTAAGGCCTTCACAGCTTGGTTTCTCATTAGCAAAGATTAATGCACTGGTGTTCGTATTTACAGAACTGTGTGGAAGTCGTAAGTTACAATTACATGGTTTTCTTTTAGGTATCAGTACAAGTTTCTTTTTCTTTGTTTCGTACACAGAGACTTGGGTGTGCCAAGTTTTCTTCTATGCATCCCTTTATTCAAAACCTCCACTTCATTGTCCTTTCCGCTGGCACGGTGGGAAATCTAGTCATGCGCTCTTCTCCTTTCATGCCTTTCTTTTTGCTGAGACATTGACTTTAAATACCACACACCTATAATTCAGTTTCTGTTCAGGCAGCGGGCATACAAAGACTGACCTGGCAGCATGCCCTTGAAGCATGAGCTGAATTAAAACACACAAGAATCTAAAAGAAGCATAATACTTTTCTATTTCCTTTTAACATCAAAAACACACATCATACTAAAACGTACAGTTCTTAACAGCTACACTAAGCTCAGGTGAATGGCAAGGCTTTTTTTTTAATGGATCTTTCTCACAACAAGTATGTTGACTTGTCAAACATAGGTGGAACTGATAACATTAATAAAAGTCTCTGGTATTGTGTGAGCTGGTTTATTGGCACACCTAAATGTCATTAGTTACACCTGTGCTGTCCCTGCTAGAAGAATTCAAAGATGTTTGCAGTGACGTTCTGCTGCGTTTCAACACATTTTAATGCTTTCCTGACTCATTTTGGGAACTTCTTCGCTGTAAGATGCCTGCGTGAATTGGGCACAAAACAGAAAATTAGCATCTTTAATGATTCGTTCTTTTTAAGTCTTGACAGGACACCACACACGGGCTTAACTAGAAACTGGGAAGGCTTTGATCTGTGTGCAGATTTTAAAAAGAGCTTTGTGGAGGTGGGAGGGATTTAAGTGATGATGCTTTGAAATGTTCAGTTTCCTTTACAGAGATGATGATTTTTCAGATAAAAATTATATGTATATTTGAATTATATATATATATATATTTTATCATTCAGAGGTGGAGGTGTGTTTTCTGCCCTGGACAGTGTCTGCAGGTTGTCAGCCTCCATCCAGCAAAAACAACCACCATGGATAAGGTGGTGCAGTCTGTATGTAGCCTGAGAGGTGAAACCCAGAGAATGAAAAAGATATTAAAATGGTTGCCGCTCCACTTGCTGCCAGTCTTTAAGGTTATTGCTCTGAGCGCACAGCAGTAATTGAAGCCGACCAAGATGAACATTTTTATCATACTGTAAGTCATATCTTCTCTCATCTGTGTTTTGGCCGCTGGGCAGTCAGATATTCACTGTGTAAAGAGATTTTAGCGACATAATCAACCTTAAACAATAAAAGTGAATAGGAATAGGATTGGAAGTGAAGGGAAAATGTCTGCTGCCATCCCCAACGGAAATTTCACCATTGTATACATTAATTTAAACATCACTAGAGGGCAGTATCTTCCACACCGTGTCTGATGATATTCTAAAATTAGACACAGAGCCTCAGTGTAGCTCAGTGGGTTGATTCTGAAGTCAAGAAGCAGCAAACATGGTTGGGAAAACCTTTGATTAACTGCACCCACCTGCAGTGTTGACTGTCACAACTTCACTGAATGGGCCCGTGCCCAGTTTGTTTTGTGCCAACACACTGAACTGGTACTCTGTCCCAGGCTCCAGCCCTGGCACCACCAACCAGGTCTGAGCACCAGAAACTGGCATCGAATGCCAGTCATGAGGACCGAAGTCTATTCTCTTTGACCTGAGAACAGAAGTGAAAGACAGAAAAACTGAGGATTATTTACACCACGATAAAAGGGTAAAACCGCATAACAGTGAATAATGTTCTTACTGCAATTAGTCACAAGACAGTGTTCAGAGAGTGGGTGCTGAAAATGTGCAGTTAATTTTACATTCAAGCACCAAATAGATTTCTCTTCTTTTGTTTTTTTCACTCGTCTTTGAAGCACGTCACGGTCTTGCACCAGACTAATCTCCCTTTTTTGCAGCTAATTTCCTGGGGACTTTCTCATAATTTCTCAAAAATCAATGCTGTTTAGGTGATTTTAATTATTAGGATGTTTCTAAAAAATGCTTCATAAATAAACTATGGTGGAAATAGAGAAAGAGTTAGCTCAGTTATATCTGAGTTTTTAAAGGGATAGTTCACCCAAAATTGAAATTTCTATAACATTTTTATTTCTATATAATTTCTATAAATTTTTATCTGTGGCTTCTCTGAGTTACAGGGGGTCTCGGTGTAACAGTGCATGTCCATATAACGGTTGCAAATGGATACCAACTGTCTTCGTAACAAAAAGACACACCAAAAAACATCCAAATACCTCCATGTTGCTTGTATGTAATGTCCATCTTGTATTGAAGCCCTGAAATGCGGAATTGTCGAAATTTTGCATTTCAGGGATTCAATACAAGACCCCGTGTAACTCAGAGAAGCTACATAGGACTCTGAAACTTCTCCCAACCTTTAAAGCAGATATCAGTGGAATGTTTTTGTTAATGTAAGTCCTAAATAGTCCTATTTTCCGTCAGCAATCACTTACATGGAGTGTTTCAGCCGTAACACGAGTCTCTCCGTCACTCTGCTCTGCTGTAACCCGAGGAGAACATTTTTCTTGTGGGATACAAGTGTTATCCAATGAGGAGAGAGAACGGCATGAAGGGCTGTGTGTGCAGCCAAGGGGTGCGCGTGAATGTGGTGACAGAGCACGAGGACCAATAGATGCCTGACGAGGGCGGGGGCTGCTAACTCATGGTGCGTTCAAGGAAACTCGTACTTTGTGTTTTTCCTTCCTGTGAGGTCATACCAGTTCGATCTGGTACGAGTTCACGGGTCAGAAGTTACAAGTGGCCGTTATAGTGACTTTCACAGACAAAAGGACGGTAAAAACATGAGCTACGGGTTGCCTGGAACGTTACAAAGTCGTAGTTGTGACTTGAAACTGTAACTTACGGTTTCAAAAGCCTGCCTTGAACGCAGCATTCGCCGAAACGGCCGTGCCGCTGATATCTGCTTTAATCAACATGACGGTGAGTAGATAATGAGTGAAATTTCAATTTTGAGTGAACTATCCCTTTAAGAAAATAAAACTGTAAATTATGTAGTGTAGTTAAGTAATAGTTCATAAAAATTAACACATTTTTTTTTACAGGTCTGCTATTCCTTCATAATTTATTGCTTCCTGGAAGGAACCACATAGTTTGGCTCCAGGTGTTTTAAGTCAATTTTAACTCTATATTTATTATTCATTCATTTATAACCGGAAATGGTATTTATCATTTACTATGAACTGAATGTTTGGTTGTAGAGTATGTGTAGCTCTCTTGTTATTCTCCACAGTTCCATTCGATGGAACTGGGAGTTGATAAAGTGATCACTCTCAGTTTTATCTGCAATCGCTATGGCAATAAAATTGCTATGTTAAATTCATTTTTATATTTATATTTTTTTGTTGCAAACTGTAACTGTAGCAGTTAATGTTAATCAGCCCATTTATTTTGTGCATTTTACCTCCTTGAGTCAAAGCAATCTGTCAGTTATCAATGCAACAATAAAACCTGCTATTCTGTTATTAAATAATAATGTTATTTAATTGTGTCACTGTTATTTAGTTGTGTTAACAATAACAATGCCCCATCCATTATGCGTTGCAATGTGAAATGTATTAAGCATATTAATTATCTCTTACCAAGGTAATTACAGGGCTCTGACTCACAAATTTGTAGTTTCAACTCCATGCAAAATGTTATTGTTCATGAGAACTCCGTGGAAATACATTCACTGTCACATCCTTCGTTTTTCAACATGTGTGCCTCTTTTGTTACCATGATGGACAGTTTACTCACATACATGGAGAGGTAAAAAAAAAAAAAAAAGAAGTTCTAAGGCATATCTCATGCACGATGGGATGTTACTGCAGCGACACTCCATTACTTTCCCAATACACACTATGAATTATGCACACGCGCATCTACTAAATACCCTGAGAAATAAGCTGTCAAAACAATTCTGCGGTGAGCTACTGATTGAATTTCATATTTTATCATCATCAATGAAGAAGGCAGAAGAAGAAGAAAAAAACTGCCCCTAATGTACATCAAACTAGGCCGATAACCTCCAGATAATGTTCCCATATCTGCAGACTGATTGATGATTGATTTGAAGGAGACTAAGAGCACTCACACTGGACCGTACCACACAGAAAAGGTCTGTTCGAAGCCGCCATCATAACCTGGTTCCCAGGACACATTAGCAGAGGTTGTTGAGGGCACTACATGGATATTGCCAGGAGCGTGTGGGCTGGTGCCTGAGTGGTTGATAGAGACAGAGGCGGAAAAAGGGAATAAATTAGTTGATAAGAAAAGTGTATTATCACTTCATTCATATAACTGGTGAATCTAAGTCAGACTCCAATTCACAATGGTTTGGTTCAAGTCAAATATATGAGCATTTATTGCTGTTTTGATTCCCAAAAATGCTGTGCTTGCTTCATACATCTGCTCTCTGTGGATAATGTCACGCTGGCTGAGGTGATGACAGTCGTAAGGTCAAGTTCAAGATCCGCAGCGCCGTCTGCGGCTGTGCTCATGCCACCCACCTAACAGCTGTGCAGCGCGGCCTGAGGCCAGCTACTTCTCACCAAAGGAGAGACCTGAGCGTGGACTGAGGGGCACAGCTGTCTGTGCCGCCCTGTGACACCTGTCAGCTGCGGGCTGCCCACACAGCTGTGCCACACTAGATCCACTCCATAGGCACTGGGGCAATAGGCTACTGGGGCAGGCTTACTCACTCGCTCACATTTAATGGACTATGATTCAACATCTGGGAAATTTGGTTATTCATTTTCTTGCAGAGAGTTAAATGCAAAGACTGGTGCCCTCACATATCTGTGAGTCAAGTACTGTATGAAGCTAAGGCCATGGGAGATACTGTAGGAGCTAGCTTAGAGAAAAGTTAACACAAACTATACTTATAAACTATAAATGGTTTCCTGAACTTCTCTCAACCCTTGTGATTTACTGCTTTTCATAACTGCAATGTGTCCTCACAGCCTTGATGAAAAAAGAGGTGAGGAGGCAGAGAAGTTCTAAAATATGTTTTGAGTGAAAAATAAGGCTAATCTTTTTCAACACAGACACAGAATACTTGATTTTAATTTAGCTAGACTCCTAGGTGGCTTTATGTATAAACAACAACTTGGAATTTTTGTGTATATAAGCTTGAGAGGTGTTGCTAGGTAGATCAAAGATAATCCTAACCCTAAGCTAATCGGTTGCTGGCTTTTAGCTTCATATTTTACTGCGTATACATGACAGTAATTTTTACAGTGGCCCTGAACCCTCAATGCACTGCAATTTCAAAACACATAACAAACTTAAACACGCTGTAAATCCACACAAAGCAAGAGGACACTAAAAAGTGATGGACAGGAAAGTCAGGGAGAGATATATAGGATGATACGAAACAAAGAGTGATGGGTTGGACTAGAACCAGTCGGTGACTAGTAGGATCAAACACTTGTGATTGAATTTCCAGCATGTTTGTATATTTGTGTTTTCTTAAATTGCAGTGCGTTTAATTCTCAAGGCCACAGTGTGTATCAATCTTTTATCAAACTCTTGACAAGACAGTGAATAAGTGTATTTGGAGTGGGCATACATATTATTAATGTTTGATGTGTGTACTGCAATGGCACAATATTGTTTGTGTCTTTGTTGTAATGCAACTGTACCAAGATAATTATGATAATTTCCCATAATAACAATTATTATTAGGCAGTACACCTCCATACTAAGGTGAGGTGGTTTTAATGGCTTTTATCTGCTCAAAATGGCTGCTATCACTGCTGTAAAAAACACTGTCGCAAGTTAAGCAAGCAAAGGCCATAGTAAGTGCTACTATCTGTAACTGTGTGAAGAAACTGCGCTTGTAAGGAGTATTTAAAGGCACCGTGATTAAAATCTGATCTTCAGAATTTGCATGAACAGAGTTAAAGGAGTCTTTCTACAGTTCAGGGCTTGTCGTATTGCCCTTCACAATGGATTCTCAGTGCATCTGGACCTTCACAGCCCTGTTTAAACTTCATATCCCTGCATGCCTTTGTTGGTGCTTCAGTCAATCAATTTGAGAATAAAAAAAAATGTCCTTGGCCCAATGCCTGAACAGACAAAGGCTGAAGTGACAGGGTTTTAGCAGAGGGCTGGGTAGCACACTGCAGCTACAGACTCAGGCATTAATTTAACTGTCTAAAGCTATTACAGATAAGATCAACTGAAATTTTAATGATGCCCAAGGGGAAATTGGGTAGAGGCATGGGCTTTGCAGGATAAGGGTCATTTCTTCTTCATGCAAATTCATGCCAAAGACACAGCAGAGTGTGATCACAATGAACTCAGAATAACTAAAACAGGTCAGTGGTTGAGGAAGTTGAGTGCAACACAGTGCAGGTTCTTTGTACCGATGACTAGGATACGCGTGCTGGCAGTGATGCTTGTGACCACATTGGTGGCTACACACTCCCATTCTCCATGGTCTTCCTTGCTGAGGGACAGAAACTGTAAGCTGCCACTGGGTAGGATGTTGTGCTTACTCCTGCTTGGCTTCCCCACCTTCAATGGACACGAAAATCACAGTGACATGGTTAAGAAGTGTCAAAACACGTTTCAGTTCACGGCAGGTAGAATCAGAAACACAGACACAAGGTGATTTGCTTTCGGAAGATTTGCTGTGGTGTGTGTTTGTTGACTGCACCTTTCTCCAGGTGATGGTTGGTATATCAGGGTCTCCAGAAGCAGCACAGGGGATTACTAGCTCTCTCCCAGCCTCCTGACGATACTCCCCCCCAGGCCTCACATTAAAGTAAGGGGGATCCTTGATGAGCACACACAAACACACATCATGGAGACCTGTGCTAAAACATGTAGCATCTGAACATCAGACACGAGCAAACATGAGCTGTGAAATACCTTTAGCACCAAAGTGGCAGGGGGGGACATGCCCATGGTACCTAGGGCGTTGAAAGGCACACAGGTGTAGGTGCCCAGGGAGTCTTCTGTGGCCTCCGCCACCCGGATACTTCCGTCTGGCATCAGGCTCCAACCGGGGTACTGCAAGACAACAAGAGCTCATCTAATACGGTTGATCTCAGGGTCCCTGAAATGTCAAGGCATGATCTAAACACTTTGAAATGCACAAGAAAGCAAACAAATTCCACTAAAATCAAAAGAATGATAAGTGAATGTTGACAAATCAGTGGGTTTAGGGTATTAATTGCTGCAAACTACTATTTTTGCAAAGGACACAGAAATAGAAAAGGTTTTCTGTTGAGCTTTTATCACAGCAGTGTACCAGTGATGAACTGCTTCTATTATAAAAACATCACCTAAATACAGAAATGTATTGCGTGTATAGTGGGTTCCAATGAAACTTTAAAAATATTGTAACTTCAAAATCTATAAGTCCAATAATGAAATACATCCTCAAACACTGAATGTTAATAGTCCAATTAATGAAATACGTAATTTGTTTTAAATTGGGTCTGGGAAGTAGTAAGGATTTCAGCAAGACTAGAGGTAGTGGTATGTCCAAATGATGATTTACTGTGATAAACTGAAGCTATAAAAAGTATAGAGTTCATGATGTTATGTTCAGCAGCACCAAATAAATCACAGCCTAATCATAGTGAAAGTGAAATTGTGGCCAATTTTCAAACAGTTTCCACTGAGACATAGAGAACTGCAGGGAAGTAAATCTAAACATGGAAAAAAACAGATGTTTTATTATGGGAGGTAAACAACATGCAGAGGCAGACCGACCTTCTCCACTCGGAGAGGATAGCCGTCTTTCTCCCACTTCACTGATGTCACAGGTGGGTTGGCGTCCACCGGGCAGCGGATGATGCCTGGCAGTTTCCGTGGGACGTAGATGATCGAGGGCATGTTGATCACTCGGGCAGGGTCTGGATGTAAAGTAATGTTAGATTATTCTCATGTTGAATAATCAATAAAGTCTGAAACAAATGATTGATGCCCACTGTCTAATGTGTAAGAACATTTTACAGCAGAGCGGAAACTTAAAAACCCTCAGATGCAGTTTTGGTCCAGTGTGTTTTACACACTTTTTTTCACCCAAAATTTAGGAGCCCCAGAGGTGTTGTAAGCTGTCAGGACTTGACATTCATACAGAAACAAGCCATGATGGGTCAGGGGAGCTGGGACCTCTTGATGACTATGAGCTATATGGACAAAATCATTTTTTGTTCTCAACTCCAAGATCCTGAGGTGAACATATGGTGGGATTTGAAAATACAGCTGTGCAACCGTGTTGAATCTGACAGACTCAACAATGCTGACACTGATGAATCACATTTTTGTATCTCATAAAAGAGGATCCTCAGTGAGTATGACCTCATCTGCACAATGAATAAGACCTCCTCTTAATCACAGGCAACATTTAACATAAAGGTGTGATCAATTGGTATGTTTTGAATTGAAATCACAGCAGGACGATAATATATGAGCATAGGGAACACAGCAGAGGAGGAGTTTCAGGGGATTGAATGGAGAGAAGACAGAGCTGCAGCCACATGAAGAGTTCTCATGTATCATTGCTGCATGTGCCTGTGCAGTTTGTGCAAGATGCAGTGCTGCATTATCATGGGCTGTTGGATGGTGGGTGGGGTTGACTGGACCTTTACACACAGCTATGTCATATTACTACTATTTCCATTTGCATATAGTCCCAATATATAATAAAGTACCTATTTAAAGTCTCCCTATTTACTATGAATAATAGATAAATGTTCATTAACTGGTGTATGACACACTGTAATTGTTCATTAAGTATTTGTCAATAACTTTAATTTCTACCATGAAGACATATTTTGTATTGGTACAGCAGCTTTTATCATTTTGCCATTAACACAGAGGCTCCCATTAATGGGTGTCAACAGGATCAGCCACACAGTTACTAAAAGACACTCAACTGTTTTCAACTGTATAATAATGTGCTATAAACATTTTATTAAATGTTCATAAACTGGTTCTGAATGCTTGATAGGGCTACTTTAAAGCAAAATGATAGTGACTACAGTATACCTTTAACTGAATGTGTCATACCTTTGCATAAACAGTATAACCTTGGTGAAGTTAATAAGCTGGTCATATAAAACTATCCTAAAATCATAAATCTGTGTGAAAAAGAGGTAATGTGCTCGATTTGTGTTCAATGAGCAAATAGCTGAGGGAATGGAGGCCAAAAATTATTTAATGAATTAACCAATTCTGCAGATATTTCCCAGACATTTAATTAATGACTCAAATATCTGATCTATTTTTAGTCTTAGATTAACTTTAGAGAAAATCCTGGGAGTGACTTTATGATGTTTGGTAAATTTGTGTGTTTTGCATTAAGCAGACAGGACACTGGTTTCATTATGGTCTGCTGTGGCTGTGGCCAGTGATGAAATCAGTGCCTGCAGTGCTGTGAATCCCCCAGCGCCCCCCCCACCCCCACCCCTGTCTCTCTCATACTGTAGCACAGTAATCAATGACCAGCAGCAACTTGGGAGCAAATTAGCAGAACACATAGGGGCTGACGATGAAACGTCAGATGACCAGGAGTGTTGTTTCTCTCTCACCCGTCTCTGCTGATGAAAAGGAAGGTCACTATTTGTTTCAGTGGGGTGGGGGCACAGATTTCAAAAAGAGGGTAGAAAAAATGGAGTCTGAGGACGAGCCCGTCTCCATCTTTGTGCACAGGAATGAGGCTGGAGTCGCAATAGATGATAATTCAATCACTACAATCCTCTGAGACCACGGAAAAAACGGCCAGAGAGGCTGAGTCAAAATGACGAGGGGGGAATCTCTGCTCCGTCTCCGTAACGTCTGACCTTGAAATTCAAGAAGGTTACTTTGCATTACAGTGGCGGAGCAGCGCAGCCAAATAATACAGCAGCCTCCACCACGAGCAGCCTCGATACTGCTGCTGCTGTTCCCCTCTCCTCGCACAGCTCGCTCCCGCCCCTCCCCCTTCACTTTGTTGCCAGGGTAACACTCACACTGAACAGTCAGGTAGGCCGATGCTGAGGGCGAGATGCCGAGGCTGTTGCTCGGACTGCAGGTGTATTTCCCGGCATCCTCCGGCTTGACCCGGAAGATGATAAGGGTGCCGTCGATGAGGATGCGCACACGGAGCTTCAGATCACTGCAAGAGGACACACATGTTTTGTCACACTGTGTCTCTGGAACACACCAACAGGACAGGACACTGATCTTTTTCTTTTCCTTTTCTCTTTCTTTCTTTCTTCTTTTTTTTTTTTTTTTGCTAAATAACTCGGTGGTGCCATCAGAGAGCAGCAGAGAGTCAAACAGCAGCCGGCTGTCAGAGGCATCCAGAGAACACAGAGTACAGAGCAAAAGACATTCAAATAAATCTGCTAATTGTCATAATCACCAAATGGTACATGTTTTCCCGCTTGACACCGTTTGAAATGAAACACACTAATGACAGAGCACAGATTCTGCTGGCTGTGTTTTCTAATGGAGCTGCTCTCCTTTTCCGCCGTGAAATCAGCATTTAAATTGCACAACAGAGGAAATGCTCAAAATGAATGTCTTTATATGAAAAGATACCACTTTCTAATAAGACCTGCTTAGTGACAAGTTTATATGTTGCAGCTACTGTAATGGCTTTACACGTTATTTACTAAAGGTCTACAGATCATGAATAGGCCAATCAAAAGCACACTTGAGTTGACTGATCTAACTGTATGGAAACTTCAGTTTTTTGGGGGGAGGGGGGGGTGTATCTGAAAGAATCTGGGCAATAGATGCATTAATTGTTCATCCATTAAATATGTATCAATGGATTGAGGATGTGTATCGTTGCACTGATGCCAAACATATTTCTCACAGTGTGCTAATGTATCATGGCTTATGACTGCTATTTAAAGTACTGGTTAATGATTTTCTAATGATTTATAAAGCCAACAGTTACAACTTAAGGTGAGTCTGTTGATTCCAGGGTGAAAACTGAGGGGTTTTATTTTTTTCACAATTTGCTTCTTATGTAATCAGTAGTTTTTATTGATAATGTTGTATATTTTGATTATACTAATAAAGGTAATATTTTAAGTGCATAATGATACATACCATACATGTACATTGTCTGTAATATAGTGCATTATTATTATTATACAATAGTAACAAAATGGTGTGAAATATATTTAATATTATATTATCAAAATTATTTCAAAATACAAAACTAACAATATATTGGTATTGAAAGTGCATCGCTGGTCCTGTATGTATCAAACTGATAAATGGGAAATTTTGGACTTTGGAATTTTTGAAAATCAAAATCAAAATTTCACTAGGCATCGAAGCAACTGAGTAAATTTATTACAACTGCTTTTATATTTAAGACGGAGAGGTTTCTCATGTTGATTGGGAACACACTGTAAATGCAGAGGTGCTCACATGATGATGAATAATAGATTAGATGTAGCAACAACCCCAAAACATTCAGCAGTTACAGTCGTGAAGAACAATCTCCAGTGACAAGAACAAGAAGGACTCCTGCAACAGATGGTCAGCCCCCACAGAGCCCTGATCTCAGCATCATCATGGAGGCCTTTTATTCATGGCTTTTCTGAAAGCATCCTCACTTTACTTTTAGTTTACTTTTAGTTTTTCTCAGTTCTGCATCTGCTGCACAGAACATGTTGGTGGCTTTTGGAGATACTGAGGATTTCACACAATGAAATTAACTGTTACAAATCAAAATAAAATAAAAGCCACAGTTTTCCAGAGGGACACAACAACAACAAAACACCTTCAACAATAAGGCAGGCAAAAGACAAATCCTTAATGATGTCTTCTCTGAACTTACATGTGATTAATGCAAGTGATAAATTAAGAGGTTAAAGGTCCCTCCTCCACTTAGCTGCAAGTAGAAAGCCTTATTCCTCACACTCATTTATTTGTGTTGCATGTCACACTGTGTGAGGTGAAACTGTGAGACAGCATGACACCAGTTAGAGGCACAACAGATTATGCAATGAATGCCTGGTAATTTGTGGCGCTTAAACTGGCGTAAAACCTTATTCAAAAATAGCACAATGTTCAAATACTGCTGTCGTATTCTGATTGCTCGGTTTGCATCAGCAGCCACGCTGTGAGAGCTTGATCTTAAAGAAATTGACACCTTTCCAAAATCGGTCCACAGTGGACAAGTCTCCCAGTGAGATCCTGGACAGACCATTTTGGATTCATGAGGGCAGGCACTTACAGCCCAGTAGTCCCTTCACAGTTATCTTAGGTCCTTGGCACTTTTTTAAAGGAATAGTTCACCCCAGAATGATATTTTATTTTAATTATTTAAAATTAAATAAGTTACAAGGGGGCATATTGCATGTCCATGCCAACGGTTGCAAATGGACACCGTTTTCGTCACAAAAAGACACACCAAAAAACATCCAAGTACCTCTCATGCTGCTCGTCCGTCCAAATCTCGCGAGATTTGTGTCAACGTCATTTCGATTCTCTTCCTGGTCTGCCTAAGTCTCGCAATGTCGACACAAATCTCGCGAGATTTGGAAAGACCAGGAAGAGGAGCTTCTGCTGCAAACAAGCTTGAAATATGGACTTATTTAATTTTTTTGGGGACAATTTCGCATTTCAGGGTTTCAATACAAGAGGGACATTACATACGAGCAGCATGGAGGTACTGTTTTTTGGTGTGTCTTTTTTGTGACGAAGATCGCTGGTGTCCATTTGCAACCGTTACATGGACATGCACTGCTACGTCGGGACCCCCTGTAACTCAGAGAAGCCACGGAGGACTCCGAAAATTCTCCCAGCCCTTAGTCGACATGAGGATGAGTAGATAATGAGTGAAATATCATTCTAGGGTGAACTATTCTTTTAAGTCTATTTTTCAGACGTCTGATAGATACAAGCCCTTGTCCCAAGTTGCACAGTACAAACTCAGTATTTAAGTTCCCATTTTAGAAAGTGGTACCATTAAAATTGTATAGCTCTCACCTACAGTATCCTCCAAAAAGAAAGAAAAAAAAAACATTTAAAAATTCAAGAGAGACACCCTGAAAGTTGTCTTAAATGAGACCGGACACTTAAATGGACTTCCTCTGTGAAGGTCCCTCAGACACTTGTTTTCACTGCCAGTCAAAAAAAGAAAAAAACATTCACTTGTTCATCCTTCCACTTGTTCTGCCTGTCACTTGCCCGCTGTAAAAACCCTCTCAGACTCTAAAGACCTGCTCTGGGGAGCCTGCCGAGGTCCTGGCTACGCTTCAGATCATCACTGCATGAGAGGCGCATGATGACACAAGGCCTGAGTCATGTGATGCAGTCCTCAGAGTGCACTAACTCGTCTGGCACGCTCCAGACCGACCCCCGCCAGGCCCACTCTTACTGCCTCCAGGGCCTCAGCAGGACCGGGCGCTCACACACACACACACCAATACACACACACATATGGTTTGTATAGGCACACATAACAAAAACAGTCACAACACAGCACTGCAAAGATTCTCAGAGACACACAATGTCAAATTGCATAAGCACTGAGAATAAAATCCTTGTGCGGCCTGTGTGGTGGTGCTTTCAGTGACAGCAGCTACGGTACAGAAGTGAACTCGATCATAACTTTACTTCTTGAAGTAGACGTTATCCTCTTCCCAGAACCAGGTGTAGGTCAGGTTGCCAGGATACGCCTCCGCTTGGCAGGTGAAGAGTGCATTCTGGGATATGTTTACAGTGACGTTTTCTGGTGGTGACACGATGTATGGAGGCCCTGAGAGGAAGAGAAACATGTGTTTTAACAGCTGTGAGAACTCTGTATGCAGTTGTAACCTGTTCATGACATCTACTGTCTGCAATGTCTTTTTCAACTGTGCATAGTTTTGTCTCAGCTATTTACAAGAGTAATTTCCAAAAGCCACAATATATAACTTTTTACACGTAACAGAAGCTTTAAACATTTAAGATGGATAGATGGAATAAAAACTCAACTCATGGTCATATAAAAACACCAAGAACTCATAATATGCAGTACATGCTGTCTTATACCATATTTTAGGGAAATGGATCTTTGTTTAAAGGTGTACAGAAAAGAAAACTGAATTTGAGCCCACTCTGGGTCCTAAAATTAATGTAAAAACTCATCTAACAGACAATGTAGGCCAAACTTTGTGCAAAATTCTATTTTTGAGTAAATCCGTGAAAGTGAGAATCAACTTGGATTTTGGATCTGTCTCTGTCATTCACTACCTTAAACCTTGATTGAAAACATCTAGAAAATCCAATCTCAAAAAAGTTATAATTAAACTACTGAAACCTTGATTGAAAACATCTAGAAAATCCGCAAAAAATTATAATTAAACTATAATTCACACGACACAATAACATTTGTTTTTTACTGTATCATAGTGACACCCGTGAATGATGAGGAAAGCCTGTATCATAGTTTTCTTCCAAGATTTGCGGAGTACTGAAGGTTATATGTTGGTATTAACATAGAGTTTATGACTTGCAGTTGAGTAACGGCATTGTAGTTTTTACTCTCCTGTTGATTTACTCCTTTAAATCATGTTTATGTCTTTTTATATTGAGTTTCGGCAATATATTATGACAATATTTTATGCTTTGAATTGCCATGTTGTTGAAAGGTGTGATACAAACGAGCATGTCTAGCCTCAGATGGCTTAGTCAGGTTCACTTAAAATATTTTTTAACAACATATCATAACTTAAAATGCGTTCAACCAAACAGCAGAGAAAACCATTAAAGAGATTAAACATATTATCAAATCATAAAAACCTGCGAAACTACACACAGGCCTCCACTGCTTCCACTTTGACAACTTTTTTTTTTGTGAGTGAATGAGAAAGAGCACACACTATGTATTATTTACAATATATCACCACAGTCTGATGTAAAATACAGTGAGCAGCCAGCTATCATAACCTTAACAGTAGTCAGTGTTGAGGCTTAGCGTGCTTCACATTGTAACCTTTTCATCCCCCGAGGTGCTCTAGGTTTGCTCTTAACTCTCAATAAAACAGCAGAAGCCATGAAAGGTAAGCTGTCTTTTATGAGTGGGCCCAGATACAAGCCTCCTGGTTATTTTCCTCCGAGTGTGCACGGCTTTAAACATCGCATGGGACTGCTGACGGCACCATGCGGGCGTCTCACATAACAATTAAAAACAGATCACTGAGTGAGAATCATGACTCCTAAGATATCTGTTTGTTATTGCTCTGGGTATGAGTCCTAATCATTTCTTCCATTTTATTTCACAGCACTTTTCATGCCAACATTCGGCTGAATTCAACATCAGGAAAAGCACTTTATTTTTGTGGTAACGCCTCACTCTAGATTTCTGTTGCATTTCACACATAAAGACAATTTTAGGAGGAAATAGATGAAGCTATACAGCATATACATGAGCAGGTATGATGGTGTCATCTAATACTGCTGCGGCTGAGGCTTGATGACAGGTGAGAAGAAGTCTAATGCCACAAATGCACAGAGCCTCGGTGTCCAGAACAAGGAAAGAGGACGGATTCATTTTGAAAGTGTCCAGCACTAGATTTATTCTGGTCTCATATGTTCAATGTGTCTTCCAGCGTATAAAAACAAATGACAGTTTCCCCACAGAAACTAGGTTATTTTTTGCATCATGTGTCAGGCCGAAAGACGACAATCAACTTTGTTTACCATGGAAAAAACAAGAAAAAGTATTTTTAGCCAGTTTTAGTTTAGTTTTGTCCTTCCTTCTTCATTAATTTAAACTTTATTCTACTTGGTGCATTTCTTTTGTCCCTGTGTATAAGTGTCTGTGACTAATTTGAAGTTAAGTTTTCTTTTTAAAACTTGCATCTCTGTGGTGTTCTTTCAGTTTGAGTTCTCAGCTTGATGACACTGTGTCACACTCCAGTGAAAACATGTGAAAGAAGCAGGCCTTTTTTAGCTCAGTGACGACGCATTTTTCAGATAATCCAAAGGATTTAAATTGTTGATTTAGCGCCAAACCGTGAAGGAAAGATTAATCCTGAAAATTCAAAATCTCCACATCTAGAAATACAATGGCCAGCAATGATTCTATTATAAACTGTCTCTGTTATTTACAGGGGGGCGGACAAGAATGACTATAGTGCCAATTAAAATTCATTAATACGTCTGACACAATATCTCTTATATTACGGTATTGATATTACAGCTTCAGTGGTGCTGTGGGGCAAACATGACATTGCAAACTGCTGCCTGTGTGCCCTCCCCTCTGTCTGACAAACAATATTAATGGGCATCCAAAAAAACTCTAAAAATGATTAAACATGATTAGCTTTCTCTTGGTTGATTTGTCATCTGATAGTCATGTGATAGTTTTCACAATTCTTCTGAAAAATGTTTAATGTTTAAGTATTGGCTGATCAATCAGTAATGGAAATAAACCTAAGATGCTATTTACTAATAATTCATAATAGATAGTTGTCATACTGTAAGAACAAAGCCAAAAATTTAAGAGACAAAAGTCTGATCCGTCTAGAATATGTCTCAGTTGTCTATGCAAACAGTTTTACTATCATAATGTCAGTAACTGACACATTTTTTTTAACCTCCACTCATGAAATGATTGTGACAATGTTATTTATTCTTGATACATAAAGTGTATATCCATTTTAAAACTCTATTGATTCACTGTGAAAATAAAACCAAAATGAACCTTTATAGTAGGAATAAAAAGTGTAGACAGATTAAAAAAAAAAGGTCTTTTTTTTTTTACCATAACTTTAACTTCAAAATATTACGTCTGAAAAGTAAATATTCTACAAATTGTGGTATCAAAACTTCAACCCATGAGCAATTAACATTACAAACTACTAATTATACTATGATTAACACTACATAGATTATCTAAAAAAAATGTATCACATAATCTATTATACTTCATATCACCCAAACCTAGTGGGAACAGGAATTTGAGAATTTCTGTGGTGCAGTAGCTGAACAGACCAGTTGTATAATCCTGCCTCCATCTGATGGAGACACAACTGACCACAGACTTCACCGCCACTGCTGCACCGAGCCACAGCGGTTATACTCTTCACAAGGTTACAACACGTGTGCGTTTGCGGTGTGTGCACTGCACATACAGTCGGTCCCAGCAGCAAGAAAGACAGGAGTAATTGCTCCGCTCTGTTTCCACCTACAGAAGTCAAGGATTAAAATAGACCTTACACTACCTCTACCATAAAGGCAAGATGCTCAGTTGCTTGTTAAATACACATGGTTAACTCCCCCCAGCTCTGCTGCATCAGGAGACGGGGAACTGGAGGCTGGTATCACAACCATCTATCTGATCTGTGTCTAGCAGAGAGCCTAATGGACCGGAGAGAGACAGTGACGTTCTCACAGACAGATCCTGTTGTACACACATGGCTGTGCACAAGAGCACGCACACATGAACACACAGAGGCCCCAGACTGAGCTATTGACTGACTGATACAGACCCAGAAGGTGTGTTACATGCATCAATATGCCACAGAGTTGCATGACTTTGCTTTTAAATGCTATGACCGTAAATGCCTTCAAACTAAGTACAAATAAGGAAATGTAAGAGATGTCAATGCAATAAAAGGCTGCAGGTACAGGAGCGAGCAGCAAGGTTTTTACAGGTTTCTGATTTCAATATCCTTGTATTCATGGAAATATATCTACAGTATATGAACAGTATTTTTGCTAATGCACTGCTCTGTGGTGTGAGCTCATTTGATGGATACTGTACCTTGAACCAACAGACGGGTAGTGTGGAGCACTTCTCCCTGGTCACTGTAGGCTCGACATGTGTACGCCCCTCTGTCGTCTCTGGTGATGCCAAGGATGGTTAGACTGCCATCATGTACCTGCAGTTACATGTGCAGGAGAAACAGATCAGCATCCAACCTTCTGCACCAAACAGTTAAAATAACACGAGGAACACAAGTGCTGCTGCCGTGTTTCATCCAGATCAGATATTTAACAATGCATTGACTAATTAATAAGAGGATTGAGAGAGAAAATTGATCAGCAGCAATATTTGGAAATGGAAAATGTTCAAATTCAAATGGTGTCACCTCCTAAAATATGAATCCTCTATGAAATAAAAGTAAGTTATTCACTGTTTGTTGGGCATTAAAAAAGAAATACAAGGACGAACGTAAAAGCAGTTCTTGAGTCCAACAACTGATTGATAACTGATTATTATTATAATAATCGGCTGAATTTCTTCTCTGATTAATTGTTTAGTTTGTAAAATGTCAGGAAAAATAGAAAAATGATCCAAAGACTGTTCCGCAGCCCAAAGTAATGAAACATCAGTTTGTTACAGTATGTCTGAAGAAGCACATCCTCTCATTTTTGAAGGAAAAATGATTTAAATGAATCATCAAAAAAGTTGTTGATTCATTTTCTGTTCATCAACTAACTGATGAATCAACTAAATGCTTCACCTCTAAATTTAAACACAGGACTTTCTGTAAAATCACACTTTATAAGCTCTTGGTATGTGTTAATGTTGTGTCCTACTTTATAAACTATCTTTGATAAACACAGCAAAAATAAAGTAAAGATATACAACGCCCCCAGTCTTAAAACCAAGTTTGTGGTGAGAGCCTTGTCTAAAGAAAATACATTAAACCCATAAAAGTCATCAACGTGTCATGTTTTAATTAACTCCTGGTCTGATTCCTGCATGTGGTAACCGTGGAAACATCCAACTCTGTGTCGCTGTGCGTCCCTGTTTCCAGGCACTGATGAGAACCAATAAATGGTGAAGAAACACATTAACCAAACCTAATAGAAATACCCTCATAAATTATGCAACAGGTTGCGAGAGGCTCTGTCCATTCAAGTCACACACAGCTGTAGTTTGTCCATTCATGCATCTGAGGGAGAATCTGCTTCGCCTGCAGAATTATTCCCATTATCTGTCTCTCAAATGTTTTACAGCCAAAAGATGGTACAAGTAGATCAACCCCAGCAACATTTAACTTGTGTCAGTCTGTTGGCAAGCTGTATCGTCCTCACTCGAATTGTCTATCACACTTTGTGTAGCACTGCTACAACACGTGTGCTGAGCTGAGAGCTCGGGGTGTAAACTAAACATTGATGTGTTGTGAAGCATCAATTCCAGGCCTGGGAATCCATTTGCATTGATTAAAAAAAAAAAAGTTGGAAGAGATTAAATCAACTAGAAATTGATTGAAATAGTCTTTATTGTAATCACACACCGCTCTCTCGCTGATATGGCATCTTCTCTTCACGTACCAGTGACTTTTGCTTATCTGCTGGTTAGGCCGTAAGAATAAATGCTGTTAGTGACAGCGTCTCTCTGAGCTGTCATGTGTTTGATCACTGTTTATACAGACTTTATATGTTGAGACACTGAGTCCTATGTGTCCCCTTTAAAAACTACCTTACATTTTATGCTACTTTTACTATACTTTTACTTTTACTATCAAACACAGACAACATATGCAGTTTCTAATAACATGATGAGCATTATGCATCATATTATTAGAAATCCAATACTTTATTCTGCCATAGTTGAACCTGGTGCAAGGTGAGGGAGAGAGGATTTAACAGGCAAGACTGCAGTAGACAGAAACAGATGGAGGATAGGTGAGGCACGACATGAAGGCAGAATCTCAATTTCTGTCACACGCATTTCACTGACACATCCAGACAGACCAACACTGGGTTGTGAAACAGCAGGAGCTCACTATTGTGCTTTTACTGCTTGCGTTTTTTTTTGTGTGTTTGTGATTTGAGTGCACTTTGAAGGAGACCCTTCTAATCCCACCTAGCTTCGTGTCATGTCTCCTGCGCAACTGCTTTATTTAATATCACCGCTTTGTAGCTGCAGCTCTGTGCATGTGAGAAAAAGAAAGTAATGAAGTAAAGAGAAGAGGATGAGGATTCCTCGCCCTGTCTATCACATTCCCCCCTTTCTCCATGACGTCTCCATGGATCTGAGCATGCGGGTGAGCAAACAGACCCTCACGCTCGCTCTCTCTCTCTCACACACACACACACACACACTGGGGCACACAGCTCTCTTCTCACCACAGGAAGGAGCTTTCCCAAGTCTTTGCTTGAACATCCACAGAGACCCGGAAAATGGACGAGGAAAGCTGCTAAACGCGCTGCTCCTTCATATTTTTTGTACATAACGATGAAGCTAGTGAAGCGTGGCGTTCGGCTCTCACTAGCGATTTTTAGGATACTCATATTAGGACTAATGTAATATTGATGCGGGAGAAGGAGATTAATAATGCATCAGAATGTTGTCTAATCATTTACTGAGGGGATGGTATCGAAAAGAGAGGCGGCAGAGATCGTGGAGCAAAAAGGATGAAATATAAGGAGAAAAAAAAAGGAAGGAGTTCCGTTAACAGACACTCCTGTATGCTCCTGTCACTTCCTGTTCACTGTATCACACGAGGCGGCTGTAAAGAGTTGATAGCGCCTGCAGCAGACTGCCACATCAGTGACATAGGAGAATGTGAAGACACAGAGAAGGAGGGAGGCGTCCTCCTTTCAAAAAGTTCTAAAAACAATCAATTAAAAAACAGTTTGAAAACACAATATTAATGCTCATGTTGTATTTATATGTTCAAATAATTTCTGTTTATTTTATAATGAGCTGCTGTGATTTTGATTTCTGTTAATTCGGCTTCTACCTCCTACATTTGCTAGACTGACTCCTGACAATTCCCAAGGTGTGAACTTGTTGTATTCAGCTGTCAGCCGCACACATAGGTGGCGGGAGCACCTGCAACGGTATCTGGAGCGCAAGAGAGCAAGAGTTTTACCCACTTGAGAAAAAAGTGACATTTGCACCTTTTAGCAAAGATGCAACGTCCTGCGGCTGCAGCGCACCACCGTCAGCCAAAACTTCATTCTGTGAGTCTGAGTCATCTGTAATGGAGCGGCGTGTGAAATGTCTTTGATCCTGTGCGACTAACACCTCAAAACTGATGTTTTATTGCTGATGGTTTATGTAGCTGAGACTTCTTCTTCTGCCTTTTTTTTTTTGTTTGCTGCTATCAAACCACACCGTGGCTGTGCCAGAAATAGCTTGTCATGACATCAGGCTGTCGACGTTTGGGAGTTTATCCATGGGAATAAAAATCAGGCATCACCAGACAACAAAGAGAGCTGCGAAATGTGAGGTGTGTCGCCAGTAGCTGTTCTTAGCGTTTTTTTTAAGTGATTCAGCATGTATTTTTATTCTCGCTGAAGACATTACAGAGAAGCAGGAAGAGTGACACTGTTTCTCAGATTATGATCTTAATTTACCAAACGTCTGCAGCTTGGAACTTGTTGCACATGAAGACGTCAGTCTACAGCATCTGGGACACGCAATATGTTTCAAAATATATAATCACATTATTCTTCTATCATAAACTGAGGTCTCAGAATAAGTTTTAAAGACCAATTTACAGAAGTTGTACTACATTTCTGCAACAGAGCAACATAATAATCTGGTATTTTCCTGCGCGACATAGAGCCCATTACATACTTTCAGTACAGATGGACTCACTGGATGACACCATCTGTGCAAAAGCTCTGCTTCTATTTTTGTACACAGTCATAATTCAGAATCATGGCCATTGTGTTTTTCTTACTGAATATTTAGCGTTGGTTGCAAGCTCCTCCCCTTCCCTCAGCCAGCTGATCATTGGTTTTGGATTTCCCTGGGCAGAGCAGCTTAGCAGAGTGCTCCCCCCTTCCTTCGCCTCCACATATTGTGGTGGCGTCGCTGTAAATGAAGGTGGAGCTGTGGAGAAAGGGACAGAGCAATAGTTGTCGTTATAACAGCAAGTTAATAAAAAGAAATTCAACAGCAACAAAACCATTAACATGTGTCTGTTTTCATACGCAGGATATTATTGATTAGCTAATTTTAGAGCCTGAACCCTGATGCTGGTGAACACTGTTAACACGGTACCTGCAAAAAAACAAATTAGCATGTTAACATTGTGAGCATTTCAGCATGCTAATGTTAGCACTTAGCTCAAAGCACTGCTGCTAACGTATGGTCTCACAGAGATGAAGTCAGAATGAAATGGCAGTGAAAATGTTAAAATGTTCAGTTTGTTTTGAAGATATATGCAATATGTGTTGACATAGATTTATCTAAGAAGGCTGCAGTTTATGGTGTTGTTGAATTATGTTTATTCATACTTAAGTTTAAGCCACATTAGCCACCGTATTGTAACAGTAGCCGCTCTTTCTTGTGTTGCATTATACTGAAATGTGCTTTCCACACTTTGTCAACTACATTTGTATCAGTGAGGTTAGAGGAAACACTGTAAACTGCCCTTACAAGTGGGACAATGGTGCATTAAAGGGATGAGGACAGTATCTTAAAGGTGATGCTGGACAGTGAGAACCTGCCTTTTCCTATTCAAAACCAAAGGAAACCACTTGGACATCAGTGCTTTTCCACCTGCTGTTTCAGAGTTCTTCACCACCTACTGCAGGCCAATAAACTGTAGCTCCCCTCAACCAGCTGCTTTCACCCCTTCAACATAATATTTTGATTATGAATAGTGGCACTTTAGTTAAAGAGAAAAAAAGGTGCTGTTATTACAACTGGGTCACCGCATGCCGCTGGGAGTGTTGCTATGCTTCAGACTGCACACAAACACCTGGTATGGAGTAAACAAATCGTCCAATTAGCACATTTAGACATCTGCCTGTCCATACTGCCCTCTCACTTCCCTGGCACTCATTACATTATATGATACAGTAGTAGATTAATGGAGATACTAATAAAATGCGTGACTGGTTTATGTACAGTATCCCTTGCCAATGTAGCTGATTGGTCAACGGCTGAAGTAAAAGGATCCTGGTGTATAATTTCAGTTATTTAGAAATGTGCAGTTGCTTTACTATACTGTACAAGTTGGTGCTTTTATTTTGAGATGTACTTATCACATTCTCACTGGGAAATTTACATTTCAGCACCTGTACATTTACATAAGAACAACTTGGAGGTACTTGTACTCGAGTTTTTTTCCATTTGATACTTCAGAGGGAGATATAATGATGATTCCACTAGTTCAATCCCTGAACTTGAACACTGGACCGTCATTTTGCAAGAACAACTCTTACGTTTTATTATATAATCTTTTGTGCATTTTACATCTCTATTTGACAGTAAAAGTGGAGAATGACAGGAAACATGGGCTAAAGAGTAGTTGCTGTTTTTTTAAAATTGCGATACTCATAGGTGGAAATACTCAGATCTTTTCCTTAAGTAAAGGTAGCACTACCACAAAGTAATCTGTTAAATTATGTGAAGAAGACAAAAAGGTACATTTTTTATCATAGTGTAAAATGGCCTATTCAAAAATAATTAATATCATGTGACCAGATTATAATATTTCACACATTAATTGTACTTACACATTACTGTTACTTTACCTTGTCATTCATTCATAACAATACATGATAATTTATTTGTAGATTATTTTAAATTATTAATCAAAATTTGTGATTTAAAACTAAAGCTGCTGAATAAATGTAGAAAATTAAAAAGTACTTTCCACAAGGATCTGAGTACATCTTCCACCACTGTAAGTGCTCTTATTAGTTTTTACTCCCAATTAAGATTTTACACGAGGGAACGAGCGTCAGTTGACAGGAAATAGGTGGCACACATGGCGGTGACAGCAGCAGGTACACTGGTCAACCTGGGAGTTGTTTCGCACCATCAGGTACAGCTCGTCACAGAAGAAGTGTCACTATCACTGGGAAACCTGGGAGTTGCTCTACAAAAAAGTAAGATGAGCATGAAATTCTCGCCCTACTTACTGCGGCTCTTCATCAATTATATACATTAGATAATGTTTGAAGATCCCACCCTCCCACTGATCTTCTCTGTAGACCACACGGAACGAAAAGGATTCTTTTATGGTGGGATCAGGCTAGAAGACACCGTCTTTTAGGAGGGTCATCCACGTTTGTTTTATTCAGTGGCACTTCTACAGCTTATACACTGTTGCCTATAAAGTTGGAATGATTTTGTTTTCAGACACATTCCTCTTTTTATTCCTATGTGGTTTGATTTTCACAGTGATATGTTTGGAAGGGATTGATCAATACTTTTATAATACAGTTTTGACACTTTATCTATCAAGAATAAATCACATTGTCACAATCATTTCATGAGAAGAGGTAAAAAAAAGAAAGAAAAACAATTCCAACTTCATGGGCAGAATTGTATTTTTAAAAAAAATTATTTTCTTTTTGACTTCAGTGTTGAACAGCATTATAGCTCAGAGATGCATTAGCTTCGGTAACATTGTTAAGTGACAATAAGCTAGTGTTTGTTATACTGTAATGCACTATAGCTGTTGAGCTGAATATCTGAACACTGACTATAAATACTCAATCGAGTTCTTACAATGAAAAGATGCGTTCATTGTTTGTGCACGACTGTTTGCACCTCATCACCTCTATTCAAGCCTTTACTGGGTTGATATTGTGTATAGTGTGAAAACTAACTATTTGACACTATAATAATTATTTTTTGCTGAATTAAAAAAGAAAAACGTGTTAGTTTGCATTCACAGGCCACACATGAGTTCCTAATGGCATGACATTTCAGTCCATGTGAGCACATGAGCATTATTTATATTTGCACCTTGGGGTCCCATATGGTCCTGAGGGTGATTGTTCACACAGACTCTACTTGGTGCCACATTGGGCCCATTAGTGACTGACAAGGGCAGACATACGCAGGGAATATACAGAGCTGTGGGACAAATGAGCTGGCATTTGGTCCCCAACTGGGTCAACCAAATGGGACCTAAATGCCAGACCATCGCTAACTCAGTGACACAGTGGAAGGGTCTAATTTTTTTTTTCTCTCACTGTAGATGGTATACTTTTTGATCTCTGAAAAGCCTGCTCATGCTTGAAAAGCAAAGAGAAGGAAGAGCAGAAGAGACGAGACTAAAGAGGAGAGGAGGAGATGGAGGGAGGGCAGAGACACACAGAGAGAGTAGCCTTAGTGTCTTTTTCGGGCACAAGGCCTTGCCATCTGACACCTGCCACTGAGTGGGCATGAATTCCCTGTCCGCTTGGCAGGAAGTGAAGGCCAGCAAACAGGAACTCAAAGGAGGAGTGTATGCAAATACCAACGGCCAAAGGAAATGGGTGCCCTTAGTGTCTGTGTGGAGGCCAGACGAAAATGGCACCTGCTTCCCTCACAGACAGCCATTTAGAGGACAACAGTAGCATAAAGTCTTCATAATATTTCCCCTGTTAGATGTCTAGACACTGGAACAACTGCTGCTTTTGATATTTCCATGAATGTCTGTCCTTTATTCAAATGACAACCCACCCCCAGAAAAAAAAACGTCCTCGTCGTCGACGTTAAAACATCTCGAGTACATGGATGGCGCTAAGTCTCTTTAGCTACACACGTTAAATACATGAGGTCATGTAAATGCCATGATTTAAAATGCCAAATATTATATGACATTCAGGGATATTATTAGTTCTGCTACAGCCCGCAGAGCTCAGTTTCTGTTGAAAGGCCTGACAGGAGTGGAGAGGGAAGGAGCGAGGGAGGGGTTGAAGTTAAGAGTGAATACTGATGAGGAAAGCTACAGAGATGCAGTATGCCTACACAACAAGACATTCATACACATACACACACGCACACCCCGACACCCACAGACGTTCACAGACTCCAAACATCACAGGAGTGTGCAGGTGACGCTAGGCGGCAGATTACGACCTATTCACTCTTCAACTACAACTTCAACCAGCAGAGAGAAATCTCATTTAGGCATATACAAACACGTAGAATGAGGCGCTGCCATGTGAATGTTGATGTAATGCGCTATACCCAGAACAAAAGTGCAGAAAGTAATTTGTAGCGTGTAACGTAGGAACGCACCCCGACACACAAAGAAAACATTATGTTCTGCATTGATAATAACCATTTACCGTATACAGATCAGCATTTCTTATTCCAAAGTGATTATGTGGTGCAATGGACTTTATAAATGGTTCTTTACACTGTATTTTGCATACAGCGCATTGTAGCTAATCATTATTCAAATATGAGAATTGCATCCATTACGAAACATATGCATGATCAAATCGAATATGCATGAGTTTCACACAGCGCTCATAAGTTCACAGACCAAAAATATACATGTGAATGAGCTTGACAGGACTTTGCTTGCAAAGTGTCTCTCTCTTAACAACACAGAGGATTGCAGCTTTCTAAAGTTGGAAACCTGTGAAGCTTTAACACAATGAAAATCACCACCTTAAAGAAATATTCTAGCATTCATTTTTTTTAACCAGGTACTTTGAATCCTAATTGAGAAATGCAGAGGAATGCAAACATACCGCAAAATTAAACTTCCTATACGTGCATTTGCTTTACTGCACCATGCCTCCGCAGACACCGAGGATTTATTCAATTACATCTACTGCCAAACATATGAAACAGCTTAATATAATATCTGTCTAAAAAGCATTCCTCATATGAAACAGATACAGGGCTCAGGGAGTAAAACACAAAGACATCAGTGTCTCCGGAGCTCTGCAACAATGTGAAGACAGACTTCATGCAGGATTCTCTAAGCCACTGGGGCATTCCTGGGAAATGCAAAGGTGCAGATTTTTTTTCCGCCTGGTCATCACTTTGATAGCTCTCAGACTATCACAGACGATCCCTGCCGGAACCGCCTTAAACAGGCCATAATCAATCCTCTCAGTCTGTTTTACTCCGGGCCTTTTTCTTTTGCAAAAGAGCTGCAGGAATTATCCAAATCACTGTCCTGATAAAAACTTGCCATCAGTGAGTCTGTCGCAAGAGTCTGAACTTTTGCTTTCTAAGTGCAGCACTGGGAGGTATGATTTAAGATATTTGTAAATGTAAAAATATTTAAAGCAAAGGGGAGAAAATGGATTGATTAAATACATAATTTATCATGTAAAAACGGTGAAAAATCTAAATTTCCCATTGATTAGTGGTGAAGTTGAATTCACAAAGAAAAAATGCAAATTTCCACATTCGTGATGAAATGTGAATCATTTTAGGACTGTTCATCAATTTGATATAAAACTCATTTAAGATGTCTTTAAAATCTAAGTTACAATTGCAGACTAAAAACAAAAGATGAAATGATAAATGCACATTAAATATACCAGTGTATATATACAGTAGAAAAAAGTATAGATTATGTCTTTATGGGCTTTCAAAAGAAGAGGAAAATGTATGTAAATGTAAAAGTTCCAATTAAATCATCATTATTCCTCCATCTCCACACACAAAAAAAGCTGAACCTTGATGAAAGAATTAATATAAAAACTGAAATAATAATAAACCCTCAGAGAGCTTTACTGAGAAGCTCAACACTATGAATATCACCAGAATACAAATCTCTGTCCTTGAGAACAAATAAAAGACCACTGAATGTAAACCTTAAATATTATGTGCCTCCATTTATCGTTTCTAATTCACACCCACAGGTGACTCACCATTGACTGTGAGGTGCACCCAGCTGCCGTTGTGGAAGGTGTCGTACTGTTGCTCCAGCATCAGGACCCTGCACTCGTACCAGCCCTGGTCCTCGGAGCGCACCGGGTCAATCTGCAGGGAGGCCTTCCCATGCAGAGAGGCTCTACCTGCACACAGAGAGAGAGAACAACAGAGTTAACCTCTTCAGCGCTACACACATTTATATTCTTATTCATTCCAAGACAAATGCGTGCTCTTTTCTTGCAACGGCTGGCTTCTCTATTTAAACTCACACCTAGTAGCTTTACTGGCCACAGTAAAGATCCATCATAGCGGTTGGGGGCTAAATGCTTCACTTTAACCTTCTTTTCTTGCAGCGTGAAACATATTTATGAAGGACTGGGTTGGCCTTTTGCATCAACAATGGCCTACAAGGCATGGTGTAGTATTTCTGAACAGGATGCAGAAGGTCAAAATATTGCTTTGCCTTCTAAAGAGAGTAAAAAGACCACAAACTCTTCCAGTGGCGACGGTATGTCATTGGGATTAAGTGCAACATTGTAGAAATAATGTTTTTTATTTTCTCTGCAAGACTTAAGACCACTAGTTATTAAAATGAGGACAAGCACGAATCTATTTTGATGCAGAATGTCCAAATCAGGTGTGAAAAAACAAATGCTTTTTACAGACTTATTGCTGCTCAGGGACCACAACAACCTGGAGTTTGTCCAAGCACCGGATGGAAGGCAAGAAAACACCCTGGACAGGTTTCCAGAGCTAACAGACACAGACAACCCCAAACGCTTACACTGTGCTGTGAATTCATATCTTCAGGCAATTTAGAGCCTTCAATCAATCTGACTGTCTATTGAGGAAACACAAACAGATATACAGTATAAACACATGCAGACTCTAGATACCCCCCAGGCCTCCTGGAACTCTAAAAAGGGTTATTAGCAAAATATGTTTGTTTGTGGATTAAGAGATTAGTTTAGACATTTTGGGGAATACCCTTATTTGCGATCTTGCCGAAAGTTAGATGAGAAAATCAATATCACCCTCACATCAGTTGAATTTGAAGTCAGAGCCAGCGGGTGGTTAGCTTAGCCTCCAATTAAACTCCAGTTTTTGTACAAAGAAAACAAATAAGATACCAATGGCTTCATTCAGTGAGCTTTAGACGTGCTGGTAGGAAGATGCTGTCACCTTTTGACGGAGACAGGCAAACTGTTCCTCCTGTTTTTGTCTCCTGCTCTTTTTGCCATAGGGTAACTGGCTGTTAGCTGTAGCCTCATATCTCAGGGACAGGAAGGAGACTGGTATTGATTTCCTCATTTAAGTCTCACCAAATAAACACTATGAACTGTCACAACATATAATCATAAATGAACATCCGACTTAAACTATTAGGATTTATGCATAAACCAGCTCGGGAACCATACAGTACCTCCGTCTGAATTAAAATTAAGCATTTGGTGTCAGCGTGGAAAAAGTCCATCCTTCTGCTTCACAGAAATCATCTACTTCTAATAAAACTTCCCCATCCATTCCTCTTTTTTCCTTCAAGGCTGAGGATAAATTGGAATTCTAAAAGGAGGAAATCGCAAGGGATGAGAGAAGTTCAGGAAAGCAGGCATGGTGAAATCTTCAGCTGCTAAGCTGTCTGTCTTCAAGCCTCCAGCCCGCTGCTCACATGGCTGCCTCCGACAGCCCAACAGACTAAAACACTCGCTTCTGCTCTGTCTGACGAGTGTTCTCAGATGAAGCATTTTTCAAAACTTTGATGTGTAGATGTAGTGTAAGCACTGTTTCCTCTTACTTCAGAGTGAGTGTCAGGCAAATATATTGATGTTGAGGGTGGGCTGAATTGCTCTACCAGCACTGTATATAAATGCAAGAGATAGATACCCCTACCCTGGGATTGCTGCCGCGGTTTGGGAAGGAAACTGACGTTTTTTTGTTAGCAGAAAATCAATACAGCAAAGAGGAAGAGAGAGGAGTGGCGACTGCAGTCTTTGCAGCAAAAAGGTAGCTTGTCTTGAAAGTCAGGTCTATTCTTGCCTGGACATTGAAGTGCTGAGTGGGGCGGGTGGCGGTGTGAAGGGTAGGGATCAGCCTCAGCTCCCATTTGTCAAAGAGCGAGAGGGTGCTGCTGTAAACAGAGTTAACGGCACTGTATCCACATCAGGACCGTCCCCCTGGGCATCCTCCACTTACACAGCACGGGCTTCTGTCTGCTGTGAAAAAGGAGCTAACACCTTGTTCAGATCACATCGCAAGCTTTGTCAGATAAGAAAGCTTTGGAAAGGAAATACTGAAATCTAAAGTGACAAAGTTGGCAGACACGGTTTGGTGCACAAGAAAGCAACTTTAAATCCTAAAGAGCAACGATTAAAAATAAAGCTGAAAGGCAAAGCTTATGTCGAGCTTTTGGTCAAAGTAGCACCGCTAGGAACGCAGTTACCTCAGAGCGTTCAGGCATCAAACCAGATGAAGAGGGTTAAATTTGGTGTTTTATTGTATTACAGTTGTATTTTGTTCACAGCTGAAACCAAGTATAGATAGCTCCTTTCCAATTGGCCAGATCTACTGAATTAGCTGGATTTTATTTAGCTGTAAATGCCAGTCACGATGGTTTGTTGAAGCTTCTGTCAGTCACGAACGATCTGTCAAAAATTCCCATTATCTTTGACCTGGAATTGAAACAAACAGGCTGCCCCCCCCTCCACCCTCTCCCCATGGTGGTTTGTAATTACAGTTTAAGAATATGCTACATTTTCCAGCATTGAAAATACGCCGTGCCAAGCAGTTAACGGCTGTGTGTATGATAAAATGAGAGCAATTCAATGCAAAGCAAAAGACCTCAGTATTTTTGTGATGACTTGATTATTAACTCCCTCTTTATCATAACAGTAAGGAAATATGGTGTTTTACATCAATCTGTAACAGCCTTGTGTACTTGTAGAGAAACTAGATCTGATTCTAATAATAACATTGCATACAAGCACACATGTGCATGTTTTTTTGGGGTTTTTTTTCCCTGTGCAGGCTGCAGCTAAATCCGGTGCTAATAGAGATATGATTTAGTTTTCCAACAGCTTGTCCCAAAGCAGTAGAATCTGACACTAAAATTTCACAAGCTGCACATCTGAATTATTGATTGCATCTTTGCATGAGTGGGCACAAAAATAGATGTTTTTAAATGTTGTAATTTCCATATAGCCGCAGGACAAACTGGCAAAATGATCCAGGATAGATGTTAGTCTGCGAGGAGATCTGTACCCGTTTCTCATTTAGCAGTGAATTAGACGGGGGGTAAATACACAGCTGTAATGAGAACATGTCTTCTCTTATGTCTGGATTACATTAAAATTAATATACTGGGAGACGTAATAATTAGTAAGAGTGGAAAATGAACAATGGTCACTGACCCAGCCAAACTGAGTTGCTGAGAAACTGGATTGGATTTAGTATCACTGCAATCGGAAAAAAAAGCAATCTGCAGCCCTCTGCCCTGTGACCATACTGTGAGTACAGTGCTGGTGGATAATCCGCTCTGTTTTGGTAGCAGCTGTGAGATGGAATAAAAAACACATTCACTCTGTTCACCAATTTTATTCCCATTGAGTGATAACAACACATTATGGACACTATTAAGTGCTCCAAAGAGCATTCCATAAAGTACAGTCTGGTGTCATTATCACACTGTCACCACGCACGTTCAATCCCCAGAAGACGCTGGCCATGTTTGTGTTGCATCTGCTCACTGGTAATTCCTCAGCAGTGGACCTGATGGCACATGGCAGAGGTCTACTACCAGTGCCCCAGTGAGCACAGTGGAGTGTAATGCTGTTTGAAAAGTGCTGCTCGCTCATACCCTGCTGTTAGTCAGGAGGTTAAAGTAAACAGTGAAAGGCTCCAGCAGCTGCAGTATCTACAGTATCCGCTGCAAAACAAAAAGGAGGGTTCCCCAGACTGTGAGTCACAGGCATTAGGCTTGTTTTCATTGATGACCTTGCGTGAAAAAGCAGAGAGGGAGGAATTTCTGTGAATTCAATATTATCCACACTTGCTTTCACTCAACTCCTTCAAATAAAATTTTTTTTAAAAAGTCTGTTATGTCCATGTTTAGGACACGCACACTAGGAGGATGAATTCTCCAGCTTTTTGCCTTTACTTCAAAGCCTATTTCGGGGTCAGGCAGGGTTTTGCACTCGGTAGAGAGGTGGGAGCAGGAAGGAATAATTCTGACCTCATTCTGACAGCTCGCCATCTTGTCACAGACTCTGAAGCAACATCAGAGGGGCAAATTTCCTGCTGTGAAGAGTCTGAGTGAAGGCAGACATATTGTCTAAGCCAAGAGATGTTAAGGTTGATGTGATGCAGTGGCAAATGTGAAGAAAAACTCATGTAGTGTATAGTGCTGTCCAAATTTTTAAGCCGCCATACTCAATATTTTATCAATGGATTAAAGGTGAAAGAACACAAAGAACTGACCTCATCTCTGGAGTCATTTGTTTAGATTTTATGGTCAAATACAGGACGCTATATCCTCATTTTGGCAAGTGTCTCCACAACAGAAACATGTCTCTGGCAACCATGTGCATGTGTTAACAGCATGTTTCCTCTGCTTTCAGGTGGCTAAACTATGACTTATGTTTCATTATAATTTGATTACTTTCTTTCAACCCGTCCTATGTGTGGGGCAAAGAGGCTTTTTTTAATATACTGTATTGACTCTACACTATATGTGCTCTGTGCTGCATCATCACTGGAGTGTGCAGGAACGCATGTACGTACAATGCAGTCATAAATTGCTGAGGCACCGTAATTTCCCTCTATGCACTTATAAGCCTTAGTTGTTCCTGCACAGCCCAGAACGCCATGTTAGAGCAGAGGAAAGTGCAGCTGAAGATCCAGCGCAGCCGAGTCTGACTCTGAGAACTCACATCGAAGGTCTCGATGTGCTGAACCACGCCTTATATTTAAAGCCCAAACAGATGAGACACCATTCTGAGGAAAACACTCTGGATCATGCTGAAATTTCAGGTCAATCTTTTCAATGAAACAGGATTGGGGGGGGTACATGTACAGAGCACTGCAGTATATTTAACTGGTTGTCAGAGACGGCTCTGCTTTCAGCCAGAAGCTCATAATTAGGTCTGCAGTGGTGTAGGGAAACCAGTACGCTGTATTATCACAGAATTGTTTGCAGAATGCAGGACCTATAAAGCTAAGATAGCAGTTGTACACATAGTTTAAAGTAATATATAATTTTTATATTTATCAGGTAATATTGCTCACACTGCCACTGGTGATAATTTTGATTTTTGTAAACACGGTTATTTATCAGCTTGATGAGGGTAATTTTTTCACTTTTTACTTTAAGTTAGATGAGAAAGTCAAGGCCACTGTTATGGCTGTATGTTGTGAACTTACTGGCAGCATCAGGTTAGCCTAGCTTAGCATTAAGACTGGGAACAGTGGGAAACAGTTAGCCTAGCGCGCTCCAAATTGAATAAGTCATATAGCGAACAGATGCATGGATGGATGGATACAGTAGATGAGACTGTTTCACTGTTGCAGCGTTTTGATATTTTGAAGAAGTTTTACCTTTAAAAATAGTGAAGCTAATTGTTTCCAGCTGAGCTAACCTGCTGATGACTGCAGTTTCATATTTACAATACAGATAGGTGTAGGGTATCAACTGTCTACTATTTAATCTATGAGTGTAGACTGAGACGTGTAGTGTGTTTGTGGATTATAGCCTATATATTGCAGTCCTCTTTTATATCCTCTGGCCACTGTTTATCAGTACATGTACTACAGTACTGTGAAATTATGTTGTCAACTTTGGATTTGTCGCAGAGTCCTGTGCATTTACTGTATTGGCAAAAAAAACAACCTGATCCTGATTCATCCCAAAACACATGCACGAACTCATTAATGCAAATGCAACTAAATCTGTTACTATCTTATTCAGAGATATAATTCTTACCAGTGTACTCTGGGTCCACATGAGGAGGGTAGAAGCGGAAGTTGATGAAGAAGGGAATAGGCACTCCGAACTTGAACCACTCCACCACATAGGGGGGCTGCTGGCCGTCCAGGGGAGGGGACACGTCACACCCCAGGATCACGCTCTCTCCAGCGCGCGCTGTCACAAACCGGGGCTCCTCTCTCACACCGTGGGCACCTGAGAGGAGGGAGATGCAGCTCTCAGTACAAGCAAGGAATTTTAATCATCATCTCAATGATGAGAGAGAAAGCGGCGGCGCAGGAAAAGCCTTTTGCACAGGATTCCTCTAGACAAAGCAGCAAAATCTCATTGCATTCAAGACTGATTTACAAACAATGATTGGGTGGCAATTAAAGGTGATCGACTAAACTGCTGCACTACATTTTGCTTAAGATGCACTGGATGCTCGTGGCCTACAACAAAGATCACTGCGCGGATTCTGAATGGTCACAGTGCGCACACAGGTAAACCCATAACCCACTCTCTTTCATCAGCTTCCCTCATGCCTCCATTGTCATCTGTCACCTGCATCTGTTGGTGAGTGGTTTGTGGCTGTGCCATACTGTACTATAAATGAGCTGCCAAGGGGTTCCATTGATCATAGCTGGCTGCTGCTCAGATGAGCTTTACTATGAGTACCACCAGGCCTGGCGTTTAGCCATGAATGTCCAGGCACGCTGCCGAGCGTTGACCTATCAGATGACTGAAAGGTCGGCATACCTGCCTCAGCAGAACGCTCACTCTGGGAATGGATTTTCTCCAGCTGCCACCCCCACTTTCATTGAACCGGCTGTATCTCCACCGTCAGAGCAAGCATGACTACCCGCCCTCACCCACGGGGGAAAATCGCTTCAGGGATCAAGAGACATGCTGACGTTTCACACCAGAGAAACACCAGCTGAATAACGCACCGCTTTCATTAGCAGTAACATTTGCATTATCAGGGCTAATTTTTACAGGAAGAGCAAATACACCAGGACTTGAAGGTAGGGGGCTTGCGCAGCACTGACGGTACTGTCTATCTGGAAATTTCGTACAAGTGAGAGCGCTTCCACTACGCGCAGAGAAATTAAAAGCTAACACTTTTCCAACCTGTTCTGCTGCCTGAAAAATGGAGCTTTAACTTCACCTCTGAAGGCCATATGCACGATCACTTAGTGATTGTGTTTACCACTTTAATCTACATTATCCTGAGATAGAGTTAATCTACTTTATTCATTTCAACCAGCACAGATTTTGGACTGAAGCGGAGCAGATTTAATCAAATTATATGTGTTGAAGTGGCGATGTGGTCAGCCAGTTACAGACCTTAGTACTGGAATCTGCTTTACTATTGTGCCTCTCTGGTAAGAAGGTAAAAGCAGCCATGCTTTGCTACCCTGAGCTCTAATTAGCAACACAAAACCAATGAAACTTGTGCATGACTCAGTGAACCCCACATGAGCATTTAACAGCCCCTGCAGGTCTACAATAGACCAGCACCGAAATACATCAAGCTGCACAAGTCTGAAAACCAACATAAAACCAAATTAACTTCCAACTAAGCCACTGTAAATGTTACAAGTGAAAAATGTGCTCATAGGGGACATATTGACTGCTGCAAGCCACAACCATTGTAGATCAACTACAGTAGATTTACTAATTTGGATCATCTAAATCATCCTGGTAATAAAGCAGCATTTTTCATTAAAATAAAACTGAGGGGGAGTGTGTGTTTGATCGAGCACAGTTTGCCTAAAGACTGCTGAGACTGATCCAGAGGGGACTTGATTGATGCTCAGAGCTTCATGCAGGGCATGACGCTGCCCTGCAAACTGTATGAACCATAACCTTTTAATACGCTTCCGAGGAAACCTGTCCCATCCAGTTATAAGCACAACAAAATCAGAAATATGCTAAACTAATCCATTCAGGCCTGCCAAAAGCCTGAAATTCACACCTGGGTACGCTTCATTGAAGCCTCATTTATAACACCTTTAAAAACGATTATTATAACCCCGTCCAACACCACACCTATTTGTGCTGAGTCATATGACACCAAATGTACTTACTTTCCTGTTACTTTCCTGTGTTTTCCTGTAGAAAATGTGATCCTTTAATCCTCTGTGCTGTGGCACCTTAGGGTGTCTTAAAGGAATTGTAACATGTTTTGGAAAATATTCTTAATCTCTTTCTTACTGAGAGTTAGATGAAAGCATTGATACTCTGATATGGGTTAAATATGACGCTAGAGCCAGCAGCCAGTTAGCTTGGCTTAGCACTGGAGACAAGGGTAAACAGCTTTTCTTGCTCCGTGCAAAGGTAACAAAGTTCACCTGCCACCACCACCACAGCTCAGGGAACACATTAAATCTCGATTGTTTAATCCAAACAATCAACACTGTAAGAACTCTTGACAAAAAAGCCTGAATTCCCGAAATGTCAAACTACTCTTTTCAACTTTTGGAAAGTTGCATTTTGGAGCTTAAATTCTTGTGCCACCATCTCTCAGTATGCAAAAATAAGACCTAAATATGATCTTAGACAACCACAGTTGGACATTTTCAGGACCGTGGTTGTTGGATACCAAATTATGGTTGATACTTGAAGTGTCTTGTGTTAACTTACTGTATGGGTGCTGCTCGTGCTCTATGGCTTCCAGAGGAAACCAGTGGGCAGGCCCTCATCCATAATGAAACACACTGGACACATTGTTTGGTTTGAGTAAGTAGAGTCACTTGACATGAAGCACAGACCTAAACCCTGTGGCCCAACAGTGCCTGCTGCTGAAATCCATTGTTTTCTCTGCAGACAGTTCAGGTTGCAGAAGTTAAGCAGCTCAGGTTTCTCACTGACAATATTTTTGGGTCCTGGCGGCTAGCGGAGCACGTCTTAGACGGAGAAGAGACTTTAAAGACTTGAGATAATATATTGGAGGGCTAACAATTCTTCAATATTTTAATGAGATCCTCATGAAGGGACAATCAGCACAAGCTTGGTCCCCACTGAAGCCTTTTTCATTTCCTTAATGGAAATGTAGGGTTTATGGCTTATACGGGGATAAGTATTTATGTTCTCAACAAGACGTAAATGTGATACAATGTTCCACGCTTAAGATCTTCCAAAGAGACAGTGCTGTAGATATAAAGGCATAGTTAAGAGATGATAGGAACTCGTGATTGCTTTTGCACTGTAAAACATAAATTCAAGTGAAGTTGGAAAGTGAAGAGTGAACCCCCCAAATACACAGAGGCAGAAATCTGTTGAGTAAGATTTGCATAAATCATGCGGCTAATAAATCCAGGAGACCAATATGTTTTATGTATCTATCCTTGGCATATAGTGGATTTACTGCTATGATCATGAATTCCTGAAGGGTAACAATTCAGTCACCTGTCAAATAAATCATCCATATAGCAGGCAGTTCATGTACAAAAGCAAAATACAAGGGGGATAATTCCTCATTGTTGGGCATAGGTTAAACAGGCAGTGTCACAGCAAGTTAGTCAGAGAGAGACCCGGGGCTGCAACCTGTGATTATTTTCATTATCGATTAACCTGCTTATTAGTCTCTTGATTAATCATTAATTACTGGGTCTATACAATCTCTGACGTTAAAGCAGCAGAACTTTTCTGCAATCTACTCCATTAAGCATATTGTGATTCATCATGTCTCATGATTTAACCAATTAACTGATTGTCAAATAGCTGCAAATTATTTTTTCTGTTGATCAAATAATTGTTTAATTGACTAACTGTTGCATCTCTACTGACAGTTTTGTTTTCCAATGGCTCATTCAGTCAATAATCAGTTAGTCTAGATGTATTCAGTGCCTTATTAGATGAATAAAACACATGAGCAAAGCACGTTTGAACAAAAATATCCACAAGTGAGTAAAGCAGCTGGAGGCAAATGTTTACTGACACACACAATATGATGTAACACACATCATAAACAAATAAGAGACATCTGTTTGAGGTCAATCGACAGCTGTCCAGATCAGCGTTGAGTCACTGCAGCAGAACTGCAGGGGCTGTCGGGGTTAAATCTGCTAGAGATTTCAACTTCAGCGTTTTTCAAGTGGCGGTGGCTGATAATGGCACTTTTACTACACTGTGCTTTCTGTAATGATCACAGATTTGTACAGTAAATAGACTCTCAAGGCAATCTTTTGGCAATAATCAGGCAGTGCGGTGCTGGTGAAATGTTTTGACAGTAATGAGGTCCAATAACACACTGAACAATATTGAGGGAAAATATGAAAACTGAGGAAGTTCAATGAGAGATGATTTCAGATTTAGAACTGTGCTTGGGCTTTCTAAACCTTCTTCTTTCTTTTTTTTTTTTTTAACAATAACACAAAATTTCACCCACTAAAACTAAAATCTAATATTTACCTCATGCTTGGATTTAAGCGAGGAAAACCATTGCTCACTGCAGTTGGAGATTTGGCAAAGGATGCATCAAGAGTTGAAGCTGTGTGTGTGTGTGTGTGTCTGTGTGTGTGTGTGTGTTTCTCAGTGATGCGGAGATGAGCGCCACTTTATGCTGGACAGAGCTTGCGATGTGGAGGATGTAATGGAATATAGACTGGACGGAGGCTGGAGTGAGAGTCTCAAGGACGTGCAGCCACTGGGCTGGATGGGCCACTGACAGGGCGGTAATTGAATGCCAGCCTGCATGTGCTGAAGGTCACACAGAATGGCCTGTGTGTGTGTGTGTGTGTCTGCGTGTACATATCTGTATATCAGTGTTAAACTGGGTCTGTAAAATGCAAGTATACAACAGTACAAACACTGCACAATGAATAAACTATTAAGTAGCACTAAATTTACTCTTCACACTGGTATCCTGTTTTTAAGTCTTTATAATCTGGTGTTGGTTACATTCAGGATATGACATTTACCCAGTTATTCTTCTCCCTGTATACATGACTCACTCTACCTCTGTGAAGGAACCTGTTTAGCTTTTTTAGCTGCAATTTACTGCCTTGCCCGATTTGCCTTCTCTGTATTATCACCAGTGATGAGAAACAGGAGTGATAACGTTTCTCCTACACATTATACATGACTAATGTTGGAAAGGCTCGTAGTTCGTCTGGATTCAAGCACAGCAGCCTCCTCGGTTTCATAAGAGAGCACATAGGCACGTCTGGAGCCAATCAGCTCCCTGGAGTATGTAGCGGTGTGTGTCGGCTAATTTAGTCTGTCTGCTCGTTCAAGTCTATCTGTCTCTATAGGAGGTTGTATGCATCGAATCATGTGTAAACAGGCTTTATATTTCGTATCCTCTCATCTCGGCGCAATCACCCAATCCAAACATCCATCCTTTCTCTATGGAGCCAATCCGGCCTGGCTATCACTAGGTGTCACATATAGAGACAAACAACCATTCGCAACTATGGGCAATTTTAATTATTCACCACTTCATCTAACTTCACCCTAAGTGCATGTTTTTGGACTGTGGGACTGTTTTTTTTTGCCACTGACACCAATCGCTCATCTAGAAGTGAGATCTGCCACTACAACAGCCAGTACCAATCATTTTTAACTCCTTCAACTTGGCCATAAAGGTGAGGTGATCTGTGACTAATGCAACCAAACAATTGAAGCATCCCGAGTTCCCAGATTTCACACTCACTGACACAGATGCAAGAATGTGCATGTGACTGGTGAAAAACACCTGCAGCAAATAGGCATTGGAGATTGAGACGAGGTGATGTCGCTCTGCCTTCTCGCAGAAAGGATATGAGTCACAACTTCACTCACATACTCCAGTTGAGTATGAGTCGATGCCCGAGTGGTTGTTCAAATCACACACTTCATGTACGTCATGATTTATTCACCAAGTCTGTTTCCACAGACAAACAAAGTCATAATGTCACATTCAGACTAGTCTCTGTTACAGTAGCTGATGTAATCAAGTCAATTTAAAACCGGAGAAAAAAAACAGCTCCTATGAAAAAAAAAAAAAGGTATTTAGAGCTTGGACAACTTAGGCATATGAGAAGTGGTGTTCATTAAATGCTGCTAAAAATCATAAATATGGAAAGAACAACAACTAATGTCCTTGTCTGGACACAGGAAACTTGCCAGGAAACTTAGATGCTGCATTTTTAGAGCTTACAAATCTTAGTGGAATTATGAATGAGGCTTCCTCACCTTACCCTCCTAGGCTGGTAAGTTAGCAGGTGAGTTCTCAGACAGTTAGAGTACAGCAGATGCTTTTCACAAGGTCAGCAAACTGCCTTATCTTTGTTGTTAAATTTGCCATTTACAGTAAAGAAACCCAAAGTACATCCATTTTACACTCTACTAGACTGCAGAGCAGGAGCTACTTTCCAGAAGGTGGCATTCAGACAACCTCAGTGTCTGCTGCCTTTACTTTTGTACGGGGACAATACAAGATGGATTTGGTCTCTTCATTATTTAGCTCTCTTTAATGGCAAAGTTCTCCTCTCGGACAAGCAATGCTCAGTCAGGGATACAATGGATGTGCTGACACCTGCTCCAACACACAGCGAGGACAGAGAGAGAGAAAGAGAGAGGCGGAGAGAACGAGAGGGAGGTGTGAAATGGGCTTGGCTTGCCAAAGGCACAAAGGGCGAACCAACATTGCGCTGCGCTACCAGAGGTGCACATTACAGGGCATCTTTGGTAGGAGCTGTAAAGTCACGGAAATTCCTCAGTCCAGCCATGATTCACTTGTTTTTAGAGTCACTCACAGCATTTCTTTTCTTTCTTTTTTTTATTTTTTACAAGAGTTATAAATGCTTTAGCCAAGGTGTTTTAAAGTAATTACACAAAGAGGCTGATAGCGCTTATTAGAGCTTACATGTGGCTTGCCTAATTACAGCTGCTTATGAGTCTGTGTTTATTCAGCATCCATAAATCATAATGTAACAGTGTGAGTGAAAACAAGTCAAAGCAACAGCCTTTCCTGCTTTCCACGTGAACTGCTCACACATCCACAGGCCAACAATCGGCTCCACATATCTTCCCATCGACGCATCCACTTCCATATAATTCCCATTCACTCCCGCCCTCATGCTCACTTCCTCTTCTCCCACATACACACTTGAGTTGCAGCCCAGAGTGACATAAGTGTGCTTGGTGTGGATTCAACAGTTATCTCCACAAGTGCTTCTTGCGCAGATGCATATACTGTATGTTTCCCTGAAAATCGAGTAAAGACATGACTGATTCAGAATTGTAAAGTTCCTTTTAACTGTAGGAAATGTGTTCTTGATTGAAGGTGGAGCAAGTTCATGGCAAGTGTAGTGGTGCTTTGAGGAAAGATGAAGTTAGTACTGATTATGAAGATCTTATCAGTCTGGTAGCATTTGCATTAGTATATAAGATATAAAAGCACAATTAGTGTTGTTTCATATTCAAGCATCATCCTTTTCCCTGATTTTTGACAGAATATAAAAAGATTTCGGACATAATGCATAAATGAACGCTGCAATAATTCATCAATTTGCTTTAAACTCTTTTCCATTTTAGTAACTTCTCAAGCAAAAATGCCAGATACTTGTTTGGTCAAGTTGATAGTGTGTTTAAAAACAAACTATTAAAATAGAACACTTTGGGCTGTAGGAAATCGTCTGGACATTTCACTTACTGTACTACAGTACAGTACATGATTTGTTTGATCGACAATGAAAATAAATTTCAGTTGCAATCTAACATCTATATGAATTACTTTCTAAAAAATAAACTAAAACAATCTGCAAAAATGTAAATAATACAGAGATACTTCAATTTTTAGTTATAGTTTCTCTATTTGTTTTGTTTTGTTGTGTCATGGACTTACTGGAAAGTTACAGTAGAGTACATGATTTGTTTGATCGACAATGAAAATAAATTTTAGTTGCAATCTAACATCTATAAATGAATTACTTTCAGGTGTTTTCTTTCAAAAAGGAAAGGTAGCGGCTAAAACATTTTGGCAAATTGGCTAAAACAATCAACTTTCCATTATTATCTCATAGCAATTTTGGAGTTTTGGAGTTGGTGGATTGTGTATTTGATGAGTTTGATGAGGGAAACCAAACATAACTGCAAACATGAGTTGTTTCTACCTGCATGAAAATAAGATGTAGCGTAATTAAATAATGTATTATACACTCTACAAACTCGGTTTTCACTACTCCTATTTATCTGCCTCTAAAAGCCCAATTTTTTGCGTCAGATATATTTTGCAGGTCTGCTTCTTCAGGACTATAGGGTAATTTGAAACTGAGCATGAAATATGATGCCTGGACCACAAGCAGGTGGCAGCCAACAACTCAGTTTGATAGATTATACTTGTAAAGGCTGATGAGTGCAGACAGACATCAGAACAAGCCAACAGTTGGGATGTTGGGTTCAGCATCTGCATTCTCTCAAAAACAGAAGAAGAAGGAAACAGTGAGGGATGGTTATTAGTCCAAAGTAGGATTAAATAGTAGTTTAACATTGCGGTTGGAGCTGCCTGTGCAGGAAACACAGCACTGGCCCGATATCTCTCTCAAAGAGTTGACTAAACTGCTTCATCAGGACACCCTTAACAGGGTGGGAGGTGTTTTCTGGGACAGAGTCCAGTCCTGCTCCAGGATGAATGATGGTAGGAGCCTTTTCTTAAAAACCTGTTAAACCTCTATCAGCCTCTAGACCTTCATCCACCTCATCCTCACGGAACCATGAAAAGTACTTCTAGCTCACTGTATCATTTCGAAGACATGGCCAATCCTCTTGAAGAAGATCCACTCTGCCTTCTTTAATGAAGTGCCTCGATTTTATCTGTTCATTGCATACGAGTGTCCATATCCTTATCTCCAACTCCAAACCCTGGATTAAAGAGGGGCCAGCGACTTCTCTTTATATTCAAATACTACTGTCTAATTTTATGGGCACTGACTGGAAGACATTTCTCAATCAGCTACTCCACTCCAGAAACAACATTAACATCCAACAACATAATCATGAGCACATTCTTACAGCTTTATGTATAAATAAAAGTGATGTTGAGTGTCGGTAGAACATGGCATAATTCAAAACTTGCTGTATCAGTTGCAATTGTCTTGGTGCAGTTATTATTGTTTGTTGATGAGCACATCAGCTTGAATCACTGCAGCCTGGTCTTGTGTGATTTCATGGCGGGTCCCTTGTCTAGTAACTGACCCCTAACCCTACAACAACAACAACACATTGAATGACACACTAAAAAGGTTCATATATAAAATGTCACAGAGAGTGGGGTGCAAAGTAAGTAGCTAAAAGCCAAGTGTGTAATTCATCATTCACTTTTCAATTCAAGACGGACTTTTCAAGAAACTTTGATGGCAATGACATATGTAGACAAACCCAAATAAGATAAGATCCTACTGTCAGACACTAAACTTCAAGATAAACTTTCATAATTGTAAACGTAAACTGCACTGCATAAGCTGGACCCACTGGCTATTGGTTTTTCTCTTAAATCATTAAGTTAATTCATCAGTTGGCTGCCTGATTAATCACAGGTCTATAAATATAAGACTGATGGACTGTGCGTCTTTGGTGCATCTATTATAACACTACATTCATTTTCAGCAGCTAAGAGTTAGTCCTTCCAACCAAAACCACATGAACTGGGAAACCGGCTTTCCCAGAATGCTGCAGGGTTCGTCTGCAAGGAGACTCGGCTGGGACTAGACTGAACTGATGGAGGGGGTGGGGGCAGGGAGATATGAGGGGGAGGTGGGGGGGGGGATGGGGCATCACCAGAAAGAGCTGGCACATGCCCAGTGCTGAGAGTCTGCCATCCACAGCTTGAGCACAGGCTCTTTTCTAAGCTCATTACGAAGCTTTACTCATATTTGTGAGCGAGAAAGTACGGCACAGAAAAAATATGAATAAGAGAGATGAAGTTGTATTGTGAGTCTGTTAGAAAACCGCTGGACTAAGAATCAGGGGGGAGAGCATTCCAGTACAGCAAGATGAAGCAGCCATCTAGGAAATACGTTCAGCTGACATGCTTTTAAAGGGACGACGAGGAGTTTTGGAAAAGCGAAGTGTTTTCACTCTACATTTTTGAGCCTCCGCACGCACCGTGAAATTCTTTTACCGGCACAAGACAGACTCATGTTTTCATTCATCAAGAATTGAAGTCAGAGGTTCAAAGAGGTTCAGTTACCGTCGTAGTTCCGACCATAAACTGCGATTCGGCGGTGTTATTCTCATTCGCCGAAAGTAAGGAAACGCTGGTCGGCTCGCCCAGCATTTCCACCACCACTAATAATAACAAAATAACGATAGAGACAAAACGATATATTTATCGAAAACGGGCCCATTAACAAGTGTGGGTAACGTAGATTCATCCACATTAATATGAGACTTTTTTATTGTCGCCTAAGTTTTCGTTCTGCCGACGGAGAAACTCCTCATTGTCCCTTTAAGAAATCGGGTAGGTGAGGGCAGCAAGTACACAATACTGCTACCAATGAAGATCATTAATGACAAGGATGGAAGGATGACAGTGTTAAGGCTGAATTGTGTGATGGAGTTCAGATCCTTCTTGGTTCTTGCAGATCGAGTGAACTAAAGATTTGGAGTTAACTTCTCCTTTTATGTGATGGGAATTGTTCCTGCCTTTTTGGGAAAAGGCAATGGGCAGTAATAAACAGCTATTATTACAATGATTGATAGTCCATTTCAGCCATTTGTCAACCAAAAATAGTAAAACAATATGGGATCTCATACTTCTGCAAACGGGCATCTGAAGACATCACATCATGTTCTGCAGAACTTTAATGGACATTTTTTAACAACTATAATTACTGGTGGCTTTTACAAAGTAAAAGTTCTCATCTAGTAGGCTCTACTATGACAATGTTCTCAGCGGGTCTTTGTGTATTATGAGTTTTTTTATGCTTGATGCTTCACAACTTGCTGCTAATACATGTGGGACCTTTACTAAAATGTGTATTATTGGTACATTTACTTAAGCAAAGGCTCTGAGTCTTATCGTACCTCCACTCTAAAAGGTCATCATAGTAATCAGTGAATGAATGAGGAGGGAAACGTGGTGTTACTGATGCGGGTCAAGCTTAGTCAGCAGTGACACAGTAGTGAGTGCTCCATTACTACTGAACATAAACCCCATTGGTAAGAACTGAAAATGCAGTATGTTGTGCATCATACACAACGGATTTGTCACTATAGCAACACAAAAAAGGAATTTCAGCACAGAGAGATAAGGTACTTGGCAGTGTGCGGCATTTACAAGAACTTCAGTGTTGCTTTGCAACATTTGCTGCATAGTGCTGTCTGACATCTCACTTTCAGAAGACACACACGCACACAGTGAATGCAAAATCAGTCAAGTCCATCAAAAATAAAATATGTTCACAAGTACACGGTTGTAAGAGAGTAGCTCCTCAGTTTTTGATGGCACAATAAAAATACTCACAAGAAGAAAAAAATACATGCAAAATAGCCTCTCAGGACATACTGAACAGGCCACTGCAGAAAATACAATTCTTCACCATAATTTACTTTTGCTTGTACTTTACCAAGAAAAAAAAACGTGAAATTTGTGTTCAGTTTTGAGTTGACATGGAAAAATATCCTTAAATTGCAGGGAAGTGAATGTGGAAAGAAAGAGCACTCATGTCCCTACTCGTATCATTAAAACTTTTGAAAACACTTTAGATGTCAGACAAATTAAAACACTTTCTCAAGCACGGGAAGCAGCCTCATATAATGTCCCAGACACTATCCACATCAGGACAAAAACCAAAGACAGCCCAATCTATCTGAAACTGGACGCACAGAGACAGTGGGAGGGTTTTCAGATGCCGCTTCAGCATTAATGGGAGGCCTCAGATACGTGAGTGACAGTCTTGACACCTTCACAATTCTGTCTGCTTCTATATATCTCTGTCTTAGAAGAAACATGCCATCGGAGGAAACCCAGTGACAAGAACAAGTGTGTCAAGGCACGGTTCACGAGGGAGCTCTGGACCCTGTGAAACATCAAGGAGCCGGCTCACAAGAAGGGAATTACAGATGAATACCATCTGGCCAAAAGCCAGCTCAAACACTTAAAAAAAACACACCAAGTCCCAGCACAGGACCTGAGAAGAGTCAGTCTGCCATCAATGACTCACACTGGAAATCGTCCTTCAAATATACAGTACCACTCTCCAACACTAGCCAGTGACATTTAATTACTTCTATATTGCCATCAGCGTCCCTCTTGCTTCACCTTGATTGGTTGCCAAGTCACCGTTGACTTTGTTGAACTAACCTCGAGTCTCCCTGACCATATGCTGTCTCCCCACTGGGCACTTGGCACAAGAAAACTTCTTTGACTGTCCACTTACTGTGACTGATTGGTCATACCTGTGCAATTCCATATGAATCACTGACTGATGGACTAAACTGGTTATAAAACACTATACATGAGGTAAACATTTCTCACTGACAGTTCTTTTCTTTTCTTTTTTTACCTAACTTGTTAAAATATTGCACAGTGGCTGATATGTATCATCAAAATACATTGAGCTTTGTGTTTGATTGGCATCTCCTCAGTTAACATTGCAGTTAGTTATAGCAAGCAAATCACATCTTAAAATATTTCCCTTTAGTATTATCAAAAAAATCTGCCACTTATAGGATTGTTATTAGATCATAGTTCTTTCACGTTATCATTTCCATGTATGTCGATGGCCGTGTCCCTCACATTATAAAACTACCAATGTCTGCAGATGATGCCACCTTCATGGCCATCACAGCACTGAAATTCAGTGAAATGTGAAAACATGCAACATTTGGACCAGTGCAAGTTTCAGTGTAAGTTCATTAAAGTTACTCTCCTGATTGTAAGTAATTTCCTGCCTGTGACATATCTGTTGATACTAATGTTATTTGTATTCACAACTTTCTCTGTACTAGAACAGTTTGTTTTTTTTATTCTAGGGCCTTAATCACAATAAAGTCAATTAAGATTTAGTTAGAACAACAAATTTCTCATTATTAGACTTAATCAATGTGCAGTCTCATAATCATTGAATTCAAATATACATCTGTAAAATTTAATGGAGCAGTCCATTATAAATATTGTATTGTAAGTATTTTTTTTTTGGTGTGTCTTGTACAGTAAGCCCAGGAGCACTGGGCACCTCTTTGGTGTATAGCTCCACAGATTCTGAAATATTGTAATTTTGCATTAACTATTTCAGGAAGTTTGTACTATTTTGATGTTATTTTCTACAGTAAATAAAAGCGATATTTTCTAGACTTGATGGTCCTTTGTTTATGCCTAAAATTAGGCAAAGTGAAAATATACCAAAATACCACGCATGAGAAAGGATCCAAGTCTGGGCTCAGCTGAGCTGCCCTAATCCTACTTTTCTTTTGTTTGTTTTGGAGCATGTCCGTTTTCGACCATCTGTTTTTATTAATGTCCACTGGTACCTGGAAATCTGACCTGAATCTCTCGTGGAAGAAAACTATCAAAGTTGATTCAGTCATTATCAGGATTGTTACTCCACATCTGACTACAGAAAACCAATCAAACTTTCTCTGATGCATTTTTTTTGGCTAATTGGTCAGTCGGATTCAGGCATGAACCACCATTTTGTTAGTATTGTATCCAATCCAACAGGATGGGGTCAGATTGGCTCTGGATGGAGAGGGCAGCTGCTGCAGCAGCTAACATGCATATCATTAGCCTTTGCTTTCCAATGGGATGGTATGTGATCTGTAGCTTTGTACCAGAGTACACGAGTGCGGCTTATTCAATTACCATTTCTTAAAGGAATAGTTCGACATTTTGTGTAACCTGCTTATTCACTTTCACAGAGAGAGTTAAATGGGAGAATCAATACTATGCATCCTTGCACAGTATATATGAACATGGGACCACCTGCCAGATCACGTAGCTTAGCTTAGCGCAAAACCTGGCAACAGGACTATGTCGGCGTGGTTAAAAGTAGCCTATCAAAATCCACCGATTAGCATATATGCTCAGAAATTAACATGCCATATTTTGCTTTTTAAACCCACTAAAAACCCAAAGTGAAAAAACTACAAATGACTACATGAAGCACTACTCACTGAATGGGAAAAGAGATTTCATGACGGCTCTGCTAATTGCCTGGCATTATCACAGTGACAAAAAAAACTCATTGAAGTCCAAAATGTCAACTTTGGTTCAATATTTTATCTTGACTTATTTCCTAATGTGCTTTAATCTGTAAACAGATGATGCTGAACAGAAAGATATTTGACTCATGGCAACCATGACTTTAAATAGGCCTATTGTCAAAAAAGCCTCAAACGCTGAGGACGGTTTTCTATTTTTCCTTTAGCATTGGCAATAAGAGACGAAGAATAAGTCACAGTTGGTGTTGACATGCATTTCAGTGGTTTTCTTGTCGCACCAGACAATGATCAAACACAATATTCTGGGACACTGTAATAGAAGAAGTAAACCAGCTCTCATTTTTAATATGTTGTGGTTTGCGACTGTCTTGCGCAGCCTATAATTTGAAAGTAAATCACCTTTAGTGCAGTGCTGATACCAGAGAACACCTCTGAACTGATATTAAGCCACATCTACGCCTTCATAATATAGAGAATTTGTGCTTTAAGCAATGGTGGCACAGAGAGGTTCTCTGTTCCTAAATCAAACGTGTTTCTCTGCATTATCAGAGGAAGTTTTTTTTTACAATGTGCTTAGCTTGGATGTGGCTGTCATCACAGGAGCCAGACCTGTGAGCAGACCAGTTTTGACTGGGTATGTGGGGTCATTGGGATCAGTTACCAGGCGACAGCTTGGCACATGTCTCCCTCATCTGGACATAAGTGGAAGAGCAAGGTTAAGTAAGTACATGGGTCAATACAGAGTGCTCAGGGAAAAAAATATGAACAAAAGGGATATTGTGCAGTTTGTAGCTCCTGGAATGACTAGTTTATGAAGCACTAAGATCAGCAGCAAAGCCTTGCAGCTTATACGTGTTCAGTGCATCACACACAACACTGAGACCCCGGTCCATGTGCTATGTGGAATTCAGCATACGAATCCCATGCATGCAGCAATGGGCTCTATCAAATCCAAGAGTGCATTTTATCTGACACGTGATGCATTATTTAGCTACTTTTCCATCTTGAGAGCTGAGACGGTCACACCCCTCTCTGGAGAACTCAAATGGGACTGCTTGCAATGATACAATGCACACATTTCCCCCCACCTCAGCAAACGGGGGGACGTTATTTTCCAATTTACTCGTTGCTTTATCACACAAAATGAGCCTCCCAGACATCACAATACAGGCCTAACCGACAGCCATATCAATCAAGCGCTCTTTGTCATGCTCAATTACGTGTGGTCACTAGTATTTCCACCACTGGCATGTGAATGATCCCATGTCTGATACTACCAAGCGTTATGAGCAGGGCCGTTTCAAGACAATTGCTGTTACCCTTATATGATTTAACCAGGGCTGAACTTTCACGTGATATGTGAGATATGCAGCCATTTGTTAGAATGAAATAGCCCCACAGTTCCTTACATACAACACAAAAAAAGCCATGCAACTGCAAAAAAAGCAGCATCACGCGCACACGGAGACAGCAGAAATTATATGCTATGTGCGGCACAAGATACTGCACTTCAACTCACCTTGAGCGGCCGTTCCTCTGGTGCTGAATACACTTGCTATCAGAGTGGCCACATACCAAATCATAGTACTATTGCCGACCAGCTATTACCACGCAAAGTGCCCCGTTCAACCAATCTCTCATATTCGACCTTGCACCTCACGGTCTCTCAGCACGAGCCTCTCTTCTCATATCCTATTTTCTTTCCTCGTGGCGTTTCCCTTCATCCCTTCCCTCCCCCGTCCTTCCATCCGCATCCTCTCCCGAAGAGACAGAGCACCTGCACCGCCGCGTTTGTAGTAGACGGAGCCGTTTTACGAGCGCATAGTGAAACCAAGTGTGAGAATGCAGCCACAGGTCCGCCTCTTCTGTCATTGGATTGGCTGCTGATTGAGGCTTTGGGGCGTGTATTGGTTCTCCGTACGCCCCGCACCCGAATGACAGGAGAGCGGCCGTGCGCCGATTCAAGGTGAGTTGGAGCGTGCCGTAGTAGTGGAACCGCAGTATCATGCGCATTGACAGAGAGCCGCGTCCACATCTTTAAATACCTCTCCTAAACTATCACCGCCCATCATCCATCCATTCACCCACACTCGCCGCTTCTCCTTCTTGTGTGTGTGTGTGTGTGTGTGTGTGTCTCTGTGTGTGGTGTGTGTATGTGTGTGTGCGTGCGTGCGCGCGCGCGCGAGCACTATTCCTCGGTGTTGGCACCATTCTATTTAATGCTGCAGGTTCACACAGTAACTGCGATGAAAAAAGGGGGGAGGAGAAGGAAGAGGAAAGTGGTGGTGGTGGTGGTGTTGGGGGGGCAGACTGGTGGATGTGTGTGACTCATCTGTCGCTCACCCATAGCCCTCGGCTGTTGTCATGTCGCTGTCACCGACATAAAACGCTCCTTTTCCCCCTTCTCTCTCGCTCTCTCCTCGACGTGTCTGGCTTTATGTGATGGGTGTGGCGACGGATACAATAGCTACCGTTTGCCTCTGTATGTGTGTGTGAGTGAGTGTTTTTTTTTTTTTCCTCGACGGCCCCGCGAGCGCAAGGATGCAGCTCCATCACACTCTGCCCACTGCGCACACATGGTAACCGCTGATAAGGCTGCCTCACATCCACTCCCTCTGTTTTCTACATGCATGGCCACAGAGGATTCATAACGCCCGTGCGCCTCTGGCTGCGCTCGACATCAGCTAAGATCTCACCCAAATAACACCTCTCACACCGGCTGCTGCTGCGTTAGATAAACACAGAGGAATCTATCCCATAAAGAGGCATTCGGCGAAGATCATATTCAGATTTCCTCAATCTCGGTTTTTTTTAAAGCAGAATTTGTCACATTTTTGTCTTTGTGTCTGTATCTGTCTGTCTGTCTGTCTGGCTGCCTCCTCCCTCCCTTCATTTTGGTGACTGTCTGAAATTAGAGAAAATCTTAAAAAAAAAAAAAAAAAGGGACAAAAAAATCAAATGCATTCACCATCTGCAGACTGCTATAGTCCTGTTTAAAATCCTGCTGAGTAATAGTTTCACAGCACATTTGACTGTTTTTAATCACTATTTTACAAGCAACTGGGGTCAGTTTGAGCCATTTTTGACAATGGGCATCAATCAATTTGAGCAGCATTTAACCAAAACCACCAGTCACCATTCATGTGTGCTCATATAATTGGCATATTGACAAGAAAAAAACAACAACAAGCAGCTTTACTGCTCCTAAACATGGTTCTTGAAGTCTAGTGGAGGGATCAAAACCACATCCTTCCCCTTGGTGGTCATTTTGATGATGGTGGTGAACGTTAAAACACTCAGTGACCCCCCCTACTGAGCACTGTATGCATGGATTTGCACGTGTTTGTCCAAGTTTCCTATTTATATGGTTTGTATTTGTCTCACCCATCCTGCAGAGGAGAATTCATCTGGGCTGTTGCCAGATGATTAACATCATGAAAAAGATCTCTATATTATTTCTGTTCAAGAGTTGTACTCTTCTGACTTCTCTATTATCTCTCTCTTTACTGTGAAAGATGCTACAAGCACTGACCTGAATAAATCAGACAAGTGAACTGTGGTTGTAGAACTTGTGGATGTGTTCAACATGTACAAAAGTGGTTGTAAGTGAGAATTGCTTCTCTTTTAAGTATTAAAGCCAAAAAAAAAGAAAAGGTTGGGTTGGCTATTACTTTCAAACCAAAAAACCTGCATCAGGTCTGTAGAGGAGCTAAAGCTTTACTCTACAGGAAACTTAATGGCATATTATACACATAATGCTCAAGCTATGACTCATGTGTTTTTCTTTTTACTAGAGCTTTTTGATCAAACAGGAGAAGTGATGGTTCCACAGAGAGGGCTGCAGGCAGGAGCTGTTCACCAGCTCTTGCAGGCCTTTATTTTTGATTATTTTGAAGGTGGAGCATCTTATCGGGCTCACAGATTCTCACTACCATGGCTACTCGAGGTGTGTGCAGTAGCATGGTGTGACTGCTGTAAAACAAGGTCACGTTATACCTACACACCTCCCTCCAACCCTCACCTAAAGTTACAGAAGTGCTTACACAACACCACAATAGACTGCATGCCTGCACGTTCAGTTTTTCACATACAACATAAGGCTCTTGGAGGGAATTCTCGCGTCTCTGTAATCAACATTATAAAGAGATTTGAGAAGCGCCTTGAGATAACCTCTGTTGTGATTTGGTGCTGTATAAATAAAAAATGACTTGACATAATGGCCTCTGCTTCATGAAGTCACAGGAGAGATGGTTTTCCTTTTTTCTCCATGATAGAATTTGATTTCCTGCAAGCCACAGCAGAGAAAAAGATAAGAGCAGTTAAGATAATATCTTATGCAACACAACTATTAGTTTTTCAACTCTGTTAGGGGGAGGCAGGATGGCTGTTAGCAAAGAGCAACGAGGGAACGTGAAATGTTTCGAAGTTTTAAACGCGCCAGCGACCACTTTCACTGCCCAGAAAAACAACTTGGGGATTATTTTCCACAGAAAACATTCATATCTTTTGTTGAATGCATGAGTCATCAGATTCGTCTTTTATTGAGTTTGAACTTCCTCTCAATGATCAAAAAAGGATATTCCTATAAATGTTTTCTTTGCTTTCAGATTAAAAGCAGCAATGGAATAAGTAGAATAAGTCAAGAGGTGTCCTTGAGTGAAAGCCTGAGTTTTTGTATGTTGCCATTTTTACAAAGTTTCAGCAAAGTGAGATTTACCCCCAAACCATTATTTTATACATTTCTTTGAGTGAGCCCCTCGAGGCCCACACATGTGAAATGATGCGTAATCATTTCACAATAAAAGGGAAAAGGCCAACAAATGTAAACAGTTTTGTGTTGAACTAACTATTTTCTTCCCCCACCATTATCCTCTAACCACGGTATAGAACTACCCAACTGTACACAAATGAGTTGTTACCTTCACCTCAACCAGCTACTACAGTAAAACCCTGATGCGTCTACATTCTAATAAAGTTGTAGCCCACATCATATGAGTCACAGGCAGAGCAACTACCATTGCACTTTAATAATTCAAGCACATTTTGCTCATAACTCATATATTTACTTAAGGAGGATTTTGAATGCAAGACTTTGATACATTTACTTGAATCAAAGATCTGACTATGGATTATAGTAAAGTCTAATCTTGAGCAGATATATCTACTGACAGGTCCTCCGCCAAAAACAATGGGATGAATCATTGATAGATATTTGTCTCCGAGTACAGCACACTCATTTATTTTTGTGGGATCTATCTTCACAGTCTGTCTGCACTGTGAGCAAGCAGCATTTTTATTTCTGCAGTGACAAGGGTTTTATTTTATGTCCTCTAAAGCAGGACAGTGTAACAGTAAAATCACAGTTTGTCATTCCTAATCCATAATGTTCAAAACAAACCACAGAAAATCCCTGCATTGCTCCTTTATTCCTATGTACTGTAAACACGGACACTGGTGTGACTAAGCATAGACCCAAATCTTCCCGACTCACATGCTTTAGTGACAGAGACATATGGATGTGTACACTGAGGGCCCCATCCAGCATCAGTCAGTCAGCCTGCAGCTGACTAACCTGCCTGTACCAAACGCCGGCTGCTGAACAGATGTTCTGCTGCATGTCTGTTTATGGTGTTTTATAAGCTTTGCGTGTCCTGAGAGTCTCACACTCGTTGTCAGTAGAATTCATGCTTTTGACCAGTCATGGTCAGCAGTGTTTTACGTAAGAGATTAGCCTTGAGTTTTTCGTTGCTGTATTCATTTGTGGGTTCATAAATTATTACAATGTTATTGAGGACACCTTGAGTGATATAACACTGACTGATTTTTCTAGTAATTTATATGAGAACATATTATATTATAGATTGCCTGTAGATTGATTATAGATTTGTATATTATAGATTTTTGAGGATTTGCAATGAAACACTTTTGAGTGAATCATTTTATTTTATAGATTGCTAATTGCTGTGGCCCAGGGTATTCACAGTATCATTGTCATTTGAGCTGAGATAAACAGGTGATTCATTGACTACTTAACAGAAAATTCACTGACAGCCATTTTGGTGATCAATTTCACCCTTTCAGCTGTTTTTCAGTTTTTTCAAGAGATAGCTACCTATAGATGTAGCAGTTCTAAATTCCTCATATGTGAGGAAACGGACAAATTGTATAAAACAGGATCGGACTCGGCTGATTTGCTTTGGCTCTTTGACTTTGAGGACATAAAACAGCAATGACTAGAAAAAGAGACCATTTGTAGATGTATCCTGATGTACTAAATACTACAGAAGGGATCTCATGAAGTGGTTCATAATCATAGCCTCCACAGAATGTCACAGTTGCTTTAGATGCACGTTGCAGGGAATCAGGAGATCTCAAATGTCCCGGTGAAACCTGATGAACTGCTTCATGTTTCACATTCTGAGAACTATCCATATGATCTAATTTAATTGCCCCACTTGACTTATTCTGTATGTGTATGAGTGATGACTCAAGCTACATCCATCCACACTACTATGTTTTCTTGAGCATGAGCTTTGATTTGTGGCAGCAAAATTACAGTATAACATTTTAAAAATATTCTTGTAAATTATTCTCTTGAGCCCTAACCTCACTTAATTCATCATTTCAGACTTTCTGCTGCCTGTAAGGATCTGATAGATACAGTCAAACCTTTTAGAGAAGAGACTGTATCTGCAAATGTGTTTGAAACTGGACTTATAATGTAATACAAGTTGAAACAAGTTAACTCACAGAAATCCACTGTCTTTTCTCCCTCTTTCCCCATCTCTGAAGCAGCAGACGTGAATGGCACATACATCGCATTGGCAGGAGGACTCGGGGCCTCAAAGTCGCTTTCATTCTCCGCACTGCTGCTCAGATGAGAATCACTTGTCATGTTCTGTGGTCATCAGCAGAGTCTGTGAACAACCCACCCAAACAGTGGGTCTGTGGGGGGAAAGTGAGTGAAGTGCACTGAATTACAACAGTATCCTACATGTCAGCACACTGTGTCACCGCAGGAAGAGTAATAATTGGCTGAAGTAAGTCTTCACCTTGAGTGATTCTGCCCTAGCTTTACATTTGGATTATTTTCACATTAGTGGTGAGGCACTGCATCATATGACCATTGCTTGCATTTAAAACATGTTGTTGAACCCATTTCATATGTACAGTACTGTATGTGCATATATACTAGTGTACACACACAAAATTAAAATTAAAGGAACACTTTTTCATGAGTATGCATCAAGTCAATTCAACATCTGGGATATTAATCTGGTCAGTTCAGTAACAGAGGACTTCAGTTTCAGTTTCAGCAGCTGTGATGTGCACTCAGCGATGAGACGACACCCAAAACAGGAATGGTTTTACATACCACTGACATTTTTTCCCCCTCATCTTTCCTGACTGATTTTTCACTAGTTCTGCATTTGGCTAGGGTCAGTGTCACTACTGGTAGAATGGTGTGGTACCTGGACCTCCAGAGGCAGGTAGTCCAACTCTTCCAGGATGGCACATCAATATGTGCCATGGCCAGAAGGTTTGCTGTGTCTCCAAGCACAGTCTCACGAGCATGGGAGAAGAGACTTCATGAGGGGGGGGCCGAGGGCTCGCCACCCTGTGGTGGGCCCTGTGCTCACTGCCCGGCACCGTGGAACCTCGACTGGCATTTGCCATAGGACACCAGGATTGGAAGGTCCGCCGCTGACGCCCTGTTCACAGATGAGAACATGCAGGTTCAATGTGAGCACACATGACAGACCTCTACAAGTCAGACAACAGCACCCTGCCTGCTATGAGGTATCGGGATGAAATAGTGCTGGGTTCCTCATTGTGTCGGACATTGCCCAGCCTCATGTGGCTAAATCCAGTAGAGTACCATTTTGAGTTGCTGCAAACAATTTTTGGCAAAATGAACTACCCAGAGTGTCTTTGAATTCAGCCCTCTGTAGGTTGATCATTTTCATTTCCATCAAACAATGTAGCATCATTTCATTGGTAACCCAGTCCATATCAGGAAAGATATCCAAGGTGATTTCTTTTCCCCATTGCGATCTGATCTGATGTGTTTTCAAAGTGTTCCCATATTTTTTTTGAGCAGTGTATGCATGTATATAGTATATAGTATGTATATATATACACACACACACACACACACACACACACATGGTTGCCATGGTTTCACTTAATCTCTCTACAGGTGGTTTTGTTAGTGCCAGAAATAGTGCTCCTTATTGCTTAGTGTTATTATAATACACCCTGACAATCACAGGGTGAAAATGAAGCACAAAAAAGTATCTCCCTCACATTTCTCTCCTGTGCATCCTGCTGCCTTCCAGCTCGCTTGTGAAATCTATTAATACACAGTGTTAATTAAGCTGAGTTTGCTAATTCCTGACTCCTGATATGCAACATAGAGCATATACAGTATTTAGCTTTTTCACTGTGGGCGAAACACTGTTGACAGCATCTCTTTAGCGAGAAACAAGCCGCTGTGGTCGGGGGGGAGAGAATGTTCGTGAGAAAGAAAGAAGAGGAACATATTCACAGTCAGTTATTGTTTTTCAACTTGTGATGACTTTCAGGAAGTTAATCCCAGCGTGACCAAGAAACTTTCTGCAGTGCTTGGCAAAGCAAACTGATTCAGCCTGCCAGCCAGCTGATTGGTACAGTCTATTCCCAAATGATTAATACTACTGTAGCCAAGAAGGTTAGACTGTTTCTCATGAACAGTGGTGGAAAATAAATAAGTTCATTTACTCAAGTACTGTAAGTACTGCAATACATTTCAGGGGGATTTTTTTTTTTACTTTTTAAATTGCACTACATTTATCTCGCTGCCTTTGTTACTTCACTGATAAATATTTTAATATAAAACATTTGAAGACATTAAACTCAACCTGCACTCCACTGCTGGATAGCTACTTATTTAACTACGAATGCAGATAACAACAACAACAACAACAACAACAACAGTACACCACACTAGATTGCTACATGTGTTCAGTTGCAGTCCAAAATGGATTGTTTGATGTGTTGAGCTCTAAGAAATTTTTGTTTTCCCAGTGTTTAATGATGTCACTTCCTCTGATAATTACACACACCTGTAACTGCATGAGTGTGCTTAGTCTTTAAAAGGAAGTCACAGAACAGAAGTAAAAACACTGGGTCCTGATGAAGGTCAAGAGACCGAAACGTTGACCATGACCAAATAAAAGAGCTTCAAATGAGTGCGGGAGCAAGTGTTGATTTTTTTATGTAGAATTTGACTGGGGATCTGCTCCCAGCACCACCCAGAGGAGAATGTGCATGCTGATTAAGCTTTGATATTAATGTCATATAAATCAGCTAAAAACTGTTGGTGACAGATCAGCTCATTCACCATCTGGTTTTCTAAGTTACAGATTTGATTTTATTATACAGTTTGATATAATTATTTGTGGGTTTAGTTTAACATCAATTGTTCTCCATTGCGCTTTCAGACATTCTGGCTCTAAAGCCAGATCAATCAGCACACACATCCAGCCTGACTGAAGCAGAGCAAGTGAAGTGAAACTTACAGGCTGCATGTCAATAAATGACCTGTAAGGCTCCTCGGTGGTGGGTCTGAAGATCTCTCCTCCTCTCTTGTAGAAGGATGTGGGAGGCAGGGTTGGCAGGACCTTCAGAGCTCCCCCATCTTCAGCTACTAAACAATTTCAGGATAACATAGAGTGTTGCATTAACATTTAATTTGTATGCAATACAGAACAAATGATATATCTAAGGCTCTATCTTTTACATAGTCTACTCTGTTTGAAGTTGTAAGTTTGTAACAGCTGCAGAAATGGGAGTGGGCAAATTAAGGAGAGAAAAACAGAGAGGGGAGAGGAAACAGCAAAGACATGACCTGCAACAATGAACACAGGAGTAAAGAATGGACATTGTGTATCTAAAACTGGCATAACATGTGATAGTTAGAGCTGCTTAAGGGGAGATCCCAACGCCCAACATACAACTACCGCTGCTTAACTACAGCCCAATTTCAGCTATAAGTTGCTCAAGACAGCAAAACAGCATTTGCCAACAGATACTGGAAACATCTGATAATGATTTCTGAATTGTCTTCTTTCTTTTTTTTAAAGAGAGAGAGAGATTATGAGATTTCACTGTAAGATATAGCTCACATGGCACCATGCCATCCAGCACTAAGCGTAGCTTTCCTCTCACTGTACAGTGTGTGTGGATTCTGTCAGTTTTCCCTGCTAAAGTCCTGCATACCTGTGTGAAGTGTGAAGAAATTCTGTGTTTGCACCAACTAACCAACCTGTTAGTTACAAGCACCAAGAGATGTCAGTATGCCCAATCAATATTTTGAAAGATGTCTCCATTTAGAGAATTTAGACTCACAAATACAGCGGGAAAAATAAGTATTGAATGTGTCAACATTTTTCTCAGAAAATGTATTTCTAATAGAGCTATTGACATGACATTTTTATCAGATGTTGACAACAACCCATGTAATGCACACATACAAAGAAACCCAAACATTTATGTCCATAAATTAAGTTATGTGTAGTCAAGTGAAATGACACAGGGAATAGACTTTATGCACAGCTTCACTACTTCCTGAATTCATGGCAGTTCTTTATTTCCTGTCTTACATTATTGGACAAACTAATTAATCCAGGTGTGTCTGAGTAGTCACAATGGTCAGACACACCTGGATTAATCATTTTGTCCAATAATGTAAGTAAGTATTGAACACATGAAGAAAAGGAGGTGCAAAAGGTAGGAAAGGCAAGAAAGCAGCTGGAGTCTGTCAGTAATGAGTAATCCTGTCCCCTATCAGTGCAAAGTGATATCAGCTGGTTTAGTCCAAACTGACGCCTATAAAAAGGTTTCTCAAGGTGTCACGCAAGAGGCATCTCATGATGGGGAAAAGCAAAGAGCTCTCTCAAGACCTTCTGTTGCAGAACTTATGGCATCAGACGTGTCTGAATGCACTGTTTTATCCATTAGTGCTATTATCCGGAACTAAAAAGAACAACATTTTACCATAAACTGGCCACGATCAGGTGCTCCTCACAAGATTTCTGACAGAGTCAAAAGAAAACTTAGAAGAGTTGTCCAAGAGCCAAGGATCACTGACAGAGAGCTTTAGAGAGACCTGCAATAGGCCTACTTATAAAAAAAAATAAATTAAAAAAAACAAGTTTAACCACCATGGCCTCTATGCATGCTCACCATACAAGTCGTGTTCAATAGCCTACTTATTTTCCCCGCTGTATGTCTATCAGTCTGAAAACTTATCAAACCAACACATGATCCAGCTGTTGCTCAAACAGATCTGATACACCCATGCACTGTTATACAAGGGAACATGCAACAGTGGGCTAGGCCTAAAAATAGGCTATAAGATTTATTTCAAATGATCACCACTAAGTTTCGATTTATTCTGATTCATCTCAGAATGTGTTTTCTTACATACAAGGATTATTTTTTTACTTGAGATAGCCTTTATGTTCATGTTTTCCACCCTCATGAAAACTGGATAACAATAAATTTGTAAAGTAAAAAAACAACACTCAATTAAAGCAGATGTAACTGGAAACACACTAAAATGTTTGTTGGCTCATTAGATTTCAGTGTCAGAGCTTTTTTAAACTAATCATGTCTGAGGATGTCATATATACCATAGACAATAATCCCCCACTTGTGGAACAGCCTGCCGGAGAGCCTCAGGACCGTCTGAATGACCTGTTGATATTTTATCCGAACTTAAAAAACAACTTTTAGTCAGGCTTTTAACTAGATTTTTATTTCTTCTTACAGAGTGCAAAAGAAAACTTAGGTTCTATCTTATTTTATATTTCTGGATCTATCCTGTTTTAAAGATGCTTTTAATCTTACTTTAATTTTATCTATCATTAGTAGTATTTTATTCATTATCTTACATATTCTTATTCTTTTAGGTTGTTCCCTCTGTTTACTTCTTCAGGGTTTTTTCCTATCTTATGCTCTTAGTTTTTAGCTTTAAACCAACCAGTGTTTCCATCCTCCAACTGGGAGCTGTGTCTGGGCTGCTGCTGGGGGCCGTCCCTACACCCCCTTCAGCCCGTTATACTGTGGTCTGTCAACAGTTGGGGGCCTAAAAATAGGCTATAAGATTTCCCCAAATGATTCACCCTAAGTTTCGACTTCCCAGTGTGGATGGCATCTCAAAATGTGTTTCCTCAATCCTCAGTGTCATTATTTTTTCTTGAGATGTGCATGTGAGTGTTCATGTTTGTGCACCCTGTGTTTACTGGATAACAATAAATTTGTGTGTGTGTATGCATGTGAACACTCAAATTAAAGCAGATGGGAGGGAAACACCTTATTTTAATGGTTTCTTCTATGTCTTTCTTTGTTTTCTTTTTTAATCATGTCAAAGCACTTTGTGTTACATTGCTTATGTATGAAAAGTGCTATATAAATAAAGTTTGATTTGATTTGATTTGATGAATCTTATCTGTGAATTTATAAACTGATGAACTGATGGAGCTTCAGATAATGGGTCATAGAAAAGTATGTTGCTGTTCATATGCAGGACCGATTGAGAAATGGGAACAGGAGGAGACGATGGAAAGGACCTATCAATCTGCACGGTAATTAACAAACGACTCAATTAAATGCATGAATCTGATGTGAGTGATTAAGAAGTTATGAAGCAAACTAATGTTAACTCGGTTAGCAGCTAACCGTTAGCTTATGTAGGCTAATACGTTATAAACTCACCGGTGACCGCGCCCCCTTCAGGTTTGTTTCTCCTCGGAGTGAATACAAAATAAAGATGAGATAAAACAAAAACAAAAGTTAGAAATAAAGATGTTAAAAAGCCATGTCTGCATCATGGGGGGCGCCATCTTTATGGTGTCTTGTAGTCTGTGCAGAGCAAGGGGCTTATGGGTGTTGTATTTCTTGAAGCTGGGACAGAGGTAAAGAGACAGGCTTACAACCAACCAGGTAGCTAACTTACAGCCGTGACCGACCGTGACAAAGGTAAAAATCAATTGATTTTTGTTTCAATAATGTGAAATAAATTTACACCAAGAACCATCCACTTACTTTACCCCTCCTGTTAGGTAAATAAACAGATACTTAGCTAACAGGTCCAGAAGTTAGCATCGCTGTTGCAACTTTTACCCTTTTTGAAAGCAGCAGCTAAGGCCATAGATATAAAAGGGTTAGGGCTTCTATATCTATGGCTAAGGCTACCTGCACCACTTAACTTCTTGCTAGCTTTGCTATTGGTATGCTTTTTTATTGACCACTTCAGGAACAGTTTATATCTCTGGCAGCGAAAGGTAGCAAACCTGTGTGAATATTAGTGTTATGACAGCATGATGTTCCTCTGTCTGTTTTAATGTGATACGGAGGATGGACAACAAATTTTCCTGCAGGATAGAATGGGAAATCGAAATATCTATGTTTAAAATGTAATAGTAGCCTAAGCTATTTTAGCTTACTATTACATTTGTGAACACACTAAATCTGAAAGAGGTCAAATCACATGCTTTACTTAAAGCAGAAGTCAGCGGAATGTTTTTGTTTTTAATATAAGTCCTAAACATAGACTGTAAAAAGAATGGACGTAGCATCCGTGACGTCACCCATTGGTTTTGTGCAGTCGTTTTTGTGCCTCAAATATGGCGGTTTGAACAGCGCCATGTTGGATTGGCCGGCCGAGAACCCGCCCACTGGCCTCGAAGCAGCCTGTCTCTGGGCCGCTACGGACCTGTAGCTGAACGTTTCCGCGCCCTGATTGGCCAGAATCTTATCTGAATAACAGCAAAACGGTAGCGTTAAAAAAAAATTCACCCCCCTCAGAGTGTGTACAGAAACTATCGATTGAGACCAAAAAACGTTGTGGTACCAGGCTGTAAATATGTTTTTGAAAGCTGTAAAGTCGGCGATTTTAACATGGGGGTCTATGGGGAGTTGCTCACTTCCGGTACCAGCCCCCACAGGAAGTGAGCTTCACTTCTCAGACCGACAACTGCTCCCTTGGTCCTAAACATAGACTGTCCTAAATAGTCTTTTTCCGCTCTGAGTGTTTCTGTCTCTCCGTCAAACCGAGGAGAAAACTTTCCTTGTGGGATACAAGCGTTATCCAATGAGGAGAGAGAACGGCATGAAGGGCTGTGTGTGCAGCCAAGGGGTGCGCGTGAATGAGGACCAATAGATCCATGACGAGGGCGGGGGCTGCTAACTCATGTTGCGTTCAAGGCAACCCGTAACTCATGTTTTTCTGACCTGTGAAGTTGTACCAGTTCGATCTGGTACGAGTTCACGGGTCGGATGTTACGAGAGGCCGTTATAGTGCACTTTCACAGGTAACAGGTCAGAAAAACACGAGTTACGGGTTACCTGGAACGCTACAAAGTCTTAAGTCGTGACTTGAAGCCGTAATTTACGGTTTCAAAAGCCTGCCTGGAACGCAGCATTAGCCAAAATGACCGGATCGCTGACTTCTGCTTTAAAGGTGTAGCCTACAGAAATGGCCGTTTCACGCCGAGTTGTCACGAGTTGACGCACGAGTAGGACACAGTGGGCTCAAATTCAATTTTCTTTTTCTGCGTACAGCTTTAACACTTAAACACTGTTTTTGTTCCAGTTCTAATGACTCTATGATTTAATACCTTTACTATTTGGGTTTAAAGCTGTACAGAAAAGAAAACAGAATTTGAGCCCACTGTGGGTCCTAACGTTAGTGTGATAGCTCATCTATCAGACGATGTAGGCCAAACTTTGCAAAATTCTATTTTTGAGTAAATCCAGGATGAAAGTGTGGTATTTTTTTCCGCATTGGATAATGCAGGCGCACGGATTAGGCCTATACATCAGTCTGCGCACAATCCATCAGCCACTGATACTGTGGATCCGTCCACCGTCAACCAAATGTCTGAGACACACACACACAGAGCTCGGTCTTGCCCCAAACATTGAATATCCCGCCCACTCGATAACGACCAATCAAATTTGTTTTCCTTACTCGTAAACTCGTGTTGCAGCTCATGACAACTCGGCGTGACAAACAGGACAAACAGCCATTTCTGTACACCTTTAATCTGAGCCTTTCTAGTCTCTCAGCCACCCTGATGTGAAACTTTGTCCTCCTGCTCTGCTCGTTGCTGTTTCCTTCCAATCGTGATGTCTGGGAATTTGAGCCGTCTTCCTATCTGCACCTCAAGCTGTTTCTTAAAGTCCCATTCCTGTCCTTATAGGAGCCCTGCTGACACTTTTGGCTGTAGCTTTTTAATGAAATCCAAAGCCGAATGTGTGTCAGCTTCAATCTTCAGTATGGAATATAAAACTCTTAAAAGCAGACAGCAAAAATAGCATGAACATCCTGCTGAATCTTTACAGTTTTAAGTTAAAGTGTCAACATATTATAGGCTACTTAAATATTACAGAGTTAGTGGAAAAACAAAGTAGCAAAAATATTAGGAGAGGAAATGTCTACTTCTCTAGCATGCTAATAATAGCTGCAGGAAGGGGGTTGGGAGCTCTGTGGGAATCTTCAAAGAGCAGGTTTTTGACACTCACAGAAGGTTACTTGGAGATAAGAATATCCATCAAGGAAACTGTGACAGTTATGACCAATACACAGCCATATATAGTATACATTAGCAATTTCCTGAAATCACTTAAGACTTGGAGTGCCATTATCCACCCAACTTACCTTGAGTAGTAAGTGTTGAGATCATGTGTCACATTAGCTCACATCAGCATCCCTAATATAAGACAGATTTGTATAATACTTTGCCCTCAATTATACATCTTAAATAATGGGATGCTCATAAAGCATTCGACAGAACTGAGATTTGCTTTCATCCCTCAAAAATTTTGGATTTGGACCTTTGTTTTGTTCCTGGGTGAGTCTGCTGTACACTTGCCCACAATCTGCAGTCAGGACTAACATTTGGACAATTCAAGGCAAATTCAACTCGGGGGTGTATGGGAACGATTAAATTGAAAATCTTCAGATTCCTTCTTTTAGACCTTAAATGATAGGAACATACACCCCTGAGTTGAATTCGCCTGGCCTTGTCCTTATATGTCAAAAATATTTTTTCTTTATTCAGAGGGAATAGACAGGGGTGCCCCCGATCCCCTCTGCTCTTTAATGTTTCCATTGAGCCCTTGGCTGTTTCACTGACAGGAATTAGCAGAAGAGGACACATATACAACCTTTTGTTGTATGCAGATGACCACCGTATTAATTTCAGGATACAAAATAAATATGGTGAGAAGCTTAATCTTTCCAGTCAACGATAAAGCTAGTCAAATATTGGAGAATTATCAATTTAAGATAAGCAAAGAAAAATCACCTCTTTGGAAGTGTTGATGACCAAACATTAGGACCTTGTTACAACCAAAAACGTAATAACGGCCAATAACGTAATAACTGCCAATAATATAATAATTTTGGCCATTTCAAATGTAATAAAGTATCCAATAATGAATAAAACTTTTGACCAATAACGTAATAACTTTTTGCATTGTAAGGATACAAAACGTTATTGGCCTGGTATAAAAAAAACCTTTCAAAATGTAATAACTGGTTAAAAAGACTTATTGGCAAAAAGTTTAATTACATTATTGGCACATTATTACACTATTGGCTTTATTACATTTGAAATGGCCAAAATTATTACGTTATTGGCCGTTATTACGTTTTTGGTTGTAACAGACCTGCTTAAACATATTTTCAAACCAGCTCCAGGCAAAAAAAAAAAAAGACATGAAATGATGGTCAACACTTCCTCTGTCAATGGGAACATAAATTCAGTAAAGATGGTAAATGCCAAAATTCGTATTCCAAACCATTCCAGTTCATAGCAAAGTATTTTTTAAGGAACTGGATAGGAGTACAGTATTTCATTGTATATTTGGAATAAGAAGACACCACGTATCAGAAAGGAGTGCTTGGAAAGATGGAAGGAGGAGGTTTGGCAATGCCAAATTTACATGCATTAGCCTACTACTGGACAGCTAGCCTAACACTTCTAAGTTGAACATTTTGATGCAGCCTCTTGAGGGAGCACAAATGCCCCTTTGGGCACTTATGGAACAGCGTTCTTACAGCCCTAAGCTCCTTGATCTGTGCTCCACTGCCAATGAGTAAGTACCCGCTTGGACAAAACCCAGTGACACAGGGATCACTTAAGATATGGAAACGGTCCATTTTGGGTGCAAACAGGGCCTCCCTTTAGTTCCCATCTCGGCAAATGCCCTCTTTCTATCACCATAACTCAACTCAACTTATTTTATTTTATTTATTTATAACGTCAGAGTTCTTAAATGTTTTTATACTGTGTGTGTGTGTATGAAATATATTAAAATCCAATAAAAACATTCAAATGTATCTTAAATAGATATCAATAACAGATACTAATGTTTGGCCATTTTTGTAATTTTATTTTCTAAACTTGCACTGACAGTGCATAGGTGTATAATGATGCATACTGCTGGTTTGTTCTTTAAATTCTCCTGTAAAAAACTAGCCCATGGACCATTCGTGCAGCATGCTATTACGACCTCATGATCCAGTTGCAATGTAACAGGAGCAAAGGAAAGGGTGGGTGGGTGCGGTGGCTTAGACAGAAAGAAAATCCCTGTCATGTTGAACAAAAAGTTAATTCTATCCATAACCATCAAACAAAATGAACCGTATCGTTACTATTTTAGCCATGACAATGAAGATCATCAAATGTTAAGTTATTATTTTCTATAGCAAAACTTTCTTAAACCTAACCAGGGAGACAGGAGATTGGTCCATGATTAGTGGGTTGAAAACAAAAACAACAACCTTCATGATTGTAAATGATGGAGGACTTTGTTACTCTTATGAACTGCTTCGAGTAAATGATACAAAATGATACTCCAGCAATTAAGATGATGACTTGTGTGTAACACACTCAAGCGTGTGCTAAGAGGGGAAAATGTAGCCTATAGGGTATACAGTATTTGTGAATCTTTTAATGAATTTTAAAAAAGTGTACAAAACAGTATAATGTGTGTAAAAAGAGAACAGAGTCTGAATATCCAAACTTCTTTATGAGGCTGCATCTTGAACCAATAAAACCCAACTTGTTTTACAGATAATGCAATAGGCTACATCATGTGATCTCTGCATTATGTTTCTTGATATACTGTAGATGTCAACCCTCATACAAATGAATATAAAACATAAAGTTATTTTGTTTATTCAACCTGTTACAATATTTTTTTCCCCCTATAGCAGAAATGTGCAGTTTCATTTAGTTTTCATTTTTAATACCGGAGGCTGACGTGCTTTAATATCCTGTACTTGTTTCAACACCTTAAATAGCTTGGTTAGGTGTTAGACCCTGTCTGTCAAGCTTGCAGGAACAGAGCTCATGAATTAAGACTGAACAAACGAGTAACTTATTCATATTGTGAAAGATATCACATGCATTGAGGTAAAGATGCCACATTCCACAGGAAATGAAGGTGCCAATAAGCAACACCTCGACTATGATTTACTCTGATGGTTTCAATCAGATTCACCTCAGTTGACTGAAGCATGAATAAGATGAATATAACTATTTCCTGCATACATGGATGGAGTAAGAGACAATGGGACCCATGGACACATGTGAAAACCTCTAGCCACAGGGACAAAGAGGAGTTTCTATTTGGTTATTAAAAAAAGTCTCACGTTAATGTGGATGAGTCTACGCTACCCACACTTGTTAATGGCTCCATTTTCGGTAAATATATCCTTTTGTCTCTGTCGTTATTTTGTTATTTTAATTAATGTTGGAAATGTCGGAACTACGGCGGTATCTGATCGTCTTCGAACCTCTGACTTTCATTGTTGATGAATGAAAACATTCTGAGCAAGACAGACATCTTGCGCCGGTCCGAGAATTTCACCGTGCCCGCGGAGGCTCATGGTAAATGTAGTATGAAAACACTTTCCAAAACTCCTCGTTGTCCCTTTAAAAAAGTGGCAAGACACGGCACAAGACACAAGACTTATCATATACACAATTTAATATGATGAGCCTCTGCATTGCAGTTCTTCATACTTCTCATGTTTGCTTTGTAGTCACTTGACTGAGTTTCCAATAAGACTTTTTAACACTCACTTCAGACAAAGGATCTTTGACCTCTTGTTGCCATTGAGCTTATGCCCAATCAGCCTGTTCAGTAACCCTTCCATGCCCAAACCTTTTTTTCAACTGTATTGCATACAATCTAACGTTCTTGAGGGCAAAAATACAAAAAATACAACTATTTTTCTATGATCAGGGAAGAAATATTACAGACGACTTTCTATTTTTTCTTATTTTTTATATTATGTCTTATCAAATGTAGCAAGACCAACCATTGCAACACAGGAATAATTGCCTAGCAACCTATGTCTCTTTTCTATGTTTTAGTGAGTGGGTTAGGGTTGCATTCAGAGAGCAACATCAATATGGGAGTTAAGGAGTTTTTAAATGAATTCAGTTCATGTTTTCTATGATTAAGAAGTGTACAAAAACACTTGCTGTAACACAACAGGTTTACTGAAAACCCATGAAATAGCCTAAGTTATGTACTGTAGCATTAAAACAGCATTAACATACATTAACATAAGATGGTGCTGTTATCTAGATATCTGGTTTTGTTAGGTGTTATAATTTCTGGTTTTATACTGCCACCTGCTGTTTATTTGCAGGACTCCAAGCAGCTGTGCACAGTATCATAATCAAAATAATAATACAAGTAAAAAATAAATTACTAAGTCAATCTCTGAAGGGCCCATTTGTTGTCAGCTGTATAGATCTGTCTACAGAGGACACTGCTGTTTTCGAGCAGAATTTAGATATACCAAATTATTCATTTAATTTTACACATTGTACATTACTGATTTTATTGGGATTATTTGTTGTAACTATTATTTTTAGTTTATTCTTTGTTTGGCATAGTATTGGGGATGAGTAGCTCGGTGGAAATTAAAAACAAAACAAAACAAAAACGGTTGTGACCTTATAGATCAAAAAACACAATGATGTACAGGCATTTCCTGTCTGTGAGCGGTCCATCTTCCGCCCTGATGCCCTTGTAGCGATTATTTATGCTGTTTACACCCTGATTGTTGTCTTACAGGCAACAAACAACTGTGGTTCATTTGTGCACAGTAATCTTATGCTTTTGAAAGGATTGAATCATCTGTTGAGGATATAAATGCATTAACCAAATGATGTAACGTGCTTACATCATTTGTTAGGGGTCACAAACAAAAGTCATTTGTTTAATCTTCAACGTGTGTTCTATGTCACAAGATTATCATCTGTTCACAATATCTTATTATGCAAAGCAGATTAGTGGAAGATCCAAAAAAAAAGAGTCATTGAATAAATAAAAGTAGCCGGAAATATAAATATTTATAAAGTACAAGCACCTCGAATTTGTGCTGGTGCCACCACAGTAGGGTCTAATTCTTCCACCAGAGTATCTCTTGTAAATGTATAATGATGTGAGTCACTTGTTATTCCACTGCTACCTTTTGTCTAGATAGGCTACATTTAAAATTAAACTAAACTAACTAAATTGAACAGTATAGTAGCATAATTCTGTATGTTATGTTATATGTGTATGCACATTGCATGCCCATCAGGGTCAGTACTCAATATTTGCAATTAGATCTTCACCCATACAGTACAGTAGCCTACGTCTTTTCAAATTCGACTATGTTGCTTTGACTGATTTTTGTGATTATGTTTCAGGTCTGATTTCCATGTGATGACTCTTCAAGAAAAAATAAAATGTCTGTCTGTCTGTCTGTCTGTCTGACTGACTGACTGACTGACAGATATAACCACAAGAGGGTGTCAACACTTTCCCACGATGACACACGCTCGCTGTTGTGTGTGCATGTGTTCAGTGGGAGGTCCAGCACATCTTTGGCACCACCTCCGCCTGCCAGACAGCGTTGAGGGTCCTCCTCCCCCTGCTCTGTAGCTATGGAAACTCGTCGATGGCAACATCCACCAGTCAGTTCTGTTCTGCCCCCCATCCTCATACCTCTCTGAGGTGCTGCTGAGTGTGTGCAACTGTAGCCGATAAATGAGACGCTGCAAGATGGCGATTGCGCGACTCATGGCATGTTTTGTTCTTTACGCCAGCTTCGGTAAGTTTTTTTCTCTTTCCTTTTCACATCACTGTCAGTCGCTGTTTCCGCTTCGTCTCTGGAGTTAAGGAGGCGCGGCTGTCGTTAAGTTAGTTAATTAAAGCGGTGACGGAGCCGTGCTGCTGCTGCCGTCTGACCGTACGTTAGCTTGATATTACACAGGCTGGTGCTTGTCTAGAGAGCTCAGCCGCTGTGCACTGCTTTGTAGTAGTGGGCAGCTCTTAAATGTCAGTGAGGTATTTTTCCACTAACGCTGCGTTGCTGCTGTTCACATACAACATGATAAATGTCGTGTATTAAGTTTACGGAGCATCCTTTACGTTTGCTCGTTCACGTGAGCGTCTGCTAAAAGCCGCTGACAATAGCAGCGGAGACAGAGCAGCCGATAAATGTCGCTTTATTTCTTCACCACAGGGACCTTGAACACATTGCCTCGACATTTTCATACGTTTATTTGTTATTAGCGAGTTATTCTGAATAAATGTCCAAAATGAGAATAAAGCAAACGTTACACGGGGTGAGAGAAAGGGCAACCACATCAGACTGAGGGGAGACCTGGCTTTACGGTCCTGACATGAAGGGTTAAAAAAAGAAAAAAAAATCATAGGCCAGAAAAAGCTTCTTAGATAACATGCACCATACATTGTAAAATACCGTACATAGGATAGATATTGTACAACTTTTCGTTTAAAGGTTTGATGGCCTGTAACTAATGTTTTTATTAATGTTTGCAAATGATTTACAAGCTATTAACAACAACTACTTTTGGGTAGCATGGCTCTTATTCACCTCCAGAGTAAGCATTTGTGGCCCCATCTGACCATATCCCTTGGCATTCATCAGTTCATCAATTACTAGATGATCAATGGGGGGAGGGTGATCATTTTCTGTTTTGTGTAATGGTAAGATGGATATCTTTGGGACTTGGACTACATTTGTAAATTCTTCATTTAAAGAAATTACTCTCTGGAATTTCAGAAATGACATTTAATTGATGAGAAAGAATCAAAGGCTGGAATCTCATTTACTATTTTTGTTTAAAGAACTACTAACATTTATATCAAAATAATTGTAGTCGTCAAAAATGAATTTCGCCATACCGAATGTGAAAACAAGAATGTTTTTCAGTAAGTCACAGTTAAGTGGTTTCAGTTCATCTGGTAGAACCAGTGAACCTGAGGCTTTTGTGATCCGTGCAGCCTTGGATGACAGATTGTGCAAAATCTTCCTCCAGCATGACATTTTCTTTGTGGTTGAATTAATTAAGAAGACCCCTCCAAGGCAGTTACAATTAAGTTAGAACATAGCAAGCCATAATGGGTATGCTATCTCTTCAAAAACCAAACAAAAAAACATTTGTAACATGTTATTCAATTTGCAAAAGGTAGTCAGCCCGCTGTAATCTTTGTAGAGGATTCTATTCTTTTTGTAAAAGTGTTTTGTGAGGTCACTGTGACCTTGACCTTTGACTACCAGAGTCTAATAAGTTCGTTCTTGTGTCCAAGTGGATGGTGTGACTGAGGTATTGTGTTCACAAGACCAAAACTGTGTTTTTTGAAGCCTTGATCTTTTTTCTTTCTTTTTTTTTTTAACCTTTTAGCCCTAAAATCAGTTTGTCCTACTTGTGAATGTGTGAACCTAATTAAGACATTCTATCAATGTGTTACTGAGACATTTTGTCAATGCAAATGTGACATACGGACTGACGTGTGGTACGGACAATACAACAGCAGTGTGCCTCTGGTTCCTGCTGTTGCCAGTGCAGAAGCATACAGATTGTCATGCTGGAGGAGGATTCTGAATCACAAAAGTTGTTGTCTTATATCAAGCTTTAGAAAAGGATTACTTAACCAGTAAATCCCTTAGAACTGATGCCTCGCAAAGTCATATCACTTTCCATAAGTAGGCTACCCTCTGGTTTGGGCTGCAACTAAGGATTGTCTTCATTATTGATTAATTGGCCAGCTATTGCGTTGATTCATTGAATATTTCTTTAGTCTTTCTAATGTAATAAAGTACCATAAGGTTAGTTAGATAATAACCCTGACATACCTGTTTTCTTCAGTCTAAAATAATATGAAATATGTCTCACTTTGGAAAAGCTGCAAAAGTTTTACTCAAGTGAAAATCACTTATCATATCAGTTTCTGGTTAATTGCCAATCAAGTATTTGATTAACCGACTGATCGTTTCAGCACTACTATCAGTCATTGAACAAGATAAATCCAGTGGTCTAATTCCATCGTCCTGGCCAGCTTGAGACCTGACCATGTGGCGGATTTGATAAAACCGTGTCTGTTTTGACCTTTGGTGATCATGTCGTGATTGATGCTCGGTGGATGAGAGGCTATCAGTGCCGCAGGTCGAGGGCATCAGCTGAAAATGCACTCAGTCACAGTAAGGTCATGTGGCGGAGGTGACATCGTGCCTGCCCCTAAAACAGCTGGAGCTTTGGGTTGATCAATGCAGCTGATGTTGAGTGATATGTTGTATCCACCCTGGTGTGCATTAGCTGTGAGGTCACCCCTCTGCTGCTGAGGGAAAATTGGCTGTTGAGTGGGTCAGTTATGAATTCAGGAAGGGTTGAACTTTTGACCCAGCACGTATGAATCAAATAACTAACGCCCAATCCCATTTCTCTTTTTTACCCCTACCCCCTTGCTCCTTGCCCTTTGAAACGGAGGTACTGTGCAAGGGGTAGGGGTTGAAAGTCAACCCCTACGAATTGGGACACCCCTTCAACAATTATACGTCATCAGTAGCCTCCGCTGGCTTTTATGACAAGCAGACGCGACAAGCTTTTGCCAGAAATCCAACATGCCGGCTGTATTCGAAACAGCATACTATGCTGCTAGTGTACTAATTTGGCCAAAATGCATTATGTAGTATGCACTATGCAGTATTCAAAAAAGGCAAAATCTGTGGTATGCAAATAATTTTCGGATGATTCGGAAGATATCTTAAAGGTGTACGGATAAGAAAATTGAATTTGAGCCCACTCAAATTAGTGTAATAACTCAAACGATCAAACGATGTAGGCCAAACTTTGTGCAAAATTCTATTTTTGATTAAATCTGGGATGAAAGTGTGATTTTTTTTTTCCCGCATTGGATAATGCAGGCGCACGGATTATACGTCAGCCTGCGCACGATTCATCAGACACTGATATTGGATCCATCATCCGTCATTCAAACGTCTGAGACACACCGAGCTCGGGTTCGCCCCAAGCTTTGAATATCCCGCCCGCTCAGTAACAACCAATCACATTCGTTTTCCTTACTTGGGTAAATTCGTGTTGCAGCTCGTGACAAGTCAGCGTGACAAAGAGGACAAACAGCCATTTCTCTACACCTTTAAGTATGCATCTGACCAGTCTATATTGTGTACTGTATCCCACCTGTGGTTAAGTTAATTAGTGATCATTTTCTCCCCCGGGGTGACGACGCAGGCTGACCGGCCGAGCACTTCAGGAGACGGGGGGCTGTGATGACCCGCTGGTTGCTGCTCACACAGGTGGAGCTTCACTTCTCCTTAGCTTAGCAAATTTCTAAACAGTCGTCATTTGGATAAACTAACCGCACATTGGGGATCGAAACAGTTACTTTCTCGGATGAAGAAATAAACTTAATATAAACTTCATAAAGTGACGTAATAACAACGCTACAGCTACCACTGCCGGTTGCTGCGAGGTGAATTCTGGGAAACTTGTCATACCCCTCAGATTGAAGTGTGCCTTCTGAAAAATCTTGGTTTGAAGGCGTATAGCCCTACCACCAAAACGGAGGGGTAGAGCCAAGGGACGGGATTCAACGTAATAGATTGTTGACAGATAGATTGTTCTGAAACAGGTCTGACCTTGCAGCTCATGAGCCATGGTAGCATTCGTAGACTAGGCTAATATTTGATATTCTAAAATTCTACCCCTGAGTTTTTTAGACTTGCTTTAGGTTTGAATAATGAACATGAATCAAAATTAGCCTTGTTTAATTCATGCTTCATATAACTGGGACATGTCGGTGCATAAAGTAAATTAGATGATTTGAATTAAGACAAATTGAATCACTTTGCCTTCTTCCTCCAGTTTTGACTGTGAAGTAAGATGGTGTTAATCCTTTTATACCTTTAATTATTATTCCAGACTGACAGTATACAGCATGTTCCTGCTGTTAATTGAAGCTGTTTATTCAACAGTGTATCTGGTTTAAAATTCTGAATGTTTTATTGCTTGTTTACATGAGAGGTACAAATATTAGGCACAGATTATTTTCTTGATTGATTGATCAACATAAACTGAAACGTGTCTTTTTTTGAACAGTCGTGTAAAAAATGGCATAGAGGGCAATTTACATTTGAGAAAAGCAGAAAAGCATTAGTATTGTTTTAGTTTTCTAAATGTTGACTAGCTCCAGTTTACACTGAGTGAAATATTAAAATCCTAAACATCTCTTTCTAATGGCTACACCGTTCTATCAGGACAGCCATATATTTGGATTTTGTATCTTTGTGCAGTCTGAGGCATCAAGGGGAGCAAAGGAGTCAAACCTATACTAAAGCTATATTGTAGCTATAGCCTACATGTATATAGTGAACCAGCACTATTATAAAACACAAGAGCAAAGAACAGTCACGTGTCCTTTTTTTTTTTTTTTTTTTTTACATTTCCCTCAAGTATTTATGACAACATGAGTGTCTTCCTCTAATCTACTGGAGTGATTAATTGTTATTACACAGTCACTCCACTGTGCTATAAATCCCAGTGGTCCTTGGTCCTCACTCTGCTCCATGTTGCTCGCAGCTCACTCTGCCTTCAGCATATTCACAGCGACAACACTGGAATGTCTGGGAAAAGGGCTTTTTATAGATGCACTGGATCAACAACTTTTTGTTGCAGGGATGGGGATGAGGATGGGGATGGGTGGTTGTTTTCACATTTAGCACATAAGAGGATTGCAGAATGTGGCTATTTAAGAGTGCATTTCTCTCAGAACAAGCTATAGACCTACTTTGTCTATGCATTACAATGACAGAGGGATTAAAATGAGCCTCTGTTTGCTTTCCACGGTACACTGAGATTATTTTTATAATTCAAAAATATTGTCTTCTTAGCCTACATTGTGTCACCGAGGGACAGAGCATTGTTGTATGAATGCTTTTATTTTAAGATTGCATTAGTAATTAGTCACACATTGTTATGTTAATTGACTGTGGTTATTCTTTCCCACGGCCTACTTTTTGTTTTGTTTGGACCCTTAACAAAATCATGTTACTACAGCATCCAGTTGTCCAGCTGGTATACTAATTTTGGATTTTGGTTACCCTAGTATCTGCTCAGCCTTCTGTAAGTCACAACTACAATATATCAGTTTCTATGTACTGCCAAAAATAGAGGCCGAAAAGTTTTTTGTGTATTTTTTTGGACATTTCTGGCCAGAGGGATGTGGGGAGGGTGACATGCAACAAAGGTTGCCTCCAAGGACTTTTTTATCAGCGTTCCAGAGCTTTACAAAAACAAATGCTTTCTAAACACATTACACATCATCATGTTGTAACCCCCCGAAAGGATGAGTTCTTAACGCATGCTTGTTGTTTTTTTTCGTAAAGTGATACTTTGCAGTGTGATTGTAGCAGATTCAATTAAATGGCTAAAATTTGAAAGAACTGTAGTTTTTAATTTGTTCCTGAAAATGAGTGCTGTGGACTTATAGCTGTCAATTCCACACTGTTTTAGCCATAGACAAAGCAGTTCAAAACATCGAAGTCAGCAGTTCAAAGCAAGTTTTTAAAGCTGAGGACGCAGTATGCATATGGCCAGGGAGTGTTTGTTGGATGAGCTCTCCCTGTGTCTCTCAGGATGTCCAGTCACTCACAGCTGGGGTAAAAATAGCTCTTGATGCACAGGGTGGGAAAGTCAGCAACAGAGACGGAAGCTGAGACCTGGGAGTCAGATCTCATCAGTGTTTGCAGCTGTGCTTATATGACCGGATGCTTTGGCAGAACCCATGTTTTCATCACTTACAGGCTGAGCATCGGCTATATGCTAGCTGACCCCCTCATACCGTATGACTCAGGGTCACCCGTGCGCTAGCAAGGCTGCATCGACTCAGTACCTCAGAGTTAGTCAGGATGCCACGAGGGGAAACAGGAGTCAGTGCCACGCTGCTGTGGCGACTATTATTGTCTAGTTCATTTGAAACCCTTCATGATGCCCCCACAGAGAGCGAATGCCTTCATTACTCAGCATGGGTGCTGTTAGCTGCATTTGCACCCAGCAATTATAACATTTGCAAGTGGCACAGAGACAATAGTTTGAGTGTAGGGTACCAGTGGATGGTAGAAACGTGCTTATTAACCCACAGCATTTAAAATCTTCTCAGCACACCCTTGAATTACCGTACGTGTACTTATGAAATTGTAATTTTCACATTTTCGTAATTTGTTGTTGCATATCCACCCACAGTCACTCATTTTCCGTTTAAGTTGGCACTCAAATGGCCCATTTTTTCATTAATTTATTTATTTTTATTAAAACTTGTGAATTATGCCTCTTGCCATTAAAGTCTGACATTTACAAAATAACACTAATTGCTTTAAGGAGTTCACTCAAGCGAGGAACTCGAAATAAGTGTATCTTGTGTTGTTTGTGCCAGAGGGAAACAATGACGTTGATTAAATATGTTTCAAATAAAAACATTCCCACTGTTCTGCTATTTTTGTGCTTCTGAATGTGTTTTGTTTGGGGATTTTGATAAATTATTTATTTAGTGAACCTCAGTGTAAATTAGTGTCACAGTTTAGAAAAGAGGCTCTTGTATCTTTTAATGTTTCAAGGGTGTGGCTTCTAAGCAGTTAAATCATTATTTGTAACTAAAAGTACTATAAAAGGTGTACCCCTTAATAAACCTTTTTTTTGTTTTTGTTTTTTTTTGGGGAGGGGGGCATTGGCTGTACTAGCTGGGCACATCGGTCCAAATACTGATTTCATTTAGAGAAAAGAAGTAAGAAGACTTTGCTGTAATGGGTCACACATCACTGACCAGTTTGAGCCAGAGGCCTTTCATCTTCATCACCCAAACACTAGTGAGATCTAATGACCTAATGATGCAGATGCTCTATTCATGTTTTTCACAATATAATGAAGCATCTGCACTAGATAGGTTACATCATCATTTCTTTTCAGCTTTTGCTTTCTGTATTACCACTACTTTTCAGCCTAAGTGAGTAGTTAAGGAAACTGAAAACTCTTGTGTATGTGCATAACATCAGGTTATGCGGAACTAAAATAGCCAACACAATTAAAATGAAATCATCATGAATAAATCAGCAAATCCCTCGTTTATAAATTTACTTTGTATCGTTCCTTGTGAAATGTTGCCAGATGAGGCTGCACAACCGTGCTGAGCACAAAGACTCTGGTCTTATTTTAAGACTCGTTTTACTCTCGTATGGTACAGTAGATTTTAAATGCTTCATTGAGTCAAATATGCACAAACAATGTGAAATGCAATGCTGGTTATTGTTTTTTTCCCCCTTGTTTATGTATGATGCCATGATTAATGAAAAACAGATGTGATGTCAGACTTATTTTTTAAACATGTGTGTTCATTGTCTACTGTGAATTCAATGAGAAATTGATGCGACTTTGTCCTTTAAATATAGAGCTAAATGCCAGGAGCTGGTTAGTTCACTGGATCTTAGTACAAAGAGCACAAAATTAGTCGTCTTTTGATATTTGACCTTTTCAGGAGCTTTTTGCTTTTCTTGGTCTTCAGAAAATTGAAACAAATCGACTGTGGCATGTAAAAAAAAAGAAAAAAAAAAGTGGTTGGTTTCCTTGTTTGTATGTTTATCGGTATTGTCCTGCAGCAGTGTGCTAAAACTGAAGGGACTATGTATAGAAAGCTTCCTACAGTGGCTCTTCAGTATGCATGGAAACACTGTTGAACAACAAAGATGAAAAGCCAAAAGTCAGCACTTTCACCTCACTTGGGGTTTCTAAATGCAGTATGCTGGCGCAAAGACACAACAACACAATTTACTGTCTCATTACAGATGCCACTGTATATTTTTATTGCAGCAATTAAAAATTTTACAATTCTTCCTTAATGAAGATACATCACCTGCCAAATTATTAACCACAACAATGTAACCAAAATCGAATGCTGAAAACAGACATTTCTGCTAGGAGTCAGTTTATACCAACCAGCTTTAATGCACAGTGCACATGTTGATTAAAAATGTACAACTTACACACTTTGCCCTAGGTGTTAATCTTCTTAAACAGAAACAGGAATTAATTAATAAGATATGTTTACCCTAAATCAAATCCCAGGCCTCTCACACTCTCTTAGTTTCTATATTTATCTCTCTAATCCACTGTTTATTAGGCAACATGCCCAGTAGATAATGTCTGCTAATGAAAAAGCTTGTGTGTGCCATCAGAGTTACTCAGCATTTAGTGTCTTTCTTCCTTTCCCCCACAGGCCACATTCCATCATCAGTCGGAGTAACTCTTCGAACCAAAGACAAGATTGTTTGGGCAAATGAGTTTGAGGGTAAGTTGCTGGAAAATCACTTTAACCTATTTAGACAAAAGTAGCTTTTCTCTTCATGATTTCTCATGCACTCATGCTTTCTGTTTCCTTCACAGCTATCGAGCTGACCTGCTTAATAGAGTCCATCACAACAAACAACCCCAGGATTGAATGGAAAAAGATTAAAAACGGTGTCCCCAGTTATGTGTACTTCCAAAACAAGATAGCAGGTAAACGGCTTGGAAACTCTCCCTGTTTGAAAAACCTCATCAGCCAGTACACCACAGCATTTCAAAGCAATGCCTCAGAGCTTGGAGCTTAGCTGAATGAATGGTACCTTAAAAGAAGTTGGCACCGAGTTGTGTTTCTGAACTGTGAAGTCACAATGTGCATTTGAATGGGCCATTGTAAAGTGTTTCTTTTCTCTCTATAAAGGGGACTTGGAGCACAGAGCTCAGCTCAGAGAGCCCGCCAACATCCTGATCTTCAACACCACCCGGTCAGACACCGCAGAGTACCGCTGCGAGGTGGCTGCCATCGATGATCAAAGGGACTTTGATGAGATACTCATCAGTCTTGCAGTGAGAGGTACAGTGGATGAACATTGTTGACATACCACACCAGTGATGACCAGCTATAGCACATCTATTTACATTCTGTAACAGGGGGTGGGACTGTTTTTTAAACACCAGGCTAGGTGCTCCCCTTCTAGATTTTAGAATCCAATATTATATCTTATCACCTACAGTATCAAGATCTGGGGCGCCGTGTGGCGTAGATCTAGTCGGCCCTGGTTCGAGTCCCGCGTCAGGCGCCGTTTACTGCGTGTCATTCCCCCTCTCTCTGCCTCCCGTTTCCTGTCTGTCTACACTGAACTATCATAAAGGCAAAAATGCCCAAAAATATAAAAAAGAAAAAAATACAGTATCAAGATCTACATGACACACGTGTGCATGGTTGTGTCCAAAGAATAGCTTAAAGACTCGGCCACTCAATGTCTACTGGATGTTCCTGAGGCTCAAACGGGTTAATGGGTTCTTGTTTACTTCCGAGCAAAATGTAAAATAAATGTAATTTCTTATTAGTTATTGTATTCTGCTGTTGTTATTTCCTTTTTCCTACTGTTTTTTTTTTGTAAAGCACTTTTTACATTTTGTTTTTAAAATGTACCATATAAGTGAACCTTAAGATGAATGGTGTCACATTTGGATATTCAATCAAAACAAAAAAAAGATGAATCAATCCAAAACAAAAGCAGTCAGTGGCTGTCCTGTCTTGTAAATGTGATACAGTAAATCCAAGTTGATTAAGGTGCCCATGTGTGTGTGTCTGTCTGTGTTTGTGCGTGCAGTAAAACCTGTAGTGCCACGGTGCAGTGTGCCGGAGGCAGTCACAGTGGGAACTTCAACAGAGCTGCGATGTCTGGAGAACGAAGGCTTCCCCGCTCCTCTGTACCGCTGGTTCCACAACAACGAGGAGCTTCCTCAGGATCCCAAGAACAGCCTGAAGTTCGTCAACTCCACCTACACCATCAACCCTGACACTGGAAGCCTGGTAAGGAAGACAGGGACATAGTCTGTGCCTATTTTCTTTTACTTTTCATTGTGGAACAAAAACTGTCAATATAAATGTGAAGAAAAAAAAACTATTATAACAATATTATCAGAAATGAGCTTCTCTTCCCTGTATTAGTATATGCCTCAGTCAAATAGGAGGAAGTAGTGTGTTGACAGTTGTGTTAGTGGATGGAACTTACTTTAGCATGAAGAATTTTAAGTGACAGCTTATCTGCTGTAAACGTAAAACAGCTTAATCTAAATGAACCCATAACCGTTATATGAGTAAAAGCAGGATTAAGCCATGCTAGCCAGTGAGGAAGCTAAACAAAAAACTGGCATTTAGTGTTACATCCAAAGCCAGGACAGTGTGTTGAAGATTTACTTTAAAAACGTAATATATAAATAAGTTAAAGCCTTACATACAGTATGGTCAAAATTCAACTGAACATGTTTCGAGTCCATATAATAAAATGTTACCGATCAGCTTAAAACAGTCAGTGATAGACATCCTTGTGTTGACAATGCAGCTTTGTGTCTCTGCACTGAACATTTAAAAAAAATGTCTCCTCAGAAATTTCGAAGGGTGAGGAAGGAGGACGCAGGGGAGTACTACTGCCAGGCAAAGAACGATGCGGGACATGCACAGTGTAACGCACAAATGATGGAAGTCTGTGAGTGACATAAGTATATGTGTACAGACCTGACATTTATCTGCAAAGTTATTTTCCTATTTCTGTAATTCAACTTTTTCTGTAACTCAAACTCAAAAGCAGGCTCTGTGAATGAGAGGTGAGGTTTATATGAAGACGTGAGGCTTTGAAAGTTTGGCAAATCAAATTGATCCTTTCTGGATGCACCTTATTCTGTTCATGGTTGTAGTGAGTGGAACCGTTCACTGAGGCAGGGCCTGAGCTGCACAGGTTGATGGTCTGTCACACAGTTAATGGTGCCTTCAAGTGGGGTCAGGTTTATCTTGTTACAATAAAAATAAATTCCATTCATGTCCTATTTACTGTATGACTATGTTAGCTCAGTGACAAATTGCTCTTTTTCATTCCTAAACATGAATTTGAGATACAAAAGGAACGCACAAAACCAATCAACATTTTTGAAAGGCAAACATGGCAAAAATCCATTTTTGGAGTAAATCCCAAGGCAACATTGTTCACATGACTTAAACCACTTGAAGACCAAGGGTATTGTGCACTCATCTTCCCATGTCAAAAATAACCTCCAGTTGAAAGGAGATGACTAATTCAACTAACCAGCATACCTTTCCAAGTAATGTCCACACAGTCAGTCAGGCCAGTCAGAAAAGATCAGAGCAACTGTGTCAGGTTATTTTACTGCAATGTAGTTGAGATTTGGAGATCTAAACAGATACTGTGTTTGTCAACAACAATATATGAAACTGCATTCAGTACAGTGCATGTTATAGGAAGTATATTTTAAGTGTTGTTATCAGAACTTCCAGTCATATCATATACAAAATGTCAAAACAAGTAACTTTTTTCCATCCATCACAAGCTATTAGAGCCTATAAATGTATCTATGGATGCCTCATTTAATTCAATGAGATGAAAACAGGCATTTGTTCATGATGATGCAAAGCTTTCAAGCTTTCAGCATGTCAGCACAACATAAAATTGATGTAACAATTAAGCTCGATGGAGTTCAGTATATCTGCAAATTTCAATAGTTAGGTTTTCTTATGTATCAGACAAGAAACTCTTGTCTAAAAACACCTAGTTATCGACTGAAAAAAAAGATAGAAAAGATAAAACTTAAATGTAAGTTAAAATGATAGGCACCGATGTTTCTCACTGATATTTCTTACAGTATCTCACATTACTCTGTTAATATAACATCTGCATTCTTTCACAGATGATGTTGACATACTTGGGATTTTCTTTAAATGCTTTGGTGGAGTGATTGCATTCATCTGTTTGGCTGTTTCCATCTGTAACTGCCTTAGACGGGGATGCTTCCACAAAAAAGGCCACAATGAAAATAAGTGAGTATAAACTACATGTCTAAAGAGAAGGAAAAGAAATATTTTGTTTTTCTGCACTTCTTTTCTACACTACATCATTATTGCGCATTATTTTTTATCATGCCTCACTTCATTTATTTCAGCTTCAACTGGCCGGCACAGGGTGATGCTGTTGACTATGGAGATGCAGATGAGGTAGGTGCCTTTTTTACTAAATGAAAAGTTGAAGGAAGAGTGCTGTGTACACTAATTTTCTAATTCTTATTTGTCACAGGGCCATTTTCGCCACAAGTCGTCATTCGTCATTTGACAGCTGAGACAGAGTATAAGCTGGAAACAAAACTAAATCTGTTAACTTGCAACAATGATGCTCCAGATGGTAAGGTCTGAGGTGTGAAATGGCACATTTTTCTCTGATGCACATCAAAATCTAATCAACCAACTTGCCAAAGTAATTTTAATATCATTTTATGACACTATCTCATTCTTTTTTATAGAATGCGTTTTTTATTCTCTTCTGTTAGCATTAATCGTAATATGAAATGTTGGGTTCTTAAACTTTAGTTTTTTGTTTTCTTTTAGTTTGATTTTTTATCATGTCCCAACAATTTTTGTAAACATACAGTATAACCATTTCAAAGCTGTGAAAATGTGATATTTGGCCCACAGTGTCATTGCAAAAGCTGCTGGAAGTTGTATTCCTTCCTCTTTGTTTTTTGGACAAATCCTTTTTATAATTCTTGAACTTTTTACTGTGTACACTGATATTGTTTTACAAAACTCCTTTATGTTGTCTTTGTTCATGAGATAAACATGCTCTTATTTTGTTTCATGTGGGGATGAGTTGAAACTTGTTTTTGTATATACTGTAGTTATACATGCAATAAGTAGCAGACTGCAAAAGGCTGTTGAGCTCAGAGTGATATGGCACAATTTATTAGCCTTTATTATATTTACAGATAATAGCAAGTATGTACAAGTACAGAATTTGAATACCATATATCCCACTATGCTGCAAAATCAATATGTACTATAAAGATGGTGAAGTATGATTTTTTTAGAGTGCTGTTTCTGTGTACAAGTGACCTTCTGTACTTTACTAATTATTTTGTGAGTATTGGACATATTGTCCAGTTTTGACTCAGTATTTGATGTACATAAATATATACATTTTTGAGCTTTTAATTTTCATACATGGCACTCCATACCTTATTGTAAATATGGCAATAAACTGTTTGTTGGAAGTAAATTTACAGTATTTACTGTTCAGTGTGTTTCTGCAGTGTTGAGCCTGTCAGTTCTAACAGTATATCATTTAAACATTAGTGTCAATGATTTGTGTAACAACTCAGGAACTGTTGTAAAATGTCCACTGTTCATTTGATATTATTGCTATATGTTCATGTTATTTTGTTACAATAAAATACAATTGACCTGTAAATGTCTCTGGAGGCTCAAATATTTTCTTGCGTTGTGCTGAAAAGTATTGACAGAATTCTTCTATGTAATTTGAATTTGCTAAAGGAATACTATGAAGATTGATGCAACAAAATAAATAAAGAGTTTTTATGTATGTAGGATATACTAAGGAGTGTGTTCATTGCAGGCAGTGCACAGATTTAACCACAACTGATTGGTATGCCACTGTAAAAAAAAAAAAAAAAAAAAAAGGTAATGTGTAAACTGTCTTACATTCTGCTGGCAATACATCTTACTCAATTATTTGATGAATTGTGATGATATTGATATTCAGATCCTTTACAACGAAATATAGTCATATACTTTACTTTTAATACATAGTGTGTTATTATTAGTAGTACAAAATAAATATATACATACAAATAAAATAAAAACAAATGGAATAAAAAACAAAACAGATCAAACTGAATTTATTTTGCCTTTGTTTAGGTATTTAATTATCTATTTCAATATGTATATCTGTGTTTCTGTATTTATTTATTCATATTCAAGTCAAATTTTGTCCTTCAAGCATTCACTTCCGGTGTGGAATTTTTAATCCTCCTGATTTTATTCTGAAAAGCTCCACCCGGAAGTAGTCGCGTCGATGCAAGTGTCGTACATCCTGGTCGTTTGACAACATTCACCGTTTCCTCTTCCAGAAAACAAACATGTAAAATTTATCCTCTCTGTCAGGATTGTGTCCGTCTGAGGTTGATTTGTAGCCGTTGCACACCGTACACTGGTGACACCTAAGTCAACAGAAGAAAAAAAGAAGGGCTAATTTGCTAATGGACGTATTATTGCGCGTTTTCCCTGTGCCATCGTTTTGCTATTTAGCTTCGGTGGAAATGAGTGTGGACATGTAGCTAATGTGGAGTTTTCTGTGAAATATCTTCGTAATTGCGCGTCGTGTGTGCTCCAAGAGTAAACTACAGGCCTTTCTCGTGTGTCTGTTTCTTTACTTAAAATTAGCGCAGGGGCTTCGGTTGGATCAGTTTGCTAACGAGTCAAGGAGATAAGAGCGACGTTACAATGAGTTTCTTTAGTTTTGGACAAAGTGCAGAAATCGACGTGGTCCTGAATGATGCTGAAACGAGAAAGAAGGCTGAACACAAGACTGAAGATGGAAAGAAAGACAAATACTTTCTTTTCTATGACGGCGAAACAGTCAGTGGGAAGGTGAATGTGACGCTGAAGAACCCAGGGAAGAGGCTCGAGCACCAAGGGATCAAAATTGAATTTGTTGGCCAAATAGGTATGACAGTAAACTCAGACATGTTTACATGAACACTACACTGTGTGGTTGATGTCGTTAACTTCTCCAATTTAACAACACCCAGAGGTGGGAGGAGTATTTAAGTGTTATACATCCTAAAAGTAGAAATACCACAACATCAGAGCTCCAGCTGTTTTGGTAGTCAATTAATGATTATTGATTTTCACTGATGTTATTCCTCGGTGTCAACTTCTGTAAAGTTAATCATTTCTGGTGTCTTTTGTCCTGTGTTAACTCAGGACTTCTGTAATAAACAAAAAACCCAAGATTGTTTGGACAGTTAGCTTCATTTAGAGAAAACATACAACTGTGACCACAGCACCAAAAAGTGATGCAACACTTTTGCAAACCTAAAATGCACAAAGTGTATAGTGTAATAATGATCCACCACTGTGATAATTTTCAGCCCTGAGGGAAAAATTTGCAACTGTTGCCTAAAGTTGATTAAATTTACCTATTAAGAGTTTGTAGTTCTTAAAAAAAGAGCTGCTGTTGCAAATAAAAGCATTTCTTCACATAACACAATGAAAACAAATCTCTTTATATGTCCAAAATTTAAATTTAATTAATGAGGAGCGATCTAAAAATGAAAGCAGAACTGACTGTGGCTGGATGTTATAAAAATCTGTGTATTCTCAACTTGTTTTGTTATGAGGGTTATTGTTGTACAAGTTAGTTTCCTGGATTTGTCTCACGTTACTTTTGTCTGTTACATCCTTTTCCTCCAGAGCTGTATTATGACAGAGGAAACCATCATGAGTTTGTTTCCCTGGTCAAAGATCTTGCGCGACCTGGTGAAATAACTCAGTCACAGACCTTCGACTTTGAGTTCACTCACGTTGAGAAACCTTACGAGTCCTACACAGGCCAGAATGTGAAGCTACGGTGAGTTTGATGATTCACTCCTCTTTATTGGCTGCGAAATGTGTAACGATGTCACTCGTTAACCTGCCTGGGCTAATACTTTCTTAGCACTCAATGTGGGTTTGAGCTGTTTACAGTTTCTGTTTTGTTCCAATTTCAGATATTTTCTTCGTGCCACCGTGATCAGAAGACTCAATGACATCAGTAAAGAGATGGACATTGTTGTCCACACACTGAGCACTTACCCCGAACTCAACTCCTCCATTAAAATGGAAGTTGGAATTGAGGATTGTCTCCACATTGAATTTGAGTACAACAAATCCAAGTAAGACCTGTAGAGCTGAGCTGCAACTAACCATCATTTTCCATTATCAATTAATCTATCAAATTAACTATGAAAGTTGTAAACTGATTCATAAACTCATTGCTCCAACACATAAGGCAAGACAGCATCACTATTTCATCCAATAAACACACAAGTCATAAAGATTATTTTTCATCCTGTTTTTGAACTGGATGTTAATAAGTGCCTTTGAAGACAGAAAATCAGTAGACAGACAGATTAAAATGGTTAAAGTTCATTTACAGAATTGAAGTATGGTGTCTAGCAAAGGACAGTTAAACACAACTGCTTCAGTATTTATTAGACACTTCATGAAAAGAGACTCAGACAACATCAGTCATGAGTTGGACTCTAAACGTTAATTTTTTTGCTGGAATGAAAATACATTTTTCATCAGAACAATTGCAGATTAATAGTCCTGTTGATCTGATTCATGAATAAAACAGCCAGCCAGATGTTCAAACGTTCTAATACTGTTCTGAATAAGAAAGAGAGCACTCTCTCAGTCACTCAGCTATTTACTTATTATTTACCCTACTCTCATTTCGTGCATGTGTTTCAAATCGTTTCCTGACAGGTACCATCTGAAAGATGTGATTGTGGGAAAAATCTATTTCTTGCTGGTGAGGATTAAGATAAAGCACATGGAGATTGACATCATCAAACGTGAGACAACAGGCACGGGTCCCAGTGTATACCACGAAAATGACACTATTGCTAAGTACGAGATCATGGACGGAGCTCCAGTCAGGGGTAAACAGCACTCTTTCAAGTTATTTCAAGCATAATACTTCCTCTTCCATTGAGATGGATGTCCAATCCAATATCCAATATGTTACATTACATTATTTGTCATATTTCAGGAGAATCCATTCCCATCCGGTTATTTCTTGCTGGCTATGATCTGACTCCCACCATGCGAGACATCAACAAGAAGTTCTCTGTGCGCTACTACCTGAACCTGGTGCTGATCGATGAGGAGGAGAGACGCTACTTCAAACAGCAGGTAAGATAATGCTGGAAGGAAACCGACCACTCTAATGCTCAGTGAATCTGTGAACATGACTCATACTAGTTAAAACAGACCATGGAGCGGAGGGCGTCAGCTAAAACAAGTTAAAACCATCTGAAGAACAGAGGAGTCGATACATGCTGCGAGATTAAACTTAACGGGGCTCGTCACCGCTTCACCTCGGCCGAGGAAGCATCGGAGTTCGTCAAGAGGAAGATTATAAAAGAAAGCTGAGCTAAAGACAAAACTGTGGGTAAATTGATCTGGATATTCTTGACAGTCATGAGTTTACACACATCCATGTAAATATAGTTTCTGGTTTCATTAACATTGTAAATACAGATACTAATACATCTCTGCTAGAGGAATTGTGTCTCCTTGGTCATGTATAATACCTCTGGATGGGTTGAAAATTTAATTCATGCTTGAAATACAAACAACCAGTGAGAAAAAAAAATAGCCTGGTCCAGTTTTATACTGCACACGAACTGTAACTGTCACTAATGCTGTACTTTAGGTGGTGTTAAAGCAACACTATGTAAATGACACATCATTTCCTGTCATTAAACAACGAGATGCACTATGTTAGTTTTTTATGTAATAATTGCTAATGCAGCAAGACCATTGTTTGATTACTCAACTTGTTTCACAAATACACGTATTCTCTGTTGTTCTATCTTCATGAATTAAATGGTTTGATTTGGATTGAGAAGTAAAATGATAAGATGTCATTTTGGCACTCGGAAGAAGATTCAGTCTTATTGGAGTATGCCTTTGGAAAAGACTAGCTTCGGACCAAACAGGCTTACTGGAAGTCTCAATGCTCAGAACAAAGATAGATCCACACTAAACAAAATTATTGCTACTAAATTTCAACTAAATAAAATATACCACAAAAAGCTGAGTATGCTTTGTTTCGGACCAAAACAGGCTTACTGGGAAATGTGGGTCTTTTATCATCTTTTAAGATATTGGGAACTGCCGTAATCAATTCATCAAATCTCCTAAAATGTAAAGACTTCACCTTGAATACTGCCTTGTTAACAAGTACAATGAGGGAACTTTGTGTTGTGCTCCGCCTCCTCTAAAAATTCTGTCCAGCAGAATGCTGCTTTGATCAATATAGAAGCAGATCAGTCTGTGCTGCACTTACTTTGGCTCTGCAGCAACACACTGCAATGTGGTCTGATATCAACAAGTTGGTTTCTGATTACATCTATACTAATTTCATAATGTACATTATTTTTCCGCAAAAAGCATGAAAACAAAGCCACTGTACGTAGAGAGCAGGGCAGCTACTAACAATTATATTTGTTGATTATACTATTATATTATTTCCACGATCTATCAGTTAATGGTTTGGCCAATAAGGTGTCCGGAAATTGTGAAATTGTCCCTCCGTCCTTAAGACCAACTCGACATCTTCAAATGCGTTCAAATCAAACATAAAAAGAGGGGGATTTTCTCTTCCCAACTTCAGATGGTATAGCTGGGCCTTCAATATGAAACCCATCCAAACGTCCTCAGTTTACTATCACAGAGGAATTAAAAAATTATTCACATCTGAGAAGCAGAAACCAGAGAAACTTGTCATAATTTCCTCAAAAAATGACAGAAAAACCAAACATTTTCTGGATCAATCAATCAATCAATCAATCAATCAATCAATCAATCAATCAATCAATCAATCAATCAATCAATCAATCAATCAATCAATCTATCTATCTATATATATATACAGGACTGTCTCAGAAAATTAGAATATTGTGATAAAGTTCTTTATTTTCTGTAATGCAATTAAAAAAACAAAAATGTCATACATTCTGGATTCATTATAAATCAACTGAAATATTGCAAGCCTTTTATTATTTTAATATTGCTAATTATGGCTAAAATCTCAGAAAATAAAGAACTTTATCACAATATTCTAATTTTCTGAGACAGTCCTGTGTATATATATATATACAGCTTCTCCATTCATTTATTCGTTCCGTTTTCTTTTAAAGCACCTAACTTGTATTTAAAGGACTCAGTATTATTTTTAGAGTGAGACCACTGATAAACGAATGACCCTTGGTTTTTACGCATCAAGATCAATATAACACAGAGATCTAAAAGCCTCCGTGCACTTTGTTTTCCTCCCTCTATAGGAAATCACACTGTGGAGGAAAGGCGACGTGGTGAGGAAGAGCATGTCTCACCAGGCCGCCATCGCCTCCCAGAGGTTCGAGGGCTCGGCAGCCTCGGAGAGCGCACTGGAACAAGCTGCCAAGGAGGAGAGCGGGTAGAGCCGCCTCGCTCCAGGCTCCTCACACAAGACTCATCGGCGTGTGCGTCTGAGTGGTGGAGGCACCTGTCAACTGTACATCTGGTCAAGCAGCTGTTTTATTTGCTTGTAAAAGGGAGGAAGAACAGAGACCGACATACAGTAATGCAGTATGTGACCAATGAAACAGTTTGCATGAGGCATTCATAGTGGCTTCAGGCTGCTGGTCTTGACCTTCCTCATTAACACTTTTTTTTCTTTCTTTATGGGAATCAAACTAATCACGTGTCACAACGTCCACTGTGTAAAATCTTTCATGTGAAAATCTTGGATTTTTAAGCATTTTCTTGGTTACATTCTCACGCTTTTTGGGGATAAATTGATTTCTAATCTTTTAATTACTGCAACAGAATTGTCATAAATGTTCAACAAAATGTATCTTCTACATTCCACCTTTAATGAATGCATTCCTAACATTGTTAGAGGGTCAAGAAATCTGAGATAACTTTGCACTGCTATATCTTGCTGAACACATTATTCTCTGTGTCTGTGTGTGTTTGCACAAAAAAATGGTGGAAGTGGAAACTGGAATCTTTTTTTTCCCTTTCTTTCTGGCCTTTTAAGTATTATCCCACTTTTTCTTTTTAAATCTGTAAATAAGACCAGCTAAATCCTGTTCTCCTGTTCCCTGGTCCAGCTTGTGTACACCGATTATACAGTACACAGTGCCACAAAAATGACCTGTCATGTCCATTATGTTTTACCTCAGCATTCCAGTGGTGATAGGACAGAGTGTTCAAGTGTTTGTATTAAGGTCTGATAGTATGAAGTCTTCTGTATCCTCTTTCTTAGAGACTTGAAAGTTGTGCCTAAGTGTATCAAGCAAACAAAATCCTCCTGCCTCTAACATAATTTTAGTCTTTTAACCAGAGAAAAGTTACAGTAGAACTATCTATCTTTTGCAAAATGCTAATCACTTACTCCTTGTCCCCAAAAGTTAAATAAATTGATGCCAAATGGAAAAACCCTAGACTTTGTATTGGTTGTGGGAATGGATGACTTGATGTGATCAATCTGAGTAGACCAGAAACCTTAAAATGAAGCCACATATCAAAGTGCCTACAACTCTAACGCTGCACACTCATTAGTTGTGTTGTCACTGGAGCCACACAGCACGTCTTCTGATCTTTCATTTTCTATTCAAGAGGCCAAGATGTTGATCCCTGAATTGCTTACACACCAGTTATAGAATCGCAAAGCCACATAATTAACAGAGAAATTTACATCCAGCTTCTTCTTTTTTTAATATAAGCAAATCAACTCTGTCGTTTTTTTTATAAGATAAAATTGCAATGTTAAATTCATTTTGGATTAGGAATATGTGATTTTCAATTCATATCTTAATGAACAGAAATGAAAAGATGCAGTCTGTCCGCCTGGAAACTACTACTACTAAAAAGCAGCCGTTTAAAACAAGGAAACCAAACACTGTAGTCATACAACTTAACCTTAATACCACTAACTGGATGCTTTCAAGGAAAACCTGTTATTACCACAAAAGCATAATTACATTGTCACGAAACAGTAGACTACCAGTTCTTCCTGTCACTTCACTAATATCCTCAGCTCTGGTTTAGGTGATCAGTCTGTATCTGTATAAACACAGTCGGCAATGGAAACAGGGTGGAGAACTCCTACTTGAAGGTTCAGTCGTGATCCTTACTTTCCACAACGACCAAACAATGAGGCTGTTTCAAATGATGTTATACTGTGGGGTTATCACATGATTTCTCTTCTTTCAACAGATACACTACATCCAGACACAGAGCTGAAAAACATGTAAGAGCAGAGCTAATGGTAGAAAATTGCAGACAAGATACAAGTTGAACAACAGCAATATACCAGGCCTAAAGCTATTGTGAGGGTAAGAGCAAAATTAATCAACATCACATACTGCTGCTGTGTTGTATTCAAACTACAACCATGTTATAGTGTTACAGTAACACCTTTACCTACCTTTAATAGGAACTTTATATCTTTATGCAGGAATATTTGTTATCTAATGCACAGTTTTTCAGCAATAATAGGTTTCCCAGCAGAGATATATCAAAAAGAAACAAATAGCGGTAAACAAATATTTTACTCCAGCAACTTGGATCCCTCATCCGAGGGAGAAGAGAAATGCATGGGAGTCATAATTTGACAAAAACATATTTAATCAGCCTTATGAACAAGAAAAAAACTACAATACATTATATCAGTTACACTTTACATAAACACTGGTGTACTATAAATGACAGTTTGCTTATTTCACATATTCACAGTGGCTCTTTGTCCTCCAAACTCAAGACAAAGTCAAACTCATCTGCAGAGAGAGAAACAGATTTATTCAGGACAAGTCTGTGATTGTGAAATCAAATAAAACAATAAAATAGAATTGCAGTGTGCCCTCCTTTACGTACCGGTGGTGAGGGGCTGCACAGAAAGCCTGGCCCGCGTAAAAAGGGCCATATCCTTCAGGGGCCCTCCCTTGGCTCGGTGCTGCAGGTGATACTTTTTAAGCTCGGACAGAGGAAGGAAACGCTTCAACATTCTTTGATACTGGACGTCCACCTGAGGAAAAAGGCGACAAGTTTAACCCTCATCGTTTCCTGCCCGTTTAACTGCACATGATGATCATGTTCATGTGATTGCATTAGCTGTTTGTTTGTTTTTACCATGCTCCACTTTGGGTTGTCTGGTTTGCTGCTTGCATCATAATGGACATCTTTCTTGTCAAACTGAGTGTGGTCCACATAAGCTTCCTTCACAATCTGTAATAGGAAATTAATATTGTGCTTTATCTGTAGTTGTCATCATTAAATTATTGGCAGTGCTAGGGAGAGACGAACTTTCATGACTCCTGCTATCCCTGGTTCCTTGCAGTTGCTGTGGTAAAAGAAAGCCATCTGTCCTTCTTTCATCTGCCTCATAAAATTGCGCGCCTGCAAATGATAGAGAATTTCAAGGGACATTCCCACACAAGAAAGAGAAAGGTTACATACAATTAAGTTAGTTGAGTACAATGCTCTTTTCTTGAGAAAAAGGATATACTCAAAGCTGATGGAAAAAACCTTTTCAGACTGTGTGTGCTGGTCCCTTATTTCAAGCAAACATCTTTTCATTACAACAGTCAGTGTTTTTGTGGCCCTACCTGGTAATTGCGGACCCCATCCCAGCAGCCAGTCTGTTTAGGCAAAGCCTTCAGATCCTCGATACCAAACTGCAGAATTAACCGGAAGCATCAGAATTGTTGAACAACAAACAACAGACTGTGTGCAGATGAAGCTGTCACTGTTCTTACCTTCACGTCAATCCCGTTCTCAAAGCGGCTCTCGGGCTCAGACTTCATCAGCCAGTAACTGTGCTGTGGTGACTCGGAGCTCTCCTTCTTTCCTCCAGACCCAGAAGCTCCAGCTTCCTTCTTACCACCAGCAGTTGTTTTTGTAGGAGATGCTGTTTCTCCTTCATCATCTTTCTCTGTGTTGTTGTGCCAACAATGGTCACTCATTAGAAATTACTCACAACGTAAAGGACAATTCAATTGACTATTTTTAAAAAATACTTACCTGAACTTGCTCTTTTCCTTTTCACCGCTCTGGTCTTTTTCTTTGGAGGCATTTTTCACCTTCTGTAACAGAGATGTTTATTGTGTTTTAATTGAGCTCCATAGATTCCTGAAGTGAGGTAACCTAACAGATTAATTCTAGGACAAAGTATTTGATTGATATATTGTTTACATTAGAACAAAATATGGTGTTTGACAAACTAGTCTACACACAAACACATAGCTACAAACAAAAATATGAGAAGCAAAGCATTCACATCATGGCCAACATAATGTTTGAGTAGATATTTGATAGGCTTGACCCCCCCCCTTATTAGACCACAGCAGCTCAGCCTGCTGAGACAACGCAACGTTACAGTGTAGATTTGTAGATCAAGAGGGTCAGCTGTTCCACGCAACCAACACATGACGATAACATGATGATGTTTACATGACGTAACTGAACCTCATGGCAATGCACGTGGTAAAGCATAGATAAAATGTGCCTGTGCAAACACTGACAAAACGTACCTTTAGCTGAGTGAGGTTTCAGGTGACTTGTCAGACATCAAAACCCGCCGAATTAACTTACACGTGATACTGATGTCCGCTTGATTTTGACACCGGTAACTTCCGTCGGTGACGCTGTTGCAGTTTCACGGGCGGAGTGTCTCTACATTTTAAAAATCATACCCTTAACATGGTTTAAAATAAAGGTTTCACTTGTTTGAACGAGCGTTGTTGTCTTTGACAACCAATCACAGTAATAACGAATAAAAAAAGTCAGTGTTGTTGTCACCTATGGTAAATTTCCCGTAGACCAACGCCAGAGACGCTAGTCCTCTCTGATGATAAAACTACATTTCCCAGCAGCAGCGGCGGCGGCTCTGACATAACAGTGTGGAGGTAAACATGGCGGCGCTCGGATCTCTAGCCAGAGTAGTGAGACTGGGCTCCAGCATCTGCAGGAACCAGCGTTTCCTCCTTAACTCAAGCTCACAGAGGCGAGGGGTCGCCTCCTGTATCGACCGTAAGTCCTGCGAAATACGACTGTTTATTCGTTTACTTGACAACAGCTATGTGTTGTTATGAAGTAAAACCTGAACGGCACCGGGTCAACTTCACGAACAAATGTAACGTTTTGCCTTTTTTTTTCTTTGCATATTTTTTTACAGTACTTTTCAACTAAAACCAATAATAAGGCGCAAGTGGGGGAAAAAATAATAAGTGAAGCTACACGTTAATTTCTTAAATATTAAATGAACCCACCTGCCATTGGTTAGTTTTGGTCCTCCAAGTCCTCCAGTCATGAGGCAGAGGGAGCTATACACCCCTCCTTAACACCGCCCCTCTCCTCAGGCTGACACATTGAAGGATTGTGATTGAAGGACTACCAAACCTGACTTTCATCCTTTAAAACTCTCATGTGGTTTTCCTGTCTGAGTCTGAGGGCTTTACTAACTGTTTCACACTTTTCTAGTCAAGTCAACGTAGACAGCTCAGTATCACACATTTACCTCAAGTGGCTTTATCATTTTTCTCTATCCTTCACCCGTTTATCCATAGACCCTGATTAGTATAAGAGAGGAAAATCTTTTCTCTTTTTTCTCTTCCTCTTTTGAAAACCCTTTTAACAGAAAAAAAAGAAAGAAATGTAAGCAACAGAAGACAGGGTAGGTTAGAGTTTACAATTAGGAAGGTAGAAAAAGGGTATGTTCATCCATGATCCATAACACCTATCTGCAGGGTGACGGGGGCTGGAGCCAATCCCTACTGACATAGGGTGAGAGCAGGGTTCAAAACATCTGGAATAGGAGCAGGAGAGAGACAGAGCGGTCCCGGGATGGCTGATAGTGGAAGGGTCAGTGAGAAGACAAGTTGGGGGAGAAAGGCACATACATGGTAAACTTAGATGCTCATGTGTTTGGACAACAAGAAACACATGCAGTGGTTTTAGTAAAGTGATGTGATTAGCAGACCACGTGTTCACTATATTGTAAGAGCCAGCTACAGACTGAGAGTGAGCCCGTCCCTTCAGTGATCTGTAATTTGCTCTGGCGCATTGTTGTTTTTTCTGTGTGTGTCTTGTACCTGCTTAGTAGCTGCAGGAACTGAGTCTGATTACCCACACCTCTAAGAGTAAGATGCTGAAAGAAATACAGACAGAAGGACAAGTAGAGGTGGACACTAGTAGCATCTACAACCTTGAGAGGACTGTCATCCATAGATATTCAAAAGAGTGCACTTTAGTGTACCTTTATGAATATAGGCCTACTTGTACTGTGTGTGTGTAATGTCCTCTGCTCTTTGACAGCTTCTCATGGACTCACAGATGAACAGAGGGAGTTCCAGAAAGTGGCCTTTGACTTTGCAGCCAATGAAATGGCCCCACACATGGCAGAATGGGACCAAAAGGTATTTTGCAGCAAATTACTTTACTTAAAAAAAGAAAAAAAGAAAAGAAAAGAAAATAGCAACAGACTTGGGGCTAGTGACTATTGATAGATCACTTATCAACATCTACTTCATGAATCCAGTATTGGTTGGGCTGTAATAACTGAAAAAAATTGAACCTCTCCAGGAAATCTTTCCAGTGGAGACGATGCGGAAAGCAGCACAGCTGGGGTTCGGAGGGATCTATGTTCAGCCAGATGTTGGAGGATCGGGTCTTTCTCGGCTGGACACGTCGGTCATCTTTGAGGCTTTATCCACAGGATGCGTCAGCACCACAGCCTACATCAGTATCCACAAGTACGAACCCTTCACACAGCAACATCAACATGTACCTGCAATTAGAATCTGAAGGAAATCTTAATAGCGTATTTATAAGTCAGGAGACTGACCTTCTTGGATAAAAACGGTCTTGAAGTTGGTTGTGAAGTCCAGGGCCCTCATTTATCAACTGTGCGTAGAAAAGGTTCTAAATTCTGTCGTACGAATGAAATTTAGAATGTGCGTAAGTACAAAAAAATCCTTATTTATCAAACGTGCGTACACCGTTCGTACGCACACTAGTAAGTAATCAGTGATGATAAATCCCACCTGTTCCTAACTACCATGGTTAGGGTCATTTGCATTTGGAAACGCCTACAATTAACCATGTATGGTAGCAACAATCCCTTTAATAAGGCGTGAATGGATTTTTTTCCCCACACCAAAATCATGGCAAAGAGGGCGGAGAGGAGGAGTTTCTCTCATACCGAGATTGAGGTACTTGTAGAAGTTGAATCAAACCAAAAAATATTGTTTGGACAGTAAATGCAGGTGTGACCAACAAAAGAAAAAATGCTGCGTAGGAGAAAGTAACAACTACTGTTAATTCTGTTGGGTCAGAGGAAAGATTACTGAGAAATAAAAAATAAAAAAGCTATCTTTTATATGAAGGTAGATTTGTGTCTTTATTCTTCAATCAAAAAATATATTTTCAATAAAAAAACATCCACTTCAATGAAAAAAACCTTTTCAATCAAAGAAAATAAGTGTTTGTTTGTTTTTTAAATAAATTACATTTATTAAATTTCAATCAAATTCATTTTTTAATTGAATAATAATTACACAAATCTACCTGCATACTTTATAGTTTGTCACACCAATCATTCAAAATGTCTGCTAAATCACCAATTGAGAAGTTTTTTTAAATTAGGAAACAGGTGTGAAGTTTGAAATTGTTGAACACTGAGTCCTCCACTGTGTTAGTTCCACTGTTCTACCACTAGATTTTGTGTGTACGCATGGTCAGAGCTGTGCTTAAATTTATGCACGTTCCTAAGCACAAGTACAAGTTGATAAATTCCATACTTTGCGTGGGAATGTTCGTACGCACTCATTACGCACAGATCTGTGCGTACGCACGGTTGATAAATGAGGGCCCTGGTCTTTTCTTTTTTTGCAGCATGTGTGCCTGGATGATTGACACTTTTGGCAACAATGAGCAGAGGGAGAAGTTCTGTCCTGATCTGTGTGCGATGGAAAAGTTTGCTTCCTATTGTCTCACTGAACCAGGTCAGTTAGAAAAAAATCCACTCCAAAATTTTGTTAATGTACTGATATTCATGTGGTTCTCTGATGTTTATTTTCAGGCAGTGGTAGTGACGCTGCGTCACTTCTGACCTCTGCACAGAGGAAAGGTGACCACTACGTCTTGAACGGCTCTAAGGTACTGGTCCAATCTTCAGAGGCTTGATGCCTGTTTGACCAGAAACTGTTGATTCAGAGTTAAAACACTGAGCAGTAAACATATCTCGTCTCTCGATTATGACTTTTCCAGGCCTTCATCAGTGGAGGAGGAGACACTGACGTCTATGTTGTGATGTGCAGAACAGGAGGGAAAGGGCCAAAGGGTATTTCATGTGTGGTGGTGGAGAAGGGAACTCCAGGCCTCAGCTTTGGCAAGAAAGAACAGAAGGTAAGAGTTTGCCAGGTGTCAAGATGAAAAAACACCATTCTTTTTATACGCTGTTATATTTTGCTTGGTGTTTTTACAGGTAGCCACTAGATGGCAGAATTACGTCACGGTCACTCAGTTATTATACAATCTGTTCTTCAGGTGGGCTGGAACTCTCAGCCGACCAGGGCGGTGATATTTGAGGACTGTGAGGTGCCAGTGAGTAACCTGCTTGGTGAGGAGGGACAGGGCTTCAGCATCGCCATGAGAGGCCTGAACGGAGGCAGGATTAATATCGGTGAGGAGGAAAACGCACTGTCCAAGTAGTCGCCCCTCTGTTAAAACAGCACTCTATGAAACCCAAAGTAGGTCAATTATCCCCATAGCTTTAGAGCTCATTTAAATAACAACATCTAAATATAGATTTTACACTCGTATTAAGTGACTTCAATTATTTTGTTGAAAATGCCTCAGCAACAGATTTGTGTATAAAACATGTGCTTATTCTGAAAATAAACTAAGGGTTTGAGGTGATGAAAACATGCCAAATGGTTTCGGGAGCTGACATTCAAACATTGCTATGACTGTGCATGTTTTTAAAGAGCAAAAAAAAAATCCCCACCTTTATAAGTGAAAAACTGAATTGAATCTCAATTTTCCTCAGTTTAGTATTTGAGGTTCAACCAAGATTATAGAAGATGATGGAAAGCTGTACATATATGGTGGTGCAGTGTAAATGTGTAATGGTGCTACTGTACTGTACTGTAACTGTCACTTATCATCAATGTGTTCAGAAAAAAACCCGGCATCCTCCTTTATGTATCCTCCTGTATTTGTCTCTATTTGCTTTGCTTTACACATGTCAACCATGAGAATGTATGTACTGTATGAATCCTCTGCCAACAGCTTCCTGTTCCCTCGGGGCGGCGCACGCCTGTGTACAGCTGGCGAGGGATCACCTGTTGGTACGCAAACAGTTCGGAGAGACACTTTCTAACAACCAAGTAAGTAGCTCATACAGTAAGTCTATTCACTCAGCTGGTGAAAACTAAAGTACAAAGTCCTGTTGGTGATTGTAAACAAACGTGTCATCTCTCCTCTTGTCTTTGTGTTATTTGTAGTTTCTTCAGTTCAAACTGGCAGAAATGGCGACCAAGTTGGTTGCATCTCGCCTTCTGGTGCGCGAGGCTGCGACGGCGCTGCAGGAAGGCCGTCCCGACGCCGTGTCTCTGTGCTCCATGGCCAAGCTCTTTGTAACAGATGAGTGTTTCAACGTGAGTGTTAACTGAGTGAGTGGTAGACGAAGCATTAACTGACACTGAGGAACTTAAAAAAAACAAACATTATCCATGCTCCCTGAACAGATCTGTAACCAGGCCTTGCAGATGCACGGTGGGTATGGTTACCTCAAAGACTACGCAGTGCAGCAGTTTGTCCGTGACATCAGAGTACATCAGATACTAGAGGGTGAGCTTTTATCACAATCAGCATCTGTTTTCATTTTGATTTCCAGAGCTGATTTTGCAATGATAACAGTTTGTGTGACTCTATTTTCTTCTGTTTCCCCCCTCAAGGAACAAATGAGGTGATGAGGATGATTATTTCCAGAAGTCTACTGACAGAGTCGTGATAAAACCCCTCTGGACCTTTTTTGAGTGACTTCGGTAGTGACCATATTATTATGGTCTTCATCTCTGGTTTGTTACTGTGTGACTGTGATTCCTGATTTGCCCTCTGCATTGTAGTTTTTTCTAAAGGTGGAAAAGGTCACAGGAGAGTTTGGGGTAAAAACCAAACATAGAATTTTCTATTATAATTTGGTTTGTTTGTTTCATTTTTAGCTGCACTGGTGGCTGGGCTGCAGGGACAGGGACAGTGTTGACTCATGAGGCTCACATCCAACTCTGGTCCAGAGTGAAATATCTCATGAATAGATTTATGGCTCATACCGGATCAATAAAAGTGACCTCTCCTGCAGCGCCACCTGCAGGTCAAAATGTCCACATGTCCAACACTAATACAGTTGAAGGTGCAGCTGTTTGTACGGTAGACAAAGCATGTTTTATTTCAGTACAGAACGCGACTAATGAACGGTGACAAGTGTGACAGTGTGAAGCAGGGTCTGAGATGTTACATGGGGGGGAAAAAAGTTTCAGTAGCGCATCATAACATTTACTGACCACCAGAATCCAGCTGTGGTAAAACTAATGTAACGTTTCCTTTTGATTTCTGTCTGAAAAAAAAGCTGCTAGTATGAATATAAAAGCTGCTCTTTACAACTGTTTGTGAAAAGAACTATGAACATTTTTTCTCCAGTAGTAGAACATGATCTTACACTGTCTGAAGTGCCAATACAATTATTTGGTTGTTAGAATTCATACATACACTGTAAATCATGTGCAGTTTCAGTATCTCTCTCCCAAAAGTGGCTTTTTATTTATGTTCACGGTTACTGTATTTTACCCCATTGTGCATTCTGTACCAGAGAAACAGGCTGCGTTTCCTACCACAGACAGCATCATATGGATTTTATCACTTTTTTGTTCTTTCTTTTGCACTTTGCTAGTCACACTCCAAATAAAATAATTTCATCTTTCATGAAAGGAATCGGCCTTTTCATCCCCTCCCTGGATGTTCTGTCATTTCATATGAGCTGTGTTATGAGTGAGTTTATAAGTGATGTGATTCGAATTGAGTTACACTAAAGCCAAACACCTCCAGAACATTTATTGGAAAAAAAACAAACTGTCAACAATCAGAACCTCAGTAAAAGTGCTACAGGTACAGTAGCCTTATACATCAACAACTCACTGCCACATTATTTCCAGAGTTCAAGATAATTACAAGAAAACAAATGTATGGAGACATTATTGTAGCAACACGATTTCCAAAGGTGAGCAGAGAGTTGTGTAACTATCTCAAACTAGGGATTTTTTTTTTTTTACTTCAAACACTGGCAATGAGAGTATGACTTTGACTTGTTTGCAATCTGATCACAGCACCTCAAAGAGTTAGGTTTTCCTGCAGAAAAACATCCTGTATGAAGCTTCAGTATGATGGAGCGTCACTGTGTTGTTAATTTTTTTTGTCCCTACGATGAAACAAAACAATGTTTCTCTGAACTGTGCTCAATTACATTATTACTGTGAATTGTGCCAAAAAATTCAGGTTAGACCCTTTCACTTTGTTCTGGATCTCCTCTTTCATCCCATCCATTCTTTGCCTACTCAGCTCTCATCTCAGGCATGTGGAGATAAGGAAAAGCATCATGACTTCTAACAATCACTGGCATTGATTCTTGGTTCTGAGTTAAAACTCATTTACTTGAATTAAGATTAAACAGAAAACAGTGACTGACACTGTGGTTAATTACAGATTCAATCTGTGGCAGAGACAAACTGGAGGAAAACATTCATTCATCTACATGTAAGGTGACTGGAGGTTCTCTTTCTTACAGAACAAGAAAGAAAAAGGAAATGTTTCCCATATGTTACTTTGAAAAGAAAATGAACAACTGTTCTTCCACTGATTTCTTTGGTTCAGTACAAGGACCTTCTGTTAGCTATGGCTTACACAGCTTCTCATTAACAAAATGATCTGGTGTGTACTTATATAATACATAATGTAGAGAAGACCATATGTTATGTCATTTAAAAGGACCAAGGGTGCCCTCTTTAGATAATGACAGAAATATGAAATACAGCTTAAACCTTTGTCTTGTATTGCAAGTCATTGCCTGAAAAGCTGAAAATGGCTGGATAAGCACAGTTTTTAGTTTCTTTCAATTTCCTTTAGTGTTTATTGTTTTGTCACATTTATAGTTACGTATAAAAAGACAATTTGAAAGGTCTGCACAAGTTGTAAGTTGTCTGTACTTCCAGGTCTTGGAGAAAATATACTTGTTATTCACATCTACAGTATATACACATTTACACATTTGTCTACACATGAGCAAATCTCAGCACACTGGCAAATCTGAATAAAAATTTTAATATTTACAGATTTACACAACTCTCTACTAACACTTGTAAGTACTTTTGCTACAATAGTTCCACACAAATGAGCATCAGCAGGAAGACTGGTCAAATACTCTTAACCATGTGTCTCAACTAATGGCATCGTACGTTTACAGCAATTACATCAAGTTATAACCAAGCAAGAGTTTTTCAACTTCAACAATGTTATACTCACTATTTTGGTTACATTCCATCTACCATAACAGGCAAAAAACAAAAATTCGTACAGTATGTTCCTCTCAGTAGACATCAGTGTCAAGAAAACATATCGACATGGTTACAGTAGGTTAAATAAACAACCTGCCAGTGAACACGAGCAAATGTGGGTCTAAGAAAGCAAGAGATTCTCCAGAGAACAATTTGTAATACCTGAATTGTGGTTTTGCTGGGTTTTTGCTTCGAACTAGTGCAGTTAGCCTGAGAAAAGGAACTGAAAGTGATCATCAAACGGTCAGGTACAATAAAATAAAAATGAAATCGTAAAAAATAAGTCATATTTAGTCTTTTCATACCTCATACAAATGTAGCCAAAACCTTATATTTTTGCAAGAACTCTGCAACAACCATTCCTTGTGGTTTACAATATCCTGATAGATCTTTATCAAATTAACACAAGTCTCTTGAAATGATTGGCAATTGAACGCTATGGGAGACCTTTGTGAGGATCTCTTAGTGTGTCCAAAGTGAGCCAGAACGCAGCGTACCAAAACAAACTGGAAAGAACAACAATGCACTCACTTTTATGAACCAACTGAAGGGCGAGTTTGTGCAAATGCTGCACAAACCACCTGTGAGACATTTCTGTCTCTCACAACCTTTCAGGTCTTCGTGGAGAAAGTGCTTTCCGTTTCAAGGCATACTTCCTCTCTGTCCATCTCGTCCCCGCCTTTTATTTCCCATCAGGCTACACCAGTGAGCCGGCTTGGCTTTGAGCAGGCACCATGACAGCAACAGCTCCCATGCGTGTCAGAGTGGAGGAGCTGATTTGTGGGGACACAGTGAGTGGCGGTGGTACCTGAGGCTGCGCCCCGTCAGTCCTTTTGGGGATGGCGACCACAGGGCTCCTGAGGACCTGCGGAGGGCCCCCGTTTGAGTTGGGAGGCCGCTTGTGTTTGCGCGAAGGCGTGCCTCCGTTGTTGTAACCAGGAAGTCCCTGTAAGGTGCTGGCCTCTCCTGGACGCAGCTGGTAGGCGTTAATCACAGAGCCCGTGTCTGACGCCGAGGTGGGCGAGTACGGGTAGAGGAAGTTGGGCTGATGAGGGTCTCGTGGTCGAGGACTGGTGGCTATGGAGGACAGCGTGCCGTTCTTGGATACGATGTCGGAGCCTGTGTTGCTCTTTGCCCATGACACTCGCTTCGGTGCCTGAGCGTCCTCCCTGTGGCGGAGAGGGGAGAGTGAGCGGGAGGCAGAGAAAGCACAAACTCATCATTTATTCAAGTGACTGAAATGAAAAATGACACAAAAAGGAACTCGATGAAATCTTTTCTTGTGTCCGTGAGGTAAAAACACACGTTTTTGCTCTTGAGATGAGAAACACCTTTGGCACACATTCAGCTTCAGTGGAAAGGAAAGTGCTTGTATAAAGAAAATATTCACATACATAGTGGGTACCACTATGTAAGTGCTACTTAGAATCAATCTATAATAATAATTTAGATGTTCTCACGGAGGCCTAACCATGCAATCCCCACTGAGTTATTTTAGCTGGTCATGGTGGAGCTACTTCTATAAATGCCAGGCATTTATCAAACGGGGCCCCTCCGCAGGTCCTCAGGAGCCCTGTGGTCGCCATCCCCAAAAGGACTGACGGGGCGCAGCCTCAGGTACCACCGCCAGGCATTATGGGTTCATTTAATCTACAATATGATGATTTATTTTACTAAATCATCACATGTTTTGTTATGTGAGATCAGAATATCCCAGTTACTGAGATCTTCAGCTGTAACATCAGTATAGATGTGTAAAAATGACATTATTTCCCTCTGACATGTGATCAAGTACAAGTATTAAGTACTTTCTTTTTAAAATAATATTCAAATTATTAAGCCAAGATATTATTACTACCATGTACAGTATTACTACCAACATCTCTCAACATAACGTAGAGCAGACGCTCTAACTGACTCTTATAACTATCAAACTCTCACTTGATCTCATTGGCTATCTCCTCCTCAGTGTCCCGTCGCCTTCTCAGGAAGAATATGAGGAACAGCACCATGGCCATGAGTCCCACCACTGACCCCAGTGTGGCTGCTGCAATCATTCCTGCATTGGAGGCTGGGAAACAGATCAGATTTAGTATCGACCCTCTGTGAGTTATTTTAAAAACATACTGTTGAATACACGTGTGTGTGTATGTGTGGTGTGGTAAAAATAGAGTTTATGGTGTGTACGCACAGGTGATAACCTCCAGGTTAATGGAGCAGCTGTCGGAGCCGGCCGTGTTGCTGGCTCTGCAGACGTACTTCCCTGACATGCTTTTAGTGAGGTTGCTCAGCCTGAGGGTGCCATGTCTCTCATCTGCAAGACATCCACACAGTCATACACTCTGCACAATCATATATTTATGGGATCGGAGCAGGAACGCTCCGTAGAAACAGATACACACACTACATAGTTTTTTTGGGTTAGTACTTGAATTCAAGCTAACACAGTTACTATACAATGTACTACTGTATGCCTGTGAATATTCTCATTTGTCCAGGTCGTATTTAACGCGAGGAAAATATATAAAGTGGGGCAACCATGGCAACGAACGACGCTTCGAAGCTTCGATTTTTTGGGTCAGCCCTAATCACAACACACATCAGGGGTAAAAAAAGAATCAATGTGAGCCTTTCCTTCCACATTTCTGCAGCGCTGAATTTGCATTATTTCTGTAAACAAATAAATTACACTAAATTACAAGAGGCAGATAACGCAGTAATTCTACTTGATGTAATTTTAGAGGTATGATTTTGTTTATTTATACGGTTAACATGATTTATATTACTGGCCTGGGTGAAGCAAATCATAGCAGTGTTACATCATTAGTAAATGATTCTCACCCTGCATCTCACCCCGAATTTAATCCACTACTGGCTCGTCTCCAGTGACCACTGTAAACAGCCAGGCACCGGTGCAGGGCCACATCAGTCAGCCCTGCAGATGATGCTGCTGCTGGTCAGCAATTTTTGTTTTTCTATTTTAATGACACAGCAGTAACAGGGCAGACTATAGAGACCAAGTGTGCATGCGCGTGCGCATCCATCTCAGTGCTTTCACTACTGGTTATTTCCATTCAACACAATCTGTTCTTGGCACATCTGGATTGAAAATGCTGTGTTGTTGTTACAAACACAGACTGAGGAAAAATAAACAAGCTTTATGTGGGACTTATCACAACAAATCCTTTCAAATCCAATCTTGGACGTCACATCGCAGCATGTCTTCATCTGATGCGTTTTTGCTTTCGTGGGGACGTAAGAAAAATAAAAAGCGGGTGTTACGTCGGTTTTGTGGAATCGACCTTGTGAAGAACTTGTTCACATGTGTGGGTGTGGCGCGCTCGTCACGCACCACGTCAATCCCCACAGAGAGAAAAGTAATGCAACCGAGGGACTCATCCAAATCATCCCTGATGAAAAGCCAAGGTTCACATGGCGCCAGCGAGCGACATATTAATGCATGAGACCAGAAAATCCTTAACAATCATTGTATCACAGCTGTCTTCATCCCAAAGTTTGGGAGAGTGAAGGGTGGGCTGAGATTTGTTTTGTCTGCACCATCTGCTCTTGCACCAGCAGGGGTGAGCCTAATGTAAGTGGGTGCACACAGACCACAGTCAAAAGTAAAAGTAAAGCTAAAGTCAATCTGTTTAGTAATCACACTAAAACAAGTGGAACTAAGAGGAAAAAATTGTAAAAATTGTGACTTGCTACTGACGTGAATCACCTTCCTGTGTGAGCGCACATAGATAGCGCACATAGATAACATTTATGAACAGCTGGAATGTTTCATTGTTAACCTTTGACCAAATATTACAATCATGCTTCAGATATGAAAACAAACACAGCTGCCAAATCAAACTGCGGTGCGAGGTGCACCTGTTCCTCTGATTATTTAATCCCTGGTCTCGAAAAACCAGCTGTGAAGAACCAAACCCAATTGTGACAGATTAGCAGTACATCAGCTGACTCCCAGCTTGGACCAAGATCAAGTCCGTGCGGTGATCAGATTCCAGCTGCGGCAGAGCTGGGAGCGATCTGACGTTACAGTAGGTGCTGCTGCTTAGTATCAAGACAGGAGCATTACTCATATTACGCTGCCATCACTGCAAGGTCAATGAGCAGCATTTGTTAAAGCCCCGACACATGACACATGATTAATGGAAATCAGCAGCGTTTCTACATGGAGCTCATGGTATAGTCAGATACCTCACATGTCAGCTTTCAATATGTAAAGAAAAAAACCCCCACATACATTCACGTGTCAAGCGCATGTTACACCAGATAGTGGCATTTACTCATTAATATCAATTTCCATACTGCAGGGATAATGGAGATATTTAAAAAATGACATTTCTATTAAAATCTGCATTCTGGTGAATGCAAAGAAAACAACTGAACAAGGACACATCAGTCTAATCATTCACTATTACACTTAGGCGTTCATTCATTCCCTCCATTTACATGCTGTTGATTGTAACAAAAAATAGATGCTATGAAATGACTTGTTTTATCTGTAACATAAAGATCCTCTAATTCTAATTAAAAATCAGCTAATAATATTATAGTCCTATGGAAAAGAAATTAACAGGCCTAGTGATGATGTCTGTTGGTTGAGAACGACACACAAGCCGTCAGCGCTGAGAACATACAGGCTTAATGTGAGGCTAAAGATAGCGCACAATGACAACGATGAATGAGTGCACCGGGGTGACTGCTATAAACTAACACAACACATTCATTACAACTTTAAAGGAAAAATTCAACCCTTCTCACTCAAATATTAAGATTATGCGAGGAAGATATCGTAAAGTACAGCAGCTGCTGCTTCCTCTATATCAGATGATGCAACTAAAATACCACCTGCTAGTCCTCCAGAGTTTAAACATGCTAATTTGTTTTGATGATTTCATCCATGAATGTGCAATGAGAATGTGAATCTTTTAGGGCTGAATGGGATTACCATTTGTATTGATACCAATGTTAAACCTCCTTTTTTAGTAGATTGTAATCATGTTTGCACCATAATCCTATAAGCATATTCAATAATTGGGTTGATTTCTTGCCTTTAAAGCTTTTCTACAGCTTATGTCTGTGGTCGCAGAAGTTGAGTCCAGAAACCGTGACCCAAGGAGTCACGGTTTGCCAGTGAGGGTGGGATGGAGTTAGGGAAACAAAGCGGAAAATGAATGAGTGGAAAGCCTTACCCATGAACCCAAGTACAAGCACGGGCTGCGGGCAGGTTCTCCATTCTGTTTTTTTGTTTCGTTTTGGAAGATGGCAGAGAAAGAGTGAGTATGAATGAATGGGATAGAAGAGTAGTGGTACTGTATAGACTGATGGGGAGAGGATGGACGAGTGAGATGCAACACACTCTCAGTCCCAAATCCAACTGATGCCTCTTAGAGGGGTTGATAAAGTAATGACATGGGACTTGTTAGATTAGGCACCAAGGTCAACAGGAAATGAGGAGTGCTGAGAGAGGATCAGCAGAGCGAGAAAACAGACACAGAGAGAGAAGAGACTGCTGGAAGAGATAAACACTGATGGCAGAGTAAAGTTCATGTGTCACAGAGAAAGAAACCATCGGCACAGATGAGCCCAAGTGTCAATGGCATGTCTGGGAGTGCGGACACGCATACAAAACCCCGGGTCAATGCACAATCAGAGGGAGTAGTTTTCATTTTATGAGTCAGAGGACTTTTCTGCTGGGGGCAAGAGATCAAAGCAGTCAGGTCATTACTCCATCAATCAGACTAAGTACTGTTGTTGAAACAGATGGTGGGCCCTCTGCAGCATCATCTGCAAACAAACTATCTATAAAATAATGCAACAATACGAGCATGTGCACAACTCTGCCTCTTTATTGCAGGGGCAGCGCTGTGAGAGGAGTATGCCGTGTGCGTCAATCTGTAAAGAGGATTTCATGCTACATGTTATGACTTGGTGGAGGATCTTCTTCTGAGGTGCATTTGGAACATCTATTAGCAAAGTAATACCCCCTAGGCTGCATCTGGGACTTATGATCACGTACGTGACCTGAGGACGTGAGCTCTGCTCCATCTGCATGGAAGGTGTTAGGATCAGCAGTGAGGGGCACAGTATTTACACCTCCACACAAACAGGCTTTAAAAGATAATTTATCCACTACTTACTGCCGTTTCTGGTTTAACAACTATCAACCTTTTACCGCCTGGTGAGCATCACTGACTATAAATGGTCTAATTTAACAACATTAAAATAAGATGATGTGATACTTGCAGGGAATTTAGTTACAGAAATGGTGTGAATGAAATTATTATAACTCACTTGTAATAAGTAAAGAAATAAAAAATAAGTGCAATTCTACATGATCGGCATTTAATCTTCAAAATAGCTAATTATGATGAAATATCCTACAGTGCTTTAATGGTAAACAGGTATGTTATGTATGCATAAATTTGCAACACCTGATGACTTAAAATCATGTCTCTGTAATTGAAGATATAAGTGGTGATTACATTTTTTTTAATGAAAATATATAATACATATAGTATTTGTTATTATTTAATCTTAAAAGCATGTTTAGAAGCTGAAAGTAGTTTTGTCAGTATTTCTGTGCACTCTCAGGTTGAACACAACCCCAAACACCTAAGATCAGGAGACCTATCTGTAACCCAGAGCAAAGAAATATGGACAGCACTTTGCCACACCACTGCTTGTTGGGATTTAATTACCACGAGCGGTGGTCTTTAGTTTGCTGGTCAATCTTTTATTTTTTCTGTTCCTCTTTTCTCTCATTGGGATTTTGATCCTCGAGTAAATTTTTGAGAGGGATTTTTTAATACAATTATACAAATTGAAACAAGAATGATTGGGGGTGGTATATATTCTAAATCTACAGAGAAAGTGAAATCCTTGGTTGTTGTATACAGTATAACACCTGCTTCAGGGAAATGAATGCGAGTCATGTCATAAGAGAAACAGCCTCTATTTTAATCCACAGGAACCCATGTCAGACTATTTCTTTGATAAAACATAACACAATGTGTTAATCATATTTTTTTCAATGGTGACGATAGCATGAATCTAAATCATCCATGTGGATAGATGCTCCTCAAGGTACAATAAGTAAGAACTGTATTTATTTGTAATTTGGATGAACTGTCCATGTATGTATAATATTTCCATCCTCATGTGCTCATGTACTCACTCTGCATGGGTGAGAAGTAGATCTCAGACACGGGCGCAGTCTTGGTCCATTTGTACTGAGGGACTGGTTTTCCATGACTGGACTTGCAGCTCAGAGTCACGTTGCCCTTCATCACAGGGTTTCCTGTCATGGTGCACACTGGAGGAGAGGGAGGGACTGGGGAGACAGGATCAGACAGACTGGGTGTTAAGTTAAAACACATGTAGGATAAGAATACACGATCAGCGACCCCTTATTGAACTTGTACGTTATCTTTAATCCACCGTCAGAGACATGGAGATTTCTCAGGGCAGTAGCCATAGTGCGCAAAAAAAAAAAAAAAAACTTCCATCTGCTGCTGGAGGATGACATAATGACCTCAGAGGCCAGTGAATCCCTAAACAGCAGATGAGTTTTATTTGTCCTGTGCTTACTCACATGAATATATGATTCTTAACTGACTGGTCCAATCCAAAAATCCTTCAAAATATGTTCAGCATTTTACTCCGGCTGGATTTTTCCAAAATCCAAGGAAACGTGTGAGCTGCGCTGCCGACTGTTCTGATTAAATCTGACCTTTCGAAACTCCTCTGACGTCGTGTGGCTTTACCTTTGACATTAAGGTGCACCTCTCCGGTAAGGCCAGGCTCTCCAGGGATGATGACGTTGCAGATGTAGCGTCCAGAGTCAGACTCCTGGGTGTTGTTGATGTAGATGGAGAGGTTGGCTGAGGGCATGGCCACACTGAAGCCTACTCTTTTGCTGTAGTCACGCTGGCCATGCCCGACCTCACCTGAGCTAAAGTTTATCACCTACACAGAGCAAACACAGAGACAAACACACTTGTATAGTACCACTGCATTGTCAATTCCTAATTATATTATGGTTAATATTTGTGTAATGAAAAATCTTTGTCAGAAAATACAACACATTTTAAAATTAAGGCATTACTTTATGCAAATAGACTGTTTTCTTACTGTATTTGCTGCAGGCATATTAAGATATACAGATTAACAATATAACAGAAATCAACGTCCTTCATAAAGATTATCCCGACATGTACAGATGGTGGATGTTGAATTTTAGGCTGATTTTCTGTTTGAGATAAGCTCACAGCCATCAGACACAGACACCGTTTAGATTATATTAATCATGCAAAGACCCTACACACACACAGCATGTGTATTTCACCCAGCGGTTCGTGCCACATATAGAAGGTGCAGTAAAAAGTGGAGATAAATCGTCATTAGTGGCATCCTTTCATTAACACTCATCCATCCTTCTTTCCGCTGTATATCAGACGTCAGCAGTGGTGTTGGCAATAATCCTAATCTCTACAGATCATCTTTTTTCACCTTACACGTCACTAGATGGGTTTCTCAGGATACAGCTATGTCATGCCATACAAAAAACTCTCTTTTCCTCTTGCATAATGCAGCGATCATCTACGCCCACAACATATAAACAGCTTTTGAGGTGATTTTCATTTGGTTTTCTATTCTTTTTATCTTTAAATAACAATGATAATTTTTCAAAGTTAATCACCCTTTTTTAATCGCCTCCTTGTCTTGCTAGAAAACAACTTAAAAAATGAATTAAACAGTTACCATTCATTGTTTCAGCTCCAAGATTTTGGTTTGTAGATGTTACTCTTGTACCACATTAACACGTGGCTCAGCAAACACACTGTAACTAACTCCACTCCCTTTGAAGAGGTTCTCCTTCCTCTACTCCACTAGAGGTCAGAGCAGATTCACCTACACAGAACGTTTAAGAGTGGACCCCACCCCCCTCTCACCTGTGTGGACTTGTTCCCCATGAAGTTCCAAACCACAGAGTTTCTGGAGATGTCGGAGCTGGGGCTGTACCAGGCTTGCAACACCACCATCTGGCCTTTCACAGCCTCCAGTTCACCTCTGGGGATCTCCACCTTCTGGGTGTCACCTGGAACAACAACAAGAACAACACAGACCGGCGTGGGAATGGTTAATCACATCTGGTAATGCAGCACAGACTTTTCATTTCATTGCCAAGATGTTGGATTTCACCTGATTCTTGATTCCTTGATTAGCCTGTCCCAATACAAGCTTGGCCACTTTCCAACCCTCACAGGAAATATTACTAAATATAATCATAGTGAGTCTTTCAAGTTGGGTAACCTCAGAAAAAACAAAAAAAAATCTCTGCTGCTTTCACCTACAGTACACACCATGTATCACCAATGACAAGATACTTTTCTCAAGTCTCAAGAGGAACATGTAACTTTATCTAAGGTCAGGGTGTGGGTTAACTCTTTTTCTTTGTTTTGTTTCTCATAAATAAGGAAAACACGTAGCTTTCACTTGACATTAATGATGTTCAGATCCCTTGAACATGCAGCGCTGTATCTAATAACTCGTTCATGGTGACTACAGTATATTGAATAGAATAGAATAGAATAGAATAGAATAGAATAGAATAGAATAGAATAGAATAGAATAGAATAGAATAGAATGAAACTTTATTGATCCCGAGGGAAAAAATCACAGTCAGCAGCCAGTAACAGATACAAAACAAGACGCACGAAATAGGTAATAAAACAATGTTCTGTGTGCAACAACAGCAATAAATATAGCAATAAATAAGATAAATAAAAAAACAAAAAACCTATGTGTGTGTTCATGCGTGTGCACGTTCCATTTCATTCAGGCACTGTTGAACAGCCTGATGGCTGTGGGGAGAAAGTCGCTATTTAACGTTCATGTGTTCCATTCACATGACACTGGTCTTATTGTAAAGTCATACTGTCAATTTCCAGCTGAATAACAGCAAAGGTCAACACGTACACCAGCATGTCTAATTGTCTAAGTGCATCTAAGAGAAAACAGAAGCAAAACAAACTCTGTAAGCTTCATAGTTCAAAGCAGATATGCTGCAAGGATTATCTGAGTAACGTCACTTCCAATCAGTTCAGGCACTTCTGTAACGTGACGATGAATTCATGCTCACAAGAAAATACAAAGCAACTGTGTCGCCCTGTCCCCTCGTTTCTTGTTCTGACTTACGAATACGAATAAAAGGCATGACCAAACCTGCAGAATACAGCCAAATACAAAGATGCTAGGGGACAGTTATAGAAAACAAGTAAGAGTTGTAAAAAAAGAGAAAGATCAGTGGTTATGATGATGATGATGATGATGATGATGATGATGTGAAGGAAGCACGGACATAGGAACCAATAACAAACAAAGGGATGATTTAAAAAAAAAAAAGGAGGAGGAGGAGGATGTCCTACTCACATGGTGCAAAGTCACCTGAACCAGACAGCTGAAGCTGGATCAACTGATCCCAGCAGCCGGTTTCTGTCTGTGTCTCCAGTTTGAGGATTTGTTAAATAAACAAAAAATAAAAATAAAAATATACACACGCGGCTAAATCCTTCGACAGCACGCAATACTGCAACTGTGAAAACTATCCTGCATATACTCAGATGGATAAACAGGGTGGACAGTTAGAAAGAGAGGATGACAGAGGGAGAGAGGGAGAGAGGGAGTGTGATGATCCATGGACGGGCAGCTGAGATCTCCACATCTGTTCAGCCAGGCACGCCTTCCTTCTTTCCCAGACTGAAAGCGTGTAGAGGCAGGAGAATTAGGCAATTGGTGGTGGGGGGGTGAGCGGAGGGGTGTTCAGATGAGGGGAAGGAAAATGTATAGTTTGTGTATGAAAGAGGGAGGGAGATGGAGATAGAGAGGGAGACAAGTATGTGTGGAAGGGACAGAGCGCAGAAGAAGAAGGAGATATGGAAGTTGCTTTTAACTTATGGAGGGGGTGCTTTCTTATTCCTCTTGGGACAATGTGGCCCTGCTCCTGTAATTTCTGAATCTCTGAATCTGGTAAGTCCTGCTGACTAATCCCTCAACAATCCCGGGCTCAATCCTCTCACCTCACGTGAGCAAACGGGCTCAGCTGGACATGGATACGATGTAACACATGGTCACTTCACCCACCAAAGCTGCTGCCTCTGCCATCGTCATCGTCGCTGCGACCGCATTCATATTCTCTAAATTGCGATTAGCAGATTGCTTCGCTTTACATTTAATCAGTCATGCGATCTCTGCTGAGCCTGTTTGTGTTTCCCACGTGTTGAGGGTTCTAATGTGGCTCCTGGCGTGCCATTAAATATAAAATCTAGATCTTTTTTGATTTCTTTTTTTTTTTGTAAGTTTGGTGATTAGTGGTTATTTTTTCAACTAAGTCCAGTGATGCTTCCTTCAAACAAAAATATTCTACACTCAGAACCAGACAAGAATTCAGGTTCAGGTTCCTTTTTTTGTCTCTGTATGTAAATCTGGTTTCAGTAAAAAACAGTAACACGCTCCACTCTTTGTGTAGAGAAACTGGTAACAAGCTGTGTCATGACTCTTGTTTTGTACCAAACACAAGAGACATGACACTCAAAACCCCCCCCAAAAAAACACATCCTTGGTCAGATGCTATCTTCATGATGATAATGTTCTCTTACTTACTCTTATGAAGTGTCCTGTGTTATTTATGGTACCTGCCTTAGGACTGTGGATGTAATTTAGCTATTGTGCCAATTCCAGCATATTTACATTGATGCTTATATCTGATATGTTCATTATGTGCACTGTGCTAACTCAATAAACTCAATTATTCATACTGATGGGTCTAATGATTTCTACACTAACCGTATTAGTGAAGCAGGTAAGCACACTGACATTTGATGAGTAGCAGTGAACACAGACTTAGGCCTGAGGCTGGTGGTAATGCCATTACCAAACCAATCACCAAATTGAAATGTTGACACGACGGCCTCATGGTGACACTGAAGCAGAGGTCAAGGGCTCATTAAAGACATTAGGATTCATTGTGCGGGAAACATGAAGGTCTGTGTGCGAAATTCCATGGCAGCACATCCACATGTTGAGGAGTTTCCAGACATTACTATCCGTATGCAAGGTTCTACGCTGCTAGCACAGCTTAAACCCCGCTGACGGGTCATCTGCCCACAGCAGAGTCCATCACAGTGATTCAATCGTCGGAGATGTCAAAACTCTGATGTATATTGTTTGACACAAATGCAAAAATCTCCCTCCATCTAATCATAAAGCGTGTCTCCGTCCTATCCGTCCTTCGCTCACGTCACTGGTGTTGAGCGGTAAAACCATGTATCTGACATACATGCATGAGACCAACATCTTTATCACCCTCATCACCCCTGCAGCTGTCATCATACCGGCCTGGTTTTGATTCATAATGTACAGCACCGGAGAGTACAGAGGAATTGCCTGTTTTTTCCCTTTACAGATTTGAAATGTAGTTTTTCCTTAGAAATCCCATTTGTTCTCTGAATTCATTTCCACCTGCTATTGTCTTCGCTGTCAAATGAATCCAATGAGCCCATGTGTCTGCCTGTAACAATTACGCAACAGTGTGCTGGAAGAAGGGCTCATCTGGAATACCACTATGCCTACATGGACAGTGAATGCCTGGAATCATTTTCCTGGTATAATGCTATAAAGTGCTATAGGCTACATGTTGATTAATATACATCGTAGAGCACAATCAGAAAGGATCAGGTTTTGTGTAGGTTGATGAGACTAGGCCGCCCCTCGATGTGAATGAATACCAGCTGTGGGGAGCATGCAGACAGCAATTCTGAATGATACACAGATATATCCCATGATGAAGTAGGATAATGCCTTGTGGTCTACTCACTCCAGACTGTTCTTGTGCTTCTTTGAGCAGGTTTATCCTCAGAACTGTGTCATTCAATTGTTTATTAAATGAAGGAAAATCTTCACTAATCCGTGGCCGTCTCCATCTGGGATGTGTGTGTTTGTATGGCTGCAGTCACAGATACAGACAAGATCAAGATGTGTACGTGGAGTCAAATCCATCACAAGAGGGAAATATCTGGAAAAGCTGCCAATATGAGATGCAGATATAATACTATGTGTAGTCTCACTAAACTCTGTCCTAATTATATTTTGCCAAAGGCTATCGCTCTGCCTGGCCACGCTTTATATCAGCTAATTGGATTCTTCTCTTTAGAATAAATAATGTTGTTGGTTTTTTGGAGTTTTTTTTTTCCTGCAGGGCACCCTGGCAATGAGATACTGGCGGAGGCTCGGCTATAACAACAGCAATTAAGACGGCGGGGACGCTGGACTCACAAACCTGCACAGAATAATCAAAGCAAAGTCGACCGTGTCATGCATGTTGGTGCTGTGGCACAATTAAGGGATCAATGCGCATCTGCTGTAGTGTCTTGACTCGTCCGTAGGGGGCAGCACATTCATATGGAAAAAACAAACATCATCCGATAATGAGATAAAACCACAGTGGAAATCATATCACCAGAATAGATAAATCTCTAAATATTACAATCATTAAATGAGCTGGGAGTAAACTGAAGAAACGGTTTGCACAGAGGAGGTTTGGAAAATCAGGGTTGAGCAGGTAGGCCTAAAAATAAACAAATAGGTGGCTCATTTATTACTGAAATACATGTAATTTGCATGTTTAACAAGGCGTCCCAACCCCAATCCTGCTGTGTGTTGTTGCGATCTAGTGAAGGATAAAAAGTCAGTCCCTCTCTTGCAGCCCTAGGGGAGCTGTGTCGGCCTCTGTGAAGATAAACTGATCCTCTTTAACCAGCCCCACTCTATCTCCCTGAGTAATCTCTGCTTCCACCCATGTCTTTCTCTCATGTGAGTCCCTCTCTCGAGCTAAAGCTTTAGCTGACGCTCTCTATTTACACATCTCCCGCCCTTTTTCCTCCCATCGATACAACAAGGGTGGGCTGGCTGCCTGAAAAATGAAAAAGCAGTAACAGAGGTTAAATGTCTTAAGGGACAGACAGTGGTTTTAAGTAGACATTTCTAAAATGCCACGCTGTTCCACTTGGAAATCACTCAGCATGGTTCATATTTACAGACCATATCTAATTTTCACTCACCCATCATCCCCAGAACTGTCACACCCTATGATGTTAAGTCTTAACAGGTTTATTATCAAATCCATATTAGTTACATTAGTGAAAGGCAGAGGTAACCTTTACAATCGAGTTGAAGCTGATGTTTGTTTTTTACTAATGAATGAAGTTGACAATATTTTAATTAATCTACTGATCATTACAGTACATCTGTAAAAGAAAAGGACAGTCTCTCAGAGCAAATGGTCACTTCATCTTAGCCTGTTTTGTGTAAATAGTTCAATTTAATTAATTGCAACAATTACTGAAGTTTGAAATATATCACTGTATAATAACTTAATTCATTTTACATCAGGATTTTGGACCTTTGGACAAAATTCTGATCATCTCTTTTTTTTTTTAATCTATCCCATTTAAAAGTTTATCAAAGTGATAATCTAGATCTCTCAAGCACAACTTAATCAAAAATGAACAAGCTTTTACAGCCATGCTAGAGGCTTTGTGAGGCTGAGCTACATGCTCAAGTCACCACACTACATGCTCACAATTACAATATAAACTTGGTGGTGTTAAAGAGGAACGATGCAAGATTTGCACCTTAATTAAGCAGCTTTGGAGTAATTGTGATGGTTAAATGACTTGTTACAGGGAGAATGGAGGCTCCACAGAAACACAATGCCAAGTAGACCAGGCACAGTATATATTTTTTTTTACCTCATGCCCAACTCAACAATAAAACCACTGTCACTCATCAATCACTCAACAGTATTTTCGTTAGCAGACAATTTTCAACCAATGAAAAGTAACAAGAATAGCACATGAAGACAAACAACTGCCATCTTGAGCTGTACCAACACACGAAAGCTTTTAAGCTAATCATATCCATCATCACCTTCCCACACACATATGGACACGACAAGCAGCATTAAAGACATTTAGCTTAAAACTAAGAGATAGAACCTCATGATAGCACAACATGAAAACCAGAGGATGACTACAGTCAGTAGGGTATATCCTCTGGAGGCCATGAACATCCATGCTACATTTCAGAGCATTTCATGGTTGTTAAAATTAGACAATACTTCAGTCTAATGCTAACCAAAGCAGCGTACTGAACGACTAACTCTACCATACTGCTCACATGGATGATTACTGTATCATCCCTGATGGTTAAGACAAGGTTTTGTCGTATCTAATGCTCAATGGGGGTGGGGAAAGTATTAGTAAAATCTTTCTTTAATGATGCATGTCATTTCATGCTGGTGTACAATCTGTCATGATGTATTCTTTTCTTGAAACATTTCAGAAATTATTTAATTGCCAGTTGCTGTTTTCTTTTTTTGTAATATCTGGCAGCTGACAAATATCTATTATCTCACAGAACGTATAGTGATATCATCCTTATGCTACATTATTAATGGAAGAGGGAGATCACAGTTTTCCGCTCAGACAAACACTGTGCATGAAACCATGCTTGTCTGAGCTAGGATCTGTGTCAGAGCAACAACAAAGTCTTCAAATGACCCCATAAACGCCTAGCCACGCAAGAACAGACAATATAATAATCAATTATTTAAGCATCAGCAGCCATATTACAGAACATCCTCACTTGCAGATCCCATCTTAACTTAAGACCGTAGATAGGAAGTTTGTAATACAGCCCCAGATTTCTTTTCCATTCCTCATTATAATCATTCATTTGTGTGGCTGGTAAAGAAATATGGATGATGTTGAGGTTTACTTTTACACATTTTCAAAAAAAGAAACTGATGGCAAACTCATTTCCGAGATTTGTTGATGTCAAACGAGGACAAACATGAACAAAGCTTGTGACTGAGCCAGAGGAAATGGGGTTATTCTCTGACTTTTTGACAGGGAGGAATGTAGGACAACAAAATAGCCTTGTTGGTGTAAAACTGCACATTGGACTGACCCTACAGGCTTCAAACAGATGGTGCTTCAATAATAAATATTTGGGGAAGGCTCCTTTAAATTGGATTACATTAGTGTAATCTCTGCAGCTATTTTAAACCATTTTGAGTGTGCTATCTCATCACAGTAGCTTTAATCCCTCTTAACTTTTGATTGTGTTTAAATTGATTCTCCTCGCACACATGGCTCCAAACTCCCACAACCTCCCTCTGGTTCTGACTCCAAACTCGCTGCTTTTCACTCCCGACATGCACAAGCGTGCACACATGAAGTTGTGCAGACAAGCGGGGTAAAAAAAAAACATGCAAACACACAACACAACTGAACATATCCGTAAATATTTGTTTTTACAGGATCACCTTGAGGTCGTGGCAGATGCACTAGCCCCGTCATGGCAGAGAAATGGCAACTTAAATCAGAAGTGGAGCCAGCTCACTGCACTGTACTACGAGTGGAAGGATTTTTTTTTAAAAACAGCTGATTTAAAAAACTAAATTCAGTTTGAGTCTGTAAAAACATCTTGGTGCAAGTTGCTAATTATATGAACAATTTCGAAAGAGTAGAAAACTGTAAGTGAACAAAAGATCTCATTACTTGTTAGTGCTTTTGAAGGGCATTGCTATATAACCTTTTGAACTTTGTCAATTTCCTGCAAGAACAGAACAGCACCAGAGAAAACCAGATACAAAATGATGCTAATCTACTTCACATGGCTTCTATAGCAACATACTAAAACTGTCTGGATTTACAACCGGTCATATAACCCATTAATGTACAAGTAATGATCATGGCAAATGTGACACTTATTCTCCAATTAGGAGGACTGGTGAGAACAACAAGACACGCAATGCAAACCCTCTGCCTCTTCATTTCCTTTCCATGGCCACATCATTCACCCCGGCATTCTCCCTGCTGCCCACACACTGCTGGATTTATAACCTTTAATTCAGGAACATTTAATGATCAGAGGCACAAGGACCTCTGATGGCCACTGTTTTTGAACCAACACAACATGCTTTGAAAACTGAAGCAGCCGCTTTGCATAACTGTGTGCGTCTTGTGTGTATTTTCCCCTCATGCCTACACGACCTCACCACAGTTCAACAACCTTTTGCACCTTTTCACACGCGTGCAGTTTGTCCTCTGACTCTCCTTACTACATTTATTTCACTTGCACAATTATACAGTACACTTGCTGCCACAGAGGCATGCATGCTTGTGTGTTTATGCCGAATGCCTTTCATGTCTTCTTATAGCTCTGACATCCAACACATTTAACCACAACGCACAACACGAGACCGACAAACGGGAAATGGAGAAACAGGTTTCTATAGTCAGCGAGGGAAGGAGGGAGCAGTGGGCTGCAGCTTTGATCACATGCAAATACCACACTCACAGGGGATATAGGTATTTATGTATGAAAACAAAGACTTCTGTTGTAGACCAACTTTGGGGAAATATGCAAGTTGGTGAAACGATTTACATCGTCACGTTTGTTAGTGGGTCGTTTGAGCTTTAAAATCCAATAAGTCTGGGTCAAGACTCGGAACAGGAGTTGATGTCTTGTTGTGGTTGTGGTGTGTTGGTCACTCTGACTCAGAGAAGTGGATGCCAGTGGACTTTTCATCCCAGCTGTCCATCACAAGTCCCACAGCAGCCCATCCACACACCCCCTCCAGCCAACTCTTGGGTCCTCGTGGCAGGGAATGAAAGGCAAACGCAGAGCTTAAATGGGTCTGCAATGTTACACCACAACAGAGCCCCGCAACCACCCTGCCACCCCTCACACCATCTCCAGCCTTTGAAGAAGATATTTATAAACCATTAGTGTGGCAGCGGGGCAAGGGGTTGGCTGTTTTATCTCCCAGATCTGTCATGGGCTACCATGCACGAGGCGAACTGTGCTGACAGAGTGACAGAGTGAGGGCTGTTAGGGCCACTGCTGCACAAGTCCAGGGTTGAAACGTGACGGCTGAAGCCCCCTTACCGCCTCGCCACTTCACTGCCTGTGGGACATGCATGCACCGAGACTGTAATTAAGAAGTTGAGTGATCTGATTTCAGACTTCATTCAACTGAGCTCACATCAGAGAGGAATTATAGGATGAGACTAATAATCCGTACACAGCATCAGATACCGAAATGCCTCCCAAGTCCATCATGAGAGAGGCGCATGGTGGGAAATGTGGATGCATCTGGGAGTCAAACTGTTCTCAGCTGTTTTCACTGTCTGTTAGTCTGGGAAACATTTATTCTCTGTCACATTTACTATTTTAAATATAAGGCAAGAGCCAGCAGCCAGTTAGCTTATCTTGAAGTCTGGAAACAGCTCTCAGGGCTCTGTCAATTAAATCATAACTTCAACAACAACACTTAAAGGGTCATTGCAATGCAAAAAATCAGAGGATTTCAGAAATCTTCACTTTTTTTTTGTGCATTTATGCATTTTTCAAGTGGTTGAGGTCAAATCTTGTGATATCAAGTCACTTTGAGCAAAAACATTCGTCTCTGTGCAGTACCAGAGGCGTAAATCAATTTCTGGCAGGTGAAATCCCCTGATTTTTATATTGTAATGACCCTTTAGCCATTATTCAAGCGCTGGTTGACGTCAGTATTAGTCTGCTGAGTGATATCAAGTCATTTTGAGCAAAAACATTCATCTCTGTGCAGTACCAGAGGCGTAAATCAATTTCTGGGAGGTGAAATACCCTGATTTTTTACATTGCAATGACCCTTTATGTGTTTTTCAAGTGGTTAAAAGCAGTGGTTGAGGTCAAATCTTGTAAATCTTCATCTGCTTAGTGATATCAAGTCATTTTGAGCAAAAGTATTCATCTCTGTGCAGTACCATCCTGCTGCTGCTGCTTGTGACATTTTAAATTTCCCCTTGGGGATTAAATAAAGTATTTCTATTCTATTCTATTCTATACCAGTGGCGTAAGTCAATTTCTGGCAGGTGAAATCCCCTGATTTTTACTTTGTAATGGCCCTTTACACATTATTCAAGTACTAGTTTACTATGGTGACATAATGTCTAATGCATGATGACTGACTTAGAAGATTTCTGTAAATTTGTTTGTTAGGTGTGACAAACGTGCAGACTACATGTGCATTTTACAACTTCTGGAGAAACAGTATCAAACAGAGTTGATTGTTGATACTCAGTGGTTGAGATACACATCAGCACTGATTTATCAGTTCATCACCCTGGTTTATTGGTGCAACTTAAATCCAAAGGCAAACCAAACAAAAAACAACAAATTACTATTTCACGACAGGTTATATACTAGACCACTTCTTGGTAATTGCTCAGAGCCAAGTGTCCAAATGAAATGTAATGTTTTAATACTGAGCTTTAGAGCTGCTGGTTGGCAGATTTTCTTAGCTTTGAACTGTCTGACTAGTTCTCTTCATTCTTAAGGTTAAAGCCACCTTGTTTCTGTAGCATCTTATTTATCAAATAGTCATGTTTGGACAGGAAAAGAAAAGGTCTGACCATCTGCTTTCCCCAAGTGCTCGACTCGAATATTGGTCCATGTGCCCACGTATAAATTGAAAGCGCTGTGAGAATCATCAGTTTCCACAGTCACAGGTATCCCCAAAGACCAGGCATAGATTTTTTATAGTGAAGGGAAATCCAATCCATGGAACTGATTTTCAGGTCACAAATCAATTTGATTCAGCAGAGTTTTTCCCGGACTTAACCATTCATTTTGTGGAAAACATTTAATCTAAACTACAAGTGTAATTTTACCACTTCCAACCTGAAATTGCCATTTATGGCCAAGTAATAGCAGCAGAAACTTCTTTCTTCACAGAGCACAACAGCAAACAGCTGACCAACGTGCTGTACAAGGTGAAGAAAAAAATACACAATCATCACAGAAGTTCAGACATCGGTGGCCCTGCATCCGGCCTTCATAATGGGGGGGCCGCCACTCACCCCAGCTGCTGGACTCGCCAGGCAAAGCGGCACAGAGCCAGCATGTATGGAGGGGAGCCAGGGAAGGGTGGCTGCAGGGGCCAAGACCAACTGTGACAGCAGGAAGAAGGATGGTTGGGCTTCTGGTACAGCAAGACCAGAGGAGAGGACCGTAGATGAGTAGCTGCTATGGAAATGAAGCTTCCAAGCAGCTGATCGTTCGTTTGAGCTCTGACTTATTATACTGATGTTTAGAGTCCACACACAAACAGCCACTATAGCCGAGATCAATCCAGGATAATACTAAAAACAACAGAAACTACCAAGCTAATGTCATTAGCTGTCATTACAACTGGCCGACAATCACCAATCCTGTTTCACGTGTTGCTGAGCCACTGTACAGCACTCAAATAACACAATCATTAAAACGGAAAACAAGCTCATGATCACTGGAATTTCCCAGACATGTGATCCTGACAGACAAGTTCTTAAAACAAGTCAAATCTGATCATTCAACTAAAACTAATTAATAAATTAAAGTATTCCAGTTAAAATATATGGTTAAAACAACAAAGATCTAGAGAGAGCTTGCTGGATAGAAACTGTTACATCACTTTAGAATTGCAATACATACAACATCATGTTACAATACATGATGATGATGCTTTTTAGTTGCTAAATGTGCAGAAATATTTGGGTTTCTGATTTGGCAAAACTTAAAAATATGTAGTACAGAGGTGTTTAACTTCTTTGTTCTGGGTTTAAATTTGAAAACACATGATTTACATTTGATTTTATTATAGTCAAAGTCTTTTATGGATTTACTAGTGAGGGAAGCACATGCTCACCTCACATCTCAACCTCTATCTTTACCATAAGCACAGAAATGAGGTGATTAATAATTAACATCACCTGCTGCACAAGCCATTACATAGGCTAAATCAATATTTCAAAAAAGTCCTAATTATAGTATGCCATTTTAACATGGGAGGTAGAATTCACCTCATATTACACCAAGCGTACAAGCTGCAGTTCCTGTGTGTGTTGAGTTTTTGAGAATTTGAGAATTAAACCATATCCACGAGCGGCTCAAGAAATCATGTCTCCTCTTAAACACAAAGAAAACCGTCTGTATGTACTTTTCAATAAAACCAAAGAATCCAACTCACTCTGGTGTTTTTCTAGGAGGAGAGGAGCTGGAACTTGTAAATGAGTTCAAATATCTGGGAGTCACGTTAGACTCCACCCTCTCCTTCAGGAATCATGTCAGTAGGATCTCGAGAATAATTAAATTCAATCTTGCCAACTTTAAATCGATAAGACCATCTTTGACAACAGAGGCAGCTACAGTAGGTACTACTTCATTTTGGCCGACTTCACGCGAGATTCTCGCGTGAATCACGCATGAATCACGCGGCTTTTTAGCAGAGGATTAATTGTGTTTTTATGAGAAGCGCCAATGTGCCGAAACAACCGCCAGGTGGCATCTGTGAGCAGGAGGACGAGTCGACAACATGCAGCAGCAGGGAGCAGTGAGCACGAACGGCAATGGACAGTTTCCTGATTTATGTTTCTGTTCGTTGTTGCTTCAATACAAGAATGTAGCTAATAATAACACTTCACCAGCTTTACACCTCATTCCAACTCTTTCCTTCAGCCTGTCGCTACAGGGTCCCTCTAGCAAGGACAGACTTACTATACTATCAGGCCTATTACAAACCGTATTTTGAATTTATCTGTGATATTCCCATTTTATGTTAATCCGTTTTCGTTTTGCTTGTATGTTTAACTGTGGTCTTTTTTATGTCACACGTCGGCGCCAGATTCATTTTAGAGGTAGGGGGGGCATGGAGGTTGGGTTGTTACGGGACATAGGTTTACACATTCACTGTTGGTGGCGTGCAATAGTCATATTGTAGCGTCCGGCTCCCAGACCGTCATGTAACTTATCAAAACAACAACAACAACAACAAAAGCTGTGTACTCAGTCTGGCTGCAGGTTTGAGCAAATATGTTGTGAATACACCTCGCCGGACTCACAAGCGTCTCTCGGCTTGACCACAGCAAAAATAAATAAATAAAAGAACCCCGTGGTCCGACCTGACGCAATGTTTAATCATAATAATAGAAAACATTTGGGCTGGGCGATAAAACGGTATACATTTTGAAATAACTTTTCTTCTAGCCTATATAAATATGAGACGTAGCGTACGTGGTCATGTTTCATTCATCCATGTTTTGGCAGACAATACAAATAGCACACTCACAATAAAACAGTGTGATTGGTTGAAAGCTGATAATTAGCCATGTGCTTACAAGCTGATTGGCCGAAACCAAGAACAAAGCCGCGTGAATGGCCAATCGGCATGTGTTAAGAGCCGACATGTAAATCAGCTGTTTCGATGGGCGATGGAGCGCAGAGATGAATAGGTGTTAATGTGTCTCCGCTCATACTTTGCAATGAGGGTTTGAATCTCAGTTTAGGTTGTATGTTAATGTTCTTTTCTCATCATCATTATGATCACATATGGCTCCAAGTTTGAGCAAATAAATAAATATGATAAACTTCCCTGCTTGTGTAGCTATAAATCACGGCTTGTGGCACACGCCGTGCCTGCAGAGTGATAGCTGATTTGAGAACCTAATGTGGGTTTACTATTGTGCATCTCATTTTGCTGCTATAAATATTTGCTTAGGATTGACAATGGAAACAGGTAAACAAAATCTATAGGGTCTATAGGGCGGATACTGGCCTATCAGGCAGACTAAAGCACTGGATCTACCCCCACTCCAGCCCCGCGCACAATTCTGTGAACTGAAACCTGTGAACTGTGTGTGAAAGGAGAGCTATTAACTACTGTGGGTCACCGCGGGTCACTGTTTAAAAATAATCAGAATATGAGGAAAGAATCTTAAAGAACCAAAGCAGCATTCATTCACAAGTTTAATCAGCACCAAACGTAAACATTCAATAACTGGGTGAGGTCGGACAACGGGCTTCTTTGCTCTGCAATCCCATAGTTTCAAATAAATGGATTGATTGATTTTTTTTCCCTTAACGAAATGAAACGAAAACAATATTATATTAATGTTGTAAATTTAGAAAATATAATCCAGGGAAAAAAGGCTTACAGACATGGACCAAAACAGCTCAGTAACAGTACGCACTACACATCTTATGAACGCGATGTAAAGTAACTTTATTTTACTTAAAGCCTATAATTTTTAAATACAGCCTCTAAAACTAGAATGGAAATTATTTTACTATATTCCACCTACTCGGCTCTATTGAAAGTAATGATCTTAATAGACATTATCAATGACCAATAGGTGTGCTTGTAGCTGTGACGACAGCTGGACACAATGTAACACATTTGCGACACATTAGCATCCTCTTTATCTCTGACCAATGGGTGTTTGTGTCCTGCTCCACCCTCCCCCTCACAGTGCTTCACAGCTGTTTGCTCTGAACAGAAAAACCGGTTTCTACAGTTGCTCTCATAACACTCCAAGAACTCCAAGACACGCCAGACGCACAGAGCCATGCATAGGCTAAAACACAGATTGAGACCATGATGTTTAGTTTTTTTTTTTTTAGTTCATTTTCGTTTCGTTTGGATTTTGTGCATATTACTGAGCCGTTTTGGTCCATGTTTTTGATTTTCATGATTTCATGATTTTCACACGCCAAGTCTCGCTTTCAATAAAACACTCGCATTCTATGAAAACAATATAAAACACAAATTTAAAAAATGACGACAGTTTGCTATAGTTTTTTGTTTTGATAAGATTCGTTTTAAAAGCGCAATGTTCAGCTGTCTGAAATTAAAAGCAGCCTCCTCTTGTTAATTTGCAGCAGGCTTTTTTGTATCGCTCGTCTTTCCATTAAAACAACCTGCTGCTCTTGGCTAAAATCAGCCCGTTGCCGCTCAAGTAGTCCTATCAAAATCAACATCTAATGTGTCCCTTCAAATTATGTGTTTGGAGCAGCTGCTGACAGATGTGTATTAATGCTCCGCTCGTGAGTCCAGTCGCATCGGGTCCAGGTCCAGGCTGCTGGCACGGACGAAGCAGTCTAGAAACTGGTTAAACGAGCGGTCGTCGGCTCTGAGCGGATTGTTACATCTACAAGAACTTACAGAAAATAGATATGAGACAATTTGCTCAAACTCGGAGCCAGACCCGGCCAGGCTACAGGAGAGATCACAAATATGGAGGGGTTCAAGATAGGGATGCAAATTATCGAGTAATTCATTAATCGATAGTTGTTTCATCTTATCGATCGATGATCGATTAATTGATAAGCGGCAATTTTTCTAAGAACCTGAATTTCCCTCTGAATAGGTTCTATCCAGTGCTTTAAGTGGGAAAAAATAAGTGCTGGTACTCCCCTTTCCAGCTGTTGTTGGCTGGTAAATTAGGCGGTGGGCGGTCGATACCAGCACATCATTAAGTGACAGGTTACTGTACATTCAAATATGATGCTGATTTAAATAAAAAACAAACAAACAAACAAACAAAACATCCAATTGAACTTTCCAGATTAGAAGTATTTTCTTGAAAAAATCCATCTGTGAATAATGTATGATGACAAATGAATCAGTGTTTGTTATTTGAAGTTAACCCACTTCATAAAGTGTCTCCATCCTGTCTTAATTGCTGTCCTAAATTATTGCCAACATGAGTTCACCACTGTAACTGTTTCTACAGTAGGAACAGCAAGGTTTACAACAGTAAAGTCAATAAACTCAATATCAGGAAACAAATTACAATTTTCACTAAAATCAAGCTGAATGAGTAATTCCTCCAGATTGACTACATACATGCAGGAAGCCTAATGTTAGACAGGGGTTTGGAGCTGGCTGGTCTCAGCTAGAAGTTTTTGTGATTTGTAGCCAGATAAACAGCCTCCACAGACAGCTGTCATTGTTCTAACAAGCGGACAACGACAGCAACAGTTTCACAGAGCTTTCATCTTTAACCAAACATTTTGGGAAATATGACTACCATTTAAGCATGTTGAATACAGTAAGTGGAAGGCTACTTGTTAGTAGGCTACCACTGGGAAGTCTGGCTTTACACTGTAACTCACGAAGGTTTTAGTCGCTCCACATTCACGTCTCGTCTGCAGCACATGGAGTTATGATGCTATGAGGCCGCGGCATGTGAGAGAGTCATGGGTGAGAGAGCGCGCAGCGCGCGGCAGCCCCTCCCAAGAGGCAGAGGAGCAGCGGAGAACAGAGCAGGACAACAGAACCGTGGCGCTCAGGGTGAAAGAGGCATCACTATCACAAATCGGTTAGAAAGAATGAGAACAGGCCAGAGTACGTCCAGACTCCCGGTACTGCCCGGTACGCTGTGAAAAGTCCCGGTACGCAGGGGGTTAAAATCTAGAAGTGCCGGTATGTTAAAAAAAAATGCAAATCATATTCCTTCATCAAAGATTTATTCTGGGCTCACTTGAGGGCAGGGAATAACACTTTGGTAGAATATCAAACATATTCTGAATAGAAAATATCAAAATATTACACTCATCTCTCATGTGCGACATTGGAAACATTAATAGCAGCAGCATAAAAAAAAAATACTGTTGTTGTTGTCGTCAGAGCCCTGCTTCGCTTGTGTTCCCGCGTTTGCGTCATCTGGCGTCAAGCGCGCCCTCACGCGGACTGGCGGGGAATTACGGGTTCAAAACGCAATTAATTGCAAGTAATTTATTTTAATCGAGTAATTTCTTATCGACAATTAATCGATAATCGATTAATTGTTTGCATCCCTAGTTCAAGACCCCCCATGAGAACCACTGATCCTGTTGTACGTACTGTAACCACTGTGAAACAATAAACAACAACATTGATGTGATTGAACGGCAGCATTGAGCGGTCCCTCTCTCCATTTTCTCTCTAGCTCTCTCGACCACAGCTGCAGGTGAAGCAGCCTGTGGCCTGAGAACAGCGCCACTCTCCATTGCAGCTACGTTGTGGTCAAACGCGGAATTACTTTGAGCTGCATCTCAGTACGATGCTTCCACCTAGTGGCTACAATGTGACCTACAATTTCACGCAACCGCGTGAATCGCGTATTGCGCGAGTGAAATGGCCACTTTGAAGTAGTACCTACTGTAGAGTGTTTATGCATGCAATGGTCATGTCTGTTATTGTCATCACATATTTAAAGGGATAGTTCAACATTTTGGCAAATTGGCCCATTGCCATAATCGCTATAGTCATAGCAGTAGGTTCGTTACCTTTAATTGTCGGTGTAAGCTATTTTTAGTACGGCGGCGCGGAGCAACAGGCTGCTCAGGGCTATTCTATGGAGGCAAAGGGAATTTCTTGGTTTCCCTCATCAAACTCATCAAAAACACAACCCAGCAACTCAAAAGCGCTGTTGTGGACACGTTGTGAGCTGCAGAACCACCACGCTATGAGATAATGACGGAACGATACGAAACGGAGCCGTTTCAGAGGTAAATTCATGCAAAACCGCTGATGCGCGTTGCGTTCAGGGACAGTTTTTCAGCAAGCTGTCTCCGCATTTACCCTGTATTTACCTCTGAAACGGCTCCGTCTCGTATCGTTCCGTCATTATCTCATAGCGTGGTGGTTCTGCAGCTCACAACGTGTCCACAACAGCGCTTTTGAGTTGCTGGGTTGTGTATTTGATGAGTTTGATGAGGGAAACCAAGAAATTCCCTTTGCCTCCATAGAATAGCCCTGAGCAGCCTGTTGCTCCGCGCCGCCGTACTAAAAATAGCTTGCACCGACAATTAAAGGTAACGAACCTACTGCTATGACTATAGCGATTATGGCAATGGGCCAATTTGCCAAAATGTTGAACTATCCCTTTAAAAGAAACCAATGTCGAGCACCACGATTTGCACTACACTGTCTAGTGTTAAAATTGCATTATACTGTATTATTTAGTTTTGTATGACAACAGATTGCTGAATTTACTGGAATGTATTGTTATTAGTCAGATTTTTTTAGGCTACTTGAATGTATTATTGTTATTGTTATGACTATTTGACTTCCCCTAAGGACCGTGCTAATAACATCCAGCAGGGGGACTAACAATGTAAATCAGCCTGAGGCTGCAATTGGGTACAGCCGCACCCCCTTGGAGGGAGTGCTGAATGTTGTACATTGTCCTCCATAGCAAATAAAAATAAATTTTAAAAAAAGAAAGAAATGTGGAAACTTTTTTCTCAACCAGTAACCTTGTTTATTCGAGAGAAGATCTGCTGGTGGTGAGGAGCAAAGGTAACAAAAAAAAAGTAAAGTACCGTGGATGTATCCATCTATCCTAAAAGAGCAGGAACAGATGTGGGCAGAGTGAAAAAACCACTACCCTTGTAAAACACAGTGCCTCTGTAAAGTAAGAAACGCTGTGGTGAATGAGTATTAAATCTCAACAGACAGACGTTGGACTCAGCTGGTCTCAGATGGTCACAGTGATGGTCAGAGCCCTGCAGACCCTCTTCTCCACTATACATTATATCACAGAGAATGACCCCTTCATGCAAGCACTCATGTGTCCACCTACAGTGTATCTGAGGGCATGGCCGAAGGTGAGGGTGACAACTGGGAGCCTATAAAGGCCACAGGAAATAGCTTGGCCCATCATGTCTCCCACCTGAGTCCTGACTGCTGATCTGTCTCCTCTTTATTATGAGCACACATTAAAAACATCAGGCTGAAAACAGCTCACTGACACGACAGGCGGCTCACCTGCATTTTTCTTCATCACAGTATTGTATCTCCCACCCACACTGTTTGTGGGTGGGAGAGATAGCACACACATCCTGCTGCTGTCAGATAAGTCACATCATTGTCCATTATCAATTAGTCCACTACCCACTTTACTATCAAATATATCATAATATACTGTATAAACATATATACATACAGACATATATATATATGAATGAAAGAGGTGGGTGGTCTTTCCTGGAACCTGTAAATACCATTGAATCATGAACTGCTGCTGTCGAGTCTGTGCATCTACAAAAGATGACATATGGTGAACTTGTTTTAACAGTGTAATTATTTGAACCACAACACATGAGACATTGTTACACTGCACATAAAACCAGTGGCTTAGTCCATCAGCTCTGCAGAGTCAAGCAGCAGCAGCTTTTACTGTCCAGTGCAGTTACAGCCTGCAGTGTTCATGTGTGACATTTTACTGCTGAGTAAAATGGCTTGTAGTCATCTGTTTGGCACACTTGCAAATCACAGGCGTGATTAATGTGGCGCAGTGATTTGTACAGGTAATTTCGCTCTTGCTTTAACTTCCTCACTGTGCATTACTGTGTTAATGTGACACACTTTATTGATCCCTGTAGGGAAATTTTCTTTTCACAGCAAGGTCTAAGTGCAGGGTCAGTAACAGGAGAGTGGCCCTGCAGCTGGTAAAGATTCAGTGTCGTGTTGAAGGATGTTTGCTGTCACAGGGGCTTAAACTCGTGGCCTGTGGTTGAAGGGCGGTCACCAAATTCAATATGCTGCCAAAAGCTGCTTGCTGTTACAATAGCAGCATTATTTCCAAAGTAAAAGCAGATGTATGGTACAGTGGTTTCACTGGATATAGTAAAAGTAACTATTCATGCTATAAACTACACAACACACTGCTTTACAAAAATCTGAGCCATATGCACTTCAACTCTTTATGGTGGTCTGGTTACGCAGCAGCACCAGAAAGAACCAGGAGTGGGGGACAAAATCAATACAGCATGGTACTGTGATATTTTTGTGTGGCCATTTAATCTTTTACAAATTAAAGTTATTACAAGAATACTAGAGTACATTTTAGTCTGTCAGCTTATTAGATAGAACAGATGTTCACAAAATTTTCCTTTTGGGACATAATTCATAGGTGAAAAAATTGCAATCTGTCACAATATGTTCTTGCAATAATCAGGATATTACTGTGACTGAGTACTGTAATAATAAATTGTATCATTGGTAGGGCTGTCGCGGTAACTGCAAAAATGAATCACCGCGGTACTATAAAGCCCACCACCGAGCATGATGGGACACCGTCAACACCGCATATAACTACAACCATGAGTTTGAGCCGACATTGAACTCACGTGCATTTAGCGCAGTGACAGACTGGCCATAGGAAGGGTGAGCAAATGCCACAATGGCCGCCGGATGATGCAGTCGCTCGGCCGAAAATGGATAAATAAATAAAGCGGATCACCACAACGGCGCAGGACGTAGTGTTAACACAGCAGCGACATACAGTCATGCGCCCTCACACTCCTGCTCTTGGGTTAGGGTTAGGGCTGAAGCCCGTATCCAACACAGCCCGACCGAGAGAGAGAGGAAGAGGAACAACCCCCACCCTGACCCCGCTGTGGGCCGAGCCGGGCCGAGTCAAAACCCACAGCGCTTTTCATTCCCAGTCCGTCCCTGATTTAGAGCAACAAGCGCACCATCTACCCACCTCCAATCCTCTCTGAAACAACGTAAGGTGAATATGTTGGTTTTCCTCTGCTATTTTATTTTAGGCTCAAGGGAAATATATTTTTTTCATGTAAATGTGAAATTGTCTAGTGCCTTGTACGTCTCATTTTTGTAATGTCTTTTTAAAAAATGACACATTGCAATGAGATTAGTAATGTAGTTATTAACAAACAAATTTGCTAAATAGATAAAAAAAAATAATTAAAGGGGCTGGTGCGATAATACCGCATACTGCGGTATAGCCTACTGTAGAGCCACCTGACTCACCACAGGGGCGAATTCCTAACCGCAACAGCCCTAATCATGGCACGGGGCCTCTGGTGATTCCAAATCCCGAGAAGAAAGTAAATGTGTAAGTGATGATATTTCAGTAAAATCCCCAACAGGACGAGGATCACAAGCTGTCAAATGATGAGACAAGATGTACACAACTGCTAACAGACTCCCAGCAAACAACAAACAGATTACAGAACGGAGAGGAACTAGTGCGTTGTGATGGATCATATCATTCTGCTATTTTTCCTGTCGTGAACACTGCATTTCAAAGCACATGAAATGAAATGGTTCCCAGTGTCCCAGTCAAAGAGAAAGAGATGCCACACAGCAGAGAGACTTGGTCAATACGCTTGCATTCTTCACAATTAAGAGCAGCAGTAATTTAAGAGAGGTGAGAGAACTGTAATCAACATGGATTATATCAGAGTGTAAAAGGATTCGATAGCTCCCACACCCTGACATGACAGATTAAGTGAGAGAGGCTTTTAAGGCCTCTCGAGGGCCCGCTTGTGGATGCATTATAAACCGTGCTTTTGTCGGAGTGCTCCCCCTCAGTGTTGGGATTAGATGGAGAACAGTTGCTCCCTTGAGACCGACCGCGTGGTGTCTCTGTGTTAACGGTTGAACACATACGGAGGGAGACGTATTTTGGTGTTTGTGTAATCCCCTTGAGCTACTTTACTTTTCTCTATCACAGTAAGTTGATAGATAAAAAGCAGCCGCCTTAATGAGGGGAGATTGGAACTGACCCCAAGATGCAGGCCAGAGTAAAATAAGTATGTGTTTCAATCTAGGGATGCAGCTAATTATCATCTTCATTGTCAATAAATCTGATGACTATTTTCTTGATATCATGTTGCAACATTGTAAAGTGTTTAGGTCTGCACACAAAACTGGAAAACCACCTTATTCTGGCCAACAGTTCATGTCTCACTGCATTTCATAATAACACATTTAACTGAAATCATGTTTTATTTAGTAAAGACAAATTTCCATCTAATTTGCATATAGACCACATGCACACACTGCTACAGGCATCACACTCAACCTGAGTCAGGTGAAGATGGTGATGTTAAGTAACGACACTGTGACCCAACAACTCTCAAGAAGCCCAGGAAGCTTTAATACATCTTAGAGACAGTCAAACAATTTCTTTAACCCATAGTTTATCTATTGTGTAAATAAAGTCAAAATTGATACAAAAACCAAACAGGCCATTGGGACACTGGGTACTTCATTTATTCTCCACTCTATGCAACTATGCCTTACGTATACAACCTCTGTATGAGAGCAGCTTAAAATAAAATAATAAAAAAATATATGTAATTGTTTCAGAGTTTAAACCTCGAGACTTCAACGTTCACATTATGTTCATGTTGTGGCTCACACTCCACAATAGAGTGCCTTCTCTAATTCTCTGCTCCTGTTAAGATCTTTGTCGACAGTTTGCAGCACAAGGGTTAAGCTTTTAATTCTGCCACAGTTCAACAGAGCATTGATTAGTGTGGATGGATGGGACCACTGGTGGAGGCGAAAGTTGTGTTTGTTGTGGAGGAGGTGATTCTGGATGCACAGAAAACAAGGCTATTCTATTTTATTTTGTGCATCTTTTGATGTCACTTGTTTGAGCGATGTTTCTGATTATAAACATAGATACTCTTAGTGTCTTCTGCCCTGGCAATTGAAGCCAGACTCACAGTGATATTATGGACGCAATTGTGCGGTGGCTGAATGTTGTCTGTTGCCCTTTAACCTCAGCAGCCTCACACCCACTCTCTGCTTTGACACCCCTTTACCCACTCATGTCATGTCTATCCGCGGCCGCATCGCAGATAAACGATCACTGTTTCTTAGGCCAGGTCTCTAAGCTGCCTCTCTAATCTTATTATCAGCCCAAGCTGGCTTTAGCAGGGAGGGAGATGGGATAGACAAAAGTCGTACACAAGACGACATCATAACATGACCGCTGTCCTTTGACTCCGGAGACAATCGCATTATAGTAGAAAGACGAACCTGCTAGTGAGCATGGAGAGGCTGCGTCAGGACGTAAAGCTGGCAAATAGAGATTTTCAATGACAATTCACTGAGGCTATGCAGTACACAGACGATAGCCTTTGGAGAAAAAAAGTGTACTGCATATTGTCTAATATTACATTTTTCCACTATAAAACAGGAGCATATTCATGCGCCTAACACAAAACCTTGAGCAGCATGTACTGTATATGAATGGAAAGACACTATCAGACCCCAACATTTAACTAGAACTAATCTCCGATCACATGGTCAATCATTTGATATATGATCCTGCAAAAAATGTGAAACGTATCCAAATCAGAATCATCTGTGATTCATATTTCAGCCAACGACCCATTAATCACGGGCACAATACAGTAACATTTTCTGACCACTAACACTTTGTTGTTGTATATGTTTACATTCACATGAAGCAGTTTTCATTCTTGGGCTTTGTGTCATGAAACACTAACCTGGTTAGGAGCCTTCCTAACCTTTGTTTTAAAGGCCTTTCAAGGAAAACTTCAAGGGTGGAGCACCAGGTCCTGAGGGCACGCACCACTGTCCAGACTGTTCAGTTAAACCAATTAGGTCTAAGTGCTGCAGCTGTCCACTCACACAACTCTCTCACAGGAAGAACAAAGGCACCTGTGACTGGGTAGTGGTAGGTGTTTAGATTTGACTTGTGAGGAGAGGTGTGTTACTGCTGCTTGAGTATTTTAGACAACGTGAATAAAAATTGTAGTGAATAATCCTCTCTCTTCTAAAGCCAGGGAATACTGTGTGTCCTTTTAAATTGCAACTGTGACTGCGGCAGCAACACTAACGCTCTCATTTCAAATCAGCGAGGACATACGAGCGCACTGATCAGAGGATCTAAATGCATGGCGGTCATCACCACTGCAGGATTTTTAACTGAAAACTCCAGCAGGGTCTCTGTCAATACTTTGTACTTCTTCTGGGCAATTAGTTTCAGCGTGAAAGAGAACAGATGAATAATGAAATAAAGACCAAAATGCGACAAAACCAGAAAATGTTTTAGTTTGAATCACTGACTGATCACAAACGGCATGACTCGCTGCAACATGAAAGTAGAGCACTGTTATTTTTAAGGATATAGAAAGCTATTTTTCACTTTAACGCTGAAGATTAAAGCATGTCTGTGATCAAGTTCATGTGGAGCAATTTCATTCTTACATGCTCTTAAAAGCAGCTGTTAATCCCTGCTTTGTTTTTTTTGTGCAAATAATAAAGTGAATCTGAGGGGGGATGCCTCTAACGGTTCAAAGCCAAACTCAAATACAGGCCACACTGTGGCATTGCTATGGTGGCTAAATGAGAAGATGGCTAAATTATAGCCAGTAGATATGAAATCTAATAGAATTTGTTAAGGACAAATTTGGTTTTATTTATCCCATGCTTCCCCAAATCTAGTTGGAGACGTTTCTAAATTCATATTTCAAGTTTAACAGGCAGTTACTATTCCCTTCTAAAACTAGACACGCGTGCTGAGAGGAGTCACATGTTGGAAAATGGAAATAGAAAATATCTTGCATGCAGAGTGTGCTGGCCCACACATCTGGAATTTGATGAAAAATGACAGTGAATATACGAGTCTATAGCACATCTTACTGTAGCTGCTGTACACAGAAAACCATTTCTCCTATGTCTCACCAGTGTCAGACAAATTCTTCATTTTAGTGGCAGACTTCACACCAGAGAAAGTTGATGACTTCACCTTCCTGAAGTCTGAAATGAGGCATATTTGATGTCTGAGCTTTGCCAGTAAAGGTGCCACGGCTGGTGTGCTTATCAGGTCTGAGCAGGTTTCTCTGAAGCAGCAGATCAATTTAGAGGACCAACCAACCTCAGGTAGGAAATAGAAATAAGAAAATTCTCAGACTAAAAAAAACTGGTGAGACTCAGTCTATACAGACTAATATATGTAACTTAATGCATGACTGCCTGCTGCCACTTTGCTGACTGAGATACAGGAAAAGAGCTCAATAGAGCAGTTCATTCTTTTTGGAAATATGTGAGCTAATTTAATTTCAGCTGAGCTAAATATTACTTACTTAAAAGAGAGAGAGGCTATTTTCAACAAACAGCTTTCCTACTCATTTACTGTGCTGCTGTACAGAAAAGCAAAATAAAGTGCTGTGAAATGCATCTCACCTGGAAAGGCTTACAGTGGTGCAGAGGGCTAACATTAGTGATGATGCTGAGGAGAAATTTCTCTTATCAACCCTCCCTGGTCATACTAATGACATGTGGAGCGGCTTACAGACAGCAGTGTCACTTCAAGTGATGGTGAGGTCATTACTCTGCCCGCCATCAATTCTCAGTCATCCCAAAGAGCCAATTATTCCAGGGTTTGACAGATCACTGAGATTATAAAATACTGTTTGGTCTTATATTCAGCTTGGTAGGTTTTTTCTATTTTGACCGTTAATGCCCCGGGGTATTAATTCTAATGGCAATTGCCTCGCCACCACCAGAGGCTCCAAACTGAATGAAAATTTGATCCACAAACCAAATTGATGTTACAGCTGCAATAAACACTTGAGGGCTCGAAAACTAAGCGAGGGGATTTATGAAAACAACAAAGGCCACTTCAGGAGGATTTGTTATTACACTGTGAGAACATAATGCTAAAACACAGAAAACTGTGACCTTAGCATCTGACTAACCCTGTCAAAAATTAGTAAGCCATGTCGCTAAATTTTTTTGATGGATTATTTTGTTTGTCAAGTTTATTGTTTTTGCTTCAAGCAATAATGGCCGTAAGCTTGAAACACATAGAGCCAAATCAAAGAGTGACTGAAGCTATAGATGCTACTGTATGTGGTTCTAAATGCAAAGTCCAATCAGTGCTACCACAGGAAGACCAGTCTCCTCTACCATCACCTCAGTGGACTGCAACAGAACAAAAAAAATCATTGTTGCTGCAGTGTTAAAACAGATATTTAACCAAACAACCAAGTAACAATGTATAATCAATAGAATGATACAACAGAGGTCGCACATAGAAATTAATTACATTTATGACCTAAATCTGCAGATTTATCAGAACTTTGGGCTCATTATTTACAATCTGGTTCAACTCTCACTGCTCTCATTGGGGTTGTTTACGCATGCATGAGCAGCTGCTTTCATCAGAAATATACTCAAAAACCCACTGCTCACGGCCTACTCATCACCAAACACAAAATACACAGGTGGCCACATTTTACTGAAAACATTATTTATGACACTGGTACAAGTAAATTTAGCCTCGTAAACCAGCCTCCCCCGGAAATGCATTTAATTCATTTCTCAGGGGGAGTCTGGCCTCATCTCCGTTGTAACCGTTTCGCCGAAACACTCCGCCTACCGAGCCAATCAGGGACCGAAGAAGAACAGCGATAACGTCTTTTCCTCCAAGAAACTCAACAAGCGCCGACTCTTGCTCTAATTTAAGTTCTGTAATTGATGGTATTTCATTTAGAACTTCCCTTACTGCTGTTTTTACGCCGCTGTTTGATAGCTCCGCCATGTTTGTTGTAGGTAAGTCCAGTCCATGTAGTGATGTTTTCAGGCCCTGATTGGCCAACGTGTTGTGTCAATCACAGCGGCAATGCTGATTGGCGCGGTAGACGGCCGATTTCTGGCGAAACGGTTACAACGGGGATGAGGCCAGACTCAGGCCAGCTTCTTTTTTTTGGCCAGATTTGGGCTGAGAATTAATACTAGTTAGCCGGGTCCCATCAGGTCTGGGCTTCAACAACCACAGGTCGGGCCAGATCGGGTTTTACTTTTCAGGGCCGTTGAGAACTCTAGCTTATATGTGGCTAGGTGCACGTCGGTGCTGTGTTGACACTATGCACCGTGCCGCTGTTGTGGGGTTACACAATGTCAACTCCCACCCTTCTGTGCTGTGACACAGGCTTTGAGCAAGGCAAGAAGTCTCTGCGTTTGACTCCAAAAGAACTCTGTCTCTGTAGGCTACTATAGGCTCTTCCCTTGGCTCAGTCATCGGACCAGGCAGAACACAACTCTGCTCTGTCGTTCTAAAAATAGCTTGCACCGACAATTAAAGGTAACGATCCTACTGCTAAGACTATATGGCAATATATATGGCAACTAGACTTATGGCAATGGGCCAATTTGCCAAAATGTTGAACTATCCCTTTAACAATGCTATAGATAAAAAGGGGGGATTCAAGTTTATTACAATCCAATGGTGCAGCTTCAGGTGATATCCAAGTTATTAGGTTTCATCCTCTGGTCCCCATGAACATCTGTATGGGATACATAATCATCCATTTATAGCTGTTCAGATTCTTTCTGGACCAAAGCAGTGACTTAACCAACTATGCCCGTAGAGCCAAGATCACTGACATGGATAAAAACATGAAGGATTTCAAGTTGTGTAATGTATTTAGGAGTAATACACTGTACATCAGATCGGCTATATAAGACGTGTAGAATTGTAAAGTATCTAAATATGATTCAGATCACAGATGAAACCTTATGATTCCAATGTAAATATGGAGAAGCATTTTCACTAAAGTAAAATAAAAAGGCAAGATTTCCTTGGAGAGTGCATTACTACATGAGAGGGAATAACATTACAGAGGCACGGTGTAATGCACTTTTAATCTGTGAGGAGGAATAACTGCAGCCTGTGTGGTTGAGTTGCCTCGCCACTGCAGGATTGACCCGAGGGACCTTCTTTAGCCTCACATAACCACGCCTGAAGCCCGTGAGGCCAGGTTACACCTCAAACCAGATGACAGCATTAATCTGGCCACAACAACCCTCCCCTCCATCTGGCGAGACAGTCGAGCAACAGGAGAAAGGAGCAAGGATGCCTCTCACTCCTCAATGAATACTAATCTCTCATCTCCACTCGGGCAGAAGCCATCGTGCCTCCATACACACCAATTCTGTCCTTTTACACATAAACATTCAACACTTTCAGAGGGCTATCATCTACCATTTTCAGACTAACCAATTACCAATACAGCTTTTGACATAAAACCCATCCAACCCTGTGACACCATGGTAAAAAAAAAAAGCCATCTCCCTTTGCTTTACTCTAACTGCCAAACAGGACCATAATCTTATAGCGTCTTAGTGCAGAATTCATCTGCTGGGACCAGACAGCCCATTTCCTACCTGCACAACAAAGTCAAAAAGAATATTGAAGGTATCTTTTCTGTTTTTACAGAACAGCAGTTTTCACACCTTTTAAACATGAAAATCAATCCTACTCTTTGGAGAAAAGCAAACATTTTGCATTTCAAAATGCTGATGAAACAAGTTTTTGTTCTTTCCTTCTTTTCTTTTTTGCAGTCACATCGTGTTAGAAAAAAAGAGCCTCTGTCGCAGTGTAACAACATTTCACAATTACTGTACTTGTGCTGCTTTCCAGCAGGAACTGAGTATTTGTGATGAACTGCAGAATCTGCTGAAAATTAATTTCAGCAGGTTAGCAGGTTCTCGAGCACTAATAGGATTTCTCTGTGTCAAATCTCACCATAAATGCCTCTTGGCAGATCAAAACTCTCTGCAGACATTAGTTAGTTAGCTTTGCCTTGTGCCAGTGCACGTTTGCATGCCTGGTCTCTGAAGTTCACACTGGTTCCTACCCAGAGCAAAGGTCTCTTTTAGAGAGGGAATGGACCTCATTAGTGTGTGCCATTTTCTCCGGGTGCACCTGGTGTAAATCATCACGACCCTCGCCTACGCCCGGGGTGTAAATGACACACTCCTCCGAGATGCATCATTTATGGGCTGCAATCAGCAGGGAAAGCAGCGGCTTGCACCGACTCAACACACCTCGTTTGGATGCGTTTCCCTTTGTGAGACATCTGTGATTCTGGTGCCGGGAAGATGATGTCGCCAAGGTGAGACTACAGAGCAAAGTGACCACCTGACTGGCAGAGTGGGAAGACTGTGCTGTCCTCCAGTCTCCTGTGGCCCAACCAGACTGGTCAGCACATCATTAGTCTCATGAAGATGGAACATGGATGAAAAGGTGACAGAGGGGCAACACACCTGTCAGGCTGCACCACCACCTGGGTTTCATTTTGATCCACTGCACTGAATATTAAAGTTTAATGATACTACGCCCTGCATGTGACTCACCCACAACCAGTAGGTATGTAGACAGATGTATTTAATTAACTTACCAATCTGAATACACAGCGACTGCATTTCAACAAAGCTTTAGTGGTCATCTGTCGTGAGCAGTGGGAGTTAATGAGCTGACAGGCTGATGGTTATTGAGGTAGCTGTGGTTGCAGCTAACCTGGCCTCAGCCTTATTGATTCAGCATGAGTGGGTGCATCGCCTGTGACGACATGTTGCCTATAAACTAAAAGTGAAAAAATCTTTTTCTTAAATGAGAGAAGCATCATTTCTAATTATGCCTCTATTAAATACACTATTTGCTAAATTGTAAACCATGTGCTGTTCAACTTGCCTAATTATCTCCTGCGTCCTCCTTTGTTCTGTTGAATATGATCTATTTAACGTGTTAATTTAAGTTCCACATGCCACTTGTTTTCAAATTGAAAAGCAGCAAAAATGTGAAAACTGTGGCATTGTCATTATGCTAGAGGTCACATTTTGTGGGGGGTTTCTACTTTTACTTGTACAGCTTTGCTGGCCATTGTAGCACTGGTAATGTGACCATGAGAAATAGGTGGGTATGGGTAAAGTGGGATAGGAAACAAACAAGTGTGATGACTTTAAAATCTAAAAAGCAATCCAAACAAGTCACACAAACATTTAGACTTTAAAGGTCTACAGAAATGGCCGTTTGTCCTGTTTGTCACGCCGAGTTTACCCAAGTAAGGAAAACAAATTTGATTGGTCGTTATCGAGTGGGCGGGACATTCAAAGCTTGGGGCTTTGAAGTTAAAACGATATTTACCTTTTCTTTTGGGGTTCTGGACACTTATTATTGTTCAGCTGTCAAAAACTGAATGACGACTGTCATCAATAACGTATTTTTCCTTTGTCATCACATTTCTATGCATGTCTTTGTATTTTGGTTGTGACAGATACTGCATATTGTGAGCCGTGCTTTCGTCAAGGAATTTCAATAATTCAGATTCACCGTACGAGGGCTGGATTAGAACAATACACACGGGTATAAAAACCTAACTTTATAAATGATTTCAGTTCCGCTGTTGGCTTCAGATGACGTGTACAAGTCGTGGTATCAAGAAGTTTCCTCGCTATGTACGTAAGACAGCAGAATGTGACCCCTCCGCGCTGGTTCTGGTGAGCCTTTCATCTGAGCTGAGGAGGGGGATTAAGGGTGAGAACTGGGGCAAAACATTAAGATGTTCATTTTGTGACCATCATGTTTTGTATTCTGGGGGTTTAGCTGTTCAGAGAGCTTTGACTCTTCTTTCCCATGATCTTCCTGGCGGGTTTATTAAGGAACTGCAACAATGTGTTTTTGTCTCCAGTTACCAAAGTTTTTCTTTTAATTACACAGCCGTAACTAGCCCCTTATTAGCAAACAGATGCTTGTTTATCTGTCACTCAATCTCAATATGTGTGTCCAAATCAAGTACATGTATCAGTATCTGCAGAGCATAGACACATATTCAAAACAAAAAAAGTTCCCAGTGTTGATGCAGTAAGTTTTTCTAATATGTTTCTAAACCTTGATAGATAAAAGAGTACACCTCCTGCACACATCATTTTCTCAGGTGTATACAGAGATAGTACCCCCAGGACATGAGCAGAAGAAACTTCATGCTTCACGGATCTTGATTTAAATACATTTCAGAGAATTAATGGGTTAAAACTCAATTAAGATTGGTAAGACTGGGTTTTGGACTATCTTTGCGTTTCAATTCTGATTAAAAGAGCTTTTCCAGTCATGGTTGGAGATGTTTGCTGCAGATGCAAGCGCATGGCGCCTGCTCCTATATGCAGTACGTAACATTTTCTTCAGTCACAGTTTAAGTTATTGCTAAATCGGCTCCCAGTCTTTCCTCACTGAGCAGCATAATGATGAGTGTTACTGGACTGTTAAAGTGTGCTGTGGATAGAAAATCACTAATGCACTCAGTGTACCTAACATCAAAGCGAGTCATCCAGCAAGAAAAATGCTGATTAGTTTGTGTGTATAATGGTTAACATTGTGTGCCATATTTTTCTTTCTGATGGAGGAGAAACACAGGGCCGTTCATTTAATGTGCATCAGCTAAAATTGCGCACGGCCGAAAATATAATGATATTCCCTTTGTTACAGCAGAGCAAGCATAACTTGCAAACCCATAACAAACCACTGGAAAAACTTGCAAGCACGATGGTAGCCTGCCCTGCTATATAAATATAAATACCACACTAAATATAAGACTGTTTAAGATGATTTTAATATTATTAGCACTGTCATCTGATGAAGGCAAAACACACAAAGCCCAGCTGCACATAACAATAATTACGTCTAGATTAGTCAGTTAATGTGGCCTGGAGCCATAGTGAATGGGGCCCCTGTCCTCTCAGCTCGTTGGACAAGAGGACAAAGAACCTCTGAATGAAGTGATTTGAAAGTCACAAAGTTCAGACTGTAAAGACAGGCAAGGGGTCAGTATCTCATAATCCATCCATGCCAGCACCCAGAGAGGTGGAGGAAAATTGATGGATGGATTAAACAATTAAAAAATAAATAATTCACTTTCTAATTTAAGTTTGACATACCATTCTCTCCTCATAGCTAAAAGGCATTTATTGCTGTCTATATGGTGGACAAGAAAAAAAAAAAGATTAAAAACCCTTTGTAAATGAAATTTTAGTTTTTAAAATGATATTCTATCCAATATATTTGCTATTTAATCCTTTCTAATTTGTCCAAGACCTACAGACACACTCACGATCTATGTTTTACCATTGAAGGGAAACACAGGAGGAGAAAAGGCTGTCCCCTCAATCTCCAAGCTTAATTCCAAGTGAAAATATACACAATTCATCTGTCCAAATGCCATTTGAATGACAATGCTGACGCCTTTTCGTTGCCGATATCAGCTACATCAAAACAAGCCCTCCTGCTTTCTCCCTCCAAAAAATGACAACATAGCGTTAGACCATATAACCATTCGAGATACAGAAATAGGGGTTAAGATTAATTATATGATTATTATGAGGAATGTAACCAGTCCCATGGCACTCATAGTCTAAGGTGTGAAAGTTTCAGACAAGCAGATGAAAGACAAAATCACCAACATTGCGAGCAGTGTTTGCAGTTCTGCAGGGCAACACTACAAATTGCAAATACGACAAAGCTATAAAGGTCAAGCAGAAAATCCCTGCTGCCCGACCAAATATACACCAGTAGCCTGCATGACTGCCACCACGCACATCAAGCTCCCATAGGCACGAGGAGACATTGTATAAGTAACATAAGACAAATGACTGTGGTTTGTTTCATCCTCACTATCAAGAGTCATGAAGCTGCTGCATCTAAGGAGCGATCCCTGCATGATGTCCAAAATTGATGGGGAAAAACAAAGCAATAAACATATTGAAAAATATTGTAATGTCAATTCTAAGCAAGGAAATTGTGAATCCCATTTTACGGAGAATCGTGCACACTTGCTGATGGGTTTTTGTAAAAATGTTTTGATCACCTGCTTTAAACTCACATTAGCTCAATGAGCTGACACGCAAAGTTCCAATCGACACCTGTCAACCTCCTCTGCTGTGAACTGTCAGTGGGAGAAATCAACACAGATCACTTGATGTGATGCAGCAGCGTCAGTACGGAGTCCAACACACAGCAGCTGTTTTGTGTAGAAACATACAAAACCCGAGCGCCACTGTCCTCTTTATTGTGTGGCGAGCATGAGCCAATTAATTTGACCTAGTTTTACATGATAGAATCCTTTAGGTAGCTTTGGCCCTTTCTTCCTCCCAATCAGAGTCACAGTCTCTACGGGGGTCCTCAGAGGGTTCATGGTGCACAGAGTGGACTGTGGGCAATTAGGAACACCCACACTAAGGTATGTGTCAGCCTAACAAATACAACCATGTATGTGAAACTGGTGGCAATTTACCAGTTTGAGCCAGAGGAGACAAAAGGCAGCGCGATGAGGTGACTAAGAAGACTCACAGCAGCAGATTGGACTTTGACAAGGAAGACTGATGACTAACACATCTGTTTTAAATGCTTTTACCTTATTATGCTGCTGGGCCAGAGAAAGCTGGAACTTTTTTTTTCCAAAACACTGATAAATAATTAACAATTGATAGTTAACAATAGAAAAAAAAATGCAATTACACTGTTTCAATGAATGATTAATCATTAGTCATTTTCAAAGTAAAGTGGGGACCAAATATACCCACTGTTACAAAATGTAAAGAGGTGCTGCATTTGATATTATTCTGACAGATTCTGACCTGATGGAGTGCTTTGTGAGCTTTTCAACCTTTACCTGGTTCACATATTTCTTTTCACTTCCTGTTCATGTCCAAAGGTGTACTGTGTATACAGTTTAGAGAACGTGTACACAGTACAAAACTAGTTAAGATCATCACCGTAAGTAAGAAAACATTTGACAATGGCACATTGTTAATTGAACAGTATGCACACTCCCAAATAAATGACCTTGAAATACAGACACAGGCAGCTGCTAAGCGTATCAGGCAGGAAGCAGCACCACTACTCCTTGCTACCCATCTCTAAATGACAGGCGGTTATTCACTTAATACAACCTCTTCCCTATTATAGACAATGGGATAAGAGATAATGAGTAACCAGAAGGACACATACAACAGCTCCATGTGCCTGCAATGACTAGGATTATTGTAGTCTTAGACGTGATATCCACATATCCACTGGGCATTCTGCTATTTTCTTAACCACCCCGTCACAAAATTACCAACTCTAGTAGCCAGAAATACTCTAACTTTCACTTCCATAAATCTCCCCGATCTCTGTGGCTCTTTATTAACGTTCTCCGACTTTGCATGCATGTGGCGCCCTGCTGGGAACGCTGTTTGTTCCAACACTGGACCCAAACAGTTTAATTTCTTGTTTAGTTAATCATGCGATACATAATCAGAATTACCCTAAGCTCTGTGAGTTATTCTGTGAATAGGGATACAGCTGGCTCGCAAACATCATCTTACACCAGAGCCAAGTGGCTCCCGTCTCATTATGATCCAGCCGTCACTGAACACAAGCGACGAAGGACACGACAATATTTTAATAGCCAGGCCAAAGAGAAAGGCATTTTTACGCTAGCAGGGGGATTGAAGCTGGCACTCGAACTTTACTCTCCTTTCAGACTGGAGGCTGCCAAGTCACCTTGCCGCTGTCCTCGGGCCAATTTGGGCAATCTGTTGGACAGTAGCAATGTGTTACAGCTTGGACGTACTGTACTGCATAGGACTGCATCAATAGAATGTGATTTACTGCCATCAGTGGTAATAAAAAGTTTGTTCAGCATCTGTCTCAGATCAGTGGAAATGAAAGGATCCTGGAAGCAGCAGATGAGTGTTAAGAGATTCATTTTACCAATTAGCTCCAGTTTGGGCCCACTCATGTAAAGCCAATGAGCTGCTGTGTTTTATCAATACAAGCGAGTGTTCTTGGCTCATTTCAAGTTGCGCTGGACAGACGGGCACCACGGTTTAGCGCTGCCGTTACTTCAACCACTAATTCTGAGCTTTCTGACAGGCAGGCTCGGCTTTTGACAGGCTGCTTAGTGGCTGTCAGAAATAAAAAAAGGGAAATCCATCATGCAAATTAAGAAATCCGTCCGATCATTGGAACAGGAAGCGGCTGTAGCTGCTCGTCAGTGAGCGGCAAACCATGTTCGTTCATTTGTTTCATTCCATTTGGCGGTTTCAACAAATCAAAAGGATGGCAGATGAAATGTCATGCCACAGTGGTTCCCATGGGGAAACCAGAGGAAACGACTGATTTTCACTCATTTGTCCTCTGTATTGTTGAACAAAGACATACGTGTTCTCTAGGGTCCATAGGTTCCCAAACTTTTCAAACCTCTATGTTCAAATTTCACTGGTAAGATACCTCATCAATGTATGGACACCTCCAATTACTGTCACTACAGCTACTACAACTACTACTACTAAGGCCCAGTCCCAGGATTAATTATTTGAAGAAAATCTAAGATTTAACCTTATATAGCCTCATAAAAACACCATGAAGCTACCTTTCACAAATCCCAAACATATTTATCAATGACTGTACAAACAAAAATCACCCTTTGTCTATTAGCCTATCAGTTGTCCTTATATATAAGTTCAACAATGAGGAAAAATGTACAACCATTTACGAACACGTAAAGCAAGGAGGCTAAGAAACTAAGTGATGTGTTCTGTCTTTCTGTCTGTTCTTCTACACACAACAAACATGCAAGCTACTCATTTCCATCGATACTACAGTGTATTAGCCTGACTAACACTAGACGGCATCTCAATGTAGACTGAGATTCGGTCGTTCATTTTTTCGTATTTGAGGCGTGGTTTACAAAAGCCCAGAGCTGTTTATTGGGCGCTACGAATGTCGATCAAATGTGTCTGTACGTATCTTATAGCCAATCATATCAATCATACCTGCGGTATGTAGAGTGACAGATATCTGATGAGAAATACAACACTAAACATTGCTCTTTTTACGAAATAAACTTGCGGTCTAAACTACTTAAAACACTTTCTAACACTGCATCGAAAGGTAAAGCGCCATGTTGCATTGACAAGCTTTCAACAAAGTCGCTTCGGTGTGTCGTCACCATCTTGCTGCCCCCTCCCCCGTTCTGTGATTGGCTCCCTCGTTGAGGAAAAACTTGGGTCCATGGCTTTCCAGGCTTATGTGCAGAGGGAATAAAATCACAGCATGGGTATACCTGGGCTAACAGTGTATAGACCCATTGTGTAACCAGTCCCATTATTCCTATTACTGCTACAAGCCCCAACAGTTGAACAGGTGGAGCTGCTCCCACTTAATTTCAGCATCCAAAACTATGCATACATTGTTTGTCCATTTTTTTGTCTTCTAAGTGAAACACAAGTTTAAACTAAACAAATTCTGACATAAAAGACAGAAGCTGTAACAATCTCTGATTTCCACACTGGATGAAATCCAACATCTGGTTAAAAAAAAAAAGGGGGAGGAAAAAAGGATGCAGCAGCACGACTGACAGCAACAAGATTGGCCAAGTCAGAATAGCCCGAGGGGCTTTTTGGAGTACAGAAGAAGAGGAGAAGGGAGGAAAATTGATTGTATTTAACACATCTTTTCAATATTTGTCTGTGTATGTGATTATGTAAAGTAATAGCATCCGGCTGGAAAAACCCTCTCTTGGTTTTGGCTCCGAATAAAATGCTTACAGTCCTCACATATAATTAGCAAACAAATGTGACAAAAACTCTTTTTCAATCCAATTACCATTTAGCTTAAGTCTACAAAATATTTACATTACAATGCTGTATTGTGACACTTCAGATTTTTAGCTTATTTCATATAATATTTATCCAATGTGGGAATTAATCCATTTTTCACTAAATCCATTGCCAACCACATGCATACTGTACAGGCTGTACCAGTAGAAAAAAACAATAAGATGGAGGGCTTTGAAACTGCCTCACCATCCTGTATCCCAAGCGACTCTAATCCTAAATGTGACAGGTCTGATCTCTTGTCCAGAATCTTTAAAATGACAACCTGCACTTCCAGGTGGGCTTATGCTTTTATGTTATTTTTAACCTGACACGGGACAATAACCATCAAAAGATGGCAAATGAAACATCTGACTTCCTTGAAACTCATTTCAAAGCATTCAACCATGCAACAACATTATGCCCTCTTAAGATGAAGAGTACTCTGCTGTGTGCTTAAAAGGGGACCTCTAGTAAAAACACAGGCAGCGGCAGCCACTGTGGAATTCACAGCAATAAAAATTACATATTTCATGAATTGTCTGTGAGCTTGCTCCTGCATTTGAATTCAAAATCTTGCCGGAGGATGGAAGAAAACAGAAAGGGGGTGAGGGGTTCAAGACATGTCTTTGGCCTCTGGGCAGGTTAATAGCTTCTCATACCTGCTGTTCGGTGGTCTGGGACTGAACCTGACTGATGCATGTCAATGCCATCCACTCCTGCTCAGGATTTAAAGCAGAGTATCAAAATCTAGTGTTAATGCAGCCGCTGTGTCAAAGGTCATGCAGGTTGAGAACATACAGTCTGTTACTGGGTTTTAGTCGACTTTTATTGACTTGAATCACGACAATTAACCCTTAAAACCCACACTGTAGTATGTTCAAAATTGCTGTGCTGTTTTTTTCCGACTTAATTGTTGTAGTGGAGTTTGATATGTTGACAATAAAACGTTGAACGAGAAATGCGTTGTCCTAACTTTCTGCACAGAGCACGACACTTCTCTTCTAACAAGGTCATTTAAATTAGTTTCGGCTCGCGAGCTGACAAACTACCACCGGGCTCTGGTTTCACTCGCACGCGGCCACTCACGGGAGCTTAACGAGCGTCGCGTGAATTAATTAGCTTACCTTGAACAATCCATATCAATATCAGCACAGCTCGAAGTCTCCTCTTTATCTCCATGGCGCAACATCCACCGGCTTCTCCAGTAAAACAGGAGCTTCTTCTCGAAAGTTGCCACCGAAGCGCTCGGTTCACTTCCCAAACTGCCGCTCAATTGTCTTTAGATAGCAATTAACAGAAAGCAGGAGGGCAGCGTGCTCAGTCAGAGTTCCCTCTCTCCGTGCCATCCCGCCTACTGACAGCGGCTCACACCGCGGAGCGCGGCGGCGGCGGCCCCGCTGCTCTTCACCTCACACACCGGGGGACGGTTGGAAGCAGGCAGCTCCTCTCTGTCTTTCATCGCATCTCCAGCCTGCTTTACTTCTGCCACCTCGGTGCGCGCCTGTGCTGCTCCTTCATGTCCTCTGTCTACACACAGTAAACTGGAGGAGGTTATTCACCTGCCTGCCTGAGCTGCTCGGTGACGCCCCCTGGCAACGAAACCTTTACTGCAGCTTGTCAATGAGCAAATAGCTACCTGTAGGTTACCGTCCAGGTGAGCTGCAGGTGGTCCTGCAATCAAAGCAAGGGGCTGCTAATTAGCAAGCTGGAGAAAACATTAATTTATTCAAGTGGAAAAATTTCAGTGCCTAATTATGGAAGTACTCATTTAACCATTAGATTAATATCAATCACATATTTTATTTATTTATTTATTTCATCCCCCAATTAGCTTATTCTAATCAGCTGATGTTTGGTTTGTTGATTTCTGTCACAGTTCTCCCGGAGCTCAAAGAAGTAAACACTCACTGTTCAGCCATATTAAAAATTAATTAAGAAAGTAAGTGTTGAGAAGCTGTAACCATGAAAAATGACTCAAACACAGATCATAAATTGCCAATTAATTAGTTTCAAGTATACTTGTGAAGCATCACATGAATAGATTATGCTTATGTTTTCTATGCAAAAGATCTTTCTATGTATTTTTACCTCTGTCAATAGAGTATACCCCACTTATATGTAGTCAAGTACCTGACTTGTACTTTGTTACAGGGCTTGAGTAAAAGTAGGCTACTTAGTTACTTTCTATCACTGTTATGAGCTGTGACAAAGGGAGTGGATAAGCCAAAAAGGCTTTTAAGTAATTTCTTATTTCTTTGAAGTATCTGGGCACGTGCTTTTCTTGGCATGGGGTATAGCAGAGCATGAGACCCCTCTTCCATTTTTTTAACAAAAAAAACTGGCACAAACTCTTCACTTGTGTTGTACATTCATCATTCACCTGGGACAGATCAGATGTCGTCTTGACTTCATGTAGCCTGCCTCCCTTTGAAGTTCACAATTGCTGTGTTGGTTTTGACTCATGTCCCAATTTGCATCGCATAAAGCAATTGTGCAAAAGTGTGCAGAAAAAAACTTGTCTGCACATGACTGAGAACATTCAGAGTTTTTATGTTTGGTGATCATTAATTGTCAATACTACGTTTAACCTGCCAGTGGATGGTATCCTGCATGGAAACTGAATTTTCATATGCAGTTAGCCATCGAGTAATAGATTGATGAACATATGTTCAGTGTTCACTCTGCTGCTACATGCTTTACTTTGTAGCTTACTTGATAACACTGTCTGACTGCTGTGTAACTATGGTGCACAGTGGGTTTGCAGAGCCTTTTTCTTCTACAGCTGCCTGCTGGTGGGAGTGAACCAAAACAGTAAAGTTGTGTCCCAGAAAATGAGGAAGAGCTGAAAAATGCTGGAAACAGCATCACTGGGTGATAATTCTTTGTGGATTTGACCCCTTTAACATGAACACAAGTCATTTTCGCTGTCAATATAAACTAAAAATGACTGGAGAAGCTTTGCAATGAACTCGTACTGTATAACAAAGAATAATGGCACGAAGTCACATTTCTTATTTACCAGTTCTGCACCCTTGGATCCCTCACACCAGGTCTGCTGGAGCAGTTTCTGTAAAAATAGCCTGCTTACCTTACTCTGTTCCTCAGAATTCAGCCATTTTTGTTTCAGAAAAAAAACCAACATCAAACTTAATGGTGCTTTTTATTTCATCTGGAAACATTAACATGATCAAAAAACTCCCAATTGACAACACTCAAATACACTTAGGCCCAAATAGGTGTAACGTCAACTCAATTACCACACAGTACTTGATGTATTACAAAGTCTAATTCAGAGCAGAAATGACTGTCGCAGGTAAAGGTCTCACAGGAAAACACTGCGAGACCTTATGCAGCCACTTATGCAGCAGAACAGGAGCTGCTGTGGGATTTGACATTGTAATGTAAGTCTGAGGTCCTGGCTCAGCTCACAATAAATGGTTCATCAGGTGAAATATTAATGCAGGTGGGGCCATGTGTTGTATTTTTAATGCAACATAATGGATTTATTACATGATATTTAGCTTCATATGTTCTCTGAGGCCTGAGAGTCACAATTAGGCACGTAGGAAGCCACCAAACCTCATTTAAACACATGGAGATACCTACTTAAGGCTGTGTGTATATGTTGTTGTGTTTTTATCTGCTTCAATAGAGTTACTGTCTGACAGGCAGTTACACTACTGACTTATTTATGTTGTTCTGGTATTGTGGAACCTGCTGTCCCCTGTCTTCTTCTGTTGTCTTCGAATTTTAAGGTTAGACCTGGAGTTTTATGTTGAAAAAAAAAGTCAAAGTGTTGTTTTATTCGGACAGATGTCAAAAATGACTCTGTACTATTCTGTGTTTGCCCAATTTATTAAGGCGAACTATATATTCCAACACAGTATCAATAAAATGCAGATGTGGAAAAGCGAGGAAAGAAACTTAAAATTGATTATCAAGGGAAGTGTTGTATGGATAATTGGGTATATGCACATGTAAGCTGTTCTTTTGGGGGGGGAGGAGAACATAAAAAGGGAAAAAGAAGATGTTAATGAATAACAGAGCAACAACTTGATGCATATTTTACATTCATGGGTTGCAGTAATATTATTGGTGGATAACAGGGCAGAAAAATAGGTTAGGTTAGCAGTTGGTATTGACATAAAATGAGTGAGGATCTTACTCATTTTAAAACTGGGATTGCAAAAGAAAGTTTCTTGGGGAATTGCAGTGTAGGAAATTTTGAAACCTTCTCATTTTTTAAATTGCCATTTTCTTAGGAAATCCTTTTGGGTTGTAATGTTTTGTCTTCTTAGAGAGGTGGTGATTCAAGCTTATGCTGTAAGTCACATGTGCTGTGGTGCTGTTGAATGGTTTTGTGTTATACTTATTTTATCTATGCCAAAAAAAAACCTGAAACAGACAAACTTCTCTGTATAATGCAGTAAACCACTGTGACACTGCATTGCAGACTGAAGATTGCAGGTCTGTTGGATTAGACATTACATTTACATTTGTAATACACTCCATGCTATCAACATTTCATCATGCCATAGGAAAACAGGACATTTGAATTGAAAATAAAGGCATGTAATGATTCCCTTACTCCAATAACATATAATAACAAAAATATATGGAGGTGTAAATAACCAACTTTTTAACCTAACACTTTTTTCTACACAGTAATCTGTATAGTTTGGCCTGATCTGACATTAGATTCCTGGCTTAGTATCCCAGTCCAACCCCAGGTGCTCTGTCTGTACCCTCTAATTATTTAATATCTACTGCGTAAGTGGAAAAAGTTCACTTTTAATGTTAAACGTATATCTCAGTCTCTCATCAGGCATTATCATTCCGGACAAGTATCTCTGTTGAAATGTCACTTTTACATTTATATTTTTGTGTGTCTGTGTCGGAGTGTGTATGTGTGTGTGAAAAACGTGTAAATCTTGGACACTTGAACATTAGAAACTTGATGTCAGTGCTACGTGTGAATAATTGATTGCTTGAGCGTGAAAGAAGCACCGATATGAAACTGCACAGCTTGCATGTTTGGGCCTCTCCATCCCCTTTCCCCTTCAATAAGCTACATTTTCTGTAGGTCAGGTACATTTTTAGAAATGAATTCAGCAAAAAAAAAAGAAAAAAAAAAAGTTAAAGACTACCTGTGCTTTCATGCGCACAAATGATGAATTGCTGCACAAAAGACTACACTGAAATGACAGAATCTAATCTAGGCTGGCATTTAGTTGGAAAAATGTTTCTGTGGTAGATTTCTGCAGTATCGCTCTGATTTGTGTCACTTTCAGCAGCTATCTATATGAGGAAAAACTCTCTCCGCTGTCTTCTTGAATACATCCATTGTTAAAGCCTGCAGAGACGCTGCTATCTTGCTGCCACATGGTGGAAGATCAGCCTTGATAGTCTACTCCTAGATAGTATGACAGGACTTCTTTGTGGAGACCATTCTCTCTTGTTGCACTTTGTTCCACGATATCATTACTCCTCTGTGCAGAGAACTGGCCTGTTGTGAATGATATAATTATACATTATTAGATAATATTGGTTAATATTGGTGCCTCAGTATGAGAGAATCTTTTACTGTTGTGAGTGGTCAAGGTGCACCTGACTACATGCAGATTATTCACAAAATAAATCTGGGGGCAGCTGGATTTATGAGGTCAAATTTTTAAATGTTTCTTTTGTGAAAATTTTTTTTTGTCAGTGGGCTTTAAATGAAATGAAACCACCATGTTTGATAAAGGTTTGCAACTAAAGACCCGGATGATTTGGTATTACAAACCAAGACAGCCTTTTCCTCTGAAATGTGGTGAGGGAGAAACAGAAACAGATCATAGTAGATGAGCACAGAATGGAATTAAATGTACTTACTGTACAGTAGTAACCCTCCAATACTGTGAATTTCACAAAGTCTGACAATACCATGAAGATGGATTGCTGGTATTTTTACCATATGCAATGAGATCAGATTTTTGTGTTCTTTTGCGCCACCTAGTGGTGCATCCCTGAAGCACTGGAGCAGCCTTCACTCGTCATTCCTACCTGCTTTTTATTTATTTATTTTTTATTTTATGGGCTCGTAGTAGGGGTGTTTGTCGGCTGCAGGAGGAAACTGTGGACAGGTCAGCAGTCCCTCACAGGGCTAATACAGACTGACAGATCCATCATTCACACTCATGCATGTGTGTCTGCTGGCATTTTTTTTCTGACCTGCATGATCTGGACAGAGGGAGTAAACACCCAGGAGAGCGTGGTGAGAAAATACAATGCCTTCTGAGAAAAACAGACAGAAGGGAATCAAACCCCTGGTTTATTAATGTCAGAAAATGTCGGTTTGTATAAACTTTTACCAAATGATGAAAGATCAGTACAAGGGTGGGGATTGATTAAATTAATTTAAACAGGTATTCATTTTATAATATATTAGCTCTATCTTGTGGCTGTATCTTTGTTGTGCAGCCAGTCAGTGAGAAACAGCAAAACTTCAAATTATTATGGGGACTCTATACTGTTTCTAGGAAATACTGAAGAAATATAACTATGTAAAGAGCAACACTATTATTATATTGTGTCAATAGCATAACACATACAACATAACATAGTAAGGTATTGTGGTAGGGCAGGCCTGAGTGAAGGATTTTGTTAGGAGGCAGACTCATGAAGCCAGTTTTCAATATCAAAATAGAGTTTTTATTTTTTTACAAATGTGCCACCAAAAATTGCACAGTGAAATAACAAAAAATATTTACAAAGAAAAGGTCTGAAGAACATAACAGTTAACTCAGCTTAACTGAAAATAACTAAACTCAACATGAAAAACTGTGCACTCTCCTGCACCCTCTCTGACGTCACACACACTGAGCCGCTTCTCCTTCATGCCGGGAGCTTAAGACCACCTGGGCTCTACCAAGATGCTGGAATGCTTGCTCCTGCAAGAGGTAAGAATCTACACAATCATTTCATCACACATTGGATTACCTTAAAGTTCTCTCACATACATACAGTACCTGTACACACACACATCTGTGCCTCAATACATAAACCATATAACAATTAACACAATTCTTAATCCCCCCCCATCTAGATGGTCTCACCTGATGACCTCACTGATGAGGTCATCAAGGTTACAAAAGCAGGAAGAAAACCTCATTTCCTCCTTTGCCCCTGGACCACATGGTGAGTATAAAGCAAATGAAACTTAATTGTACCAAACTGAAACAAACCAATAAACTTGTTTAACTTAACATTACTTGAATGCGTTTGTTTTTATTTGAACCTATAGATGTTATGAACTTAAATATGTAATGCAAACTCAAACCAAACCCGGGATAGGATGCGTCTGCAAAACAAAGATGGAATACTAGATCAAACAATACAAACATGACAACTAATAGTATGAAAATGTAAAGAAATATGAGACAAATGGTGTGGCCTCACCCACTTTGTCACAGGTATAGTGACAAATAACCAATACATTGAAAGCTACTGTATACATTTTTACACCAGTTTCTTGTCCTAATGAGTTTTTCCCCTGCAGTTCCGTTTTACGTCCAAGATACTTCAAAACTTTCAAGAAGCAAAATAGGAAAGAAAGGAAAAGAATATTTTTTAAGGATCACGCCTGTTGAATAAAGAGTCTCTATACTGTTGAATAAAGTTCACTGTCTTTGGATATTGTTAAATCTCTGTCTGGGTTCAAAGTTCAAAGAGATGTACTTGTTCTGAAAAACCTTTGCATGTGTTGCATCACACAGAACATTTAGGAGTGGGGTAGTTATATTTTTCATAAAATAAGTTAAGTAATTTTATGTAGAGTCAGGTTTGTGAGTTTATGATTTAGGTTTTTGTTAAGAATGAAATTTACTGTGACTGAGTCTATATCCACTATTGAATTAGACATTCCCTGCCATTTAAAATACTTTCAGTAGACTACAGCGAAATGTGACTATAGTTAAACACAGAAAAAAGAGTTGAAGGACAGTGTTTTCCTCAAATCCTGAAAACCTTTTAAACCGGTATTGGTTTAAGGTTTGGTTTAAACCACTATTGTCTCCTAAACGTGTCCCTGAATGATGCCATTATAGTGATAGTGAAATCAACATTTCAGAAATATTGTTGTGTTGTATTCTAACTGGATATCAAATTCTACATTGCATTGGCTGTTACTGGACACTAAAGGCTAGTCTCTCACAAAAAACAGCTGTAAGAAAAATGTACTTTAATGGAGTTAGGGCCACCATCTTCCTCTTGATATTAAGCCATGGGACTAAAGTATCATTGTTCTGACGCCTACTAGCCTACATCTGTCAAAAAACCACAATGCACATTCCACTCAACATTTATTGATTTAGGTTACAGTTTCTTCCCAAATTAAGCCTTAATCTGATCTGACCAATGACACGGGGAACATAGAGATGACCCCTCATTTCCATGTCTATGTTTTGTTCAGGTCAAAGGCAAAATCAGGTCAGCTGAATCAGGTCAACTGGACTTAGTTTTTTGTCCAGAACCAGTTGACTTGCTCCAATCGCCTAGAGTTTCCATGGAGGTCAATATGTTGGACTTATGCAATAATGTTAAAGACGTCAATGAGCGCAGGGCCGGGAGGATGATGAACTTATTGTGAGTACAGGTTGAGTAAAATCCGTCATGATAAATGTTCATGATAACATTAGGCCACAATACAGTATTTACTCCAGTAGTGGGGCCAATGTTGACATTTTTAAGGATAAATGAAAACTTGGATGCTCAGCACAGGAGGCGATAGAAGGAAAGTCAGAATATCATACATTTCTGAACATATTGTGAACATAATCATGAAATGTAATGAAAATACTCTGTTACACTTAATGAGATATTCATCATGCACTCTGTGTACCATACCATACCATACCATACCATACCATACCATACCATACCATACCATACCATACCATACCATACCATACCATACCATGCCATACCCAGGACCAAAAATAGACCTACCAAATGTATCAGGGTGAATATAGGGAATATTGTATGAGGTGCAATGATGGGACATGCAGTGCAGCTGCAGTCTGAATAAAACACTGCTTTGGACATTTCACATTGTTAGCATTCAGTCAGCAGCCTCAACAAGCAGATACACAACATTTTGTTTGTGATACTCATACACAGAGCAGAAAATGTGTCTTATACTGTAGGTCACTTACCTGTAATGTGAAATTCAAGGAGAAAATTAGGAGTTTAAGAGTCTAATTAATGTTTCTTTAACATTTTCTATGCTTTATGTTAACACAGGACCTCAAAACCCCATGACCAATTCACAGCAAATATGGCATCAGAAATACTTTTCTGAGGCCATGCAGAATCAAATTTTCAATTTAGTGCTACTCATCAGATATCCACTTATAACATCTTAATGTTGTTGACTTGCTCTGTTATGCTGTACCATATTCCTCGTACACTGCTGTGTGATTGTATTGCTAAATACTTTGTACCTCTTTGTACAACAGTTTGACCCAGTTTAAGTTGAGAGAAGTTTTATGGTTTTCTGACAGACTCCCCTGAACGTTCTGCCATTTCACAGGTAAACTAATAAAGGCAGTAATTAGTGTTGTTTTGAAGGATATGAAAAATTGTGACGGTTGACTTTTAGGTGAGTGACATTAAAATCCACGCACACTAAATCTCAGCAAACATAGCCTATAGGCAACAGTTAATTCCCCTACCTTGTTGATGAGTCACATTCTGTGGTGAATACAGCTGCTAATCATCCTGCATGAGAAAACTAACCAAAATATCAGAAAGAAAACCTCATGTGCAAATGTTGGGGACATTTTGAGCTAAATTAGAGATACGCGTAAACTTGCAAAAATGCCAAGCAGACAAAAGAATGAATCACCTTTTCCTCTTTTCCTCTGCATAATCGTGATTGAATTATTTTAAATTAATTCTTCTGTGTTATAAAACCCATATTTTCTTGCAAAGAATGAGCTAGAAACACCTGTGTTTAAAGGTGACAGGAGTTTGAGGAATTCTCACTTTGAAATTGGAGCTATTAGTTTGCTGTGGACACTGACTGCTTTCTTCCCACATTTCCATTAAAAATGTAGGAGTCACACTGACATGCTCACACTGTGCAGGAGAGTGCTGTGACAGTCGGTCCTGATGATCTCCGTGGCTGTTTGTGTGTGTGTGTGAGGCTGGACCACTGCCACATGTTTGGAAATACGAGCCCTCTTTGTAATGGGCCTTCCCGTCATTTATCAGTCTTTACCGTCATTACAAAGGAGATTAGATTTGGACGAGCATAAGGGATATGAAAATGACCTCGTCTCAGCCTGAGACATGTATTGAAGATTTATTTTTTCAGGAAGAGATAATACAATTCTGCTTGTGCAGCACAATAATACGTACTCCCAACCACTGCGTATGCGTCTCAATCTACGTATTTTCATCATGAAATTCCTTTTTTTAGTCAGAAAACAGTGATCCTCAGAAGCTGCTGTAATGTGAGTCAGCAAGATCATGCTGAGAGTCAGCCCCATCTTCCTGCTTCTCTCTGAAGGCTTAAAACAGTTGTGATTCTAGTTTAATCCTAATTGCCAATTTGCTTCACACTAGCATTGCATCTGTTTCATGCACTCCCTGTGATACTATACGAGACAACTGTTTAGAAGCTCAGCACGACAGACAGACAGCCTGGAACAAAGCACTGTTTTCTGAAGATTTGTCAAAAAAAAAACTGAACCCAAATCGGCATAGGAGCAAAATGTTTTCTTTCAGGACAGAACAAACTAAATTAGGATTTACAGACAACAAAAACAGAACATTAAAAGATGTTCAAAATGTGTGAGAAATCACAGCTGAGCCATGGTAAGGTCATTGTGCACCTCAGATAAGACTCTTTCTTCCGTCTTTTTTTGAATTAATAACAGCAGCCTGGAGAGGGTGCTGTGATGAGGCCTCTCATGCTAAATTTCTTTCAAAAGAAGAGAACACAAAACTGAAAAACTGTTGCATACAAAAATATGTTTGCCGTTCATGATGGTATAATCCTGGATAATATGATGCAGTGATACAGCAGCGATGTTGCTCCAGTGATTTGTTTGCTGAAAATACAGCTTAATCCTCAACTGCTGTTTTAACGTTTGATGGTTAGACTGATGAACAGTTGATGGCTACATGTAAGATGTGTCATCAGTACTGTAAATGCAGAGAATACTGAACAAATTGTGCTTTGAGTGCTAAAGTAAACAATTAGCTTTGCATCAACCATCCACAATAAAAAGTGTGAAAGTGCAGGCTGATGGACTAAAAGATAACACCGAGCTGTCATGGATAGCTAAAAATAGAAATACTCATTAATGCCTAACTGCCATCAGTAATCTGAACATGATTCAAAACAAGAGCTGGGGACATATTATTACAGCTGACTAACATAACATAACAAGTAACGAGAGGCTGAAACCAGAGATTTTCTTTAATAGAAACAACATAACTGTTTAAAATGTTGAAGAAATATTTGGTACAGGATGTTAAAGACTGTACCAAGGCTACAAGGCTACAATAAAAGGCTACAATAATGTTTTTCTATCGATCTTAGCATTGTGGTATTGTATTGGTGCAGATAGCCTACTCAGAATTTAAAAAAAAAAAAAAAATCACATCTGTGTGTATGATATTTCTCCTCAACCAGCCTGCGAGCCAGACAGAGCTGAGCTTCCACTAGTGTTGTCAAGGATTCCTTTGATTTGGAAAGTCAATTACTATAATCATTTGCAAAAAGTCAAACATCTGCTGACCCCAGTTTCCCAAATATGAATATTTGATGGTTTCCTGTCTTGTTAAAGATTATTCCCATAACATCTAGTTGCCACCTGTTGTTTTCTCCTGAAGGCACTTTAAGGTTGTAAAACTCCTCTCATATGACACTGAGACATTGTGAATTCTGTATCAGCTTGTTCCAACTGTTCATTGAAGCATTGTGATTATTGCACATTGTGAAATATTCAAACCCAGATCTCCATATTTCAGCCTTAAAGATTTCATAGCTTTAGATGACATGAGAACTTTTGAAGATGACGATTTTGCTGTGCAGCACAAACTTGGTAAGTGAGGTTTAAAGGGATATTCCGTCGTAAATTTAACCTATGGTCCAACGCACCAAGTTAGACCCCCCTCGAGAGATGAAGTCTGCTGACTGCTAGCTTCTCTACTTATAGCTAGCAACTTCAGCAAGTCTATTTTCTCCATGCGCAAACCGCGATCAAAAAGCCTCTCATAGCCACAAGTAATGCTCAGAACACCAAACATCATCAACAGTACAAATGTACAAGGCTTCAAACATCTGTTAGCATTGAAAAGAGACGAAAACAACTCACCCACTCTCCAAAAACGTGTCTGACTGGCAGCACAAACATTTCAGTTTCTAAATCGGTGTCACTGTGCATTGGACCATGGGTTAAATTTGCGCCCTTTAATGGATCCTTTTGAAAAACAAAGACTGGATAACAATGATGGTTCACTATTGTACAAATCTTAGGTCAAACAGATTATTTGCATAATGAAAATAATTAACAGCCCTGTTGTTGAGCTTTACTGGTGCTTTTGTGTTTAGTGTTGTCTTCTGGAGGGATGTCACAATCATTAAGTTTTAGTTGACGGTTAATTGACAAACAAATAATGTAATGATAGTTTAACAGTGCACATGCACCTGAAGAAGAAGAGCCATTAACTGGCTTTGCAACTGAATCCATTATGTCAATAGATGCTCATCGAAATGCGCTCGTCAAATATTAGAAATGAAGCCCCTCAAGATAAACAGTGAATCCACTATAACCATAAAGCTTATGTCAATAGATGCTCATCGAAATGCGCTCGTCAAATATTAGAAATGAAGCCCCTCAAGATAAACAGTTTGTGACACTCCACTCATAACCACAAGGTGTAGCTTAGCTACAGGAGAAATCCTGCTTACTTCTTCTTCTCTGTTTTTAGCTGCTTCTGCTACTTCCTATTGCATTTTTTCTCTACCGCCCCCTGTCTTTGCTGCGAATGTTGCAACGGTGAATGCGGCAAGTATAAACGCCTGTGCGCTCTGCCGAGGTGCGCGCGCCAACCGCCAACGGAGCCAGGCGAAAGTATAAACCAGGCTTAAGGAAGAAGGGGGTGCAACATGATGATGTCATTAAAGGAGGACCAGTAAAACCTCAAATGGTGGAAAACAATGTGGAAAAGGTGACAGAAATATGACCTTTCTGTTAGTTTCATCCATCTGTTTTTATACAGATGAATGGAAACAATTTTAACATTATGCTAAATGACTGCGGTCAGCTCAAATCATTGTGATCAGGCGATTATGTAGCTAATGATTGTGACAGGCTCAGTCTTCTTTAATGATTGTTTCTAAACTTCTTGTGTTTTAGAGCCACTGCACATTAATATTAGATGTGTTTTTTGGATTTTTTTTGGATACGATGTTTGTCCTAGGCCACAGAGCTGTGGTGGGGTGGCCGTACTGCAAAACTAAGACTCAATTTAAAACATGCATCAGTGCTGCTGGCACCGATGACATCTCCCAGGACAGGTACGTAGTTGTAGCTTCCTGCCAGCAGAGGGCTCCTCTGTGCTGTGGCTGGAATCAACTGCTGCCCCAACCACTTCAATCTGATGTGACCCTTCCCCCTCTGGAATTCAGTCTTTCTGGCTATTGTTGGATAAGATCATTACAGATGTTCACTTGCTATTGTTGACACATGCTACATGTTGCACAGAAATTAAATGTACCATGATCCATCTTCGTACACATACACAACCTCAGCTAATGAGGTCTGCTTCACCTCTGTTTTAGCTGTGGCAGATGCTGAACATATTTGATATCATCATCACAGACACATAGAAAAGAGGCAAGACTTCAGGCCTGTGACGTAATCTTGTTGAATAGATAAATGGGCTCTCAAGCATAAGTGGCAATTACATGAAAGGTCTATTCGTACCCACCCAGCAATCAGTGGCTGAAGATGTGGAAACTGAGAAGTCTTTTTTTTTTCTCTCCCTCATTTCTGCAAATATCAGAATCAAGAAGTGTTGTTGTTGAGTGGAGCTCATCTCGTCAAAATTCACTGTTTTACAATCCCACAGAACAAGTTACATTTTAATTGCCGTTCGATTTTTTTTTCTTTTACAAGACAACAACTCACCAAACAAAGTTCTGTATTCTCTGAACACAGCAAACACAGCTGCCTGAAACCACATAAACTATCATTATATAAATTACAAAGCCACAAACACACATGGTGGGATGCTGATAGATCGCTAAAACTTGGCAGAACTGAATGAATGAATGATGAATTCAGTCATTTTAAAGTTGCAACTGTGAATTGATCCATGACGAAAATGATGATGCACTGCTTTTGACATCACTGTTGCTGCCTTGCTGCATCAACACAAGCTAAAAAGGATTTAGATGACTTTACTGAACTGTGGGACCACATTTCTGGCTGTGAGTCAAACACAATCAACAATTTCAATTGTACAATTGAATATTTTATAATTTGACTTTCTGCCTCATATTTATGTCTTATAATTTTGACCTACATTGATTTGGACTTCAATTTTTGATTTCTTAATAATTTGGTCATATTTATGACATTTTTTACTTTCTATGAGCATTATTTAAAATTTATGTACAGCTATTCACTTATGATTTCTGTCTTTTCCTGGTAGTAATTTTCTTTCATAATTTACAAATGTAGAGTGCAGTAAACTACTCAAACCTTTCTTCCGCACTAGTAACTGTCTTGAGAGCATGTACCATCATTTGAGAGAGGAGTACATGTGAAATGAGTAGAGAGGAACTGTAATATTTATCACACAGTGTACTGTACTGTAAGCACCCTCATACAGACTCATTATATCGGTTTATCAGATGCAGCAGGAGTCGGGGCTCCTCCAGGGCTCTTCCAGCTCTGTGCACAGCTCAGTACAAACAACTCTTAGACAATGTGACACTGGCATTTAAGAGCACGACAAAAGAAGAGCCGCATTGCCATGTATTGCTCCCTCTGCTGGCAAAGGTCCTGGAACCTTCAAAAAAAACAAAGAAATGAGGCTTTGGGCCAAACGTTGCAGCGATCGTAGCTGCTTACCTTCGCGTTCTGGTGCATTGGATGTAAATGCCCCGCTGCTGCCGGCCTGTGTCACTGTGGCACTGAGCCTATAAATAAACTCTGGAGTCCTCTTGGCCATCTGAAGGTCCTTTGCACTTGCTTATACACACACATACACATACTCACCACAGGGAAACAAAAGCCCTGCTCCAGTGACTAATGAAATCTGCTGACAAGGTATCTTAGCAGGTCAACAGCTCAGACCCTCGACCATGTAAAGAGAGATAACAAGAGCTCAATTAGTGACGGCAGACAAGTCCTGAGAGCTTTTCAGCTTTTATCAGCGCCACGAGGTCTTCCTTTGTGAAACATGTGGGAGTATTTTCTTCGGTAATTGTTGCAGTTCGTAAGGCAATATGGAGTCTTAAGTCATGAGATGGAGCCGCAGGGTGATCACAGACACCTAAGGTCACAGCCAGGGGGGTGAGATGCCAACAGCTGAATCTCACATTCTTCACCCGAGTCAGACAGACTGGCACACAGCACCATCTGTACCTCCCTGTACTGTCAACAACACATAGTCGCACACTCACTCTCACACACTCACACACACTCTAACCTACCTACAGCAAGCAGAAAAAAGAATCAAATGTCACCTTAAATCTTGTAAAACCTGAAGAAACACTGTCACACAAAATGAGAAAAAGAACAAAGAAGTAAATTGAGCTGCGCGCCTCGTTACGAGCTGCAAACATTTTCCTAAATTGTTGTGGTTCGATGTTTTGTTTTTGTTTCTTGCCAACTGTTAAATGAGCAGAAATCGCTTCCAGACTTCAGGAGGGCACTGCTCCCAGAGAAATAGAGAAAAATAAAATGACAACCATGTTATTTTTACACATTGGGTTTTGTACAATTTAAAACAAACAAGATGTCACATAGTAATTAGTGAACTACAGCAGTATAGAAATGCTGGTAGGAAGACATTTCTCTGCTGCACAGAGCTAAAAGACTATATCAGAGAGAGGTTTTTAAGGCTTGTTTAGGGTGGAAAAGATCATGAACTCATTAAAGCAACATTCAGCACAGTGCAATGGAAAGAGCTTTACAGTGAACAAATAATGGCATAAATGTAACATGACTTAAAAGAGATGTTTCTCCTCAGATAAGACAACAAATATAGTAACTGGCAAAAAACACCACATCTGTGTGGAGACTATAATTCGAATGAACACAGGAAATGTTTTGTATTTTTTGTTTTGTCCACCAGCTGCTGATCTCAGTGAACTGCCAGTATTTGCATAATAGTTGTAGATGGAAATGCACATTAATAGTTACTTTCTTTTGGAAATTCAGTTCAATTTGCAGCACATTTGGATGGAGCACCTGCTAATGTTGAACATCCTCCAACATGTTTTTCACCGCATTATTAGTCAGAAAGACTAGGTCTTTCTATGCATAATAGGGCACAATGCTAAATTCTGATTGACTGACAACATCTGCCCCTGCCTGTCCAAATGAGACTAAATCTCATGGCTGGAAGACCTTGACTGAATGTTTAATGGCACCATGTCCACTTGTAATGCACCGGTTGAAGTCGGACAAAAGGCTGGTTCTTAAAAATGATTTCAGTTTGACAGAGTGAAAATTGCACAGTCACAAGAGTAAGAAATGGGTACCCACCCTAAAACAATTGGATGTAAAATGACTTTGCGGATGTCTTTGCATGTCTAAAAAAGAGGCACAATATTTACATGGAAGCAGAGCTGCTAGACACTTCCTACTGATAGTTTGTTTGAGGATGAGTTGGAAATAACACTGTTCCCATCTGACACCTCCAAGACTCAAGCCACTCTCCAGTTGAGATGCCTTTATTTTATACCCTGTTCAGCCTTTTGTGGCCCTTAATAATGTCCACACTTCCACTGAAACTCAGATTGAAGCCATTGTGGGGCCCCCCTTTGTGTCACGCCTTACCACAGACATCTGGACTCTTCAGTTGTCCAATTTCCAGTCCTATTCAAGGGGGACAAAGGGGAGCAGGCGTCTGACCGTCCAGGAGTCACTCTCTATCATGTTGGGGTCTCACAGCCTGACATGGAGACAATAGAGCGGAGAGAGGAGACCGTACGGCACCGTAGAACCGGTCTGGTCTGCGTTGGAGGAAGGGGAGTCAAGTGAAACAGAGCTTGTAACCCTCCTGGGACCTGTGTGTGTCCACAACTCCCTGAGAGGAAGAGTAAAACCCGAGCACCAGAGGCTCCGGTGGAGCCAGATTGTGGAGGAGTGGGATGTGAAACAGCAGCTGCTTAATAAATCACCACAGAATCAGATGGCGGATGCTTAATAGCAGAACTACAATGATGTGGAGTGGTGAGGATGTAGGGGCAACGCTCTCCATCAGCAGCAGCAGCAGCAGCAGCAGCAGCAGCATGGGGGATGATGGCAACAGTGATGGAACTGAGAAAGTGATGATGATGTGCTGAAGGGTTGATAATATTGCTTTGCAGCGCTGGTTTCAACAAAGTTTATTCATGCAGCGCACAATGAAAAATGTCTCAGAAGGCCTCGCAGTACTCGAATGTGACAATCTTGATTCTTAGAAGAAAAATCTTCCCTCACGTAGACGAACACCAATCATTTGTTTCGTGCTGTTTCACGAGTCATGCAGCAAACTGTGGGTCACTCCGCTTTGGAAGACATGAATACCCTAGGGATTTTTTTTCAGTCCAACTTAAACAATAATAACATCCCACTTTTCTTTAGTGGTGGGTGGTGAGAAGTTCTTAATTTGCCATTCATCCAAACACTTTCAGTGTGATTACAGTCTCTGAAGGGAAACTCAATTTCAATTCCCCAACCTTGTGTCCTTTACAAGCGGAACCTCAATAACACCTCTAACAGCCTTGTGTGTAATTATGATCATCTTGAAGTAACTCTGGATGTGTAGCCTCAGACACGCCACTGTCCTATGAGGGGACACACATACACACACACGCGCACACACACACAGGGCGCAGATGTCGTGTCTGTCTCTTTAAAACACTGGCTCCTGGAGGTTGGCTGGGATTTGTTGCGGATAGCAGGGGAGTGCGCAGCTCGGCTCGGCTCGGCTCGGCATGTGCAGCGCTTCACATTCGCTCAAACTGACGCCGTAACCTGCAACTGTCCGGATCAGAGCACGGAGAGGAGAAGCATTTAATTTATGATCTGGCCAAATATAGTGAAACATCTTTTTTTCTCAGCAGCAGCAGGGCATCCCAGAAACAAGTCTCCGTGCGTGCGCGCGCACGCGCGTGTGTGTGTCTGGGAGTGACATCAAAGTTTTTTCGGGGTGATTTTACTCGCTCGAAATATTCCAGCTGAGGCTCAGGCTCCAGATCGGAGGAGTTTACCTGATCTCCGGTCAGACCCGGGCGCCGTTTGATGAACGAAGGTCTGGTTTTTATTGATGACTTGACACTGAGTGGACCAGAGAGAGGCAGCAGACCGAGGAAGATTTGGCACCCGGGAGTGTGTCGAGATGAACTTTGGAGTACTACTTGTTATGGTCTCATTCATCACCGTGGCTTCAGGTAAATGATGAATAGAAATAAGCAGAGGTGTATCTTAAAGGCGTCTCTCTCTTCCTCTCTCTCTCTCTCCATCCCTCTCACACACACACTCATGGGGCATATGGCGTGACTGCCTCACTGTCTTTTCGTGTTTTCTGTCCCTCCAGATGGATGTAAATGTTGCATTTAGCTGGATCTCCGACACATTTCCTTGACAGCCGGGGGAAGTGAACGCATCCTCTAACAACAAACAAATAAACCAAAAATAATAGCAGGAGAATGTCAGGCGCATTCAGTTGTGATGTTCAAGTACAACCGGTGAAAGCCAAGAGGATGCAGCTTTCACAGTCAGCTCCAAAGGTGGTCACACATTACATGTAGGCAGCAGAGGAGATCAAATGAGGCCCCACTGTGGCCAAAGTGAAACTATTTCACTTAATTAAAGCCCAGAAAGTGTCAGGGACAGTCGGTCTGACCACCCACCTTTAAAATGTTTCTGGAAATGCTCACACTGAGTTAGAAATGCTTTTGTTAATTGGTGATACATTTGAGAGCAGGATTACACATTTCAACTGTTGCTCTAACAATGGTTTTAGTATCCAAACCTTAATCCAAATAAAAGCAGGGCTCAGAAAATTATGTATTCGTCATTTATTTCGCATTATCAGATTAACTGACACAAGTTTAATTTGAGAAAAAGAAAAGCACATTGATTCATTGAAGGTCTGAATGATTTGTTCAGTACAGCACATTATCCTGACATGAATTCATTTACACTTGGGTTAAGGTTACCCTTCTGAGTGGGTTTTGTTTGTATAGGACATGTGCATGAGTGTATGGTTGTGTGACTCTCAACCAGTGGCTGAACTCAGCTACCACTGATTGAGAGTTGATAGGATAAACATGAAACAAAGGCGATAAAGGAAATGATGACCAGCATGTAAACACGATGTTTGTTACAAAATACTTGACTAAAAGCTAATACCTGGCTGTTTGCACATTCAGCAAACCATTAGCATTCATTTGGAGTCATAATTCTGGCTATGTGGCAAAAATAGGTTAAACCCAATATCAAGTCTGTGTTTTTTTTTTTTTTTTTTTAGGTCTCCACTGACTCTTGGGTGAAATATCTGGCTCTGTAGCTGCTAAATGCTTTTCTGTGTTCATGACTGACATGCGGGCATGTTTGGCCACTAAGAGTGGAGACGTTTTTTGGGGGGATCAGTCATAGTAAACCAAAACATTAAAAGTGATGGGAGGAAAACCAAAATAAGCTTAAAGTTTGTTCAAATAAACTGAGGAGTCCTTTTTCTCTTTCACTGTTGAGCTGAATGTTTTGCAGTTGATCTGCATTTTACTGTTTGTCAGTCACAGTAGCATGGACTAATGCCATTGTATCAGCAGTAAACTAATGTAAAGTGATATACCAGGTGGTCAAGCTACTGGTCCTCTTCTTCACTGATCAGCTGCTTTTTCACTATAAATCTTGAGCTCTGTGATGACTCTTGGACAGGGAATATTGGAACGAAATGGACTATTTTCATTTTGGATTATTAAACATTAGTTTAAACCAGACCATATTATAATTTCAGATATGTACTGAAAATTGGAGTGAAATGGACGATTACATCCGTTGTACAGGGATGAAATGATTTATTTTAATGTGTTGTGTTATTTTTACTGAACACTTGAGTGAAAAAGGACCCTAATATAAATTTTGACGTATTGGAATTACTGGAGTAAAAAGCACTATTGTCATGTATTGTGATAATGTTCCTGTAGCAGTGTGAAGTAGACCGTGTCATGGTTTGCAACGTGTTGGTTGATACAAAACAAACCGTTTTTATTGAAATTCTAGGAGTCTTGTCTTGTCTTGTCTTGTCTGTGTTCTAGTCCTCGTCCTGTTTATCTTATAATCCTGTGTTATGTTGTGCTGCTGGCACTGTCGCTGTCTGAAGGCTGTTTTTCAGGACCCCAGTAGAGTGCTACAAATATGTGGCTAATAAATCAGACTAAATCAAACTAAACCTCTTGATGGTAAAGGTATTTTTTAACACCCACACCATCTGCCTACACCTGTTTATCTGGAGTGAGCACTTACTCTCATTCCCACCTCGATTATACAGCTCAGTCCCGGAGGATGATGTGCCTTTTCATAAAGATACTTGAGAGAAGAGGATTCAAATGGGCATCATGACCTCTGTTGGAGCTCTATTTGGACAAATGTACACTTGTAGATTGGTCAGATTCAGTATGTTTTTTTTATATGAAGGAGAAAATATGAGTTGTGGTGAGACATGTTTTGTTTGTGGCTGTGTTAAACCTCTGTGTCATGATAGAGGAAAACAACAGTCACCTTCAAAAGCTGCAGTCAATTTGACATACTCGCCCCCTCGCACACAATTAATACGCCTTCAGTCTACACCCTAATGTATCTCAATGAATTTTCAGTTATCTTGAGCTGCATTCAGCTGTGGAACTAATTGACGCTAAACAACCTTTAGCTGGTGATTTGTGTCCACTCCATCCTCCTGCTCATTACTTGGTGACAAATGTGGCTGAAGGCTGACTAAAGCCTCTTGCAGTTCCTCTTGATGAAATGACTAAAGATGACGATGAAAACCACCGCAGAACCTGGTTAGCTGTCTGATGTGACCACGGGCTCGAGTCATGTCGCTGGGAGTTTGATGATGTCCCACTTCTGGTACAGTGGCTGATGACATCATCTAGAGATTAGACAACATGCGAGGAGGACAGTTGCCAAACAAAGGCTGGAGAAGCTCGGACTGACGCCAGAGGAAATTAACCTGACTTCTCTGCTTTGAAATTTAGCTTTGCTGTGGCATGTTATCGCCCTCCCGCAGAGATTACTTGGCAGTGTCAGAAGAGCTCCTTGGATCTATTTGGCCTTTTTAAGTATGTAAATGAGTTGAAATCAGAAAAGACACAAGTAAATCTCAGCAAACAGCCCGACAGACGAGCTGCCAGCCTGCTGTCTCACTTGTAGAGTAGAGAGCATGAAAAAGGAGTCGGTCTCTGAGTTTTTCTCTGAGTAGGCAGATAGTTGTGTTCCTCAGCAGATGTCAAGCTGTGAGAGCAGACAGGTCCCAGGTATGAGGCTGGCTGTCACTAAACGGCGCTGGGATCTGAAGAAAAACAGGACGTCCCTCTGTGGCTTTGTTGTTTTCACACATTAGCGTGACAGCAGTACTCTTCTGCCCCTGGGGAGGATGCAGGGTTAATATTTGTAAATACTAATTAATGAAAGCGGCCCCTGTCATGGAATGCAGCAGCTAGGAGCCAAGAAAGGACAAATATAGCCTGATTCAACAGGGTCTTTCAAGACGTGATCGTGATCACCCCCTCAGTTTTTACCCTGCTAAACTCTGCGTGTTAGATGAGGCAGAAACGTAGGAGACGCCATGAGCGAGCATCTGGGGGCGTGTGTCACTTTGCAATTAAGACCAATGCAATAACTTGTCTATCAGAGCTGCATGTGGCACTAATGGGCTTTTATTTGACTATGGTTGCTTGCTTTCTCTAGATTTTTCCCCTCATTCGCTTTCTGAGTAAATGGAATTCTCACAGATCAGATGCAATCATGACAATTACCGCATCTAATCGACCATACACACATGATCAGATCATAATGAGTCTGCAGCTCTAATAATGTTAATGCCACTGAAAAGAAAAGCAAAGGATGCCATGCACTGTTCATCACTGACTATATTGACAATGTTGCGGTCCTCAGATCTTCATGATGAAGTGCATGTAGGTGGTGTACACTGCCATACATACGTAGGCTGCCAATCAAAAAGATACCAGCGCCGCTACTTGGTCTGCATACATATTACAACAGCTGTAATTGATTTTTATCGTAGCAATGTGTCAAATGACAATGTGAAAATAATATGGCAACACAAAAAGGGGTACTTGTATTGATGAACCTTCAGAGGATTACTTTTTGAATCTACCCTTGGTGTCGCTATACCTGCAAACAGCAGACATCTGGCATCTACCTGGTGGCTAATGAAGCCTTTTCCAGCCAAGTCAGATATTTCCCTCGGGAGATGGAGACCAAATATAGAGCTAAAAGTGAGCGAGTATTGGATTTTGATTCTCAAATGTTTGTCATATCAGTTCATTCAAATTTGAGCTAATGTAGGGGCAGTGTTCAGCTCAGTTGGAAGAGCACCTGCCCCATGTGTTGAGGCTATAGTCCTCACTGCAGGCGGCCTGGGTTCAAATCCCACATTGAGGCCCCCCCCCTTCAATTTCCTGTCTCTTTCTCTCATCTATCCTGTCCATTAATGGCGAAAAAGAAAATAAAAAATTGCGGTAATGCCAATACAAACTAATAACCAGTCTAATAATCACAATACTTATTAATTAACACAATAATTTGTATGATCAAATTGTCAATAAAAGAAAAAAGTCAGATTAATGCCACTGATTAATTGTCTTAAAAGAAAAAATTTTATGTTTTTCTCTTTACAAAGCATCTCTGCCTCTCATTTGTGCTATTCCAAAAAATAACCTCGTAGATTAATCCCCTGTATATTGCCACTTCACTTCCTATGATTAATCCCTAGCTCTGTTTTGTCCCTCACACTGAAGGTCTGTAAGGTTTCTAAAAGATGTGTTTTACCTTCTTTGTCAGCTTCGGCACAAACATCATCACGGATAGTATGTAACGAACAATGATTTGTTGTAAGATTCAATGTGTGTTGAATTGGACAATCTGCTGACTGTTGTGTTTAATAATCCATGGAACAGGGCAGTGCTGGTACTGTTATGCTGATGTTGCCTGCATTTAAAAAAATATTAAATTAAATTAATTAAATTAAATTAAACATTTTTTCTTGCTGCAGAGAAGCCACTTCAGTATTCAGATGTTAATCTCTTATTCTGAAGTCTCCATATCAATAGTTTCATAATGTTGGATGTAAGAGCATGTTAAGAAAGTTGAAGATATGCTTTTAGTTGAAAATGCTATAACATGCTGTGACAGAACGTTGTAAAAACTGAAACCACGGCTTAAAACAACTGACACACTAGTTTGTGAAGCATCTCATTCTGTGTTTATGTAATTTGCTCTGAAACTCTCTTACAGAGACATCAGTAGCCGATGTCCTCCAGTGCTTGTTCATCCCTTGTAAATGTGAAAGTCATTTCACACCAGAATACCCCAGTTTAATAATTTTCATAGAAATCAAAGCATACTCTAAATTCCTATGTGTAGTTGGATATCTCTGAGGAGCCACCGTGGGCTCTAATGATTTGTGTTTAAGATCTGGCTAAAAACGTACTTTCACGGAGGTCCCCATTACGGTCCGTGATGTTTATTTTCTCCATGTGACAAACAGGGGTTGACAGAGTTTCTCTTTGCTGAAAGGTGCTTTCAACCGCCGCACCACAATCTTCCTGTCATGGAGCAAACATTACTGTGAAAATGTTCCTTCTCACAAGGAAAATGTGTTGCTGTCATGCTCAAGGTGGCTAAGACTTTTTACTGATTGCACACTTGTCACAGGAGCAGGTTGTTGCTTGTCACTTTGGCCACCTGAAGCTGTTTGCTTTTCTTTTTTTTTTCCTGACAAGACTATTTTTTCTCTGATACAACAACATGGCACTGCATCGATTCTCCTGCATGATAGCTGAAGCTGTAGGAAGTGCTCATTAGCTTTTGTTAATAATCCTCAGTGACCAAAACCGTTTAGCTTTCAATCAGTGTCTCAACTGTATTTGCTGATGTCTTACACTTAATATTCCCAAAGTGTCTCTCACGCTGAACATATGAAGTTAATTTAAAGGAATTTGATATGGAGACATCTGACTTGGTGCTACAGTACAACCATATATTACAATTTTACACACGAAACACAAAGATAGCTGGATTTCATTTACTCTGGAAAGGGAATGTTACGCAACAAAGAGCCTCTTTAACGTGTACAACAGCAGGGTTTATAGAAATCTTGCTGAATTGATGTCAAAAGAAGTCCTTGACATGACATTTTTTCTTTCCATTTACCACCACAAAAATCAATAACTATGAAATTGTGACATGTTTTAAACAATGCATGTGGTTTAATGCAGCTGTCTCATGAGAGAACTAGCTGAATGTAACTGTGCAAAAGTTTTAGGCAGGCGTGATCATCATCATCATCATGCAGTACCATCAGTGAGGCGTCTGATTGGACCCAAATTTATTCACAACAATCCCAAACATTCAGCCGGTGTCATTTAGAGCTATCATTAGCACAGAGCCATGAGATCAACATCATCCAGTCTGCCTGGGATTACATGTACTGTATAGACAGAAGGAGCTGAGGAGCTCCAAGATATTTGGAAAAAAACAGCGGCTCAGGTCCTTCAAAAACTGTGTGCAGGTGTACCTACCTATACCTAGAAGAACTGATGCTCTTTTGAAGGCAAAGAGTTGTGACACCAAATATTGATTTCTCTCTTTATTCACTGCATTTTGTTAATTGATTGAAAAAACACTTCCATCTTTGAAAACATTCACCATAGACTCTGGCCTGTATTTATCAAACTGTTATGGCTATCAGCAAAGTAAAGGTTTTTTAGATTTGAGACATAAAAAGTGTAATTGACATATCAGAGGCATAAAGTCAGAATGAATAACTCATTAGTTGAAGTAGTGTGATTAAGAAAAGGGTATCGTTTTGATCTCATATTTATATTTGAACGTCTGTCAGGATGATTTTTTCATTTTCTTATTTTGGAATTTATCACGGCTACGAGCAACATAATTCTGGTATTGGTTTTATCTGTAGTCTCTGAACAGTGTCAGAGGTCCAGGCAGGATTTTGTTTCCATCCGCCACATGCTATATGTAAACTGTTAAAAATCCTGGTTGAATACATTTTATTTGTGTCAAAATGTGATAACTCTACGACGGTGAAGGTTTGCTTGTGTTCTGTCATTTAGAGTAATGATGGCTGAATTTATCTGGCTGTGTTGTCATTACAGACATCCTGCCACTGCCATTACACCAGACTAGAAACTTAAAGTCAGGACATTATAGCACATTATTATAACACTGTATAACAGCCAGAGTGTAGTTCTTTGAGTTCTCCTAGTGTTTGTTTTTGTGGTAAAATCCAGTTATGATTGAAGGGGATGGGCGCTCACTGTGATGTAACAGCATTACATGAGTTGGGATTTGAATCTGCCCGTGAATTTTTTTTGTGTGCATTAAAAACATGGTTCAGCACCAGGACATCACAGTAGGCTGTGGGGACACTCCTGCAAAATGAAAAAATAGTTTTCATGTGAACAACCCGTTGAACGTGTCAACATACTCCCAACAGATTCGATGAAATGTAATCTAAAGGAAAGTACATTATGTTGTCTAAACGGATCAGCGTACAGGCACATGAACTGATTTACAGTACATTCGGGTAAACAAAGTGTGTGTCGTACGTCAAGAGGTGCCGTGGCACATTTCAACAGCCCGATTAGTATTCATCCGCGTCCCGCATTAGTGTTTTGAGCTGTCCTCGCCTGTGACCCTTGGGTGTTAGCTCGGAGCACTCATATTGCTCTTTAGATATTTATTTCAGGTTTATGTCCTGATGGCGACTGGGCCCCTAGGGATCAAATCAGTTCATGAAAAGACATAAATCTGCTTACAGCTGAAAAGTGAGGGGTTTATCCTGATGCCTCAGATTTAAGTATAATGTAACGGCGACATGCGGAACAACATGTGTGTCATTAGGTTACTGCCGACTGCTCCTCTCCAATGATAATGGAGGACTTTCATGAAGTCTAGATTATGAGCTGAAAATAATGCCGCAGACAGAGCAGCATAATAATCAGTGGCACAGTGACCATTTCATTTCCTTTACTTTTTTTTTTTTTTTGAGAGCGGGAGAGACACCATCTGTTCCTCAGAACCAAACTAAAAGCCATGGCATTTTGAATAATTCATTTTTCTAACTGTAACACATTGTTAGAAGCATTTGGTCTTGCTCTAAAAGCTTACCTTGGGTCTTGAAGCAGTGTGCCTTTCCCTCACAGCCAAGGAAAGATAGTAATGGATCCCCAGAGAGAAGGATATGGGAGTTATCTATATCTCTCTGCCTTACTCCCTCTCTCAGCTTGGGTCTGTCTACCTTTGAATGCACAGGTCTGCCCGTCTCATTCCCACCTTTCCACCAGCTATCATCTCTGCCTCTGCAACAGTCCTGATTGACACAGAGATTGGCCATTACCCCATCACATGGGTGATTGCATCCTTGGTAGAGGTGGTGTCTTTTGTGAAGATACACGGCTCTATAGCCGGTATTCTTTAGCAGAAAGCAACAGCAACCACCATGTTTTGATTTGTTCATGCTATCCAAGGAACAAACGGGTATTACAGGTTGTTATTGGAATATGTGATGTTGCGCTCCAACTTCAGAGTCAACCTTCAAAGACAGATTGCCCGCGATTTTTGCTGCTTCGCTACACACAAATGTTTCCAAAACACTCTCCGAGGACAGATATTCTTGCCTTTCGAATAGATTTGTCGATGTCCGCACAGTTGCAAAGAGATGGTCTGTGAATGAATAGTAGGTGGTGACCCTCATCGGTAACATCTGACCACATCTCCTCCTACAGGGGCACGGGTGGAGACAGGCCCGCCTCAAATATTGGAGGAACCCGCTGATCTAGTCGTCGCCCCGAGGGACCCCGCCATCCTCGAATGCAGGACGGTGGGCGTGCCCAGGCCCATCGTCGAGTGGTATAGAAATGGCGAGCGCGTGGAGACCGACAACGAAGACCCCCGTTCCCACCGCATGCTCCTGCCCAGTGGCGCCCTCTTCATCCTGAGGGTCTCACCCGGGCGACGGAACAAACCGGACGCAGGCGTCTACAGCTGTGTGGCCCGCAACTCGCTGGGAGAGACCCGGAGTCGTAATGCTTCACTGGAAGTTGCAAGTAAGGCTCTAATGTAATTGATTACTGGCCTAAAAGGGCGTGTGTGGTTATGAGTAAGTGTTCTTTTGCACTACACACGCCTGTGTGTGTATGTGTGTGTGTGTACAATATACGGATGCTTACTTGTGTGTCCCAGATCTTTTCTCAACTGTCTGGCAGTTTCATGGAGGACCACTAGAGAGTTGGCTGTGCTTAAGAATAATGACATGGAACAACCAAACTGCAGGAAGCCGTCCTAAAAACAGATGGTGGTGAAGGTGGAGATAAATGCAGTAGTGAGTGCTGGCCTGTGGATTTTTCCCTAATTACAGGTTACTGCAACAATAAAAGAATGGATTCGTCCTGAAGTCCTTTATCTTTTTGTATTAGATTAATTCCAGCTTTGCAGGAGTCAATTTAATCATCATGAACAACTTTTTAGGGACCTTAAAGGTCAAATGACTATAATAATAATAATATATGTTTAGTGTTGGTCGGGTGAAACAAATAAAGAAGGATGTGGCCTCTGGGAGGTCACCTGTCGGTTTCTGAAGGTCGTTTTGTAACTCAGAGTGAGATGTTCCGCAGTCGCCATCTTGGCAGTCTTTGCCTGTCACTCACAAATAGCTCACTGTTATGCATTATGTGCAACTTTAATTAGCCTACGTCACATTTAAATAAGGGATTAAAGTCCACCTCCTGCACAGTTGTATATTTGCAGTTTTGCAGTAGCAGTCGTTGTATGTTAAAATGTATAATTTCAACCTGAGAATCAACATGGACTGACTCACATAAAGGGACAGCATCACGTTTTGTTTTGCTGTTTGTGGAGATGATAGTTTTTGGTTCTTTGTGTTAGCTTCATCTTTCAGTCCTAGTTTGCTGCTTGTATGAATGACTCTCCCTGTGGCTTTCATCTTTAACCTTTGTTGAATCTCACTCCCTAATTTCCTGTCACATTTCTACTAAATTCAATCGGGAACAGCGATGATAACATTGATATTAATACAATAAAGGGAAGTTTTCTGTCCAGTACACGTGTTGGCCATCATCGAAGGGGAACGGTATCTGCAATTGTTGTGATAAAATTAAATGTCCCTTGTAACAATAATAACCATTATGTTGTCAGCAGCCTGACTGCTTGTTGCCGCAAATTTGTTCTGTTTTTTAACTCTACGAGTTTACGGAGCAACAACAATAGACTAGTGTTGAATCAGATTATGTTTTCCAAAACATCAATTCAACTGAACAGAATAGATTTGAACAACTTTTGTGCCGTAGTGAATCCGCTTTGCACTTCACTCCCACAGCTGTACACAGCCTTTTGGTGTTTTCTTCTGGCCAGACTTACAGTGGGTGCTAGTTTCATTTGGACGTTTGCCTCACGCTGACCGTGATTCACGCAGTGCGTGAAACTGCAGGTCACATTGTAGCCACTAGATGGAAGCATCGTACTGAGAATATTTTTAAGTAATTCCGCGTTTGACCACAACGTAGCTGCAATGAGAGAGTGGCGCTGTTCACAGACCATGGCTATTCAGCTGCAGCTATGGTCGAGAGAGCAAGAGAGTGAACGGACAGAGGGACCGCAACGCCGCTCAGTCACATCAATGTCGATGATATTTATTGTGTCACAGTGGTTACGTTCAGGATCAGTGGTTCTCTATTATATATCTATCTATTTTCTGCAAGCTCTTGTGAACAACCACCTCATAGCCGACGATCGCTCGTTTAAACCGTTTCTAAACTGCTTCGTCCGTGCCAGCAGCCTGGACCCGATGTGACCCGACTCACGAGCGGAGCATTAATACACATCTGTCAGCAGCTGCTACACACACAATTTGAAGGGACAGATTAGATGTTGATTTTGTTAACAGTGACTTTGTTTCAGCCAAAGCCGGAGCAGTGGCGGCGGGCGGCCAGGCTCACACACCCGGCCAGCCAGTTAGGAGGAGAAACTCTCTGCTTCTACTGAGTGGTTTGTTGTTTGTTGCGCGGCTGCTGCTCTGTTCACTTCAAACCATGTATTTGTTTTCTCCCGGTAGACGTAAATACATAACACGTGCACCCCCAATCAGAACACTTCCCGACCCCCAGTCGTACATAATGTGTTTTCCATGTAAACTCGAAGGATAGCCTAATATTTCAATTCTGTATCATTTAATTCAGAATATAATTGCGCATTAAAAACATAGCCTATAATGTAAACAAGTAGCCTATGCCACCCGGGTTTCGATCCTCAGTTATCTGTGTGTGGGGTATCTGCTCTACCCACTGAACTAGGCTACTGTGGGGGGAGGGGGCAGCCGGGCAGGACTTTTGTCTGAGAAAGAGTGAAGTAAAGCAACACATTCCTCCAGCTGGCTGTTTTTCTACCAGTTACAGATAGTAGCCTATTCAGGCCCGTAGCCAGCCTTGTGGAGGGGGGGGTTCTTTTTTCCCGAAAAGTGCCCCCCCCCCCACCCCGCCCCGCGCGCGCACACACACACACACACACACACACTATCCTTTACTGTTGCTCTCATTTACAACAACATTTTCACCATGTAATTCATTTTTATTAAAAAAAAAAGTCTTTTCATAACAATAATCATAATGTTTAATGTTGTTAAATGTCTCTCTCTCACACACATACACGCACATACAAACAAACACATAGGTACCTACAAACTGAATGATGGTAAAGTAAACCCCTGTAGGGGGGGTCTGGGGGGATCCTCCCCCCAGAAGATTTTTATGATTTTAATAGGTAAATGAAGCATTCTGGTGCACTCTGAGAAGAATATAATGGGAAGCTACTGACTGACCGAGATTTCTATCTTTGTAATGACAAGAATGGCTGGACTGACACTGGTCTACTGGGGGGGGGGCTGTGGCTGGAGAGAAAAAACTAAACTTTTGTTTTTTCAATCTTTGGACCTGGACCAGCCTTTCAAGGCAGTTTCCTCTGCTTCACCATGAGCCTCTTTAAGACCACACCACCACCACTTCTGCCCTGTTCGCATCTGTATGATGGCTGTAGCTACTGTCAGATATTAATACACATGCACGCACGCACGCACGCACGCACACACACCTGTTGCTGTCTCCCTCTCCTCTGCTCTCTGGCCTGGCTGTTCTTTTGCATGGATCCTTTGGACTTAGGTTTGAGTTCTCACGAACCGGACGTTGTCAGTTCGGTCCGAAAATGTAGAGATTAATTCGGTCATGTCGCGCTCTTACTCTCTCTCTCTCTCTCTCTGGTCGGGTTCGGACCAACAGGGTCTGGGTTTCAAAACCCGCGGGTCAGACCGGGACCGGGAGCAGGACCTTAGAGCAGCATGTCAGTGCTGCTGACGCAACACACCGCACCGCCGGTTGCAGAGCGTCAACTCGCGGCGCTCTGCTGTGCTATGATTGGCTAGAACTCACAGGCTTTGGGCTGTTTGCTTCAGCAGCAGTCCAGTCAACACGGGGACACGCATCCTACACCAATCAGAGTTATTAGAAAGCCTAATACACAATAAGCACCGCATTTGCTTTTCTTTGGGTGGGTGGTGGGGGGGTGGGCGGGGGTTTGAGGGGGGGGTTCGAACGAACCCTCCGATCCCCCTTGGCTACGGGCCAGCTATTGCAAAGTACCCTACGAGTTGAGACACTTAACACCTCTATTCATCTCCGCGCTCGTAACGCCCATCAACATCTGATTTACATGTCGACTGTTAACACATGGCGATTGGCCATTCACGCTGCTTTGTTCTTGGTTTCGGCCAATCAGCTTGTAAGCACATGGCTAATTATCAGCTTTCAACCAATCACACTTTGTGAGTGTGTGAAAGGGAGGGCGACAAAAGAAAAACATCTCCGCAGTCAAACAACAAAATGAGCGGTCTATTTCTCCCTGATGCGTTCCGTGGTCCATCGCGATTTTCAGCCTCGCTTTCAATAACACACACACGTCTCCTTTGATGTCAACTGGCACAGAGCGTGAAGCTGGGTTGATAACCAGCTTCGTACCGTGTTAACTCGGACCGGGGCTTGAGATTTTGACCCGGACTCCTTCCAGTCCAGGCCGGCTGGCTGGCGGTGTCACCGGTCTCATTACTGGCTGTTTGTGTTGTCTGTCAAAACATAGATGAATGAAACCAATCGACTTTGTATCGGCCGCGTTATTTCCCCCTGCTCAGAGCAGAGCTTTCAGTCGCTCTGCTCCCCGTCTCTGGAACTCCTTACCACCTCACATCCGTAACACCGACTCTCTCCCTCTCTTTAAAACAAAACTCAAAACTCACCTGTTTAAAATTGCCTATCTAACTTTCCCCTCTATTTATTTCTCTGTTTTATCGCCCAGCCCCAAAGTGACACAGACCCGAGAAATCATCCAGCTGCACTCTCATACGTGGTGCGCAGTGAGAAATGCGGCATACTGTACAGTAGGCGCTGACGAGACAGAGGGCCGAAAAAAGAGAGTGAGAGTATACTGTAGCTGCCGTTGTTACATTTTGTCATTGAAAGACTATTATTATTATATTGCATTCCCCATTCGTGTTCACTGCTGAGGCGTTTTATCCTGCTCACAGATGCCACCTGGCGGTTGTTTGGGCGCACTGCAGCTTCTGGTGAACTCCTCCACAAAAAATCCACCTGGCTCTCCCGTGCCTCACGCGTGAATCTCGCGTGAAATGCTCCAAATGAAACTAGCACCCACTGTAGAAACAAGTGAGATGATTCCTGTAAACTCAAGTGTTTTGGAAAGCTGTAGAAGGCTTTTTGCTTCTTGTCCTAATCACTACCTTTGCTGTCAAAGTCTGAGTCTGTCAGATCTTCACAATGGAGATGGTGAATGAGAGTGTTTTCATGATTAATGGAGAAGAACAAGAGAACATCATTAAAAGCTTTTACCTGCATGACGCTTCATGTCAAAAACATGAAGATATGTTCTTGTTTATTCACGAAAAACAACTGGAGTTGATGTTCATGCCTGGATTAAGACAGCATGATAAAATAATATTTCAAGTAGTGAGTTTGATCTTAAATTTAACTCTGTGATAATTATTTAATGTCACATTGCTTTTACTTCAAACTTCAACTTTGATGTCAGGGTGATTGTGGCAGCATTTGTTGCTATTTTATTTACAAACTAAACAATCAATCAAACCTTAATTAAAATAACCTTTGGTTGTTCTTTTTGTTTTTTGTTTTTTTTTTTACAAATGATGGAGTATTTTTGTTCCAGTTTGGTGTTTGTTCTTTTATTTCAATCTTTAAAGTGGGTCTTTCACCACTGCTAGAGTCAGCCATCTTGGATGTTTCTAAGGACAGTACAGACACTGTGAGTGACGCCACTACATGTGTACCAACAGGATCATGCATGTGAGCATAACATGCCATGTACAGTAGTGTTTTCTGTGTAAAAGTCATGTTGCCGCAGAGTACAGCGGGGGGGGATTATGTGCTTTCTCATATCTTGGTGAGCGCACTGAGGTAAAAAGCTCCCACTAGGAGCCAGATCTATTATTTTCCCTCCTTTCGTCCAGAACACGTGCCATTGTCTTCCTTCGCTCCTAATTGTACCAGTGTGGTTCGGCCCTGGGCCTCACTGCAGCTCTCACTTTGGCATGAGGAAATGGATTAGTCAGTGGGTTGATTAGGGGAAGAAGCATAACAGATTAGCAAGGTCGAATTGTCCTCGTTAGGAAAAAAAGAAAAAGAAAACACGTAACAGCAATTTGAGCCCAGTCTTATCTTCCACCATACTGAGACTTCCTTTCTGACAGTGTGCAAGTGCTCATGGCTGTCTGACCTCATCTGTAGCTCGTGTCCAAAAATAGGGACAGCCTCCTTAGACATACGGTATATTGGGAAACCATAAGTAGCTGCGACTAATGCAAATATCCGAGCTGAGACAAGATACTGTCACAATGCCTCTTTTAAATTGTTGATAATGAAATTGTGCTTTCTGTGGCGTTGCAGATTACAGTACAGTCATATCGGTGAAGGGATGACTCACCTGCAGGCACTGGGTGACTAACTGTATTAATAAGTGGCTGTTTTGTTCTAATCTCGCTGCCTGCGGCCAACGAGGGCATATGCTAAGACAGCATGGTGGTGGTCTTAGACTTCCCCTCCCCTCTGTGTGAGGTTGTGCTGACTGTGGGGTAAAGAGTGACCCAATTAGCTCTGGCAGGGAGGTGGTGGGGCGGGGGTGTGGGGGTGGTATGCAGTGTTAATGAGGGGCCAGTTTTAAGCTGGTGGTCTTGCAGAAATGCGTGTGAGAGTGTTAGCGGCGGCCGTGTGTGAGGCAGGAGTCCGAGGGACAACAGGTGGGAGGAGGAAGAGCTTAAAGCCCCCACTGAGCTGTAATTAATACCAATGCATCTGTTGGACTGTTAGTACAGCTCTGAGTACAACACAGGCTCTAACCTGTTTTTAACCACATTAATTACTCATTAATTGTCAGTGAATGATGCATAATGTATTGTGCTCCATGACTAAGAGTTTTCTCTCACAGATTTACTCCTCACTCAGTCTCTCTATCCATGTTAGGCTGGAATTGTCTCTTGTCTTTCCAGACCTACGTGGTCCGTGAGTCACATCGCTCTCGCAGCTTTAAAGCACTTCTCACAGTCAGAGGTGAAACATGTCGAATATCAGTTGCGTATTGTCGACTGTCGTAATAAGTTGTTGGACTTAACACACAAGCGTTTAGTGAGTAGTACCTGTAGAGTTAGTTTTGATGATTAGCTTTAGCGGTCCACAGACTTACATAAGTATATGATTAACATTCACACCATCGGTGTCATGAGTGAGTCAGTGTTGTGCAGCCAAATGTTCACTAAATGTGCACCAACTCCCCAAGTTACCGTGGTGGTGTTATTTCATTGCTTTTACTTTGACCGATAAACTGTGTCTTAGGTATTTAGACTGTGTAAAATGTAGGAATTTAAGGCAGTAAGGTGGCAGATATAACCCTGCATGCCCCCCTTGGAGAATTAATCAGGTAGGATACAAAGCTAAGTTTATTACCCAGCCGGAAAAGACTAGGTAACAGGAATAACTTAACTTCTGGAAGCAGCTCTATATCTTATGTTAAGGTGATTCCAGGCCTGTTCACAGACAAGCGTGATAGCAGACCTAAAGCTTCACAGGGAACCGCTGTAAATGTGAAATTGAATTGCACCAGTCTGCACCCAGTGTTTCATTCTGAGCCGGCTGCACGATATGCAGAGGAGGCAATCTGCACACTGCCCGAATCTCAATATTTTGTGGACCTGGGTGGTTGATCCAACATCCAGTCGGGAACTTTTCTCAATTTCTGTATTTCAGAGTTTGTGTTTACCCACACAACCTTTACTTGGAGCTCGGTTGGAATAATGAATGCTATGGAAACACAAAGTAGAACACCTTATTAGTGTGTCTGTAGTAATAAGGTTGGACACATGAAGTTAACGCACATCCTTATATCTAAAAGCAGGCATAGGGTCAGAAGGTCAGTTATTTTAGTAGCCATGCGTTAACTTAACAATATCTTTTTATTACAGTATTGTTTATTTCTGAGATACCATTGACTAAGCCAATGTTTTGAGCTTTAATTCTCTAGCAGCTTGTATCAGTGTGTTTACCAACTTTAATATTCACTCACAAGAACAACTGCAGTCCCTCGGATGTGAATCTGGAAATAGGCAAATCATTTTTGATCAGCTCTACAGAAAAAGACCTCATGTAACTGGTCAAGATAGCTGTATTGAAAATATGTAACAAAGCCACTGCTTACTGACCTGTACAGGACAATAAATTTAATGTTGGCTGTTTCTATATTTCCCTCTGTAGCAGAAGGTGAGGGTATGATTTTATCCCATTGAAACTGGGACCAGTTGTGATTCCTTATATTTTCCAGAAAGCTCTCAGAACAATGAAGACACCATGCAGTATACCCACCGGCAGTGAAATAAACAGTTACACATGCAGTATAATTCATCCACAGTATTTTATGAGGCTATAAGATGTGTGCTGCTGCTGCTTTCCTGGCCAGGCAACCACTGTAAAAGAGAATTTTGATCTCAGTGGGTTTCACCTGGTTAAATGAAGGTTATAAAAAGAACAAGGTGGATTTGCTTTTGTATCTCAAATAAAAGAAGAAAATAAAGCTCAGCCAAATGCTGACTTGACTTCTGAGTCATAGAGGTTTGTGTCAGAATCGGAGCAGCATTCACAAACTTCAGTTCAGTAACACCAGCATATTCAATGCACATTTGCTGTTAAATATTTTTTTCTTTTATGCTTAATTGTGATGTTATGTTATGTTTTTGTATAGCTTCCTCTCAGACTTCCTTATGGTAAGGAGCTAGCTTAATTTTTTTCCCTTTTTCTCTTCATTTTTTTCTTTTCTTGTCACTCCAGGCTGCCAGGGATCGGCTGAATGGCCTGGCTGTTGGAAAACCAGAATAATGAGACAGTGGGAGTGGAGTGAAATCTCTTCCTCCATTCTTCCAAATAGTGTTTTATGCTTTGCTTTTAAAGCAAATTAAAACAGGGAGACAAAAAACACAGCTTCTTTCACAAATTCATGAATGTCTGTCTGTCTCAGTGAGAAGACAGTCACATGGTGTGGCGGGATTAAAATAAAGTAGGACAAATAAAAAATAAAACTTGCTTAAAAGGCTTTAGAGCCAGATGTTCCTCTTACTCCTGATGAGGGATTACGAAGGAATCAAAGTTCTGGTTGCAGCTTGTTTTCTTGTCTTGCTCTGCTCTGCGTTCCCTTTTCACTGGAGACAGTGCAGATATACAACGTCTCTGATGAACACGCTTTGGCGTAGTTTGTTTCTCGGGCGCATTAAAATTGTCCGCCTAAATTTCATCCTGCAGCTGTGCAAGGCATCACAGCTTCAGTTTATATGAGCCCTGTCAAACCTCTGTGATGTCTGTTTGTAATTGAAACATCATTACATTTTCAGAAAGTGGTGGAATTTATGTCCAAAAGTTGGTCATAAAGACCATTTGCCCTGGAGTCACTTCTCATCCTCCATCAACACAATCAGACAATGGATGGATTAAAGCAATCTCTCTTCTCTGTAGGCAAAGCCTCCATTAGCTGTGACAGGGCAGTATCATGGCAATGGGATTAGACCACCTCCCTAACGGGTTTACTGCTCTCTGAAATAAAAGAACAATAGGAGCCAGACACTGGATTGTGTCAGGCTCTTAAACATGAGCACATAGTCTGTCCTTTAACCTCTGGGCCCAGACTCCTACCTGTCTGCTGTGACAGCACTGAGCATGGTAACAGCTCACACATCTGCCTGGAACCACGCTATCTGCTCTCCGCTCTCACTGTCACCTCGAGTTCTGCGCAAAAGCTTTTTTTTCTCCTCCTCTATCCTGTCAGTCACGCTCACTCGTCATGTTTCCTTCAACTTGCTGTAAATGGTCTGTGAACTGTTAAGTAATTTGCCCATTGGCGCCTTAATGTTCAGCAAAGTCACAATCAATTAAGAAAGAAAACAACGTCCACGCCATTAAAATCAGCCTCATACTGTACACATGCAATACAAAGCGTAAATGCAGTAAAATGTTCTGGTGAGTAATCACTCTTCCTCCCTCTGTTCATTTTTCCAAAAACACTAACAGATGGCCTTTCTGCTGCTCCTCTCTACTAAACACCAGAGATAAATGTCACTTAAAAATCAAGTGATGAGTATTCTCGGGGAGATTAAATCTCCTAATCTGTATATCCCTGTAATATTAAAGTTATGAAAATGAATGGGCACGCTCGGAATTGCGCCCACAGAAATAATGATGAAACCGCCAAAAGTCATTTATCCCCGCGTTGCTGTTATTTAAGCTCACAGGAAGTGCCTTGGGGACTGTGAGGATTTGTCTCTTGCAGAGACAGGGCCAAACATCAGCTGCCCCGAAGTAACCATGCACCCGGTCTGAGCCCAGCGTGGACGGACGGAAGCGAGAGCGTGGAGCCTGGTCTGGGAGATTACTTGGCAGACCTACAGTAGTCGTGTTATGTCTGAGAAGTAAAGCTAGGGACAGCAGCCCCTCCTCAGAGGGAGGGGGTCGGGGGTTTCTGAGGGAGATTGGTTGATCATCATCACATAAAAAACATCCGTGGGAAACTCTGTTTGGCATGGCGGACTTTAAAGCCGGAGCAAGGAAGGATCACATTAACTTGAACACAGCTTCAAAGAAAATTTTGGAGCTCGTGTTGTGCAGTGTTTGGGGATATATTCTGCTCTCTGGCATGTGTTTCAACCCTCAAATGTCCCACTTTCTTAGAGTCTGTGCCTGGGGAGACTCTGGGTTTCAAATGCTAAAGGTGTGTGCGTGCATGTGTGTGTGTGTCTATGGGTATCTGTGGGTGTATGTGTGAGCATTTCAGGGATTAGCTCTCTGCCCATAACTTTTTCACTTCAGTCACCATGGCAGTGAAACAAAGGTCTCTGCGCGCACATCTAACCAGGCCTTACAGATGGAGGTCTAAAAATAATGCAGTGCTTTCAATTAGCCCTTCAGCTCTGCAAAGCATTTTGAAACGGGCAGCCAAGTGAACAGGGTCGGTGTTATTTGGTGAACAGACCTTTGAGAGCAGGGCGAGCGGCTTCACTGGGTTTCGTCCACCCATGTCTTTGCTGTAGCTCCTTCTAATTGTCCTGGATCTATAGAGCATTTTACATCTCGGCAGGAGATGTCCACACTGTGCCTACAAGCACCCCCCAACCTCAGGTCAGCTCCTCCGATGTCATATATTCAGAGATGAGACGTATTTCAGTATTTGACTATGAGTAATAATTAAACTATCACTGCTGTAATGAGAGATTTAATAAGGTCAAAGAGTTCGGAAATTCAAAATGAGTTCATTTGATGTAGACATCTAACATCTTGTTTGCCTGTAAATGCCACTGCAGCGGAAAAACAAGGAGGTTCCCTTGCCCAGTGAAGCAGAAACTTCCACTTCATGTCAATAAAGTTTAAAGACAAGGGCAAGTGACGTATAGATTTACTGATGTCCAATGCAGACCGGAAGGAGAATTTATCCGCAACCTGACTAAGTTTTATAATATTCATGGCCATTTACCCAGGATAATTATGGCTGTCAAATGAGAGTGAAGAATGTGTTTTCCGATCACTTCAGTCACTTCAGATGAGATTTCATTCAGGCCTTGTGTGTGAATGTATTGTATTAAAGGCCAGGCCTGCCATGTTGACTGTCTCAGCGAACTGGTGGATAATTAATGTGGCATAGATTTAGTTATATGTACTCAGAGTAATTGGCTTAGAAGTAAGTTCTTAGTTAAGTTGATTTAAGGTGGATTACAGTAATGTCACAAATCCTAATGACGCTAACTAGATTACACCAATGTTTGCTGGAACTCTTTATACCTGTCAAGGCTTTTTGTTTTATCACAGAGAGACTGCAGTCCTAATGATCGTGTTTGAAATGTGCAGTCATTTTTCTAAACAATGGGTTAATGATTTAACAAGAAAACCCAAAAAATAATTATTGGAAATTAATCAAAGCAGCTGCTTTCCTTGGCTAAAATGGGACTGTGGCAAACAAATTAAATTAAAATGTAATTTTCTGCAGCACTTTGTCGCACGCTAATGTGTGGTGCTGGATCTTGTGCTGCCTCCTGCCATTTCCATTTCATCTCTTCAAAACTAGCACAATAGTTAGCTCAACAGGTAGTTTTGTTAAGTGTTATTCGGAGCTGTCATTTTCCACATCAACACAGGCATGTACTGTAGTTAAAAAGAGAGGAGAATTGCAGCATACTAAGCCCTGAAATGTATTTTAGACAAAAGAAAATTGTAGGTTTGTGTGAGTATTTGTAGAACACAACAAAAGAAAATGATTTTTGGCAAATAACAATGCAATTAAGTTTGGCAAATAACTGTTAAGTGTAGACATTATCATCTGTAACCTCACCAAATAATAAAATCTGGCTCCTTTCCCGTTAATGACATAAGCTACAACTGTAGGAGATTTGAGTTATTAGCTAAGCATGCAACACAAACTTGTTTTGGAAAAGTATTTAAAAAAAAAAACAAAAAAAAAAACACTACCTCCAAACTCTTGACAGGCCTGCCTTGCCCATTTTCAAACAATGAAAGGACAATTGCTTTTTTGGGTTTGGGAGTTGGTGATCATTCAGCTGACCACTGAGCCATATGTAAAAATTAAGCTTTAATGTTCAGTCTGCCGCTATGGACTGTAGAGTGACAGAAAAACAGGTGATCTTTCATCTCTGTGTCTGTGAAAGTTCACTAAAATATTAATGGGAGTGTAAAACGAGATTGCATTGATTGATTATAGTACACTTTGGTTGTGGAAAAAAAAAGAAAAAGATGCAGGATGTGGTCCAACATGGGGACTGAAACTCTTTGAGTGCGTATGCGTGTGTTTGAAAATGCGAGCCTGTCAGCATCCGAATGTGAGTCTCCATTGTGCATGAGGTCTCATGAGAAGGCTCCAGTTCACAGTTCACACTCAGGCTTTCATCTGTCAATCACAGCGAAAGATTAGAAGATATCAAAGGTCGCCCGTGTCAAACTTCTCATCCTGTCGTCATCCACAGGGTGGCAGGAGTGCAAGTCAGGGTTGACGCAGGACAGACTTCAGTGCTGGCTTCATTTGAGGCAGAGCTGTGCTGCACATTTGTAGGATAGTGTTTGAAATCAAAGACACAATCCTTTCATCAATGCAGAGGCCATTTTCCCTCTCACACTTCAGCTAAATTATGAATGCACTGTTATTTGTTTACTCCGTGTTGGATCGAGAGGTGTGCATTATTCATCTGCTCTGACAGGAGAGACAGCAGAGTAGGACACAGGCCTGAGACAACATTTTAAAAGAGCAAAGAAGAGGTTTCACTTTTTAAAAAAAAGAAGAAGAAGAAAGCCTGAATGTTTTCCAAGACAAATTGATGTTCCTTTTGATGATAAATGGCCATCTGTCTGTGCTGCTGCTCACTGACCTGTGGGTCCGATTTCCAGGTTTTATTTTAAATACATCAGACTGACAGGGAATCTGAAGCTAATAAGATTAATGTGTGTTTTCCTCTTAGCCCTGAAAAAAGATTTCCGGCAGGCCCCGAGCGATGTGGTGGTGGCTCTTGGTGAGCCTGCTGTGTTCGAGTGCGTGCCTCCAGAAGGATACCCAGAACCCACCGTGTACTGGAGACACAACGGCTATCGAATCGGTACCGAGGAAAGGGGTGTCTCTGTGAGTTGAACTAAAAGTTTAAAGGCTAATTTTTCCTTAGCATAGTAGTATATACAGTGCCAGACCAGAGCTTGGTTTGTGGTGTTTTCTTATATAACCAGGCAACATTTGGGGTCAATGTTAATAATATGATGCACAGAACTACTACAGTGTTTTACACCACTGAAACTTTTAATTAGTGAATCATATACTGTAGCTTCTGTGACTGTGAAGAGCAACGCAGTGGGCCTGGTGTTATTTTTCTCATTAATAATAAATTCCATGAAAAGACCAACACTAACAATGAACTGAACCTATAGCAGTGATATTATCTGTGTAGCTTACAAAGCTTGAGCTTATTTCACTGGGCTTTGCACAGAAGCTATTAAAATTTCATCAGTGAATTATACTGAAAGCATTGAGAGGCAGACTGAAGCATTGTTGGTTTTGAGCTTTTCATGGGATTTGTTGACAGTAATAAAAAGAAGAGTGTCCCCATCGTTATATCTGAAGACTGTAATAGCTTAGCCTTTAATTTTCACTACATTAACTATAATCCGAAAGCATCAATAACAAGTGTCTTTTTCCTTTAAAAAACAAACATTTAATACCCTGCAGTCCAACAGAAAGACAGTCACATATCCACAATTGAAATCTTTTAAAGTGTTTCAATAGCCCATAATTCAATGCAATTTGTTTCCTCTAGACTGGAAAATGTCTGCTTTTGTTGTCACTTTTATTCTCTCCTCTCATGTGTAAAATCAATAAATGTACACAATCTCTGGTTGTTTTGGACAAACGTTTTTCCTATTATTGAACACTACACTACACAAATACTCCATTTAGTACTGCATTGGAATTGAATTACCAAAAATAAAAGCATTTTATGTCAGTGTCACAACACCACAGTAAATATCACATAGCAGATTTATTGTCACTAATGCTTTCAATAGCATATTACTATTATGCTTGGTTAAGGTGGAACTAAATTTATCATTAATTTAATTTCCAATTATATACTATAAAATAATCTGTATTGTTTTATACAATATGTAATAATTACAGCTCTTAAATCAAAGTGGAAAAACTGGAATATTTTTCTTCTGTACTGTGGAGTTGAAGTACGTTATTAATTGAACTGATGTTAAGCACAAGTACCTTACTGGAGTACCTGTAGGCTGCTTACATTTTACCACTTTTTTTTCTTTCTAATAACAGTGCAAACTGTTTCCAGATGTGAATGGATTCTCCATTTAAACCTGGTGTGATAACACTGGTGTATCTATGCAGTGTCTTCATTCGGGGCACCCAGAAAACTGAAGCTGTCACTGTGTTGTTTTTCAGATGGACGGGGGCAAACTCATCATCTCTAATACCAAAAAGAGGGACGCTGGCATGTACACTTGCTCGGGCACAAATTTGGCTGGCGAAAGAGAGAGTGATCCTGCAGAGCTGGTGGTGTACGGTGAGTTCCTGGTTTTCTTGCAGAAGCAAATCTTTGTGCAACTGTATGATGTATTTGAAAAGGCATAAGCTGGACATGTCTGAAGCTTTCTCTCCTGCCTCAGAGCGCCCCGTGTTGGTACGAAGGCCGGTGAACCAGTTGGTCATGGAGGAAGAGACAGTTGACTTCCTCTGTGAGGTCCATGGAAATCCCGCTCCCACTGTGCGGTGGCAGAGAGAAGAAGGAGAGCTTCCCCGCGGGAGGTGAGAGTCATGGACATGAGCACAGACAAACAGAGAGTCAGACTGGTGATGCACATGCAGCAGGCTGAAGAAGAAACAGTTCTACCATAGAGGAGTTGTGTGATGGATTATCAGCACATGTGACCCAGAAAACATGTGGAGTAATTGTTCATTAATTCATGTCATTCCATCAGCCTGCTAATATAAATTCATAAATGGAGGCAGCCAAAGAGGATTCATTAGTTTTCAGAATCCTCCTGTGACCACTTTCATTGTTTTTTTCTACCTCACTTCAATATAATGTACAGTATTTAGCTAAGCCTAGGTTTAAGTAATTACATTTTTTAAACTTTGCAACATTACATGAAAACCTATATCTTACTTACTTACTAAAACCTCTGAATCACATAGAACAAATCACTTATACATCATAGCCAGTGACTTAATCATGTACGGTATGTGGAATAGAAAATGCTGTGCTACATTTTATGTAACTAAGGGTTTCATCTTTCAGTTTTCAAATTATAATAATGCATATATGGCTTTGTGTCTGAGCATTATGCCTCATGACAGGAGATTGAATGCCTCCAAGAATATTTTGGTAGTAATTAAAAACAAGGATGGCTTTAGTTCTGAGTCAGTGGTAATTCTTCTAAAATAATAGCTTTGGTTTGAAGCTACAGCCAGCAGCTTGTTAGCCTAGCTTAGCTTAGCCATGTCCAGCTCCAGCTCTGCCAGAAAGGGAAAGAAAATCTGCCTACAAGCACCTCTGAAGCTGACTAATGAGCATGTTAAATCTGATTTGTTTAATCTGTGCCAAAGCGACACAATAAAAAAGACATTTTCCTCACAGTGCTCCAGACTTCTGGCTAATAATTAACCTCTAATTGTTTAAATGATATTTACTTAATGTTATATACGGCTGAGAGTTACAGACAAAAATGTGATGTGTAATAATAGCTCAAATGGCCCAGTAAGAAATACTGGAGGTCTTTCTCGATTTTATGTGGTGTTAAAAATATCTTGAAAAGTCTGGGAAAAGCTCATACAGATGAAGATGTTTATCATTATAGCGTTAAGGCAGTAAAGTGTGACTGTGCCCATGATGTATCGAACACTCCTGCCAAAACCTGCCCAGGGCACAGATAACAACAGAGTCACAGTCAGTTTGTTTATCCACTTTATAGTAACAGCTAATTGACTTGATGAAAATGTCATGCATGTTTGTCAAAAGCAAAATCATGTTCCGTCTTTTATCTTTTTCCTGTCTTTGATACTTTTATCTTTTGTGAATGAATCTGATACTTTTATCTTTTGTGTATGAATCTGAGAGATAAGGATAATTGATTCATTTATACCTTTCATGGACAGAGACAGTTGAGTTAAGTCTAAGCTACTCAGTAATTTATTTCTTATTTCATCTAATCTAAAACTCACCGATGGGTTAAGATAGTTTTACTTGTTTCAAATTCATTTTACTGTTTCAAGATTATTTTTTTTCCTGGAACCAGTGGCAATGTCTAGGCAGACAGGACACAATGTTCCACCTGTTTCAAGATAATGTCACCTGACGGGGAAAAAAAACATCTTTTGAACAGGCTGATTGACAAGGAAAGAAATGATATTATCTTGTATCATTGGCAGATTTTCTCACTTTCTGTCGATTAGCATGGCCATTTATTTTTTTAGATCTTTCATTACTATATCTCTCCTTTTCTCATTCCAAGGTTTGAAATTCGAAATGGTAATACCCTCCGTTTGTTCCGCGTGAAGCAGCAGGATGAAGGGACTTACACCTGCACATCTGAGAACAGTGTGGGCAAGACAGAGGCCTCGGCCACGTTGCAGGTCCATGGTAAGAAACACATCATGCATACTGCATGTGAACACATAGACACACACAGACACACACACCCACACACTCAAATTTAGGCATGCATAAAAAAGCTCTCATACATAGGATAACATAGAGTCACATGGCAACAGCCTCATACCAAAATCCCTTCCCCATTTGTCATCCAATGCTCTGCGTTATTCTATCAGTGTGTCTTTGTGAGTCCCTGTCCAGTGGTGCTGCCAGGAGCTTATGCTAACCCGTATGGATTACGCCATTTGACAGATGTTTGGGAGATGTGTGCTTTAACTCACTGCCAGAGAGCAGTCCCAGTATTAATAAGACATGACTCTCTCCCTTTCTCTTCCTGCCGCTTTATCTCTCTCCTCTTCGCCGCCTCGCTCTCCCTGCCCTTCTTTCCCTTTCACTGTGTGTCGTGGTTTAAATTGTCTCAGATGGCTTCATGAAATCCAAACCGAGCCGTTTTTCATACACTCGGCTTCTTATTCTTGTTTTTTTTCCCTCTCTCTTTTCCATTTTTCATGCCATCACCAGTTTTGTTTTGTAACTCGGCATTTCATCCATCTCATTAACTTTCCATCTCTCTCCACCATGTTTCAAACCCTATCACCATTCCAGTCGGCCCGTTCCGTAAGTTCATTTTCCGTCTAATTCTTCTGTAGCAAAAAACCAAACAAACATTTGTGTTTTGGTTGGTTATTTAGAGAAAAGGTGCTCTTTTCTGTATGGTATTCTTAATGGCTTTTAAACAAACAATCAATGCCTAATGGTGTAAATAAGTTTTTTCCATTAGGGACTGACATGTTGACAACATGCCTGTTGCTGCAGTCAAGCATTAACTAAGCCTCAGACAGTGACTTAATGTACACCAGATTAAAGACTCCTATCTAACACATCTGCTGCGTGGAGAGGAGTGTGTCAGGATTGTGACACCCTGTAAATCCCCCTCTCATTTGCAGCTATAGTAGTTTAAAGTGCAACTGAATGACTTTTAATCCCCACTCAGTTGAAGTCTTTGTCTGCACTTCTAAATAAGGACATGGTTTGACCTCAGGTTACACTGCTATCACGTTGTTAGTGCTGTTGCTATCGTTATTGTTAACAAAGCACTCAATCCAGTCAATATCGCTGCTCTCTCTCTACCTTGTGGGACTCATCACAGACAAAGAAGACACAAAATATGGTCAAAACTGAGATAGTAAAGGTTCAGATATTCTGACTCTGGGTTAATCTCCAAAAACATTACACCATCAGATCAATACTCCGCGTAGATATTCTAACCTGCATGTATAGAGTTTGTGTAGCGCCCCCGTAAGTAATAGTAATCGTAGTAGTAGTAGTAATGGTAATAATAGTAGCAGTTGTTGTAGTATCTCTCGTGTAAATTCTACTGTTATGATAACTTTTGGTCCATCATTGAATATTTTGTATTCTGTTCAACCTTTCTTTTAGAAGCAAAAACCTCTTCAGATTTAAAAATATAACTGCCAGAATGTGGTTACCGTAAAACAAACAAACATGACGTTATTTCCGTTAAATCTGGTGTCTTTTATTATGAAATACAGTAATGAAGATGTGTGAGGGGCCTCTGTGTGAGATGGCTTTGTCTTATACTTAGTGTGTAATGAAGGAAATAATGATCCCAGCAAAACCCTCGCATGTTAATTGCAGTGTACTGAGAAAAGAGGCTGACTACGCAGAGATTATGCATAAATTGGTTTATGAAACACTTTGTTGTATTGACAACTATAATAACCACACAGTTGCTTGGTCTTACTTGTTGTTTTGGTTATTTATGTGGAGGCAAAAATATATTAATATATCATGACAAATAACAACACTATGTGGTCTTATATCACAATCGTCATAATATGATATACCCCCATTAAGGGCTTGATATACTAAGATCCCAAATAAAGAGTACTGATTTGAACGTTTGTGGTATGGGTTTGGTTGGTGTACTTTTGGCATGTGATCCACTTTATTAGAGTAATTTCGTAAATGTCAACAGGTGCAAACAGCAGTGCATGAATGATGGTTTTGTGTGTTGTATTTATTTCCACCATGAAGAGTTTGGATAGAAAAAGAGATGCCTGCAAGTGCAAAATGAAATTTGATCTGAGTGGAAGTATTAGGTTGAGGTATTGAAGAGGTAAATACCACGTGTGTGATTATCTGTGAGAAAGTAAATGCAATTAGTAAAACAAGAACAACAGATGAAGTAAAGAAAAGATGGTATAAGATGAAGAACAAAAGAAATATATAATAAAACAAATGTGGAGGAGAACCTGAAACCTGTTGTACCTGCACCCTGTGTAACAACATTAAGGACTTGGGACAACAAAACGGAAAATGTCTTTGGGATACCAAGCAGCAGAACTAGTGGGAACTGCTACAGTTCGCTGGAATTACCTGCTGTAGATGTGAGAAAATGGAGAGATGCAAGAACTTTTGTCTTAGCAGATATTGCCTAACTCTTTCTTGTGACTGGTTTTAAAACAGTCTACACTTCATCCAACTTGGCTAGAAAGGCGACGTATCTGAATTATTTTTATTTTTGTCATTCCAAAACACGTGTAAGCACATGTGAGACACATGTGAGACAAACTGAGTGAGTATGTGATGAAGTTGGATAGAGAAGCATAGAAGGCTCCATGGGAGGAGTCTGATGAAGACTGAAGGAATTGAAGAAGGTGAGGAAGTGGAGAAGGAAAAAGCCACTGAAGAACCTTGTGGGAAGGCGACTAAACAGACATCCGAACAAAGGGTAGAGCAAATGGGTGAAAATGAAGGAGCACAAGGGGGCCATGGCAAAAACAGCAAGCTCCATCAAATAAGAACAATGAAACAGTGAAAAAGGAAGTAATGGTGTGGAGAGTTCACATTAATGCTACGTGACCACATTAAGTGAGCTTGAAGACTCCATGTACCCCCTGTTGAGAAAAGTCCCGGATTAACTACAATATAAATTCTCTGGCCTCCCATGCGTCTATAATGGAGATATAATGGAGAAGTGTAAAGTAACATGTGCCATTTTGTGCTCTCCATCTGGAGTGATTGTTGAGACCATATATTTTTAAATGACTTTTGGAAAAAGGAGGGATTATGTATTGGCTGGGAAACCTTGACAGTACATTAATGGGCCCAGCCAATAATATCTCCCAGCTGCATCACCCCCAACATGCCCTTGGAATTTCACTTTTCAATATTTGTGTGAAGCACACCCTGAGCAGTGGATTGATGAACAGCCAGGGTTCAAATACAGGCACGCTACCTTGTATTGGAAAAACAGGGAATAGCCATGTTAGTGGAGAGGTGTTCATATTTGGACGAGTTTGACATTAACCGTCGTCTCCCACATGTCACATTGCAGCTAAATCCGCTTAACATCTTGGATCTGCAGTATGGTCCCTGCAGGAGAAACAATATGTGCCCACTGAGAACAAAAGAATATGGATAAGTGAGGACACAAACATGACACTGCTCACATTAAGTCGGCCCAATCTGTGAATTTTAAGCTGAAACTAGGGTGTCGACCCCCCTGGAAACCACAATATCCAATTAAACCTGATGTAGAGGCTGGTGTTGGAGACTGATATGATAGTGACCAAACCTAGTCCCTGCAGCAACCAATCCGGACAGTGACAAGAGTAAATATTGGCTCATGCATGATTAACAAGCTCTAAATGAGGTAATAGAGGATTATCACTCTGATGAATCAGTCCCTGCACTCTGTTGTCAAACTTTCCAGCCGATGCTAAATGTTTCAGAGGGATTCAATTGTGTTTGGCATTTTTCAGCATGTTGAAAAGTCGCACCAGTATTATCATAAAGACTCCATGACTTTGCTGACCATGCTGCCTTAAAGGGATCACAAGGCTTCGCTGAAGAAGCTCCAATACTGCCAGGATCAGGTTGAGTATCTGGCACTGGGCAGGATAATCAAAGAGGCATCATGGTCAGTTCACTCAATTGTTGGCAATGGCGCAGGTTCCCAAACCAACCACAGGAAAGGAAATGATTACCTTTTGGGGAATGACTGGATGTTGACTGGGTTGATGGATTCTTTGATTATGCAGCACCTCTTATCAATGATTACAACAGAGAGTGCAAGGGGTGCCAGGCGGGTTGAGCGCTTAGCTCATGTTCCAAGTGGACATTGTCTGCCTCAAAGTAGTTGATTGTCGGTTTGAATCCTGACAGAGTCGATCTGCATAGCATCCCCACAGTCTCCCTTCACTGTCCTATCCACTAAAGGCAAACACTTTACCACCACCAACAACTACTTGACTCTCCCAGACTACAAGAAACAATTTCAGTTGTTTGTGTCATGTTACCATAATCACACTAACAGTTATATTATTTCAATGCAGAGGCCCTAGTTGGGCTTGGCCCACCGTAATGTTGCCACGTTGCTGCAGTTAATTTGCAATGGGTTGTCCTATTGACATTGTGACGCAGCACAAGCTGGTCAACCTGAAAAAGTTTGTGTCAACTGCAATGGGTTGACTACACAACCTACTGTAGAGTACCCAGATGCGATACGCATTCAAAATAAAATAAAAAAATCCTGCTGGCTCCATGTGAAGGACAGCCACATTCAGAGAGATATGCTAAGATATGATCTGACTTGAGTGCAATCCCTGTGGAGTCCACAGTGATGACTCAGTTTCTAGATGGCTCCTGATGGGCAGGCTCTGACGGCTAAATGCACTGTGGCGGGGATTTAAAAAAAAACAAACAGGGAAAATGGAGGTTATGCAGACTCAAAGATGTCTACAACCATGTTCTGCACAGTTAGAAAAATGAAAGGCTCTGACTAATGCGTGTGAACTTGCTGAAGACAAGAGTGTGAATGTGTGTACACAGATTCAGCACGTGTGATGCGTACAATTTGATCATCGCAATGCTGCATGTACCAAACAAATGACAAAGTCGTTGACGGCCACGATGACACCAAAAGCTCTGGCCGTCATGATATGTGCAGCACACCGCAGAGACAACTCATGGATCACAAGGGACGGTGCAGTTGCGGATCAGGAAGCAAAACAAGCAACCTTAGTCAGCTCTGAAGCCATTATGGTGACTCATATGGAGGAGTAAATGATGCGCAAAGATTTGCTGTTGTCACAGAAGGAGGCCTTGGAGGCTGAGCATTAATTGTGGGCGCAGAGAGGAGCTTGTAAGGATGAGAAAAGGATTATGGAGAAACCATGAGGGTTTGTTGGTGGTGCTCAGTGGATTGCTGCCTCTATTGATCAATGAGGCTCATGGGCTTGGCCAGTAGTCACGTGGTGAGATCTACTGTAAGAGAGTGGATTTTTTCAGCCTTAAATTGCAGCAGCATGTTGACAGTGTGTTAAATCGATGTCATACATGAGTAACATTCAGAAGGCAGCCGAACATATTCCAGCGCCCAAAGGTCCATTTGGATTTTGTAAAAATTCTAGGGAAGAGGTACATGCTGGATCTAGATGGGTTAAAGCTACTCCTGCAAAACATTACATTGCTGACACAGTGGCAATGACAGTTTCTGTGTAGAGAGGTAATCCTGTGTTTCGGGATTCCCACTAGGATACACGCACATAATGGAAAAGAGTTTGTTGGTGAGACACAACAGTGAAATGTGTCTTGGAAAAACTATGAATCAAGCAGAGTTTAGGATGGGTTTATCACTAACAAAGTCAAGGCATGTTGGAAAGAGCAAATGGCATTTTGAAAAAACAATTCACATGAGCAGCTTTGCCACTTGCCAAGTGCTGATGGCTTGAAACCAACACTGCACAAAGCAGTAGCCAGCTGACCGACACCATTGCCTGAATATATAAAGTGGCTAAGGGTTGATCACAGGAATATCTCTGTTGGTGTTGTTCCTCTGCACGTCGTGGCGTATCGGCAGGAGGCTCCACCGACAGCAAAATGGGGGCCATTCAAATATATGGACGAGCTTAGTGAAGGGGTGAAACAGCACCTTCCTCCAACAGACCAACAAAGTTGTGGAGCATCTGGCTGAGAGACTGAGTGATATTTCCTTATGCCTTATCAATATATCTATACTATCTCTGTGCATAATCTCTTATACAACACGCAATGTAAGTGCACGAACAAGAGTCCTGCAATAGCTTACAGTCAAAAGTGTGATACTTATGCAGCAGTGGTTCTGATTCATGTATTCATGAGCATATTGCATTTCAGTCAAGGCCACTTAGTCAAAAAAATAAATTTATTTCAATAATTCAAAATACATTATACTTTTATCAAAGGTGTTTTTTTTTAACCTGTTATACCAACTTTAGGTTTTTTTTCTGCTGATGGGAATGTTGCTTTGAGGCTGTCTTAATGTTAAGGGTGTGGACAACTGTTTGTATTCATGGATTTAAGGAATCTGTGGTGATTTCTGTGTAGCGTGTACTTGTGCCTTAGAGAAGAGGATGTTCTAAAGGGATACTTCACCCAAAATTAATAATTCGCCAATTTTCTACTCACCGTCATGCCAAGGAAGGGTTTGGAGAACTTTCAGAGTCATCAAACGCTTAGGGAGTTCCAGCGGGGGTCCGGCTGGCAATGGATTTTCATATAGTGGCGGATAGTGCTCACTTTTGAATCTTCCAAAGCACACACCCAAATACCTCCATACTGCTCGTCCGTAGACCCAAGTTTCCTGAAGCCGCGACATGGAAAAGTTGTTTGGAGAAAATTATTTGATCTCTGTTTTTAGCCTTGATGTAGCAGTACTGTAGCTCCCAGCGACTCTGTTGATGTTTGTGGCACATGCGCGAGATTTGCTACGAGATGTTCTTCCGTGTTTACTGTATATCATACAGCCAGTGGTAAAATATATTCACATGCATTCACATGAGAAAACAGTCTTACAATGTGCCAATATTTAAGGATTATGAAAAAACAGTTATGGAAATAAGAGGACTTTTGTCGAAGTTAATGTCTACACTTGTCTAAAGAGGGTAGGAATGTGGGAGATTTCCATCTGTCAGCAGAATTTGCCCTTACACTACTACACAACAGATTTGTTTAGTGGCATTTTTGCATCTCAAAATAAACAAAAAAAAAGCACTGTCAAATCCCTCTGATGGTGATTAAGGTGTGAGACATTTTCAGTGTTGGAACATGCTTTCTGTGAGAACATCACAGATATCACAGATGACTCACTTTTCTTATGTATTGAGCCAAGTATGTGTGTGTATGTGTGTATGTGTGTATGCAGTGATTTGTGGAGCATGAATCCTGGCTGGGGTCGGTCCTCATCTGATGGGAAGTGTGAGCCTGCTATTCAGAGGCGAGTTAGAGGGCAGTGGTCAGTGTAAATCCACAGACCTGATGTGATGATGCAGATAACGCAGTGAGCTGAAAATTGGCAGCTCTATCCAGACCTTTCCCAAAATAACTGAGTAAATGTCATCAGGATGGCGCAGCCCTGTGCTGCGATGATTAGTTCTTTCAGAGGAAACAAAGGTGACATCCCTCATTAACGATGAGAGGGTAATGAGAGTGTCGTGACAGATCTAAAGCCCAAAAGGTTAAAGAGGCAACTCTTAAATCTTGCTTGTTAAGAGCTAATGAGTGTTTTGTTGACCCAGCTGAGTGGTGGAAGGTAACTAACCATTTACTCAAGTAATTGTACTTTCATGTTTCAGGCCTGAAGGTATTAAATCTCTTTGTCTGAAATCATACAGTATATTAAAGTGAGTGATGATAGATTAACAACAACAACAAGTTACAGAACTCTGTCACATTTCTTTTATTTTTTTCACCTCTTTATACTGTACAACATACAGGTGCATCTCAATAAATTAGAATATCATGGAAAAGTTCATTTCCTGTAGTTCAAGTCAAATAACCCCAACCAAGTATTAAGTGCATATGGACATACTTTTCACAAGGCCAACATTTCCATATTAAAATGCTTTGTTTTAATTGGCCTTTTGTAATATTCACATTTTTTTGAGATACTGAATCATAGGTCTTCATTAAATGTGAGCTATAATCATTACAATTAAAAGAAATTCAATAAATAAAGACATTCATTCTGTGCAATGGATCCCTATAATGTATTTTTCATATGTTTCACTGTCTGAATTAAATTACTGACATAAATAAACTTTCCTATTATATTCTAATTTACTGAGATAGATAGTTAGATAATTGTTCACTGCCCATAGATCCACTACCGTTGGCAACCACTGGACCATTATCTAACTCTGTATGAGGTAGTTAAAACTATTAACTCCATCTTGCTTTTACATCAGTAAATTATCTAAGCCTGTTATATAGATATTTATACTTTGCCCATGATACTTTTAAAAGCAGTTTTTTTTCTTGGAACAGAATATTTTACATGTTGCTTCTCTAATTTGAGTAATTTAGTAACTCATTTTCACCACTTCTTAAAGGTGCTAAAGGTGGCACAAATGAAAAAAGAACTGAAAGTGAAACAGCAGGATTTTGCATTTATTTACTCATTTGTGACTCCCTGTTTTCCCTTTTCCAGTTCCACCTCAAATTACCTCAAAGCCCAGAGACCAGATTACCACACAGGGGAGGAGCGTCACCTTTCAATGCAGCACTACAGGACACCCTCCACCTGCCATCTTCTGGCAGAAGGAAGGCAGCCAGGTAAGAGGCTGGAGCAGAGAACTGGATGTCCTTGAATAAAGACTCTATCCAGTAGAATACATTTACTCGCTAACGAGCCTTGGGTTGTTATTTATATATCGTTGGTTTTTTTTTAAACCCTATACTGCATTGTTTGTCATATCGGTAAGAAGAGTTTCACACATTCTTTGTTGTAAAGGTGAGAATGACTCACTGCACATGAGCAGCTTTTGTCTGATTGGATCATGATTTTTCTGACACTTTTTTTTTTCGAACAAGAGAGTCGAACAAGAGAGAGCAGCACATTTGCATTTGGCTCACAAACATGAGTAGAGACAAAGTGTTGGAAGGCATTGTGGTAGTGCGTTGGCGAGAAATGTTTCTGCTGCTAGCGACCACGGCGTACAAGAACAGTGACGGAGGGGGGTTGAAGAAGTCGATGAGCGAGGGAGGGAGTGCGGAGCGATGGCAGGAAGTACACCAGGTGTAGAAAGTGAATCTTCAGGGCAAACCTGCAGACAAATACTGTCCTCCTTCCACATCGTGCCCAACTATAAATACCCTGTTGCTCAGCAGCAGCTGGGATCACTGAGTTGGAGGAGCAACTTCAGATGTTTTTGGGAGCTTGTCAGGGAGCAAGCGGGAAGTTCAGCTCCCAATTTTTGTGAATAAGCTTCTGTCTGCAGGATAGTCGATGCATTCCTTGGCTGTTTGTGGAGCTTTTTGCTGTATTTGGGGGATTATCTGCAGCCTTATAACCTTGGTCCCTCCACTGACGTCTAAGCCTCTTAGAGGAATGAAATGGATGGCTGAATGGATTGATGTGTATCCCTCCCCCCTTGTTCACATCCATCTTGCTTACAGGAAAACAGAATGGGGCGGCTGTAAAATGTCTGTTAGTGAGAATCATCCCAGAAACACCAAAAAACCTAACTCTTACATGTCATCACCATGCTAGTGATGATCTTGTTCTGCCAGTCTAATTTGACACCGAAATAGTATCTCAACAGCGAATCTATGGTCCCAGATGATGATGATGGCTCCTACTGACTTTCTAGTTCTGAATAACATCTCAACATTGGCTGGATGACTTGTAACGACGTTTCATCAGCACATATTCAGTTTTGAGCTTGTGTGGAACTTTTTGTTTATTGTTAATGTTACAGCAGCACCATAATATGCTAAACTATAATACTGAACATGCTTCACATTACACCTGCTAAGCATTAGCATTGTCACTGTTAATGTAGATTCTGACTGTGTTCAGATTGATGGGTTGTGTCTTGGTCCTGGATAATTATATTAACATGTGAAACACTTAATCAGGTACAGTAGTTAATCACCACGAAATTAAATTGCAACGACTCTGATAATCGATTATTACATTGCCAGTTGGTCAAATGTTAATATTTCCCGTTTTCTTTGTCCTGGTCTACGCCAATAAATTGGCAGAAAATAATATGCAAATTTCTTAATATTAAATATAAAGACAATTGAGTAATGATTCCAGTCATTTATCAAGTTCAACTTAGTGTTTGGACAGTCTGAAGACACCAACTCAGGTAGCATAGTTGTGCTATATGTGCACTGGAATTGGACTGAAGAACCACACACATATTGAACCAGAGGATACACAATGTGGCCCAAATATTTGCCCAAATATTTTTTCCCATCCTGATAAGGATTTTGCAGTTCATCCTGAGTGGAATATGAACTCCTGAACCAATTTCCACAGCCATATCAAATCCAATAATTGAGAGTCTGGACCATGTCTAAAATGCCAAATATTTGTTGCTTTGATATTTTCAAATGTGGGGATTTAGTTTTAGGCCTTCTGGTTTAAATGAGTGCAAATAAAATATTTTGGGGTTTTGGTGCTTTGGGCTCTGGGAAATTGCAAAAGGATTTTTTTGACTCACATTTTATAGACTTAATGTATTTGAATAACTGAATAACTGACACTAATGCACAGATTAATTGGCAGCTACAAAGTTACCTGTCGATGTCATGAATGATCTGTATGCTTGTGTGTTTAGATGTTGCTGTTCCCTGGCCAGCCCCCAACACAGTCCGGTCGTTACTCTGTGTCCATGACGGGGGAACTGACCATTGCTGACGTCCATCCCGAAGACTCTGGTTTCTACATCTGCCAGGCAATCAGTGTGGCGGGAAATGTGTTGACCAAGTCTCTGCTTGAGGTGGAAGGAGGTGAGACTCTAGTCCACGCAGTCACATTTGAACCTGGGAAAGGATTACTCTTGATTCTGTACTATCAGCTAACGAGGAGAAAACATATTAATTACTTAGTAGGTGCACGGCATAATGAGCCACAAAGAAGAGAACCTGTGCTGGATGAGCAATGTTCTCTCTGTGGGAGCTTGTACGCTATTGTTTTCTGCCTACTAAGCATCTAACTATCCTCAACATTAACACTGGCTGGTAACTTTATTCTTTCATTTTCTTTCCTATACACCTCTATTTATTCATTTTTCCACCTTATTCCACCGTATGGCTTACTCAAAGAGAGGCGACACCCCTAACGTAATACTGTGCTTCCTTTTCCGATCTAATCTATAGGCCCTTCAGGTCGCGTGCCACCGATCATTCGCCAAGGACCGTCCAATCAAACCGTATCTCAGGGCGCGATGGTGCAGCTGCACTGCCGTGTAATGGGAGGACCTTCAGTCAAAATTTCATGGAAGAAGGATGGAGAGAGACTTCAGGGAAATAAAGCTCGACTGACCTTGATGGATAATGGCACATTGCAAATCACAGACATAAAGGTGTGTGTGTGTGTGTGTGTCTGTGTGTAGTTTTGTAGAGTGTGTAGAGTCAGAGGACACAGAGAGGATGAGTTTACTTAAACTGAAAAAAAATGTGACTGATGGAAATGGCTTCATGGAATAGTGTAGACGTCCCGACTGATCTCTGACCCTCTTTTACTTTCTCTACACCCCACCTGGCAGGGATTTTTTTTCTCATTTCTATTTTAATTCAGCTTTCGTTTGTAAAATTAAAGTGAGACTGAGTTTCAAAGACTGATCTCTCCAAGGCAGTGCATATCTCTCCAGCACAATTATGTGCCCATGCAGTGTGTAATTGTAATGTTAATGAAGGTGCTTGTTTGTAAATGCTAATGTGTTCTGCTTTGATGGAAGAGCAGTCAGAAGCCCCTTTGTGCTACAACCCCACCTGGAGGTCAGTGGGTGCACAGAGGATGGAGCAAAAGCAGCATCATTTTCATTAATTGACTCGCCATAGATGATAAATCGTTAAACCATATTTTAATTAAATCTACTGGCTGGACTTTGCCTACTCACATCCCCTCTCATCCTGTTTCTCAGCAGTGGTGCTCGGAAAAACTTGGAGCATTAAAATTTGGTCCAGTGCACCACTGAGGCGAGGGAAATCTGCCATGCCAATGTGCTCAATGGAACAGAAGACATGCATTAGTGTGGCATCAAGGGGATGACAAGGGGGGAAAAAAGGAGAGGAAATGGAGATGACGAGTGAGGGACTAAAAATATTTACACTGCTGATGCCCCAACCCGCCATCAATATTTCAGCAGTAGTTGGAGTCATTTAAGGCAGTTCACCTGCCCACACGCTGCGCTGTCTGTCAGCCAGAGGTCAACGCTGCAGAGGATGATCTCATATGGTCCGATGATAGTTCCAGCAGACTGGCTCTCAGCCAGGACAGGGCTGCAGCAAACACCAGTGTCAGTGAAGCATGTGTGCGTGTACGGTTCATAATGTAAACAGGAGAGTAGGTAGAGTGTGGCAGCGTGCTTTGTGGTTTGTGGACGTGAAGCTCTTAGAGCTACTGAGGCTGATGTGACGACTACAGAGGGAAAATATTTCGGTATGCAAGGTTTAGACGAGGCTAAACCGACACCAGTCACTGAGAAAGTATTCAGATCCTTTGCTTAAAGCTGCTGTCGTCAATGTTGTTACATTAATGATAGAAAAATGACTTTGTCTATTTGAATGATGTGATTCATGGCGACATAACAGCCTTTTTTCTAGCCCCCTGTTTCCTCGTGTTCTGCTTCAACATCCTGATGCTCAGGAGTTGGTAGAGACCAAAACAGAGCTAAAATAACACACATCTTATCCAGTTGGCCAGACACAGCTCTCTAATTTTGCTCCATGCTGTATCTGTTTGCTAACATGTTCACATACTGACAATTGTGACAGGTGTTATGACATTTTTATGTCAACAGATTCTTGTGTCAAATAAAATGTGAAATGGTGAAGTTTGTTTAAAAAAAAAGACCTAAAAGCATACATAAGCATAAATTACAGGGTTTTGTTTTAAATATTCTTTAGTCATTTACATAGACTGAAAACACAATTTAAAATTGCTTTTAAATGTTGTCTGCTATTTGACAGGGCACAGACTCTGGGACGTACACATGCATGGTAACCAGCGCCACAGGGGAGACGAGCTGGAGTGGGATGTTGACTGTCAGAGGTACTCACACCAAAACCCTCCACACTATGTCTCTCTGTTACACTTCACACTCTGTCACTCTTACAATGCACCTCCTGTGCTCAGGAAGCCACGCACTTTTGTAGCTAAAATTCTTCATACAACCACATGGAACAAAACTCCACAACAGCTCTGTTCCCTGTTTCCCAAACAGATGATGGAGTTCCTCCAGTATCCAAAGTTTATGAGTTCAGCCAGCTTCCAGGGCCTCCGCAGAAGCCTGTGGTGACGGAGGTGACCAAAAACACTGTCACCCTCACCTGGCAGTCCAACCCACATGAGGGCGGAGCCGCTGTCACCTCCTACATTATTGAAGCTTTCAGGTTTGCACTAACACACTTGAGTATATCTGATTCTGATTTGAGAATATTTACAGTGATTTTGGGCTTGTACTGTCGATATAATGAAGATCAAACTGTACACCATAAACCAAAATGTTTCGAATATGGTAGCCTGGGTATCCATTTAATGTCAGATATATATTCAGATAAACAGTATTAAACAATTCAGTCCATATATAGCACAAATTTACAGAACAACTTTGAATACATGCAAGTTTATGGTTTATAACCTTACACCTGTGCAGGACGTGACAAAGTGCAAATACAGCAGATGCAGTATAAGCCATTTACTGCTTGTTTATTAATTAATAATAGATATGAATAATAAATAACAAGTGAAAACGGTAACATTAAGAACACAATCCCTGGGAAAATGAGTTAGTATGAGTAGAAAAATCAGGAAAAGTAAATTTATATGATGAAAATACATAAAATGAAGGAAGTGAAGATGCAACACAATATAATGCAATACAAGGTTTCAAAGTAAAAGCATGTTATTCCAAAGCCACAGAAGTCCTCAGGTCATAAACAGGCCTATATGGGGGTAAAAGGGTCACTAATGTGGTATGGGATGAAACCATGAAAATCTTTTTAATACATTTTACAGGGTATCCTATTAACAAATGAATTAACTTTTAGAGGTAAAATTGGTAGAATGTCCCTCTGATGTTAGTCATATCATGTGGTTATTTAGCTAGATTGGTAGCCATGGAAGCATATAATTATCATTACTTATTTTATTGATGTAACTTTAACCCCATTTTCCTTCAACCTCAGATAAAATTCAACATAGACTTGCACTGCTTAATTTCCCACTCCCTGATGAAGGTCTTGCTGTTTGTAGCTATTCCAGCTGTATCCACACACTTCCTCCGTCTGTTTTATTTGTTGGTTCCGACTATTCCCAGATAATGAAGTCTTCTTCATTTGGAGTCATTAGAGTTTGGGAATGACTCATCTCCGCCTGAGGGAGAGACGGTTCTGTTAAGTGACGTCCTGAAGTGAAACCGTGACACTCACTGCATCAGTATTTAGCAGTGGGATCCCGAGGAGAGCCATAGCAGCTCTAACAACCAACCACAGACTTTAGTGAGACAGACAGTGAGAGGAAGAGAAGACAATTACTGCAGTGGTCAGCTCGGCAGCTCTGTCCTGTCCTGAGGCAATGGAAGGAAGGGATGCCAGCCCAGTTGGAGAATTCACTCATTTTGGAAGCAGGAAAGTGGGTGCAGACTAAATGTACAGAAAAAAAAATTACGCAGAAGTCCAGTGAACTCTGTGTGGAACCAAAGCTCAGTGTGGCAGTCTCACACGCATAGCTGATGATCACGATCTGCTTGCTGTTGTACGCTCCGCCACTGACAAATTGCTTAAATGTTTCTTTTGAGGCAGAAAGAAACAGAAACAAATGGTTTTTTGCCCATTTTAGTATCCCTCCTTGTGTACAGGACATTTCAGAACAATAAATGTCTCTTTTCAATTTAAATTTGATTTTATGATGTAAAAGCAGCTTCGACAGCTTCCACTTCAAAATTATAGCTTTTAGAAAGAAAAAAAAACAGGATGATTCCATTTACAAAACCGTTTCTCCAGAGATTTGCCAAGGAAGGTTTCAGAGAGGAAAACATTGCAGGAAAATGCTGCAGCCCGCTTCTTATAATTACCTCACCATTTAGTTTAGGGAAAAGCATAAATTGAGCTCATGCTGTTTGATGGCTCCCATCCCTGCACAACATGGTGTCATTCAGAATCTGTTGTTATAAACCTGCTGCTATGAAAAAGAAGGAATAACACTTGTCCTTGTTCGGACCACAAGCTGAGACCACGTGATCCATTCTGTTCATTTATTCAATTGTGGCTGCTAAGATGCATGGTAATGTGTTCAGGTCGTTTAAATAGTCCTGCACTTAAAGGAGCTGTTTGACATTTTTTTGTTCACTCTGCGTAGTAGATGGGAGGATCAATATCTGTCAGTTATGTGATGCCAAATCCAGGGGATGTTTAGCGTGTCATTTTTACACCATACTAAAATTGTACAGATTATGAACCTGAATTGGTGCGCTTTAAAGAAACTGGTGGAAGACTTCGGCTAGCTGTTTCTCTCTGCCCCGACTCAGTAAGCTAACCTAAGCTAAGTGTTTGTGCCATGCACAGACTGTGGATCTACTCTTCTAACTTGCAACATAAAGTAATGATGCTTAAACTATGGAGATTATTTTTAATGAGTTAAATTGTTCATTGGGGAAAGAAAATGTAAAAATTATTGATGTTATTTATTATTATCATTATTTATTTATGTTTTCTATATCACTTTAACTGACATGCAAATGTAATATACTGTATCTTGGAATGGACTCGTGGTTGACCTTGCTGTGGGAAATAATGATGGTTATGATGATAATGAGCATTTTCATTTCCAGACCAATTAATTTATCAATTGACTGAAAAATAATACATAATAACTTAATTATTTGGAGTAAGTAGCCTTGACTTGCAATTCTAACCCCAATTTATTTACCACCTCACCTTGAGATATTACACTGTTTCCTCATAGTCACAAAGTTTCAGAAAAAATGTTTTTGTGCCTGTTACATTGCCTGTGTTTTACTCAGCATGTGAAATTCAGATCTCTGCTTCTGACATTCTCTGTTCCACTTTCATCTCTTTGTGCTATCGGTTTATCAGCAGTCGGCCAGGAGTTGTGATCAAACCCATTACCGTCTTATCTCAAATTACATGATAATGAAGCGGTGCTTTCAAGATAACAGGAGTGAAAAGAATATTTGCACAAAGAAGAAGGGCAGCACTTCTGTCTATTGAGACAGCACTTACAGACTGGCTGCCTACTGTGTGTTTAATTAGCAGTGTCATTTTAAAGGCAGCAAACACCCCTTCAGATAAAGATCTTGACCTTTAACTGTGACACCTTTATTGGACCTTCCTATAATCCTTTAATCATCAAATCATGATCAAAGTCACTCGTCAAAATAGAGAGGAGATGGATTATATTTTGATATCATGAAATGTTTTCTTTCTCTTGTTTCTTACCATTACATCTTGTCACTCATTCCCTGTAGCCAGTCAGTGGGTAGCACCTGGCAAACGGTGGCAGACCATGTGAAGACGGAGAGACACACAGTCGTTGGACTCTTCCCCAACACCGTGTATCTCTTCATTGTTAGAGCAGTGAACTCTTACGGCCTCAGTGACCCCAGCCCTATCTCGGAGCCTGTCAGGACGCTCGGTGAGTTACATAAGCAAAGATAATCCTGCTCTTTTGTATTATATGAATCCTACTGTGCAATCTTCTTTTCAGTTTCTATTTTTAAAAGAAATGAATCAGAGATACTGAACGCAGTGCTGAGGCAAAGATAATGTGCTACATGGTTTGGAAAAACTTGCTTTGCATATATGTCGCCTCAAAACGTATTGCTTTCTCAGTGTGCATGCTTTTCTGCCCTGAGCAATGTTGAAGCTTTTTCTTTTTCCTTTTTTTAACCCAGCAGTTTATGTTCAGTTGTTTTATTGGCCTGGATTGAAAGCGTTTCATTTTTGTTTCAGATGGGAGTCCTGCAGAGCAGGGTGTGGACCACAGACAGGTGCAGAGAGAGTTAGCAGAGGTGACTGTCTACCTGCAGAAGCCTGTGATTCTCTCTCCTACCAGTGCCAGGATTTCTTGGACTGTGAGTAACTGTGAGATTACTTGGTTAATGAAAAAATCCAAACATTAACTTCGAAAACTCCTCTAGACATGACTTGATGCAGAGTAGAAATACAGAAAGTTCCACCTTTGATGATGTTTTTTTCCCCCTGTCTTGCCAACATTTTTCAGGTTGCCCATCCGTCTCAGTACATTCAGGGTTATCGTGTATTTTACCGGACTATCGGCAACCCTTGGTTGGTCCAGAATGTGGAGGACACGTCTGACCACAGCACCATTTTAGAGGCTCTGCTTAGCAGTACGGAGTATGAGGTCAAGATACGCCCTTACTTCAATGAACTACAGGGCCACGACAGCATAATGGTTCTGCTACGGACCCCTGAGGAGGGTAAGAAGAACATACCAGTTGTGATAGCTCAGACATGTACTGTACTGTCATTACCCTTGAATGAAGAACTCAAACCAACAGTTGGTCTTTTGTGAAAGAAGGATCATGAAAAAATGTAGGCTACGAGTACAGTAAAATGTGTTGTTACAGCTGTCAATTGACAGTTTGTTAATGATGAAGTTGAAATGTATTAATTCGCGAGTAAATCTTTTTAAAGGAATAGTAGTCCAAAATTTTGGCAAATTGGTCCATTGCCTGTAGTCATAGTAGTAGGTTCATAACCTTTAATTGTCGGTGCAAGCCATTTTTAGAACGGCCGACCCGATGCCGCGAGCTGCTCAGAACTACTAGAGGCTAATGGGATTTCTTAGTTTCCCTCATCACACTCATCAAATTCACAATCCAGCAACTCCAAAACACTGTTGTGGACAAAAAGTGACCTGCACATTCACCACGCCATGAGATAATAACGGAACATGTTTTCAAGGTCCCATGAGTCTCCGTAGCATAGCTCTCAGCAGCTCACGGCTTGGCTCGGTCATTCTAAAAATAGCTTATACCAACAATTAAAGGTAACAAACCTACTGCTATGACTGTAAGGATTATGGCAATGAGCCAATTTGCCAAAATGTTGAACTATCCCTTTAAATTCAGATGATTAAACTGGATGAAAAAATGAATTCCATTTGCTAAGATGGTGGCCTGACTCTGCTGGGCCAGTTAGCCTCCATAATAGCATGAAATATGTTTCTGTTCTGTACATCTGAATTTGGCCGCTGTCTCATTTATCTAAAAATAACAACAACATACCATACTACATAAGTTAGTATACCAAAATATATACATTTCAATTACAGCATAGCTTTCACTACAAACTTGTTTTAGCTTCAAAATAAACATAAATGTTGTAAATGAAATTCTTTTAGCTAGTGAGTCAGCAGAACAAGTAAACATGATGTTTGCCATAATAAAAGAGTACATTAATTTTGCTTTTGCTTTTCTCTGAAGTTGTATTAAATAATCACACCATTCATCCTTATTCAGATATTACCCACCTGTGAAACAAAGATTTTTGTCTTGGTAATATATTGATATTTATGCATGATAATACTAATATAAATTTTCTTCTGTTTTTTTCTTCAGTTTTAAGTGTTCCTCCACAGGCTGTATCAGTGGTGCAGCTCACCAACAGCTCCAGTATCAGCGTGTCCTGGGAGCCTCCGCCTAATAGTATTCGGAGTGGCATCATTCAAGAGTATAAGGTGAGACGAGACCACAGCAATTAGCGCATGACGACACTGGACCCCTGAAATTACGTGACCATGTTATTGTCTGATGCAAATTCCTTCCTTTAGAAACAGTGATGCTGCAAAAACTGCAAAAACATAAGTGAGACAAATGTTTCGATTAATCCACGTTGTTTGTGTTTTTACGCAGTCATTAGTCTGTGTTACTCAAATTTGTCATTTTGATGAAAAACAAAACTACCAATTAGTGATTATTCATTTCTTCTCATCTGCTGCCAAGACAAGAGCTGCTGCCACCAAGAGAGACTAAATTGTGTCATCAGATTCTCAGCTAAGCACTGACTGTCTCTGTCATCTGTTTGCTCTGTTGAAAAAACACTCAGTTCTGATTATCTGTCTCTTGGCATGAACACAACACTGATTACTAATCATTAGGCTACTATTTTTCAGGAAAAAAACTGAACATGCAGTACTATTGTTCTGAGTTTTCTTCCCATCTGTGCCTGCATGTTTGGCACGTCAGCCAAAGCTAAAGGGGATGACACTTAATCCACTTTAACGTTCAATTTTCTTAGAACTACACACAGCGTTTTATGCAACCCTTAAAAGGCTTAGATGTGAAAAATTAAATGTCAAATGTGTTGTAAGGTATTAGAGGCTATGTTTTGATTATAGCTCAGTGTTTTCAATTAAAAAGGTTACCTGTAGGGAAATGTAGGGAACTATAATAGATACTGGGGTACTTACTTATGTGTGTGTCTTAAGTATTTGGACTTACTGTAATGCTTCATTTTCTTCTTCTTAACTATAATTTGAATGGACATATTATACTATTTACACATCCCTGCTGGTGTGCTATATTTTAGCAAACTTCAGATACAGTACATACCACAGGATGACCACTGTCACTGAGTCAAGCAAGATTTCTAAGATCTTCTCTCTTCTTAAACTGTCAGGTTAATTAAATCAGGGCTTAGAAACATTCGTCTTTACTGCAGCTAATTAATAAATCACATGCATAACATCTTCTAAATCTCGCAACTGAGCAACTTTTTACCTCCTTGCCATTATTGCTTATTAGAATGTTTCTTCTTTATTAAGTATTGATGTCAATGATTTGTTGAAAAACCAGACCATGGTGTTGCAGGTGTGTGCGTGTGTCCATATACTGTATGGGTATGCGCATGTGTCATCTAACATAACATCACTAAAAAAGTTGATTGTTCCTTGAGCGGCTTTGGGTTATGTCCTGTGCAAATAAAACCCAGAGTGATACTGCACCCACAGGGACAATAGTCTTGGATGGCTGAGACATGCTGACCTAAGTGTAATCAATAGCTGTGGTGCATTTGCATCCACTGCCAAAGTTGCTGTGTCTTATTCATCAAGTCAATAAAACAAACAAAAAACTTTAAAATGTGAGTGATTTGAAAATTTGACACTTTTATGAATATTTAATTGGAAACACAAGTATTTTTTTCATACAAGTAAAGCAAAAATGTTTAAATAAATGAATAAAAATGGATATATGTGAGAGCACTGAAGAAATGTAAACAGTTCTTGCATTGCAGGGTTATATAAAATCCAACATGCGTGAAGTCATGTGTTTATTTGCGATATCAGGATTTTAAATCTGGCTTTAACTGTCATTGCACTGGCATCCCATTCTTTTTCATCTCTGCTGAATCTTTGCTGTCATTCTCCAACTTCAATGCCAAAAAAAAGTAAAGCACCCAGTTGGTCTTTTAATAGTCGCAGGCAACATCTTATCACAGGGCGTGCAGGAGAAATCAATGTCTTTGTGTGTTTACGTGTTTGTAAACTTCAGATAAACCCTGTGCGTTTGGTGTCAATCAGGTCTGGTGTGTGACCAGTGACGGGGATCAGGAGAGCCAGATAAACCGAACAGTGGACGGAGCGGTTCTGTCCATCCTGTTGACAGGCTTGCTGCCCGACGTCCACTACTCTGTCATGGTGGCTGCCGTGACCAGCCTGGGTGTGGGCGCCCAAAGCCCGCCTGTCAACCTGCTTCTCAGTGAGTCACTCAAACTGCTCCAGCCCCTGCAGATAGAGAAATTTGTACTGTACGCGCAGGTTGAATTATGTGAGCGTTGATTGTGCCATGTGAATGACTTCACATCTGAGGCGTCATCAGCACGTCATCAGCATATTTTCAATGTGTAAATAAATAAAAAAAAAGATCTTAGTCACAAAGTAGAAAAGTTTGTTAGCGCTTAACTTTATGAAGATATTTTAGGAACTCCAGCCTCCACTCCTTTGTCTTTTATCAGTTCAGAGTAAAAGGACTTGTTAATTACATAGTTATCCAGACAGGTAGTGGAACAGAGGCAGAGGAGCTGGGCTGCTTTTTGTGTTTTATGAGATATTTTTCTCCTCACATTACCTTTTACTCCATTTTATAAGGAATTCTTGAACATTTTCGAAAGTAATTTATTTGACTGTCCAACCTCTGTCCACCCCCAACAAAATCAACCACCTTTCAAGCTCACAAACTGAAACTTTATATATTTTTGTTAATATTAATATTTTAATATATTCATATTTTTGTTCTGTTCAGAAAGCAAAGAATAAAACAGGTTGTGGTGATAAGACAAGATATTTGCTCCCAGCCAAGAAAAAACACAAATAAAGTGCGGTTGAGGCAGAGTGCTGAATTATTGGCTGATTGGTGCCAGCTGTTTGCAATATTCTTTACAGTGATTAGATCATTCACAGCTGTGTAGCTACTCACTCATCAACCACGTGTACAGAACAGACATTATAACCTGACTGCTTTACTGATGCATCTCCCTCTTTATGTGGTAAACCATATAACCACATACAGTAATGCCTTATGCAGCCTTTTGCATGACAAGAGGAGGTATGTTTGTCTTGCACCCTGCTATGCCCACTGGGTTTTCATCTAGTTGTCTTTACGCAGGCTAGCTCTTTCTCCCTATTGGCAGTTTGAATGCTAAGCTAAGCTAACTGGCACCTGGCAACAGTTTTTTCATCTAACGCTCAGCAAGACAGCAAAAGTTTCCTAATTGAAATATACTTTTACTGTAGATTGAAAGACACCAGATGTGGATAGCATGATGACACTTGTTTTTTACCCCGATAATAGATGTCAATGATTTGACTTACAGAATGTGGTTGTATTGTATTGTTTTTCTCTCAGCCCCCCCACTGGACAAGGCTACGACACCTGTGAAGAAAGGTGGCATATCGGAGCAGATCATAAACGTCATACGCCAGCCGGCTTTCATCGCAGGACTGGGCGTGGCCGCTTGGTTGGTGCTGATGGGCTTCGGTGGTTGGTTTTACTGTCGCCACCGCAGGAGGAAGCAGCTGGGACACTACACCACATCGTTCGCATACACGCCAGCAGGTGAGTGGGAGAAGCAAACAAGTGTTGACTAGTATCCTGACAGGTGCGATGTGTTCAAAGGTGCATGGAAATTTGAAAATGAAAATCTGACATGATTTTACAGCACCTTTGTACTCCTGATGTCAGACGGGCTGCGCTTTTAAGAATGAATCATAAAAAGTAAAAAAGGTTCAAATGACATGAACCGGGCTCATTTTCAAACACCAACAGATGCTTTCTATGACATCATAGTCATTATAGTATACTGTATCTTTTGTTCATGAAAGAAAGGAATAACGTAAAATGAAATCTTCTACTGTTGCAGATTTTATTTCAAACAAAGTGACAGTGACAAACTTTATGGACCACTGGGGATATCTTCAGCAGCGATGAATGTTTTCAATTTAGCTTTGTATTGTGCAAAGCAATGCCTGCACTTTCATCACATGTGCATTAATTAAAATGTATTTATCCCCATTGGGCAGTTCACATGGCAGGAATAAAGCAAAACACTGGCGCAAATGTAAACAGTAAGCTCTACATACAGTTTATTTTAGCATTTGCCCTTTGGCACATGAGCACGTAAACACATCAGTTGTTTACTGACTTTGAGAGATATTTGTTCATGTTCATAAATACTCAATGGGCGGCCTGAGGGCTTAAGGAAAACATACTAAATCTGAATTTTCCATGAATATTTCACAGTAACTATTTCTGCCACACTAATGACTAAAGATTGTGTTACGCCGCATTTTAGTATGGAGTCTGTCTTCATGTTAATTTCTCCAGATACAGAATTGAAAGCAAGAAACAGCTGCATCAATTCCTGAACATCTGGATTTTATGTATTGCTGGCTGCTGTGTTGGATAAATTGTTCGTGTGAAATGGAGTAGGCTATAATTCAGTCCAAAATGTATTTATCTTCTGGCAAATCTTTTGAAAACAGGTTTAAGACTTAAATTAGTATCTTTTTTGTTTTAAGACATGATTGTATGTAAATTCTTCTTCTTCTTCCAGTTGGCTTTGCTCACAGTGAAGGATCTGGGATCATTAATGGAGGGTAAGATGAAGCCACTTTTGCCACTTTGAAGTTGCCACTGTGTGTTTAACGTCAAAAGTACTGATATAATCTCCCCTCCCTCTCCAGGCCTGGTTTGTTGGGATCAAATATGGGTAACTACCCCTGGTTGGCCGACTCTTGGCCCACTCCGAACCTCACTCATAGCAACAAAGACTCAGTTAACTGCTGCTCTGGCAAACTGGACTCGGAGAGATATTATAACAGTAAGAGAAAAACCTCAACACTACTGTAAGAGTGAAATAGCAGATTATACTGAATGATAAAGTAACAGGCTTTTGCTATTCAGCAGTTGGTATCATGAACTACCCGACCCAGACTGAGAAACGCAGTACGGCGTCCAACGACAGTCCCATCTACAGCACCATCAACACAGCTGTTGAAGACGACCTGCTGGCGTACTACGACACCTACTCCAGCACCTCCTACAACCAGGGTCCAGACCCATACAGCAGCAACCCAGTACTGTCCAACAGCGGACTTGTGGGACTGGAGCAGGACCTGGACCAGTGGACCATCCAGTCCGGCCAGTCTGGGTCTGAGTACGCCAAGCTCCAGTATACCAAGAAAAGCAACGGTGAAGCCTCTCTACCCTTGTAGTGCATTTTATTGACAAAGACATTTATACAGTTGGAGCATAAGTGTTGTTGTCATGGTTACCTGGTTACCTTTTTTATACCTTATACAGACCATGGTCCTGAACACAAATGCTTTATGTCTGCAATAAAGCCTGGCCTGTGTGGCCTCTTGGACCTATCTAGTCTCAAAACAAACAATATCATTAAGACACCACAAATATAATTTATCTGATATTACCATATAAAATAAAACAATCGGAAGAAGATTAAAAAAACAACAACACTCTGCTTAATTTAAGGGGACAAAGGTCACGTGTTAAAAATGATGGCAGCAGATTTGTGCAATTAACAGAAAACCGCAACGAGATCCAAAAATCAGGACCAGAACAAGCAGACAAAGCACAGGCGCATGGCAGAAAGACAGTCTGGCAGAGAACAACTGGAAAAAGACCAGCAGGGAGAAAATTAGCAAATGGGAAACAGGTGAACATGTTACTGGGGATGAGGGGCAGGTCAGGTGATTGTGCAGGCGGGCAGGTGGGATTTGCAGGCTCTAAAATAACGGCAGAATTAGAGCATGCATATTGTGCAATGTGCTGGACTGAATGAGAGGATGAATGAGCAGAAACTCAAACCCATGATGTATCGGAAGATGAAGATCAAAATCTCCAGCTGTGCTCACAGGGTAATAATGTGATAATGGAGTTAAATATGATTAATTGAGAGTTATCACAGTCTCTTATTTAAAATAAACTGTAATTGTCACATACTGTTAAGAATATTTACATGGTATTAATTGATTTTTAAAAAAGTATTTGTCTCATTTTATTTTTATAACACCCATTTATTTTACATTACGTTGGGTTTTCTTTTGAGTCTTGTCCCTATACCTAACATTACTCTGTTCTGAGGGTAGCCTACCGTGAGTGGTAATCTAAAGGGGTTGAAAGACTAAGTGCTCCATCAGATTCACTTGCAGTTATTCTAGGAACATTAAGATGCCACTTGAAGATGAAAATGTTTCTTTTTTCTGACTAAAAAGAAACATCATTCAGACACTTATAGATAAACCAGGGAAGAGAGGGACTTTAAAAGCCTGTATTAAATTGAGCGCATTAATTATTTAAATCAACCAGCAGTTTCAAGATCAGGGTTCAGGATAGAGACAAAAAAAACATACTTCACTAAATGACACACTGTGCTCTGTTGTTTTAGACAAACTGGTAAAGCAGAAATCCACCGGATCCAAGTCGGCTCCTCTTACCTGGGTGGATGTTCTGTCCCTTCCTCTTCCTGCCAAAGACAAGGGCCATACAAAGACGGACAGAGGAGAGGAGCAGCACAGGTGAGGCTTGTCACGACAGTCTAAGTTCTACATCAAGGACTCTTTTCTCCTCCTCTGAGAGCCTTTTGTACTCCCTAATACTCTTTCAGTCAGTTTATTATTAGCACCAAGACCTCTGACTTCACCTACATGACAGAGAGAGTTAAGGAAGATGGATATCAAACCTGCCCTGTAACTCTACGAAGGCTGTCAAACAAAACTTGAGTGAAGTTTTGAGTCTGGTGAGTTTTCAAATTAACAGCAGTTGCTTCCGGAAGGCCTTGAGTTGATTGGGCTCGGGGGGTAACAGAGGAGAGCGTCTCCTCTAACCGGTTCTGACAGATTAGATTGTGGACATACCAGGGTGAGATCGGAGGGCTGTTCTGACTGTGCCGTGTCGTTTGTGATAACATTAGCTACCATATGACACTCTGGATTAGTACTTTTCCATTTTCAATGACACGTCCATCATTAAATTAGCCCCGACAGCACTGACGTGACAACAGCGAGCACAGAGGTGGTTCTCTTCCCCCTGCTATGTGTGTTCTTTTAATCATGTTTAATATTTTTAGCCACGTTAGGTATGTCTCTGTGGATTGTAGTGTTACTTTGTCTCTCAACGTTTGTATTTTCAACAACTTTTAGAAATTTGGCACACATTCAAATCTCCTTCCAAGGCCAATTTATAATCACTTTGGTTTAGCACTGTTTAACACCTATTTAGCACCGCTGTCAATGTCAGTTTAAATTTGTCAATTATAATCAAACACGATCAAACAAATTCAGTGCTAATTTGCAAAAATTAGCATGATAACTCAAATTAAGATAGCTCCTAAATATGAGCTTGTTAGCATTGACATTGTGAGTGTGTTAGCATGCAAATTAGCATTGTACAGTGGCTGTGCTTAAGTACCACATAGAGCTGTTAGACTCTTGTTTTTTTTGTCATTTAAACATTTATTCACAGGCAGAGTGTCAAAGATGATAGGACTGATAAGACAAAATCAGGCTAGTCATAGTTTGTTACCAATACGATTTTCCATTTTCAAAAATGAAAGCAGGAGAAAAAAGAAACAAAAAAAAAAGACAAAATCAAATAGTATATCTAATATATGAAAATACCACACTAATAATTGTGTTATGTCACATTTAGTATGGAACCTATTCTCAAGTTAATTGAGGGGGGGGGGTGAGAGTGTACAGAGATCATAGTTCAGAGGGATGAGGGACACATTGAGTAAACAATTACAGTCTGGGTGTGAACAGTTCATTTAGGCTGAATCCCATTTCACCCCTTGGCCCTACGCCTCACCCCTACCCCTCCGTTTTGCGCGTTCACGTGTAGGGGTAGGGGTGTCCCAATTCCCGTTAGGACGGAGGGGTAGGGGAAAGGGGTAGGGCTATATACCCCTCCAAACGGAGATTTTTCAGAGGCACACTCCAAACGGAGGGGTATGAAAAGTTTCCCAGAATGCATCTGGCGGCAACCGGCAGCGGTGGCTGTAAAACGAAAAGCGGATTTATTTCTCACTGCAGCGCTGTTATTATGTCATTTTAGAACATTTTCATGCGAGAAAGTAGCGGTTTAGGTCCCAAATGTGCGGTTAGTTTGTCCAAATGACGGCTGGTTAGAAGTTCGTTCGCGCTGACGACGCACCGACGACGCCAGGAGGAGCGGCTCCTCACCGAGGCAGCAGCCGGTCTGCAGCGCTGGTCTGCCGGCTACATTACGTCCTCGTCCTGGGAGAAAAGACGGTCGCTAATTAACATACCCGCAGGTTTTTAGAGGTTTACCACCGGCTGGTTAAATTATTTTTAGCATTTAAATATTAGTCTCATTAATGAAACTTAACAATTCTGACTGGAGCATTATTATTTTGAATGAAAAGAGCTTCATGTGTGTAGGTATCAGACATCCGCTGCGTCTGGGTTCTGTACACGGAAATCACCACATTTACATCAATAAATTAATGTTTTACAATGAACCTATCAGCCTGCATTAAGTTCTATCTTATATGGTACAAGGCTATTTGATTTCTGGCAAAAGCTCGGTGCATCAGTTTACGCACAGCCAGTGAAGAATACGTGATGACGTATGTGACTGTTGAAGGGGTATCCCAATTCATAGGGGTTGATTTTCTACCCCTACCCCTTGTAGCTCCGTTTCAAGGGGCGAGGGGCAAGGGGTAGGGGTAGGGGTAGGGGTATAAAAGAGAAATGGGATTGGGCCTTAAGATCAAACCTGTGGCCTAAAGATCTGTCAGGGTCCTTGGGAAACACAGCTCCGTCCACCCCAGTACTTCTTTCATATCAATTATTTCACTCCATGAGTGCTGTTCCTCGTTACACATTTCCAGGAGAGCTGTCAGACAGATGTTTCTGTTTGAATTACTGCTGGTGTGTTTGTCGGGTGGTTTGTTTTTGTCAGACGCACGCTCATGCTGCTGTTCGTCCTTTAGCTCTGAGGAGGATGACGACTGGTGTCCTCCGCTGCCCGCTAGAACCTACCTGATGGATGCATCCAGGGAGGAACTCTCCAGTGTGCCCCCCAAACCAGATCTAGCAACACTGGTCGCCTCCTCCCAGCGAGACACACACAAGCCCACCGAAAGCCCACGGCTACAGCACTTTGACCTCTTGGCCCGTCACCACTTGAGCTCCCAGGTCTCCCAGTCAAACCCCAATCTGTTTACCAACACAAAGGCGCGGGATGCCAGCGAGATGTACCACACCAGCCAGTGGGCTGACAATTTCAAGGGGGGAAATCTTGACAAAGGTCAGTTTAAACTCAATCTGATGCATCAGAAATTGCTTCCCGAGAGGGGGCGCAAAACCACACGGTGTCATGTATAATTTAGTTTATGATGTTACCTCACAGAAAGTATTTGTACACCAGAATCATGTCTCATTTATTCAAAGTGCAGCTCAGCGTTCCTCCGTTCTCTCTAAGTGTCCTCGGGATGACATCAGTGTGCTTCCTTGTCAGGGCAATCTTCTCCCCCAGCTGGCGAGTCGAGCCCTGCAGCCCAGGCACACAGATCCAGGAGTAAGAAGAAAACGCCCAAGGAGGGACAACTCAAGCGAGAGTTGCACAGCCAAGCAGGTATGACACAACCGTTTGTTACAGACCTAACGCTGTCTTTGAGTGAAAAAAAAAAGAAGAGAATCTTACTGTTTATAAGTAACGTCACAGAAATCAATCTTTTCATGTAACAAATTCCTCCTTTACTGTAGCATTTCTTTCTGTGTTGATATTGCTCATCAATTATCAATCATATGCAGATCTCCCCCCTCCACCGGCCCCTCCTTCTACAGATGACTCCATGCAGCTCTGGGCAAATGTGTTGACCCGCAGCCGAACGGACAGCGAAAGCAAAGAGGGCAGCGACTCACCTACGCTTCAGAAGAGGGGAGAACACATCTCACCCCAGAAGAGAGGAGCTACCAAGTGGTTATCGCAGGGTTAGTACAACATGTGTCCGTTCATCTTTGTAACATCATTCAGAATCTGTCAGTGACAAAAAACAAGATAATCTGTGAAAAAAGAACAATTTCTCTCTCGGCAGCACATGCCATCTTGCCTCAACAGCTGGATCCCAAATAGATGTGTATTAATATTATTGTGATGCTTTATATAAATCCCTCCGAGCTTAGAAAGAACCAACTGCCACCAGTGTACGAAACGTATTATCGTGTAGTAGTAGCTCTGCTTTTAGTGGCAGGAGGTCTATTTTCAGTCTGCTGCATCACTTAGGATTTAACCTATATAAATACAGCTGTAACTTTGACTGATTTGTTTGTCGTCTGCAGATGAGACTGTAATCCCATATGGACAGTCCAGCCTCCTGCCCACTGCCCAGATGTCAGGTTACGGGTCCCTGGGTGGAGGAGTGTTTCCGCGACCCTCCGCTGCCGGCTGCAGGAGAGATGAGGTTTGTCTAGACATACAGTAGGAAGAGTTGAATAGACACTGTCTGCATAGTGCAGGTCACAGACAGTTCATCAATAAACCGAGAGCGGTTTCAGCAGCTTGTCAGCTTCATTGAGACAGTGAAAGGTTTTCCATAGCTTTTGGACAAGAGCCAGGATGTAGTTATTTCACATAGAGACTCAGTTTCTAACTGTCTCTTTACACAAGGTACTGGAACAAGCGATTCAAAACTCAAGTTTTCATGTGTAGAGAAATACACATAAGAGAAGCATTTTTCAAAAAAGCATGTCATCTTTAATATATTAAGATGAAATAAATCATTAAAACAAAGCTGTACTACACCCAAAATTGTACTCTCTTGTTGTATGCTTGGAAGAGGGTGAAATGTTTGAGGTTTGCTCAGTGACAGCAGGAGGAAGCAGAAATGAGCTTGATTTCAAGGAGCCTAGTGATGTAATGAGCTGAGAAAAAGAGGTTTCTACTGAGAAGATGTCGGTAGAAACCACAGAGCAGCTTTTCATCCATCCAACTATTTAGCGTGTTCACTATCACTGTGAAGCTCATTTTGAAATGATGCTTCAGTTTTTTAGTCTTATTTATATTTCTCACTTTACCTGTGTTTTATGATGGCGGGGTTAGGTAAGATTTCACCACACAGTACAATAGCATGATTTAGATTTAGAAAGAGCTCTTGAATTTTATATTTATGAATTAGATTTGCCAGAATAATCTCAGCTACACAGGGAAGTAGGATTACTTCTCTGCTGCTTTAGAGCCTGACCTATATTTTAGCACCGTAATATTATCACTCCAATATTATCAGACAGTTTTTACTCTTCTGCACTGGATATCGGTTTTGGCCTGCAGTATATCTCAGCTGATAAATAACAGGAAATTGAATAGAAGCAACACATGAGTCCAAATTTATCTCTTAAATTTTGACTGATTGAATTGCCAAAGGAAAAATGCAAATTAATCCATGTTTCAGTCCACTGCTGTTAAGTGAATATTGGGAGCAGGTTCATGGAGATAAAAAGCCAGTGGTGCTAATTCTCTAGTCGGGTGCCATTAAAGGAGGAGGAGGAGGAGGAGGACACAAAGACGTTACATAATTAAAAAAGGGCCAGTCAAAATCTCACAGGCAAAACAATGTGGAAAACATGATGGAAATGTTTATGTTTGTTTTATGTATTAATCTGAAGAATTCTCCTCACCGCTCCAGATATATCTGATGCCTTCATCTCTTATTCATATGAACATTTCACGTTTATTGATACACCAACTACTCCTTCAAATTACCAGTGTTTCCGTTCAGGTTTTTTTAATGCAGGTATTGGAAATTTTCATTTTAAAAAAAGAAAAAGAGAGAGGTAACCCATGTCAGAAATGTGATAACACTTTATTCCACTGGACTAATAAAGTTTACTTAAAAGAACAATTTAGATACTATTTACAGAAAAAGCTGTGACACTGATTTAGATGATATTACATTAAAGCCTTGAGGGATGGTAATAAATAAGTGGAAGTGCCCTGAGAGATCACTCTCTATTCAACAAGTAAATACAACCAATTATGTTGTTCTCTGCAACAAACTCGGGAATAAATTGAACCCATGAAATAAAACATTTTTCAGGGTGTATATGAATAGAAATATTAATACTGTGATCGGCCAGCCTAAAAAGACCTCCATGTTTCTGTAGTTAAGCTGTGTTTCAGACCTCTGCACCTGTTTCATTACTGTTTGTGCTGTATTTCTTTCTTTCTTTCCAGAACCTCATGTAGATGGAAGCTGAGCTCCTCTTTACTCTTTGATTTCCTGTGTTTGCAAACCATCACTCCGTTGCCATGGTATCTTATGAAAAACTGAAGACAAAAGGGAAAGCGTTGAGGCTTGCCATCTGCCTTTTCACTCATCATTTGTATATTTTTATTTTATTTGAATGATTTCCTCTTCATGTTTTCTGATCTTCTTCGACTCTCCTTCACATAAATGTACATCTTTTTTTATAAAAAAAAAAGAAAGAAAGAAGATGTGAGCAGATATTTAAAAAAATGATGGGGGTGGGGGGTCTACTGTATTTTTAGGAAATGGGAAGTAAATATAACCATTACATCATTATACAGCAGATTATTGAATGTATCTTCTGTTTATTCCTGACAATGAGACCATGGTGGTGTGTGTGTGTGTTTAATAACAAACTGGAAAAATATGAGGTAGGAAATATGTCAATAACTTATCACATTAGTCTGAGTGTGCGTGCGTGTGTGTGCGTGCGTGTGTGTTGTGTTCTTGTGTGTTACTGTTTTTATCTCTCATCTGTGTGGCTGTGTACTGTGGTATCCTTGTAGATCACCAGTGCTGTCGAGCTTTTTAAAATGACCAATAAAACATTTGGTAGAAAAACACTTCTGTCTATGTGTGAATTATAATTAATATTACATGAGGATGGCTCAAGCATTTTTTTTTTTTTGTGTGTGCCATGACTGTCAGTCTATCAGTTCGTCACTCCACCACTTTGGATGGACATCTCAAAAATCATTGGTTAGATAAGCGTGAAATTTAGTTCACACAGTCTGTATTAAAATTGTTTTTCATCTTAAGTTTTTCACTGACTGCCACCAGGTAGCTGTGATCTACAGTATCACTGAGGGAAAAAATGCCATGCTCTCTAACAAATTCTGCACATCATTTCTTAATTTTCTTCCTGATATAGTATTTTACAATCTGTCTCTTCCTTTTGTAGAGGCCAGCAAAAGAGTTATATATAGTTAAACTCATAAGGAGACATTGACTAACCACTGGAAAACACTGTGGCTTAGCTTCCGAAATCAGACTGTGATCATGTAAAATACTCAGGGCTTGTGTCCAAGTTGAAAATTAAACTACAGTGGGCTATTAATTAAATCCAGTCCCAAGTGAGGACAACACAGTCAAAATTGAATGTGATTAGCATGTTACCACAATTAACTAATTTCATCAACATGTTGTACTGTATATTTATGTTGGCACATTGTTACTGTTACAGTAGTGTGAACATTTTAGCAGGCTAATGTTATCAATAAACTGCCAGTGTTACCTTCATGTAGAGTGAATAGTGTAGAATTATAGGCCATTTATTTTAAGATTAGGCCTATTTAAATTTACAATTTGCGATAATTTTTATTTCAAGTTTTGCATCATTTGCAAATTGCACATAGCTCACAAACATTATTTTTTAAAATAAAGCTTGGCAATAACAAGGAACTTGCTGCTAGCATGAGCTTAAGTTATGTAAAATATAATAATTATGTGTCATTTATTTCAAGATTGATTGATTGATCAAAGATCAGCATCCAGTACAAAGACATTATTTGGTTGCATCTCCAGGACAGAGGTATTGACAGAAGACAAAGACTAAGTGGACAACAAGAAGAAGAAAACTGAGCTCAAATTTTCCCATCAGTGCCAAACGTCCCTAAGGTCTGAATGAAGTCAGAGTTTGTTGTCTCATGTTTCCAGTGAAATGACTTCTCTGATACAAGATACTGAGCATGATGAGCTGGTTTCTTCAAGCAGTGCTGTGGGAAGGCCTGTTTGTGAATGCATCGTGAAGAGGGAACCTTCATCTCACCGTACAACTTCTGAACTCTTGACAACTTTTTGCAAACTTGAGAGGTTGTTTTCATGTCTAGACCTTGATCTGCTGGATGTGCCCGGTGTGGAGAGTCAGTTGAACTCCACTGCCACTGGCAAACACCCACTGGGACCCGCCATGCCAGGAGGATCATGGTGATCCGATGCAATTTAGAGAGTTTCTACAATTTTATGCTTCCAGGCCTGTAGTGTGGATTAAGGTCTCTGAGGTTTACACCACACTCAGCTCAACCAGCCACAGCCACTGATGCTGCTTCAGAGGTGTCAACAAATATACTCCACTGGATCAACAGGATATCTTGTTTGTTTTTCTCGTTTTGGGCAGGATTATATTCATATTACAGTGAATGATAATTTTGGTCTGACGTTGTTTTTCCAAAAGAAATCTAGAAATTACACCCAACCCCTGCCCCGCAGTTAAACAATCCATTATCAGTGTGTCAGTCTGTTAACGTGTTTCATTTTATGACAAAAAGAAAGTCCAGAGTGCTCAGAAGGTTCATCTAATAATGTGACAAGGCTGCTCTTTGGTGGGAATACAGGCGTCAAAAAAAGGGAAATCCAAGGCACTGTTCTTCAAATGTGAAAAAGCCTTTATTCAAAAATGTCTATTTAACATAGAAAAGCAAAATGAAAGTGGGTTACAGCCCACGCTTTTCAGCACAAAAGCCTTCCTCAGGATGTCACCCTCAGCACACTGATGCTCCTTATATAGGATGATTGGAATCACCTGGGTAGGTATAGGACAATGGAAACATGTGTAATCCACTTTCATCATGTTTTAATCTTTTCTATATGAAACAGCCATGTTTGAATTAAGGCTTTTTACACATAAAGAGTGCCTTGGATTTCCCTTTTTTTACGTTTCATTTTAATTTCGAAGTTTTCCACAACAACATTTGCATAATACAATGAATAATATGAACTAAATGACAGAAATCTTCCACAAGAGTGACTTCCATCCAGCTGCAAAGAGGTAATGGGGAGACGGTTGAGTAGCTAAACTGCTTTTAGAAAAAATGAGATTATGGGCAGGGCTTTACTTTGTCTGTGAGGTCAATATGCAAAGAGTTCTATGATTTTACAAGCAAAAATGATCAAATCCAAAATATGATGAATTAATCCTACTGCATTCTTCTTCAGTAAAGGTGATTTACAGGACATACAGATAACTAATATATTTGAATGAAAATCCATAATCAACATGAATGAGTAAAAATAATTGTTTTATTCCCCCTTTTGGCACAAACAATCTATTCTGTATTGAGAGTAAATCCAAATGGTTTGCCTCCCTTTCAACTGAAGACTAATTAAAAGGCGCCACCTACTGGTCATAATTGATCCAAGCATGTTGGCTGTGACTCCATTTACCTTATTAAGTGGTTTTCAATCAATGATTTTGAATAGAACAGCATGGAAAGACAACACGAAACTACAGTAAGTGTCAGCTTTCTTGATTAGGTTAATGATGTCACAGCAGACAGTTTGACTGGTCAGAGCAGGTTAAAACACAGATCACATACAACACAAACCATTCTCTGTTGTGTTCAAGTGTTAAGTGTCCCAGTAAAGCAGGGTTAGTTTATTAATCAGGGTGACAACCGGAAGTGGGTGTACAGAAGTGTGACATTGGCCAATCGGATCAGGCTAGATCAGCTTCAGCCCCGCCCACTGACTTTGATGGGTGAGTTTGACAGATAAAACAAATTCATGGTGCTGCAACACAGGACCATAAAATAATTACTTAAATAGTGAAATAATTAAATATGTTTTATACATAAAATGAATCGGTATTTAATGAATTAATGACACATTTAATAAAACATTTATGGATTTAATTCCAATTTTAATTAATTAATGACACATTGAAGTAATTATTCAATGGTGTATTTATTTATTTCATTTTGGCACTTTCAGTCCTCCATAAGTAATTAATGGTGTGACAGTAAACACATGTACATGACCGTGATGCAGCTACATACAAATTCTGTGACATGAAACCTGTGCTGCGGAAAAGAAGACTAAACATTAACACATGTCAACACATAATCTGAACACAGAGACTAAGATAATTAGCAAACATAAAGATCTTTTTAAGCACTGGTCGAAAAGGCTCAAAAGGAACCGAGATTGTAAAAGTATAACTTTACTGCTACACACTTCTCATCAGACTGTATATACTGTGCAAATATATATATAGTTTTAATCTCACTTCTGTTAAAAGAGTTTCTTGTAAGCGTGTAACACAACTGTCTGCAATTCATTATAACAAAATACACTGCTCATATCTTCTTTTAATACATCTATTTATATTTCATTTTTGTTTAGTTGGATATCTTTAATTTTGTCTGTACGTACTGTATTGTCCTGTCACAATGTCTTCACTGTGGTTACGTTAATCTGAGACACATCTGTATTTGACTGCGTTCAAGTTCAGCATGATACATGTTTTTACTCTTTAAGTGTCTGACTTGTTTCTATTTTTAATCAAATTAACTCTTCCTCTGGCTGTGCCAATAAAATGATGGATGCTTACAAATACGAGACTATGTAAAACTGATGCATCAACCTATAATTTGTATTTTCACAGTTATTAAGAGAGATGGAAAAACATTTCAAGCACACTGCTGTGAGTGCAGATCCGTCATCATTCCTACCACATGCCTGAAAAAAATGAGAAATGTTGGATTTACTTGATTAGCACGTTGCATAATTTGAACTGCAGAAATATGTACGCACGGTCGGTGGCGCTGAGATTGGTATTTAAAGGCAGAATTGATAACCTGATATTTACTGAAAATATAGTTGCTTTACCAACAGCATAGCAAGCAGGATTTACCTAAAACACTGAAATCAAATCAACTGAAACATAATTAGAAAATAACTGTTTTAGTATTTTTAGTATTCAAAATAATCTCTGTCAAATGAATTTTTCCACAAAGCTATGGGTAAGCCTATTCCAGGCTGTGAGTTTACTGTGGGTGGTTGTGCAGCATTTTGAATTAAAAGCCCTGTGTCATCAGTATTACTGAGATGTGCACAGCGCTTTAACAGTTTTGTATTTTCAGCAGATTCCCTAAAACACAAAACTCATCCTCTGTGATTGGTTGTGGCTCAGCATGGCCCATTGTTCCATGAGCCCGTTTGTTCGCATGGTTTCCTACGCACAAACAAAACTTTCCTGCTACCCTTGGCAATATTGGGCTCCTCTGTGCTTTGACAACCCGAAATATTGGAATCTCTGACTTTTTCTGAAGGGGAAATAAGATAAAGGTATGTCAACAATATGAAAAATAATGCGTGGAGTGTCTTGTGCAGACCTGTTTGATATTGTGTATTTCACAGAGATATACAGCGGTTACTTTCTACATTCGGCAGTTAACCTCTTGAACCCTGACTTCGCATAGATGCAATTCAAAATAAGGGTGAACATCCACATTTTTCTATCATAAAATATTAAAACAATTCACCATATTTTTTAGACCATTGTCTTGCTGGAAAAAACATACCTACTGTGTGGTGTTGTGCATGCATGTGTCTTACACACATTCACACATCATCTTTTTTCCCCCATTCTTGAGCATGCCATGTGTGGTGTTTTTAGAAACCCTATGTTATTAATTAGAATTGAATATAAATATCTGTGGGTTTGAAAAGAGTTTGTCAGCATAACAGAAGGTGTAGAGGTTAACGACTTGTCAAACGGAGCCAGCTGCTGATGAGAAATGTTTCCATACACAGATCTGGTTCACTCCAGCATAACATTTGTGGCATCCTGTCCAATGTTTTCAGATGTTTTATTAGGGCACCGGCCATCGCCAGGGCACTCGACCCAACAGCTATGAAATAGCTGTAGGGACGAGTGCCCGGCGAAGCCGGGCACTATTGTTATTCTGTGGATTTTTTCCTAGTTATTTTCTTTCTTCATCTTCCGGACGATTTTCGGTTCGCTACTAGTCCTGCAACTCGAAGAGTTGCAGGACATATTATATATCAAAACGTGCGTCTTGATCGGGATTGGGGTGCTATTACTTTTCTCAATAGTGTACGAATTTTTCGCGACGTAAGTCGCGAAAAACTGCGCAAAATTTTGCATTGAAGTCTATGGGACGAGCGAAAAAACAAGAGCAAAAAAACACCAAACATTGGAGTTTAACAAACGTCTACTGCTCAGGCATACTTTCACCTAGAGACTCCATTTAAACTTTAAATAGTAGGCACAAGTCTTGTGTATTGGTGTATTACTCCTCCTTTTGATAGGTTGTATAGTTTTTGATCAATCCCTGATCAATGACCATGATCATTTTTGGAGAAATTATGAGATTATAATGGGTGTGTATTGCACGGAATGTTCGTGCTAGAGTGCGTGATGTCATCAGCTAGAGTGGGAGGAGAGCCCAGAAAAACTCCTGATTCTTTCTCTTTCCACACTCCTCTTGGACACAATTTACACTGTACACACATAATTTTTCACAGTTTTGTAGACAAACTTGTTGTGTCTCCCACAATGTGCTCAAATTATCAGAGAGACTTACAGAATTTGAATTAGCAGCCTCTGAGTGCGGCCATGTCTGTCTATTCTCCTCATTGACTCCAATACAAAAACTTTCTGAGAGGAGCAGAACGGACCGATGTTTTAAAACTGCCCGTGTCGCCAAAATATTTACTGTAGAAACTCCAAATCGTACCAGAATTTTCAGGAAGGCCTTAGGGCACCGTTGATCCGTGTTTTGTTCTGATAGGAGCTACCGTTTTGTCAGAATAAGCCTAAATGCGAGACCAGTGCAGAGGCAGAAAATCAGTCTTTTTCTCGACGTTTCTGTCTGCCTCAGCTTGGGGGCCCCTATCGTCATTGGCAACCAGCTCAAGTTGTCATGGTAACCTCTGATCCTCAGGCCAGGGTCGTTAACTCTATAAACAATCCACCTGGAGCTCGTTAAGATGTTTGTAAACACAGACACACAGCTAAATCAGACTGATACAGGATGCAGCTCAGTCACACACACAGACTCTAGAACCAGCTTCATGTCATTACAGTTATAGACACACACACACACATTAAAAACACACAGGTAACATACAAATGCGCGCTGACGCGCGCATTCCTCTCCCACACTCTAACACACACAGGTAACTTCCTGTGATTACAGTTAAAGACACACAAACACATCAAATGCGCGCTTAAGCGCGCACTCATCTCTCTCACTCTAACACAGGTAACTTCATGTGATTACAGCTCCTCCATATCAGTGCTTATAGAAAGATGATCATGTGTCTGATCAGCTCTGTCTTGACCTTAAGATCATGGGTTTGATTCCCATGTTGACAGAGATGGTTAGAACGGCAGTAGCTCCCGGTGCCCTTTCAAAATTTCCCAAGAGGAAATTTTCTAGTTCATGTCTGCTGCTGAGCTCTGTAACAGGAAGTACCGACTGTAATTGGTTCAGCTGGGGCCAAATGTGACGGGGCCCTGACCTGCAATGCATTTCTCTCTCTCTCTGTCAGTCAGTGTTTTTTGTCAAGATGTACAGCTTCATGGGAGGTGGGTTGTTCTGTGCCGGAGTTGGGAACATACTCCTCATTGTCTCCACGGCAACCGACTACTGGATGCAATACCGTCACTCCAGCAATTATATGCACCAGGGCCTGTGGCGGTACTGTGTGCCTGGGAAATGCATGACACACACAGACAGCATTGGTAAGGCTTGTTTGCATATTGCACTGCAAGTGTGCAGGCAGGAAGGCAGATCCTCATTTATATTTATTGAGTCGCTGACAGTCAGCCCGTGACCTCGGCAACTAACCCTGATCAGCACTGGGGTTACTTTCCTTTGGGGGATCTTTGGGGCGTTTCAAGTGCGAGGAAGAAGTTGGAAATTTATGTTACTGTCATGTAAATGTTACTAAGAAATGGTAAAAAGAAAGAAAAGAAGAAAGAACGAAGAAAGAAAAAACATGTTGTGGAAATGCTGCATTAAAGAAAGTTTTTTTTACACAGAAACGGACAATAAGAAAACAATTATAATCTATCCTCATTTCATTATACTGTATGTCATGCACAAAGTTTTATTTCATATCTCCTTTGTGTAATGCAAACAAGCGGGCACTAAGCCATTTCAAAACACTAGAGGGCAAACTAGAGCCATCAAAAGCACAAATAAACATCACATGAAAAACCCTCAAAGAAGTGCTGCTGCTACTTTTGAACCTGTCAGATCTCAGAGCTTCCTTGTGTCATCTCACCCACAGCGTACTGGGATGCCACCCGTGCCTTCATGATTCTTTCCCTGCTGGCTTGTTTCATTGGCATTGTGATCGGAGTCATGGCCTTCATCCACTACTCCTCCTTCGACGGGTTTGACAAGACATTTGCAGCTGGCATCCTCTTCTTCATCTCCTGTAGGTTCCTCACCTCACAAGCCTAAGATGTTAATCAATCATTTCATTCTCACAATTTTGTTCTTGTTTTTCTTTTCTTTTTTCTTGTAGGCTTCTTTGTGTTGCTGGCCATGGCTGTCTACACTGGAGTGACGGTCAACTACTACGGTAAACGCTATGGCAGCTGGCGATTCTCCTGGTCCTATATAATGGGCTGGGTGGCAGTGGTGCTTACATTCTTCTCAGGTATGTTCGGTATACAGTATTGGTCCATGTAAACGATTGATTGGGAAGACATACCTCTTTCCTGAATCATCAATTTACTGTCTTTTAGGAATCTTCTACATGTGTGCCTACCGGATGCATGAATGCCCAAGAAACTCTAACTCACGCTGACCTGCCAGACTTCCACACAAACACCCTGCACTGGTCCTTAATATACGACCAAGAGGAACCCAATGAACTTTGCAACCACTTCCTATTAACAAAGTAATCATGATAAAGCAATAAATAAGAAAAACATCTCTTTTGTCTACTTTGTCTTGTGTTAAAAAGACTAAAATTTGAAAGTAGTTCTGGGCCTCACATGGCTCTACTTGACATCGGCGACTGAATTTGTTGGTTTTTAAGTCACATTTTATTAGTAAGAGGTGTGGTAAGGAGATGTGATTATTTCTGGTGGTATTTTTATGAAGTCAAGAGTAAACTACAGTAGATGATGCATTTACAATAATGGCATCAATGTGACCCTGAACATACGACACAACCAGGTGTTGTTGTTTTCTAGCTGTGCTGTTGCTGTATTGGTATGTTGGTGTCTGTTGTTTGTTTTGTCTGGATGTTGGAGGTCTTGTATTGTGTCTATCGTGGCCTGTGGTCTGGTTTGAAATAAACAAAGAACAAAATAATTTAAATCCTGCTGTTGGGGGAGTAATGTTGCAGATGTTATAGACAGGGGTAAAGATTACGTTTCTGAAGTTGGTGAGGACAGAATTAAGTGAAAAAAAGAAAAGAAAAATGCATTTATAGTCATATTGAAAATCTCTTTATAGATAACTAATACTCTACTTCCTGACTGATTTTTTTTATTTTATTTTATTTATGTTCAATTTTGGTGTTTTTTCAGGGTGAGTGTAAATACACATGGGGAGACTCAGGTGACTGTTTTAACTCTCTCCTCTCTCATCTCTCTCTCCTCCCCTCTCACCTAAAACCAACAGTGTAAAAGGTAGCTGCTGTAAGGTGATGAAAAGATAAGGTATGAGTCCACAGTGCAAAAAGGTTTTATTTAGTCTTTAGTTTCAAAATTTGCGCAACACTCACCATTTTGTCAACAAAATCAGCTCAATAAGAAAGAACACTCTGTGGTAATGCAAACATAAACTCGAACAAAGTGCAACACAGACTCCTGGAAAAAGTGCCAACCAAAAAAAGCCGCAGTGGAAGTGCTGCCCCAAGCCTGTCATCAAAGTATGATCAGATACCAGAGATCCCATAAAGGTGGGATTAATGGTTCCTGTTTATAACAATTGATATCATTGTAATAAAATGAACATGGTCACCCCTCACACTAACCTCAGAAAGAGAAAGCGAACAAGCTCATGTGAGTCTGGTCAACCTCTTGTTTAGTCGACCTCCTCGATGGTGGGGCCGGAGGACGCTCCTCCTCCAGGAGCGCCGCCAGCTCCGGGGAAACCACCTGGCATCCCTCCTGGCATCCCTCCTGGCATCCCTCCTGCGCTCTGGTACAGCTTGGTCATGATGGGGTTACACAACTTCTCCAGCTCTTTCTGCTGGTGCTCAAACTCATCCTTTTCGGCAGACTGAGAAAGGAAAGAAAGAAGGGGAGTTTCAGTTTTAATCTGATGTCAGTCTGGGAATTATTTTCAACACTGTCACAGCTCACAAAGTTGACTCTACTTCTGACCCATACCTGGTTTCTATCGAGCCAGCTGATGACCTCATTACACTTGTCCAGAATCTTCTGTTTGTCCTCCTCACTAATCTTGTCCTTCAGCTTCTCGTCCTCCACAGTAGACTTCATGTTGAAGGCGTATGACTCCAGACCGTTCTTGGCAGCAACCTTGTCTCTCTGCACATCATCCTCAGCCTTGTACTTCTCGGCTTCCTGGACCATACGCTCAATGTCCTCCTTACTGAGACGACCTGAGGGACAGCGGTGCATGAATGAACAAATTAATCTAATATTGTACTAAATTCTCATCCAAGATGCGGGGATTTGGTTTTGTGATACCTTTGTCGTTAGTGATTGTGATCTTGTTCTCCTTTCCGGTGCTCTTGTCGACTGCAGACACATTCATGATGCCGTTGGCGTCGATATCGAAAGTGACCTCAATCTGAGGAACCCCTCGGGGAGCAGGGGGGATCCCAATGAGCTCAAATTTACCCAGAAGGTTGTTGTCTTTGGTCATGGCTCTCTCACCCTCAAACACCTGTGCGTATAATGTCAAGTGAACACATAACTGAAAATTTGTCTGAAATTCAAGACCTTGTCCGAAATAATTTAATAAATGTAGTAGCCTAAGTGTTCTTTTCGGCTAAATACAGAAGACAACAAAAACAATGGTGTTCATACTTGAATAAGCACACCAGGCTGATTGTCTGAATAGGTGGTAAAGGTCTGGGTCTGCTTTGTGGGGATGGTGGTGTTCCTCTTGATGAGGGTGGTCATGACTCCCCCAGCAGTCTCAATGCCCAGAGACAAGGGGGTCACATCGAGCAGCAGCAGGTCCTGCACGTTCTCAGATTTGTCACCTGACAGGATGGCTGCCTGCACAGCTGAAAAGCAAATGGGTGAATTGGGAGGTTTAAATGTGTAGCTTTTTATGAGTAAAACTTAGAAACCATCATTTATGGAAAAACGGGGACCACACCTGCACCGTAGGCCACTGCTTCATCTGGATTAATGCTCTTATTCAGGTCCTTCCCATTGAAAAAGTCCTGCAGAAGCTTCTGGATCTTGGGGATGCGAGTAGAGCCTCCCACCATGACAATGTCATGGACCTGAGCCTTGTCCATCTTGGCATCACGAAGAGCCTTTTCCACAGGCTCCAGGGTTCCTCTGAACAGGTCTGCATTCAGCTCCTCAAAGCGGGCTCTGGTGATCGAGGTGTAGAAGTCAACGCCCTCGTACAGGGAATCAATTTCGATGCTGGCCTGGGTGCTGGAGGACAGGGTGCGCTTGGCCCTCTCGCAAGCCGTGCGCAGGCGACGCACTGCCCTCTTGTTGTCGCTGATGTCTTTCTTGTACTTTCGTTTGAACTCTGAGATGAAGTGGTTGACCATGCGGTTGTCGAAGTCTTCTCCTCCCAAGTGTGTGTCCCCTGCTGTGGACTTCACCTCGAAGATGCCATCTTCAATGGTCAAGATGGACACATCAAATGTGCCACCGCCCAGATCGAAGATGAGGACGTTTCTTTCAGATCCAACCTGAAATTTGAAATGTGTGAATTGTAATTATTTGACAAGAGTATCAAATAGATCTTTCGCTCAGATTTTGAAGTCTACACAGCACTGTCAACATTGTAACATGCAATTCATTACTGTAAAATGAACTCTGACAAAACTACTCAAAACTACATCTCCTTGAAGCAAATGTTTTACCTTAAGAGTTACTTTACCTTTTTGTCCAGGCCATAAGCAATGGCAGCAGCAGTTGGCTCGTTGATGATACGGAGTACGTTGAGCCCAGAAATGGTCCCGGCATCTTTGGTAGCTTGGCGCTGAGAGTCATTGAAGTAGGCAGGCACGGTCACTACAGCATTGGTCACAGTCTGTAAAAAAAAGATTGTTGCATGTAACAACATTTAATGGGACATTCACACTGTAACATTTTAACAGATATTCAAGAAAGTCAGTGATTCGATCACCAGCCCCTCCAGGTCATATGCTGTAGAGTCCTAGTTGAGACATTGAACCCAGACTGATATCATGTGTGAGAAAAAGCTACATGTTGAGTCATTTCTCCACCTAGAAGTGTTGTTACTATATGCTTACTATACACATGCAAGTAGGAACTATGCAATTTGTTTGTTTGTTTGTTTGTTTGTCTGTTGGTTGATTTGTTTGTTTTGTTTCGCCTTTTTCTGTGTGCGATTTGTCTGTTTGTTAAAAAAGATTTTTATTTTTTTTTTTTTTTTTTTTACAATGTTGACACAGGTGTACATACCTTGCCAAGGTAAGCCTCGGCGATCTCCTTCATTTTCACCAGGACCATGGAGGAGATCTCCTCTGGGTAGAAGGTCTTGGTCTCACCCTTGTACTCCACTTGCACTTTGGGGCGTGAAGCATCATTAATAACTGTAAAGGGCCAGTGTTTCATGTCTGACTGGACGACGCCGTCATCAAACCGACGTCCAATGAGACGCTTTGCATCTAAGAAGCAAAAACATGCAGTGAATGACTACAAGCATCTAACCATGTTGACAGATTTACAATTACCTAGAGAAGAGAGTCATACCAAATACTGTGTTGCTGGGGTTCAATGCCACCTGATTCTTGGCTGCATCACCGATCAGCCTCTCAGTGTCAGTGAAGGCTACATAACTGGGCGTGGTCCTGTTTCCCTGGTCGTTGGCAATGATTTCCACTTTGCCATGCTGGAACACGCCGACACAGGAGTAGGTGGTGCCCAGGTCGATGCCAACTGCAGGTCCCTTAGACATGGTTCCTGAGAATGTGAACATTACCAGCAGTTAATCAAATATCAGCACTTAAGGGAAAGTCTAAACTCTCCCTAAACACTGTGACTACAGCGATGCACATTTGTGCTATGTGATAATGAGGCTATTATCAGAGTCTGCTCAAACAGAAGTCTAAACAAACTGTCTCGGTGAAGTGAGGGTCCACAGCAACTGTTTTAAGCCTCCCAACTTTTGACAGCTTAGCAACCCTGCCTTTATTATGGCAACAACAGAAAACAGGGAGGGAAGGGTCTTTTCTAGGAAGTAGGTTTACAGTGCTCTAAAAACAACTTGATAAACTGATCACCTTAATATTCTGATGCATAGACTGGTATGATTCATGCTACTCCAGTCAGCGCTCTTTGTTAGTGTGGGAAGATGAATGTCTTTGGGTTTGACACAAAACAAGCAACAATATGACAACTTGGTAGTGAGAAACCTATTTATAGGCATCAATGCGGATCAATTACGACTAAACCAGCTGATATTAATTTGCACTAATAGGGAGGCAGCTGGTTGCGCACTGATTTTGCCATCAAACCTCTTCTGCAGACATGCGTCACTTCACAACTTGATGAATCAACTGCTCAGTTTGACTTGGCAGAGAGATTTTACAGCTTAACACAACTCGTTGTCAAGTTAGTTCACAACAACAACATCGATAATGTAGCCTATGTGACTAGCTTCAGTTGAAATAACGTAGGCCTGCACCGTTAAAGCTTATGGCGCTGTTGAACGGATTTATGACAACAGTGGCAGTTAAAGTAACGTTTAAGTAGCCTAGTAAAAAGTAAACCTCTGTGCGGTAAAGTTACAGCTCCTCGCTGTACTCACCAAGTCGTTATAATCTGTCGCTATATCGGTTTAAAGTTACAATACAGAAGCTGCTCCTGCTGCCGGAGGCTGGCTGCTCCCTGAGCGACGCTGTACCACTCTCCCAGCTGTCTGTGCGACGGTGTGACGGCTACGGACTCCCCGCTGTCAGTCGCTGTCTGTCGCTGTCTGTCGGTGGGAGCGGCTCGTCGCTAACATTCCCTCTCGGAACTTTCCAGAACAAGGGAGGAGCGGTGATGGAACCGAGGCGGCCAATCCTCTGTTCCCATCAGCTTCCTCTGCCGCTCTCTGCTCCGGGTGCTCCCTCCGATAAATACGGTCCGTGCGCATTTCCTCCTCCTCAGCAGTTGCTACCAGAATGTGCGTAGATGGATTTAAGGAGTAAAATGGGTCCCAGGAGTGTAGTGCTGTGCACACCCCACCCCTCTCTGACTGACATTTTCATGGGCTTTCCGACATTTTGTGGTTTTTAATGTCACATTTTGACTTTTTGTGGGCTTCTTAAAAACTCTTTATGTTTGTTTGCATCTGATGTTGTTTTTCACCTTACCGGGCCTATAGTTTAGTTTTCTCCTTCGTAGTTTTTGCTTCTGTTCTTGTTTGGCATATGCCTCTTGCATCTTGGCAGATAGTCATGTTTTATCCATTTTTGGTGGTTGTGCATCACTTTTGGTCATTTTCCTTGTTAGGTGTATATCCTTCATGAAGTTAGTGCATCTCCTTTGACATCATTTCTTTTTTTTGTCCTTTTTCCGTCTTATAAGTGAACTCTGTGACCTTTAGGCATACATGCAGACCTTTGACCACTCACGTTAGGCCCTATAGAGGTCAGGGACCTGCTTTATAATCCATCTCGGTAAATATGGCATAGACTTGATTAAAGTGTAGCATCTAGCAGACACTGACCTGTGCTGAGTTGATTGAGCTATGTTCGTTTTTGCTGTGTTTCTTTGTATCCGTATTTTATTCTTATCTATTGGGTAACACTTGACGAGCAGGTGCATAGCACATTCATAAGACATTTTTTCATAAGGTGTTATGCATTCATGACGGCTTCATGACTCAGCATTCATACATTGGGTTAGATTGCTATGGAATAAGGAGATGGAGATAATAATAAGAGTCCCCTAATTGCACTTGGAAATACAAGAACAAAATACCCCTATTCAACCTTCTATTGCAATTGTTCATATCTTATGAATGTCAATATATGTCGCTTTACAATACAGTCAGTGAACTTCATAAGGGGTATGAGTTATTTGTAAATCTGTCATGTATGGTTTATGAATATTATTTTGCATGTCACTTTACTATACAGGTGGAGAAAGATTCACAACTGAATGGCAAATGACGCTTCCTCTGGGATGTTTTGGTGTCTAGGGAACTTTGAACAACGAAAACAATGCATCATCATATAGCCTAGAGGTCTCTCATGCTTGAGTATAGTGGAGCAGCCAATGTTTTGCAATGTGGCACAGTTCATTTTATTTGAATAAAGGATCCAAGGCTTTCCTCCACTGCTGAAAAGGGCGAATTCAAGTGTTATATAACAGTTTGCAGTAAGTGAAAGTACTGTAGGCTCAGATGGAAGGGAAGAGCAGATTAAACCACACCTATGCATGCCAGGTGAAAGCCCAGAGTGAGTCATTCTAGAAGCATGAAGGGCACTGATACCTGTAAAATACACAGTCTGTTAAGCAACACCAAATATTTATGTGAGAATAGAAACTGAGATCAGAGTGAAAGTGGGTTACAGATGATCAAATTTTATAACACACACTACAGTTGATACAAAACTTGTGTCCTCATGCAACCTTTCAAAAGAAGAGGCTCCTCCTATGATGATGTTGCAACATGTGATGACAGCTCAGGTGTTTTATAATGTGACTCGGAGCAGAGTGTGGTCTGATTACAGTCAATAGGCCTTGAAAAGAAATCTATTGTCAGGTTTAACTAAACAATTCAGCACTTAACAGTCAATTTGACCCTGAGCTGGTGCAACTAAGAAAAAGGGATGGATTGGATCAGATAAGATAGGTCTAACATTCATTATACAATGGATACATCCGTACAACTTTTCCTGCAGGGATGAAGGGAGGCCAGCTTCAATCCCAGCTGACATAGGGAGGGTGTACACCAGGGACAGGTTACCAGTCAATCACAGGGCCGATACACAGAGATGAACAATTGCACTCATATTCACACCTATGGTGTGTTTTAGAGTCACCAGTGTCTTTTGGCTGTGGGAGGTGGCCGAAGAACGTGACGAGAACCCACACAGGCACAGAGAGAACATGCAAACTCCATCCAGAGAAGCTCCAGACCTGGGAATTGAACCCAGGGCCCACACCACTGTGCCAGTAGTCTACATAATAATGGTTATACAGTACAGTATGTGCTAAAGATGATATAGAAAATAAATATAGAAAATAAGAATGACAATATATGTAACATATAGGGAAAAAAACTATATGTTTTCAGCTTTTGAACCCTAAATAATCAAATGCAGATGAGCTGTGCGGTGTAGTGACAAGACTTGACATGATTTATTTTGGCACTCAAGTTACCAGCTATGCTTGCCTGTCAGCTTTTACAGCAATTCTCTTATTACATGTCTGCACAGGTTAAGGCTGAAATCAAATGCTGAAGTCAATTTTGATTTAGAGCAGCAATAAAAAAAAAGACATAATTATTATTTTATTTTATTTTTTACAAAAACATGGGCTGTTATGTAATTTAGGCTGTGTTTTTCACCATAGAATTCCCAAGAGTTCCTTTGATGGATGCACCATTGAACTTCGTTTACTGTGTTGCATCCCTATAGACAAGAAACTTGTTTTGTCCCCTGAGACACATGAACGCAATTGTTGTTTCAATGTAAGCATAACTACACACCTTTGTTCCCACTGAAAGGGTGTGAAGTCTATTATTCCTCACATTCCTGTGAATCACATTCCTGGACACATGAGTTAAATGGCTGGCATCAGCCACACTTGGACTCCTCTACCAAAATCCATTGTGAACTGTTAATTTAAAGACTAAGGATGGTAGCCTATAGACTAACTGTTCATTGCTCAGCCTGCTATGCATTCAAAACTTATGACTTATGTAAAGACGAACCAGTACTGCATGATGAAGGATGGAAAAGCTTTTCTCCACAAAAGTTGACTAAGATGAAACTGAATGTTTAGGGGTTTAAATCAATCAATCAAATCAATTATTTAAAAATCTGATCACCCAAACATTTGTGGGTGACAACAGTGGGGCATAAACAAGCATTGTTGACAGGAACATTTTTATGTTTTTAGTAAATTAGCTTATGTAAAACCACAGCCAAAAACCAAATCTTTGACTAAACTTTGTAGTAAACCTTATACAGTAGCTTAGCTCAAGTAGGATCTTAGCTTTGCTTAGCCTATCAAGCACTGGAAACAAGGAAAAGAGCTAGCTGGCTTTGTTGACATTTGTAATATTTCAATGATAAACTTAGTGATAAACAACATAATGGTGACATTTGACTTATATGCTATACTTGAGATATTGACATAGGCAAAGCAGTTTTAGTGGTCCAAGTGACTAAGCGCTATAAGCGCAAGTCCATTTACCATTTACAACTGAAGACACTGATGTATAGGCTACCAATAATACACTGGGCTGTCTATGGCTCACAACAAAAGTCACAAAACATGTTTAGGCCATTTAGCAACTCTATCTAAGTATTACAGTGTCACAGATACAGTGTCATTCTATGTTTGATCTCTCTTGAAATGTAATCTCTGGCAGAATCACAATCCTCAGTTTTCATGTTTAAGGAAAGCTACCACTTTTCAAAGAACTATATTTTTAGGAACTGGGTATTTGAAAAACATGCAGCAGGAAACATTAACTGTATTAGAATATTTCCCTTTTAATAGCCAACAGATAATTTGTGCTTTTGATCTTGCATTCTGACCTAAATGTGTTCGCAATTCCCCAGGGTGATCTCCAGCATGCTTGTGGGTCCAAGTTTTGAGGAAATGTGCCTTTGGTAACACTGATGGCATGGCTTGCAGACAAATGCCTATTTAGACAACAAAGAAGAGATTAAAACTGGCATTTGACATCGAATACGTCTAAAGTAATCCATCAGGCACCTGTTTCAGGCCGTACCCTCATGGTGTATTGTGGTGGTGTTCTTTGGGGACCAGTTACTGACGAGGCCCTTCCGTGTCATGATGCTTCACAAAAGACTTTGGGTTTCTCTCAGATAGGTGTGTCTTCTCTTTGCACAAAATAGCACAGAATTTTTTTTCTATTTACAGTTTACAGCCTGAAGCCATAACAAAAACAGATCTGTTAACAAGACTTTGATCAAATCTTAAGATTTCAAAGATAAAACTTGTGATCAGATGAGTGTTTATGGTCCTTCATGGTCTGATCAAAATGTGTTAGCTACTGTACTTGAAACCTGTTTTATATGGTTTTCTGTGCAACACCCAGGATGACATTCAAGTTGTATTTTCCTGTTGTGTAACATTGTTCTCGGCCATTTAGCTTTCATTCATACTGTACCAGACCAAATGTGAGATGGTTGCTAATGGATTACTGCATTTGTTTAACTTCTGTAAAAGTAGCATCAAGAAGAGACAAAGTCAGACAACTTCAACTTGCTGCTAAAGATGCTATTACACACAACAGAAAATTATACAGATTACATAGCCTCGCAATCGATAAACCAAAATTCTTAAATACAGTAGCATGCTGCAGCTACCAGATCATGTGTAGTTTTCTGTCTGTTGAGATCAATAGTATCACAATAACAATGCAAACTACAGTAAACTACAGACATTAGGACTGAACATTTCAAACTAACACCAACAGGATGAATATTATGAATCTTTGTGAAACTTAATCATTGTCTAATCTGAAAGAAAATGTTTTAGCATTTAAATCCATAAAGTGTAGTTAATGATTTTAGAATTTGTATTGATGAATATCTTTAATTGAACACAAATAAAAATCTTCAAATATTGTTGGGAACCAACTAAGTATATTTTACATTTTCTTTTACTTTTAATTGTTTAAGGCCACTCACCTGTGGAGTTTTACTCCAGAGCTTCCTGACAAATTCCTTGATGAATATAACAACATTCATAACTTGGTGTTATTATCATTATCACACACACCATTACTCAACAACAAAAGTCCAGAGGCAGAGAGTTGACACTATTTTAATTAAACCTTTGAAAACATAAACATGTTACTGTATGTCAACATTAGATGAGCTGGTGCAACATTAAAGTTTGAAATTAGTTTTACATTAAATGTTATGAAAATACAAAATACAGTACAGAATACATGAAAATGTTTAAAAGCCTTGCTCATGTTACACTATTGTCTGAGATGTTCCCTCACACGCCCCTTGGGGGGATGACAGTATAAATAGAGAGATCTGGGATCGAAAAGCAAGACACAATGAAGAGCTACAGGTGAGTCCCTTCAATAACTTTATTAGCTGTTTCAAGTTTCAAACATTTGGTATTATTTATTAATAGTATACATACTGTATGAGAATGACTGTTCTTTGTAGGATTTAGATTTTTAAATTTAATAAATATAATATAACAAGATTATTTTGATTATCTTAACTGCACAGACATAAAAAAAAAATCTAATTGTGTTTATGTTCTATGCAAATCTGTGTAATTGAATGTAAGCATATCTGTTATTTCATAAACAAAGTTTTTTTTAATGAAATAACTATGCAGAACATATGGCAGAACCCAGGCAGAAGCATGTTTTTTTGGTTTTAAGTGCTTAAAAGACTTTTAAGTTTCTCCATTGCCTTTGTAAGCTATTGCCCCATTCCCACAAGGGAAGATAAAAAAAAGAAGGTATTTTGGAAAAGTTGAAAAACTTTCCCTTGGAAGATAAAAAGAGTGTGTGTTCATTGGTTGCCATTGTATTGCTGTTTTCTCACAGGTCTGCACTCAGAACAATGAAGCTGGTCATCCTTGTGTGCCAGCTTGGCCTAATTCTGAGGACAGAGGCCCAAATACCAGAAAGTTGCATTACCAGTGAGACAAACAGACCCCCAGGTGTGTGGCATTTTCTTTGACAATTAACTTATTTACCCCGCAGGTTTTGCAGTTTGATTCATATCTTTCCCTTTTTTCTCTCCTAGAAAACTCTGACATAACTGTGATTTGTGGCACTGAGCATATGGACCTGAACATCTACATTTGCCCAGTGTACCAAGCTCTTTACAACGAGTCTCTCATGGTCCTCAATAATGAGTTAAACAACCAAGAGTGTTTTGGGACTGCTGACTGGAGCGTTGACCCACCAGTCTTGAAATTTAAAATCCCCATCAGTCAAACTGCTATCTCTGCCTGCAATAGTGACTTTAAGGTATTCTTCATAATAGCTCTATTTTCATACCTTAAAGGGATAGTTCACCCAAAATTCAAATTTCACTCATTATCTACTCTCTACCCTCATGTCGATTAAGAGCTGTGAGAATTTTCAGAGTCCTCCGTTCCTTCTCTGAGTTACGGGGGGGTCCAGCAGCAGTATTTGTTATGGTTGTCAATGGACACCAGGTTTCTTCGTCCAAAAAGACACACCAAAGAACATCCAAATACCTCCATACTGCTCGTCTGTAAAGTCCCTCTGGTATTGAAGCCTGACATGAGAAATTGTTCCGAACAAAATTAAATAAGTCTATATTTTAAGCTTGTTTGTAGTGGAAGTTCCCAGTGTCTCAGTTCACTGCTCTTCCTGTGTCAGTGCAATTCCCACATGATTTGTACTGAGCGGCGGAACAATTTCTCATGTCGGGGCTTCAATACAAGAGGGACATTACAGACGAGCAGTATTTGAATGTTTTTTGGTCTGTCTTTTTGGACAAAGAATCCTGGTGTCCATTGACAACCATTATGGACAAATACTCCTGCGTGGACCCCCCTGTAACTCCGAGAAGGCACGGAGGACTCTGAAAATTCTCACAGCTTTGTCGACATGAGGGCGAGTAGGTAATGAGTGAAATTTGAATTTTGGATGAACTGTCACTTTAAATGAGCAACCTTGTCTCCTTAAAATGACTTACAGTATATTCATACAGCCTACAACTAAATGTTACTTTTACTTTAGCTGTATAAATACTTAATATTGATACAAGGTTGAATTACAAACTATTTTCACCAAAATCTGTTTCTTTTTCACTAGATAATCACTGAGGTTGGGAGTGGAGAGTTTTCCGACTTCTCAAATGTCCAGTTCGTCAACATCTCTGGCATTATCACCTCAATAGATCCCTCTGCGGGTATGATCACCTACCGCCCACAGATCCTGTACAAGTTCTCCTGTCGTTACCCAATGCAGTATCTCCTGAACAATACTTTACTGGGCGTGTGAGTATGCAACGTGACACCCTAAACAAGGCTCGTACTGCGTGAGGATTAAGACTAAATTACATGTTTACCCATCCAAGGCAAAATATGAACTCTGTTTCATTCACTACAGATCAGGTGTGAATTTTGCCATACGAGACAACAATGGTAGTTTCATCAGCACACTGAGCATGCAGCTCTATGAAGTAAGACCTACTTTATATTTAAGAAATGGTTAGAACAGATTTTAAATCTCTTTATAACTTGCTTTTGCTCTTACTTTTCTGTGGAACAGGATCAAACCTATAGCAGCATCCTAAACATCCCACAAACAGGACTTAACCTGAAGACCAAGATTTATGTTGCAGTTCAAGCTACCAATCTCACAGAAAGGTATGTAGGTTTTTGCCAGATGATTAGAAAAAACAAACAACAAACAAACACTTAAAATCCACCTGTCTGGTCCTTAAAGGTTCAATGTGCTGCTGGACAGATGCTATGCAACAACAAGTCCATATCCCTATCTTGACACCTATTATGATCTTTTTGTTGGGTAAGTCTCAGGTTTGTAACTGCTGTATATAATACCTCACACTTACTCTGACACTCAACTCCAAACTAGCCTTTTGTATCGCCCCATGTGCAGTAATGCAACCTGTCTCGCTCTTTTTTTTCTTTTTAACCTAAGGTGTACACGTGATGCACAAACTGTAGTGGAGCTCAATGGGGCGTCTCAGAAGGCACACTTCTCCTTTGAGGCTTTCAGATTTGTTGAGCACAAAAATCTAACCATTTCCACCTTCTACCTGCACTGCGTCACCAGACTCTGTGAGGTGTCCACATGTAGTGCATTATTGCCCGTGAGTGAACGTACAGTATTTTGGATAAATCCGCCTGACCTTCTTTACTTCATTCCTTATGTAATTTCAAGACATCCCAAACTGTTTGTCTGTTCATTTCCAACAGAACTGTGACTCTGCAGGCAGGAGAAAGAGAGACGTCCAGCCCGTGTCAGCCAACGCTACCATCACCTCGCCTGTCATTCTTGTGAACAAACAGAGCAGTGGTGCGTTTTACACACAAAATACATTATCATCTTATCCCATCATTCAAATATAACAATATTATCTATTATCTATATTGTGGTTTGCTTTATTTATTTAATCTGATGAATAAAAAAAATATTTAGGACATTCTGGGAGACAGAGATGGGTAGACCAGTGAAGTCATGCATTTCCCAAAATGTAAAGACATAAATCCTGACAATTACTGACCATCATGTTGGCTAAATCTTTCAGGGGATTCTCCAGCTTCCTTTGCCTCTCATGGTAAGAACCTACATTATTATTAATAGCCTACTTCATTGGATCATTTACTGTACTTGGTTCATGTTCATTCAGTAACTACATTTTTTAAATAACTGTATGAAGTACTGTACATTGATGTGTAGTAACTTCTTTATCTCTTTTCTTCATCATTGCTCGGGCAGGTTTGGCACTGGAGAGCAACTACAGCAGCCCTGTGGTGGCTGTCATTGTATGCATCGTCATCTTAGCTATTCTCCTTGTTGCCATGGCTGCATACTTTGCGTTATACATCAGACGGAGGAAATCAGTCATCCAGTAATGCCTACTAATTGAGAAAATTCTTTTTACCTATTTCCCAAACTGCCAGTTTTCCATTTTACATGCAAAGCAATACAACACAGTGGTCAGCGATTATCTGCATGCAACTTTACAATCATTTCAAATCACATAGTTTATTAATGTGGAGATAAGGGCACAGAATAGGTTATAATAATTGTGTATTATGATTAAACATTAGCTTTAATCATATTGAAGTATTAACTATTGGTGGCATTGTTTGTAATCAGTTAGAAATGTCTTGGTTTTTGATGTTTTCAATGCAAATGAACACACCATTAAACTCTCAGACAAACAGAGTGTAGACTATATAGATGGAAACAACAGTTTCTGCTGCACCCGGCCTTGTCAGGTTTAATGAATAACTTTGAATAACATTAAAATATATGATTAATGTTTGCACCTTACTGATAAAGATGTCCTGGATAGTTGGTCCCAAAGGCCCAAGGTTATTTGTGTGTCATTTACTTTATGGTTATTGATTAGTTATTTATTTGGTATAAACAACCCATGAAGTGCAACAAAAAGTGGCTTTTGCAATTTCATCCAATCTTTATGTCCTGTCTCACAGACAAACCTGTGTCATTCCATCATTGTCAAGTTTAATTTGTAAATCTGTTGTCTTCATTTGCGCATGTAGTTGTTACAGAGCAACATCATCATCACAAATATTTTGTTATTGTGTTGGGAGCCAAGGTGAGCTGAGTGATATTACGCTGTTGGAAACTGGAAGAGACGAGCCAGGGGATCAACAAAGTCCATTAAAATTCAACCTCCGGGGACCTTGAGTATTGCTACTATAGCTGCAGGCGATCATCCAGTAGGAATTTCATTTACAAAAAGAAAAAAAAAAGTCAATTGGACACTTGGAGTTTGTGTTTAATACACAGACCATGAACAGCAGTGACCATGTTGGTGGCTAGGGATCTTAACTGTATCTCGTTCTCCTTCATATGCTGTTATCTCTACTGTACACTATCACTATCTAATAAAGGCATATGATGCCCACAGCAAGACTTTTAATGGAAACATCGATCCTTTATTCATCTAACACTAAAACCTGAAGTTTTAACCTATTAAAGTATTAGGTTTGTGATCAAATACCTACCAGGGTTGTGAACATAGTCAAAAACCTACAGTATTTGTAAGTCAGATGTTGTAGTGTCCTGTGTCTTTATGAGAATTTTAGGGAAAAAAAGGATCAGAGCTATAGCTCATACACTTCGTCAGTCCACTTACAACACTGTCCTACTCACTTCACCTTCTATTTTTCAATGAATTATTGAACTTCAGAGAGCTAAAGTTAAATCATACATGTCACTTTGGGGAATGCTACATCCAATTTTCAGACAGATGATTTATCTTCACACACACAAAAAAATATTTTCCCAAACACTTGTTCAGGACGTTCACCATAATTGATGTTACCACCCAGCTCATGTTACTCTGTTGTCTGACAGGTATCCCTCCTTGTCTCTGTTATTTCTGTGGCCTTTATCCTAGGACGCATTGGAAAACCCATACCTGTAGATGCACATAAGTTAAGTCTGTTTTGATCATTTTGTTTCTTGATTGTTTAGGAGACAATAGCATTGATAATATTCACTCTTTTGTAAAAGTTTCATTTACTGACTGCTTTACTAAAAGATAAAAATGTTTACCCACATGATGAGATGTCATTATTTTGTATTGAATGTTCAAGTCCGACTCATCAATCATAGGGTAAAAAGACAAAAGGATCTCATGTACGTGTATACAGAAGCAATGTAGTTTCTACTAAGATTGGCCTTTTTTCTTGACGTTTTTCCTTTTTGAATGGTCAAGTAAATAATAACAACATATTTTCATCTTAAAACCAATCATACAGTAAAATACTCAAAAGTGTAAAGTGATAAAACCTTTTTGACCTGAAGCAGCCACTTTCCAAACAAAACGTTTACTAATGTTTATCAGAATTTGTGGAACAATTGAAAAAAAACAAAAAAACTTCTGAAAAATGTTACTGTAAGTATTTAATTTCTTTAATCCCACTTGTGGTTAATACATTAAGTGCAATAGTTCATAATATGTCAGATGTGCTGTCAAATTATGGCTGTTACAATACTGTCAAGGAATGTGTTAGTCTAAGAAAATGTGTAGGTTTTGAGAAGATACACATGCTTCAGTGGATAAAAGGCTACGAGGACAGTTTGGTGACTTAACACGGATACATTAGTACTGTACATACGCTGAGGGTTTCTTAAAGGTCCAGTGCAATAAAAATAAATTTCTGAGTGTGTTAATATGACTTAACAAAGGACATGCCAAAGTGAAGTTACCTAAAGGAAATCTACAGCTCTGGAGAGCAAAGCTATGGTGCTGGGATTTAAAAAAGAAAATACTTGAAATAAGTACTAAATTCTGAAGTGTATCTGATAGACTGATTTAATCTAAGATAGCAGAAGGGTTGTATTTCAATATTAAGTCATCCTGAACCATCATTATTGTTGGACATCTGAGTAGCATCCCTTGAGAAAATATAATAAATAAACATCCATCATTTTTCAGTGCAGCAGTGAACTTTTTGCTGTTTGCCCACACATTTCAAACTGCTGCTGTTTATAAATAGCCCTGCTTAGCTTACTGCGATCATTCTATGTACTGATAATTTGTCTCTTGAAGTATTTAAGTAGTAGAGAAGTATGTGATTTGCACTGGGAGCAAGTGAGACATTGCTTCAGAAAAAGTAACACAGTAAAAAAGAAATACCTCTGGAGAGCTGAAAGTGTGAATAAAGATTGTGTTGCAAAAATAAACCTTTACTCAAGAGGGCAATGCTTAATTTAAACACTATGTTGCTTCAGCTTTAGCCTTTTTCAAGATTTTCAAACATGATTGAGCAGGGACATAGCATACAAGAGTATTGCAATCAGATAATTACTGTTCCATCTCTCAGATGTCTGCCTCTGTCAAATCTCTAGCTGCAGGACACAATCTCTTCTCCCAGAGTTTAACTGGTGAAAAATGGTTTAGAAATGTTTTTTTATCGAATATTATGACACTGTCCTTTGCCGATTTGGATATAAAATATCATCACGTATATTCATTATTGCATTATGGTCAAACCATGTTTTGTGAGGTCAAAGTGACTTTGACCTGTGACCTTTAACCACAGGGGCATAAAGATACTTTTAGTTGATACAGCTATACAGCTTTATTATTACTGTCGGGACAGATCTCACCAGAGTAATCTGATTTCTTTTTTCTTTTTTTTAAACTTTTGTTAAAGTCATTTTTTGTCCAGAGACAGTTCTCGCCCTTTAAAAGGCATTGTTTCTTCTTGATAGTTACAACTGTGTGTCCTTCTCCAGAGGTATTTGTTTCCTGTGTAACATTATTTCTCCTTTTCCTTTTCCTGTGGAGCTTCATCAAAGATCTGAATGTGTTCACAATGCACAATGAAACTGCTTTCTGAGGTGGTACCACAAGTTACTTACAGCCACAGGTTTTGATTCCCACTTTTCACTTCAGTGTCTTCACTTGATTTTCCATCAGATTTTTGAAATCTAAATTTACATCAGAGCACTGGATCTATTAAGTAATTATTTGTTTTTTACTGTTCATAGCATAACATTGCCTCTGCACTTGGTGCGGTAATGTATTCTGCTTATTTGAAAGCAGTTTTTGCAGAGTTCACCATCCGTAATGGGAGTACGTCCTCCACCCATTCATTAGGGGAAGCCATCATGCGATCCCACAGGGCCACTTCATAGGGAGTGGAGTCCATCCAATCCACCAGTGCTCCATAACTTTTACCTACATGGAGACAAACAAAAACATTAAAAGCATGTCTGCTCTCTGAAAACCTGTGTGTTTTATTCCTTTGCCATTCACACAGATTTGGGACTTATGTTAAACATGAAACACAGTTCAGGTTTGTTTTTAATATATTTTCCATTTCATAATGAAAGGAACTGGGAAAAATGCTGAACTACAAACTACAAACTTTAATCAAGAAATGTTTTTAAATTTGATAAATGCAGCTCAGGTTTCTGATTTCTTTCAAACTCTTTCAGATTCATGACCACAGCAGCCGCCAACTGAAATCTTTTTGCGCAAACACAGCTGTAAACTGCTGTATGACAATATTATGTACACACAATGATTGTGTACTTCAGAGGTGTCACTTGCATTCACCTTTCTGTGCCCTGAATTGTTTTACAGCCAGTGAACATCTGCACAGGTTTTTAGTGTTGGATTCATTTACTAGCATATTATCCAACAATGCAACGTTAAAAAAAAAAAAAAAAAAGTGTATGAAAGATGGTTTCATTCTAACCATCAGCAACAACTGTACATCCAAAAAGGTGGACATCTGAAAAGTTTGGTTGATGTACAGAGATAACATTTTCAAATTATTTGAGCAAAGATCAAAGAATGTGAAAGTGTCATCTTGGGCTTTAAGAAACATGTTGACTAAAGTTAACAGAGAAAATAATGGAAAGATTATGGGTAATGAAATAATCTGCAAATCACTTGAATCTTTTTTGATCCCACGCTGATGAAAATCAACTCTTATGATTCCTATGAATATGATGGAGCTCTCCCACGCGTACCTGTTCCAGCTCCGAGCCTCAGGCCCCCCAGCAGGTTGCTTGCTAGCCTGTCTCGGTCCCACACAGTGAGCTCCACACAGGCCTCTGTTAGATCAGCCTCTCTGATCCCATCATACACCATCGTGTGGTTAAACACTGGATCCACTGTCCTCCGCAGCACCCGTGTCTTCTGCCGACTCTTCCTGCTCGTGTCTGGCAGCACAAAGCTTGATGTGACAGAAAAAAAGAAACATGTTGACTGATACAGCAGAGAACTTAGAACTGATCCTTTCTTGTGCAAAAAACATTTTGAGCATACCACTTCACGTATGGGTCAATGGTGGCCCTGATCAGAGGCAGGTTCTTGCATTCCTTCACCCAAATGTGAATCTCTCCGGTGTTGGGGCTGTCTTTAGATACGCCTTTAACAAGCAAATGACACAGAAAATGATACCTGCAATTTTTCTGCCTTATGAAACCAAAGTTCAATAACTCAATATGTGCTCGATTACAACCCAATAAAGACTTGAATCTGACATCCATTATACCAAATAAACTGTTATCATATTATAGAAATATGTGCTTTCTGTTAAACCAGGGTGAGTCAAGAGGCAGTAACAACACTGACTGTTTACTGCACTCGCGCTGCAGTGAATAAACTCTTGCTTACTGCATCAAATAAATGATGCAAAGCCTGTGAAGCTAGTTCAGGCAGACATCTCAAGTCGCACCCATCCTGATCAGCTGATCAGTCACATGCTCCCCTTGCCCAAAAAGGGTGGGCTATTTAAATCCCCCATCTTACCTACTCATCCCTGGCTATGCTTCTGCTGCTGCTCTGCCTTTCACTACTGCTACTGCTGCTGCTGCCTTGTTGCCCATGAGATTTTGCAAACCCACCACCTCCCCAGCACCCACCTGTGGGCTCTGTCCCTTGATTCCGCTTCGTTCCCTGTACTGTTCCCTGTACGCCAAACCTGCTGCAGTCATGCTCAAGGATATGCTACCCATGCTGTGCTTCAGCTTGCTATGCTTACGCTCAATAAATGATTTCTTCTCATTCCAGGGTTGTCTGATTGAAATGTTCATTTATTTCCCTTGGTTTGCACAATGGAGAAAATGTCCTATCTTGTACTCATGTCACTTGCTATGCATAGAAGTTTTAATCACCAACTGAGTTTTGGATTAGTAGCTACCAGATTCTTTTTAATAATTTTCTGTAGTTAAGTAAATCTACAATTAAACAGTAGATCCATCATTAATTATGTTAATTGTCGATGGAGACACACTCAACAGCACAGAGATACAAACTGTGCACATTAAATTATATGAAATAACTTTTCTTAAACAAACTACTAAAAATGAACAAACTGAAAGAGCACACTGTATGCACCCTTTCATCGTTGAAGTAAAAAAAAAACTTGATTAATTAAGAAATTATTATTATTTAGAGTCAGCGAGCATAATGTTGCCTTTGTGAACCACAACTCAGGCCCTGTGTCTCCAGCTTATTACATTTTGAGTAAATTGATGAAGTACATTGAGTTACTGTCCGCTATGTTCCACTGGATGTACTGATAATAAACACAAGTTCACTTTGACATTTAAGAAAACTAGACAACGTCAAGATTCTCTACCTGGTTCTATAGTTACAACTTCTTCTTCTTTTTGTTGTTTCAGAGCTTTAGATTATTATTTGCAATGGATATCTAAAACGATTTTGAGAACATAAATCAAAACATTATTAAAGCTCAGGGATATAACCTTGCTTTTTGTAGATGGAAAAGTTATAACCTGACAAAATCAAAAGTCATTCACCTGTGTAATTTATGAAAAAAGTGGTTTCATTTTTATTGATGTAAGACCCTGGTGCTGACCTTCACTGTGTGTGATCTGTGGCAGGAAGCGAATGGCTAGTCTCATCTCTCCTCGCCCATTCGATGGTGCTGGAGTGGGTGTAGTCTGAAATGTTTTACAGAGGATACATTACATAAACAGTGCATCCAAAAATCCATCACGGATCTCTGAGATACCTTTCATATACACGCTGCACAATAACTACGGTAAATGTGATACAATCAGCTCGAATAGACTCCTGAGAAGTGAGCAATCTGGCCACATAGTTTAGATAAACTATATGTCTGGGTGAGTGTGTGCGTGTTTTTCCTCGTACCCTTGCTTTCAGCGCTAAGTCGTTCATCTGGGTGTGGTCAAAGTCCCACTTGGAGAGATCCACGTCTACCTCACCCAGGAAGCTGTTCCTGCCAAAGGTGTCGTTGTGCCAAACGGAGAGAATGAGCGTCTGAGTTCTGAGGTACTCCATGCGAACACGATACTGTGAGGACAGAGAGGAGGGCGCTGCTTTTGTTTGTTGATTGTCAGGCACACCATGACGGTGTGAGAAAGTAACTTTGTATTTAGCACAGCTGGCAATATGTGTATGTGTGATACCCACTCTGAGGATCTCATTGAAAGTTGGATTTAGTGTCTTCTTTTTTACAGATGTTTTCCTCTTTCCCAGATTGGCTTTGTCAGGTACCAGGTAACTTTTGACATACCTTAAAGAGCAAAGAGAAAAAAAGTTTAAATCCGCCTTACAAAGTTAGTATGTGAGGTCACAGTAAAGTGATCTTTACTGTCAAACTTAAGCTTTGATCTGAAGCTAACAAGATGCAATTAGTTTATTATTTAGAGTTTAAATAGATTGCACCAAATGTGAAGCATTCCCACAATATTGTATTCAAAAAACAGTATTTTGTGAAGCCACCACAAATGGATTTGTAACTGTGTTCTAATTGATCGATTTGTAGCTGTGTTGTGATTGCTCAGTTTGTAAGTTCTACTCATTGGCTGGTTTGTAGAGAAGCTTAAAGCTGTACAGAAATGGCCGTTTGAGTCTGTCTGTCTTGCAACACGACTTTACCCGAGTGATGAACCTTTTGATTGGTCGTTACCGAGCGGGCGGGATATTCAAAATTGACAGCCGTGGAGTTGTGAGTTTTGAATGACAGACGACAGATCCAATAGCTGGAATCGTGAGCAGGCTGACGTTTTTGATTGTCCAATGCGAAAAAAAAATACAACACTTTCATCCCGGATTTACTCAAAAATAGAATTTTGCACAAAGTTTGGCCTACAACGTCTGTTAGATGAGTTTTTACATTAATTTTATGACCCAGAGTGGGCTAAACTTCAGTTTTCTTTTCTGTACACCTTTAACTGAGTAAATCTGTCTTCAGGGCCTTAGAAGTGAAAACGACAGCTGTGGAGTTGTGAGTTTCCTCCACTGGAATAGGTGTGTGTTTTTGATTAAAGGGATACTTATCTATTTGTTTATTTCGGACATGTTAATTGAATCAGACATCATCACACACAATTTCAGTTACACAATACAAGTAACATGTCCGAAAGAAATAGGAAAAATGAATTTCATCAAAATTTTTCTTAGGGAGCATAAAAAATCAATTAAATATGGTCCTTGTGCTCACTTTTGAATTAAAACCATTCAAATGAATACATTAATTTCAAATAAAGTTGACAAAATTTTTGCAACATTTCTTAGCTTTTTTTAGCTTATGTAGCAACATGCTTCATGAAAAATCAATAATTCAAACTCCAAAAGTGTTTTGATGACTCTGAAAGTTCTCCAAACCCTTCCTTGGCATGACAGTGAGTAGAAAATTGGTGAATTGTCAATTTTGGGTGAAGTATCCCTTTAATGTCACATACTGTACAGCATGTAAACATTTATCTGAGATCACGGTACTCACGGATCGGCACGACCCCTCTTTGGGTCGACTGCGGCCAGGTCTCGGCACTCGGCCACGAAGATGTGAAACTCTCTGAGCCTCTGAATGTAGTTGATAGAAAACTGGATGTTTCCCTGAACCTCCACGAAGTCCCCGCTGTACATGGTCATTACACTTCCACTCAGCTACAGGTGCACACAAACAAACAACACAGCATTTTGTACCAGCAGTGATACATGATACATTTGCTACTGCAAATCTCTACGAAAACTTTTTGTATTGCACAGTCTGTGATTTGGGTAAGTACGTTGTCTGTCACTTTGAGACTCACAGAGGAGCACACTTTTAAAGGTCACAACTGTATGTGCTCCTCAATTTAATAGAAATGTTCCAATAAAGCTGTCGTGTCCTGGCTGTGCCTCAGTATACAGTAGATAGCAGTTACATACATTATACAAGACAGGCATTTGCAAAAGTAACTAATCCTCAACCTCAAAGCCTTTTCTCATGCAAAAAAACAACAAAACAAATGGCCACAAGGGGCAACAGTGAGAACACTTGGACAACAACAAAGACAAGATTATGCTTTATCTTTTTTGGTAAGGGTGATGACAAACTGGCTAGTTTTGCAAATGAACCACTTGTTTACTTCCCAGCTCACTGGAGCTTTTCTGTGGGATTTTCCATGACTCAGTCCCTCTAATGAAACTGAATAATAAACTAAGAGGGGAATAAACAGTGAAAATTTGGGCTTGAAAACCACCAAGCAGTGCAGTTCAAGACAAGAGTGTCTGAAAGTAAAGCATGCTTGTGGTTTGGCGATGCACGCCGCTGTGTGTGAACATACAGAGGACACAGACGCCATGCCAGAGGAGCTGGTGAGGTTAGTCATCGAGCTTCCCGTCATTAGTCTTCCTCTGTGGTAACTGTCCTCACAGGTGGAGTCAGTGTCAATGCCAGCATCCTGCAACACAGACCCAGAAAGCTGTGTGCACAGGGATGCAGAACAGGCTTTTAGCTACAGGATCAAAAGACACAGCGGTGGTTTTACCTCCTTCTGTAAGAATGAAGGAACTGATTTGCTCATCTTCTTCAGGTGCTCTGGATCCGAAAATAAGGACGAGGAGGGCGATGGGATGGACGATACTAAAGAGGAGTTGAAAGTTTAATAGACTGCAAGTGGCAAAAATATCCATAGTGAAAAGGATGGGGCAATTTTTACCATCACTAATGCGTCTGAGGTCAGAAGCTGGGTCTTGTCTTCTTTCTTGGCCTGTGAGAAACAATCAAAGACATCTGTGTCAGGCAAGTATCAGTGCAGATGGGAAACTTTTGACTTGGAAGTTGATGATATGCTCACGTGGCGATAAGGAAGCTGTGATGTCCTCCATACTTTTAGCCATATTTTTAGGCCGAGCTTCAGCCCGCCTCAGTGCTTTCCTTACAATGCTTTGGCAATCATCGTCATTTTCACCTACAGCACAAAAAAACCCTATAATTAACTGGGTTGATTTGTCAGCTTACAGTTCTCCATGCTCAAATTACTGATGCATTGTGTAATTTCATTATTGACTGGGAAAGATGGGTTTTTACTGACCTGTCTACATTTGCTTACATGAATTGCTTTATGTACATGATGTAAACCCCCCAGTTTGAGGGATTTACAATCTGTCAAGTTGTAGTTCAGTGAAACATTTCTTTTTTGTGTGGTGCCTGTGAAGTTGGAGCTAAGCAGCTTTCGCCCAGCCCACAAAATAAACATGGGCAGCTGACCACAGGTACACTCACTGTTTACAGAGATTTGCCATAGCCAACACAAATAATCTCATACGGACATGACATTAAGGATACTGTTGGATACAAGTAACTATGATAATAAATCAGCAGGAGCTGGCCAATGTCAAAACACATTAGTTCAAAAGATTTCTCCTTTTCTTTTCTAAGAATAAAGTCAAATTGATCTTTCATGTAAATGTCAACTTTTAATGTCATGTTTCATCCAATGACTTCTTTAAAATAACACTTTTAAGAACAGTAATTACGGCATGTTGAATTATGCATTATATTTTAAAGGTCCAGTGTGTAAAATGAGGGGAAAACAGTGACATCTAGCATTATCTATTATTTATCTATTAAATAATTCTATTGTTTATTCATGGATGTGAAACATGCTCTCTGGTTGGCTGGATTTTCTATTCTGTACAAACATGGCGGCGCAAGATGGGGACATTCTCTAAGCAAGACCCTTGCTATATGTACAGTATATAGTCTATAGAAAGAAGAATTATAAGGCTATGAAAACCAAACAGATTTTATTTTATAGCGATTTTACATCATTGGTAGTATATATAAACCATGACAAATATTACACACTGGTCCTTTAAAAAAAGAAAAAACAATTGTGCCTAAAAACGGCGTCAGTTGTTTGGTGACTTGGTACTGACTTGGTGAGTTGGGACTCACGGTTTGAACTGATCCTGGCCGTGGACCAGGTTTCTGACGTGCTGCTCACAGACGACTCCTGTCCAGTGTCTGAACTGCTGTAGTTTGCCCACAGGGGGCGCTGGCTCGACTTGCTCCCCCTCCTGTTGTAACGGTCCTCTGGGGTGCTGGCCCTCACTGGCCCACTCAGGTCAAACTCATAGCCGGACTTGCCATCGGGCCCCTCGTCCTTCACCACGGGGGCGAGCGAGGTGTGTACGCTGGTCTTGTCCGTCATGCCCAGGTAATGCCGGTAGTCTCTCGGGACAAAAGCTCGTGCACGTGGAGCCACGATCTCTGTATCTTCGGTGTTCTGCCGTTGCTTCCTGCTCTGGGAGTGGACAGGGCTCACGTCCATTTTCAGCTCGCCTTGATCTTTTTCGTCAGAGACGGTCAGGGAGAACATGCTTGTGGCTCGACGCAAAGAATTTACCCGACTGCTTGAGTTGCTCAAGCTGTCTCTTCTGTTCTTCGGGGGCCGAGTCTCTTTTCCTGAACTGCCTTGGAGTTTTGTGGACTTCTCCTCCCTACCTGAGTCTTTGGAGCTCCTTCTGGTCTCGTAATTAAAGAGGTTGTTTTTGCTGTCGTTCATCGCTGTGGACCGGGACCCCATCTGTCTGTCATGCGGAGACTTGGATCTGCTCTGCGGGGAGGATTTCAGGGCAGCTGGTCTTGTTTTCTCGACGGCGCAGGACAAGCGGTAACCGTCTGAGTCACCGCCCTTGAACTCCATAGATGGAAGCGCGGCACCTAGCGACTCTCTCCTTTTAGGAATTTTGGGCTTGTCAAAGGAAAGCGTTCCCTTGGTATCTGAGGTGGCCTCGTCCCAGAACTCGCGCAGGGTGTTGAACTGAGTCCGGCTGGTGCTGAGGCTCGGCGACGACTTATCTATTCTCTGATTCATAGGAATGAAGTTATGATTTCTGTCTTCCCCGTCGCTGCCTGAATCATTTCCGATCGACCTCAGATCGTACTCTGACTTTGTAAATCTTTTATTCAGCTTGGCCTGATTTGCCCCACGAGTGGCTTTACCTTCCCCAGGTGGTTTTGGTTTGCCAGTGTAAAACATTGGCTTGTTCCTGTCCTGTTCCCAGAATGATTTGAGCTGCTTTATCCGCTCTGCTGTGCTTTCTTGATGTGGCAGACCTTGTCTATTTGACTGAGAGCTATTAGTTCTGTCTTTATTAGACACATCCTCTTTTCTTTTGCTCGATTGAATGCTTTTGTCCTCACTGTCTCTCCTCTTCACCTCCTCGACTGAACCTCTGCGGAGTTGTGCTTTAGAGGTGATTTGCATCTCGTTCCCGCTTTGCTTGTAGTCTATGTAGGGGCTGTTTCTGGAGAAGTAGACCTTCTCAGAGTCCTGGAAGTCCCTCACTTGAAGGAACAAACTTTCTCTTGATTGGGAGATGTCAGGCCCTGGATTTGGTTTGACTGGTGGGAGGCTCTCAGACTCTGGACTCAGTCGGGACTGGATGGCTGATCTTGGTTGCTGACTGAGCCTATTTACACATAAAATGTCAGTGTCTGAACCCGTTCTGTCAGACACTTGGGGGCTGGTTGGCAACTTTAAATAATCTAGGTTGTATACTGGGTCATTATTTTTCCTGTGAGATAAAGTATTCATGACCAGACAGTCTGCCGGCTGGTTGTTACTTATGTGTCCAGTGTCTGCAATATCTTTCTGTGACTGACTGATTACTGGCTGTTCTCTTTCATTTGAGGCGTACTTATCATAAATCCCCCTCCCACTGCATATTCCAGCGGGCACATCAGAGACTGTGTGTGGTTTGTTCTCGATGTCTTTTTCTGCTGAGAGGTAAACAACTTTTTGTCCTTCGTCACTTGGTGTGATTGATTTGCTGATAAGTATTTTAGGGCCCATGTTGCTTTTCTCCCAGAATGACTTCATATGAGAGACTTTGGGTGGTTGACTTTCATCGTCATTGTCTTTCACTTCCTGCAACCGCATTCTTTCCTTCTGCACCTCCTCTCGTGTTTCGGTCAATTCCTTGCTGCCTGTTTGCCTGTCTGTTGCTCTTAACTCTTTAGCCTCATTGGTCTGCCTTTGTAAGTGGCTTCTCTTCATTTCTTGATTGTCCTTCTTCCTGTCACTTATGAAATCCCCACTATCCTTTCTCACCGGATCTTCATTTCTTAACACGCTGATGTCTACGTGTTTGTCGGAGGTCTTTTTGGCCTCTGGGCCGTTGTCTGAGTTCAGCCAGTCACTACTGTCTGTGCTGCGGCTGAACCAGTCCAGCACCTTTGCAATGGAGTCTTCCTCATCACCAGCGGGACTGGTCGTCTGGGTGGATAACTTGAACACATGTTTCTGATTTGATTTCTTCTGTGATTGCTGATCAGACTTATCAATGAAGTTGAGATCATAAGATACCGGAGGATCTTGATCTGAGAAGAAAGGTATGAGAAGAAAACACTTGTCAGAAAATAGAACTTGGTCAGAACCTATCTATCTATCTATCTATCTATCTATCTATCTATCTATCTATCTATCTATCTATCTATCTATCTATCTATCTATCTATCTATCTATCTATCTATCTATCTATCTATGAATTGTTGATGATGATGATGATGATGATGATGATGATGATGATGATGATGATGATGATGATGATGATGATGATGATGATGATGATTTTTATAGAGGTCATCAAAGAGTCTTTCCAGATTTTGCCATTTTGAATTGGGTTGGTCTCTGTTCGTGGGTTTCTGTTGATGCGTGTGCATGCAACATATGTCGTTGTTGTACTGTACTGTTGTTACAGTAACTTGCTGTGTATGTCTGCATACATGCATGGGCAGTGGATAAGGTATTACATTGTTTATTCTATTCCTTATATTACAGTACTCCAATATAATATGTTTTACTGTAATTATGCAAATAATTGCAGTAGGCTACTGTAATTATGCAACTATATTGACAGGGACGTGATACTATCACATAACAACTGCAGTACTTGCCACCATATATGGCATTTGTCTTACTGTATTACTAAATCTGTCTCCTTTGAAGCTGCTACACTGAAGGATTTTTACTGTAATCGGCTGTTACAGTGACGTTCACATCTGCTTTACTGTAACTGCATAGTTAAAGGGACAGTTCAACATTTTAGCAAAGTGGCCCATTGCCATAATCCCTAAAGTTTTAGGAGTAGGTTTGTTACCTTTAATTGTCAGTGCAAGCTATTTTTAGAATGGTGGAGCAGAGCGGTGAGCTATACAATCCAACAACTCCAAAACGCTCTGGTGGACAAGTTGTGACCTGCACAGTCACCACGCTATGCGATACTGTAATAACGGAATGTTAAGAGACAGAGTTGTTTTCAAGAAAAATGCAGAGCCTGCTTTCCGAAAAACTGCCCCTGATGGGAACGTGCATCAGCGGTTTTGCATGAATTTACCTTGAAAACAACTTCGATTTTACTTACTCTAAGATCTCAAAGTGCAATAATCTGAGAAGAAAATGTCACATTTTTCGGTTGAATGGCTCACAGCTCTTCTTCTGAGTAGCTGCATCTTAACGGTCCACTTGACGGAAAGGTTAAGGACCACTGCCTATCCTGACACTTAACTAGTTCAATCATCCCTTTGAGTGGAGTATGTACTGCTGAGTGCAGCTGTTACTGAACTCACCCATAGTGCTTTGGGTCAAGCTCAACTCCTCCTGCCTTGACGCTGTCCCCACACTGCTAGTGTGTTCTCTGTCTGGGTCCTGGACGCTGCTGCAGTTGAGGATGACAGCATTCACTCCTGCATGCTCTCTTTGGGTCTGATCATCTCTTTCCTCGCTCTTCTGTGGCGTTTCCCTCTCAGAGGACACATCACTTCTGATGTATGTGAGCGATCTGAAATTAAAACAAGTGTTAATGAGTTTTAAGTAAAGATTTGGGTAGAAGACTTGCAAAGATCTTTCCTCTGACCTATCTCTTGTTATGGAAGGTGGGATCCTCTCTTTCTCCAGACTGGGAGTGGAGGAAACCTGACATGCAACAGGCAGTGGCTGCTGGGAGGTTTCGTCTACAGGGCTGGGAGGCTGAACAGGCTGAGGCGCCTGGTTTGACACAGGAACTGCACTTTTCTGAGGCATTTCATCTTGGCCCTTCAAGCAGGACTGGGAAGAGCTCCCACTAGACCCACGCTGGAGGCTCCGTCGTGGGGCAGGAACGATCCCAGCCGACCCTACCTGAGTGTCTAACCACAGGCCGTTGGTTTCTGGCTGGCTGCTGCGACGTCTTGAGAGAAATGTTCTTTTCTTTGGCACTGGTTTGAACCCCATAGAGGAGCCCTCTGATGTGACAGGCCCCCCCGAAGTCTGACTGGCATCTCCTGCTGGGTGATTCTTCAGAGGAGATACGGGCTCTGAGGGAAACATAACAGGGCCATTGAGTCATCACCTCTACACTGTTATTACTTCATACATGCAAATCATGTTCTTTTCCCCTGTTTTGCTGCATCCCAAATGTATTTGCCAAGTTTTAGTTTTCGATTCCAACCTGTCTCAGATGATGCCTGGTCACGACTCGATGACACGTCGTTATTACTCTCAGGCGGCTCAACAACAATAAGGGACGCATGGTTGAATGGGTTGTGCCTCGGCTTCAAGGAAAACAAAATAAAATGAATGTTTTACGTCATGATGGCTGCATTACAACTGTCACAAGTCTGCACCAAAGAAAGAGAAAAAATATGTGTGGCCAATTTGTTTTCCAACACATTCGGTTTACTCACTGTTCTTGGAGAGCGAACATCTGAATTTGGATTCTCCTTTTCAGTGTCACTAGAAAAAAACAAATTGGAAATGTTTGTCAGAAAAAAAAAACCTGTTTAAAAGAAACAAAAACACTAGAGACCAGGTTACACAGAGGAGAGAGATTTTCACAACATGTGTACACTGCTTAAAGGTATAGCCTACTTAGTATAACTGGAGTTTATTGGCCTGTAAATAATGCTGATATCAAGAAAACATTTGGTATTTTGTGGCTGAATACAGGAGAACAAATCTTTAATCAATTTATTTACTGCTGCAATGAAACAAATGATCTGATACTGTACTGTTACAGGTTACAGTTAGTGTTATCACATCCTACAGTACACAAGTTTGGCCAAACCAAATATTGACCGCACTGTTATGCAAGGGCATTAAACGCGTTTCTGCAGTGGCACAAAGTTACTTCACTGCACATACGTTTTGTGTTGTTTGCTTAGTTTCAGCTCTAATAGAGAAAGCATCCTTGGCTGGAATGAGCTGTACACTGTGTCCAGAATTGTGCAATAATCAAGTTACTCTAAACAAAGTATAAAAATATCATTACAGGCGAAAAATGGCCGAAAATCAGTACCACAGGACAGCAATATCCTGAGTCTCATTCCAGAAATAACCCCGACACTGACATCAACAGCCACTTCTCATTCATTCAGTAATTAGCCGGGAGCTCGATTGAGTGAAATACTTTGCTGAATCTGTTTTCTCTCCGTATGTCAAGCCACATCCTGAACTGCTAACAAGTCTTAGCTGCTGTAAAACAAAAGACATATTCCCAGTCAGCTGTCAGCACCGCCTATGTTTGCACAGGCTGAGTCACAAGACACAACACACACCGTGCACACAAAATACACACTCATACAGAGAGAGAGGAGAGCGAGTCCCTGAGTTTTGTAAACCAAATCTTCACTGAGAGAGATTTGAAGAAACACTCATATAAGTGAGGTGAGATGTGTGTTGGCCCAATCAGTGACTTGACACCTCTTATACTGTAGTCATGAGAAATCATTGTGTACTTTATCTCCTGTGACTGTAGTGCGTCCAAACATCTGGCAGGCTTTGGTGGAGCGACGACCTCTGGGCCTCGATTGGTGGGTGTTTTGGATCTTTCGAGTCTGAGAGACCCATCTGCAGGAAAAAAAAGGGGGACAGGGAAGGAAAAGTTGACCTGAGTTTATGTAGTTATTTTTGTCACCTGTTACCCAGCAGGGGGTTGTGTCCTCTGAGGGGTTTCTAGGATCCCACAGATGGCAACTAAAAGGATCAAATGTTTGCCTGGGGTTTAGATTTAATATGTTCACAAATTGTGCCAATTTGCTCTGATATTCCTCTAGTACTGTGACATGAAAGTGCACAGATCAGGAATAAGCACTGGCTCAATTACCTCTAAAGTTACAAAGCCACTGCTGGATAACAAACAAAACATCTGTGACTGAGCCACGTTAGCTGAAGTTACAAATGTGCTTAAAAGAAATTCCTTTGCCCACGGTGAAGAAGAAACACACCTAAACCAGAAGCTCTCCGCTGTTTCATGGATGCCATGATGATTTCCGAGCCATGGATCTTGTCCATGTGTCTGCGAGACTTGGCCTCGTAAAACCACTCTCCGGTCAGGTACTTTAACTTGCTGTCTGACTGTGAGCTGCTGCTGCTGCTGCTGTTCAGTATTTTCTCCAGTTTCCTGTTGGGAAAACACAAAGGAAACAATGTACAAGAGCTTAAGTGAAGAGGTCATTTATAGTTCTTTCATGCACCATGTTAATCCTGAATGAAGGTTATAAAAAATGTATTAAAAAACTCGACATGGTATTGTTCCTCTGCAGCACAGTAGTCACACAAGAGACACAGGAAGACACTCTATTGTCAATGGACAAATACAAGACAACACTTAAAGCTTTAAGCTGCACTGAATGAAGAATCGGACACCACTTTTATTCAGTTTGAGCGCCACTAATCTCCAAATATGAGGTGAAATATAAAGCCACCGACACACAAAGAAGAGACAAAGCACCACAGGCTGTTTTGAAGTTCTTGACGCCACAAATGCGTTTCTGTTCGACTGGAGATTGTTTTTCTTTTCAGAACTGGACCTACAGTACAAGCCAAGAAGACGAGGTTTCATGATTTTTGTTATTACTTTAACTTCCGTTGATTCTCTTTTATACCGTTTTTAATCCTCTACTTCCTTTTTAATGTGGCATTTAGTTTTCTTCACCACTTTCTACTTGTTGCTGCTTTATATAACATTTGCACATGATCCGTCAAAAGTGAGGAATTCGGAAAAAACATTCCCATCAAGCTGAAATTGAATTACAGAGGGGAAAAAAGAAATTCCTGCCTCCTTAAATGACCGCTCCAACGCATCCTTTCCTTGACACTGAACCACAACAGTCATGTGAAAAAAGGGTAGCACATTATTACAGGCTGTTGGCTTAATCCTTTTACACTAGACTGGTCGGGACACAGCGAGCATTCAGCCTCCTGCTGATAAAAAAGCTGGTCGGCCAATTCCATTAAACTCACAATGAGAAGCACAATGTTTCATGACATTCTTGACTCTTGAAACTGAAATGAAGCACATCCTCAAAGAGGGTACATTTGTTTCTCTTCTTTTCTCTCCTTTCTTGTTAGTTTACTTGCATTGTGAATGGGAATGAAACCGTTTCTCCTTTCTTCAAGAGGAGCCAAAACAGACACGAGGACTGTTGTTTGCCTTCACGTGCCCTGAACATACACCATGAGGAATGTCTGACCCCTCCCAAAGGTTCAACGAAGAGCTCGGGAACAGCTGACTGTAAATTTAAACTGCGATATTTAACGTTTATCTTGAACGCAGCCCTGAAAGGCGGCAGATCAGGATTTTCGAGCTGCTGAACGCTGTGCGGTCATCTGGCTCTTCACAGGTGAGGCGTCTCTCACCATCGCGCCCTTAAGGGGGTTTCTATTCTTGTCGGTCAGAGCGGCACGATCCCCTCCTCCGTGTCCACTTGAACTTGGCTGTAATCTAATTGCTCGTCTGGCATTGAGGCTTCCAAGCAATGGAGGCGACTAGTGTATCTGTCCAAGCTGTTATTGTGTTATTCTATTATAGCCAGACAAGTACCATCCCTGCTGGTATGTTTACTGGATCCACAAAGGCCTCGTGTTATGAAACAGGCAATGGAAAGAGTTGGGTGTTCATTAGAATGGCATTAGATGAATACAAATTTGCTTAAATTTGACCCAGCTCATATAAAACAATTGGTTTTATAATATGATTCTGAGAACAGCCTGGTGGAGACACATATTTCTACCTGACTCTCTCCTCCTCAGCCTTCTTCAGCTCGGCGTCCCTCCTTAGCACCGTCATGATGGCCCCCTGCTCCTCCTCCGTCAGGTGGCTCAGGTCGATCATGGTTCCCGCTTTTTTGAGCGAGTAGACGTGGGAAAGTTTGGCAGCAGGGAACAAACGCCAGCTGGGTCTGTCACTGTCAGGCAAAACAGCAAATTCACTTGGTTTCAACCTGAAAGGAACATGCTTGCAACAAATACCAGTGCCACTGTGATTGTTAAGAATTATTCAAATATACTAATAAATAAAATAAATGAAAACAACAAAACAATAGCACATCAACATAAAAACACAAAGCTGGAGCCTTAGCACAGTGTGTTATTATATAATCAGAACATTATAACATCTGATTGTAGACAATAAATGCAGTGACACCCATCTGCTTCCATTTACACCAGGGACATCTGCAATACTTGAAACAGTTCCAACAATTCACCCAAAGGAGCTGTGATCATCAGCTAAGTAGATTTACTTAATCATTGCACACCAGTAAGACTTTTGAGAACATTGAGTGTTTTCGTGTGTCTGTACTCATGAGGGTGATATAAGATACAATTCATTGTCATGAATCAACCTTTTTGGCTTGTGACACAAAGGTAATCAACAAATACATAGAAGACTAGGAGTCATTGAGCCTTTTGCCAGATGTCTAAAAGAGATATTTCCATTTCTAAACTTCTTTATCTAAATAACTCAATCTGAAATGGTCAACAACATTTATCTTGCGATGGGGACGTATTGGTCTTAACTGGCTAACTAACAAGCTCCACCTTGAGCAGCTACACCACTAAAATATTCCAGTTATTAAAAGTCTAATGTGATGAATAATAATGTGTCAACCACTGGGACGTTTTAGTAGAGCTTTTTTTTTTTTATACTGTGTGTATTTGTAGTTATTTCACATGCAGGACCATTTTTTTTTTTTTTTACAGTGTTTAAGAAATACTTTTACCAGTGTAAAGGATCTAAATACTCTCCCAAAGTGGTGAGATGTACTGTAACATGTGTGCTGCTTCTGTATGTTTACTCAGGAAACTGGTTGTTGACACAACAGGTAAGAAAGACAGTCTGTCACATTCATAGTCTTTCTGGGCCCGAGCTGGAGCTGTCACGACATCAGATATTCACGTGGCCAAAAGAATTCAGGATAACAATATTACTGGGATTTATTCAGACATTTTGAAAAAAAAGTAAGAGTTGCTCAATCAAATTCATCTTTGTTTATTGTTGTTTGGGTTTGTCTCATTTTTGACAAATTAATTTCATATAAAGCCTCATCATATTTGTATTTTTACCACAATATCAATTTTTAGATACCTTCCTTATCATCACTACCAGCATTTCATGACACCCTTAGTACTTTTTTTAAATTTAAGATACAACACTATAATTGTTTTGACAGCATCATGTCATTTTGCAGCTATACACCCTGAGATACAAGTGAGGAAACAGGACTGAACAATTCACCTTGTCTGCCACTTGATTTCCTCTGTTTTGTGATCTTAATTAGGCTACATTTGATTCATTTAATAAAAGTGTCACCTAAAGTTAAATCTCCCTTTAGAGGAAGCAAACATTGCAGTATCCAAAATTGACTATCTAAGGATTTTTCTTTGTAGACAAAGGTCGTCTAAAGACAGTAACATAAGTTTACCAGTTCGTCCTTTCATCTCTTCCTCCCAGGAGCCCCGGAGTCTACAACTCCTACACTTTCTAACTCCCAGAGTTAGTTGTGGACGTGTGGCCTACCTTACAGGACACCTGCAGGATCGTGTCAAACCGCTCCTGTGATTCCCATTTTACTGAGGTACTAAAACAAAACAAAACTGCACAGGCTTCAACAAAGAGTTACCTCCTCCACAGGTCTGCAGCAGCTGCTGGATGCGCTGGAGTTCCCGCACAGGACGGGACGGGACAGGCGGTGAGGAGAGGAGGAGAGGAGGCGGACTCACTGTGCATGGAGACAGTCTATGGGAGGACCTGACATGTGCATCACACGGCGAGAGGCGACAGCAGCTGATCCGGCTTCATTTATCCAACGTTTGGACTTAAAAGTTTATGCAGCAAAAGTAGAAGAGAGAATCATAACAGAGTGAAGTAAGTCTAAGTAATTTAGAGACAGGGCGTGTCGATCCGTCATCAGTGCTGTAACATCAAGGACTGTCCAGCAGGTGTCCTCGGTTCCCACATGTTGATTTACTGTTTGACAAAAGGGTGTGAACAAGTCACAGTGTGAACATCCTCCTCAGGCTGCTCACACCGGGACTGTTTATCTGCCCCAACAGTCAGGGGCAGATAGGCTAATAGAAAAAAATGGGCCCCAGGGGCAGAGAGAGATGAAAGGGCCCCCTCTAGCCCACCCAGCTAACATTTTGTATCAGAGCACTCTGAGGGGCCGTGGCCCCTCTGTCCCTGTTTGCAAACCCATACCATTCAGTTACCCATAAGAAATAAGCGGACACTACTGCACCTGCCCCATCTCCTCTGCATTTCCCAGAGCCTTGAAACTGGAGATGGGAAATTTTCCCGGAGCAACCTCTGATGTGATTCCATCACTTTCTGGGAACCTGCATCGATTTCTAACAGCTGATTACCTCACCTGGTTTCCTGCTCATCCACCCAGACAAAAGATACACTAAAATAGCTGGAAACCAGGCTGTGGTAGCTGCTTGAAAACCAGAAATAGGATATAATGCTCTACCCTAAACCATTGTTAAATCTTGCAGTTGTTAGGGTGGATTTACTCATCCTTTATTATTTTTGATAAATCACATTGCCATGTGAAAGCCTAGTACTATTCAAAGAGTAACATCCTGTTAACAGGACCCATTGCAGAGAGCTGCAACCCCATTACTAAAAGGTGTCTTATGCGGCTAATCTATTTCTTTTCATTCAGTTGATTGTCTTCAGCCTCAAGAGCTACTTCACAGGGCTGTGTTGACATTTCTGCAAACTGAATATCAACAGACAGCACATGTCTGAACAAGAGCTATTTATAAAGTGTTCATGAGATTGGATACACAATCAGAGAGTATCATTAGGCTGGTGCAATGTATTAAATTTGTCTTCTTGCCTCCAGTTATTATAATTCAGGGACAAAAAAAAACCATGTACAACAGTTTGTGGAAGCTGCTCTTTATTTGTAAAAGAAAGAAAAGACTTCAGTCATTGTCTGCTACACGTTCTAATTACATAAAGAAAATATCTGCGGAGACAAACGCAGAGAGTATCCTGAATCAAACTTAGGTAGAGTCAAATTTGATTGAATTGCTTTCATATTTCATACATCTTTCACTTTTGCACTCAAAGAACAGTCAGTTTTTTTTTTATATACACAGAGCGCCGATCAACAGCGCTCCTCCACTCCACCCCCAACCCCGCCCCCGGGTCTTTTATACAATTAATTTACATCAATTCTGTGCCCCCTCCCCACCCCTTCCCACCCCAGTGTAGCGACAGGCTAACCGTTAATCAAGACACACTCCATCCTCTCATAACCCCTCCCACCCCCGCCCCACCCGACTCCCACTGAGGAACTGTAGTGTGGAAAGATGTGTGCAACATGAAGACAACTCTTTCACATTCAGAGTAACGGCAGCCTTGAATACGGTCAGTGAGTCAATGGCATGCCAAGCTTAAAGCGAATGGAGCCCACCGCCCAGTGCGACGATTCAGATTCGTGGATGAAGTGTTTCTCAACAAGACAGGAAACTGATCCATTGCAAAAAACCCTAGGCACAGAATCGACTATATACTGTTTACTGACTCATACTCTAACCCCTGCACTTTAAGTACAATGGAGATTGTGAAATCTTTCATCTAGTAAAAAATTTTCCTTAACACAAAACTCAGAATATTTAGTGCTCTATCATTCCGCTTAATAGGTGTAATTTATATAACAGCTATTTTTAACTCTACCTCTCAATGATAGTCAGAGATCCTTGTTTAATGCTGAAGCACTCCCACAGGTGTTCAATGTACTGTAGATTTTACATTATTATTTTTCCCCAATCTTAAACCAATAATCATAAATAAATACAAACAACACACAAGGAATGTCTACTGTAAACACGGTAAAAAAGACAAAAAACTAAACAGGTGTAAACGTCATTAGCATCACTACTTAGTGACAGTTAAATAACTGTAGGGAATGGATGACTGATGATCGGATCAAGAAAGGGAAGGACCGCTCTCCTTTTTCTTCCACCACCTCACCGCTGAACATCAAGCCTTTACATCCAACCACAGTATTTTCCAAATACATAACATCAAAGTTTTCTCAGCACCCATAACTATCTTTACAGATTACACTGTAAAATGGATAAGGAATCCTCTTTAGGGGGGGTTAGAAAGCAGCATCACTCGACGTCTCGGACAAGTTACAGAATAATGGGTGTGAGCTATCTCCAAACGTCATTTGGACATGGTTACCATGGTTTCTGACAGTCGTTGCACCATCGTGTTGTTGACATGTCTGTATTTGGGGTGGGGGTGTGTGTGAATGTTTCTCTGAAGAGTTAGACTGCAACGAGGACAAAGCTTTGCTGCTAAGTGCTTCATCTTCCGAGAGACACTTTCTTCAAATTACATGAACTGCATCTGCAAGAAGGGCAACAGACGATGTTAGAGAACGGATGTGAACAGAAATAATGTGTCAGATCAGCTGACTGTTGACTAAAACACTCCTCAGAGCAGCACTGCCCAGTTACACCTTGAGGATGTGATGCACTAGATTCATACTGCATGCATATCTTTCTAGATTCAGTGTGATTTGCCTTTCTGAGGATACTATTAACTCTGATACAGTCCTTACAACTGCACAACTGGTGAAAAGCAATGAGCGAAAGTGAGTCACTGACAGTTGCCAGTACAGTCTCTGGCACACAGCACACAGGAGCTGTGAATAGCAAATTTGGCAAACCTAATTTTCCAAAATGTAAATAAACAAAGGCTCTAAAAAAACAATGAAAAGCCAAAACAAATGGCTTCAAGTCGGAGCCCACAGCGAAACTCACTGAATCCATGGAAACATTAGAAATGGAAACAGAAGTTAGGCTAGCGTTAGCAGCTGTATTTTGCTCTAACTGTATTTTGGGAAGCAAAGCCAAAGTTATCTGACACAGACAGCATTAGTGATGTCAAACACACTTGTAAGTTTTCATCCTGTGTCTCTTCTCTTCTAACATTAAAAGTAAAGCATGATGGACTGAAAATATAAAAGGAATATAAGCTCAAAATCCACACAGGATCATGTTTGATTTCACACTTTTCAGATGACAAAATCATTGTTAGACGGTAAAATGGACAGTCAGCAGCTAACTTAAATAACTCAGGGAGCCAGTGCATAGCAAATGATCAGTAAGTTAAATTCACAAGAGTCAGAGAAAACAGGTTTGAGCAATGTGATGATGGAAGAACAAAGGGTCAGAATGAGTCTGGCTCTGATAAAGATGTGGTAAACCCATCAAATCAAGCAAGAAAGCCAAGCAACAGAGGCTGAGATAAAAACAGATTGAGAGGAGAAAAGGACATGTAGCACCTAATCAGATGAGTCACAGACAATCAAGTATGCAATGATTAAAACAAATTAAAAAAAGAAGAAAAAAAGGGCAATTTGCACTGGGCATGCAATGCATGCAGGTGCGTCCGCAAGCAAAGAGCATGCTGTACCTAAAGAGATGCTCTACAAGAAATCCTTGAGAGAGAGGTGTGCAAACGGGTCCTGTCCAGGGGCTCGGAGAGGACTCTGGCTGGAAGGACTAGAGGCTGCGGAGGGCTATTTCAGGAAGAAATACAGGAAGTAGGAGGACCAGAGGAGAAGTCAGAGAATCAGTACAGAGACTGTAGGAGGGATGAAATTAGTCTGGAGAAGCTTCTGATGTATGGACGGAGGGTTAATAAAAAAGTGGATGTCGGAGGGGGAAAAACAGGGAGTCAGAACGATGGAGATGATTCACAGTTTTGTTCCTTTCAGCTCCACGGAGTGAAGGGTCCATTGTTAAAACTGTCATCATCCTCAGCGGTATTCACACTGACATTTACACAGTGACTAACTAGGGTACACGTCACAGCACAATGGATACACCTATGTACTCAACCTGATAACTGTGCAAATAGATACTGACTTCACTGTGCATCTGCTCGGTGCTGTAGTCAGACTGCCGCGCACCCACCTGAGCACTAGACACAGAGCCAAAGGGGTTGGGTGGCCTCATCACGGGCTGGCTGTACATCATAGTGGGTGGAGGATTCATCATCCCCATGGAGCCCATCGGTGGAGGCTGCAGAGATCAGAGGGGACACTTGAGTGATGCGGCGGCAAAGTTGTTTGCTTTCTCTGAGGCCTTTTCGTCCTTAATGGAATTTCTACAAACTCCATCTGCTGATGAAGCTCATGCCTTGTAATCAAAAGCTCTAAAACTGCCACTAAATGGACCTTGATGGGCGAGATTGTACCTGTATTTGCACTCCTGTAGGTGTAGTGTTGAGCGCCTTAATATAGTCTTTATACGGCCACTGGAGGGCACCAAACACAAGCAGCTAAATTTAGCAGCATGAGTAATTACTGAACTTCCAACCATGGGTGTATCAGCAAAACAACTGTGGTGCTTAATCCCTGTGGTTTCTGTTATTTGTAATAAAAAAACAACAAAACAGAAATGATAAAACATCATTTTCATTCCAATGGAACGAAGACAACCTTGCGTCAGCCGCTACTATGAAATATTCATAAGATGAGTGCGCTAGACATATAAAAACCAATGTGAACCCTCCAGTGTTCATTTTATTTATGAAACCTAAGAGATAATTTACAGCAGCAAAAACAATGACTCACTTGACCTGTTTTAACTACGTATGATTAATTCTGTAAATGATGCGGAGCAGGTAAAAAAACAACAACAAAGGCATTTACTTAACACAAACCTCGGCTGCCATTAATTAATTATCAAGGGGCCCCGGGGCAAACATTTGCTGGGGCCCCCACAGATCCCACACCCCAGATTAATTTAGGCACATGCACCACATGAGCACCATATAAACTAATTTAAATCAGCATGACAGATCGTTATTGACCTTGAGAATATTGTTTGACAAACAAATCCTGACTCCTTCTCGTCTCCTCTTGGGCTTTCAACCGCCTTACACTGGACTTCATCAGGACTAGCCTCGCGTCACCAGGCTCTTCATACGGAGAGCAGAAGAGCCTGGTCTCCGTTCACTCTTGTCTGGATTGTGATTCCGGTCTAGGTCCGGAATTCACCAAAGTGTTCACCAAGACTTATAATACAGTTAAATACAAGAAAGTAAAACTGCTTGGGGATTATATTCTTTAAATTAAAAAGTTTCACAGCATCTTGGTGCTTTTATTTTGATGGAAAGGCCTGTCTCACTCGCCCTGGTTCCGGTTGCTTACCAAAACAGCCACTAAACATCCTCAGACTAATCAGAACTGAGTTAGGAAATTAAATCATTAGAAATTAATTCAGCTAGATATGAACTACAAAAATATTAATTGTAACGTAATGAAATATCTCATTACTGTATATTTTTTTCCACAATACTGACCATGCCATATCCCATCATGCCCGTGGGTGTGGTGGCGGGGAAGGCCATGACTGACGGCGGCTGAGGACAGACACAAATAAGAGAAAATAATGAGAAAAAAAATAACATGAAGAATGTGTATCAAACAGCATCACATCGTAACAACAGTCACTGAGCAGTAAAATAAGACGCCAGGTAAATCAGAAACAGGTTGTTGTGAGTGCTTCAGCGAAAGGTCTGTGTGTATCACCATGGAGACGGGGTTCCAGGTCGTGGTTGGCGCCGCCTTGGGCTGCCAGTTGGTGCCACCGGTCATCCTCTTCTCCCCCGGCTGGCTCCAGTGGATGTCACTGCAGATTAAGACAGTGGATGTTAGCACCAGCTTGTAAGTGCCCTGAAAGCACAGAGCTGCTGCTGTTCCTGTAACACTGAGCCTCCATCCAGCGCTTACTTTTTCATCGTGCCGTTCCCGATGCCGAGGTCTGAAAGGAAAAAAATTCAAAGGCGGTTGGGTGTCGTTTTGTGCTCTCGTGAACATGTGCTTTAATTAGTGCAGCTCCAAAGTGAAGCAGCGTACTCACTGCCGACAAGGTTGGCCAGGGAGGAGTCAAGGTCATCTGACACCAGCTTCTCCGGCTGCTGACTGGACGGCTGGTTGGAGCCGGCGAGAGTCGGTTTCAGGATGCCCCCGGTGATATCTGACGAGACACACAGAGCCACTGTGATTCATCAGTTTACAGAATATGAATCGTTAACTACTTTTTGAAACTGAACTCAACCAGAGGTACTCAGACCCTTAGTGGTGCTTGGTGTTATTGCAAGGGTTACTCAAAACAATAAAATATCATTTTATTGAGTAACTTTTACAGATATTTATCATTTTACTAAAATAGTGACTGGATCCATCATTATTGTCTAAGATGTAGAAGCTAAGCTCGGGCTTTTCTCCAAATCCTTTATGTTTGAGTAGGAAATTGGTCATATTTCAATAAGAAGCTACATTTAGATGGTTTTGATTCACACTTGCTTGTCCTTCAATTATGAACCCGCCATATTATTTCAGTGGACAGTCCCCATTCATTTCTTAATTGGGGTTTTATTGTGAAATATTGCACAGGACGACGGTGTGACAGTGTGTTCACAAATTCCCTAATGTGCAATGTTAAGTGCATTGCAACTTTTGAAATTGCATATTTGCCTTCAGAACCGTTAATAAATACGCTATAATGCAATTTAAAAGGCTATTTCTATTTCTGTCAAATTGGTTTGGGACTTTTTTTTGCCCCCCCACCTCAAACCAGGGTAGTGGTGGTGGTGGTGTTGGGGGGGCAAGGGTTGCTTAAAAAAATATGCCCAGAAAAGGTTGAGAACCACTGCTCTTAAGTACATTTACAAATTGTGGCTTCAGGTTAAAGGCAAGAGCACAGTGGTTGCAGATACTGACAGTCAGTAGTAAAACTAGCACAGAGGAGAAAACCATTCTTGGAAAACTTCTTGCACTGGTGACTTGTGAGATTGGGCTGGGTCGTTGCAGCTGTATCTGGTGTCAGGACCAGACACAGCTCTCTGAAACAAATTACTGCTATCATGACTTCCCTGGTATTGCTTCAGTCAACCATAGCTAGAGGTGTTCTATCAAAGAGCCGGAGCAGAAAGCAGTGAACCGTCCCACAAAAGGCCTCTCAGATACTGCCTCCCTCCCTCGTCTTTAAACCTCTCATGTTTGTCTTGTTTTTCGCATGAGTCTGTTTTTCAGCTGAGCGACTTCTGTTTGATTTTGTTTTGTGTTGAGCACAGAAGACAGACGGCTTCACGCAAGAACAGCCCTTAATTCATCACCTGTGCACTGCAATTAAGCTCGCCGAAAACTCGACAGAAACCCACCGCGCAGCTACTGCCATGTTCCCTCGTGTGCGCGTGTGAATGTGAAATCCTCACCGTCAGAACTGACGCTGTTGCTGCCTGCGGCTTTGGCTCCGAAAACCGACTCGAAGTCCACTTGGAGTCCCCCTGCTGACTGCTGTGGAGGGCCCTGTGGCGTTGAGTATCCTTCATAGGAGGCGAGAAAGAAGACGGATGCAGTTACACAGTTACATAATGTGAAATTACTGAAAACTATCCACTGCTTGGACTTTTTGGTTTCTGCACTGGCCTGTGTGGGTTACAGTGTCCATCTATCAATCACTGGACGCTTCTGCCGGACACCGCGGTCTTGTCGACAGACTGGAAAACTAGCATTGATCTACTGCTGAATGTGCTTCAGTACTCTACCTCTGAATAGACCTGCTACAGTAGAGGGCTCAGAGGGGAAGGGAGCCTGGTGTGGGAGGTGCTGGGCAATGGACACTGGACCACAGAAGGAGTCTGACACGCCACAGGAAGCAAGAAGAGAGAGACAAAGAAGAGGAAGAAAGAGAGAGAGAGAGAGCAAAAGGAGAAAGACATTTCAAGACCAGGCCAGAGAGACAGGTGGGAAATGACAGCAATACAGACAGGAAGAAGACAGCCAACATGTATAACAATGTTATAGTGGTGAAATACCAAGAGTTTGAAATAATTAAAGAGTTGTGTTAAAGCAACCCCGAGGCAGAGACTGAAGGAATAGTTTGATATTTTGGAGAATAGGCTTATTTGCTTTTCAAATAAGACAACTGATACCAACCTTCTGTCTGTACACTAAACATGAACATACTGTAGATGGTGCAACCTTGCAATAAATCGATGTACGTATGAACTGAGCTGGTGGGGCAAGATGTGCTCCTCGATACAGCACTGAAGCCGGGGTAGGCAGGGTTTGTTTTGAAAACAAGCCTACAGCTTGAACTACAGTACCTTGGACCAATAAAATCTATTCTGGTCTGGGGGTTCCTGATTGGTTGAAGGGCAGTCCGTTCTCTGTCCAACCAATCAGGAACCCCCAGACCAGAATAGATTGGATTGGACTGGACCTTCCTTACTGAGAGCTGAATTTAAAAAAGTTAATATTTTGTTTTTAAAACAAATCCCGCCTACCTCAGCTTTAGGGGTTGGTTGATATTCAAAAAATACTCCACGTATCACGCTCCAAATGGGAAGTACTGAATGACAATATCAGGAATAACCCTATCACTGACACACTCCCCCCACCCATTTAGAAAACTCTCCACATGTGCGTGTGTGTGTGTTTGTATGTGGAGTAGAGAGAACTGAGGAGTGAAAAAAAGGAAGCACCAAAGTTAATTTATCTATGTTGAAAATAAAAACAGTAAGTGAAGATGCACAAACTTAACTTCTATAGAGGAGATTTCAAAATATCATGATAGACAGAAGAAGATCCAGGAATGTCCTGGAGACTGAAGTTCCTCATCTGCACTGAGATTTGTGCTTCACACACTAAAACCAAAGCCTCCAAAATATTAAAAGTGGTTTATAAATTAATTAGCAGGTGGCTTAGGATTCATATTCACTGTACAGACACTAGAGTGGTGTCAATCTTCTCATCTAACTCTTGGCAGGAAAACCAAGATTGTCACAGTTTCACCTTTTATTAAATGTCAAACTTTTCCTACAAATATGAGTTAATGTCCACATTTCTATGGTAAATATCAAAATAATGGCCCTGGGGGAGGAGGGGGGTATTTGATAGGATCCTATGTTTGCCAGGGCTCAGGAAACATAGGCTGAGATGGTGAGCCATCGTAGTACCTGAGATGGAGTGTTCTATCCGCACTGTGCGTTTGTAATTGGTTGAAACGGATGAGTTTGTGTCAATAAAGGGATTGTAACGATCTGGAGAATCAAACATAGTGTTGGTAAAAGGAAGAACAGGTTTCAACTTAAAACTCTACGGCATGTCTGAATGACAACACAACATCAAACTGTTCATTAAAAGATAAAGGATGAAAGGCAACTGCGAAGCGACATGGGTGTATGGCCTCTACAATGGGACATGGAGGGTCCTGGTTTGATACGGAGCAAGGGGGATAAGGTCTGCTTTCGCTATAAAAACAACAAAATCTGAGCTTGGTATGAGCTACAATGATGTGCATTTTTACAGAAAGAAAGATCATTTAGACAGTTAATCGACAGTCAGACTACAGCAGCACAGGAACATGCGGACTAATCATGCATTTACAGAGAAATGAACAAGAGCGACGAGACTTTTAGAGGAGAAACAAAAATGAGTTGTTACCACCAAACATTTCATGACCGGGTGTCCTAGAGGGAAAGCTAACACCGTCTGAAGACACGACAGGTAAGTGAGTGGCATCGACAACGAGTTTTGAGAGGAAAGGGTTGAGGTTTGGCATGGAATCATCTCCAGCTTCAGCAGAGGTGAAAGGATCTAGGCAGGCGGAGGGAAAAGAGAGACAGAACAGAAGAGGACAGAGAAAGAGTGGAGAGGAGTCAGACAACAACAAGAGAAGGAGAGCATGCAGAATAAGGTCGCCCGTGTCCAGAAAAACACAGGACGTTGTTTTTTTTCGGAGGGAAGGGAAGGAGGAGGAAGAAGCTCTGTCTCACCTGCCCACGCTGTCGCCACTGGAAGCCCTGTTGAGCCTGACTGCATGGAGGGCTGGAACGTTGACTGCAGGTCAAAGAGGTCACTCTCCATCTTCACTGCACTGCAGGGAGGGGAAGCACACACAAAAAGGCCAATCTTTCACCACTTCACAAGCAACACACAAAAACCTCATTACTTCAGCCCATTTGCAGACACACAAACTTGATTTTTTTCTTGACTATTTTGAGTTGGATTCACACTTTTAAGTATTTCAACGCTGTCATCATTGGGTTTTAGACGCACTTTTCACAGGATTTGTTTACATCTTCAAATGCTGTGTCCTTGTGTCAAAATGCCAGCTATGACGAGTGAACTGAACATCAGTAGGATTTACCATTCAAAATGATTTGTATAAGGAATTTCTACTGAAACAATAGCAATTAGTTAATCACCAATTAATACAAGAAATAATTGGCTTTGGCTTTGATTAAAAGATAATGAAATAATCTGTTCTTTGAAGAGAAGAATTTTCCTCAGCTTGAAACTAATACTCCACTCCAACAGAAATAAATGAGGACACCAGAGTAGAGAGGGAAAGGTTAATCGTATAATTCTTAAGGAGTCTTTTCTGTGTCGTTTTAAGTCGGGGACACACTACAAGATTTTTTGCCTGATTTTACCCGCTGGGTTTAGTCGGCACCAGTCGGCACTAGCTGGAGAGAGTCGGTCTGGCGAGTTGGCGCAGAAATCTGTTAGTGTGTGATGGGGAACAGACCCCGCCCAACTTCAGTCGCAGCAATTCAAACATGTTTGATTTTTTTGAGCCGATTCTGGACGCAGTTGTGTAATGTGCACTGGTTACTGACCTAACAGCAAACACGTCGGCCACAGCCAACGAAAAAGAGGAGGGGGAACAAATGAAACAGCGTATGAACTCATCGTCGACTCTTCCACATTTGATCCAAACCCGTTTTCTCTTTTTAATGGATTTCTCACAGCAGATAGCTGCACAAACAACAGCATGTTTGTTTACACTTTGTAAAACTGTGTTGACATGGTTGCCTACTGTAGCAGTTCATGGGGGGGGGATCACTTCTGCTAATAAAGTGAGTCACAAGGTAACTCAACTAATGGCATCTGTGGAAATTACACTCTTGTCACTCCCACAAGAGTTTTTTTGTGAGAGTTTGGTGCGTTCAGGTGTTTTCAGTTGGTTTGACAAATCGTGTAGTCTGTGCTCCCTCATCTGGGGAAGTCGTAAAGTGTTCGATCCCCAGTCGTAATAAAAATCTGCTGAAGCCGGTCGGTTAGTGTGAACTCCAAGTCTTTTCTAACTCAGCAACGACTATGAAAATCGCACAGCGTCCCCAAGTGATAAAACTGAAAACCATCAGGCCGTACCCGTTCGAGCAGCTGGGTGTGGAGAAGAGGTCGATGGCTGGTGCTGTGCTGATCGTGCCTCCGGTGGTGGAGATGGGCGACGTATCAGTAGTGGCGAAGGAGGGTCTCTTGGAGAGTTCCTTGAGCCTCTGTTCCTAGATGAAGCACGAGTTCCAGGTCAAATATAAAAGCTAACAAAAGAAACTATGGACACGTGTTTATTCAGTGTATGTCAAGTGTTCAGTTTTTCTTTTTTTTGTGCTGGAACAACATCACAGACCTTCAGAGCCTTGAGTCGGGCCTGTTCCTCTTCGAGAGCTGCCTGCTTCTCCCGCTCATCTACTTTAGTGAAAGACATCCCCGTGCTGGCCAGCGATGAGACTGCATTTGACAGAGTGCTGGCCCTGCAGGGGGAAAAAAAACAAAAAACACAAATTCATACTGGATGCTGCACAGAGGCTGCCATCACTGATCTACTGCTATTACTTAGTCTGCCTGTCTTTCCGTCTTTATCGCTCGGATACTGAGAGAGAAACGGAGAGACGGCAATGGGAGGATTATCTCACCTGCTGGCTGCAGTGGAGTCTTTGACCTTCTTGCCCTCTAAAGAGGCCAAGTGCTGCTCCAGAGCTTCGAGGAGGCTACTGGGAGCCTGTCGTGATAGAAAAGCACACCGTCAGCAAGTTCCTGAGACACAGACGGCGCAGGTTGTATGGACACCAAGGCCGTAATGGAGTGGTGGGCAACCAAGATAGAGCAAAAAAACACTACACACCATGAAATACAATGAATGTAGACGGCCAATTGATGTCTTTGATTGGGAGGTTGAATTTTTTTTTTTGCTCCACAGAAGGTGAACTACAAGCTTTGGGCTATTAGTTACCCACCACTGATCGATGACTGCATTCCAGCCCAAAAGCTAAGTTGGATGAGAGTAACATCTGTGTGGGATGACGTACTGCACCACGGCACCTTCAACAACCTGGGCGTTGTTGAATCGGTCGTGTCTAAGCACAACAGGGGGTGGCCATTGTTACAGTAGATGGAGCTACACTGGATTTACAGCTCGATAATGAGACCAAAGTGAAACAGAGTTTTACCACAGCGAGCGTTTTGTCCCTCAACTGTTTTTTTCACCACGATGTAGTAGACAGAGTCAGAGCAGAGGCATGCAAAAAGACAACACTGAGGCAAGTCACGGACATAGAAAAAGAGTGAAATGATAGTACTTACACAAACTGTGAACTAAAGTGGAAAGATAAGGGGGAAAATACAGAATATAAAGGTGGTGACAGTCAGAGGGGGAACGCACTGTAGCTGCAGCTCCTGGGTGGTTAAAAAACGTGCATGTAAAATTGGTTCCCACAGCACGACAGTACGTGCAGTTTATTTGAAATTGGGACACATGTGACTGACTCTGGGGGTTTTTACTACTGCAAGACTCAAGTGTGGACTTTACACCTTTATTTACTGTAGGAAGAAGGAGAAGAAGTATAAGGTAAGGATAAAGCAGAAGAAGAAGAAACAAGAAACAGGAGAAGAAGAAGTAGAGACCACCTCCTCTGGCAAAGCATGCACTCGAGGAGGAAACCATGCAATGTGTCCTGTTTTTAAAAACATCTGTGTTGGGTGTACTATACTGTAGTCGGACAAAGACAAAACTGATGGAAAAAAGAGCAATTAGAGTTGGAGATAAGAGAAGGAGCAAGGAGAGTCTTCCTATTGAAAGTATGCAACCTTTGCTCACCTGTGAAAGATCTGGAATGTCGCCTCGATCGATTCCCACCTGCTGTTAGAGGGAAAAATCTAAGTTACAATCGTGTCTCTGCTGCATCACGACACAATTCAACGACTGAACGACCTCATTTACGGAGGTGTTTGTGTACAAAAGGACACATTTTTTAAAAGTAAATTACCTCTGCTACTTTGAGAAACTCTGATATCCGAGTCATTCGGGTGAGAAACTTCTTGTAAATGTCCAAACCTTCTTTACACTGAGTCTTCTTCATGTCAAAGTATTTCTCTATTGGGTGACAAATATAAACAGATTGTAAAATTTAAGGGCTGAATTAACAAAGGACACAGAGACTGAAACCGAAAGTGATCCTTGAAGGTCTCACCAAGCAGGTTGATGATGCCTTCATTGTACGCGGCAAAGAGCCGGATGGAGTCTTTGAAGAGGAGCATGAAGGCTGCGTTGATGACTCCATTAGTCAGCTCGTTGGCATTGACCTGAGGGAAAACAATCAGCCAGGACATTTATCTCACAGCTTCTCCACACACACACACACACGCAGCCTGTATATGTGGACTCGGATAGCGCCGTCTGACTTTGTTTGCAGTAGCCTCAGCACGATCTGCGCACGTGAGCTGCGGAGCCGCAGGAGGCTTCACCTTAAACTCACATTGAAATCGAGAAGAGCGTCCATCTGGTTCTGAATAATGGGGATAGTCTTGAGCAGCTTCTCTGTATTCATGGTCCTCATTACGCCGTCCACTCTGTGTGGACACGTGGAGAGTCGGCGCGGGGGGTGGCGATGGGCACGGAGGAGAGAGGGGAGACGGGAAAGCAAACAGTGAAGCTCTTAACACATGACAACAAAGCCATCCTTGGTTTACACTGCTTCTAGGGCTGCAAGTATCAGTTATTATTGTCTCAACAAGTAGCCTATTATAATGAATTTAAATCATGCTGCAAATGTCTGCCATATTAGCATTTAATTAAAACTAATATGTTATTTGATTATCAAAATATTAAATCCCAACACTTGTGGGATTCCCAATATTTGCTGAATCTTAGTTCTGTTTGCTGGTTGCGCTGATTATGAATGTTTAGTTGTTCTCAAGTCTATCTAGAGAAGATGACCTTGCGTATCTGGTGCCTGATTATAGAAAAGTTCAAAAATTATATTTATGCGCTTCACATCTATCCATCAGTTGTCTACACTGCCTATCCACGCAGGGACGAGGTGGGAGTCAATCCCGGCTGTCACAGGGTGAGGGTGGGGTACACCCTAGAAAAGGTCACCAGTCTATCACAAGGCTTCCATATGTAAATGAAGTAGGCTTGGATAAAAACAATTGACAATCACATGGTCATTAGATCCTTTATCTGTGAAGATTTCTGTTCTCTGTGTTTTGAATTTTGCGGTTTTCATTTTCCATTAACTTTATTGTTGCTATTTTCATAATAAAGAATTCACTTGTTAAATCAAAGAAAAGTAATATTACGATGTTGTTCTAAACATGAACCATTTTTTTCATATCTAAAAAAAACTGCAAAGTTACAATTTTGATGTTGAAGAAATGTCTTACCCCCGTTTCACTTTAGTGAAGTCAAAGGCAACCTGTCTGTATGAAACAGCTTTCTCATTCAGGTATCGACTATACCTCCTGATAAATGTGGACATGTCATAACCTGAGGGGAGACACACGGCAGCAGGATCTTTAGTTACTTATCAGTATTTCTTTTTATTCCTTTACAATAAAAACAGGAAGAAAAAAATACCTTGTAACCCACTTTTGTCCAAAAAATTACTGAGGTTGAAAAGTGTATTCCTTGAAGCCAAGTACTGGACAAAACGCTGTGAAAGACAGGAAAGTCGGTGAGCCAATAATAACAACACATTCATGATCAGCTGTGAGCTTATTTCTGAAACGGTTCAATCATCGCTTTGCTGAAGCGTCTCACCTCGTTGCCATAGACCATGAGGTGGTGTGTGGTGATGAGTGACTTGAACACGACCACCCAGCTGGTGTTGGTGGTCCTCTCGAACAGCGAGTCGGCCAGCTGGGGAATGTTGACATTCATCTCGTTGGTGCAGTGGATCAGATCTGAAACAAGGAGATGGGTTTGTGAGACCACGAGGTTCAGCGGGCTTGTTGTAATGAAAAATAATAATATGCTGCTGTTTGGTGATGTGTGATTGAAGAGGGGACGGGGTCACCAGTATGAAACAAGCTGCATGGGCTCTCTTCCAACGCACCATGATGTATTGCTTAAATATTTTTCAACATCAGAGCTGCAAAGTATCATCATTCATATCATGAAGTGATGAATCAGAATTATCTGATTAAAACACAGATGTGCTGAACTGTGGCTTGAAAGCTCCATCATCATGGTCTTCAAGGTTCAAATGAAGTCAAACTCAACACAATTATCCGGCGTGACTACCTGCTTGTGTGTACACAGTGCTGATTTATTTTCCCCCTGAGACTAAATCGTAAATTCAATCACACAGCTCAGATCAAACACTGTGCGAGGCACAAACAGTCGTGACTAAGAATCTCATCACATGGAGGATATTGAGGTGTTGAGTCACATCTGGTGATGCTGGATTGAATTAAGGACACAACGTCGTCTATACGCGAGTATCAGACTGTGCTGGGTTGTGATTCACAGATGGAGCATGCTGATTTTTCTGGTGAGTTTTCTGCGATGTAAAAAAAAAGAAAATCAAAGATTTCTCGAAAAACTTTTGCAAAGCACTTTTCATCCATAAAGACAGAGTTAGTCATAGATAACCCCGTGTATGGTGAGTTTCACTGTCAAACAGGCCTCACGTCGAGCTGGTGAGCAGACAGACTACTACCAGTGTTTGGAATAAAAACAAATCTCTGATGTGACTCACACTTGTGTGCGCGCGTAGTTTTGTTAACCTGTGACCAGCGTCAACAAATCCACAGACGACTGTTCATTACTATATTGAAGTGGATGTTTTTACAAAGAGAAGCTCAGTCAACACAGAACTGAAAATGCTGAATGGAAAACAGTTTCATAAAGTGATATCAATCCAAAGAACATCACATTTCTCGCTTAAAAAACAAATCAATACAAAACTAACCAAATCAGTGGAGCTGGTTTGAGCTAACAAAAGAACTGGATCTGCACAAAATTGACTGATACAAGTCATTTTTTGTGAAGCTCAAATGACAAAGACTTGTAATTTCTTGCTTTCTTGCTAAAAAATATGAGTAACTAACTACTGTCAGGTTTTCAATTGCTTTGTAATTGTAATGTTTCAAATCAAAATTTGTAAAAATAAATAAATGTAACTGTGGTGTTTTTCTGTCTACACAACTGCTCAACTAATGTACTAATGTAAATAACGTGACTAATTTTGACTCATTGACAGATTCTTTGACAATGAGAATAATTCTTACTTGGCTCATACACTAAATAATAACTGAGGAATAACTGTCAATTCAAAACACCCAACAACACTGAGTACAATAGAGCAACATGATGTTTACTATAAAAACATGAACATGATGACCATTAAAATCATCATCTTCTGGAGCCAATAGGAACAGGGAAGCTCAGCAGCAGCAGCAGCAGTGGAAACCTATGGTCTTCATTGTAATTAATAATTTGCAGCATAACATCCCTGCAACAGACTGCCATAACGTGCAGAGCATTAAGATGTTAACCACACATGCTCCGTCCCACTTCCTCCGCCTCACACGCTCATCTTACATCCAATGTGCGGGTTGAGTGATGTTCGTCAAAGCAGCTGAGCCCATCGGTGCTAATGACCCCGCCATTCACAGCAGTGATCAGACCGACGGGGTAAATTGGGCCTCTCTTTCTGTCCTATATTTGACTTTTTCAAAAGGCAGGGGGACTCTAAGTAGGACAGGATAACCTTCCAGAGAAGCAGCGGCAGCAGCAGTTAGTATGGGTGGCTGAACTGCCCAGAGAAGACGACGACGAGGACACGATCCGAGAGGAAGAGGATGAATATGGGGGAGGAGGAAGAGCTGACAGAACTGTCATGTTACAGTCAGCCTGCTCAATATTCACACTGGCTGACGTTAATGATTTCTTATTGAATGAATTCATACGACACATGTAAGAGGCATGACATGGCTGAGGGCGCTTAACTGTTACTTTTTTTTTCTCTTTTTTGGGACATTTTCTGACATGACAGGTTATAGTGTGGATACTGTTGGAAAGTGAGAGACTGACCGCTGGCATTAACCCTGTCATCATTATATCATATTCATAGTTGGAGACTATTTGTAAACCAGTATTTGACATTTGTTTGACACCTCTCTTGTCTCATAGTACCATAGTGACTTGTGGATTTCTTTTAGTTCACAATAATACATGAATCTAATCGCCTAATTGTCAAAAACTCACTTGAGAAACAACTGTGTCGTGTTGCCGCCCTACTTTAAAGTTGACACGTGTTTCAGAACTTTTACCCTTTGACTCTGATCTGAGGACCAGATGCTGTTTGAAGCTGCACAGTCCAGGTTTGAGACAAAGGCTGATCATGCTTTTCCTGTTTTAGCTCCAAACACTGTGGAACAAACTCCCCCTCAGTATTAGATCAGCTGAGTCAGAGACACATTTTGAAATGATTTTAAAACCTGCTCATAGAAACTGGCAATTGTTGTTTTATAATATCTCCTCCAAAACTGCATGTTGCTCTTAAGTTCACTCACTTTAGTTACTAATAGTATCAGTACAACATTTATGGCATTAGCCTATATATTTCTCAAAGTAAGTTGACAAGTCATGGTATCACTTTAAAAACTCAGGTTTGACACTAGTAGGCCTATACATAATTAATTAATGATGTCAATTTGTGATTGAATGTTCTAGCCATGTGTGATAATAACCTCTATGTCTGGTTTTTAGGTCACTTATTTGGACAGAAGACATCATAGGGCTGTGTGAACAGTTTGGAGACTAACATGATGATGACCTGATCATTAAAAATCCTTCGCTGCCACCCCAGTTCTCTAATCAAATGCGGATATCTTCCAAAATAATAGACAAAACATCATAAAAACAAACTTGCTGCTGAGTCCTTCCTCCTCCTCCTCCTCCTCCTCGTGGCTGTCACTCTAAACATGAAGCCTCCCTTATGTTTCAACGCAGAGCACCATGTGACTACCTCGTAGGCTGTCTGTGCTGCGCGCGTGTGTGTGTGTGCACTGAGACACCTCAGTCACGTTGGATCCCTGGCTGGATTGTGACGAGCCAACGGGGTGTCACTCTGCCAACTTCCACTCATCTCGCCTCAGGGGAGTCACCGGAGTGGCACAACAGGTGCGAAGCCTGCAACTTTCACATCAAGCCAAAAAATATTCACCACAACCGACCAAGATTAACCTGCAGAGAACCCACCCTCCTTTATATCCATCAGCTACATCTCATCCCATAGACCAAACGGATGAGTCTGGTGCCTGATGATGACACAGTATCCACCTCTTTTTTCCCCCTGTAATGGCACTCCTCAGATGATGCAGAACATCATATAAACCCACTTCCAATGCTGCCGACATGCATTTCCAAGTGCTGATCGATATGTAGAAAATCCACCGCTGCATCCCTGAGTACAGACGGACACCGGCTCCTCTGACTGTGAGTGCATCAGACGAGGATTTAGGGCTCTGCTGCTTGTGTCAGGCTGTAGGTGTAGCAACCCTCCTCACAAACCAACTTGTAATGCTTTTTTTTTACTCTCTTGCCTGTACATGGTGTCCTGAAGCATCATGACCACAGCAGCAGGTATCACATTATTCAATCACTGACACACAGACACACACTGACAGACAGACACTGGTCCGGCTGCAGGTGCATCATCAAGATGGGAGATGAAACTGGACTGCAAGCATTCCTGTAAATGTTGACTCAGGGCCTGAGAGGAGCAGGCAGGCAGGGGCCCACCTGCTCTTCACACTGGCCTCTTCTTCTTTTTAACAGCCTTTACCTGGCAAAAATACACTTACTGCTGTGTAGGGTAAACACTGAAGCTGCGAGCTAGTGGTTGAATGAATATGAGATGAGAATGATAAAGACGAGAGCGGATTGAACCAACCCAGACAGCCAGAGCAGCTAGTTTTAGCATCAGCTGAGAGGTGAATAATAAACATTTCCATCACCTATGAGCATCATTACAGGCCGCTACAGCCTCGAAGCCTTTTAAATATCGCACAGCACTGTGTCAACAAGGCCTGTCCTCGGTGTTAAGACAATATAATGTGTCTGACATGAAGCAGCAGTAGCATGTAGCCTAGTCCTGAGGCTTTGAGGCCTTGTAGCTTCACCATCGCCATAACTGAGCCCGGTGAGCGGCGTCTCACTGAGGAAGGGGGAGCCCGCCGTGATTTCACCCCACAACACCGTGGTGTTTAGACATACTCACAATCCAAGTGTTTCTTCTTCGGGCCCATTATTTCATGAGTGGTGGCCTTGCAAACAGTTTTGGACACGGCGGAGCCCGTCACACTGTGCTGGGCTGCAGTTATCCTGTCCGTAATGCTCTGCCCCGACATCTTCGCTTCAACTCACTGCAACAAAAGGCTGTTTTAAAAAAGAGGAAAAGAGACGAGAGCTTCGCCTCGGTTTGTCTTCGGTTGTGGAGCCTCAAAATAAAAAAAAGAAAAAGAAAAGAAAACCTCCACCTCCTCCGCAACCTTGCCGGACACCCCCTTCTTTTTTCTTTCCCACCTTGGTGGAAATATAAAATCAAAACTAGGCTATGGCAGAGCAGAGCCAGAGGAGGGCGGAATAATAAAAGGGGAGCGGATTCTTAACAACAACAACAACAACAGTAATCACAAAAAATGTTGATATGTTGCTTTCATGACCAAATGCATTCAGATTTCAGGGATGCAGAGTCCGCTCGCTGACTCATCCGACCCGGGTCTCGGTCTCGCTCTCATCCCGATGTGGCACACCGGATCCCTGCGTCTCCTCTCCAGCTGCCTCCGCCGCTCCTCCAGTCGCCGCTGCTGCCGCTACCGCTGCTGCTACCGCCGCCGCTGCCGCCGCTCCGCCGCTCCACCTCTTCCTCCTCCTCCTCCTCCTCCTCCTCGTGCCGCCGCTACTCGCTATGAAAGAAAACGACCACTGAGGAGGGGAAATGGCGGGCCTTTTTGCCTTGTTCGGAGTGTTAAAAACAGCCAACCTGCAGACCCTGAGTCAGAGGGAGGCCTACCGCACAGCAGCTGACGTCCTGCGAGCTCCGCTGCGGTGCAGGTGCAGCTACAGCGACTGACCGCAGACCAGCTGGGAGGGAGAAAAACGCACAAATGCTAAATCACGGGAGGCCTATATGAAGCCTCAAGCGCTCAATGAGTAGCAGCAACAGGCCTGACAGTAAAGAATGATCAGGAGTTTATGGATGCTCGACTAATTTTATTTTATAGTATGGCCCACCAACACCACTGTAAGGACACTATAAATACTGAGTTCTATGTCTTTCCCAAACTATATGACATAGCCTATGACTATTTTCCAAATCATGGCATTTTTCTGATATAAAAAAATAAAATGAATATCTTGCCTGTAAACCAGATTTCTGCCTAATTTCCTCAAAGCAACGAATAGGCCACCTATATTTTAGTGTGACTGTGAGGATAAATTCACCCAGACCAAGCCTTACCACCCCACAGCCCTAACATTTTAGATTTTTTGTCATTTGTGGAGGGGTCCTACATTAAAACCTACCTTTTCTAGCCTATTTTATTAAACAACCCCAACTCAGGGTCCATGGACTTATCAATTAGCCTATTTATTTATTTATTTATTTAAAGCTTTCAACTTTGACCTCAGATCTTCATGAGTCTGTTCTTTTTTTCATACAGACAGAAAAGTCAACTCTTATATTTTTAGGGTTTTTAAAGAGTTAAAGTGAAACAATTGTTTATTTCAACAGGTAATATGAACTAACATAGACTGAGACCACAGGGGGGCAGCACAATGCCACAGTTATGACACATCTACCACAATACTCCTTTATGCTATCAACAACAATCACAATATTGCAGTTTGATGAAGATGAATATCAACTTTTGATAGTGTCAGCATCCCCCACAAGTCAAATGTGGAATAAAATAATTCAGTTTTCCTTTGCCATTTTCACAACAATATAAATCTCAGTTTTTATGTTATGCCCCTACAACTGATTTACATACAGTTAAGTTTTAAATCACAGCTTCCAATGAATTTACTGCATTCTCAATTGCCTAATATCTGATTTTCAAGCAGCAACGCGTCTGTTTTTGGCCTGATTTTGAGTCTTATAAACAGTAGGCTAAATAAAACATGTTACTTTGAATTTTATCAGTCTACACAAACAAACAAAATGTCATCATCAATCCTTTAGTCCAGTTAATAAATGTGGCAGTAAAATCTCATTGACAAGGTCATGGTGTTGAAAAGCAGTGCTCCTCACATGTCGTTCTCCTCATACAGGGTTGGGTTTCATACATAAACAATAAGTGAGCCTGTTGTTTTCCCATCTCACCTGGGAATTTTCACAGGTTTTCAGCTCAACAAAAGGCACAGGCAGACACCACTGTAAACATAGCCTATACACACTTCAAAAGCAATTCTGGTTCATTTATTTTTGATTTCAGAAGAAATCACCTTGAGAAACCCTTTTCTTTTATTAAAACTGCATCAATAGTGCATTTTAATTTAAATTCTTATTTCAACTGTTTCCCTGAATTTTTCAAATTTATATGCACCACTTAAATCTCCACTAAAAATATCATCTGTGGCATAAAATAAACATTATTTTTGCACGTTATAACTTTGCCCTTCTGCTGTGGTAAAAAAAAGAAGTGTTTTCTGGCTTCTGGAAACATTACTCACTGAGGATCAAATCGCAGCAGGGCCTTTGATGAGGGCTTCACTTCCCTGCCTGTGTTAAAACTGGAGCTTCAGATTACAGCTGCACTCTCACGGGTTTTGTGATGCAGCCCAGATTGTGTGAGTTAGATGTCTGTTTGTTGAGTCTGGATGTTTCAGGTTGATCAGATAGAGACGTCTCTATCAGGCAGATCTGAGTGTGGCGGTCGACCCTGCAACCATTAAAAGTCAACGACCTGCTGGAAACATTCATAAAGCTCCAGAGAGTTGCACAGATGGCGCGTGGTATCATGGTTTAAGATAAAGACAGCCTCCCTGCAACTTTTCAACATAACGTCAAAGGAAACAGCTTCCTGGGGCTTTTTTCTATCATTTTAATGTCTTTTTAAAATGAAAAAGATTATAAGTAAAAGTTACCGGATGTTTTTGACTGCTCTCTCTCTCTCTCTCTCTCTCTCTCTCTCTGTGTGTGTGAGAGAGACTTCCATCTTTCTTACCTTACATCTTAAAGAAAGTCATGTGACTGAAACACAAGCACAGAAGTGGAGAACTTGGCTATACACTGCCCAAAATAGGTCATTTGCTGGGTGGGATTTGTAAAATAAGCAGCATGGCAATGGGTTCAGCATATGTATTCATTTCATGTGTACATGGCCATCTGATCCCGTTTGCTCTCAATGGCACTTGTCTACTTGTTAGGGCTTCATATTTGATTTCAGCCCTACCTCATCAGAGGGGCAGGTGGAGTGAATGGTAAATACCTTCAGCCAGCTGTGTTTCCCAGCAGGTGCCTGTACAGCCCCGAGTGCGGATCTGAGACCAACACGTGAGGCCACAGGCCAGGATGAGTCTAAACAGAGTGACGCACAAGAGATGTGTTAGATGAGGGCAACTGTGTCATGGGTGGGGAGAGAACAACAATCCAATATATAATGTTCCTGTGTGCATGCTCATAACTCCGGATGTATGAAATGTTAAAGGTATTTTAACGCTGAAAGACAAAAACAATGGGAATACATATTTAAAAACAATGGGAATACGTATTTAATCTGGTTACATTTTTGTGTTGACCTTATTTACTCATTTGGACCCCTGCAATTCACAGGGTATGGAAAGAAAACAGCCTAATAATAATTGAAAACTCTGTTTTCTGCTAACCCTTCCCTTTGCTACAATCTGGGTCTGCATATTTGAATGTTATGTAAAACAACTGTAAAAACTGTGATGACCACAAAACAGTGGTTCTCAGGAATCCCACAGGACCTTGAGGGGGTTCCTGGGGTTCCCAGCAAAAAGAGGAATAATTTATCTATAACCTGTTTCCATACATCTCACTTGAAATAGTCATGCCATTTTTCTTGTGATTAAAAATATGCCGACCATTTCAAAGTACCACAGCAACCCCCAGCACAGAAACAATAAGATTATATAAAATACTATTTCTAGGCTCCTAATCACAAGGTATCCCCACAAACATGGTGTTGTTAGATTCAAAACGTCCAGTAAATCCAGTCCAGGAAAGTTTTTAGTCCAAACCACTTGGTTGTACCAGTAGGTAGCCCCAAACCGCTGCTGTATTGTTCCAAATTACGAATTATATATCCAGTAAATACGTTTATTTCTCCTCCTAAATCCTCTGTATACATGCTGCATGCATGAAAACCATGTAAACACTGCTGGATAGTCCTAAGATGGCCGCTGCTGCTTGATTGACAGCTCACTTTGACCAATCACAGGACTGGCGTCTGTAATTAGCAAAGGGCCGTTTTGGAACGAGCCATGGGATTGGCTTCTGCAGATCTTTGAATGGCCGAGGAGCACCCGAAAAAAACGATGTGCTGCATTCAAAAAAGGCAACACTGAAAAATGTAATTTTTGGTGCATCCTTCAATGGCAACTTTAAAAACGCCTTTAGAAAAATATGTATAAAATACTCATTTTATGCCAAATTTGAAATGGGGACAGGTAAGGCTTCTTTGTGTTTTCCAGCTAATTTCCAGATACACTCATCTTCAGGCATCTGATTGCAACAAAAAAATTCAGGCGAGAATAAAAATATTTTATTCAGTGTGTTCTAAATTAGATTAATCAATGGTAGTAGCACTTACAGTGATTCTTTCAGTTTGAGGAAAAACTTCAGAGTGTTACCTTTCAAAAGAGACCAAGCCCATCCATATACTCCCAACAGTTCAAGAACAGCATTCAATTTACTTTGGGTACATCTTGGAATTTATCTATAATTCCATCCTTGAGTAACCCTGTGACAGAGTGGAGGCATGTAACTATTTGGGCCAAGGGTTTTAAACCATTTCTGTAATGACACATCTGAAACCAGAAATCTTATCAGATGTGAGACCCTGGGGCACAGTTCAGTCAGCTCATGGGTCCTTATGAGAAAAGTTGAGAACCACTGACATAAAACATTGTCATTACACCAATTACACAAGGTTACCATCTGTAACTCCTGCTGTATGGTAGAATGACTATCAATGATGATTTTCATCTAGATTTTATTACGTAACCAAATAATTTATCAATAAAATGTAAATTATTCATTGAAACCCACATCAGCATTGCTTTTTAGAGTAATACACAGATTTTATCGAAAACTGGAATAGAAGCAATTTCTGTATTTACATCACCTTATCAATCAATCACTCTAGAGAAGTGGTCTGTTTCTTGGCAGCAGAGGATAGAATGAGACATCGATAATGTGTGTTGTCAATTGTGTCATCGAGTCATGATTATGTGTCATCTTTTGTTGCACACTAATGCCCCACCCTGACGAAGACCATCACAGTCGAAACGTTGGTTTTGTTTATATGATCCTATTAAACCCCCTTGCATCTAAGGCTATGAGTGCTTCATCCCTTCTCCTCTGTTAACACCTCATCAACGCCGGTGTGCGCTCTCCTCCCCCCTGAGGACACTTCTAATGCATGTATGTGTTAAGAGTAAAGATGATGTTAAGGAACCTCAAGCTTCAAAACAACTGAGATGGGCCTGCAGGGCTGGCTTAACCCTCTGAGTGACCCCTGGGGCGAAGAAAGAAGAGCCCTGAGCCATTTTGTCTATTCTTCCTCTAGTTATTTAGAGAACACACACAGAGAAGACACGAAGAAAGCAGAAAGACATTACTAGGTACATTTTGTCTGCTGAGGAATATCATTTGCTATGACTGACAGTTTCAGAGCTAAGCAGCTGTTGAATGCACCCGATAACAAATTGAATACTTGTATTAGCTGCTGTTTTCTGACTTTCTGTTGAAGCGGTGACCCTTATGGAAAGAAGGATAATTACCGGAAACATAACGTAAGTAGGTGGTTGTGTCATCAGTCAGAGAACTGCAAATCAGACTTTTATTGATTGAAACCACCAGTCAAATGACACAGAAAATGAATTAATTTCTTCTTGGGGCTCACAATCTCATTCTAGCTTCTGTGAAGCCAATTTCTGTTTAACCACACGTCAGCGAGGCAGACTGTTGAACTGGATGACTCGTTCCCTCGCTGTGATGAGCACAGACAATGTTTTTTTATTTTGGCCAATGCCCTTTACACTATGCTGCGGTTGTACCTACACATTATAGCACCAAATCCAAATAGTCCTCAACAAATGCTCCATTTAAATCTGTTTAAGTGATGTTTGCTAAATAAAAAAAATAAAAAAAAAAACAACCTCCAGAGCCCAGCTGTTTCAGGATTTATTTCTGTTGTTTTCTTTATTCGTTGGTTCGTTGGGGAACCAGCTTGCTTGGGCTGACGGGAGACTAACACTGGAAAACATTGGATGACTGTTTCTGGTCTTTTTCTGTGATTTACACTCAGTTAGGGGGCAGGTGTAATAAGGAGTCCTTGCTGAAGCTAACACACTCAACAGCTCTATGATGAATTCGATCATAACAGAGACTATATTCAGCTTTCAGAGGTGTTGACTCAACTTAATGGCCATTTTGGAGGCTACTATGCTGACAGTGAAAAAAAAAACATCCTTTAAAGTTTCAGTGTCACTCTTAACACATCTTCAACAAAGACCAGTTTAAAGGTTTAAAGGTAATAGAAGAGGAAGACATGATCTCTTCTGATTTATATTAATATATCACTTTTTTTCTTTAGATTGACGGCAGTAAGATCAAGGTCAAAACTGCATGAAATATATTCAAGATTGCACCTTCTGTAATGCTGTAACACATCATGTAGTAAGCTACATTACACCAGTGAATACCTTTACTCTAAGTGATGCCTTGTGCATCACAATTACCCACACACAGCCCTGCATCAGACCGTGAGTTGACTTTTATGTTCATGTGAATGTGGGCCGATGACAGCTTAATTCCCATGCTGGGCCCCCTCCTGCTGAGGCCCACCGTTTGTGGAAGCTGACAGACGGAGATCAGACTGAGGAGAGATGAGTGGGAACCCTCAGAGTATGCTCAGGTTTCTGGGCAATGTGAAAAGATTTGTCCGGGCCATTCAGATCTGACGGAGTTTCCCATGTTTTGCGCTCCAGCAGGTTTTTTGTTGAAGTGTTAGGATAAAGAGATCCTCTATCTTCCTCATCTGTTCACCCACAACAGATAAACATTAAGGCTGATATTGTGTTAAGTTTAGACCCTTGATGCCACCACGACTACGCGCCACAATGTTGAACTTTTTTCTTGTCACAAGCCAGGGAGGGTATGAGGAGTTCCGAACAATTACTTTGGAAAAGGCAGGAAACAGGTAAACAAGTGCAGAAAAAATAGGAGTGACGGTAGAGAGAGAGGGGAGAGGGATGAAATGAGCTAGAAAGAGGGGTGACCTCAGTTTAAAAGGGGTTGGCTAATAGAGGTTTTGGGACAACATGAGCTACTGAGGTATAAGGGAGCAGAGGGAGCAGAATAAGAAGGATTAAGGGACCTGAGGAAAGAAGGTTGTACTACTTTGATAGAGGTCAGAGCGCGCACCAGTCAAGGAAACAGGCGAGCCGGGGGAGAACAGTTTTCAAACATCTAATTTTGAGATAAGTGCTGTTTTTTAACACATACCTGAGGAATGTGGTTAATGCAATGTTGACCTTCTGAAGATGACAGTGGGCAAACCTCGCTTAGGTGCTGAAATGACACGAATGTTCTTTATCCTCCTGCTGATGAGTAACGCTTCTTCAGTCTCCTCACAGTTTAATGGATACAACTGTGACGCCAACTACCACAGCAGGTTTCCTGGTGAGAGGACAACAGATAAGACTCACTTTCTATACTTTCATATTTCCCATCTTCCAATCTGACTGCAGATATTTAAGGTGACGCTTCTGTCAATAGTTCAAATAACAGTATTGTGCTGTACGGTGTTAATGGAACATTTCCCCATTATACTGTTCTGCACTGACACATTTAAAACATCCATTTATAAAATGTGATTGGTTGTTTTATGTGTAGCTATTGGCATCAATATTGAATATTGAAACACTACTTTTTCTCATTTTTTCCTGATAATATCTTCAAAGATAGATAGATTTCTATTGCAAGGCCAATAGATAGCATAGCGACATTCTGGCTTTACTATAAAATTAAGTGCGTCTGCTACAAAAGATGGTTGATATGGGTTGACAACTACTTTTTCTGTTGTGTTGTTGGTGTCTTTTATGGATGTGTCTGCTATTTGATCATGATTTGACCTCTGATTGTTGTTTGACTTTCTATACACCTTCATTGTCTGTGCTTGTGTTATGATGAAAACCAGCTGCAATATTTATTTATGAATTTATTTTGCTTCCATTTCAGATACTGTCTAAGGGATAAAAAATAAATATTTTTTAAAAGTTTTCTCCAGAGTATAATGTAAGGATTTGTCAAAAGAGTGGACAATAGCCTATGTCAAAATAAAATAAATAAATAAATTGCCATGTCTAGTAGTTAACTGTTTGTGCTCTCAGTACTGATTAATCACATTGAGAGTGTTACTTTTACACTTGGTAAGTGCATTTCATTGCTCACACACAGTTGGGACCTGAGTTTGATAAGTATAGTCCTTGGGATTTCAATGCCACCATCTACTCATAAGCAGGACCCATGGATCCAGAATAAACCAGTCGTGACCTTCCTCTCTGTTCCTGCAGGTGAGCGGGACATCAGTGTGTACTGTGGGGTTCAGACCATCACCTTGAAGATCAACTTCTGCCCGGTGCTTTTCTCTGGCTACACCGACTCAGATTTGTCCCTGAACGGTCGCCACGGAGACGCCCAATGCAGAGGCTTCATTAATAACAACACCTTCCCCACAGCAGTCCTGTTCAGCATCAGCCTGAGCACTCTCGAAGCCTGCGGTAACAGTCTTGTGGTAAAGAATACACAATCACTAGAACATGGTGTTAATAATGTATGTATACCATGCCAGCTTTCTAATGCTGTTTATTGACTTGAGAGAAAGCAAAGCAGTTGTCTGAAATGCTTGTCTCTGCAGGTCAGCACAGCCTATGGGGCCAATGCCTATGGGAACATGTCTCTGGTGCAAATTGGGAATGTCTCGGGCTATATCGACACTCCTGACCCGCCAGCTATAATCAGCTACCTGCCCGGATTGTTGTATAAATTCAGCTGCAGCTACCCACTGGAGTACCTGGTCAATAACTCACAGCTGGCATCGTAAGTTGTTGCCAAATCCCCCCTCTCGTGTCCAAGGAGAGGTTGACCTTCCAGGAGATACTCAGTGGATTTGATATTAAGATTTATTTGACGATCTATTTGGTCGTGTGCATCGTATTCCAAAACCATGTTGGAAGAAACCACCTTGTTTAGCCGGAGTGGATTAATTTGTTATATACTGAGAATCATTCTTATCCCATAATAACTCAGATGCTGAGTTATATAATCTAAAATGTCCTCCATTAATGGAAAATGTGCTACACCTTTGTACCTGTATTACATCATAAACTCTGCTTTCTAGATGTTTTTAAAAAAACAGCATTGAATAAAATGTTGTGTACTCTCCGCAGATCCTCTGCTGCTGTATCTGTCAAGGACAGCAACGGTACATTCGTGAGCACATTGAGTATGATCCTGTATAATGTGAGTTCATTGCCATGGGAAGCTTATTATATACAGTACAATCTTTTTCTCTGCAATTCATAAACTATGAATCTTTTTATCACAAGGTTCAGAAGGATATTCGAAGAAAATTGAGTTCATGATCTAGGATCAATTTTTTCAACAGATTTATTCTTATAAGTCTGGTGATAATTCATATTTTCCTTACTGTCAACAACTCTCATAAAAAATTAATGAAAATTGAAAATTGAGTTCACGATCTCCGAATTATGTTTGTGTTTCCTGTCAATGGAACGGCTTTTTTAAAAAAAAAACAGATTTATTGGTTCAGTATATAAGTCTTGTGATATTTTATATTTATCTCTCGAAAAGTTTTCTGAAAAGACTAAATATAAATAGGCTAATAATCTGTAGTTTGCTCATGTGCTGCTGCCTTAAAAATCATTATTGAACAAAGCAGAGTCCAGCTAATAGAACATTCTTGAAGGTATTATGTTTGTTGTCAGTTTTCAAGTTTTCTAAGTGATGCTGACAGGGCAGGAATTTAAAAGTGTTCATATTTGGATTGACATAAACATTTATTGTATTACAATAGTATGTAATATATTACCAGCCATTTAATACTAAAGATCTATAAATCAGAACTTTGCTCATTTCAAGTTCCTAATCTCATGTTTTGAGTGACAAATGAAGCCTTTTCTTTTTCTTTCTGTACAGGATTCAACATACAATCAACCTCTCTCTATTCCCATGGCTGGACTGGCTCTGAAAACCAGAGTATTTGCTGCTGTGAAAGCCACAAACTTAGACAAACGGTACCAGATAACATCTGATTGTTCACTACTGAACTTTGACTTGGTCAGCTGATTTGAATCTGTACAGAAGTTTTGACCATGCAGCAGATATTTTCCCATAACAACAGCAACTTCTGAGGTGCAGCGCTACGCAGACATGATGTCAATCACAGCATCTTTCCCATGATCGTTTTAACAGACTTAGTCCTTTTTTATTCTTTGCCTCATTATGCCATTATGTTATTATTCTAAGTGAAGGCGTCAGCTTGCAAAGCCTGATTTGTGTTTTCCCATGTGCAGATATCCCATCTTGCACCCCATCTTACAATTTTGTCCCCCTGCAGGTGGAACATCTTGATGGACTACTGTTACACAACCCCCTCAGGGAATCCTAATGATGAACTTCGCTATGACCTTTTCTTTGGGTAAGCCTGCTTTTCCTCCACTCGAGATGATGACTTGATAAACCACAAAAGGGAGTCATTACCTATTCAGGTCCTTCAAATGGCTTATCCTCATGAATGCTGCCTTTTTGCCCTTCTCTCAGTAAGCGCTTAAAGCATAATGACCAGGCATCAAATCTGTCATGCATGTATGTTTATGTATGTTCATGTGTGCATCTGTCATTTTTTCCACACAGGTGCTATAAAGATCCGCAGACAACTGTCTTTGAGAACGGGAAGAGTCAGATGGGGCGTTTCTCCTTTGAAGTTTTCCGTTTTGTTAAGCACAGACACCAGAAGATGTCAACTGTGTTTTTGCACTGCGTCACTAAGCTTTGCAAGGCTGATGACTGCATCATGCTCATGCCAGTAAGTATAAAAAGAAAATGAAAAAACAAAATCGCAAGTTCACGAGTTTTTTGGATTCTCTGCAGGTCTCCTGACCTCAGAGAGGACTGAAATCTGATGATGTGATTGGCAGATTTGTGGGCGACGGCGCAGGAGAGATGGAGAAGGGAGTCTTGATTCCCAACCAGCAGGATCCGGGAACGCCGTCCTCACCGCTGGGCCAATCATCACCAGGAGTGGTGTGAAACATAAACCGACTCATAAAAGAATAGGCTGTCATTTTAGAGATGCAATTATTCACTTGAGGACATATTAACCAGTAGCTGCTTTGCTTGGATAATTTGTGAAAAAAGAAAACCAACAGTAAAAACTGTCATATTGTGGTTTGTCAATAACAGTGAAATTGTAACTGCCTCACTTAAACAGCTATTTAAAAAGATTTTGCTATTGTCAATGTCAGGATTAAAAACTGACTTCAGCCGTCATTGCCTTTACAATGCAAGAGGTTACATTACATTACTTGGAATCAGAAAATAAAGAGAGAGAGACAGTCCAGATCAGGGCTAGCTTAGGGGCAAGGGTTAACATTAATTTTGATTTTCTCCACTGGAGGCAGTTCTTGGCAAGTAAAGAAATGAAGATTGATGCTGAACTCACCTGGGTTTAAGCTGTTAGACTTAAAAGTGGGGCCAATAGTGGCTAGGTAACGATAGCAAAACTGGCAAATACCTTCTTTGATGAATGGGGTAAATGAATTGACTATAATAGGCTATGTTAAATAATATAACTATAAATAATATAAGATGTTAACAAGCTTAATAGATGCTGGTAACCATTTTTTTTTTAGCTATAGACACCAGCTGTCCCCCTATTTCAGCATTTATGCTAAGCAGAGAGATGTTTTAGCTTCATTTTAACAGACTGTCAAACCATCTTGTTAGATTGAACAGATCAGTGAATCAACACAGCTGTTAAAGATTGAAGTAGCTGTAAAATCAACTCTAATAAACACTGTCAAAATCATTTTTCAGATGAAACTCCTGTCAACAACTCCCAGCTTGGTAAGCTCTCTTACACAATGTTACGAAGCATGAAAAGGTTTTGAATATCATCTGTGACTGTGGAAATGGATGATTTAAGGCAACAACAAACAAAAAACAAACAAACAAAAAGGAAGTTTAAGCCATGTTAAACCCACGTTAAAGAACATGCATGTTTTAAGCTTCTGTCTCTGTTGATCTTTCCTCCCACCAGCATCTGGAGACTCCTCCCAGCTGATGAACCCAGTGACCAGTGCTCTGATCTCAGGTGTGGTCATCTTGGGTGGGGTCAGTGTGGGCTTCATCCTGCTGTCACTCCACCTCCTGCAGAAGTCCCGCCTCCCAGCAACCGCAGTCTCAGGTGTCTGGAACGCCAGCTTCAAATGAATAAATATCCGTGTATTATAATCTTTGAGTAAAACTTATTGTTACAGCTCGTGATTTACAGGGTAATTTAAACGTTCATGTACTTCTAAAATCCAGTGTGAAAAAGGAGAAGTGTCAAAATTTAGTTGAATAATATTACAAGTGATAATTATTGGACATTTTAGAGGAGAAGAGAAAACACAGCCTGCGGAGAGCAGGAAACAGCAAGATATTGGAGTGATTATAGTTCATAAGAGAAAATATCATTTTTATTTTTCTATTACAAAGTAAGAATAAGCACAGCAGAGTTGTTGTTTTTTTGTCATTAATAACACTTGCAGGAGCATATTGTCATTTCCCCCAATTTCAGTTTGTTTCCTACCCTGTAGCCACTATTTACAGAAACACTTCATAACACTCATTTCTCCTTTCCACTTAAATGCCCACTTGTTACTCTCAGTTTCCCAGACAACTATTATCTCCCACTGTACATATTTGAATACAATTAAAGGACACTGTACCGTGCACTGTATCATAAAATCATCTTTGTACTGACAGTATGTTGGGTATAGACATGTGGCTGCTCCAGTGCACATTATGCTTTCCTTCATGAACATGTGATTAAATTCTTACTTATTGTTTAGGTCCTGTGTATTTATTGCCTTCAATACCTCATCATATTGTTTGGTCAGTAGTTACAAGATATGTTTAATGTGTTTTACTTTCTTTTTTTTTTACACAGTGAGTTCATGTAAAGGGAGAATAAAATGAAACTAAAATATGTTTTGTTTGTTTTACTATAACAATATATAACATTTATTGCAGTATGATGATTAAAATGTAATAAATAAACATAATGCTGTTTTAAAAACACCTGTTTGCTTGCTGGATTAATCACCCTGGTGTCCGTGTGTAAGCTAATTCACCAAAGGGTAATTTATTGTGCTTCGACAGCAGGTTTGAACTCAGCCAACTGAACTCTCCAGTCTTTTGAAACATTTCAAAAGACAAACAAACCTTGAGCGGAAGTTGTTTTGTCTGTTGCCGTTTCCTGATAAACTACTGAATGCACATATTGAATTAAACTGGATTCAAATAATAGATTTGCAAATCTGGTTGAAAAAAATATATAATTGACCTGTTCTTCATTTCTGTTGATTGTTGCAGTAGAATGAAAACCACATGGTCATGTGTTAAATTTTTCTCATTAGCTAAAGGGTCACCTGCACTGCCAGCTGTCTAGTGATTTCAGGGTTTTTTTTGCAGGTAGTTAAGAATTCTTTGGATGACATTTTATGACATATTCTATGGTTTATCTGACTAAGGTGAGAAGTTTATGTTTTCTTCTTGATGACATAATACATTGTAATATTTGGACATATCCATAAAAGTTGTACAAATGTCGGGGTCTCCTGGGCGTCCAGTCTCCAGTTAAATTAACAAAATACTGCCAGAGCTCGTTTGATGACTGCCAGAATTAATCTTTCAATTTTTGCCATATTGATTTTCTTTTCCGATGACCTATATAAATGTCTTTTGGCGGCAGCCGCATATCCCGTGTCTGCCTCTGCGGCTGTTTTTGTGACCCGCACAGCTTTGCTGCATTCACTGCTCTTTATCACCCTAATCCCTCATTTCAACAGCCATTTTGTGATGTATTCAGCATCCACAATGACCACAGATACCTGAAATGAGAGGAATAAATGCCATCAACTCTTCTCTCAGTTTACTATCAGTGATAATTGATTAAACCCCCCCCCCCCCCCCAATGGAAATGGGCCCGAGATTTAGCTCTTTAATTTGAATCCAAGTTCAGGTGAGTCAACAGTAAAGAAAGTTAATTTTGTCTTTTGAGGAACACATACGTATATGAGGGTGTGTGGGCTTCTCTCAGCATATTTAAGAGCACACATCATGACAATAACTATGCCCTGCATTTCATGCTTCATATACGTTTGACAAAAGGCTGACGGAGAGACGCCCATCCTCCAACTTGACCCCAATCACAGCTTTCTCTTCCCAGGTGGCTCACTTGACAAGATCACGTTTCAAGCCGTCCTTCAATCATCCTCTTTCAATTTAAGCTCAACATTAACATAATTTTAAAAAGATGCTCTGTATCAATAGGAATTTTTTATTTCACATTAAAACACAAATATTCACATAAACTCAGAAACATACAGTGATAGTTACGCAGGCCCTCAACATGACTAATGTTAGTTCACTCATGTTGTCAGTGTGACAAAATGTGTAAGATGTTATAACATGTGACTAAATTATGAGCATCAAAAGCTTTTGTGTCAAATTAAGGGTCATCCAGGTTACAGTAAACCAACAAACAGCGCACATGACAACAGGTCCTCTTTCCTCTATTGTACCTGAGGTTCCAGGTGAATAGAAACCATACATACCCTTACTTTATTAAGTTTCATATTGGTAGGCAAAGGGGGCTGCATTTCACACACAGACAAACAAAGCCTTATGGGCATTGTTTAGGTATGAAACTTTGAAGGGGACTGTGTTTGGTTTCATCATTTGCCTCCAGGAAAGGACCACGGTGCCTCAGCTACAAAAAAATGAATTGTTCACACAAACTGAGACAGCCCCACCAAAGTGACATTGACCCTGTTTCCATCCAATCCTAAAACAGTGATGTCGACCACATAGCGGTCATGTTCACCATATATAAAACAGCTCACCACCCTCTTATCCTAAAACGACAAAGCGACAGAGGAGGTAAGACCCTAGCTGCAAAGTGTCCCTGACTGACAGCTCTGGATTAAGCATCTGTTTTGTTTTATTTTTCAATTAAAATCACCTCAGTGGATATTTTCTGCATTGTTTTGGATTTTTTTTTTTTTTTTTAAGGATTTGCTGTATTTGACATCTGTTGTGTTTGCCTTAGCTTTTTCACAGAGGCCAGAGTGGGGAGATGGCTTTATTCAGCTTCCTTATCCTGACCTCCCTGTGCATTGCGGGCCGAGAGGCCCTCAGCTTATCTGACTGCGGAATGTTTGCCAGACGACCAGGTAAGATGCCTGTGACCTTAAGTCTCACACTCTGGTTTCAGACTGGAGGGGTGGTATTGATTTCAGTTCAGATGTAGACCTTTAGGAAGGCCATATTGATTTTAGTTTTCCATCTTATATTTAATTAGCACACTTGGTAGATGTATGCAGCAAAAACATAGAACAGGCATAACAATTTGAGTTATGATTCAACTTTTTGTATGTTTATTTTTTATTGTATGACATGTTATATGATTTACGACATTTTATTATGTTTCAATAATAATGCCATCTTCGTCGTCAGAATACACTGATATTGCTGTTGTGTGTGGAACTTCTGCCATCGACCTGGCTATCCAAATCTGCCCGGCTATCTACACTGGATACAACGAAAGCTTACTGATCCTGAACCGCATTCGGGATAACTTGGACTGTCAGGGGACGCTTGACAGCTCGGTGGCTCCTCCTGTGGTGAGATTCAGCTTTCCCATCAGAGAAGGAAATGCCTGTGGGAGTAATTTTTTGGTAAGCATTGCATCAACTGAATAATTTCAAGTCTTGAGGGATTCATGCAGGTTTTTAACCTTTAGCCCAGAAGTGTTAGATACGATTAAGGAAACTGAAAGGATAGTTGAGTACCGTGTTTTCGGCCAGACAAGATAAGATGGGGAACATTAAGGATGGAAATACTGCACATGAGATGAATCAGTCCGCTCTTAACTTCATGTAACACAGTTATATGCATTCCCACCAGCCTCTTTTCAGAAGAGAATGAGAAAGTTAAGAGGGTTGTTCCACTTTCTTGATGTGATTTCATCACTTCTGCCTGCTGTGCTAAGACACGTTGCCTACCATTCATTTTTAACCATTTCTTAAATAATCATGTTCATCTTAAATAATTCCTCAGACCACGAGTGCGCCAGGGACGGGAATATTCTCCGACTTCTCCAACATCCAGACGGTGAACGTCAGTGGGGTGGTACGATCCTTCGACCCCACCATCGGGACAATCACCTACAACGCAGAGCTGAAGTATTACTACTCATGTGCTTATCCACTGGAGTACCTCATCAACAACACCCAGGTGGATGTGTAAGTGCACAGCTAAAATACGTGGGTTGAAAACATACAGCGACTCTTCTTGCATTTCATTTGCATAAGAAGTGTGATTTGATTCCTCTTCTCCCCACAGGTCGTCCTCCTCCATTGCTCTGAAAGACAACAATGGAAGCTTCATCAGTACTCTCAGCATGGCCTTGTACCAGGTGCCACTTTACACCTGTCTTTCTTTATACATACCCTCATTTCCACATGTGGCCACTGTAGATTTTAACTCCAGAGGTTAATATTATGTAGCAGGCTGTCTACTTTAAATCTTAATTGTTCTTTTCTATCTCCACCAGGATCAAAATTTCACCCAGCCAATGGTTATTCCACCCCTGGGTGTCGAACTGAGAACAAACATCTACGTGCAGGTGGTCGCATCCAACCTGACATCACAGTAAGAACCATTTATTATATATCCGGCTTTTTATTTATCTGCTCCAGACCTGGACCTGTATTTATCAACCTTCACTCAAATGCTGAACAATTTTTGATATTTAATTATATCCAATTGGTAATGTAACATATAAACACATGATACATCATTGACAATTTTTTTCTGGAGAAGGTTCTTCTATTTTGATATTTGATGCATTTTGCTGATGAGACTAGGCCTTAGTAGGATTTTACATTGATGTATTCACAATTTTACTCACTTAAGGATCAAGGTACTTTCTTCAACAACTGCTAAAGAGACAATTCAGGTTAAAATTGTAATTCCTTGCTTAGTTTTAAGAATAAGACACCATTTCTTTCATGATTCAACACTACTACCACCAGTAAATGAAGAAAAGTATAGCAAAAAGCCAAATTTAACCTTCAACAGTGAATAAGTGATGTTAGATAGATACATTGGACATACTGTTCGTACTTCAGTTTTGTCATAGTTTATTTATTCACATTTTATTCTGAAAAAAAACATGCAATCTTTCAAAAAGGATGAAACAATGGTGAGAAAAAACAAAAAGAAAACTTAAGTAAGGCAGGAGGAAAAAAAAGATGTGGACAGTTTAGGAGCAAACTGACAAGTGCAGAGGATGGAGAAGCACTGTAGTGAAGAGGGGAAGCCTTGTTCTTCTTCACTTGAGTTATCTATTATTCATCATGACTATCCTGATATTTTGTACATTGGCTCCAAGGCACGTCTTAGTTGGTGCATGATCACCACTGTTTTCTCCTGACCAACTTAGGGAAACTCTGGAGCCTCCACCTGCAGCCACAGTGTTTAAATTCAGTGAATATCTTTTTATTCTGAATTTCAAGGGGAGGAGTAAACATATGGGACTTTTACCTTTTCTAAAACCTCACCTTTGGCAGTTTGTTAAATACAGGTGCTGGATGTTGGTAAAGCATAAGAAACCTGATCGAATGACTTGGATTTTCCAACTCCTAGTCTCCAACCACACGACTGTGTCTTGATAGATTGTAAATTTGAGGATTCCACCTGTGACCTGGAGTCTCTGACTCGGTGCTGGGGACCTCATTCTTTCTCCACAGGTACTTTGTTCTTCTGGACCGCTGCTACGCCTCAGTGTCTCCGCAGCCCTCCAACTCCAGCTCCTTTAACCTGTTTGTCTCGTAAGTCACAAAAACACTAACTACTAAAACTTTTTCTTTTAGTTCTGCCTACTTTTTGTAACTTGTGAGTTTCTTCCAGTCCATCACGGCCTGATAATAAGCTCTGTGTCTCGGCCCAGCAGTCCAACTTTAAACTTAAGTCTTTACTGATATCTGCAGGTTTCCCTCTCCTCCATGTAATCAGTAAACCACTGCTACCTTGAAATCCTCGAAAAGGGAGCCTAGACATTATTGCATCTCCCTTGTTGTTCTATCATTAATACACTGCCTGTATGTATTTCTGTGATGTGCAAATGGAGCAGTTGAGAGGTTCGCCCCTTTTATTGAAAGGTGCTCGATAGATCAGATGACCACCATGCTGGAGAATGGAGACAGCCAACAGGCCCGCTTCTTCTTCCCCGCATTTCGCTTCATTGAGCAGCAGAATGAGACCATCTCCACCTACTATCTGCACTGCATAACCCGGCTCTGTGAGCGCAGCACCTGCAGCACCTTCAAGGTAAGAAGCCCCCCCTCACCCCTACACACACACTCCAGCTCCAGCCAGACCTGCTTCAACTCACGTCTTTCCATCTGGTCTGATCCGCAGCAATGCAGGAAGAGGAGGAGTGTGGAGACCACTGTGGTCCAGGAGAGCATCACTGAGCCGTCCGTGCTCACAGTGGCTATAAGGGCCAAGACAGAAAACCGTATGTCCCTTATGTGTCCTTGGTTTGTTGAAAAGGAGAGTCCACACTCTGTGGTGATGGCTCCCTGTAGCTTTAACAAAGCAAAGCTTCTTTCTAACAGAAATCTTCCTCACTGACATGACATTGTGTCTCTTTTTATAATACAGTATATTGTATGCTCTGCTTTGTGGAGTTTTACTTAACAATCATCATTCAGTTGGCTGTGATCTTCAGAGTTTAAGTTTGACATTTTGAGAAATGTGCTTATTCACTTTCTTACTGCAAAGATGGATGAAAAGATTGATACCAATCTCATATCCGTCAGCTAAATAGGAAGTTAAGCGTGGCAGGCAGCTGGCTTGGCTCACTAAATATAGGCTAGCAGCAGGAGGAGAAAGCAAGCTTGGCTCTGTTCAGGTATGCGCTTCACAGCTCCTTGATAATTAACAGGTTTGATTAATCTATACAAAAAAAAATTAAAGTTGGAAGGTTGTTGTGACAAAGCTGTCAAGGGGCCCTTTGTCCCCGGTCTTTATACCAGGCTCAGCTAACTGGGTCCTGGCTGTGACTTCATAATACACAGATATGAATATCTTATGATATGAATTTATTAGAATAAATAGAACTTTGACTCCTGCCTTGAAACAGTTCTTAATGATCCAGCACCTGTAAAAGAGTTCGCAATTCTGACTTTTCTTTTCTGCTTTGAATCTCTGATAAAAATCCAAAATATAAATATATGAAATGGAAATATCCCTCTTATGAAACACTAATTGTTTCTGTCTTTCTTGCAGCTATTCTGTCAAAAGAAGAGGGTAAGTATGTTTTTTATCCCCTTAACTGCCATGGGAACAGACATTCACAATTTACAAGTTTCTACTAATTTGATTTCTCCAGAAATGAAAAACAAGTAACAAGCAAGTCATAACATATTCTGTTTTGTCTGCTGAAATAAATGGTGTTACTCTCATTTGTGCACAGCGCTGTCTGGTGGCCAGTCTGATGGCAGGGGCGCGTCTGTTGGCCTGGGGATTGCTGTGGCCGTCCTGATTGTGATAGGGGTGGCAGCCATTTTGATGGCGGCAACTTTTTACCGTAAACTGAAGCGGTTAAGCTAGCAGCAGCCATTTATAAACAGGGGTCAGCGCAGGCTAAATGACATAGTGAGTTTGACAGGGTGACATTCACATACTGGTGGAGGTGCATGATGTATAGGACTCTGCTGTACTGAATCAGCTATTGATTGGAGCACTTAATGTTTCTTACAGACTGTTACAAGTCATGAAAGGTGAAGTCTGAGTAACATACCCATTGTGGTGAAATGTTGGTAATAAACTAGAACATTTTTGTCACTTTAAATTTGGTTTGTTGTCAGCATGTGACATTACTTTTTTGATTCAGGTACTTAGCCCTCTTGTTTTTTTTTTACATACAAGTCATGAATAAACATCTACATCTGTCTATGAATCATGACGATAAATGACACAGAAAGTGGATTGCACACACTGCAACAGTTTCTACTTTTTGATTGTTTTGCAAGCAGCATACTTTATTATGTAGCATGTTGCATTATGTATGTAGAAACATGTGTATAATTAATTACATTTTAGTCATTAAGTCATTAAGTATGACATTGCTCTGCATTCTGCTGGCCATACCATGACATGGCTTAATATATAAAAACAGCGATGCCAAGAGAATGAACAGGTGAATTTAGTTATTTATTTACAAGCCTGAATGATACCAGGGGGAATTAACTTCTACTTGTAATGATGTATAATATACTGTGGCAACTTTTCTGAGAAAGTTTGTATGCTGCTGTGTATATTTGTCCCATTTCTTGTCATGCACAAATTATTACTATTAAAACTTGCAGGATATGAAACAAGAGGTTGTGTCTTCCAACAGCAGACACTCCACATGCTAGCGCATGCTCCTATGACCATTTATGTTAGAGAGCATTTCACAGTCCACATGAAACAAGCCCTACAATAAGGCTTTGATTATCTGCAGTTAGGGAATTTAAGGGAAATTAAAGGGATTAATTCATCAGTCTTGGTATAACTGGAACTCACACTTCTGTGTTGTTTTATAACTAAAGGAATGTAGACTGAACAAAAAGTGGAGCTGTTCAATATGAATATCATTGTTTCTACTTCCCGGAGATTCCTTCACTTTGAGGTTTGGTGTGCTTTGCTGTGGAAGCTCGGGGGACTTCAGAAAGTTTGTGTTGAGGTTTGTTTGAGGAGTGATGTTTTTGTAATGATCCTCCACTAGAGGGTGTCTTATCACCATTTATTTTAATTTCAAATTTTCAGCACCCCCTTAACTGGGTACTTGCTGACATCCCCATTTATTAATCATGTCATGGATAGGTCAACAAAATATACATGTAACAGGGGATACATATATTAGTTTTCTTTCAAAGACAAATTGTGTCTGCTGTCTGAAGGGCTGGAAAGTTCAAGAACCGCCTGTTAGTGGTTCATGTGATCATGAGAAGGTGAGATTGATGTTTTTCTGAGTGACCCAGTCAAGAATCAAATATCCCCTCCTGTACACCTTATAAAGAACAACCAAAGCAATCAGCTGGCTTGACAAATGATCTAATTACAAGTTCCTGTCTTGTTAAGTAGGCCATGACAAACTCCATGACAAGACGACCCACTTTGAGAAATAAGGGGGATAAATCAGCTGAGCTGGAAGCTACTGCTCCATTAGGGCTGCAGTAACTGTATGTTGAGGACAAATCACCCTTTGTGAGTTCTCTGTAATTTAATTAAAAAAAACAGGGATAAACGCATGCTCTGTTGCTCTCTAATGGTGTGGACATTAACCTTTGGATCCAGCTGCTTTGCCCTCTAAAATGTTAATAGCCGTGGGGGGAAACACAGCGAAGAGCATCTAGAAATTTGTATTGCTGCTTATATTGCTCTCTTCAATGCATATTTAGTGTATCTTATCATATCTAAAGTCAGCGCATCTTGTGATAGGCTATCTTTGTAAGCGGGCATTTGCATTACTGCTATTAAAACTTATTTTATTAACACTTAATTTTCTGCAAAAGACATGACGATATCTGTAGCTACTATATGAGGATGAAACTGCTCTTTTTTTATCCTTGATATTTTGGTGGGTTTTGTCCTCAGCTGAAAGAATAATTGTCCTGTCATTTCCATTCTAATTAATATGCATATGAGTCTGTCTGTGGGCTATACATTAGCTTTAGTAGACAGCAAATTCATGAAAAATTGATGGACCTGTTGTAATTTAGGGCAGGCATATGAACAAGAAGACTCCTGGAATATGATGACTTTGAATAAACTGTGACAGTGTGACAGTTGTGCTAATGGGATGATGTGATTAAAGAAAAGAGAGCTGGAAAGGGTTCAAGGCAGGTAAATGTGAAAAACTTAACAAAGGTACTCTGCAGGAAGGTCCAGCTCTTCCATTAACCTTTAGTAATGACTGAAGCTTGGAAACTGTGAGCAGCGTGTAATGTCATGTTCACATCATATCATTCATATCAGAGAAAGCAGAGGAATGAAAGACCACAGTGGCATTTCTTTGCAGTGTCCTGCTTCTGTTTTAGTTCAATATTTTACAGCTTGCATTCATTCATATGCCAAAAGTTGTCAATAAGATGATTGCAATTGCAATCTTGGTCTATTTAGCTGAACTGGCAGCAAAACTACAGACACCATTTAGCATAGTGTAAAGACTGGAAACAGCACATGGGGTTTGTTAATGAGTGAATTTGGTTATTAGTTGATTACAGTTTTCTGCCTTTGCATAAATGCTAGCTGTCGCCCTGTTTCTGTCCCCTCAAGCTATCTTAAGTAGGCTATCGGCTTGTTTACTCCTCCTGTTTCCTTGTGCTGAACTTGTTACCCATCTCCAAGCTTAAGATAATGATAACTGACAAACAGAGAGATATATTTATACATAGCTACTGTGTTGATCTTGCTATCGACAGTAACACTCAGCAAAAATGAGAATAACTTACTGTAATTCAAGCTGTGATGAAACGAAAGGTCAGAACTTTCTGAAACAAATTTTCCTTTTAATTACTGTAAACCAAGATTCAAAGGAAAATCGTGCTGATTCAGTCAATTTGTTTAGCTGCAGGTCTTGGTGAGTGCTGCATTTGTATAAAGACTTTGGCCACTCCAGAGGGACATCACGTCTCCCATGCTGCTTTATTTGAGTCAGCATACCTGACTTTATACCCTGCAGCCCAATCCCCATCTCTGCTTGAGGCTACCGGCTCCAGGTTACACTGGCCATTGCTAGCATAAAAAGGCTTCAACAAGGTAGAATAATTAATGAAATAAAGAATATAATATGTCAGGTTGTATTGAATCAATGCTGCGTGTGTGTGTGTCAACAATGTGTTCGACGGTGTGAAACTTATACAACTGTCAAGTTATTTGATATGAATGTTTTAGAGCCCTCTGCATTCCCAGATGGCAAAAAAAGACGCATGAGCCAGATTAACTAGTTCCCAAGATAAAATATCTCCAAACTCTGGGCAAGAAAATGAATTACTTTCTTTCCCAAAATGTTTACTATTTCTACCTTGCTGCCATCAAAGTGGAGGATATTGGGGCTTAAAGAAAAGTATCCTACTTATTTCAACAAGCTTGACAAGGTTTGCTAAGTCCACATCTAACCTATAAATCTGATACACTAAAGGGGCAGCATTTACTCAAGTGTAGGTACAGCATCAATGTATTGTATAAGCCTGTAGTGCTGGGGCTCCATCCTCCAATTAGTATTGAGAGTGAGACTGGACAAGGGTGAAGGTAGGACACCAGAACACACTGTTGAGCCTTCTGTGGTTTCGACAAACTCTGTGTCTGGTGCTCACTTGACTGTAAATTTCTGACAAGAAAAGATTATTTCCAATCATTGATCACTGCAAAATGTAAGACAAAAAGACAAATCAGAGGAAGGAGAGACAGCTTGAGCCTCTAACGAAAACAGTTTGACTGGCGTGTAGCTTGAAGCATAATGTGTGATGTGTGAGTATGAGTGCTCATGTCTGTGATAATCATTGATTTTCTAAAGTAAATCAGTTGCCATGGAGATTCAGAGTTAGACTCTAGCAACAAAAAAAACCTGACTGGTGTAATTTCAGTGATAGAGAGTAAAACTTAGAGCCAATCAGACTTCACAGAGTTCAGCCCAGTTAAATGCCAACAATGAAATTAGTTGTGATAACACATTTGAATGAGAGCAATGAATGTGTGAGTCACTGTAGCCTGGGGGAGAGTGGGGTAAGATGAGCCAGTGGGTAAGTTGACCCACCCCTTGTTTCTAGGAAACTATAGGAAAAAATTAGCATGTGACCAAATTTGGGAGGCAGGCATCATTTCATGGAGTCTGTGAAGATTAGAACCACGTGAGTAAAGTGGTTTAACCAGAAAATCATTTTTCACTCTCGAGAGTGAATTTCGTCGATCATAAGTTTAATGAGAATTGTGTTTAGACCAAAAGAGATTATTGCAAATTTGTTTTATACATGGGTTGTGGTATCTATGAGCAACAACATGAGGTAGTAAACTAGCATGAAACTGCACCATTTTAGCTGTGGGGGTAATAAACCCAAGCCAAGGTAGCTGTGGGGTAAGTTGATCCATTTGGCCAGGGGTAAATTGAGCAACCTATTAATTAATGTATTTTGTCTGTGTGACAGTGGTGGTCCTGTCACTGTGTGCCTCCAGTTGATCATGTGCCCTGGCTACTTGGCCAAGGGGATGTCCCTTTGGCCGACTGGTTAGCGCGCATGACTCCGACCCGGGAGTCTGGTGTTCGAAGCCCGCCCGGGTCCCTCTTCACCTTGCCACATCTGTATATGTCCTTATGATTAAATCAAGATCTGTAGGCTATGTTTGTGATTACAGTGAGTAGGCTATGTTCCTATAAACAGGAAAAGTTGTTTATAGTGAGGCCAAACTTTACTTTCAAAGAAAAATATCAGGGATTCTTCCCAAGATGCCACGTAATTGCAAAACTCCCCAAATCTCAGTGAGTTGGTGGCTCAGCAGGAAGTTCCTGCAGTTTGTGTTCACCGGTAACCTGGACAGATGAAGGGGGGGTGATCAATTTACCCCACTCCTATGGTGAGTCACAACACCACTTTTTTTGAACATGCTATATTTTAAAAAACAGTTATATTTACACACATTCTGTTAATTTGTAGGGATGCAAAACATCCTGAAATATATGCAGATGTGTTAGCAACAAAACTATAATTGTCTCCTGAATACAAAAAGTGGCTCAACTTAACCCACTCTCCGTACTGTATATAAAATTCATGCAAGATACTTTCTTAAAACATTTTGTGTACATTGTGTGAATGTGACAAACTAATAAATGAATTTAAGGACCCTGATGCCAACAAGATGAGTTGGCAACAAAAACACAAAGTGCTAATGAAAAGAGAAGTTGACAAATAGGTCATAACCAGAAAATAACCAGGCATACTGCATGCAAAAAAAAAAAAAAGTCTCTAATAAATGGGCTCAGAGCCTACGCGTTTCAACTCACAGTCTTCATCAAGGCATGTAAAAGCGAGCGAGTGCTGATGATTGTTTGTCTGAGCAATACATGTACTTTCCTCCCTATATCTTTGATGTTGTTAAAAATATTTTTTCATGTCAGACTGAACCCTAATTGCCTCATGTTCCTTTTCTGATGAGAAATATTAGTTGTATATTGTGAAATAGAGCAAATTTACATCCAGCTCTGACAGACTAGACTGCTGACAATTCACAGTTGTCCTTATTGTTCAAATCCACAAAAAATTATCTCTATTTTCTGTGTGGCTAAAGGCTGATGTGCTTTATGCCTCTGTGCTAAAAAAAAACCCTGTTGCTGCCACCTTTATGTCTGTGCTGGACTATGGCAATGGCATAGGCTACTTGCATGTCTCTGCCATGCTTACACACACTGCCGTCTACCGTGGAGCACTGTGGTTTATTTAAAATAATTCAGAGACCTAAACTCACTACTTAGATTGGACAGTCCATCCGCAGACTCAGCCTCTGGCAGATTATTTTTTTCTAAAGCTATTCTTGGTTTCCCACAGATCGACCCTTCAAAGAAGTATGGTAAGTTACTGTCAATGCTCCCATGATTATTTCTACTATCTGTCCCTAATGCCTGTACTGAATTGGGAATAATGGTATTTTAATATGCTGCCTCCTCTGCTTAGAATCAGTTGCAAAATTATTATCTCAGAGAGCTTTTCTCATGAGGTGCATTTACCACATTTACAGTAATTTTAAATGGCTTGGAGGCAGGAACAGGTATGCACTCTCAATGTTTTGACTCTTTCTCCCATTTGATCCCTAACATTAATGACATGTCAAACTTTTAATGAATTTCTTTTGATATTTTAAGATTAGATTTTTTTTTTCATTTATTTTCTTAAATATTAATTGTCATAAGTATGTCTGTAAACTGTGCTGCTGTCTGTCTGGGCAAGGACAACATTCTTAACTAACACTAAATGGGAGATATAAGAGTATTTAAATGTGTATTCATCATTAAAAAAAACCCCAAAATTAACTAATTTTGTCTTCAGTAGAAACCAGCTGCTGACAGATGGACTTACTTCTCCTTTCATATTCTTATCTGAATTCATTATGAGTTGGTATTGTTATGATGAAAATTCAATCCAGAATTTGAACTTTCTTGTACATGCAGTAGGTATAGAACAATCTGTGCAATCTTTTTAAATTGTGTTTCTGGATACCTGAAGAATTTAAGTCCATCACTGTCACTGTTTAGCTCTTTTTTTGGCCTTCACCAACTCCTGAGGGAAACATCTGGCTCTTTAGCTGCCAAATGCTCCACTGTGTTCACCAGTTGATTACAAAGTTTGTCAGCCTGCTATTTTGTGCTAGACATGTAGGGTTTGTTTTTGTGTGTGTGAGCAGCTGTCTGCTACAGATGAATGAAATGAACAATTAGCTACACAATGTTTAAAAAACTGTGCAGAGCAGAAAGAAACTCTAGCGCTGGGAAATGATTCTCTGACTTCTCACATTACAGAGTTACTTGATCCACTACAGTAGGTGCAGGTCTCAGTATGTTGACTGAGGACAAATAGATTAAAGATTTTGGTTTTTGTGCAAACTTGGAGCCCCGAAGAAAGGAAGAAAAAGCTGAATAATCCCACTCTGGGGGTGCAGTTTCAGTTGTTCTCCAAATGTGCAGGTAGAATCCACTCAAAGGTTTTTCCAGGATTTCCAGATCATCAGATTATGCATCCCTTACACCTGGGTGAGAGCCAAAAAACAAACAAAAAAACACTGGGATTTCTCAAAGAGCTGATCACCCAAGAGAAAAGAATTAAGTGTCTCATTCTTCAGACCCCTCGGTGAGCATCTGAAAACTCACTCTGCAAGTTCAGTTTAGTTGAGTTTCTCTCTAAGATCTCAGTGTCCATTATTTAGCCGCTGTTAGAATTATGGTATTTTATATTCGGGATTTTGTCATTGCCTAAATTTGGATGCTCCATTGTTGCATCTTGAATAAATTGCCTGAAAAGTGAAAAAGACCAGCATCACCTTGCCCCACTTCATCTTAACTTATTTGTCAAGCTGTCTATCATCCTTTCAACAGGGGACTACTTGTTAATGATTGATGCGCCACCTCTTAATGTGATGGATGAATCGCCTGCTGCATGATGGGATGTCGGGTGAGTCACCCGCCACACCCCTCCCCCACCGCTCACCACTACTCTCCATTGAGGGGAGATACACGCCTTGTGTCCACCGTTGGAGGAACAAAGGCACATTCAATTTAAACTCCATCAATAATGTACAGCTGAGGAGGCCTTTTGATATGGGAGCCTAGTAAAAACCAGGCCATTGTTGAAGTGAAGCAATGGTTTTGACTGCTTTATTTTTGTCTGGATCTGTACATTGAGTCATGTATGGCATCATCACTTTATTTACTGTTGCGTGGCAGCGTCACTGTGATATCTGAGAGCCCTTCTTGAGTGGCTTTGTTTCTCTGGAGGCTGCAGTCCAGGCGCTGGAGAATATGTCAAAGGGAAGATAAGAGGAATGCCATAGTTTTTGATTTATCACCCATGTCATGTACTTGCACACACACTGTCTATAAAAGCAAAATGTTTGCATTAAGTCGAAGCTGGATTGAAGCGGGGTTGTGTATAAAATCTGACATTATTAGAGTTTGTTTATTTTGTGTAACAAGAAAACAGCTAAAAGACACAGCGTGATGACAGAGAGGAAGAGATAATAAAGGAAGCAAGGAAAAAGAAAATGCTGCAATCAATAAACCATCAAGTAGAAAGTATTAAATGAAGTCCACTGAAACACAATGCTATTGAAAATCAGCAAATCATCAAAGACATGACAAAAGACGATATAATCACTGAAGTGAAACCTGAAGACTAACATGTTATAAGTTAGATTCTTCTCTGCTCTTCACATGTCACGTCCTCCATGTGTTCCCCAGTTAAGTTAGTGTTTTTCCTGTTTTATTTTGAAAATCCCTTGTCTTATTCCTGCCCTCCTGTGTTTTCAGCACCTGCCCCGCCCCTAATATGTTGCACCTGTGTCTCATTGTCTTCCTTCTTTGTCTGTACCCCATCCCCCACCTCCATCCCCTTCCACGTGTTGCCGGTTTTTCTCGCCTTCCTTCCTGTGAGGCCTGGTTATGTCTTCTTTTTATTTGGTCTGGTTTCCTTAACATTGTTTTGGATGTAATTTATGGTAGACCCATTGGTGTTGTCTGGGACTTAGGTCCGATGACCTTTTTGTTTGTTATTTTGGTTTTTTTCTGTTTTCGAGACAAAACAATAACAAACAAAACATGTTTTAAACTGTGTAAAAAAATACTTGGTGGTTCCCACATAAAAGAAAATGAGGAAAAAATAGAAAACTCCTGTATTTCAATTAGTTTTATTATTTTATTATTGTATTCTGATTGGTTGGGTTTGTCTGTTACTGTATTTTGATTGGTTGATTTGGAGCTGTATTATTATTTTTAGGTATTAAATGTTCTGTTGATTTACAACTTCAGTCTGAATGGTTTGTTTAGCTGTATTCTATTTGGTTGATTTATAGCTCCAGATTAGATTCACATAATTAGTCTGTAGCTCTATTTGGATGACTTCATTTGTGCCATACCATGATTGGTTGATTTGTAGCTCCATTCTGATAAGCTGCTGTATTTAATAGATGTTTTGTAATGAGTTGATTTTATAACTGTAGTCTGACTTGTGAAACGAACTCACCAATCACAATATAACTGGAATGTGGCTGCAAACCAACTAACATTATATCACGATGATTGGTTGAGATTTGATTGCCTAATTTGCTATTTAAATGTGAACATCATGTTGACACAAGATGAAAGAGGAAAGTCTATATCACACATTATGGCCTTCAATCCAATAGTTATTTCCATCTGGGCCAAAGTGACAGAGCAACGAACCGAGTTTGAGAGACAGCATAATATGATACTGGTCCAAGTGGTCTGGCATTTGTGGCAATCATATTATTGTTAGCTTCAACAGGGCACTCACATCTGTCTATATTAAACTCCAACATTTATTCAAAGGTCATGTTGACGGTGAAGGAGAGTCTTCTATGTGTTTTCATTCCATGGATCAAAAGATACAGCTGTATTTTCTGTGTGAGAGTTGAAGGTGAGGTTATATCTTTGAGTCAAGAAGCCCAAGGGTAACACATTACATGGAAACAGGAATGGGCCAAAGGGGAACTGAGCAGAGGCTTTTGACTGGAGAGGATCTAGGACTTCCATTACCAACAGAGAGAGTCAAACTGCTTTAAAGCTCTTTGATGCCAGTGCAGCATCAGGAAGAATCACATGGTCAGTGGTGTCAAATGCCACCAGAAGGTCCGGAAGGATCAAAACATATATTTTTCATCCATTAGGATCCTAAAAGACAGCTATTTAGTGCTTTTATCGTCAGTTCAAAACCATTTTGAAACTTCTTAAGCACGTGATTTCTCCTCCCGAATGAAAGTAGCTTATCATTGTAACATTTCAAGGACTAAATTCTCTTAAAGAATAGACCCTCACACTTGTCAGTCGCTTGAGTTTTCTTTTTCATTTCTGCCCCCTTATTATCTCTGCTGCTATCAAAAAGCCTTGACAGAAATTATAAAAAATCTGCAGATTTATTTTATTGTTGCCAGTCAGAAGCAAAAACACCCGTCACACCTGTTCGCACATAGGAATTCGTCAACCATTTTGCCCATTTAACCTGTCATCAACCTGATACTCGGAGGGCAAGAGGACATGGTGCACTGACACAAACAACTATCCTCTCATGCAATACAAATGCCCTTCGACACCACTGGCTGAGATGGGCAGATTTTCCTCCAATCCATCTGTGGCCACTGGGGAGCCTGTGGGGATCATGGTTCATAATTCATAGAAGAAGCCAGACATCCAGCCAAAGACAACCCCAGGCTGAAAGGGGTGGGTCTGCAAGGATGAACCAAGCCTTTTCATTATGCATCGGATCTCTGACTGAAAGACTGTGAAAGCAAACCCAGGATCTGCGATTGTTCCAAGAGCTGTGAATTTGGTTTGTTCGCTTATGCGCACGCACTGTGACACCAGGCGGGCAGAATACACAGAATGTAAAATAATTGAATGAATTCCTATGTGAAGTAGACTCCACTTGGTGTTTGCATAGGTCAGAGATTAAGCTGGATGAGCTAGAGAACTCCTGGGATGTAAAGCAGTGACAAACACAACTGCACTAAAGGTCTGGATAAATCCCCTTGTTGAAGTCAGACTCCCACTTAAATCCTACTGAGACGCATTCTCAAGAGTTCAGAGTGATGACAAATGCTAATAGGATACTGGAGCTATAATTAAACTTTTTACAAACATATTTCTTACTAAAGCCATATTTTGGGTAATTATTGGTTGCCAAGGTGTTTCCTCTAGTGCCATTTGTCTTAAATGTGCAAGTTTAAGGTGGCCCTGAGTGTTTACAGCAGCAGGACAACATATGACAGACAAGGAATTGTTTTTGGACATTTTATTGCGTGAACTTTTAGAGGTTGTTAGTTTGTTTGTTGTTTAGCTTTGAAAAGATTTTTTATATCAGTCAGAGGTCTGTATTTATCTATCTTATGTTGGAAGTAGATAGTACATTAATGGGAACAGGAAAAGCCAGCATGCCAACGTGTTGCATTAGGCTTTTTTGCTAATGGTGAGCTATCTCAGGTTACATTCAAACCTCAAATTTGGTCTCATTTGTTATTTATGAGTTGTTTTCAGTTGTGTTGGCTTTTAAAGCTGCTGTAATCAATATTTTTATATTAACAATGAAAGAAGCAGCTCTCAGTAAAGACCCAAGAGAGAGTTATCAGCAGCTATGATGTGATTTAATATATTTTAGCTCAGTACAGTGTTTTTGATTATTTCATAACTTTACTTGTTTAGTGTGCGTCTCTCTGCATTGTTTTCAGTCACAGCAGGTGGCTGTTTTCTGAAAAAAAAAAAAAAAAATTAAACCCCTCTGTGGAGGCAAACAGGAGGCAGATACAGTTAGCGACTGGTTGCTGAACATATCGGAGGGCGTGTGGAGACCTCTGGGGAGCTCAGCCTCACAACCACAGGGCCTCATTTCTGGATTCCTCCTTGCTGGAGTGCCCTTGAGCAAGATTGGGACTGTGTCAGCCCTAAAGGCACCACCACGCTGGTTCTGACAGTCACATCTTTATCGAAATGCTTTAAATATTTAATTGTAATGTAAGGCTGATTGCATCTGGCTAACAACTTTATTTCAATTGAGTGATATATTTTTATAGGATATTATTAAGGGCAGATAGGATAAAGCTATTAATGTCTCCCCTTAATTCAATTCTATTCAATTCAATTCAATTTTATTATATTGTAAAATCACCATAAATATGGTCTTGAAACACTATACAGTTAATTTAAAAAAGAGACAAGCAATACAGTTACAAATTACAAATAATTATGCTATTACAGGAAACAGAGCGACCAATAAAATAGGCACAGTGTTACCATTTGAATAACACATTGTACAACATGCAATAACACTATTGAATTGTAAGATGTCAGTGGAGCCAACAACTGTAACTGACTGGGGAAGAGAAGCTCCATAGAAGTGGAGAAAGGTAAGAAAAAGCTCCATAACCTGCTGATTTTTTGCTAACTTTGGGGACAGTGAGATGGTTACCGTTTTACGAATGAAGGGTGCGTGTGGGAACATATGTGGTGGGGCTGATTAGCTCAGATAAATAGGAGGGTGCCAACATGTGTAAAGATTTGTAAGTTAGTAAAAGCACTGAAGTCATGTCTAGGCTGGGGTCATGTGGTCAAATTTCCTGGTCCTAGTTTGTATTCTGGCAGCCATGTTTTGTACAAGTTGTAATTTTTTTGAGCTTCGGTGTGGTTCGACAGAAAAATGGAAATTGCAGTAATCAAGTCTAGATGATATAAAGGTGTACAGATGTACTAAGGCAAATGTTGCCCTCAACAACAGTGAAGTAATAAGCATAATGGCTAACTTCACATTTCCATTAGGAATGTTTGCTCCTCCATCAAAAACACACTACAAAAGTACCTCACGTAGTAAAATATGTTTACCACCTTTAGTCTAGCAGAATGATGAACTTCATTTCATGCTCCTCATTTGTCTTTTATGTCCTCATCAGCATCTTTAAAAATATTTCCTCATTTTTCTCTCTGGTAGAGTGCGAAAGAGTGATTTCTCATTTTAAGGCGCTAACAGTCACTGACTTTCCTTTGTTTTGCTTTCCCTCCTCCTGCAGCATCTGGCTCCTTTGGTCTCACTGAGACGATGAACTCTTTCTCTTCTGTAATAGTTTGAAACATTTACAGGCAACTAATTACACATCCTGATACAGATGCAGCGCCTCTTTGTTGTTTCTCTCCTTCCATTGAAAATAACTGCTTGCCGATCGGGGCATGTATACAATGATATGACTTCTACCCCCCTCCGTGTTGTATGTGTGTATTGTAATTATGCACATATTCATGTTTCTATAATTAGGAACGACCAACTTCCTTTGTTTGCTGTTTATTTTTTCTTTTCATCTTTCATACACTACATGTACACGTCTGCTTCAGTGGGTGCGTGTGCATTTGATTTTACTAAAGTAAACAGTTGGAGTGAGTTGAACATGACCTCTTTGAAGTCACTGTTCACTTCACTGAGGGAAACGATGGCATGTTGATTTGTGAGTTCGAGTGTGTGAGTGTGTGGCACAACATTTACAAAGATCTCCTTCTAGTAAGTTCGGTGTTTGAATGGCAGCAGAGGTTACATCAATAGGAACATAGTGCAGACATATCTAATTTTTTAGTTTATAATCTTTATTGCTCCACAGTCACATGAAACCTGCATCAGGTGACTAAGTGCCTCTGCTTTGCTAAAATGCTTTCCCCTGATGAATGCTTGGTCGGTGTGTTATAACATTTTGGATGAATACGGTAATACAAATAGCACTCACTGATGGTTACAGCCATACGGTGTGAAAGTGTGTCCACAGTCTAATACACTACATGGTTATCTTGCTGAAACTCCCTTCTAGTGCTGTCATTAATCTTTTTCATTCATAAATAATAACTTCCTCATTTTACTACAACCGTAAAGCAGCACTTATCATAAAATCTATACACTGTCAAGGCAGCTGTAATGTGAACTACTTGAAGAGGAGAGACACTCTTGTGGTTGGCACTAAAGAAAGTGATCAATAAGCACAAGGAACTCACATTTATTACAATAAAAGTGACATTTTTTAAAAAGCACATCTGTATTAAATAGACCCTATTTTTCATGAATCCTACATGAACTTGTTATTTTCTCATTCAACTCATGCTGAATCTGTTGTTAACTTCATAAACAATCTCACTTTTGCATGTTTATATGAGGACTGTTTTAGATTTAACTGGAGGCAAAATGACTAAGTATGTGCTTCACTACCTCCTGTTCCTACCCTTTCAAAATGCTGAAATAGTGCAGTGTCCCTGTGGGAGTTTCTGAGGAGGGAACCCAAAACACAGCAGCTTCAGTTCACAGAGAGCTGCTCCCATGACACATTTGTACTGGAGAGGGGGATTTATCCTGTTTTGGGGGAAGCAAGATCTGAGATCTCAGCATCTGCTCTCCAGCTTGGCACTCTGAGTGCTGGAGGCAAGGCACATCACCGCCGTTTGATTAAAGATTTATACCCTTTCAGACATGTTTTCTCTCATTTTTAGCAAACCTTATCTGCTGCATTTTGCTGAGAGCTGTTTAAGGTGAGGGAGTGGCTCCTGTCTCAATTGTATACAGTTTCTCAGCATCAAGAACAGAGGTGTGGATTTTAAATAAACATATTCAGATCGAGCAAAAATGCAATAATAATGAATATAATGGGGAATATCAGAGGTATTTCCATGTCCTCATATTGAAACAGAGAAAAAAAATCATTACTTTTTGAAAATTCTATTGATTTTCAACTGGGATTATCTCCAGTTAATGCATGACTGGACCAGAGTTGAACTTCATTCACCCTCGATTCTAAACAAATGTTAAAAAGCCTCCATTCAGTAGATTTGCATTTGAATCAGGGATGGCTTCGCACTGGCAGTAAATCATGGTCCACTATTGTGGCTGTTGCACTAGTGGATTTATCCCATCAAGTTTCATTTCATAAACATACACTTTTAATCCAGTCATATTTATGTGGGGGAAAAAAACACCCCAAAGCACAATATTATATTCTGAGAGACGGCAGAGCATTTGAAAACAAATTGATGAAAGGTGAATAATTTGACCCTTAACAAGCAAAATCCCAAACAGAAACATTTGTGGATGCACCCCACATTCCTGGCTTCATTTTGGTGTTTATCTCCCTGCTTATCTTTAATAAAGTACCAAAGAAAGGCCAGCTGATGTTATGTTCAGGCAATTTGATGAAACATTTTAATGACATAAGATGGTGAATGTCAAATGTGTTAGTGTAGTGTGTCCTTCACATTAAAAAAAATATTGCTTCCATAAACAAGGATACACATCAAAACATGAAACTAAAGCCTACAATTTAGGCTGTAAACATGTTATAAATATAAATGTTGAAACCAGTAAAATGTTGACTGGCCACCGACCAGTCTCAATTTCAAAGTAGGTGCGACAATATTGAAATTTGCATGGTTACTCTCCCCCCAACCCTCATCTGGTGGCTTTACTGCCAGTAAATGCAGTGTCTGATTCAATCATCATTTCGGCTCAACTTAGTCTAATGCTTTTCATACTACAAAAATAATATTATAACAACAATATGATTTCCAACTGTTTATATATAACTTCTGTTGCATAGAAAAAACTAATTTAATTGTTTTATAACAGGATGTCACCTAAGTGTGAGCATTATGTGTATTCGCTAGATTGTCATAATATAGTCATGATGCCCTAACGGTGAGGTTACAGTGCTGATCACATGAATTCAAAAATACCAAAACATCACAAACTAGCAAACAGGCATATAAACCCTGTATTTCTGTTTCTATCCTCTTCCCCAATGAACACACAATCATTCCCTTATTTCCCACCCTTTTGTTTACTTCTCTTGCCTTTACATGCAGGTATATTCCTGGTGCCCATTATGGTCCCCATTATGCACAACATAGCCTAATTACACTATAATTTGTTGGCTGTAAACTTGTGTTACTGGATACGCAGCTCGAACAAGTCACAGAGTGTGTTTTGAAATCTGGGGTCTGACTTTTCTCACAGAAGAACTAACTGTCATCTTGCTGTTCTCTACACATCTCTCTATTGTTGCTGCTCTGAATTTACATGCAGGGAAGCATGAGGGAAAGATTCAGTTCGAATGTATGAGCTGAGGTAAAAATAAAAAAAAAGCAACAGAAAACAGCAAGTTGAAATTAGAGCTCTGGATCACACCTCTTAAAAAACCTTAAACAGCGCAGACTGATGGTATATGAGTGGAGTAATTTTGGTTTAAAGGCTATTGGTTCGTATGCACCTGAGTGGGCTGTTTTTAGTGAGGGTGTCAGTCAGTCTGTGCCCTGCAGCCTCGGACAACAGTGACTTTTAATTGGTCTCTCTGTCAGAGAATAAATATGCAAAGCCTGCTCTCAGCCCTTTAATTCTCCACTGGTTTGCAGGAGTAAAAGCTTTAAGAGCTTCTACTTTCTTATAAAGTCATAAGATGTAAATGAGCAAGTACAGGATGTGTATGTATGCTTCACGCCAACATTTCCTGATTTGATGCAAAATCTATTTTCACTGATGTTGTATAGAGCAACGTCAGGAATCAGTGAATAAGCTTTCGGTCATCAATATTTCCTCAAATAGTCATGAGATCATCTTGAAAAATGCGATGAAATATTAAATACAGTAGTTTCAGCAGGCTTTGGGATTAACCTGTGGCTCAGAGTGCGTAATTTCTTTTTTTGCAAGATGTGTTGTTTGCAGTTCCGTCATCACAAGTCAGCGAACGAGCGATGAATGTGGAAGTGGTGGACGGTGATTCATTACTCAAGGAAACTTGATGGACTTGCTCACAAGCACATCATTGTTGCTCTGAGGCCTCTGGAAATAGAGGTCGCCTCTTTGAATTGGAGATGGTACCGGCTGTCAGGATTCAGGGGAAGGGTTGGGAGGCGACCTCTGATCCCTATAAGAGGAATGTGGCCAGTGTCGGCGAGGGTGACGTGTTTGGAGGAAGAAAATGTGCCAGGAGGCCATGAGGGAGGCTCTGCAGTTAATAGCAGACATATCACCCTGAGGATCGTTTGCTGGGGATACAGTAATGTAACATGACATTCAAGGAAATTGTGTTTTGTTTCAATGTGTCTGTTTTTTTTGGTTTTGGCCCAAGATATACCAGGTTACAACATCATTTTACTCACGTTTATTACTTGAGTGAAAAAGAGAGGTTTGTTTAACATTTTACTCACTAAACAAACCCCTGACTCTAGAATCTAGAGCACAATCTATTATCTATTGTGTTAGAATAGGACATCTAGTCCCGTCAATGGGTGAAACATAAAACATAATCCAGAAAATGCCTCTGCAGAATATAAATGTTGTTCACAGTGGGCAGGTTTTTTTTGCACATTACAATTTGAAGGGCCCATTTTGTAAAAGCACCCTGCTTTGACTAACAATTTCTGTCTGATTGGGTTTTTTTGATAAAGAGGGTAAATTAGCAAGTTAAAACCTTTACTTCTTAATAAGTCTCTGACAAAAAAAAGAATATGTAAATTGTGCTAATTTCAACGGTGAAACTGAAGTAGGCCACGAGATGTAGCACTACTACTACGAAAAATCAATTTCCAGTGTGTAATCATCACATCCATCCCAGACTGGTTGTGATGTCAAAACACGATTTTGTTCTTAGATGTTATAAACTAAGATTTAAGGTGAGCGCAGAGGAAGTTTTTCCCTTCAGCAGATGAATTTGAAAATACCTTTCTAGTGTCAACCTCCGCACGTATAATTCTGCACTTGAAGGTCAAACTAAGTGAAGTAGCAATCAGAAAAACACATTTTGAGCAGAGGGAGTCTCTCGGAGCCCTTTCCTTTCACACATCCTAAAAAAAAATATTCAGATGCTTCAGTTTTGCTTTGCCTGATGTGTTTTGAGGAAATATCATTTGCGAGAAACACATACAACATTTTGTTGTATTTTTAATCCACTCTAAAAGGTGTACAGAGTGGTCGAGATGCAGATATATTCATGAAGATATTTACTCAATATTTTGTCCATGCAGGATTATGTTTCATGTGGAGCAAAGCTGACATGGAAAGGCCCGTGTGGTCTGTCGACAAGGGACAGACTGTGATTTGGCGTAAGGTTGAAGATCTTTCTGTTGTTTAGGGGAGGATGGACACTGATGCTCAGTGCAGTATGAAGGATATGATCAAAATAACCATCTGGTGATGGTTGCTATCCAATAAGGCTGAATAAGGACAATGTGCCAAGACTTTCTATGAACTATATTTTGCATCAGACCATAACCAACTGTGTTTCCTATACCATCATTCCTTTGCATTTCCTTTCCAGAGTGTGTCTGATTTTTTCTGCTAAGGGTCTGATGTTTTTAAGATTGTCTCCATATCTGGATTCTGGAATGAAGTGAAAGTTGAAGTTTAATGGTGGATGATTGTGACAATTCTGCTTGTAATCTTTGAGTAACGTGTAAAATTGCATGCAAAGTAAGATCATCAAAAGGTTGTACTCTAACTCCTACTCTGTTTTTGATTCTGGTTTAACATAATTGCACGACACAGGCAGAGCTAACTTCATGTTCAGCTATGTTTGCATCTCATTCATAACTGCTTCCAAATAACTTTAGTTGAATACACCTGTGTGTTCAGAATGATCAACTATGTCTGTGTAAACATGCAGGTCACCCAGGGGTACTGGGGGTTTTTGCCTTCACTTACTTGTTTAGGGTTATAGTGACGCCCACGGGGGTTATATTTTAGATGGATATATTAGTTGTGTTTGTGTGATGTCGAATGCCCTGTGACTGTCTGTGTAAGATTATGTGTAGGATGCTGGATCAGACGGGAAAGTCAATAAAAGGAAACCTGGGGGTCCCCAACTCATGTTTTGGGAGCTTGCAGTGAAAACCTGTGATGAATGATAAGGGATAAATCCATGTGTGATTTCTGGGTGTTAGTTTCTTTGCAAACAATTCAAATCCACAAACTACAGTCTCATCTATTGATAACTTCTGTTGCCACAACACTCATACAAACATACAGTACAACTGAAAATGTGTTGTATATGAACACACCTTCATAGGGTTGTGTTCTCAGGTGAACTCAAGTGAAGACTCTTTAGAAGACATAGCCATCCAACACCACCAAGTGAAATAAATGGATCTTGAAGTGTTAAATTGGTTAAATTGATTAGTTCAGTTAGTGAAATATTCTTCTAAGCATGAGCCTGAAGGTTTGCTGACAGCTTATCTGATCTTCAATAGTGATGTTACAGGCCCTCACATCAGTAATGAAGCTAATGAATGAAATGTTACTTGATGGCCCAAATAGGCCTTTTAGGTTTCTCTGATTTTTCCCTGTTAAAAGGGTTTTCCATGGAGTTTTTCCTCAGTCGATGTGAGGGTCTAAGGTCAGAGGATGTTATTACGGTGTCATGTGAAGCCCTTTGAGACAAACTGTTTATGAAAAATGGGCTATATAAATAAAATTGATTTGCCTTGCCTTGTTTTAAAGGAATAGTTTGACATTTGGGGAATTTTGAGGGGATTTTTTTTACTCTCTCTTGTCTAGAGGGAAATGTTGATTTATGTCTGTCCATTCTCATGTTGTCCAGACACCACAGGAGATCATCCCACTTAACTGTAACTGAACTGTTTCCCTGTAAAAAAAAAAAGCAAAGAAAAAGAAAAAAAAAGCATATTTCACAAAATGTCAAACTGTACCTTTAAATTTTTTATTACGCTTGTGTAAGATTTAGAACAAGAAAGTTCAAAGCAGATTTTTCCTGTCAGCAGAATCTCTTTAAAGATGTTAAAACCTGTGGCAGGTGCTGCATACAGAGGAATTGTAGCATGCATCTATATGCATCCAACACCGCACACTGTTCTCCCTGTATTTGATGACAAATACAGATCCACCATTACCTTTGTTACCCTGGTTAATGTCACACATTAGACATTACTGACAATAGAAGCACTGGCAGGTGTGAAGAGGCCATTATGCTGTCCACGTGCTGGACCAGATTAATGGCTGTTGTCTTCGTGGCAGTTGCCAAGGCTGCTGGAAGATGAATGAAATGTGACTTGTTTCTGCAGAAAACGGACACCGAGATAAACAAAGAAGGAGACTTAAAGAGGTTGTCTAATTAGAGATAGCGATGGGCAGTACTTCTCATTATCAATCCATACAGACCGCCGACGTGAAAACAGGGTTGACGTTGGGTGAGTAATTGCATTACCTCTCACCTCTAACTACCCGATGCAATGCAGCAATATGCACCAGGAGAGTCCATTTCCCCACATGAGCAGAGAGCAGGCCTAAGAAAGGCCTTTAAGCACATTCAAAGAAAATATTGGTATTTTTTATGTTATAGGCCACTTACACAAACATGTAGTTTAGCTGTCAATGTTTTGGATATTTGAATGTTTTTTTTTATTACTTTTCAGGCAATGTTTGATATCTATTTATTACCACACTGGGGACAGATAGTCTCAGTCTGATATGTGATGTCTGATAGTCACCTTCAGGGGGGAAATGCTGCAGTATGAAATCAAATCAGAATATAACAAATATTCACCTGCATAGTTTCAGATGAACATCAAGCCCCCTAATAGCACTTGGCCACTGGTCTGCAGCCATGCCAACAGCTACGTGAGGCTGTATACGTAGCCATATGGTGGTTTGAGCTAAATGCTGTTTTCACAATAATAATGCTAAATGCTGATGTAATATTTACCCTCTTTAGTTCAGCATGTTAGCATTCTAGCACTTGCAAGTTAGCTCTAAATGGAAACCACAGTTGAGGCTGATGTTTTATGGGTGTTTAGCCATTAGCCAATTAATTCAAGACATTACAGTTCATCCGGAGGGCGACATGAATATCTGTATCAAATATGGTCATGCCAGAGGGAAATTCAGAGGATCCTCAGAGTCAGTAATGAACATGATCTGGTGACTGAATGTCTGTCCAGAATTTTGTCAAAATTGATCCGCACAGCATCAAGCCCACACACTGGAAAAACTAGTTCCAGTTGGCTTTTGACTCAAATGATGAATTAGTTGTTAGAATTGGTTGATTTATTTTCTATTCATCCATCAACCTGTTGTTAAAGCTGTAGATCACCAAGTGACTTGTCAAATGCTGGATATCAGAGGGCCTTGAATGCACCAGTGGGCAGTTTGTAACTGATGCAAATGTATCTTTTACAAAATCAGAAGCAGCAGGTTGTGCACAGTGATGGATTACCAGTCCCATCTTAGTTTCAAATCTCTGCAAGCTGATATTAATACAACACCGAAATGAATGGAAAATAATGGCCGGCAAGAAGAAAGGAAATCAATCTACAATCTTATGGTGTCCCTCTGGAAAGTAGCCAGCAATGCAAAGTGTTCACAAACTGTGGCTAATGGAATGGAAGATGCAAAACTTCCATTATGATCCTTTAAAAGGCCTCTATAATAATATGGTAACTGTTGTGGAAACGCATTCAGCATCACAATCTTAGCCTTGATGTTAAACACTCTGCAGCATGCATGCTTGGAGGTGTGGCAGGTTCACAGGAGGTGTATGCAACCCATTAACCACAAGGGAAGCTCAGCCTAGAGACAGCTAATCTTGTTTTACTTTGCAAATGCATTTGCTCGAGCTTAATTGCAGCAGCAAGCAGTCGCTGAGTGGATGAAAATACAAATTTGAGCGATTGTTGTGCCTTCGTTTGACCCTTCATGAATGTTGGGGTTAATCTGGTTAAATTACTGCCAAATAAATTAAATTATGAAAATTTGGTTATCACAGAAACACCACTGATGGAAGCCAGGGATGAAGCAGAAGAAGGTTTTCATTTAGCAGTAATATTGGAAAACCCAAACACACCCAGAACTTTTGATGGATATCTCAAAATTTTTAAAATAGGGCTGTTGTGTCTTTGTTTTTTTTGTTTCTTTACAACCAAATGGTTGGCTTACAATGACTAAGATTTTCATTGTCAACTATGACACTGCTGAAACTTTCTCTGCAGTGCATGATAAGCTGCTCCTCCTGATTCTGCCTGACAGCAGCCAGACAAGCTAATAATGGTTCACAAAGACACTTTGGTTTCCCTAAATATTTTCCATTTCAGTAATATAAGGCTTGTTTTTGAATGGCAGAATGCATTCAGTTGACTGAACTGTTTATAAAATGTCTTCCATTATGCCACTTATTTGTAAATCTTTGATTACTCAAGCTGTGTTAATTAATATTTTTATGTAAATTATGGATCAGAAATTATTCTTAATGTGAAAAGTGTAATTTAGATGTTCAGCGATGAATCATCACCTGATTGTTCCCCTCAGCTATGCAGCGTTTTAGTGTTAGTGTTAGTTATGATTTTTGGTTATCCATCCCCCAATTTTTTGGGATTTGTTTGTCAGCCAGTTGTTTTCAGTGAAGAAGCTGTAGAAGTTTACTGTACACCTGCACGGCACAAGACAGCAGGTTTAAAAAGTGCTGAAAGTGCAGCTACCAGATGATTGATTATGGACTTTTCAATGGTCAGGAAGGCAGAGACATGACTGCAAATAAATACAAATGTTCTGCTGTATCTGCTGGATGGGTAATAACCAATTATTTCTTAACATGCTGGCCAATAATGACAAGAAACAGTCAAAATAGAGGATTACTAAGCTTAATAAAGTATGAGGGTGTAGTTTCTGATTAAACAGAAACTCATATGCCTGAAACTCCTGCCATAACTCATTTCAATTAAAAAAGGGCTAAGGAGGTCAGTTTTACTTGGAGACAGTATTCATCACATTGTCCACTTACTTAATATATTTGTATCTGATTTAACTCGGTGTGACAAAGAATCAAATATTAAATGTTGACATTTAAAATCCTGCTACAGTATGAATTAAAAAGTCTTCAAAACATGTCAAAACACCACCTGTGTCTAAAATTATAGGGTGTTGCTGCCACTTGCTTTAGTTTCTAAAAGGTTGTTTAGAGCCAATCAGCCTCAGTTATAAGAGGTCATGAAATTCAGAGCTGTCTCACCAGAGCAGGTTTGGGTTGAATGCTGCAGTCAGCTAATCTCCATATGAAATGCATAAAACAAAGGGGGAAATTAGCTGCAGAGAGTAATTGTTTAGAATGAGGCATGGAGAAAGTAAGCACAGGAGAATGGAGGCAGCAGAGCAGGGAACGGCAGCTTTAGAAATGAACTACCCCGTAAATGTCCCATGAGCTCACACACACAAGCTGTTTTTGCCCAAAGCAATATACATATATAAAACAGTCAGTGCTTGCAAGATTAACTCCATGTTGATTTCCTAAATAGGATCAGATTGGGGCATTGAACATGCAGAATCAAACCTGGAGCCTGGAGAATTTCAGTGGAGAAAAAAAAGCTGATTTAAGCCTTTTTATAGTTTTTTTTCCCCAAAAACCATTTAATGCCATAAGCATCCCTTTGTCATTTAATATTTTCATCAAATGGCAGTAAATAAATTCACAAATAGCTACTCACAGCATGATCACCCGAAAGCGCCATATCATCATTATAAGTCCACCCCAAAGCCAACACAAGCCGAACAAGCCGGTTTGACCTGAGGCGTGTCATGTTATTTAAATGTAAACATGAACAACAGAGAGAAACATGCAGACGCTAAACAGAGGCAATGTATACAAGGGCAGATTTTAGATATATGTGTTGTTATTTGTAATCCATGACTTGGCCTCGGGCAAGTTTCTGTGTCATTTGCATTCTTTCAAACAGCCCAACAACGAAACAATGCCAAACACCATGCCCTCCTCCGACCGCGAGCTACAACAGCAGCCGAGCTCTGCAGCACTCAGCTGCCTCCCTCTGCAGCTGAAGTTGCATTGTCATGGACACGGCATGAGGTGGAGGGAAAACTGGTCAGGGACAGAGGCGATTGTTATGGTAACATCTGTTTGTTTGGAGGTGGGGTGTAAATGTAGGTGTGGCTAATTGCACTATGCAGCCTACTCCTTAGGTCATCGACAGTGAGCACAAACTCCACGGCTTGTTATTCAGAGCCTGAAGGCGTTGAAGATATAATATCAACCTGGCTTGGACCAACAAACGGACCAGTGCTCCTGCCCCAGACCAGCATAAACCTTCAGGGCAAAGACGCCCCAATCCCTCCACATTCCAGAGTCAGGGGCTTTAGTCGGCCCCTCTCTGCAGCACAACCGCCTGTGTTTAAACAGTCTTAATCAGATCTATGTGTTGGACTGTTGAGGGACGGGATGGATCCGCATTGTTGCGTTAAACAATGACCGGCTTTACAGCTGCAGTGCGGGGTGACACCTGTAAGGTGCTCCTTTCACACAATGCAAACAAGTTTTAGGAAGTCAGTAAGAAAGCAAACTTTATTTATGTGACGCTTTTCAAAACAAGAACAACAAAGACCTCCCCACACAGGAGGCAACAGAAGAACATGAAGATTGACAATGAGCTAAAATGTGAAGCTTTAAAACTAAAATAAAACAAAGGTATCATCACATTAAACAAATAAAGTGATTATAGTGAAATGCTGTTTTTAATTTGAAATCATTTAGCGCTAAAGAATCTCTCATTAAATTTAATTTGTTTTAATTTTCTTACCATTATTTCAGTCTTTAGGAAATGAAAAATTCAGCTGCGTCTACTAAATGATTGGTTGGCTGTTTTGTTTCTGTTTGTATCATTTTAAACTGATTTGATCACTGCAGGGTGTGAAAGATGTTCCATCATGGGACTAACTGAAGACATCCAGCCAACACGAGGAGCAATCAACCAATGTCTGATGAAGGAAATGTTGTGGAATCACAGATTGCATGCTCAAATTAAAGGCAAAAAACAATGAGCATTAAAGCTGCTTCAGCTCTGAGCAACTGGATGCAATCAGTAAATTCAGCAAATAAATGCAAGAGTATCATCAGTGCATATGGCATGTTTATTTGTGAGTGACTGTCACCAACTGGGGCGTCCTCAAGGATCGAGAGCAGCAGTGCATTCAGAAATCTGACATCCTCTCACAGTAAAAGACAGCTCTGAATTTATGCTCATCTCTGCTGGAGCTGAGCATAAATTCAGAGAAGGCCGCAGAGATGTTTATTTCCTTTGCCACAAACTAGCTTAAGATGAGGAAGAAGAGGCTGTGCCTCTGTCAAAGTACAGTGCTGGTCAGTGGTTAGACACATCAAAATGTCCATCTGCAGTTTACCACCAGCACTTCTCTCAAGCTCTCAAGCAAACTCAAGTTTTATCTGCTTTTATATTTCCCTCTACAACAAGAGCAAAAGTTTCATTAGTAACTCTTGGCTTATACACATACACATGCATGACATCATTTTTTCCACATTTTAAGCTGACTTTTTAAAGTTAAAGGGCCAACGAGGAGTTTCTATTCGGTTATAAAACAGTCTCACGTTAATGTGGATGAATCTACGCTACCCACACTTGTTAATGGCTCCATTTTCGATCAATATATCGTTTTGTCTCTATCATTATTTTGTTATTATTAGTGGTGGCGGAAATGCTGGTCGAGCCGACCAGCACTTATTGCTTTCGGTTTCGCGGACGCAAATGAGAATAACGGCGATTCGGGCGGCGTTATGGTCGGAACTACGACGGTAACTGAACCTCTTTGAACCTCTGACTTTAATCCTTGATGAATGAAAACATGAGTCCGTCTTGCGCCGGTGGAGGAATTCTACGGTGCGCGCGGAGGCACCGTGAAAACACTTCGCTTCTCCAAAACTCCTCGTTGTCCCTTTAATAATCGGTTAAATTATTGTAATTTAAAAGGTGTACCTTCAATTCAGAGGGGATTGAGACTGTAAGCTACGCTCTGCTTCCTCAATGTATTAATGGTCAATATGAAATGTTGTGTTTACATTTAATTGATTAAAACTGCGTTAGAACATGTTCAACTAAGAGCAGTTTGTTCAGAGTCAGGCACTTACAGTAACTGATGGGATTTTCATCACATACATAAATGGACAAATTATATACAGGCCAAAAATTAGCTTCCTCTTTTTGAAAGACCGGTCACCACTACTTAAATTATCTCCCAATATTTCCCTTTAGCTCTATAGGGCATTTTAGCATCTTTCAGCTCATTGTTTTGGTTTTTCACCAACTTGTTACAACAGATTTTCTTAACAAAGAAAGAAAAGACACTCCAGTGAACCCTCAGCACACAAACATCAGAACATGATAACTTGCCGTTGAATGTAGTGGACTGTCAAGTAGCTGCATAATGGATGGATAATGTTGTATGCAATACTGTGCAACATGTACGCAAAGCTTATTAGGAATATATTTGCCTGTGTATTTAAAACGTTTACATCATAGTTTCTGCTGTGCTAATATTAGACTCAGCTGGAAAAGCCAGCATCACCGTCTCCGCAGACGCTCGGTGACACACCATGAAACCTCAAAACACAGTCACATGGGGTCGTCTGTGGGGAATTGTGAGACGCCACTTTGTGAAATGTTTTTCTCTGTGCATGGGATCAATATGTGGAACTCCATATCTCTTGGTAAATGTTCAAACTTAAGCTGGCTGCTTAAGCTTTTTGTTTTTTCATTTTTTGTAATATTTTTCTTGTGGTAGCTTGTATTTCCTCAAGACCTTTTGTATGTATTACTGCATGTAGTGTTTATCTGAACTAAATTTTTTATTAAAATAATAACAACATTTGCAACAGAGGCAACTAAACAATTAGTATAGCCACTTTCATCACCGTTGACAAATAACCTCTCAAACGCTCATATGGTGACATATTTTCAAATGAGAGCAGGATTATTGTAATGTATGTAAAGCTCAGAAATAGAACATAAAGGCCTCAGTGACTGAAAGCTGGAGTTTTTCTTCTTCTACACTGTGCAAAGCCACTTTTTTCTCTTTTTTTTGATGAAATCTCAATAGTCTTTTCTCCTGGACCATAAATGGCACCAGCTGATCCAGGAGGAAAGAAAAATGTTCATCTTTTATATTTGATTACTTTGTCATCTGTTTGATATTCTTGACATACCCTTTTCACTCCAATATATCAAGAGATTGTATCTCACACTGGCTGGTATCCACTCCTTCTGCTTTAAAGATTAACTGGCAAACAGAATGTCAACCTGCTTCACCACTGTTTTGTAACAAAAAAAAGTGAAAAAGGAAGAGAAGAGAATCTATAGAAAATGATAGCACAGCATCGACAAATTATTTCAACAACTTTGACTTTGAAATCCCTAAACACTGAGGAGTTAAAACTTTTTAATTCTAACTGAATTGCCATAACATGACTTATCTTTTGTTTAAGAGTTAATTTCATGGAACATTTGGCCATTTTGCGACACCATGAAAAGTGGCCAAAGATGAATTCCTGAAATATTCCCTGCCATATTTGGGAGGGGTAACAAGAATCTGCCATGTGTGTTTACTATGGGTTGTTGTTCAAAGCATCAGCCTGCAGCAGCCTGCATTTCTAAGTGCCACCGATTCCACTGACAACGAGCCGCCATTAACTGACAAACCAACAAACAGTTTGAGGCTTAGGTGAGAAATAAACAATACTGACAGCTGACAGATGCTGGAGTTGTAGCAGACCCGTCTACATCTTCCTGAATAATTTCCCTAGCTTTGATGTAGCCAGTGAATTACATTTATGCATTCACAGCCAGGTAATTTGGAGAAAAAAAACACAACCACCAGCAGCCAAGCTTTCCAGACTGGGTCAAAAATATCACAAGCCAACAGCTGCATCCAACACGGAGCCCAGGCAGAAACAGACTGTGAACATTTTACTTGTAATATTCATCTGAACTCTGTTTTTTCCCCTGAGCCTCTGGTGTAATTGATTCTCCCTCACAGGTTTTTATCCACAATCAAGGTTTGTTTCCTTCCCTTTTTTTAATATAAATTCCTTAAACAATGCTTGATTTCTCCGTTTTATAACGTGGACTCTTTGTCTGGTCGGTAAGTTTCTGTTCACAGAATGACAAATATTCTTCCATCAAAACCTTCAGTTGATCAAGATTTTCTTTGAATCCTTGATTTAAATATTAAAACTGTGTGTGTGCCTTCATCTAAATGTCAGGATAAAGTAAATGTCTCGTACTTACAGGGCTCTTTTCAAACTAGAGAAGTGCCTTGTTCAATCCATTATGAAAGCATAATGTGTGCAATCTCCTCCTATATTGTATATTGTATGATCATTTAACAATTTAATCTCTTTTGAAGAATCGGCCCCTCTGCTAACACTGACTGCAGCATATTTCTAGCAGGCTTTAGGCCTATAGGAACTGCTCCCTTACACCGAGCACAATGGTTTCAAAAGGAATTTGTCTCGGTAATTTTGCGCCAATATGCAAAACAGTTCCACAATATAGGATTAACTGTCTAGAGGCAAACCTCATGTGCAGTGACAGAGCATAGGATATAACAACTGTGCAGTCAGATGTTCAAAACGAAGGTATGCCAATTTCAGGAGGGCGAATACACCAAAAATGTTTTGGCAATTCATGGAAGACCTTTTTCAAGCCAGGCGGCCAAACTGTTTTCATATTAGTCCAAAATGTAAAAAGTGGGCTTATACATTGAATATCAACATCTTGATGAGTTCAGAAACATATTTCCTGTAAGGGATGGGGGGAGCCAGGTAAAACTACTCATTTTTTTCTAATGAGTATTATTATTTAATATCATAGCACATTATCGCTGCCAACCACACTTTCTTTCTCTATTCACACTGTCACTTTTCCACTATTAATAGATTTGACAACAGAATAATAAAAAAACATGACAAAGAGAAAGAATGTATGAAATAAAAGCAAATGCCAGGCAGTGGCACGAAAGCGTCAGTCAATACTGTTGTGATAACACTTCAAAGCTCAATGTATCTTTGTGCTTTTAATTTCTCAGGTGTGTGACATGTTAAAGCTTTTTTATAATCAATACTTTTGTATTTTTTGATATCAAAAAACTATGTTTAATGTGAGAAGGTGCTGTTCATATTGAATCCACAAAGACTGATGGCAGTCCTCATACAGCTGAGGTTTTCAAGCCCACAACAGTAGGTTTTTGTTCATTTTGTTCAGGCTTTACAGCAAGGATTTTTACATTCGTGACTAGCTGGAGAACATAATGGAGCTAATGTTTCTCTGAGGAGATGGTGGTGACCAACCCAGAGCTAAAAGAGTATTGAATTTATGATACTTGTGATACTACGATAGTGATAATGATGAATTATATTGCTATACTGTTACTGCCAAGAGTTTTAGTTATCATTGTGTTTACGGCAATACTGGTTACAGTATTCAGTCCAAACAGCACAACTTGTTTAGGGCAGACTAGATACAGCAGTGACTCAGTACCTGAAAAAGACTGGTGACTAGCTGGTCTGATTAACTTCAGATGAAGAAGTGATAGGAGTTGCTTTCCACCACTGGAGACGAACACACAAAGTTTGATGCAGAACTCGCAGTGTTTGTCCAGTTAAGGCTAAAAATAGTCATAAATTAAGATGATACTGAAGAGGAAGTCATATATCTCCTTACATGTGATCTCACAACAGTGCTGTGTCCTGGTTCTGTCCCGTGAAAAGGATCTGATGTTTGCGTTCAGTGTTATTACTGCGCATTAGTAGCATTTTAGATTGTTTGTCAGTAAATTAATTCTACAACCCCTTAAAGTTTGCATATCTGCCCTGTTCTTCTCAACCACAGGCCAAACTCTTCTTGCTTATCTGTTAAAGTCACTGCATGCAGCTGCTGTGTGACCAAAGTGAACATTACCGACAGTTCCTGTAAAGATTCACTGTGATAAGTTTGACAGGAAATTGCAGTTTTTTCCCGCATTTAACTTTTGAATGTGTTGAAGCTCACATCCAGCATCTGTCAATAGCTATAGCTGAACATAAGTGCAGAGAATATGAACATGTGCAGAACATGCACACAGTTGTGTACATGCTAAATATGCTTTGCCCTTTGAAACTGTCAGAAACATCATCACCTCGTACCCCTTAGACATGCCATTTAGTCTTCTTGTTTGATTTCTGTTGTAATCAAGACGCAGTATGAATTGATCGGCTTTAATATGAGTGAGGGATGGCACGACAAGCTCCAACAAAGACATCTATTCTCCTTTTCTTCGTGTAAATGTGAGGATTAGTTTGGGGGAAAAGTTAGGCTCTACAGAGAACAATAAAATCAATAAAACACAGACTCCTTGCAGAAAGAGAGGTAACTCCACATTGACTAAAGGCTGCTCACACACTCAATCAGATTAACTAATGAAGCAATTATTGATCCAAAGTGGGGCTGCTGGCCGGCACAGGAATAGCCATTAAGTGGATCTTCCCCTCCCTTGGCCTTGCTGAAAATGTCAGGGTTACTCTGCTCACTGCTTGACACAGTTTACCGAAGCTCAATCTGTAGAAGACTAATCACTCGTCTGCCTCCCAGTAGTGGTCCTCAGGCGGCCAACGCCTTCACTGGATGGGGGAAAATTTTGATTTTGACAAAGACCTGGTGAGGAGCCAAATTAACCTGTGTCATTTTTTGCTGCTTCAATCGCGCAAAAATGAAGGAATGCAAGACAGATAATGATGACTGCAGGGCTGCGAAGAAGCATGCCACGCTGCACCTCCAGTTCCCGTCACTTCTGCTCTTTGCATCTGCTCTGCTGAAGCTGAATTGAATTATTTTTCTGTATATGAAACACCTGATAATTAGGGTATGGTCCTACAATGTGATCCAGTGGAGGAAGAGGAAAATCCTGTCTGCAGTATCCTCCGAATGTCAAAAATATGTACTATTATTGCCTGAGTCCATGGCAACACAAGGCTGTTTGTTTCCATGCTCATAGCAGGAGCAGTGTCACAAGATGTCTCACAAGATGTCAAAATAGGAGAGCTCATTCTTTCATCAAATAAAAGACAGCAGGAGCTGGTACAGTTCCTCACTATGACACCATATATTGTGATTCATTATTCTGTGTGTAATCTCTTTCTCCAGTCATGGGGACTGACTGAAAACGCTCTCCTGTGAATACAAAATCAACCTGAGCTGAAGCTGCATTCACTCCTGTGAAAAGCCAAAGCATGACACGAAATTTCAGGACAACTAGCTCCCTGGATTACTGTAGATTTTCTGGTTACATAAATTTAACGTTGCTGTGTTTTTTTTTTCTTCTTGTTTCCGTGTTGTTCAGTATTTCATCCTTGACCAGTCCCACCTGAAATCCCAATTATGACCAAGATGTTATTGTTTGGTAATTGAACACCTCGCTCCAGGCTTGGTCATCAGTCAGTCTCATTCACTTTCACCCATACGGAAAAAAAGCAAATAGTTCTTTTTTTTTCTCTCTGCGCACTGAGGCAAGAAAAATATTGCTTTGCGGTTAACTTCTAATCAAATTGCATTAGGTTTTCACAGCCTGTGCCCTCACTCCATTTGCACAAACCATCACAGACCTACATGAATTTCACACCCAGGGTGAGGAATACTTACTTCTTCACCCCAATAGATTTCTCCCCCAGCCTCACACACACTGTGCGCACATGCAGACACACATTTTGTGAGCAGACAAGCATGATCGTGCAGTTACAGCACAGTGGTAAACCATTTTATTTGGAGCAAGAGTGGTTTTAATGACATTTTACATGCTCTGATGTAATTTCTTGTTTTTTTAACTTCTGAAATTGACTCACTGGAACTGTTAGTCGTATTCCTGTTTTGAAGGCTGGGTTTTCTACAGAAAACAACCACATACAGTATAGTCACGGCATATTTGACATCACACAGGAAACCTGACTTAAAACCACAACATGCCACTCAAGTAGTACAGTAAAAGCCAACAGCTGATATTACACAGGGTCAAATATGAATAGCTGAAGAAAAGTAAAAGCTCTCTCAGTGATAAAGCACTTATATGAATTCTAATAATTAGCATAGTCTCCATATGGATATTAATTATTGTCTGTTGAATGTGTTCTATGAAATGAATGAATAGGAGATATGTTCAAGGATTTTAATAATTGAATAAGCCTCAATTATTTATGTGGAAATTTCCTTATTATAATTAACCTTGGATCTACATCCTATACCATGAATCTTCAGTTGCCTGCCTGTGAGGCACAAAGCCTCCTTGTTGTTTCCTGCATGAAACAAGCCTTTACCCAAAGGCTGATTTAAAGTACATATGCCTAGGTGCATGTGTGTGTTTGTGTGGATCTGTAAGTGTGAGAGAGAGTGCATGATGGAGACAGCACAAGTAGAAAGTACAAGTTACAGTACTCGAACGCTGTGCTTAAGCAACATATTCTCACTCCCAGTGCATAAACATCCTGACGAACGGTCACATGTCCCTCATCGTCAAAGAGTCAGACATGTGACCGTTCGTCAGGATGTTGACGCACTGGGAGTGAGAACGTGTTGCACAATTTAGAGGTTCTGGCACTGTCAGTCTTACTTTCACTACATCTCAGATTCACTGCAGTTTAGCTGATGGCTGTGTTTTTAAAAATTCTCAGCAGATCCAGATTTCCTGCTGCGATAAGCTCATGAAATGTCACTGTTGTCAATTAAAAATGAATTTAAAAATCCAAATGTCAACTATTCACAGCAACAGATTAACCAGTATAGAAAAATCAAAATCCTCCCCAAATTGCATGAAGTTAAATTTCCATCTGAAGGAGGTTTTTCTTACTCACGCAGGAAACTCTTTGTCCCACAGGCCATCTGTTGACAGACAGCTGGGGTGATTGGTTGATCAATCAATCAATCAGTTACACAATGGACATTACAATCTGTAACTAGGTTTATTACTGTAAACAGTCCTTGATTCTGGATAAAAATAATCTTTACATTCACCAGAACTTCTGATGTTCATTTGACCAACAGAGTGTCATTGCCTGAGTAGTTACACTCCTACTGCTAATATTTGCTAAATGCTAAATGCAGGTGGTGGATTTGGGGCATTCTGGGTATTTTGAATGAGACATGTCTGAGGTGCTGCTGCTGCTGCTGCTGCTGCTGCTGCCTTATTGAAGGTCCCCCGCCCCACCCCTGTGTGTGTGTGTGTGTGTGTGTGTGTGAGGTGAGAGAGAGAGAGAGAGAGAGAGAGAGAGTGTGTGTGTGTGTGAGAGAGAGAGAGAGAGAGAGAGAGAGGGAGACTGTGAGTGAGTGGCGCTGGGGGATACATGGTGGGGGAGCTGGAGATGAGAGTAAAAGGGGGTGCGAGGTGGGGGTGGTGGTGGATGGGGGGTGAGGAGTGAAGGGAGCTGAATCAAGTCTCAAGAAAATGGGCGGGATGGTGGTGGTGGTGGTGAGGGGGGGGGGGGGGGGGGTGAGAGTGTGGGAGGGGGTGAAGGAGGAGGGTGGGGAGGGTGAGGAGGAGGGTGGGGGCGGAGCCGCAGACAGTATCCCCCGCCCTCGCGCTCGTCTGTGTGCCCCTCGCAATTACCTGTTCCACCAGAACTGCTGTGAGCGCGAGTTGGCGAGCACATGCCATAACGGGAGAAGAAGAACTCAAACTGATCTGAACTGAACTATCCTCACTGGACCCGTTTTCATTTCATACATCTATTGAAAGAAAGAACAAAAACTCAGCCAGGTGTTTTCTCCCTCTTTTTGTTTTTTTAAACAAACCTCTGAAACACATAGAGCCGGCTGAGGACCTGAGAGACTCGTCAGGATGCACTTGTTGTCTGCCAGCTGCGTGTGCGCCCTGCTCATCACCGCGCTCCTCAGTCGAGGTAAGCTATTGTCTCATTAACCAGGCGGTGCTGCCGCCGCTGCGGGAGCTCGTGCGGAGTGCGCCCGTGCACATAAAACCGCAGGTATGACCCGGGAAGTCTCGGCTCCCTGCCGCACGCAGGTGCCATCCAAACTTCAACCCGGTTTATCGACCACATTTCTGTGGATTGGGATGGCGTGGGGTCCCCGGTGGGTTCTTGGATGTAGTGTAGTATTAGTGTGATATAGGCTACCGGTAATGTAGTTTTGGCTAGTTATAGTAAGTCATGATGCGCCTTTTGTGTGGCTCCGTAAAATATAGTTGCCTTATTTTAAAAAGACTAGAATCCCCCCCTTCTCTTTTTCTTTTTTTGATGAGTGTGTTTGTGTCTTATAAACTGCAAGAGAGTGCTTACTTACCTCCTTGTGTTAAATTATGAAAAAAATAAAATATATCTTTTGTTCTTAAAGAGGTAGGTACTTAGTAATAACTCCACTTAACTCAATAAAAGGTTTATTACTATATCTGCTGTGATAAGTCCCTGCTCCTATGTGTTAAAAAAGTGACTTTTCTGTTTATAAGCTGCTTATACAGTTTTTGCCCATTGTACGCCCCCCTCCCCACCACCTTCTTTATACCCCACATCATGGGGAGAGGCAGAGAGGTAGTCGTCATCACCAACCCTTCACATGTGCTCATGCTATGATGTCATCATGATGCTATCTCATTTTCTATGTGTTTTTTGCCCTGTTAACTCAGGCTGTTGAGCAGAATGATGCTCTCTGCACATCCTGTCTGGTTTACTGTAATTATGGGCTCCCTGTTGTGTGTGGTGAGAGGGTGGGGGGTGCACTCCTGACAGGATCCTTTTACTCATAAGGCTCATTTTTTGGGATGTGGGCAGTAGTATTGGTCTGTGCAAAGTGAATTTTTCCAACTTGCAGCAAAGAAAATGTGTTTCTTTGTGCTGTGATGTCAATGCAGTAACTTGGCATTAAATGGTGATTCGAAAATGTGCTTTGAAAAATGAATGATGTTTCCCCTCTTTGAGAAGAAGACGAAACAAAGAGAGGGCATGCGTTCAAAAAATACATCTTTTATTGTGAATTTTGAGTTTAGCGTGCAGGAGACGTCAAAGCTGTCTTGCAGCCTGCTCCCTCAGGCCAACAGGTAGCACCATGTGCTCAGATCACTCAGCCAGGCCATTAAGCAAAGCTGCACGGGAGCTCGGAGTGCTCCCTTGGATAGCAGAGGGGCGGAGAGGTTGATCTCACTGTATTTCCTTCCACCTCATCGCACTTCTGTGGCGCCTGTTGTTGTAAATTAACACCATGCAGCACCTATCAGTCAGGCTCAGGTGGTTTATTTGAGAGGAAACGAATGGCCCTTTTAAGGTGTCTTCACGCCGCTGTGCCGCTGCAGTGCCGTGTGCTTGAGACTGGAGGAGAGTGCACTGAGTTGGTAATGAGGTTTGACTTTATGGTCGTCCACACAATGCTGTGTGTTTAGTAGAAACACCGCCTTAGTTGATGGTCAAAACATGTGTTACACATTTGCTTACGAGAGATGGTCAGAAAAGTGCAGAAAGTTAAGCTTTTTGTTGAGTTAAAAAAAAAACCCAAAACAGAAATATTCTTTATATTTGCTGCTTTTCTCAGTCTGGGCAAAATCTGACTGAAGGGGATTATTGTGTTTTGGATTCTGCAATAAAAGCTGCATCGATACTCGTAATAAAAAACAGACCCGTGTTTATTATATTTGAACTGATGAAATGGCAACAGCTTCAGGGACTCCAGCGGTAAAGGCCCGGCCACCGCCACAACCAGATAGAACAGAAAAGCAGAGCCTTGAATTAGTCTCTGAACAAACAGTCTGGAAAGATGCATCTGTTTTTTTTGTTCACTCCCTTGTCTCCACCCTTCCCCCACCACCACCACCACCACCCTCGCCACCCCACCTCCTCTCCTGAACAGGCAGGCAGCGCTCGGTGTCACAGCTGGTATTGCTTGTCAAGCAAGTGGGGCTCTCCCTTTTGCTAATGGACTAATCTCTTTGCAGGGGTCACTCAATTTCACCTGAGAGAGATTCACCATCCTCTCTATCATCTTTAACTAGGTTATATGCAGGCGTGCCTCATGAATGTTTGTGGTTAATTCACTAGCAAAGGAAGGAACAGCTTTAATTGCATGTTTGGGTTACATCTAAGATTTTGTACAACAGTATGTTTGTGTGCTTGTGCACGTCCTGTCTTGCTTATAGCTGGTATCTTCTTGATGTCTGAATACTGCTTGCGGTTGTTTCTTCTTTGAAAAGAGATTTCTTTGTGACTCGCCAAGCATTGTATTCCTGCATGCAAAATTCAGATGCAAGTATGACAACTCAACCGAATGATGACTTTGAATGGAAATGCCACATCTGTACTTCACTTTGCTACTACCACTTTAAGACTTTCTCTCTTTGAGTACTTTATTATTTTTTTGTTGATCAAATTCAGCAAAAGGCATGTCGGCAAGCGACGGAACACAATCGATTTAGGAGTAACTGAATAAAAACATGAGGAAATGGGGAGAATCTGCAGAATGAAATTCAGCAGGAGACTATGCAGTCTGACTGACAGCAAACCCCCTATTAATCCATGCTTCCTCTCACTTATTACAACAGAAATGGTAAAATGGCCTCAAATGTGATCGCTAGACGCGCCATTATCCTGCTGGGGTCCTTAACCCAAATTTGGCTCATTACATCTCTCAATAGGCTCTAGGCCGAGGACTCTCAGGCCTGTGTTTAGAGTGAAGCTGTGAAGTGGATTCTTTTCTAGAGTTGCAGTTTGTATACTTGTCTTGATTGAGAAACAACCTGAGTGACTACAGAGTGGAAAGTGTGGCATATGTTATCATTCACCCAAGAATCACAAAACCAGTGAGATGTAAGAAAGAAACAGATGTTCAGCAAGGAGAATCAAGTTTGTGTGTGCGAGCTTGTTGGTGTGCATTATGTGCTCCTCAGGCCTGGGTCTGAATAAGAAATAAGTGTCAGTGTGAGCAGGAGACAGAAGTGCTGCTGGAAGAGAGAGAAGGTGGACACTTTCATGGGCTCCTCAGACAACAGGGGAGCCGTTCAGACAGGTCGGACGGCACTGTAAATTACAGCAGCATTAGAGTTGGGAACCAAGTGTCCCCTCCCATCAGGGAGCGCAAATTCCTACCAGCGCCCCTGGCAGCAGCACTTTACAGCCTGGATGTGAGGATCGAGCTTAATTAACTACTGACATGGTAACTTTAAGCTTTAAATTACAAGAAACTAAAAATAAAGATGACATTTTGGCTGATGTAAAAACACAGAAAGGCTAAAAATATCCTCAGAAGTTATGATGAAATTAAAACGTGGCTGTTACATAATTTTTGATGTAGCACAAGAGGTTTTTTAGTGCAGAGATAAAATTGGGAAAATTTTAAATGATCATTAACCTCCCTGTTTATATATGGCCTTGACCACTGTAGCGTATATGCATCTTTACCATATGGTGTGATGACTCATACAGTGGAGCTGAAATTAAATGTTGATTAATCAATAGAGTGAGGCTGCCTGAGCGACAACACGGGAGCATAGACGCATGAAACTGTTATCCTGATGTAACACAGTTCAATGTAGACATGCACAACAGTTGTTTTTCTGTTGTTGTTGTTTTTTTTATTTTAGTCTTTGCCTGCCCTGCACCCATCACAGTTGGAGTGGTGCACACACACATTTCTCTCCACCCCCAGCAGGATACTGAACAGGTGGAGGAGGAGTGTTGGTTTTTAGGGCCGTGAAGGGGGCGAGCGTCTCTTTATGATTCCTGTTTGTGTGTGCAGTTGTTGAAAGTAGCAACCGTTTGTTCCCATCACTCACATTGACTGACGTGATAACATTAACTCCTTTGCCCGATTTTTTTTTACTTTTAGCAATAGCTACAATGGTTGGGTTTTTTTTTCTCTCTCCCAACATTTCATCAGCAAACCAAACTTCCCCCGTTAGATTAAATGTTGCCAGACAGCAGTGGGGATATACGATCGACCTCATGACCACGCTGAGCTTCCTACATGTTGCAGAGAGCAATCCTGTCTCCCTTGGACTCACAGAGCCGGGAGATGTATGAGTGGCTTTCCCTTGAGGAAATGAAAGGGCTTGTGTGGCAAAAGTAATCACTCTCAGGCAATGACTCAATAAGGAAAAGGTCTTTTGTTCGCCCCTGACAGTTTTACACTCAGAATTATCAGTAAAATAGCAGCAAGTGAATCTTAATTACAGCTTAGTGATTGGCTTGCCCCACTTTTTGAGCCAGAGAGTGAGGTATATTCAATTTTTATACTCTCAGCTGAAATTGTGTCCTCAGCCTCCCATTTTCTAACTTCATTTTTGGTTTAATTTGCTTGAATTTAACCACTTTTAGACAGGAAGTTTAAATTTGAATGCAGCACTTATTTGCACATGCAGTTTCACAGTTCACATGTCTTAGCTGAGGTGAGAGCATTTACTAAACACAATAAGCTTTGTTATATTTTACCATACACATGCAACATCTCAGATTTCTGTTTTCCAGTTTCTCATTCTGCACAAAGGCTCCTGGTTTATTTGTCATTGGAGGGGAGGGACCAGAGTGCTATTGTTTCAGCCATAAAGAAAGGCTTAACAACAGGAGGGAGATGACCGTGCTATGCAGTAGTGCTTCTTTCTTTATGCAGGAATACCCCCATTGAAATGCATGAAGGTATCCTTGGTTTTGGTGAAAGACCAACGGCAGTCAGAAATTGGGCAGCCCTTGTTTCAGGGACAAAAAAAAGTGAGGTTGTTTCTGTCTTTTGTCATTGACGCAGCCCCCAAGCTTTCACTGGATTCCTGTGGACTCCCGCCGACTGTATTGTGAGGCTGGCTCTTTTTAAACAAATGAGTGTATGATAGCGACTTCTTGCTCCCGCTCCTCTCTTTGTCATTAATATGGAACAGCACACACCCCTCGGAGAGGGCACAGAGTAGCTACTGCCTGTCCCTGCACTTCACATGTGCAACCTGACTGGGGCGGTGGAGGAGGCGGAGGGGAGGGCTTCCCTCCTCCATATGAAAAGCCTGTGGCCACACCCATCTTTAACAAGGCCCGGATCTTTGTTCAGATTCTCCATTAGAGTCATTGCTCTATTTTAATGAATTCTTTGAGAGGCCTCCATTAACTGTGATGGTAATCGTTCAACCCCAGAGAATATTTAAGGAATACCATAAAGGGGCACATGTGTATGGAAAGCCAGGGGTGCTCATGCAGCCTTTGTTCTTGCAAATCACATTTAATGAACTTCTTTTTCTCATTAAAATGTATCTTATAGATAAGACAAAGACAAAGCAGTAACACTGTTCCCACCACTGACAGCAGAGTGTCACCACATGGGACTTACCAGCAGCAGGGGCTCCTCCTGACCCAACAAGAGGGTCAACGGTGAGCCTCTGATATTTGAACCTGCACTCCCATAAAGTCATTACTTCTGACAATTTACAACCGTCAAGTGATAAGACAGAAGGTTGCTATTGTATTAAACCTTTGTTTTGACTTTGTCTGCCGCTCAGGGAAGTCAGTCAGGTTGGCACAGCTTTTGTGCAAAAGGTGAAACATTAATTTTGAGCCTGCGGCTAACTAACAACATGGCACGGTGTTTTGTCTTCCTATTCATTTCTGAATCAGCCTCTGTCCGATCCAAAGCTCTTTTGCAATACTGAGAAGTCGCTCTATTCATTCAGATGCTGTTCAGTGGTTTTCATCATTCATGAAACGTCGCTCTGCTCCCTGTTACGTCCTGCCTTTGGGACCCAACAGAATGGTCTTGTGTCTCCATGTGACCTCAGCATTCACATTCTTGCCATTTTAAAAGCTGTTTCTTTGTGTTGTGCCAATGTCCAGCATCAGTCCTTCATAGAGTGCAACAGCAGCCTGCAGTGCCTCGAGCTATCTTTGATTACACGCTGCTCCGGCTGAACTTGCAGGAGACAGGAGTTCTCAGTCAGGGAGATTTTCTTTCACAGGGGATGGCAAGAGTGTATCTCTGATTGGAATTAAAAGCCTGTCATTCAGTTAGCGCCTGAGTGAGAAACAAGATACAAGATTAAATGGTTTGCCTATCTCTCTGGGTCATCAATGTATCAATGCACTTGGGACTACCCTTGAACTCTTACAGAGCTCTTAAACATGCTCCTGAAAGAAGTCTTAAATTTCAATTCATGATATGTCTTCAAGCTGCCTCTCTCTTCTTTTTTATCACATCATCTTGTTTGTTAAAGTCTCATTTGCTGGATTTCTAGCTGGATTACAGAAGCAAGAAAATGTGTGAACTAAGTATGCGAATTCCACAGCATCTCTACTTTGTTTATTTATTTATTGATTTATTCTGATCTCAAGGGTCATTGTCCTACTCTAGGGTCATTGTCCTGCTACAGCTGGCAGACTGCCATCCTGATATCATCCTCTTATACCGTATCACCAAATAGTCGCCCACGTGCAAATACGCACCTGTGCTCTAAAAGCCACCGGGGGTCCGACCTCATTCAGCATATTACAGTTTTTCTCGATTGTTCACAGACAATTTCTGACTCTTGAGGCACAATGGCCTCAACATCTAACTCATCACAAAGACACATACACACACATAGTGTGTTCTTTTGGATTTGTGTGTTGAGTTCTGAGAGTATGAGGCATTCTTTCAGAAAATGTGTGTAAACAATCGAGAAAACTGTAAACGCCCGTTTAATTAATCTGCAATATTGAAGCATTCAGGGCTTTAAAATGCAAGGAACCAGCCAGAGGGAGCTTGAGCACAGGGGAACTTAAAAAAAAAAAAAAAAGCCACGCCCACTCTTGAATAAGTATAAGCACTTGTATGTGTGCCCATGTGTGTGTGTTTGTGTGTCCATGTGTGAGTTGATTGTGTGCTGATTGCTGTTTATTGGTACCCCAGGTGTGTGGGCTGAGGGTGGCAGCTGATGGCAGTGAAGACGACAGTTGTGTTACAGTGTGTAGCACAGTTGCGTTGTGTACAGTGAGTGTGTTAGTTTTGTTCGAGTGGTGTGGTCCCACTGTGACCTCCTTGTTCTTTGCAAATAATGGTCTGGTGCTCGTCATTGGAAAAATAAATAGTAGCCTGTTGCAAATACCTGCCTGGGCTCCGAGTTGATTTAGCATATTAAACACCCAGGCTACTAAATGGTCATATACAGTATACATTGATAAATTTAGGAATTAATTTTCACTTTGATGAAGTGGAGCTACTCAGACCAAGAGGCAGCGAAGCAACAAAGTCATTACTCTCTGCACAGTGTGTGTCACATTTTGGGATGATGTTCTGTGGTGTCACGGCAGGATACCAGGCTCCATCAGCAGACGCTTCTTATAAGTAACAAACACAAATATTTGTGCTATTTCCAAATTACCAGTACTGTTAAAGTAAACTAAGATCTTACCAATACCCTTCTCTAGGGTTCACATACTTTTTGCAAGCTCCACTGTGAATGTTCGAATGACAATGCTAATGTCTGTGTTTCTTAGTTAAAACAGATTGTGTTTGTTCCTCTTTGCAATTTAGATGAAGATTTGACAGCATAACCCCAGATAATTCCAGAGGGGTCACTGGCTTTTGCCGTGCCAGTGTAAACATCAGATCCCAGCCAGGAGTATCTTCTAAAGTTGCCAGGGAGTATGTGAAGAGACTGTAAAGTAACCCAGCTCATCTGAAAGAGGCAGAAATTACAGTCTGATTACGTATATATATTCACATAATATGTGGTTTGGGGTAAAATTAATTGTCGCAGTACAGCTGCCAGGTACAACAACAGGTTAATGGCACAATACCCAGCAACCAGTCTGCAACTCCACAGTCAGTTCAAGACAGGAATGTTGTGCCATTATCTAGCCTCACCCAAAGAGCATGGCTCTGTTTCTGGTACACCAGGATGCTATCTAATATCACACACGGGGCAGCATTATGGTGGCTTTGTTTGGCTCAGTGTAAACAACTGAAGCTGGCATAATGAGGGGTCGTCTTGGAACAGCATTTTAGTGGCACCTCTGTGTAAAAAGAGGTTGTTCCAACACCCAAATGGTAAGTTAAATAGAAACAGTGATAGATGAATGGATAGTATTTGACATACTTTTGAAGTTAATGAACAGGTGAAACAGCCACATGTTTTTAACAAGCTGAAAACATGTGAAAGTCACGACTAAACAACTTGAAAAATGAACTTAAATAAATACAAATAATAGATAAACTGAAATTGATAATTAGTAATGTAGTAAGTAATGTACACTGCATCAACATGTTTAGTTTAGCTAGTTAATCATAAACTGAAACATATGGCTAAAAGTAAACATCTGAATTTTTGAGCTATAAGGTTACTGGTAATACAAATGTAAACTTTGGGGATAATGTAAAACTTGTATTCATAAATTTATGATCTGCAGAACATGTTAACTGTGTACATTGATGAAAGTTTATTTTTGCTCCCCGTCTGTCATTGCACATTAATCAATCCCATTCCCTTTTGAAAGCAGGATTTTTCCACATTTCAGTCATTGGACAGTTAAGATGTCCATCCATTTCCTGACCTCGGGGCAAATGTGGAAAAAAAACATGATTAATTGGGAAGAAATGTAATCCTGCAGGAGATTACAATATGTCAGTCAGAAAACAGTCTTTTAAACTGAATGCATCAGCAGTGGCAGCCACATTTCCTTATATTTTACCTCAGTTTTTATTCAAAGAAGTCAAGTGGTGGCTTTTTGCATGGCAATTACCCTACTTGCTATGTTTTATGTGATGCATGACTTGTGGATCTGTTAGATGTTTGGTGATAAGACACTTTGCCTTGCTGCTGAGCATTAAGCTGTTTCTCTGCCAGACCCTACGAGGAAGGTGAAGAGATGCTTGTCTGGTAATTGGATGCAATACTTAATTTTCTAATGGGATGCCTTCGGAGGTCAAGAAGTCTTGTGTTCCTTGGGAGAATTTCTAAGCATTACACATCCCACTGGTGCAATCTAAATACCGACTTTTGTTCTGACTTATCCTCTTAGTACAAAAAAAAAGCCACCACGTAGGAGTTTTGATTTTACTCTGATTCGACTGCAGGGTGGTCGGAGAAGAAAAAAAGCTGCTGTTTAACAGTGAACTCACAATCAGGCTGTCTACCATGATGCCCTTGTCACATAGAACTTGCATTAGTGTCATGCCTGGCTGGTCTATAGAGTGAGGGTGTCGTTAAATGAACTTTCCTGTGTTAAATTTTGGGTAATGAAGATGCCATAACCCATTATGCTATAATTTATCCCCCTATACACAAGTAGTAGATGCAGAGGAGATGACACATCATTTCCTCATATAATGAAAGTGATTTCATTTGAACGCACAGGATCACACAGGAAAAAACTCTGACAGTGAAAAATGAACAGTAGTTGGTTTTTTTGGGTGGGGGGGCATTTAGGGTAAATGAGCTGGATTTCGGGGGAAATCTCAGGATTACCTGCCTCAAATTGGAGGACTTGCCACTGCTTGCTCATCTATAAACAGACACAAACAAATGCACTAAACCAAGGCAATACCAGAGCCACACTTTGTCATTACGAGTGTATTTGTTGAGGCAATAATAACTCCCACTGGGTTTCTGATAATTGGACAGCTTTGTTACCTTCCTGCTCAGGGCGGTGTTTCTTCAGATATCATGCCCGAGTAAATGTATGTGTTATTGTCCTCGTTATTGTTTATCTTTTACTGTATTTTCGCATCTCAGGCCATTACATCTGCAAATATGCATGTTTTTCATATTAAAAACTGCAGACAGTGGAGACAGGCGATGGATTAGTTTTTAAAATGTATTTTTCACCTCCTTCTTGCTTTGTTTCTACTGAACTTCTTTTTGACACTTAGCTGAGACGAGTTTATCATGTGATTTTGAACCTAGGCTCAGAAGTACACAACCCGAGCTCAATCCTAATGGTAGCATGTTAACAAGCTGCATAGCTGGTATGTTTACCATGTTAACAGTCTTAATAATCATCATATTAGTTTGTAAGGATGCTAACATTTGCTAATTAGTACCTCATTACATTCAGCTGATGGAAATTTTGCAGGTCTTTACTCTAAGTGCAAAATAGTGGACCGGTTTTACCCCAGAGCTACATGGAAATTTGATTTAAACTTAAGTTATTACAATTTATCTCGAGGGCAATATGAATGCTGAAAGGGTTGCAAACAATGATTTCTTTCATTGTCCATTAATACAATGGCCAATTTCTTTATTAATTTTGTATGATAAAGAGAGAAATAAACATAGAGCCCAAGGCCACATCTTTATGGCTTTTTCTTTTTGGCATCCAGATATTGAAAAACAGCAAATACTGTATGTTCACTGGATAAACTGAAACTTATAGAGACTTGTCAAAATGACAATATATAGGACAAAATAGTCAAATTGATTGAAATATCAATGAATTCATTGTGTTTATTGTCTCTTAAATGTGTGGATTAAATGATGGTGACTATTTTTAGATTTTGGCCTGTTGGACTAATCAGTACATTCGAGGAAGTTGTATTGGTCTAAGGGAATATATTTCGATTAATCAATGATAATGATAATTTAAATAATTGTCTAGCCTTCGGGAAAATATGGTGATGCTATTAAGGGATCAAAATCTAAATTAATCGTCATCTCTGTAGAAAATGTCAATTCAATCCATCCAATAGTTGTTGAGATATTTTACTCTGGACCAAAGCGGTGGACCAGCCACCATCACCAGCCGCACCGCTAACTTGGCTGAAAATACATTCACACTGCAGGTGCAGTTTTCAACACTGGATTTAGTTTTTGGTGTTTTTTTCCAAAGTGAAGACACTGCTAATTATCACTGGGGGGAGTTGTTCTGTTAGAATTTATAGCTTTTGCCCTCAAGCCTCTGTTTTTTTCGTCTGACCCTGCAGAAGAAGCAGCTCATTGCTCCAGAAGACTTTCAGAACCTGTTGACTCAGTCTGCTTGAAGGGGGGAAGTCTCTGCGAGATATCCCCATGGAGACTTTTACCCCTGGGCTCTTTGGGCCATACTGTAGATATTTTTGATATTTTGTGGATACAAGATAGAAGAGGTGTTGGCACATTTTCCTTATTGACATTTTAGTGTAAAGTGTTGTGTTTCTCTCTGCTCAGGGCCCGTTAGATCTTCAGGGCTTCTTCTGCTTTTTGTTCTGGATGTAGCACACAGGACAAAAAGCAGGGAGGGAGGAGACGTTACATGTGATGCAAGGGCAGATGGTTAAAAGCACTTACCTTGATGTATGGTTCTCTGTCCATGTCATGATGGAAGAAGAAAATGTAATAGCCACTAATGAAATTATTATGCCTTAGAGGAGCCATGCACCCGGGTTGACAGTGACATATGCTGAATTACATAAACCGAGAGTGGTTGTCTCATGTTACAGAAACAAGAGGCACTGATAAAAGAGTAAGTGTGGGTTTGCTGTGACAGTTTTATCTGTTGTGTCTTTGAGAAAAGCAACATGACGCTATTTGTGACCTTACTTCAACAAGAGATAAATTGTCTTTTGGACATAAGTGAATTTATTTCACAACAGCAAACATTCCCCCATTGAGGAATACCCAAATTTGCCATACACAAAAACAAAAGCCGGCTTGGCGCCATTGTTAACCTTCTCAGCCAAATCACATTGGCGGTTTTCCTGCCACATAAAGTATGTCTGCAAGTTGTAGGCAGACTCTGTGGTACGACAGTGCATGTTAATCTCCAACCTTTCATAGTGCTCCATCAAAGCGGACACTGGTCCATGGGTATTAAATGTGAAACCACACAGATCTGATGTGCAAGCAGGTACATAATCCTTTGTATGTACTATCTGCATTCCATGTATTCCTCCCACCACTCTCTGCTCTGTTAAGCCAGCTGAGGCTTTAGGACCCCCCCAGAGCCAGAAGCTGAAGCAGGACAGAATTTGAAACCGTCATGCCCTCTTAATACCAACTAGCCTGTTTGGCTTATTGGAATGGGGAGCGCTGCCTGCTCTGTTTCACTGTGAAGGGTTAGAAGGTCAGGTGTGTCATTATGAGTGCACAACAGCACGCACAACTCTTTGCTCAACTAATGTGAAACTATCAACTTCGCTTTGCCAATTACCAGATATGAGGGCTACATAAAGCGTCTACTGAGCAAATGAAAATATCTAACTAATAATAGTTTCTGTTGTTTGCGGACTAACAAGGCATACATTATTGATATGTGAAGGTAGGCGGCCGCTGTGCATTAAATCTAGACAATAATAAAGCTATTCCACATACTGTATTTCCATTAATCATGCCTCATGCAGCGTCTAATGAAGCACTTTAAGATCGATAAGTGGATGCTTTCTTGTGAAGAAAAGTGATGGGGCTGATTCATCTCCCTCTTTCTCCACTGCTCTGGTCAGAGTTAGCCGTGTGTAGGTTTGTTTCCAGCTCTGCTATACAGACAAGGATCCGTTTACCTTGAACAGGGGAGTGTTGTTGCAGCAGGGCTGATTGGCATCCTCAGGCAACACCTGCAACTGTAATATGGTCATACAGATAGTATAATAGTAAACACAGCAGCTCCCTGAGGACCAATGGGCTAGCTCATGTTAAAAGGTTTTTTTTAATACTTTTTTTTTCTGAGGCAGTGTGGGTTGGGGGCAGGGACTGGGCGGGGCCACTTTTACAGGAGAGAGAACTCTTGTGGTGTAGACAGAGAGACAGACAGACAGACAGGCAGGCAGGAACTTGTACTAAAAGCTGTCTGCAGTTGAGTAAATAGTGGTGGTCTGTAGCTGCCAGCTGGCCAAATATTTTAAAATATATATGTAAAAAAAAATCTAATTCACTGACTTTTCTACCAGTAGGAAGATGCTTTTAGTCAGATGGTGTGCTGCATGTTTCCATCTTGATCCTCCTGTAGGGCTCTGTCTGTTTGCATATATAATACGCTGAGCCTGAGTGTGTGTCATGCGTCTTGGCTACGGCTGCAACTAACAATTATTTCCATTACCAATTCCACTGTCACATCTCTGTCAGAAAATAAGGGGGAAATGCCCATCACGCGTCCCCCCGAGCCTAAAGAGACGTGCAAATTGCTTTTTTTTAAATCACTCAAACAGTCCAAACCTCCAAAGTTATACAGTTTGTGGTGGTGATAAGAAACAGGGGGAAAGTAAGAAGAGTGTTTGACACTTTTTATTTGATATATGACTTCACTAATCGATTGAGAGCTGAAACGATAAGCCGATTAATGGATCAACAGAAAATGATTCACTGACAGTTTGATAATCGACTTTTAATTTTAGTAATTTTTCAAGCAAAAAATGGCCACCACTCTGTAGCTCACACTTCTACTGAGGTTTTTCTGCTTTTCCCTCTTTTATATCACAGTAAAATAAATGCAGTACTGATTTTGTGAATTGGCAATGGGTTGCACTATAACAGAATGACAAGCACAGAAATATTGAGGTTACAGCTATACAGAACAGAGGAAGTCTTTGATGAGTAACGTGCACTTGGCATTTTCTGATGTTCAATTCATTGGTTCATCGACTAATTGTTCCACTACCAGTCTGCTTCACATCCTATTCCTTTTACTGCATGACATTAGTGCCGAAGATCCTCTAGGCCAGCAGTAAAACTGATTATAAATGATGTTCAATATCTAATCCGGAGAGCAGATACTTACACCAGAAGTCACTCCTGCTCTAGTTGGCTGGGTTGCTCCAGGCAAGTGAGGCTGGCAGGTTTATGGCCTGTATGCAAAAAAAACTGATACCCCCCTGTCTGATGTGATACCACTTGAAGAGACCTGGTGAAACGACAAGCACTTTGATGTCAAGGAGGTTGTTTTGAATGAGGCAGGAATATTTTAAAGCAGCCTATTAACACATCTGGCAGAACAGGGTGGAGAAAAAAAAGGTTCTAAGAAGAAATTTATCTCTTTCCCTCAGATTTATAGATACCACTTCAAACTCCTTATTCACTCAGAGAGCACTATATTCATTAGCCACAGGTTCCATCTGAAGTATCACACCATCTGTTGCACCTTTTTAACCCTTATATTTAGGGACTGTAAACATTTATTTTATGATCGGTTTGACTGCATTTTAAGCCTTAATTTGGTTAATTATACCTTCCTGCAATTGCTGAAGGGAAAGGGTCTATAATTTTAATTTCATAAGCTGGAAAGGAGATTTCAAACTACACTCTAAGAAACAGTGAGCCTTTATCTATGGCTCATAATCTTAAACACCAGGGAGACATATATGAAACGTTTGATCAGATACACCTGTTATCAGGTCTCTGCTGTACACGGATGCATGGTGTTGAAATATTGTCACTCTACATGGATACGCCGAAATCCCCAAAATATACACTACAAACGTGAATCTGAGCTGCAGATGGTGTTTTCCTGACATGTTTGCCTCTTCTGTTCTTCTCTATCACACGCACCCACAGTGCAAATGTGTGATTCTCTATGTAATGTTCTCTGTTTTATGTGTGTAATTGTCATGTGAAGACTTTTGCTTTATCCGTGCCCCTGAGACAACCGGCAGAAACCGACCGGAGATGAAATAAAAAGAAAAGGAAAAAAAATCTGTTTGGATTTAGATTCTTCTCAACTTTAGACTCCAAAAATTACCCATGGCAATGTTTCAGCAACTGCAAGATTAACTGCCTTAAACTCAAAGCCTGTGTGATTAGCAGGGTTGTTGCATGTGGATGCAAGCTCATCATTAGGCATGAGTGAGCTGCACAAATTCAATAATGCTTGTAGGATCCTCCAGTTTAATAAAGTTTGAAGGCTCCTTGGCATATGGAGAGAGTTATCACATTTAAATTACTCTGAAATAATTAAGAATGAATGAGTGGTTTCTAATCACATGTCTGACTTAACCGAATTCAGAGTTAAAAGGCCTCAGTCTTGCTGTCCTCTGCACAAAAGCAACATTTTAACAAAAAAAACTCAGCCTAAAAAAAAAAAAAAAAATCTTAGCCTCAGTAGGTTGAGTGGGCGCCCGGTGTGTGGAGGCTGCAGTCCTCGCTGCAGGTGGCCCCGGTTCGGATCCTACATTGGACATGTCGTTCCCCCTCTCTCTGTCTCTCCCCATTTCCTGTCTCTCGACTGTGCTTTCTAATAAAGGCACGAAAAGTCAAAAAAGTATACTTAAAAATATAAAACTCAGAGTCAAATTAAATAGAAATTCTTTCTTTGGTCCTTTTAGGTATATAAGTGAAAGTACAGAGGAATGAATGACAGTTCATTTCAATAGATGATATTAAACTTGAAATACTGTATGGATTCATTCTGTTGAGATTGCGTGTATTTGCACCAAATTGTCATTTCTTTCTATATTATGTTGAAAATGAATTTAAAGACCTTAATGGACCTATCATAGCCTATGGAAGATCTTAGAGAGAGATGGACTCAGAATAACGTTGTATAGCTACTTACAATAACTTAAAATGAGCTTTACCTCTGCAGAAGTGGGATTTAAGTTTGTAATGGCTAGTTTTTCCATTTCAGTAGTTAAAATGTATTTGATAATCCAATTTCCCATGTCTATTTTTAGGAAATTAATTTGAGCAGAGGGAAGCCAGGCTTTCATACCTTTGCTATGATGGAGATTTTACCTGAGAAATACGATTATCGCGACACAGCAGAGATGTGCAGATCCATTAGCTTCCCATAGTGTCTGCTACTGGCTGGGAATTTTAAAAGTCGGTCTTGTTCATTCATATCCCAGACACTTGAGTGAGGTAATGTCAGCTCCTCTGGAAAGGGAAGGAGGAAGTCACTGCCTAAACGTTAGGCAATTAGTTGCATTAGGATGGGTTAATGGATAAGTCGGAAACCGCTGTGGCTGTGCTTTGTTAATGGTGTAATGTTGCCTTTAATGGTACGCCGTTAATGGAAGTTGTTGGTGGATGTTTAGAATCAGGATTGTGAGCCTTCCTGTGATCTGCCCCAAGTCTACCCACCGGCATCCCACAAGCACGCCCCCCCTCGGGTCGCCTGCCCTGTGCCCCTCAAATACATAATTCACAACATAATGGACACGATGTCTGAGTGCACTTACCACCCGATCACTCCGGCAGGCTGCTGTCTTAAAAGCAGCCCCTGCACCCATGCTGCTCATCTACTGATGTAATTTATGACATTTTTAAGGAGGGTTTTACGGACACTTGTGTGGTCAAGTGGATAGAGGGGAACATTTCAATGATTAATGATAATGCCAAAAGATCGATTTCCTTATGGCAAGTCATTTAGAGTGATAATCACCCTTCTTGTAATGTGCCTTTATCCTTCCCATCTGTCTCAACCGGAGAAGAACACATGACTCTGCTATAGTCGATGTGGCGAATCCTATACAAAGTCCAAATACTTCACCACATATTTTCTCTTGCATTAGTGTAGACATTTGTTCTTGAGCCCAATGGTAACATTTACTTACACTTCCTTTAACTCCTGTACCAACAAAAATCCCCCTCTAAGATATTAGTTTTCTAAAAGTGCTTTGTCAAAGCGTTGCTAAACAATTTGAGCGAAATCAAAGCTGAATTGTCTGCTTTGATTGCACTGTCAGCATCTTTAGAGTGAGGCAGAGATTTGAAGGAACTTGATCATTTATTAAAACACTTGACAACGGTTGCCTTTCAAAAGCTCATCTTAAACTTGCTCGCTAATCAAAGGGAAAAATGCAAGGGTTTTGTGCACTCTGCAAATCATTTGATTATTTCTTTTATTACCCAGCTTCAAAGCTTTAATCATAGTCAATGAGTTATGATGCAGAAATTGAGATTGTTCTTTGACACTAAGAAAATAATTCTTGGGAAGGATTTTGCAATCTACTTTGGCAGTCTTATTGGTTTGTTTGGTTCTGTGTTTTTCCTATTACATTGAGCAACAGTTCAGTCACAATGTGGCATCAGCATTACTGAAATTTAATGAACGACTTTAAAATTGAAAACACTAAAAGCAAATTACCTTAAAATGGCAATCTTTCCTAATCACCTTAACTCTAGCGTGGTGTTTACACCCTGACCACTGTTGTAACATTTTGGATTTAAATGTCTCCTATGACCCTATTCAAGTCAGCAAAAAAGGGGGAAAAGGTTGAATATTTCTAACAAAACTGTACCAACTCTGGTAGCAAATGTTGTTTTAATGAAAGACCCCCTGAGTTATAATAAGTGCACTGAAAAATGTAATTTGTTGACTTAACTTGAAAAAAAAAACTAATTGCCTAAAAATTTCCACACAAAGTAGATCATTAATTGTAATTGTTAAAGTTATGTAAGCTGTAACTTAATTTTTACAACTCGTGTCAGCCAGTTAACTTCAATTTATATAATTAAGAATAATTATACATCAACTGCATTATTGCACCAAGTCCCATATTGCACCATGTGTCATGTAGAAAGTGCACATGTGTGCACTCAACAAATGCTGCTGAGTTAATCTCAGTTGAACTCAAGTTTCTCCCAAGGACGGCTCCTCTTCTTCTTCTTTTTTCTTTCTTTTTTTTTTTGGTGGGTGGCAACCAGCTTTAAAGAGGAACTATGCAGGATTTGTAGTTCAACTATTCTACATTTTTACCTTAATTAAAAGCTTTGGAGTAATTGTGATGGTTTAATAAATGGCTTAAAGCAGAAGTAAGTGATATATTTGTGTTAATATAAGTCTTAAATAGTTATATCTTCCGACAGCAATCACTTACATAGAGTGTTTGGACCAAAACACGGGTCTGTCAGTCACTCTGCTCTGCTCTGAGCCGAGGAGAAAACATTTATCGTATCCTACAGTTTTTATCCAATGAGGAGAGAGAACGGCATGCAGGGCTGTGTGTGCAGCCAAGGAACGCCGTGAATGTGGCGACGTAGGGACGAGGACTGTTATGGTGCGTTCAAGGAAACTCGTATTTTTCCGACCGTGAAGTGGTACCAGTTCGATCTGGTACGAGTTCACCGGTCGGACTATAGTGACTTTCACCGGTAAAACAGGTCGGAAAAACACGAGTTTACCTGGATTACAATGTCGTAAGTTGTGACTTGAAGCTGTAATTTACGATTTCAAAAGCCTGCCTGGAACGCAGCATTAGCGAAAACGACCGGACCACTTACTTCTTCTTTAACTGGTTACAAGGGACAAAGGCTCTCTGCCTTCCATGTGCATGTCACTTATTGCATCTCTTTGCTGAAAGCCAACCTTAAGATCCCAATTCCCAGCTCTCATCTCTGCGCGCCCAGTAATCTCTTGTTTATGACAAATTACTACACTACTATTACACAAATATACAATCGTAACATGATATATAACGTTATGCCCTGCTTTATTGATTGATCTCTGGCAGGCTTCGTTGTAAACAAATTCACATGGCCAGGAGCAAAGCAAACAGACTTGCATAGTTCCTCATTAACGCCACTTTTCAGTACAGGTTACTTTAATCGGATGAGTTTAATTACTTTCTTCATCAGAAAGTTGCATTGACTAAGTAGTATAAGGTAGGATAGTCAACAAATTAAGTAGACATTTAAGATCACTCTTTATTTGAAGTAAAGATCAAAATTGTGGATTAAAAGAAATGTTATGGAGAGGCTATAAAACTTGCATTGAACATCACACTGCATTATGTTTCTTTAGGGAATCAACAATTTTTTCCACAAGTGGCTTAAAAGACCTCCAGGCAAAAATAAATCTTTCCCGTCGTGATCCCTCCTCTTTTTCTTTGTCCTCTCATCTCAATCCCTTACGAGAGGCGGAAGCAGCAACGTGATCCCTCAGCAGCAGGTCTGCACAAGTACTGAGAACTCCTCAGGACGAGTCTGAAATCAGAGAAAATGGAGCCAGCATTTTCAGTCACAAGAGAACAATAGGATCCCGACAGGTGGGACTGGAGGCAATGCATTAGCCCTGTTCTCGCCTGCTGTTGTCTGTAGGTGTGTGGTGACCACACATGATGCACCAAATGAACATTGTTTTTCTTGCCTAAGGGAGAGAGAGCTATCTATATGTCCCTCCAGAAGTTATGTTATTTATTTCCTACTGGAAACTGAATTTTCTACCTAGCGAGAGGGAGTGTAAGGCAGGTTAGGCTATTCATTGTTCAGATACACTGAAGTATAAAGAGTGTACCCTTCCACACTTCTTAGACCTTTTCCTTTTTTCTCCTGAATAACATAAGATTAAGTTGGGCTCTCTGATTGGGTATGTTTGCCAAGCATGAACACTATTGTTGGTTTGGAAGCACAGTGATCTAAAAATCTGTCCATGCTGTTACAGTCTATTAAGTACTATGGTGAAGGAGAGAAGCCATTGTGCTTAATTGTATCATTCACACAATTCTGTCAATACTGTCCATCCTTCTCCTTAGCAGTAGGCTTGTTTTTTCCCCAAGGTTACAAACATGGCTTTTCACAATAGGCTATGAAAATGTAAGGGCTTTGTATTTATTTTATTTCCCTTTTATGGTTGCCACAACGAAAAGTAAATTACACAATGGTCAATTCATTGCTTTGTCAATCAACAAAGTAAATTGCAACTGTTTTGGACCATAAAAATCAAGGACAATAACAAAAACAGAAATGAAACAGGGAGGTTAAAACCCTATAGCCAAAACACCTCTCCAAAAATATGCAAAGGTTAAAAAAACAATTCAACAACGACAAAAAAGAAAGCGAATGAAACAATTCAAAGCAAATAAAAAAGGCCCAACCACCAGACCTGACTGAATGAATGAATAAATTAATGATGTTTTTTATTTATTTATTTATTTATTTTTTACATTTGTTAATTGATGAATCAAGAAAATGATCCATGGATTAGTCATTGCAGAATGTAATCAGAAGTTGTAGAAAGTCAATAAGTACCCTAGACAGACTCAAGCATACATTATTGTCACATAAAACATTTTTCTTCTGTCATTTAAATGTTAATAAACAGTGTCAGTGAAATAAATGCATATCAAAACAGCCTAATATATGTGGCTGTTTTTGTGCTAGCAGCAGTTGAAAACAAAACACTTTTATGGACATATAAGAAAACAAACTGTCACATTTGATTATCTGCAAATATATTGCCAGAAAAATTAATGACTGGAATAATTATCAAAATAATTTCAATGTTATTTTCTGCCAACAACCATAATTTTTTAAGTCGTGAGTAGATTCTAAAATTACCTTTGAGAGCTACAACTAAGCATGTTTGCAGTTACCTGAATGCTAGAAGTGGAGGGATGAGTTCATTAAAAGTTTGAGGACACAAAGTTAAATCTCACACAGAATATGTCTTGGAGGTGTGAAAATAAATAGATTTGTTGTTTTTTTACCCCAATTTCTAACAACCACTGCATAGCTCACAATGAATTCAGTGTTATATTGCTGTCAGACAACATTGGTTGCTCCTAAAAGTAATGAATGTGTTATAGTTTGAAACATTTCTCTCATGGAACTTGTAGCTAAGAACTGTTAAGAATAAATTATTTATTGAGGACAAAACAAAAAGCCCACAGGCCTAGTGCAGATGTCCTACAGATGGAGCCTATGGGCATCATTGATAGAAAATGAAACCCTTGTCCTCAGTCTGTCCATAAAAGAACCCTCTTTTCAGATAGATTCCCGCTAAAAGACCCTCACTTCCCTCTGAAGGTCAGACAGACCAAGGGCAAAGTCTTCAGGGTGTTTAGTAGCTTTTTGTGCTATGGAACAGATGGTGTGACATAACATGAGGCCTAAGAAACGTCTCTAAATCTACTTGTCACTGACTAAGTGCAGTTCTTTTCACATAATAAGGTCTTTGTCAGTCTCAGAGTACAAATACCTGCTGCTTACTTCAGAAAAAAAGTCCAATCTAAAGTGGATTTAAGCAGATTGTCAGTGTCAGCACTAGAGCTGAATTGATTTACAACAATTATTCAGCAATTATTTAGATAATTGATTCATCATTTCATTCATTTGTCAAGCAGAAATGTCAAATATTCTTCGACTATAGGATGATTTGTTGTTCTGCCAGTTTTGGATAATTGATTGTGTCTTTGATTCCAGAAAATAAAGAGACTGAAGATGTCACAGAGCTGTTGAATAACAATCATGAATGATGAAAGTATTGTATAGACTCAAATATAGGGGAACGGTGCGCCAACTTGCCCCGTCGCAAATGTTGACCTTAGGGAGACACTTTAGGAAAGTCAGAGAATCACCAAAGTCATTTAGACATTTCTGGGGACGTGAATGTCAATACAATAGCTGTTGAAATACAAAGTGGTGAGCCAGCTGATTAACCCACAAGGACATGTCTATTCCTTGAACATAAAAAAGTTTGTTGTCTACCCACAAAAATGACAAAATCTATTGGAGAAATATCACTGTATTTCAACTGTCACATACCCAACAGAGTATATAATTTGCTGTACACCTTTCCGTCACTTAGTTATGGAATCTAGTTTGTTTTTTTAGTTTTGTTTTTTAAGCCAGCTGCCGATAGTCTGGAAAAAAAAAATACACAAGCCTGTGCCCTTAGTTTTATGCTAGAAAGACACTGACAGGCAATTACAGTAGGCAGGAAAAAGCAAAATTATAGAGTCCACAATGTCGACGTTTGGAACGGAGCTTCCATGGTTCAGTCTGCAACAAAGAGAGGAACTGTGTGAAAGGGATGTTGCGCGGGTGCACTGTCACTTATCCATCAGTGACATGATTACATCCTTTCCCCCGAAAGAGACAGATGCAGATAGTGAGGATGTGGCTGTGTATTTAGAAAAAAAAAATCCCTTTTCAGCTAGCCAGTCTGGAATACGTCCTCAGCATGAGCTGATACTGTTACTGAATTTAAATACATAGTCAGTGTCGTAGTCAGTAACATGACGAGAGACAGCTGACAAAACAGCAGCCTATAGAGCTCATGTATTACTCAATAGGTACAAGGATGCTTTGGGGCCCATGGTAGGAGGCCAATTAATTTTCCGAAACCTTCCGACACTTTTCCATATGACAGAGGTCGCTCGATTTTTCGTGACAAGGACTAACGAGAGATTTAGCTTATTGAATCACTGATCTCTTCTCATTTCAGTCACTTGATGTGGCTAATCAAAATTCAGCGCTAGTTAAATTATTAAAGGAAAGACAAGAATGAGAAGCAGGGTGTCACGGAAGGTTAGGTTTTCTTTGATTTCTCGCTCCTTAGGCAAGCACCATTCACTATAAGAATCTAGCCTTTCCTCAAGTGTTATTGATCTAACTGAAGTGGTTCTGTCTGCCCCCTCACTGCTGAACCGCTTCTGAAGCAAGGCTATTTGCCATCAAGTCTTTGTGGACATGCGCCATGGGATCTCCATTCAATGCACAATCCTCATTTTCGGCGCTTAATAAGTTTGGGCCTCCGTTTTCTTTTGGCTGTGCAGCTGAAAGACGCACGCACACACTCCAGACGCACACACAAATACAAATGGGAGGGCATAAGGTAGCAAAACAGGGATATAGAGACTAGTGTGGGGAGGTGACTGATTTCCCTGGTGAGTTTATATCTGAGCTGTCTTCACCTGTCTCTTCTCAGGGATAGAGGCGCCTTAATCAGGAACATGAAAGTATCTCCTGTGGTGCTGCCTCCTGTCACCGTCTCTCGCCTGTCTATTACTTTATTTACCATCGCAAGAGTATTAGCTAATTTTTTGTGTCCAGTATAAGTGCTCTGCTTTAATAAATGCAAGGGAATTCACTGAAAGCCTGGCCAGCCAAGTGGTTTTGGGCTCAGAGGACTTAAGTGCCAATGAACACACTAAATGCCACACATCCAAATCTTCAGGTCTTGGACACTCTGAGCTCTATTTACCAGCTTAAAAACATATTTGGTATGTTTCTTTTTTTTATCAGCTTGATACTTCATATAACTAATTTAATGAAAATTGCTAATAAACACAGTTTTGAAGTGATGACATCTTTTAGAAGTCTGGTATAAAATTTTAAAAAGGCCACATTACTTCTCTTTGGAGTCTGAGAAACCCTAGCTGTAAAATATGAATAAATGCAATGGTTTGGTCAAATGGTTTATATCTGTAATTGGTGTTGACAGTCGTTTTTACAGAGCACCAACCCTCCTGAATCCACAATAAGTTAATTTTAGAGTTCTGTTTTTTTTAAGTTTTTAAAAGTTTTCTCATCATCTCAGTAGTTAAATCACCTCCTTATACTTTTTGAATGTCTGCTCACATATATTCCATATAGCTTATTTACCATTTCAAGTTTTCCACTACTCATAACAATGGCTATACTGTCATCAGGAGTCTGAACGATAAAGAAATGACCAAATCAGAACATAACACATGGGTTAAACTGTCTTTTACTGCTGTTCTTTGTTATCATATAGAGAGCTGTTAGCGGAGATTGGTTTTTTTGTATGCATTGTGTGTGTGCATGTGTTTGTCAATGTTGAAGTTACTCTGTTCACCTACTTTGGTCGTGCAGGATTACCTTATCTCAGTAAGCAGCAGGAGCTTTGTCTTCTGTAACTCAACATGTGTGCTTAGTTCTCATTGTGCAGCAGTGTAATCTGTGCAGATAAAGCTTTCTCCTTTATACAGACTCTTTTAAAGTTCTCAGAGAGACTGAACACAGCTTTGTTTGAATATTCAAAAATGCCTATTTGAATTTGAAATGTAAGGAGTCCATTATACAGGAAGAGTGATAACCTTTCCAACACTGCAGTGCATGCAGTGTAACCTGAATATAACTGAGTCTATTATTTAACCATTGCAAGATTCAGCCAAGCCGCCGTGTAGCATTCTCCCCTGAGAGGTTACGACACTAAGGCAGAGCATATGTGGACCTGGTTGGCAACCAGATTCTGAAAAAAAAAAAACATTTGGATGTTTGCTCAACCATCAGAGTGTTCTGGCACCAACAGGTGCACTCAGGTGTAGCACATAATCGAGGTGCTGACGGATTATTTTTGACACACTAAATAACTCCTGAAGTGAGGAGTAGGAGGTTTAACATCAGTGTTGACACATTATGCAAAATCCATATGCCCATGTCTTGCACAGTGAACTCATTAAGTGACTCCTTTTTACAGACTCGTTATGTCTCAGTTTTCCTTTTTCTGGGCCGACGTGTGCAATGTTTTCAGCCTGGACCAGAAACCTGCACTTCCAAATGAAGCCCATTCGAGCATGAGAGGCGGTTTCATTAGATTTACATTAGAAAGGCAAAACAAGGCAGTGTGGCGTAGCTCCATCAGTATGCTGTGTTCGCATCAGCAATCCGCATTACTGTTTCAGGTGGGATCGGACTGATGTACATCAGGCTGGCAAAATCAAAATGTGAGCTAGAAGTGCAGGTACTGATTTACAGCCCAACAAACTGCCCATTTGCCAGTTGTAGTTGAACATATGGAGCGTACGGTACCGGGTACAGTACGGCTTTCATCTGCATGGCAATGAAATCTAAGTTACACAAACACTTAAGAAAATAATACATCAGAAAATGAAAATATCCAAGGTTATGCAAGACACCAGGCGATATTTTAACACTGGAAAATAACTTACTGAGCTCTTAAGCCTTTTAATTCATGTTATAACACATGTCATAACAAGTGACTGGTTCTGGGTGTGGCAAAGCACGGACAATAAGCGACATCACTGCAGGAAATAGTTTTAATTGCACTTCATCTGACTAGTGACAAAGCTTATCCCTGTGTTTGGTGGAGAATTCCTGGGAAAACTGTCAGCAGCTGAGGTGTAGCGAGGTTTGTTTTGTCCCATACTGTCAGTATTAAATATTGCTGAGACTTATTTAAATGCAGGGTATGTGGGTGAAATACTGTGGTGGTGGTGGTGCTATCAGTTTCTCTAATATTTTTTATTAGGTGGCTTTCACTGCTTTGATGCTCACATTAGCAGTTGGTGCTCCAGGGGTTGAACTGATAATAATCATCAGCACAGATATAAACTTAGACCATTAAAAAAAAAAAGCAAGAAAAATGTGTATAATTTGTTTCCTGCCTGCATACCTGTAAAAAGCCATCAATGTTATATTGACATCATAGTGAATTATAGACTTTATTGTACTTAGCAACAGCCAAGGTTTTTTAGTGTATTTATTTATTGTTTACCTTGTAAAAGACTCTCAAGAACAATGACAGCCTGCACATGCTGAATCTATGCTCCCAAATGAAAGGGGATTTATTGCATTACAGTGTTTCAGAATTTGCTGGGACTCATGCTGAATATGAAAACATTATTTTATAATACTGTGGGCTACTGCAAATCTTTTAAATTTTAGGTACAAATGAGTAACTGGACAGTACATAACAGCTTTATGTGTGTGTTTGTCATACTTGTTGCTTCTGCCCTCTCCTTCAGCAGCACATTGGCTTCTGTCCTTCTCCTCCTCCTCCTCCTCTCCTACATCTCTATTCATTATCTACAGCTATCCCTCCCTGACCCTCTCTCGCTGCTTCAGCTGCTCTGGCAGCACTGGCCTTAGCCTGGAAACATTCTAAACAAATTAATTGGACAGCTAATCACAGTGGTGGACCATCTCAGCTTCTCTGTGTGTGCTCTTAAAATCTAGATTTACTCTGTTTTGCGAATCAGCCACTTGCACAAGCAGCCGGTAATGACTAGTGTGGCTAGCTGTGCTTACGTGCATGCACCACCGTGAAGCATAAGTTGAGATAATTGAAAAATCAGCAATGTATTGAGACAAAAAGTCACATAGTATCTAACATGTGCATTGGCAATTCAGTTAGAGTTACAATGTGATTTAGCCTTAGAGATAAGCCACTATTGTGTCAAGCTATTGAAAGTTCGAGAAATGCACCTATAGACATTCTTATAGAGAGTTGATGGAAAGATCAACCAGTGCTGCCGCAGCATAAAGACTGAATACAGGGAACCTGCTAGCATGGTTCTGGCTGCCACAAAATCTCAGTTTTTACTGACAACAACAAACAAAAGAGATGACAACAAGGGTGTTGATTTGTTAGAAGTGCTTGCAGCCATATTTGGACAGAGTTTTTATGATAGAGCTGAAGCTTCATATTTCAATCTTCCTGTCTTACTCTGCAAGAGAAATAAGTTTTCCAAAATGTCACAGTGAGACGAGTGGCCACAGGGCAGAGAAGTCATATCAGTAATAGCACTGGTTAAAAACAACAAGGCGTGTAATGCCCCGCCCTGTTTCCAATCATTTTGTCTGTCATTTGTTGTGTGTCCGCTGGACCGGCTTTACAGATGGTGGTTAGTTCAGTGTCACTCTCGATGTTGTTTCAAAGCTGACTGCTCACAGAAAGACGAGTGAAAAGTGTGAACTGTTGTTGTCAGGAACGACAGCCGCAACGGCAGGCTGTGTGTTGACTTGACGCAAACTGTTTGATGTGTTTGAATCTTTAGTGAAGTGATTCATGAGACCAGTATACAACTATTTAATGAACGTGTTTAATTGTTTCCATGTGAAAATGACACTCAACAATATGGGGTTTAACACAAGGGAAACAAAACAGACAGGGTGGGAAGCAGACGTCTGCCTGCCTCTGAACTTGCCCGCTTGCATTCCTCTGTGCAAATATGCTTTCAGGGTCCCAGTTGTTACTCTGTCCTGATGTAGACAATGGTAACCATAGAAAAAGTATTTACTTTCATTCAAATAGGATTCAAATGAGTATCACGCACAAAGCAAATGAATTGACTGCGCCATCTTTGGACCACTCTGAGGAAATCTTTAAAAGTCTGATGAGGAGAAGAGAGAGTCAAACTTTTGTTTCTCTGCAGAAACATCATTATAGTTTGCAGCTGGTTCTTTGTGCATGAACATAATCAGACAATTTCAGGGTTGAACGCACACAGAATATTATGGCATCTTAATTGTTTGGCATTTTTCCTGTAAATACACAAACATTATTCTTCAGCGATCCGGCCGATGGACGGTCACTGCTTTGTTCTCGTGCGCTTTTCCTGTGCTGTTGATGAGCTGCTTTGGATTTTAGCTGTCAGATGTTCGTTTCTGTGCAACCACTTGTGCGTTTACCTCAGCCTGAACTCTGAGAGGTCTGAAATGTGAATGTGAATACAAAAAACGGAGCAACACCTCATTTTCAGTCGGGCCATGGCAGTCTCTTCTTCCCTGCAGCCCTCTAACCCCTCACAGCAGCCCATTGAGAGGATTCTGCTGGCACCCTCCTCCCATCCCCCTCTCAAGCACTTTGTCTCCATGGCGATGTTTTCAATGAAATTTAGGGCAGGATAGGTTGTTTTCTTTAAGGGAGCTGTTGAAATTAACAGAAGTCTAGAAAATGGATGTTCTGGGTGTGTTTAGGAAAACAGAAACAGGGGACCCTTGAGGCGTTCAGAATAAATACAGATTTCAATTTTCTGTCAAAAACTTTCAGGCTGTGTTGGAGCTGGCCAGATTAACCTGAGTGAAAAAGTAACCGATGAATGTGGTTTTGCTTCTCTCTTTTGCAGTCAGCGGTTTGGACACCGTCAACGGACTGTACGGGGAAACCATCGAGATCCCATGCAACATAAAAGCCAAAGACATTGTCTTCACTAAATGGAAATACGTAAGTCACAGCAGAGGTCAATGGATTCAAAATGGTGAAGACCGTCTGACACCCACTTATCATGTCTGAGCCACACCCAGTCTGAGTGCATATGCTGTGCGATAGAGCATGCATCTGTGCCTCCATATGACACTGCACAAGCTCAGGCTGGGGGACAAAACACGGTGCTTTTGTTTGAATTGGAAGCCACCACCATATGCGGCAGACATGTAACAAGTACACTCTGCTTTCCAGGACAAAGGAGAAGGGCTACCAGGAGACCTGCTGGTCAGGCAGACAGGCCTGGATGCCGTAATAACCGCCACTGATGAGTACAAGGACCGTGTGAGCATATCCGCTAACTCCAGCCTGCTGCTTACTGCAGCCAAGCTGACGGACCAGCGGACATTCACCTGCATGGTGGTGGCTGGTGCAGACATCACAGAGTACCCAGTTAATGTGGTGATCTACAGTGAGTGCAAGCTGTCCCAGCCATGAAAATAAAACTTTCTTTTTTTTAAATCGTAAAAAGTTCTTCTCACAATAACATCCGGGTCCAACACGTGTTTCCTGTGTTTCAGAGACGCCAGCAGGCCTGGAGATTTCTGACAAAGCGGAGGAGCTAGAGATCGGCAAACTTACTAAGGTGGGGTTTTTTATGATAAACATTGCTTATACCTACATTATTTTAAGCAGTCAATTATCAAGGGAAATCCTTCGCTTGAGTGAAGGTATCTTGAGGCATAGCAGAAACCACGTTACTACTGTAATGAGTTCTTTGAAGTGATTCTCATGAATTAGTGAAGAGCAGAATCCCCCTACTGCAATTAAAAATACCCTAAGGATCTGAGGGGCTTTAGAAATGCTTTGGGCATTTCATGGTCCATTGCGCAGAAAACTCCTCAGTCCTCAAATGGGTGCGAGGCACTAAAATCCAAATTTATCCAGATGTTTGTGTCACTTGTAGAGATTTGTGAAATGAAAATCTTCTCAAGATTTTTGGCTTGAGAGGCAAGTTTATTTTGTTCATGGTGTGATTTTCTTTTTCCACAGTTAGGAACATGTGTTGCACAGGATGCCAGTCCAGCGGCAAACATCACATGGTTAAAGAACAACAAACCTCTGGTGGCTGATGGGAAAGGTGTGTATACCTCTCTCTGTTGCATGAACAAAAAAAAAAGCTCTTTGGAGTGGTTGGGGCAAGTCTGACATTTATATATAGCCCGCAGACAGATGTTTTTATTCTCTGACAGGGAGAGCTGTTCTGAATTATTCTTCAGTGATGAATTGCCGACAGTATGAGTACAGCGTTTTGGTCATTACACCATTGTTTTCTTGTTGGAGTTTTCAGACAGAGTTGTTTGTTTTCTGTCTAGGGATTTCCATCCAATCCTCAGTGCTGGTAGACCCTGATACCGGCCTCTCGACCACTTCCTCCACACTAGAGTACTCTGCTGAGAAGGAAGACACGGACGCCCAGTTCACCTGCAGCGCTCAGCATACTGGGGATGTAGAGCTGGTGTCCTCTCCAGTGACCTTCACCATCACCTGTGAGTCATAAAACTCTGCAGGCAGCATACACTCAAAAAATGTGCTCTGTAAACAGTCAACTTCGGTTTTATCATAACAGAAATGTATTATATATATAGGCCAAATATATTTATTCAAAAATATATTCATCAAAAATATCAGTCTGTTCCTCTAAGCAAAGAGCTTGGTGTATCCATAAATTTAAAAAAACCCAAAACCTTGGCATAGAGCCTATGTCCTATCTCTCGACTGTCCATCACCTGGGGTTGTTTGGCACTGATCCAAGTTCAACTGCAGAATAAACATTCCTTGGAAAAAAATAGGAATTTTTGCAGGTTTGTTTAAAGCTAAACGTAGAAATACCAAACTTCAAAATAAAACTTGACTATAGGGCCCATTCTAAGGCATGTTCTCCACTTTTCTGCACAATATAGAACAACAACTACCAGTAACAACATTGTAAAAGACTAACACCACAATATTAGGGCCAGCTTCTATCTCACCTCTGTTCATGCTGAAGATCAGCTGGGCCTCACAGCAGCTGCTTCCCCTGCTGGTGAGATGCACTGCCTCTCACTATGGCAGGTGGTGGTGGTGTGTGTGTTGTAGTTCATTTGGGTTCTTTTAATATAATAACACTCTCTGAGTCAATATAGACAATGTTGGCTTACCTTTACTCAGGAAGCCAGTTGAGGAGATAATAACACAGGCATAAGCAATCGAGCATGTCAGCCCAGGTCTCTCAAATGATACTAAATATCTTGGTACCGTGGCAAATATCCATCTTTGATCGCAGACTGTGCTTCATTTACAATGGAAGTCGGAACTGGGAGCTTAGAACAACGCCGCCTCCGAGTAGAGCGCTTTTCACTTAAAAAACCATCACCGAAGTCGTAAAATGGATGATTAATAAAATGAAACGTATGATATTACAAATTCTGACTTCTGAGAACACCTGAAACGCACCATCAATGAGCTCATTTAGCTCATTTAGGGATATTTCAGGCCAGTTCAGCCTCTAAATGTTGTTTAATGTCATATGAAATTAATACAGAAATGTCATCAGAAGTTACCCTGGCCTGACAATTAAGGTCACATTTTCTTCAACATCACATGCAGGTACTCACTGGGCTTTTCAGGATTGTTTTCAGCAGTGGCTCCTGACCCTCAAGCTCTCAAAGAGGACCATGGAAAACTGATTATTTTTCTTTCTATAATGTTTTTCTGTCTACAGTGAAACCTTTCCTTTTGGTTCTTACTGTATGATTCTAGCCAAAACAAACATCTGTAACAGCCTCTTTTTATGATGGCAGTGGTAAAATGAGCAGCGGGCTTTATACTGAAGACAGCATTAAATATTGAAGTTACCTGGAAACGGTGGCCTTTAGTACAACTTATCAAATGGGAATGCTCACTCACTCACTCACTCACTCACTCACTTCGTCTCAGATGGTGCAGAAACATTGAGCTTTGAAAGGGATTGTTTGCTCGAGTGCTTCTGAATATGACTTCAATTCAGCCATCTCCGCAGCTGGATTTTGAAGTTGGTCATGACCAATACTGATGCACAAAGTTAGAGGTCACTGTGGTGCGGTGCCACCGTTGGCATCTGCAGTCCATGAGGTCAGCCAGTGGGGCCGCACGCTCCACTTGTTACTCCCGCTGCACTCGCATACATCCCCTCTCTGACTTTCTATCTCCTATACTTTCTGCACAGATTCCACAGAAAACATTGTCCTTCAGGTCATTCCTCAGGATCTCCTGGTGGAGGGAGACAATGTGACTCTGAAGTGTGTTGCAGATGGTAACCCACCCCCTACCAGCTTTAACTTCCATCTTAAGGTACACAGATGCATCAATATCTTATCAAAAATATACATTTCTTCTTTTCTTGCTACCACATCTTTTAATCTATAGTTTTATTTTCCCTTGATAAGGCATCCAATGTTTGTCTGATTATGTCTTTCAAGGATGACATGGTGAAAGTGGAAAATGCTGATACATACACCATCGTGGATGTTACACGTGATGCTACTGGTGAATACAAATGCTCCCTCATTGACAACCCCATGCTGGAAGCATCTGTGGACATCAAAGTCAACTGTAAGTGTAACTGTAACCAAGACATTGTAACATTGTATCAGTGAATATGCCACCCACCAGCACCACAGTCTAATTTCTCCTCTACCTAGACCTGTTACTGTGAAACTCTGAAGTTTTAGTTTGAGAAAAGAGAGTTGTAATACATCTCCTTGCCAGCCCACTTGTCTTCCTGTGCTTTGTGGAGAGTGTTGTGTCAATCGCTCTGCTTCTAATAAGCTGAATCTGCAGGGCTGTGAGCCAAGTGCAAGGCTATATGGTTAACAGCAGGAATGTTTCAACCCTTATCAGGCCTCTGAACCGTGTTTTCACCACCCTCCTCTCTCTTTTTAGACTTACACATCAATTTAAGCCCCTCTGGGAACGTCGTGAAGAGTGCTGGTGAGGACTTAAATCCAAGTCTCCAGATTGATGCTTCCGGAGAAACAAAGGTCTCCTGGACAAAGGTAAAAAGCAATTGTTTAAACAGCAAAGTAAGTAAATGACTGAAGAGATGTTTGTGTTTTATTATTGACAATGCTGACATTATTTTTCATTCAATTCAAGGATAATGTTAAACTGGATAAAGAGCCAAAGTTCAAAACACTGACTTACTCGGACGCCGGTCGGTATGAGGCTGAGGTGACAATGGAATTACTCAGCCGAAAAGCTTCTTTTGAGCTGGTTGTTGAAGGTAAGGGTTTAAAAGAAACGGAGGGATTTGGGAAAATAAGCTTATTTGCTTTGTTGCTGAGAGCTAGATGAGAATATTGATACCACTCGCCTGCCTGAGCAGCAAATATGAAGGTACAGCCAGTGGTATCTAACCTCTTATCAAACTCTCGGCAAGAAAGCAACTAAGCACATTTCTCTAAGATATCAAATCACTCCTTTAATTAAAGACTTTCCTCCATCATTTTGGTTGTGCTCATGAATGAAATGCAACCATGAATTCATTTTCTTGTTCAGCTGTATCTGAAGAATTGTGGCCTCTTGCAGGTGCTCCGGTCATCAAACAGCTGTCCAAACTCCGCGGTGAAGATGGTCAACACAAAATCTTGAGTTGTGAAGCTGAAGGTTTTCCTAAACCAGTTGTTTCCTGGAGCATCAATGGCACCTCGGTATGCGCACTCACACTCTCACAGCATCGTCAGCCTTGGTCATAATACAATTAGACATTTTTCCCACTTGCACAAATTTAGTCAGATTTGCATCACAGTCACATAAACACAGTTAACAAAATCAAGAGCCGAGTGTATTTATGGTGACCATGGAAGGGCTGCCACACTAAACTACCCACTAAACACTCCACTAAATTTTCTGTATGATTATAGAACCAATATCTCGAAGAAGGACAATAGGCCTAGTTATTATTGTACTGAATGTTATCAATTGAGCTCAACTTTCACTTTGTTTATTTTTTGTCTTGCCTCCGTTTTGGCAATTGAAGTCGCTCAGATATGAGTGCAGGGAGTGGAGAGAGTCTATCATCATAAGTGGAAAAAAGCACACTGAAAGACTGAAAGAACAGTTACACTTCAAATGAAGGCCTAATATTTGCCACCATGATTAATATACTGTATATAATTTCTCAATATCAGTATTTCCCTTTTTAAATATCACAGTTATCATCAGTAGTCGTCATCACAACATCCCTAGTTCATACAAGCGGGATGAGCATTGGACTACATTTAATCAAACACGCTATGGCAACAATGGTTTATGGTTAACAACAAACCACTACCTTGGCCAAATATGTTTGGTGTCCATTGCCACTGTGAATAGCCCATACCAATTTAAAATTAATTTGGCAACACATCCATTGTAATCTTACAGTAATTGTGCTTTAATATTACCATAAACAGTCTTTGAGCCATTGCTTTAACAGACTTGAAACCAGAGCGCATCTGGTGCATCGTGTACAGCTCAACCAAACAAACTCAAGTAATCCTCAACAGCAAAGCTGAAGTACAAGCACCATCATTTCTTGTGAGTCCCTTGTAGATCATTTGTTTAATGGACTCCGCTAACAATGGGGAAATTTTTTTAATGAACATAAATACATAAATGTTTTAATCTAAATGTCAACGTTTAATAAGTTTTGAAAAAAGAAACCTTCGCACATCTATTTAAAAATAGACATGTGCGTGGGAGGCAAATTGTCCGTCAAACCAGTTTTGTGTAGAGGTACTGTCTTATCTTGCAAAGGGGATGTATATATTTGCGCAGTTTGCTCCGAGACCTTCATCAGGCAAACTGTTTGTTGACATTGACAGGATGTCTTAAAAAAGGGACTGGTTACACACGTGTAGCCCATTGTCATCATGACATAGGAGCTTCAACCAAAAGATATTATAACAAAAATATGAATTATTTAAAGAAATCTTAGTATGGGTACTATGGGTAACAAAAAAAATCTGCTGCAGACACAGGCATGTTACAATAGATCAAAAGACCCACAACAAATAACCATTGCATGTCAACATAATAGTTTCAAATACAGTAGACCAACTGCTACAGTAAAACAAAGGGAGGCCTATTGGATTTACATCCTCTAAACATTGGCACCAAAGGGACTTAATCAGATTCAGATTCAGATTCATTCCGTGTTGTCCCACAGGGGAAATTAGTTTTCACAGTCTGTACTACATTTAAGAGAATGACAAATTCTCTCTGAGTACTTTTCTTTGAAGTTATGTCTAATTCTGTGTCCTCTTTTTTTCTATACATGTTTATTATAAACACAGTTAGGTAGGTCCGTTGCAAATATTGGTTGACCTACTGAAGTGTGTCTATTAATATGTATATGAACTGATTTAGGCCTACTGTGTTTGTTGTGGGTTCTTTTAAACTATTTGTAACGTACCTGATACATAAGGTACCAAATACATTCCTTTTGCAAGAAAAGGGAAAACAAACAAAAAACATTGAAAGTAAGAAGCTAATCATTGTCGTAGAAGAGCTGCTGTTGTATTGGTTGTGGAGGCCTGTCCTTTGTTTGAACCAGCTATTACAAAACCTGTAAAATGTGAAGTTGAACACCTCTGAATAACTGAACCTTTAGAATTTACCATTACTGTCACCTAAGACAGTTGCAACACAACAAGCCATGACAAGTTGTTTCCCACATGGGCTTGTTAAAAGTTAAATGTAAAAATGTATTGAGTAAAACAACAAGATAGATATCAGATTTAACAAGTGGCTGCACATCCCTGTTATTATCTGACCCCTGGGGAATACTCTTAAAGTTGGAACAAGTTGTCAAATTATCACATTATTCAAGATGTTTTTGCCCTTTTCCATTTAAAGACAGTCATTTTTCTGTTTAATCAATACTGGTTGTCATTGGAATTAAAAAACTTTGTATTTGTACACCTTTGAATTACAACAGAAGTTTATATTGATTTGGTCTAGACCAGGGGTCTAGACTAGTCTACAGACTGTATAAAGCTATTCAAATAATACACAGGTCTTTTACATACAAACATACAGGTACAGTGAGTAGGGGGCCGTTCCACTGCCATTTATAAACAGACCTTGTTCACTGATACCAACGCCAGTATCAACAATGTCTGTCAACTGTATGATAATCATGCGGACAAGCTATTCAAATTGGGTTTTTTATTTGTAACATAAATGTGGAAACGAAAAAAATATAAAAATTGTCTATTCAATGAAAAATGTTGCGACCCCCCCCTGCAGTACCTCTGCGGACCCCCCAGGGGGCACGGACCTCTGGTCTAGACTGTAGTCTTAATAATGTAATTTGCAGAGACCCAATACCTACCCATGAGCAAGCACTTGAAAACAATGGTAAAGAAAAACTCCTTTGTAACAGGTAGAATCCTTGAACCGAACCCGACTGAGGGTGGGTGGCCATCTGCCTCAACTCGTTGGAGGGGGTGTGATTCGTGATTCAAGCTCAAATGTAAACAGTCAACAGGTTTGTCCTGTTTAACGACGTGGCAGTGTCTCATCTTTGGACCACAGCATCTGTAGTAGCTCAGACATACTGAGATGATTTTATCAGGGGCAGTTGAATGTTTTTTGATACATCATTGTTCGCTCACTGAATGCGAAGACACTATAAACAGCAACAGAAGCAGTGAAGACGATCCACCGACATGATCATGCTGTTGTCTAAATGCAATGCCGTGGTTTTCTTCAGAGCAAACCTATGAATACCATGAGCGCAGATGTGAAGTGATGTGACTAAACCTGGAGCGTCTGTTTAAGTCCCCCTTCCTTTAGATTCTGTTGGGGAGCAAAACATAATTCAAGGTTTGCCAGTGTCTTGGTCCTGAGATAGTTTATAGTTTGTGCTTTGCTTTTGTCGCTCTTTCTGTACCGCAGAGTCACTGAATACCCTCTTTTATGAGCATGGCGGTTTGCGCTGTTTTTTTCCCCAGCTGTCACAATTTTGAGCCTATCTACTATAGTCCAAACATTTCTAGGTGGTTGTGCTCACTGCCTTGGAAGAATACATTTCTTCATTTTCTCAGAGGTTCAAGCTCAGTATTTTGCACCAGACTGTCACAGAGACAAAAAAAATTGACTATTTCTTAAAATGACTTTTTTCCCCCTCCTTTGTTTCTATGGTATACCTGTGCTCACTGATAGCCGAGCCACTCACAGACACAGTGTGAATTAGATATGAACCCAAGGGCTTGTGTGAGATGGTTTGAATTCTTTTCACCCCTTTCAGTCACTGTCTACCTCGGAAGTGACCTCAAAAACCTGGACCTGTGTGTAATAATCAATCAGTTCCAAAGGTGCACCAGACTCTTTCACTGAGGGACAATGTATTTTGGAGATAACGCATTTCTACATTTCAGTCAAAGTTTATTTTTCTCCTTTCGGCATATCCTTTTAAGTCTATTCATTGAGAGAAAGATTTAGGACTTGAATGCAGACTCAGTAATGGGTATTTACAAAATTGCTACATCCTTTTGTATATGTAGAGGATGTGAAAAGGGTGTTGGCACTTTGTCTTTGTCTCTGGGGTTTTCCTCTGAGACTGAAGTGTCTACATCCCAGAGGCACATGCTGTGTCTTTGTGAGGAAAAGTCTGAGGCCTTTATTGGACCAACATCACCTCCTAGTGGTACAAGATCTAACGTGCGTTTTCTTTCCTCTCTTTTTGTCCAGCCTATTGAGACTCCCTTTGTCAATGGAAAGATCACACACAAGATTACGGTTGTGCCTTCTGCAAATCTAACTGTCTCTTGTACAGTAACCAATGAGTTTGGCATGGACACCAGAGCTATAAATGTGTCGTCCTGTAAGTACAAAGTGGTAATATGGCCCTTTTGTCTGTGTCCACTAGAGTCTAACTTTGTAATATGTCTTTATAAATGTTTTTTCCTACTCTGCTCACAACTCTCTATCTGCATGCTGACTTGACATAATGTTGAAATGCTTTAATAAAACCACAATGATATAGCAGAAATGTTTGTAAGGGTAAACCCACCTAATTTGGATTTCTTTTTTATCCGTGAAGCTAGGTTTTCACACACCATTAAAGGCTTTCATGACATTTATGGAATTCATCAACATAATCAGTCAATTAGTTGACTTTCTTTTTCAGTCCATCTTATTGAAGATAAGTGATATAAGATGAGAAGAAAAACATGATTGCATACAGTACATGTTGGATAAATGCTGATTTGTGCTCTGATTACAGTATACTGGTGGTAGTTTGCCTTTGATGATCACTGATTGAACATTCAACTTTTTTTATTTATCATCACCTATATCACTCTCAAAATAAACCTGATGCATGGACTTAATGCTTTTTGTACACACCGTTGTCCCAAAGCATGCAATGTTGTCATCTTCTGCTTTCTGGCTTACTCATTCCTGTATGTTTGGAACACTCACACACCCTGCTCTGTGTGTGTATGTTGGGATGCTGGGTTTAATCTGTTTCCTCTTCCGAACTATTTGCATGCAAAAGTAGAATAGATGTAGAGTAGAAGATTTCCTGGATATCAAACTTGATTTTGTTTTGTTTTTTTCTTTTGGTTGGACGTTAATTTTCATTTCATATCTGATTTCAGTATTTGTGGAGGTGAGAATGCATAAACAAGGTAAGTTGTAGCAGTCTTCTTGCTTGTAAGAAACGGTGGGAGGGCTGGGGTGAGTAAAGACAATGGGGGAATCAAATGTTGCTCACTGAAAGAAGGATCTATATCAAATATTTACCTTCAGCCTCACCTTGGAGTGTGCTACGAGAAAAACAATGTTTGGACAGTGTGTTACTGTAGATAAAATACAGTTATGAAAGATTAAGAGGAATGGACCTACCAGCATCCTGACAAATTGTCAACATTGTCCCTAATCCCACTGGCTGATGATGAAAACTAAGAATATGTGTCATTAACATTTAACTCAGTGAGTCATAACCATGCACCATGCAGACGTGTCCATTCATCAGCGCATTTATTGCACATAATGACTTTTTTTTTCTTCCCAGTATTCGCACGCAGTCAGGCTGGAGTTTCATGTTGAGATGCGTGTCCCGGGTCTAATGTTTGTTTGACCTTTGTTACAGACCAATCAGAGGACAATGACCAAACCAAGTTGGTGGTCGGAGTTGTGGTCGGTCTCCTCATCGCCACTATGATTATAGGCCTGGCTTACTGGCTCTACATGAAGAAGTCCAAGTAAGAAGCCAACAGTTAACCTTATTGAAATGTTGATGTCATTATGTGATAGCGGTGCAAAAGGGCCCTACAATTTGACCTAGAGCTGATATCATCTTGGTTTGTGTTATAGCCATAACCTCCATCTTTTTGTTGAACCCAGTTCAGTAACAGTTACACTGACTCACGTGTATTTGTTTTTTCATAAGTATTTTTAAAATATTTCTAGACATGTTGACCAAAATCATGCTTTAATAGGCTATATGTGTGCAGTTAGAAATGTATGCACATGAAGATTGCAAATGAATGTTATGTACAGTTAAGCAAAGAACATGACTCAGTTTTATACATTTTCGAAATTTAGGAAGTAGCTCTGATCATGAGTACTAACTGTAACTTGCAGACATAAGTACAGAGCCACTATAAGCTGCCACTCCCAATTAATTTTAAATTTTCTCCAATGGTTGTCAGCACACCAGCAAGACTTATCAATACGTTTTATTCCAAACAGGCAAGGAAGCTGGAAGACCGGTGAAAAGGAGGATGGATCCTCTGAGGAGGAGAAAAAGCTGGAGGAGAAGGTTGAGGAGAACAGTCAAAAAGCTGAGGTGTAGAGGAACAGCAAACAACCTTTGGGAATGTGAAAGGTAGATAACAAAATATCTCCATTGTGTGCTTCAAAAAACATTAACAAAGACATTCTCTTTCAATGTCATTGTTTGACTTTATGTTTGCTCTTTCCAGTGAGAACATGGAACTTTTGCACATTTCTCTTCACCTCTGTCTTTGGAAAAAAAACAAAAAAACAAAACAAGTGTGTACATTGGGATGAAGACGGTTTGGATTTGGTTTCAGGGAGAATTTTACTAAAAAGCATATCCAAACATCCCCCCGAGCCCCTTGACCTCTCACCCAGCCATTCCTAAGAAAAAAAGAAAAAGAAAAGGATGGATTCCATATGTGATAAACATAACTTGTCTGCACTACTGATACATGTGTTAACTTGTCTACTATTAGAATTCATGTTTGTTAGAATGGACTTTGGGAAACTGAGATAATTCAAATCTTTCTGGTTTTGTTAGTTGATGCAAGTAAAAATAATATTAGACCAATTGCCTTTGCTGTTAAGGATGTGTAGGCCTGCATTACTCTGTCTTTGACTCCCTGTCCCTCAGAGACATAGCAGGGCCTGAGGGACACCATCACCATCGCTTCTTAGTTTCACATTATCATAGTCAAACAACCTCTGCCTTCTACATAGCTGTGCTAAATCTGCTCATTTGTGCATTTGATTCAGTTTGTTTATTCAACCATGAAAATATTGAAATTTGAGATGAAATTCCTAAAAGGGCTAAGGATATATTGTTATACTCGGCATTAGTTGTAGATGGAAATATGATTTACATGCTGCATTGCAGAAGTAGGTGATGTGAGTTCTTTGGTGTTACATGCTTTTCTTGTTTTTGATCATGTGTACCTCCTGGAGAGAAAAAAATGACATGTTTGCTCTCTTTTTTTAACTGTACCATACATTCAACAACCACTGTACACAAGCAGGTAGAGAGAATGTATGTGCATAACTCAGCTCATTTTACTGGCTGCACAGATTGTTTTACATAAAGCCGATGTTATGTTTTCATGCTTCACCCAAGAAAATGTCTTTGAGTCTGTAGTAATGAAAGGATACTTTAGTTCACCTGCCAGGGTTGTAATTGAATTCTCAATTTGTGCTCCATCAGTGTTGAGGTATGCTTGTTTATCATGTAGCTATGGCAGATCTTTGTAATTGAGGACACAAAGTGGACAGGACGTTTGTCTCAAAGTAGCCATTATGATATGTTTGCCTTCTATTGCAAATCTACTTGTAATTGCTTCAGTTTGTGATGTGCACTAGAGTTCTTTTTTTTTCATGTCAAATTTGTGTAGAATACAATGAAATAAGCGCAGCTGTACATGTCACAATTTTGGTCTTTTAAGAGCATTTCCTGAATCTGAAAATGTATCAAGACCAGGACGTAATTGTGAAATATGTGGTTTTCTTTTTCTTTTTGCTATTTATATTGAACAAGAATACATGTCCTGGTAGGAAAATTCAATAATTGACACATAATTCACATCTTACATTCAAACCATTGATAAATTGCTTGCAGAAATTACAAAAAAAAAAAGTAATTAAGTTATGAGTCATCAGTAGGTTGTTCAGCGTCTGATTGAATAATAGATTCAGCATGTTGTAATCTCAGACCTCCATGCCGCTGGCTACCTTATGTAAAACCATCAAATTGGAAGAATGACCAAAGAAAGTGAACGTTTCCATGCAAGTATTGTAAATATCTGTTTGTTTTTGTACTTTTGTTTAAAATAAAGTGTACATTTGGAAAAGCTGTCCACTGAATATTATTTATGTTGTTGCAGTTCTCACGCCTGTCATCAGAGCATCTTTTGAAATAAAGAGCAACATGGTCAAGATCTTTTTTCACTTTTATACAGCAGAGAACATCTGGCATAATGGTGCAGAATGACTGCACTGATTTATTGTGCAGTAATTTTGTGAATGATGTTAGGCAATAAACCATGTGTTGTAACCAGAACAAGTCAATCAATCAAAAACAATGTCAATTCATTAGATAAAATGAGAAAACTTGTTAGAATCATGATGAAAATATTTCCACATCACATCAAATTGACAATAAAATTTAGAATGTGGTTCCTATATTTTGATTCATTTGTGTTAAAAACTGAATACATTCTTGCTATTTAAACATACTGTATCCACACAAAACCAATTTGATCCTAAATTCATGTTAAAACTGTCATGAAATTGTTCCATCAGTTAACCTAAATAGATAGGCTATTATGGCTGCAACACAACACATAGAAACTGGTTCTTTAACACAAAACCTACAAGTCTGTCATTCTGGCCAGATGCCACATTTCAAGGGGGTGTTGTGTCAGAAAAATAGCAAAATATATATTCGAGTTAGAGTTATACATTCCCAGCACTGATGCCAGAGTGACAACAAACAAAATTAGGAAAAATTGCCATAAGCATCAATCATTAGTGGAGAGTCCCTATTCCACCACACTGAAGCATGGATAAAGGGTGCAGCACCAAATTATGCTCTTAAATTATTAGATTATAATATGCTGAAGGGGTTGATTCTGCATAGTGAGTGCTTTTACTTGTGATACTTGAAGTGTGCTTTGCTGACAATGCTTCTGTGACTTCGCTTGAGCAGAATTTTGAATGGAGCATTTCCAGACTGTTGTATAGCATCTAAATTAAAGTACCTGAATAATTCTTCCATCACTGCCATGAAGTGAGAGTCATGGCAAAACAATATATTTGTACAGGTCTCTCTGCAGGGGCTTTAACGGCAAATGAAAATGTGTCACAACACAATGAAAACACCATTAATGACAACATTTATTCACAGACTGGAGAGGAAACGGTCTGCACTGCACATACAGTAGGTATAGAGAAAAGGCAGTAATGTTGGATTTTACTACACTATTGCACCACACCATTTGGTTAAAGTTATCTTGAATGTCTAATCCAAAAAACCTAAACTAAAAATAATATTCACCTCATTTGGAAGCAATTAATTTGTTTTAAATATTGATACTTTGTCTTCTAATGACAAGAAATGCTATGTCATCTACAGGTTGCTACTTGTTCATATTCCTTTGACCCTCGTTTACAGTAATTTTATACATGGTGCCAGTGCGTTAGATTAGTCATTAACTTTGATCAGCTTCTAATTAGATGGGTGGTAGCTGTGTCCTTATACTCTATGGTCAGTCTCTAAATTGTCATTTAAGTGTAGGCTACATTACACAAGAAAGGTTGGGATAAGGGCTGTATGCCAGCCAAAATGAGCTTCTGCTGCCATCATGTGGCCAAAGAATAGCTGTATCAGTGAGTGAAACCGATTAGGGAAAATTGTATTACGGTAGATGTTTTTATTTTTCTATTCTGAGCAGAGACTCAACTTGACTGTAAGTTGTAGGTGTGAGGATACATTGAATTTAAGTCAGAAACTTAAACTTAAATTTATGATTTGATACTCCTCTGTCCTCACAAGTCAATACATAGCTGATTACCACAAAGTGACTGCTACAGTTAGCAAGCAAAAGTAATCCTAAAATGACATTTATTTTTCCTTGAGCCTTTTTTTTTTTAAAAAAATAACATATTTGGTGCATGGCTACACATCTTAACTTCACTAATTGAGCAGTATCTCGGAATGAGGGTATAGCAGTGACCATCTTTTTTTTTCTTTTTGCCTTTATTTGATAGCACACAGATAGGCTAGACAGGAAAGGGGGAGGCAGAGAGAGGGGGGATGACATGCAGGAAAGGGCTGCCAAAAGTGGGATTTGAACCGGGGCCGCCTGCCGTGAGGACTGTAGCCTCCACATGGGATTGTGTGCTTTGAAGTGATTTAACTGTCTTTAAGTTGTTTGTCTTGTAAGTTGTTTTTTTAAAATTATGCACACAAAATGTATATTCAACCAATTAATGAGTGCATTAATTTGAATCTAAATCAAATAAATAATACCGTACCTGAACTTTAGGCTTCAGGGATTTAATGGAAGGTAACTATGGTTCCTGGTTGACTGCCAGGGGCAGTGCAGTCATGAGCAGGTTGATATCTTATGTGAACAAAGTCATGTTCATGATGTGCAGACCCCCGCTATAAATGCCATATGGTAGCCTACATCCACACAGAATTAACAGACCCATAACCAGTGGTGTCACAAAGAACCAATATAAAGCCACTGGTCAACATAGAAGCTAATGGAATGATGGCTGATGGCCTTAAAAACATGCAAAGTGTTGCACAGGACACTGCTGCATAGATCTCCTGTGCCATCCCTCTCATTGCTGCCCATAATGTTAACACTCTTAATTGGATGACATGGGGCCAGGTTTATCAGCTACTTTCATGAGACAGTTTGATTGTCTCAACAATCTAGTGAGGGCACTTCTTTGGACATTGCTTGTCCCTTGAATTTTTCAGCAGTAACACAAACAGTTGCTGTGGGCACCTGAAATGTGCCCTCATTAGCCTACCATGGCAGAGGGACAAAACATAATAGTAAAGAGACGTTTGACCACAAGGAGTATGGAGTTCACCCACACACTTGGCCCAATTGTTGAAAAACGTGTGCTAAAGTGCCCCCTGGGAACCAAAACGTGCATTAAAGTGCCCTCTTGGAAGCCAAAACACGTGCAAAAGTGCCTGCATGGGAGCCAAAACATGTTCTAAAGTTCCCTCATGGGAGCCAAAACGTGTGCTCAAGTGCCCTCTAGGAGCCAAAACACATGCTTAAGTGCCCTCTAGGAGCCAAAGCACGTGCTTAAGTGCCCTCTAGGAGCCAAAACGCGTGCTTAAGTGTCCTCTTGCGGGCCAAATGCGTGCTAAAGTGCCAACAAGACAGCCAAAACGTGTGCTAAAGTGCCCTCATGACAACCAAAACGTGTGCCAAAGTGCCCTTTAGGAGCCAAAACGTGTGCTAAAGTGCCCTCTTGGAAGCCCAAACGCGTGCTAATGTGCCCTCTTGGAAGCCAAAACATGTGTTAAAACAGGCCAAATCTACGTTTTTTTAGTCTTAAGGTATTGATATTATAAAACAGGCCAAATCGACATTAAAAAAGGCCACCAACCTGTGGTCGCCGGCCAAACGCACCATGTCGCTACGGTCTCATTCTTGTCATTTTCTGAAACTTAGCAGCCCTGAAAGTGCCCTCTAGGAGCCACATCTAGGAGCCTCTTGGGAGCCAAAAAGCATGTTAAAGTGCTCTCAGAGAAGCCAAAACACATGCTAAAGTGCTCTCTTCAGTGGCGAGGACATGCTATTATGTGCCCTTTTTTTTCCTTTTCACCCCTGCCCTTCAAAAAGTCTGTGCACGCCACTGGTCACTTCCCACTCAAAGTCCCTTTAGTCATGTGTTCAAAGGATGACATGCTCAAGGCCAGGCTTGGGGAGTAACGGACAATGTTACGTAATCAGGATACAAAAAAAGGTAACTAGTCCATTACAAGTACAGAAAAAAAATCACGTAATCAGATTACCGGTACATTAGATAAAAACAGAGATTACTTGGCTGATTACTTCACATTTTTAAAATCAACCACAGGGCAGAGCGGCCGTAGTTAGGCCACTCGCCATCTAGTTGTATTTCAAAGGCGAGCCACACAGACGGCACCTGCCTCTTCTGCCCATACGGTGTGTAGGCTATGTGGCGGAGGCTACGCTGCGTCATTGCGTAGCTCTACTGAGTGTGAGCGGCATGTACGTTTACGATGCTTTCGTGAATATGCCACGCTGGCTGAAATCCAGGAAGTAGGCCTAGTGGTACTTCCTGGTTGGCCTACCTGGTAGCCTACTTTCTGATTTTTTTTTTTTTTAGTCAGACACACCTGGATTAATCAGTTTACCAATCAGGTAAGACAGGAAATAAAGGAGCTGGCTGAAATTCAGGTAGGCCTATTACCAACCAGGAAGTATCACTACTTCGTAGATTTCAGCCAGCTCGGCCTATAACCTATTGTAAACAAACAGTAGCCCCCTCGGTTTCAGCCTAGCGGCTAATTCAACAGCAGTGATGGATAACTGTACCGGAGAGGCTCAACAACTTCATGAGCTTCATTTGAGGGATAAACAGCAGCTTATACCTGACGGGAGACCGACGCCTGAGCTACGGTAGCTAACAGTTTACCCACATTCTCTCTGTCTCTCTCTCTCTCTTTACACACGCACACGCAGCACACACACAAACACCCAGTGTCTAGCTGTCACATTTGTTGTAGTAATAGCTTGTTGAGTACAGTTAACATTGTTGCTTCGGTTTGAGTGTGGATTAGTTCGGTTTGTTGTGTAGCTAATGTGAGTGGTGGTCCAATATCACAATCCTGTTATTGATAAGTTGGGTGTTAACAGCTGATCCGTGTGCTGTAGATGGCGTGGATTGTGATGAGAAGGTGTTGCAATGCACACATTTTAAGACTTATCTGCGCAAAGTGCAAACCATTATACAAAACCTGTTTGTTGTGACTTTCATCATAAACTGCTCCCCCCACCCCCATGCACTCGTGGTTTGTGCTGGCGGCTGTGACTAATGTTGGTATTAAAGTAATCCAAAAGTAACTAAAAGTAATCTGTTACATTACTTTTATTTTGTGATACTCAGAGTAAGTTACTAATTACATTTTTTAACAAGTAACTTGTAATTGTACTGGAATACATTTTTAAAGTAACCCTCCCAACCCTGCTCAAGGCCTGCAGGACTGCAAGTTTTACCCTGGAGGTGTAACCTCCTGGCACCATGCAGAAACTGTGCCACTCAGTAATGTACAGCAGTGGCCTACATATGGCCATATTTCACTGATATAACTGTCACATGAAACCTTTAACTTAATGCTTCAAAAACACACTGTAAATACAGCAATGTGTTTTCCTGGGGTCAGGATACCAGGTTCTGTCGCTTCACCATGATGAAAATACAGCCCAACAGCAGAGTTTACACTGCATAGGCCTATCATCATCATAGAAGTAATGCGCACTCCACAGTGTCTCACAAACTACAGACTCATGCCTATTCAGGAGATTAGCTACCTCAATGGTCACACCCTGCTCTGAAGCAAAAATATTCCTGCTAAGAGATGCCATGGTTCTCCATCCAATAAACAAATAGGCTAAGTGTGGAGAACCAAAATGCTCCATGGATGCTTGGAGCCACCAGGAGGTACTGGTGAGTTGACAGAGAATTTGTCTTATTAAAAGAATTGGGAGGAAAAGCCTCCCCCTTATCCCTACAAAAATGTCTTCACTACCAGTGGCCAATCAATAATAATACCATACCCACTCTGGGCCTCTAAGAACAATGGGGTGGAGTGGACTACATGCAGACATAACTCACGGGCGGCCATATTGGGTCAGACAACTTGCTCTGACTCTTGCTGCAGTAGATGGATGATCTAGTTATCTGCACTTATAAAAACTAGTCATAACTCCGTACAATTGTGTCCATATAGCCTAGCTATTATTTTAGTTATCTGCATAAGGTTACAATAACAGAAAGTACATGAATGAAATTATTTGTGATTTTAAAGCAGATATCAGCGGTCCGGCCGTTTTGGCTAATGCTGCGTTCAAGGCAGGCTTTTGAAACCGTAAGTTATAGCTTCAAGTCACAACTACGACTTTGTAGCGTTCCATGCAACCCGTAGCTCGTGTTTTTACCGTCCTGTTGCCTGTGAAAGTGCACAACGGTCACTCGTAACTTCCGACCCGTGAACTCGTACCAGATCGAACTGGTATGACTTCACAGGTCGGAAAAACACAAGTTACGAGTTTCCTTGAATGCACCATGAGTTAGCAGCCCCCGCCCTCATCATGGATCTATTGGTCCTCGTCCCCACGTCACCACATTCACGCGCATCCCTTGGCTGCACACACAGCCCTTCATGCCGTTCTCTCTCCTCATTGGATAACACTTGTATCCCACATGGAAAGTTTTCTCCTGGGTTTACAGCAGAGCAGAGTGACTGAGAGACTCATGTTTCGGCTGAAACACTCCATGTAAGTGATTGCTGACGGGAAAATAGGACTATTTAGGACTTATATTAACAAAAACATTCCGCTGATATCTGCTTTAAGTATGCAGTATCATACCTGCATTTCTGATGTTCATAACAAACCAAACTGTTTGAAAATTGGCCAAGTTCTGGCTATTATGCACCATAGGCCTAATGCTCTGAGGGAGCAAGTTGCCTGAGCCGAGATGGTGGCCGTGTGGTGACGCCGTGTCATTGGGCAGCAGCATCAGGTGAGTCATCTAGTCTTCTTGCCTAGGAGACTCCAGAGACCCAGTTCTCCATTAATGCTTAAAGGAGTCACCACCCGGAAATTGAATTTTTCCTTAAAACATGTATAGTGGTGTTGGACCTCAGTGGAAACTTGCCTGAAAACCTGGAATTTGAAAGTGGCTGAGTTTTTTCGTTTGGGCTCTTTAAACCAGAGTAGCTCATGAGGCTGCACTCCGCAAAATTATGGGATTTTGACTCTGCTCCATATGGTGACGTCACCATAGGAGCCTGCTTTCATAAACCCACCTCTCTTCCACCACCCTGACTTCCACAGCATTACTTGTTGTTTTATTTCCCTCTGTAGTGCTGTTATTTCGTCACTTTATTAAGTTTTAATATTTTTTCATGCGGGAAAGTAAGGGTTTGGATCCCCAATGTGTGGTTAGTTTATCCAAATGACAGCTGTTTAGAAGTTTGCTCCGACGTTGGGAGAAGTGAAGCTCCAGCGAGCTCCAGCAAGCACCAGAGGAGCGGAGGAGCTGCTCCTCAGCAACCCATCTGCAGTGCTCCTTAGCCGGCCAAACTACGTCATCATGCCGCGGGAGGAAACGATAATTAATTGATTTAGTTTTAATATTTTTTCATGCGAGAAATCAAGGGTTTAGTTCCCCAATGTGTGGTTAGTTTATCCAAATGACGGCTGTTTAGAAGTTCGCTCAGACGTTGGGAGAAGTGAAGCTCCAGCGAGCACCACAGCAGCAGCTCCTCAGTGCTCCTTAGCCGGCCAAACTACGTCGCCATGCCGTGTGAGGAAACAATCATTAATTAGCATACCTGCAGGTTTGCAGAGGTTTACCGCCGGCTGATTAAATTCTTTTTAGGAGATAAATGTTGGTCTCATTGATGAAATCTAATAATTGTGGCAGTCGTATTAGTTTGTTTGAATAAAAAGTGAAGCTTCATACAGAGCTGCAGCTCTGCCCTGGGGCTCTGTAGCCTACGTACAGAAATCACCACATTTGCATCAATAAATACATGTTTTACAATGAACCATTAAATAGTTTTATTTTTCTGACATCAAGAACCAGCTCCTAACTCATTGAGCTAATTGACTGGAAGTGAGACCTGTGTGACCTCACAAATTGACTCAGAGAATCACCAGCCAGGCAGCAGTTGTCAAGACAGATTTCATCAATCTGATAAGCCTACATAAATTGCATCTTGATAAGAGAAAAAATGATGTAATCGCAGTGACGCCGGCGCAAATCTCGCAAGACCAGGAAGAGGAGCTTCCGCTGCAAACAAGCTTGAAATATGGACTTATTTAATTTTTTTCAGGACAATTTTGCATTTCGGGGCTTCAATACAAGATGGACATTACAGAGCAGCATGGAGGTATTTGGATGTTTTTTGGTGTGTTTTTTTTGTGACGAAGACCGTCGGTGTCCATTTGCAACCGTCACATGGACATGCACTGCTACGTCGAGACCGGGGACAGCTCTCCATTCCGACGCACCTCCACTTCGACACCCCGCTGTTCCGAAACACCGCTGTTCCGACAGCCTCCGCTCGTGCTGACAGCTGACTGAGGGAGATGCTTTGGTTGGGCTTAGGCAATGAAGAAAGGAGTTGGTTAAGTTTAGTAAAAAGATCAGGTGGAGGCTAGACAGGCTAGAAGCAGAATGAACGTTAGGTCTTTATGTCATTAATATGAAGTATTTGCTTGTTTTGCAGTTTATTATGCACATGATCCGTTTCCCCCAGTAGCCTTTTCGAAATAGCGGTGTCTTTAGAAAAAAAAGAAAACCCCGCTATTACGACGAATGGAAGTCTATTGTCGGAAAGGCGGGGCTTCGGAAAGGCGGGGTGTAACCGTCGAGACCCCCTGTAACTCAGAGAAGCCACGGAGGACTCGGAAACTTCCCCCAGGCCTTAGTCGACATGAGGGAGAGTAATGAGAATGAAATTTCATTTTGGGGTGAACTATTCCTTTAACTGCAGGTTGCGGCAGATGGGTTTGTTGTAAGTTGTAAACAGTCTTAGCTGGAATAACAAAGGTTTTGGAATAGGTTACAACTCTGTTTTAAGTAAAGACTCTTTGTGATAAAATGCTATAAATTTGACTTAAATAAGTGCTTTTATCACTTTTCTTCTCAGTCATTTAAAGTTAAATGTATTGTTAGTACTGCACTTGCAGTCATTTTTAATGATATGGCTATGTCGCACTGAAGTTTCACTTAAAACCAGATCCCCGGGCCACAACAACACAGACACAAGAGGCAGTATTAGTTACAAAAATACGTATTTATTTCTACTAGGCAGCAGGGTGAGTTGTAAATATAAAATCAGGCAATTGACTAAAATCATATTGATCAATCATTAAAATACAGTATCGCAGACATATTACATGCCCAATGTCTCTGTATCTCACGAAACAGTCCAGGAGGTCAAGTCCCTTAGAATGCGCCTCGAGGAGACAGCGGCGGTGTCCGTCTAGCGGCTCTCAATAATCTCTCGTTGTGGGCTCGTCCTCCTACAGGAACGCTCCGTCGCGACTGGAAGAACAACAGTAAATCACAGCGACTCAGCCCCAACAGTAGTCACACTCACACATGCAGACCACAGACCTTCACTTATCGTCATCAAAGGCCCATCACAATCATCTCCTTCCCGACCTCATCTCACGGCTGGAGAGCTAAACGCCGCCTGCTGCAACCTCGAGCCGGGTCCTCCGTGTCTCTGGGGGAAATCGTGCCCCGGAAGGGAATCACCTGACCTCAGGTGTGCATCCTCTAAATGCTCGGCTCTGCTGGCTGTGGACCAATGGTTCTGTTAATTGTAGGAGAGAGGAGGGGAACAGGGGAGACAAGTAGAGCCGTGTGCAAAAGTCCACAATACATCATGGCTTCTGTTCAGTCCATGTGACAACAAAATCACAGCAAACCATAACACTCTCAAACACAAATCACAGTAAGTCATAATAAACACACATACTTAGGAGTGGTTTTAACATGCAACACAACAAACAATAGTATATGCACGGCAACCATTAATTAATACACACTGAAGCATAAACATAAAGGACTAGGCTATACTGTACACTTAACGGCCCCTGTCATCCTATGACACCTACCCCCACCTTTTTTGGGTTGTCGTCCCGACAGCCAATGTTGCATTTATTATGAATATCTTAGGGGGACCTTCCCTCTTATCTCCCGAGTGGACCTTCTCAGGAGGGGCTCACCTGACTCTGACGAGGTGTGGGGTTCTGAGGTTGTGGCCCTACTTGGCGCTCGTGCTGCATCAACTGTTGGGTCAGGTGCTGTCAGTTGTCCTAGGACTACTGGGGTGAAAGGGACAAGACAGAGGGATGCAGCATCAGGTCTTTTTCTCGAGTCCAGTCTTTCAATTGGCTGAGCTGTGCCTGGGTGTGGGAGCAGCTCTGGTCTCAATGGGCATGGTCGTATGTTGTTGCAATGAATGATCTTCTCAGGTCCCTCTTTTCCTTCAGGACGGATCTTATAGACTGGCTGATGGGGTCTCATTTGGCAGATCACAACATAGGGTGTGGACTACCAGTGTGGGGCGAGTTTCCCTTGGTCATGCCTGCGGAAATTACGCAAGGGAACCCTGTCTCCTTGGAGCAGGGGGACATGTTTAATCCTTGAGTGACTTTTCCCATTTTCTGCCGTTGACGTGTCTGTGCAGTAAATGTTGATAGGCTTGCAGTGTGATGTGCCCGCACCCAGCCATCCAGGTAGCGGGGTCTGTTGTTTGGGGCACCAGTGGCCATCTCTACTGGCAGTCTGGCATGTCTGCCATGAAGCACAAAGTGGGGGGTTAGGCCGGTACAGCTGTGTGCAGGGTTTTTTCTGCATTAGAAATTTTGAGGCAGCTACCTCACTGAAATTGTCTGCCGCTGCACTGGAATCTTGATTGAAACTCACTGTACGGTAGTTCTATGGAAGCTCAGTGGCGCTGTTTTCAACTCAGTTCAACTCGACCGCAGCAGGAGGAGTGCGTTTGATTTCCACTCCGGGCCGGGCCGCAAGATGACGTTGATGCGCGGCTTGTCCCATGCTGCTTGTGTGCCCGTGGGAGAGGGGCTCATTGGGGCTCCACTCCGTTCAAATGTGGTGCTGAGTGTAAACGCACTCCACTGGTGCAGAGCATGAAGAGAGAGAGAAGGAGACGGAGGGGTGTAGTACTGTGAAGCAAGTTTAGTGGGTTAGCGAGGTATGTTGAGTCTAAAGCCAGGCTCTCCTGTACTACAAGGTGGCTCTCTTTTAACCCGGCTAGATCTCCATGATAATTTATGCTTAGGCTATGTTCAGAGTTTCATCCTAAAATCGGCTGTAGAAGCGCTGCTATTACACTATTTAACTAATTTACAGCTGCGTCAGCTTTACTTTGAAAGTCCAGTGGATCTGGATCAGAATGGAGCGTTTGACCGGAGGAAGAGATCACACTGATCTGCTGCTGTTTCTCTCTGAGCGTCTCCGCCTACAGATGTTCAGCTGAGGGGATATGCTGCTCAGCTGTTGATCCGACTCACGTCAGGAGCTCATTTCACTTTTATATAGCCTACAGTCACCGCTGAAAGAAGTTGTCCGCTCACAGCAGCATAGATAATCAGATGGATAATTGGTAAAGTTAATCATTTCACTTAATGGCCATGAATACATTATTTCCGATGTTCCGATCGCCTGTTCAGTGTTGCCCAAACGCGAAACTTTAGTCTCCGCTGTTTTCGCATTTACAGCACCAAATGCACTGAAACCTATTTTCATACGCACACCAGCCTCACTTTCAACGCGCACAGAGAGCCGGACTTAACAAACCAAGCTTCGTAGTACGCGGGGGTGGGAGGGTGAGATTTACATGTATCCCCCCCCCCTTCGGCCGCCTCAACCCAAATTTTGGCCAGAAAAAACCCTGTGTGTGTTGTGTTATTGTAGGCCTGCAGCAACGCTGGCAATTTCTCTGGTCATCGGGGTTGTTCAGCCTCTTCCAGGGACCTGAGAAGGGAGAGCTGAGTTTGATTAAACCGCTCACATGCTCCATTACCTTGGGGATGATAAGACAGTCTGCATTTTGTTGCAACCATAAAGGTCAAAGGTCAAAGGTCAAAGGTTATTTATTTGTCATTTCATTGTACAGTGTACATGAGATGAAATTATGTGCTCCTAGATTAAAAGCAGTGCAAAACATCAACAACATTCAGATAGAATAAAACCGTACAAATAAATAAAATCCCTCATTAGCTTAAAAAGATTTTAAAAAAGAAATAAATAAAAATAATAATAAATACAATTAGTAATAGTGATTCTAGCAATACTAATAATAAGTACTAATAAAAAAGCAGCAGCAGTAGGTAAAGTGGTTTAAGTGCAGCAACAGTTCAGTTATGCGACAGTGTGCTCACGGAGTTCAGAGCTCTCACAGCCTGGGGGAAGAAGCTATTGAGGAACCTTGTGGTCCTGCAGCGGATGCTCTGGTAACGTTTACCAGAGGGCATCAGTGAGAACAGGCTGTGAGAAGGATGGTGGGTGTCTCGGATCATTGCAGCTGCCCTGTGGATGCAGCGCCTCCTGTACAGGTCTGCCAGCGTTGGAAGGGGGCAGCCTTCCAGGAGCCTTACCAGGAGGTAAGGTTGTAGGTGAGGATGCTCTCCACTGTGCCCCTGTAGAAGGTGGTCAGATGGACAGTAGGGAGACCAACCTTCCTCAGTCTCCTCAGCAAGTGGAGTCTCTGCTGGGCTTTTTTTGTAATGGCGACAGTGTTAGTGGTGTAGGAGAGATCCTCTGCCAAATGAACTCCGAGGAACTTCACACTGTTTACCCTTTCCACCGCAGCCCCGTTGATGATGAGGGGGCTGAGGTCTGGCCTGCTGGTTCTTCTAAAGTCCACAACCATCTCCTTTGTCTTACTGACATTAAGGAGCAGGTTGTGGGACTTGCACCAAGACGTCAGCTGTTCCACCTCCATCCTATATGCATCCTCGTCCTCCTCTCTAATGAGACCCACCACTGTAGTGTCATGCGCATACTTAATGATCTTATTGGAAGTATGTGATGCAGCACAGTCATGTGTGAGTAGGCTGAACAGTAAGGGACTCAAAACGCAGCCTTGGGGGGACCCTGTGTTCACAGTGATGGAGCTGGATGTTCTTTTCCCCATCTTGACTGTCTGCTGCCGTTGTGTGAGGAAGCTGAGGACCCAGTTGCAGATGCCAGTGTCCATGTTCAGTAACCTCAGCTTCTCCACAAGCTGTTGTGGGATGATGGTATTGAAGGCGGAGCTAAAGTCGATGAACAGGACTCTGGCGTAGGTGTTCTTGCCTTCCAGGTGCGACAGAATGGAGTGGAGTGTGGCAAAAAGCTGGCAAAGTTCAGCCATGACTGTCAACTTAAATGCAGCCCCTTGATCGGACAAAATCTGTTCAGGGCATCCTCAAGTCTGAATTAGATTGTGCCACAGAGCCTTGGCTGTGGTTACTGCCGTTTGATCCCGGGTTGGCACTGCCCAACTGTACCGAGAAAACAAGTCTGTCATACAAGAATGTGTTGATAGGAGTCACCTGGCCTCCCTAAAGACAAATAGTCCATAGCCAAAATTTCAAGGGGGTAGGAGCATTCAATTGGATGTAGTGGAGCTCTTACCTCTGGTTAGGCTTTGCTTTGGATACAGTGGGTGCATTGGGCTGCCCAATTGCTGACATCTTGTCCCAATTTTGGCCAGAAGAAACTCCTCCTCAGGGCAGCCTCTGTGCGAGCAGCACTCATGTAGCCCGTAGCTTGATGGGACTGCTGCCAGACAATATAAGTCCAGGCAGGTGGGACCACAATCTGCCAAAAGAGATCTCCAGTGTAGCGATCTCTCACCTCTCTCTGCAGGACACCTTCCTCCAGTCGTAGGGTCCGGCTAGCGGAGGCGATGACCTGCTCTCTTCCATCTTGGACTTGTGACAAAACTGCACCCAAGCCTTTCAAGCTTGCATCTGTGTAGAGGTGGCTTAAGCCGCGTTTCCACTACATGGTACCGGCTCGACTCGACTCGACTCGGCCTTTTTGCGTTTCCATTACATAAAAGTACCTGGAATCTGGTACCTGGTACTATTTTTTTAGTACCTGCTCGGCCGCAGTTCCAAAACTGGTGAAGCGGTACTAAAATGTGACGTGTAATCATTGCGGACCGCTGATTGGTCAGAGAGTGGTCAGACAGTTTCCATTGCTGCACTGTGGCCGTCTTCATCAGATATCACCACATTTCAATAAATAAATGTTTTAAAATGAACAAACTATGCAAGTCTGGTCGGGCTGTTTCCGCTTCAGTCTCCCTCCTCCCCCTCCCCTCCCCTCGTCTGGCCATGTGGGTTTGTTGACAACAACGGCTCTGAAAAATTAATACGGAGCGGCTGATAACATCATATAACACATCGGATGTTACGATGTGTATATGTGTAGAAAACAAAGGCTTACAGTTACGGAGCTGGTTTGTGTGGCGGTGCAGCAGAGAGGAGAGCTGGGACACCGCCCGGGGGCTGCGGTGAATTGCGAGGCTGGTTTTCAGCCGTGAGAGGCCAGGTGAAGGCATAGAGCCTCCGTTGTCACTCGTAAAAACTCACCACTCATGTAGTTAACTATCAAATTACCCCTGGAGCTTTTTAATGAAGGTAAAAATGTGGCATAACCACGGGGAAATCATGTTTACAGTTTCATTTTATTTTGTTATAATCCACACAAAATCTCCAAGTGACAACCGGCCACTCTAAAGGCGGTACCAACTGTAATGGAAACAGCCAGGGAAATAGTACCTGGTACCCGAGCCCAGTCCAACATACGAGCAGTTTCCATGTTCTGGAAAAAGGGAGAGAAGTCAGCAAAGGCAAGAACTGGGGCACCGCCAGTGACAACAACTTGTCAATGGCGGTCTGGGAGTTCTCTGTCCACTGCACTGGATGATCCTTTTTAGTGGCGTGGCCAGCCAGGAGGGAATTCAAAGGGGCAGCTACACGAGAGAATGCAGGGATGAAACCTATAGTAGCCTGCGAAACCCAGGAAAGACATGACCTCACGGACTGTGGTAGGGGGTTTCCATTGCTGCACTGCTGCAGTCTTCTCCGGATCTGTGGCTACTCCATCCTTGCTGACCACATGGCCGAGATAGTTCACTTTGGGCTGAAACAGTTTGCATTTGTCGGGCTGTAGTTTCAGTCCATGTTTCCACAGCCTCTCGAATACTTGTGTGACAGTGGTGGTCCTGTCACTATGGCTCCAGTTGATCATGTGCCCTGGCTACTTGGCCAAGGGGATGTCCCTTTGGCCGACTGGTTAGCGCGCATGACTCCGACCCGGGAGTCTGGGGTTGATCCCGCCCGGGTCCCAGCACCTTGCCACATTCTGGCGTTGTTGGCAGGATCCATGTAGCACTAGGGGTGGGTCCATGGATTCCTAATGTGTGGCAGCCTGCGCGGAAGCACGAGGATGTGCTTGTGAAAAGAGGGGGAGAGATGTGACAGTGGTGGTCCTGTCACTATGGCTCCAGTTGATCATGTGCCCTGGCTACTTGGCCAAGGGGATGTCCCTTTGGTCGACTGGTTAGCGCGCATGACTCCGACCCGGGAGTCTGGGGTTCGAAGCCCGCCCGGGTCCCTCTTCACCTTGCCACATTCGCTCCAGGTGTTGGAGGTGGCTCTGAAAGTCAGGTGAAAAAATGATAACATCATCCAAATAGATGAGCGGGTATCGTTTACCAGACTCCCCAGGCAGCGCTGCATCAGTCTTTGGAAGGTTGCTGGGGCGTTACATAAGCCGAAGAGCATCCGCTGGAACTCGTACAGCCCGAGCGGTGTGGTGAATGCAGGCTTTTCTCTGTCTTTAGGGCCAACCTTTACTTGCCAGTACTGGCAACGTGGCCAAATCCAGTGTGGAGAACCACCTGGATTGTTTCAGGCAGGTAAGGGACTCCTCTATCCTAGGTAGGGGGAAAGTGTCTTTGTGAGTCAGAGCATTCAATTTGCGATAATCCACACAAAATCTCCAAGTGCCATCTTTCTTTTTTACCAACACAATAGGGGCAGCCCAGGGACTAGAGCTCTCATTAACCACCCCACTGTCCAACATACCTTGCAGCAGTTTCCTTAGTTCTGGAAAAAGGGAGGGGGGAATGGGTCGATACCTCTCTCGACTCGGTGGAGCGGTGCCTGTTGGAATCTGGTGTTGTACTGTGTCAGTACGGCCATAGTCTTCTTCAGGGCTGCAAAGACCTGGCTCCACTTGTGAAGAAGCCGGTCCATCTCATATTGTTCCTCTTCCGTTAGTCCTTCACCCTTCAGGGAGAACACAGGATGTTCTCCCCCAGATGGCAGCTGTACATTCTGGACGTCCACTTCTACCGTTCCTGGTTCTTCGCCCGGAGTACAAACAAGGGGGCAGTTGTCGGTCTGAGAAGTGAAGCTGAGTGAATCTCACTTCCGCATTTAAAAAACTGCAATCCCCGCGGATTCCTGTGGGGGCTAGTGTCAGAAGGCAGAATGTCGGACTGCACGGTGCGGTCGCCAGCAGCCGTCATCATTGCTGCCGGTAGCAGTGTGTAGCAAAGCTCCAGAGGGGGGCTGATCGCCCTACATCCCAGCACAGGGCGCTGGTTTGTGGGTGAGAGGAGCAGAGAGCCTGGGCTGGAGCTCAGACTGTGGAGCACTACCACTACCAGAACCTACCACTTCAATGAGTTTAGAAACATTATTTTAAACTACAAAATGGGGCTTCAGAAAGCAGTTGGGCCGTAACACCGGAAATATTGGTTGCAAGCGGTGGAGGATGATGGATTCTGCACCATAACATCGCCCAACTCGAGCTTCGGCAGGGAACTGGTCATTTTAAACGGCTCGTATGCAGCATGGTGTTGTGTATGGGTCACACAAGTGCCCCAAAACTTCATCTGTTTTTATATCTTTCTTTCTCGGCTGCTGACAGATGATTTTGGAATGTTGTTTTTGACCGCCAGGTCACTGGGAAGTCAAAAACAAGGGATATGTGAGTTGGTTAGGGATATGTGAGTTGGTTAGGTCCAAATAAAAACAGTGTTTTTCCTGCACTTTGAAGGGCTGGAAAAAAATATATTATAGCTAACAACTGTGTTTGTTTGTTTTTTTTCAGGTAAAACCTCTTTTAGGCCGCAAAAATAGGCAGTTTCTTTGGGTCCATGTTGTAAATCTCTGGGCAGGGCTATGGCGTTGCTAACGGGAGGAGTTCAGAGAGTCTACTGCAATTAAAGTAGGCCTAGCCTACTGGGCTATTTGTAGATCATACAACCCCACTTTTAAAAAAATGCTACTTCCCTTTAATTCACCCTTAGTGTATTTCACTTATTCCTAGTAATAACCAGTGTTTATGTTTTGGATGTATCTTTGTGGTAAAAAATAATAACATTTACTATATTAAGTGTATGGTCTAGGCTTAACAGAAATGAAATGTTGTGAATAGGCGTACAAAGTTTATCGATAGGTATTACGGAGAGTTTACAGTTAAATCTGTATTGAATGGAGTTGAATATATTGGTTGATGAGATTGAGATTGTTTGATGTTAAATATGAGTTATGTGTGCCATTAGCTATTACAGTCATTTCAACAGTGCACTGAATTCCACCCCTAGCCAATGCAGACAGAAATGAAACACTCAGACCTCCTCGCTAGTTTAACATTATAAAAATGAACGTAATCTGATGATATGCATCTCTGCCTGCTGCTAGCAACAGGCCAAACAGGGTTAAAAAGACAGACAGAAGGCAGAGACACCGCTGGAGCTGTGCGTTGTCCTGTAACTCTGGCCAGTTAGATTTTATTCGTCATTGTACATCCGGGCACTTTATTTTTTGATTGACAGTTGCCATGGCAACAAGCTAGAGCATCGCCATTTTGTCAGGAGGGTTTTTTTTCCCCAGCTCAGTCTTTTCAAATGTTCTCCCTTCCCGCCGGAATAATGCTGTCAGTGGATATACATTTGACGTTTTTGGATATCGAAATGCGTCTAGTGGATCGGATTAAGAAGATCAAGAGGCCGACGTTTTAACATAGTTGAAATAATTAGGCGGCGCCGCACTAACTCAGTTGTCCGTGTCTCTGGTCCACCGGGCCGGTTCACTGCGCAGGTTTGGACCGCGCGCCATTTTGTGAAAATTGACACAAAATTCCTAACCAAAATTATCAGAGGACACGGTTTCTGCTTCATGTTTAAAATACTCTGGATTCATCCGTATTGTCGTATTTATCGAAGTGGCCGACGTTGGATTCGCAAAGACCACGTCAAATTAGATTTTGGCATAACGTTTATTTAGCGGCAGCTAGAATCGTTAGCTTGAGGCTAACCTGAGAAGCTACAGCTAGCCAGGGCAGGTAGCTAATGTTAGCTGCGTTCATTTTGTCAACTAGCTCAGGTTAGCTAGTAAGTTATGCGTGCTAGTTAACGTTAGCATGGTGCTAGCCATCAGCTGATACTAACGTTAGTCAAAGTTGTTTCGATTACCGATGTTGTTCACCAGAGCTTGGAATATGAGAAGCGTACTGAATCTGGCTGGCGAATTATTTTAGAGTTTGCCGGTCAGAGGACGGGGGATTGGATTTAACGTTAACATTACTCGCTAACCGTGCAGGGAGGGGAGAAGCTCAAGCTGGATAAGTTTCCTCATCAAACAGGTTATTGGACTTTAAATGAAGATCGTGCCATCAGAGGTGAGCAACTGCAAACTGTTATCTTTGATGCTGGCCTTTTGTTAGGTGAGCGTTTCACGTCAATGCTCCAGCAGATGTATATTATATCTAACGAGAATGGTTAACAATGATGGACGCGACAGTGAAGTTGAGAACGGTAGCTTATGGTATGGCGGCTAGCTAACATTTTGTGGCGGTGCCGACTCCGTTGAAACCAGTGTTAACATTTGCTTTCAGTCAGTAGGTCAACGGACTAATTTTAATGTTAGACAGGAACATCTCTCCAGCTGGCCGTGGACTAGAGGATGCAGCGGATTGTGGGCTTTGACGGAGAGTCATGCTGGCACGGCGTTAACGTTACAGCTAACGTTAACTCTGCAATTTAGACACTGTCATTGTACGACTGAAGCAGATGTTGCCGTGTTAGCTCACAGCCCCGTTTGAGTCACTGTCTGTTTAATGTCTGCCTGTATTAATATCAGTGGTGCAGGTTAAATTTCAGAGTTATATAGTACGGAGGCTCATCCAGCTAACCTGGCTAACGCCTAGTAGCTAATTCTGCTAACCTGGCTAACGGTTAACGTTGACTTGTTGACGAACCAGCTGAATGGGCCCCACAACCCGCTGGCTGCTGAGCACAGCGTCACTAGCTAACGTTAACGTTGGATTGGTGAGAGATATGCTCGCTTGTCCCGCAGTTTTCAGGGTAACGTTAACGACGTTAGCTAGTTAACGTTAGACTGCTAACGGTAACGCCAGTCTGAATGCGATTGTCATTTATACGAGGAATTGGGAGGCTTACACGAACGATATGTAACAGGAGAGGACGCGAATTAACACTGAATATGCTTTCTAAAATCCAACCATGACGAGATCTACCCCATCATCTGTAAGTACAGAGATACTCGGGCTCCGTCTTTAACCACGGACGTTAGGCTTTTAATTGTTTTGGATGGGTTACGTTTGATTCAGCCCTGGGATGGATCTAATCAGTTGGGCGTGAGAAGATGACACTGGCTTGTTCCAGAGGTCTTTAGCCATCACCTATGAAATGATACGGCTACTAATAGCAAGCTAGCTGTCGTTATATTTACACCTAAATAGGCCCGTTGATGCCGTGATGAGTAGAGCCAGGAAAGGAACTGTTCATATGTCAGTACTGAAAATGAAGAATAATCAAACGTTTAGGGCAGAGTAAAGAGCTACAAGTGCGCTTGCAAAATGGCTTTGTGGTCAAATACAGCTTGATTTTTTTCCCGGTAGGGTTAGTGATTTTTAAAATGTCAAATTCGCCTTATAGTCATGTTAGTCTGATACCCTGTATTGTATTAGTAATACAGGCTCAAACTTAACTTTTTATTTTTTAGTTCTTTCAATTTGCATAGTCTTGTGCAATAATTTCATTTAGGCCAATTTAGCTACCTATTTTAATAAGCATATTTCAGGCCAAATACTATAATTTAAATTGTGTATACAATATTCATTATGGACATACTGAGAGGAGATCCAGTGCCATTAAGATCACAACAATACTAATCCTAATTTGTTTTATAAGTGTTTTGTAGTCTGTGCCTCTCAGTTAAATTTTTTTTTTTTTTTTTCGCAACAGTCAGCTTCAGATCAGTTGCTTTTTGATAATTTTGTTGCCTGGGCATTAACTACTTATAAACTATTGATCTTCAAGCAGCTTACCTTTTTTGAATTTCAGCTTTATTTTAATTCTTTAAGAGTTAATACACCCCAAGTACACTTTTTAAAGTTTTGGGATGCCCTCTCTTCTTTAGGGGTTCCCTTTCCCTTCTTCTGAACTGAAGTTTAATCACTATTAAGTTAAATCCCACCAAAGATGCACAATGATAATGATCTGTTTTTATTCTTTGTAGTGGGTTGTGGTTTGCTGCTGGACTCTCCTCCCAGGATGATATGAAATTTTACAGGAGACGATGCATCCAGGTTAGCTGCTATATATTAAGCCTTAACCCTTTGGTGGGAAGTGGTGTACCTAATACCTTCTTCACATTCAGATATTTCACTGTTTTGAATTTAGCATCCAAACTCAGAAATGTTAAGACATCTCAAGAGGGATAAAAAGTCAAAAATGTTTTAGCATTATAAATATTACTAGGACAGTATATAAGACAGTATTTAATATACCCATAAATTCAGCATAAACTTTTTTTTTATTTCACTGAGCTAAGTGATTCAGATTGGTTTAATAGTTTGTCTAAAGCTGAACAAGCGGTAAATTGGGCACATTACTTACCATGACTTATCAGTCTTATCACTTCGGTGCTTTAAATTTAATAACAAATATTTAGATAAATTCAAGAATTTAGCCTTACACCACAAGGTTATATATATATATATGTATATATACGTGTGTGTGTATATATATATACATATATACATGTGTGTATATACATATAAAAAAAAGATTTATAAAGTAAATATATATTTTTTTTAAAAGGAAGAAGAGTATATAATAATAATAAGTGTATATGTACAGTGTATATATTGCATGCAATATAATGAAACATTTAGTATCTCAAAAACAGCCTTTGGTTGTGCTCCATCATCTTACAGTTTCTCTTATTTCTGGCAGTGGATGTGTATTTTTTCCTTTTGCAAAGCTGGGTCAGCTTTCTAACGCTCTCAGATGGAGTGCAGGTTTTGGGCTGTGCAGCTATTTTGCTGTCAGGCTCTTGTGTTGAAAGCAGCGTCTAAGTGTGCCAAAGTTCAATTTTATTTCTTGTTTATTTCTTGTTTTCTCATTGGAAAATGGGAGCAGCTCTGCCCTGGCAACAAAAGTAGGCTATTTGCATACTGCGTTGTGATTGGTCTGTGCATTGATGGGCTTGCCAAATCACGCTGTATCTCTGTGGTGATAGGCTATGCTAATTAGGTGCTGTTGCTGGGATTCTGAATAGTGGTTACTGTGTAGCACTGGTGAATTGTGTTGTCTGGTGAGAGATGCTGATAGCTGAACATGCTATTTAATAATTTTTTGATTCCTTCTGGCTTAAAATGAAGGATGATTCACTGTACAGTGTGGAGATGCTGTATTTTCATCCCTTTTCACTGTTAAACCTGCCTTTTTCCTGCTTTTTCTTCACAAAGGTTGATATGTTACCACTATATATTATTTTGTGGTTATTCTTTGATGCATTTTTATGACTTTACAGATTTAACAAAAGACACAGTGTGTTAACCTGACATTTCTCTTAACATGAATTAATCCCTGCTATTGTTCTCAACATACTCTGGTATTTTTTTTTCTGTTCAAGAGTGAGCTTGATCATTTGCACATGTATGTATATATTATAAATACATAATTTTGCATATATTTTTCATTTCACAAGATCAACTAAGACAGTTTTGTGTTCAGGAAATTCTCATTTATGAAAGAGCAAACAATGCCCTATTTGTCTTACATCTGTACAATAAACAGCTCATTTCTACATCTATTTTATTTTGGGTCTTAAAATCCAGAATAGAAAATACATCTGTTTTGGTCAGGATCATCACCCCTTTTCCTCCCAAGTGTGTTTGATTTATATAATATTGAATTAAGTTAATATGCAACTCATAGTAGTGCTAATTTCTTCCAGGAGGAGAGACTTCAGCATGCAAACCTTCGTCCGTCCGGCTTGCGCCCTCTTTTTCTTTACACACTGCTGGTCTTCAGATGGCTGCTCCAATGCCCCATACGCACCAGCAGTACAGTGACCGCCACCAGCCAAGCACTGACCAATCTGTTACGGTCTTACCGTACAGCGACCAGACACCACAGCTCACTGCCAATCAGGTACACTACCCCTACCCTACCCTACCCCAGTTCTTGAATTTCTTTTAATCCTAATATGCAGTGTAAGAGGAATGGCAAAACATAATGTGATTTGAGAGTCAACCTTCCTTTTTAGCTTCTAGCCCAAGACTGAGTAGCTTCTTATGAAATGTTCTTTTCCATCTAACCATTTCATATAAAAAGGCAAATATCTACTGTAGTAAATGTAATAATCTTGGAGATTTAGCAATGATATGTACTGTGCATAATGTTTATTTATAATCTGTTGTGATTCTTCCTTCTGATACTTCAGAGGCACATGCCCCAGTGCTTTCGTGACCCAACTTCAGCTCCCCTGAGGAAGCTCTCCATTGACCTTATCAAAACATACAAACACATCAATGAGGTTAGCTTTGTTTCGAATATATCTATCTGTATCGTCTGTTTTTGATATTGTAAGGATAACAGTTGAACTTAAATGTAAAACTTTGAAAATGTAAGGCCAATATTAAGTATTTTTAAGTGTGATCATTTGCATTGTTTTGTGAATTTACAGGTGTATTATGCAAAAAAGAAGCGACGGCACCAACAGGGTCAGGGTGAAGACTCTAGTCACAAAAAAGAGAGGAAAGTCTTTAATGATGGCTATGACGATGATAACTATGACTACATCGTCAAGAATGGGGAGAAGTGGATGGACCGCTATGAGATTGATTCCTTGATAGGAAAGGGATCATTTGGACAGGTGCTTATTTATAAATTACATGCAAACATACACCTTTTTTCTCTGTATTAATCACCTTGAGATACTTGATAATTCGTACATAGAATTTCTGAAAATTCGAAGTGATATTTAAAGTCAAAATTGTAAAATTGCCCTTCTTGGTATCTTTTAATTCACTCTTTTAGGTTGTGAAAGCATATGACCGTGCAGAGCAGGAATGGGTTGCCATTAAGATCATCAAGAACAAGAAAGCTTTCCTCAATCAAGCCCAGATTGAAGTGCGCCTCCTAGAGCTGATGAACAAACACGATACTGAGATGAAATACTACATCGGTAACCTACTTTTGAAATTTCATTTGACAAAATATACTGAAGAAATAACAGAGCTTCTCCTGTATTTATTTTTTTCCAGTATTAACACAGGTTTAATTTTTTTCCCTTGCAGTTCACCTAAAGCGTCACTTCATGTTTCGGAACCACCTCTGCCTAGTGTTTGAGATGCTTTCATATAACTTGTATGACCTGCTCCGAAATACCAACTTCCGTGGCGTCTCACTCAACCTCACCCGGAAGTTCGCCCAGCAGCTATGCACGGCGCTGCTCTTCCTGGCCACGCCTGAGCTCAGCATCATCCACTGTGACCTGAAGCCTGAGAACATTCTCCTCTGCAACCCCAAGAGGAGTGCCATCAAAATAGTGGACTTTGGCAGTTCATGCCAGCTGGGACAAAGGGTATCTAGCTGCAGTTTTTCTTATCAGCAGTAAAATGTATGCAAGTACTATGCGGAAAAGTGTGTGATCATTGTTGGTTCTTAACATTGGGTGTAATTAAGAGGTAATTCAGAGTTTTCAAGCAAATGGTGAATATCATTGCTTTCTTTTTTGTAGATATATCAATATATCCAGAGTCGCTTCTACCGTTCCCCGGAGGTGCTGTTGGGAATGCCCTATGACCTGGCCATCGACATGTGGTCCTTGGGTTGCATCTTGGTAGAGATGCACACTGGAGAGCCTCTCTTCAGTGGAGCAAATGAGGTATAAGGAACTGGAAAAAACTATCCCAAATTGTTCTGTGTCGAGCTTTGAATGTGAGAATGGCAACAGTTTTTCACCTCACCCTACAAATAATATCATGTAGACCTCAAAGATAGGGAAATGGAACAAATCACACTACTGTCAGTTGTTAAGCATTGAAATTGTTGACTTATATGATTGTAGCCATTTACCTGAGCCTGCGTCTTTTGACAGTTACACCATTTTTGGAAAGCATTTTAGGATATTTGATCTAACAAACTCTATATTGAATGTATTCAGTGAGACTTTTGTTGCAGATATATAATGTAAATTCTAGTACTCTGTCTGATCTCTACCAACAAGAGGAAGTAACTTGATTAATAATATTTTCCACAGGTGGACCAGATGAACAAAATAGTCGAGGTTCTTGGTATCCCGCCTAATCACATAATGGACCTAGCCCCAAAAGCCAGGAAGTTCTTTGAGAAGCTTTCGGATGGTACATGGAGTGTTAAGAAGACCAAAGATGGCAAAAGGGTAAGCTCAGTTGTTTTCATAACTTAGCCTTTGATCAAAACTTGTGCTGTGGGGATATTGTTAAAACTGCAGTAGATTGTGTGATCAAATGCAAAAATCATGGGGAAGTAAATCTCTTCATCTTTGTGTATTCTGCCTTCAACAGTATAAGCCTCCAGCCTCACGGAAGCTCCACTCCATCCTGGGTGTGGAGACAGGGGGTCCAGGTGGCCGGCGGGCGGGGGAGTCTGGCCATGCTGTTGCTGACTACTTGAAGTTCAAGGACCTGATCCTCCGGATGTTGGACTATGATCCTAAGAGCCGCATCCAGCCCTACTATGCCCTGCAGCACAGCTTCTTCAAGAAGACTGCGGACGAGGGGACCAATACAAGCAGCAGCGTGTCTACAAGCCCCGCATTAGAACAGTCCCAGTCTTCAGGAACCACCTCCAGTACCTCCTCTAGTTCAGGTGACTCTCATCTGAAAACCATGGGCAGCGCTTCATTGTCCTTCATTCACAGCACTGATAGACATTGATTTGTCAGCTGTTCTATTCTGAAATGACATGTAAAATGTATCATATCACATCTGTAAAATGATCTGTTTAGTAAAGGGATTTGACTCTGAGACTTGTCATCAATGCAGTGAAATATGGCAAATTATCCAGAATAGTACAACTATTAAAATCAATGTATATAACTTTAAGACAGTTGTAACACATTTGTTGTGACAAACCTTGGTAAATCCTATTGGATCATTTGAGATTGTATGTGATGTTGTTGAGAGTGCAGTTGTGACACTTTGTTTAATCATTAGGAGGATCATCTGGGACAAGTACCAGTGGCAGAGCGAGATCAGACCCAACCCATCACCACTTGCACAGTGGAGGACACTTCGGCACGGCCATGCCTGCCATCGATGGTGACAGCCTCTGCCCGCAGGTCAGTAAGATACCTGGAGGGTTCTGAAATGTGATCTGATATTGAGTGGGGCTACTGTGATCTTTGCACATTTTCCTGATTCAGTAGATGCATAGCCACTTATCCTACTATAACAGTTTGAACCATAGGTGGATAAATCTTTATTATTATGAATTAACTAATAGACAAATAATAATATTTGTTAATGTTTATTGTTACAGTGTTGTTAATAGTCTGATTCTAATATAAGGATAAAATAAAATAAAAATCTAAAACTAAAAAGATTTGGCAAGAAATACTGACAAAAAGTCATGCTTGCAACTTGTCAACAATAGTATGCTTGCATAGTATCAGACCACAATTTTTGTGCAGTACTGTCTTTTATAACTATGAAAACTGTGCAGCTGTGTTCTCCAACTCACCCCTGTTATCTGGTTGACATTGACAGGCAAGACAGCCTTACCCACCCCCGCTGGTGTGGGGAGGTGGCGTTGGACCAGAGTCCGTCACTGGAGAGACACACCCAGTCCAGGAGACCACCTTCCATGTTCCCCCTCAGCACCCTAAGGCCCTGCATCCCCACTCACACACTCATCACCACCACGGGCAGATGATGGCTACACGGCCACGCCCACGCCACTACACCTCCCCGACACACAGCTCCTCGACACAGGACTCCATGGAGGTGGTTCATGGCCATCTGTCCATGACCTCCCTGTCTTCCTCTGCCTCCTCTTCCTCTACATCGTCCTCTTCCACAGGGAACCATGGCAACCAGGCCTACCAGCTCCGCCATTTGCCCGCCGGAGCCCTTGACTTTGGTCAGAATGGTGGGCTGAGCATGGGGCTAGGTGCCTTCTCGAACCCACGGCAGGAGACTGGCATGGCAGCGCACCCTGCATTCTCCATGGGCACGAACACAGGGCCTGCCCACTACCTAGCGGAAGGCCACCTGGGCATGAGGCAGGGCATGGACCGGGAGGAATCTCCAATGACTGGAGTGTGTGTGCAGCAGAGTTCAATGGCCAGCTCGTGACTGCACTGACATTTGGCTGTGTGTTCCCCCTGTGCGTCATTTTTAAGGTGGTGTTTTTTACTACAAGGTGTGTTGAGAACAAAAGCTGCTCACGTCAGAAGGGAGATATCACTGAACCGCTACTACAGAGAAAAACCTTTGTTAAAAAGTATATATGTAATTTTCATCAGTTTTTGTTTTGCAATCATTAGGCACAAAATAATACTGCGGAATAACCATAGTGAGATTGAGACATCCATCTTACCATTTCACCAGTTTCATGTAACCACCAAGTAATCACCATATGGTATTATGTGGCAAAATCTTCTAAGGAGCATTTCAGAGCGAAGTTTGAAGCTGTTTTGCAGGTAGCTGTTGGTGATGAAATGCTTGGCGTCCTCTTTCAGTTCAAAATGTGGACTGCCTGACATTACTGTTCCACTGGTTCTTAATTATTTTGCCCTTTTTAAGTGAAATTTCACATAAAAGCTGCTTGTAAATCCTGTAGCTTGACAATGAGGGGAAGTGTTTGCGGTGATATTTCTTGTTGTTGGTCGGTATTGTGTAACTCTGTTAAAGGGGAGCACATAGCAGTGGAGTCCCTAAAGCGTGTGCTGGCCGGGTGGAGAGGAGACCCCGCAGGTGGATACTTGCACCAACCGGGTCAAAGGAGAGGGAAGCACCACCCCTCAGGCCTAGAGGCCCCGTTGTCCTGCAAGCTGCAACCGGGCCCGGCACAGACGAGAGCAGCGATGGGCACGGGAGATGAAAGGATCCAGCCCAGTGAAAGAAAGGCAGTCAGTGGCTGGTTCTAGATAACCCTTTGGCCTTATGACTCATGGACTTGGAATGGGATGGAGCTGGACATTATCATTTGAATTAAGATGGCTTTTCTCTATTTTTCTCTCTAGACAGCCCTTAATTCTTTAAGGAAATTAAAACAACTTAGAAAAGGTAAATAAGAATGGTAATTTGAGGCCTTTCTCGACAAAGATTACTTCTTCAGCAGGGCCCCACATAACAGGGTCTTATTGTACACAACAACCTCCTAAACATTACTTCCTTGAAAATCTTATTCACTGGTTAAGGATTTTGCAGTGGAAAGAACTATCTATTCCAGAGTCTACCCTTTTATGTTTCGTTATTTTTCCCTTTTGCATGTAGTTCCTCATCAGAACCACCTGCACAAGTCTCTCCATCCAAAACATGGAAACTGAAGAAAAAAATGAGTTAAGTGACTGCCTTTTTTCTCCTCAAATTATGCTGTGAATTTTACAAGAATTTATTTTCCCTTTGGATATGTTTTTATACCAAAGCAGTTGTTTTATAGCATATAGGTGTCTGTAACCAATAATGTAGCAGTTCACCACTTTGACGCAAAGTTTATCAAGATCTTATTTTAACGTCAATACAAACAGCTGCAATATTTTACTTTAGCAAAACTGGAGACCGTTGTCGAGACCGTTGGCTATTGTGTATTCTGGCCAGATTTGTTTGCAACGTTTTACCAAAACTGTTTCCATATTAATTGGTAGATTATTTTGGGAGTCTTTTAAAACTTTGGTATGTTAGAGAATTTGGTAGTTACTCTGCAGGCTCCGGAGTAGCAAGTTAGAAGCTGATGGTTTAAAAAAAAAAAAAGGAGACTAATGCGTTCTATTTCTGTGTCGTCGTTTTTCTTTTGCCCCATCATACTATTTCAAAGGGTTTTGCTGCCTTTCATACATCATTTGGTCAACTTGGCTAGTTTCTGCCATGAAACAAGACTTAATGTCATTGTCTTGGCAGGTTAAGGATAATTGTGGTAAATCGGTTTGTGTTGAATGGTATTGTTCTGATTTGGTAGGGCAGATCCCCATGATTGTTGTCCTATTCAAAGGGAAGGGGTGTCCCATCAGCCCACAATCACATGCTTTGCCTAGGCAGACATGCATGTCCTCAAAACATTACAGTCAATAACCAGATTTTTTTTTATATCAGGGAGTTTGAAGTGCTTTCTTTCTTCTGTTGCTCATTTTACCAGCTTTGAAATTAGACAGACAAACCTGCCCACAGCCACCTTTTAAATTAAGGGCAGGCCACAGGTGATACTGTTGTCATTTTAAAGGAGAAACCATCATAAGAAATCATGCTTGGTATTTCCACAAACACAAATGTAAAGCTACCTATATTGAGATTGGGGTTTTATCTGGATGTCAAGGTTAATTGCAAATTTGCAATCATTTTTCATACCCCACAGAATTTGAGACATTTAGAAATTGCCAGTGGTTTTATTACTGGCACTCATACTGGTACTAAACATTCCAAAAATAAAGACTGAAAAAGAAAAAAAATTGACTGCAGTGACTCGTAAGTGTGCGCCTATTTCAGATCATGCTGATTGACCTCTTATTTAGAGCAGTTGTCATGAAATGCAGCCCCTTTTTAATAGTTGAAATAGAATTTATGTATATATTTATATTTTTTTAATAAAGGAAGTATAGAACTCACTACCTTGCTCCTGCTGGTATGTTGATTATGTTTGTCAATTTGGTGACCATTCAGTGGGCAGGAACTCCTGTTTTCTTAGTGGCAAAACCTTGCCTTTTGGCAAAGGTACTTGACTACATCAGGACAACACTATGAGGTAGGGTTTGAATCAAACAGGGAAAGCTAGATCTTCAAACCTTAATAATTTTCACAGGGTATATTGTAAGTGCATGTACATCACAAACCTTACTTTTTGGTTATATGAGAAGCACATGGTTGAAAAAAGGTTCCATCTTTCATAAGCCTGTTCAGTTTGTGGGTTATACACAAACACGTATACTTGTTGACATATCTGAACACCCAACAGAAGTTGAAATCCTCTTATTTAATTTGGATTTATCCTTTTCATTTTTGGTTCCACATTTTTTCACTTTTTTTGTACATGCAACATGCACTATAGAATTGAACAGCATGGGGGAAAGGATAAGTCCATGTATCCACAGATTGTAAGATCTAGTCAAGACTTTGCTGTGTTTATGACAATGCCCTTTGTATTATATTAAGACAGTCTTATGTATGATATATAAAAAGAAGTTAATTGAATTGCTCTGTGTGTCTTTATTGTTCACTTCCAACTCCACCTACTATAGTTACTTTATAATAAGTATTGTCTCTTTACCCCCAGTAACATAATCATAGACAATCCAAACATTATTGCGCAGTGCGTTTACCAATATGCGCAAATTATATACACGCTTACGTGTGAAAATGATACATCAAAATGAGTCACCATACGTCATGGCAGTAATTTATAAAAATTGCGAGGCTTACAAATACTGCCCCGGCTCGTTGGTCTAGGGGTATGATTCTCGCTTCGGGTGCGAGAGGTCCCGGGTTCAAATCCCGGACGAGCCCATGAGTTTTTATGCAATAAAGTTGCAAATACGGAACGTCACTGATGGTCACCAATATGCGCATGTGAAGCGTGCAAAGTGACAAATAACCAGGAAAAGAAATTAAAATTGTTATTTTACCGAGGCTTTGAGATGCTGATCTTGGACAGCAGTTTATATCCGTTCCTTTTGTCCTTGCCCAACCCTCAGGCCACAGATGAAACAGACCTCGTGATACGTGCCTTTGTATAAAAAACATTCTATGCGACTATTAATCGCAGCGAAACAAAGGTGTGCAAAAGATGGGCTCGTCCGGGATTTGAACCCGGGACCTCTCGCACCCTAAGCGAGAATCATACCCCTAGACCAACGAGCCACGCATGGTGCTCAGCGCAAAGTCCCTGTAATCATCGTTCTCAGCCATGTCTGTGTGCTTTTGGAGTAGATCAGAAAATGACGTATAAGGTAGCTACTGGCCCGGTGTGCCGTCCGTGGATGAAGGAATCCAAAATCGCCTTATTTCATTTTCAAAACAATAAGGCTTCATAAATGCGAGACAGCATGTGTCTTTGTTGTGTCGTTTGACATTCCTGTGTGGTCCTGGACCGGTAGTGCGAGTCTCGGTGAAGTGTTGAATGTATTTGTTTTCCTGTCGGTTCTACATCTAGTGACAAAACGTGTGTAAAACAAAAACAAAGTGCCCATCACTACCCAGCCAGCTATTCCTCAGCTGTGTCCGAAATCACTCATTAGGCCTACTCCTTATACCCACTATATTCGTGTATAGGGAGTGACACAGCCGGTGTTACTTGCGGTTACTCGCTTTACTAGTGGGGGCAGCAGTACACCCGGAAGAGCTGCAGCCGCTGTATTTATGAAAGACGAAGAAGAAAATGACTCCTCTGATTGGTTGATAGAAGCAAGCGTGTCACGTGTAAGATTTAAGTATGTCCACTTAGAGGTCTTGTGGGCGGGACATCGTGCTGAAAACACACTAACTTCAACCGTTGTCTATGTGTAACGAATCTAGTCAACACTGTATTTTAATTGTTTGTGGGAAGGCCGCTAAGTACAGCTAATAAGTAACATTAGTTGTCAGCTTTAGAAACGACCTACGCCCACATGGGTTCCTAAACGAAGGCGCCAAAGCCAGCAGGTGATAATACTCAGCTAAGTTAGCTAACCACCTAGCTTGAAGCATGCCGAATTTTTGCGCGGCCCCAAACTGTACACGGAAGAGCACCCAGTCGGATTTAGCTTTTTTTCGGTTTCCACGGGACCCAGAGAGGTAAGACATGCTAGATTATTGTTCTCAGGTTGACTTGCTTATGCACTCGTGAAACCATCTTCATTCTTCAGTTAAAACTGCAACAGAATGGCAGAGAAGCCATTACATTAACGTTACTGCATACAACTAAAAGTGGGATATATTTTCATTATGAGCACAATATTAAGCCTAATTTCACAAGCTGTAGTTAACAATTAGCAGCTATAAGAGGGTCAGGGATAGTAAGATGATAAATTTAGTTGTTTGCCTTTGACCAACTGTTCAAAATCCCACAACATTCACTTTACAACCAGATATGACAAATAAGCAAACACATAACAATCTGCTTTCATTGAATTGTCAATAACGGTGCTATTAAGTGACCTTGGTGCTGCTTCATCGATGAATAGATACTTTAAGTATTTGAAGCACTTTAATTAAGCAAGCAAGTTAAAGAAAATGTGCATTATTATGAAAAAGAAAATGTGCAATCATTACTATTAAGTAGGCTACAATATGCAAATGAATGTTGCATCTATGTAATGATTACAGCCAATGTCTCAGTAATATGCACTACACAAAGATTAAAGTTACTTTCATTGATGAAAATTTAACAAAAAGACAGAAAAGTTGTTTTGAGTTATTTCTTAAGTCCTTTATAGTTTACACAGTAGTTCTTTCATATGTTTTTCGTATGTAGTCTGTCAAGATACCGCTCTCAAAAATGATATTTTACATGTTTGATTTTTAAATATTGTCTAATGTCTTGCATGAACTTCCCATAGATCTAAAATAAGTTCACAAGCAGTTTATACAGACCTGACTACATTCTCAATACTGTTTTTTTTTAGATGCCGAATCTGGGTAGAGAACTGCCGCAGAGCAGATCTAGAGGCGAAAACATCAGACCAGCTGAACAAGCACTACAGATTATGTGCCAAACACTTTGATCCAGCTATGGTGTGCAAAACAGTGAGTATCTGACACAGTCCTACCCAACCTACTCAACTCAAATATTGTATGTGTTTCTCTCCAAATGGCAGATGGCTTATGTAAGTTTATTCTTCTTCAGAGCCCCTACAGGACTGTATTGAAGGATACCGCCATTCCAACCATATTTGACCTGACGAGCCATTTAAGAAATCCGCATACCAGACATCGCAAGCGGATTAAAGAACTTGTAAGAAATATATTTATTAGCCCTTTGCTTGCCTTTCATGGTTGCTTAAAAGTTCAAAGATAGTAGTGATGATGTTAGTATCATGTGATTATCATTGCTTAACTATAAGTGTTTCATTTCAGACTGAAGAAGATATACGAAAGATCAAAGAAAGGAGACGTAAGTAAATGCGAAATTGATTTTTTTTGTCATGAATGAAAAATAATTGCATTTTAACTGCTTTAAATGCTGCATCCATTGACTCAAATGATCATTGTTACTATTTCTTGGTTCTCTCTGTTTAGTGGCATCTTCCATCGAACAGCTTGTTACCAAAAAAGATGCAGCAGCTGAGGATGGCACAGGCGCCAGTGAGGATGAACCTCAGCTGTCCTCAGAGGAGAAGGAGTTTCGTGAATACCTGAGATCCCTGTTTGAGGTTGTGGTCATGTTAGGGAAACAGAGTATCCCTTTAATGGCTGACAAACCATGTGAAGCTCAAGACATGTCCAACAACTTCCAGACCCTCCTAGATTACCGCATTAATGCTGGCGATGAAGCTCTGAATAAGCGGTTTGAGATGACAGCTGTGAACACAGAATACCTTCCTGCGATCCAGCAGAACCAGCTCCTGGACATCTGTGAGAACACTGTACGAGAGGAGATGCTGATGGAAGTGAGAGAGAGTCGCTTCTTCTCCCTTGTGACGGGTGACCTTGTTGAATTTTCCAACGAGCAACACTTGCCTCTATTTCTACGCTTTGTGAATCAGCAGAACGTCCTTCGAGAGGAGTTTTTGGACTTTGTTCTGTTTGATGGTGACGAGTCTTTGCTGGTAGAGAGGCTGGAGGCCCAGCTGACTGACCGTTGGGGGCTTAGCATGGAGGACTGCCGTGGTCAGGCCCACAAGGCCACTGGGACTTCCACCACCAAAATGAAAGCTGTGGCAGTATTACTGATGGAGAAGTATCCCTTGGCATTGCTGATGCCCTGCTCCCACATGGCACTAAATATCCACCTGGCCAACAGTCTGCCTTTTCCCAATGTCCAGGTTGTCATGGAGACTCTGAGGAGGATCGGTGCTTTCTTTAGAACCCCGCACACTCAGGATGAACTCGAGAAAGCTATCTCCTCTCACTATCAGAAAAACGAAGAGAAGGGAGCTGCAGTAAAACTAGCCGCCGGCTCCGGATGGACAGAGCAGCACAATGTCTTTGATGTGCTGCTCGACCTGGTGCCACCTCTTCTACTGTGCATGGATAACATCTTAGACAATGCTGATGGAAAGTTTGCTGATGCTGTCACAGCAGACGCATATTCAATCACAGAAACTCTGGCCGAATTTGAGATTATTGTCACCATCGTCATCTTAAAAAACGTTCTCACATTTACCAGAGCCTTTGGGAGGAATCTCCAAGGAGAGACCCTTGATGTCTTTTTTGCTGCCAACAGTCTAACAGCTGTCCTGCATTCACTAAATGAGGTTAATGATAACATTGATGTCTACCATGAGTTTTGGTATGAGGAGGCTGTGAGTGTTGCCAATGAAATGCAGATTCCAGAGAAGGTCCCAAGACTGTTTTTGCGGAAACAGCGCGCAGCAAATGAGGGTGAAATCCAAGCAGAGTCATATTTTAAGGAGTATGTGACTGTCCCTGTTATCCGTGGCATCATGCAGGAGGTGGAGGACATGTTCTCTGAGAACAACCTCAAAGCTCTTAAGTGTCTCTCACTGGTCCCGGCTGTCATGGGCCAAATGAAGTTCAACACCACAGAGGAGAACTATGCAGATGTTTATCGCAACGACCTCCCCAACCCAGACACGCTCCCTGCAGAGCTTCACTGCTGGAGAATCAAGTGGAAGCACAGGGGCAAAGAGGTGCGCTTGCCCACAACCATCCATGAAACCTTACAGCTTCCAGATGTCAAGTTCTTCCCGAATGTGAACTCCTTCCTCAAGGTGCTTTCCACCTTACCTGTGCTGAAACTGGAAGACAACAAAAGTGACATGGCAAGTGAGCAGCTGCAGGCTCATCTCGCAAGCATGCCTGCAAAGCAGTGGAACAAAAGTCTCGCAATGCTCAGCGTTAATACTCATGTCAAACGTGACTTGGACGTAATGGTGGACAAATATTGCAGACTTTATACAGAGGATGACCCTGAAGCTGAGGCCACGGCTGAGGAAACGGCTGTGGAGCCGGCTGAGGAAGATGCTGGGACGAAATGATGACAGTGAGCTGTAACAGCTGTTCTGGGACAAAAAAAAAAACAATGAAACAGATGCTGTCAGCCATGAATCCATTCTCCATTGGTTGCTCATTTATGTTTTGATGCATTTACAGCTTGATATTTGTGTTAATAATTTTAATGTAGTTGTCAAGCGCTAATGTGATCCATTGTATTCACAGACAAAAAAAAATACCCTTGTTCTTCTTGTATGTGGTGTGAACATTGGTGTTTGCATTGCATCTCAACACAACTTTGCATTGCAAACAATTAAATTTAAATTTGGCAGGAGGAAAATTGTGAAATAAATCCTCTCTTCGGCATGAAAATTGCAACACCCTTAAATATCCAGGAATGTAAGTAGTTGCCAAAAGCATCATCTGTAAATATTGAACATTTTGAGTCTTTGTAAGGAAAATATTTTGTAGCCTACATGTTAGATTGTGCTGATGGGATTTATCCGTTCAAAGTATATTGCATTTACAGTCATCTCTTCTTTACTGTTTATTTTTAATCCAAACCACACGATGAACTTGTGTAGCCTATTGATCTACTGTAGTTACTCCAGTCCACTGACAGAGTGAGGCAGAGAGAGCACAAGAGGGAGCAGTTGCACCATCAGTCTTGAATTAATGCTATTGGGAAGTGTTTTTGTTTTACAAATAAAGCTCGTTTTGCTTGTGTGACATATTTTAGAGTTAGAAAGGCTCACTTATGACATTACACCACAGGATATTCTGATTGAAACTGGCATTGAGTTGTGTAATGGAATAAAATGTGCAAAAAATGCAGGAAATTCGACATTAACTCTGGATTTAGTGGTAAGTGACTTGTATATTGTTATGTTTTTTACTTTTAGTGCCTCACACAATATTCCTTAACATGAACTTTAATAGTCCGGTTTCAGCCCAGTTTAATAAAATCTTTTTTTAGAACACAAAATGAGGACACCATGAGTCAGCTTTGTGGCCAGATGTTACCCTTTATTTTTATTTTTTCAGTGGCATGCAAACTTAGGAACTAAGTGATCAAAAAAATATATAGAAGTTGCATGCAAACACCAAAATATAATGGGATTCTACCCTGTTTTGTGTCTTTGTCTAAATCTAAACATTTGGCAATTGCAGTTTGAAACCTGTGAAATGTGAAGCTCTAAGTTATTTTATTAATTTTTTTCGTGACTTTCAGCTGCATTATCGGCCATTTCCTACCAACGGAACAACAACAGGCCTCTGTTACATCCACTGTAGGTTGAATTGGCATTTTCTGACATGGCAGCACAGGGGTTAACTGTGCCTCCTCCCTCTCCGCCGGTCCAGACGGTGACGAGCTCAGGTGATAGTTCACCGTGCAAACTCACAGTGCAGAGCCCGGCAAGTGAATCTCGAAGGATCACACAAATGTGGGTGGGGTCGCTTTGATGCGCAACCAGACAGCAATGTGCACTCCACAGCAAAGCCCAAGTCCATTTAAACTTGAGTAAGAACAAATAGCCTGCAGGAGCAGAGCGGGGAGGGGGCGTGTGGGCTGCTTCTTATAGTCTCAAACAAAGATTGGTGAGATCAGCCGAGAATTACATAAAGGAGGAATAACCCTGACTGGACAAAAACTGAGGGTACAGAGTGAGGGACCGGACACTTGCAAGTCTTCGAGTCGTGAGTAGGACGATTATTATTTCTCCCGATTTAAGAGGTTTTCTGCGCCGCGTCTCCTGCTCTACCTACTAGTAGGCTATTTATCATCATGGCATGGCCGTGCATTACGCGTGCTTGCTGCATCAACCGCTTCTGGACCGAGCTGGACAAAGCGGACATCGCGGTGCCTTTGGTTTTCACCAAATACTCGGATGTAGCCGACGTGCAGCATCTTCCCCATCACCCACAGCCAAGACAGAAGGCCGGTGCCATTGCCATAGAAACCCAGCCCCATCACGGCGAGCAGGAGGCTGCGAAGGCACCGCCCGCGACGGGTGCCGCAGCGGGCAAAGATGGCTCTTCTGCGTCCGTCATGCGCCAAGACTTCAAGGCGTGGAGAGTGCGCCCCGAGCCCAGCTGCAAACCCAGAAATGAGTACCAGCCCTCGGTCGCCCCGTTCAATACCGAGACGCAGTATCAGAAGGATTACAAACCCTGGCCTATACCGAAAAAACACGACCACCCCTGGATCCCTAAACCCAGCCCCACCGCATCCGCCGGTCCAGAGCGCAGCGCAGGGAGCGGCAAGCAGGAGCACGCGGCAGCCGAGGCCGAGAGCGGCGTGGAGAAGAGCGAAATCGAGGAGAAGATTCAGGAGAAAGAGTCCAAGGAGCCGACGAAGAAAAGCGTGAAGAGGGAAAAGTCAGTGGAGAGAAAAACAGGTGAGAAGACGGAGGGACAGATGCCTGCAGATGTGAGCGCCGAGCAGAGGAAAGGCAGAGCAGCTGCAGATGCTCTCAACAAACAGATCAAGGACTCGACTTCGAGCAGCAGCTACAGGTAAGTGTGTTTCGAGAGTGAGCCATGATCCTGACAGAAATATACGTTTATTTGTTCTAAAGCCTTTAAAATAAAAGTCCAAGCTGTCTTTTGTAACCACAACTTTACAACCACATGCGTATTATTTACCAAGCTTGCTAGATGGCTGCCACAAGTACCCTGGTAGCCTGTGCCACACTTATCTGTTCTGTGATAAAACATCTACAGGTCATTGTGGGGTAGCTATTTGATGTGGCTTCTTGTTGCAGTCTCCAGTAGCCTAAATTCTAAAGCAAACTGATATTGCCACAGACTAAGATCTCAATATTGATTTTTGCTACTTTATCCTCCATGACAGTACTACCAAATCAATGCACCAGAGCATCAATGAGTAAAGCCAGTAAAAGGGTCCCAATGTAATCATGTGTCTTAACATAGTTTCTTTGCACAGGCTTCCTCCAAATTGAATTAACGATGCAGGATGCACTGCAGCTAATACTTGTATGTTGTGCCATCGTCCTCAATTTCACATTTCATTTTTTGAAATAAACTTGACATGGCACTTTTTAAGGCACATTATGTTTTATAAGCACTAAAATAAACAAGCTATACAGAAGGACACACAGGCCTGCAACAAGATGACATATTAATCATTGCACCTCAGAAACAAAAAAGAGGAGCATTCATATTTGTGTACAGCAGTGGCAATGAAGTAAAAGAGTAGACAACTGAATATTGATACATCCTCATCACAACCCCAGAAACCATTGAGGTGTTTACAAGTCCACAATTTTAGGTTTTTACAGGACCTACGGATCTTTACGGACCTCCAAATAGTATGTAGGCTATGTATGTACTGTATGCATAATGCATTGTTCAATTCCAACCATGTCAGAAACTCAATATCAACTTTGAAAAGTAATTCATCCCTATAGTGAATAGTAAGAACATTCTGGTCCCAGTTTTCCAATGTGACCATCTTTGGGTTTTGGGATGTTATTATCAACTGAGGAAACAGCTGTGAGATGAAATGATCACGTAAATATTGCGCAGCCCTTAAGCTTTTGTGTTCCCCTTTTCAATTCCTCTTAGAACCGAGTTCAAGGCCTATAAGGATGTGAAACCAGTGAAGCCCATCAAAGCTCCATCTCAGTATAAACCCCCAGTGGAGGAGACCAGTCTGGAAACCAGCTACAGTGCCACATTCAAAGGGGAGCAGGTGAAGGCTCACCCTACTGACAACAAGCAGATAGAGCGCAGGAGGATACGCAGCCTGTACAGTGAGCCCGGCAAGGAGGCTGCCAAGGTGAGAGCCTGTCCCCACATACGTACATTTCCCCTGCTATTCCTGCAGGTCTGTGAGTGTCTGCTACCATTTTTGCCAAGAGTTATGTTTCTTCTTAAGTACACAGAATGACGTAAAGTAAGTGCCATCCTTATAGTCATGTAAAACTTTTATTAGACCTGCTATATCTTAGGTTTAGTATTTTGTGATTTACGCACTGCCCTTCTGCATACATTTTATTTTATTATACACACCATTAAAGTCAGGCTCCAGCGTTATTGGTGGTCAGACTTATTAAACACCAACTAAAACATTTTCACATCTCAATTTAGAGATTTTTTTTAACATTATTAAAATGTTAAAGTAGCCTGTGCACATTTAAATAAACAAAAACAGTCAGGCCATTCAGCAAACTGTTACATACTAATACTGAGAATGTTCAATGCATCAGTCGCATGTTATCCACAGTTCAGACAAAATTTGGTTCATATGTTTTAAATAATGTGTCAATAGTAGTGTGTTCATATGGCCACTCCCTCTCTCATTCTTGTAGGACTTCTCAGAGACTGAGAGCAGCTCTGTTCTAAATCTGCTGTAGTCAGGTGTGTTCTCTGTTTCTTCTAGAAGGCATGGAGGCTGACCTCAAATTGATCAGACGCAAACGTGCATACTGTACACCCACACACATACACACACAGTATGCACACTGGCCAGTCCGAGCCTCAGTCACATCTATCACCCAGCTGCCGGACGCAATCCGACCCCCTCAATTATTAGCCACGTTATCACTGATAGCCCACCTCTCAGCCTGCACCCCCCCCACACTGCTTTTTTGTGGAGCTCAGAAGCAATTGATCAAAATGTTCATACGAGAGGGTGGATGGATAAATGAAAATGTGACTGGATCAAAGAAAAAGAAAAAAGGATTTAATGCATCAGTGAAGGCCAACAAGACAAAACCTCTTCACATTTAATTTGTATACGTTTATTTTAAAGGGCTCTTTTATGGTGACAGTGTATGGTGCATTACATTAGGCAAAATGGAAGATTAAAGTTAGGTTTTTCCATGTCTAAGCACAATTACTGCAATGACTGCACACAATATTTGACTGCATACAAGTGGGCGGAGAGGCACAGTGGGGTGTGTACCAGTGGCAGTGCCAAGTGGTGCAGTATATTTTTGGTATCAGGCATTGGTAACACTAGTTTGCAGATGATTTTATCCCTTGGCAAGTCAGATGCTGTTGTCAGTTCAATGTGATGCAGCCATCTATAGCATCGAGAATGAGTTAGCAAATCTGTTGAATTGAATCTGGATGTATGTCTTAATCATAAGCACCATGGTGCAGAGTTCACAATCCATTAAGTAGTATTAACTTATTTATCCTAATTTAACCGTGAATGTTTGTGGCAATTAACAATGACACCATGCCCTATGCACCACCAACATTGCACCACCACTATTTTATTTACAAAAATAGAGCCCTTCACTATTGTTTTTAGAAGCAGCTGTTTTAAGATAACAATTGTCCTCTCTACAAATTTAAAGTTTACTCATGCAGCAAAAGTTGAGCATGTCTGCAACTTTTTTGCTGTTCATTTACATTATACAAATGGACAATGTGGGAGCTTCAACAGAAGTTTTTTCATTTTATTTATTTATTTTTAATGTTATGGGAACTCCACAATAGCAGAAAGGAAGTGCCTTGCTTAAGGGAATGTTTGCAGCTACATTTTCCCAATCGCTATGGGAATTTGAACAAGCAGCCTCTAGGTTTTGCCATTATATTATTATTATTATTATTATTATTATTATTAATAATGGTTGAATGTATCCAAAATATTTCATACTTACAAATGTAGGACTAACATCATACACTAATATAAACCATGTTCTCTGAATGTTATACTTTCCTTAAAAGTTTATTTTAATGGAAAACCGCATGAACCACTCTTCTATAAAAGGAAAGGCACAAATACACCTTTGTGCTGTTTTTTCTCTTTATTTATCTTCATTGCACTAACCACATAATGCAAATATCACCTTTACCATATGGTGTCATTTGCCTGTCATTACCTTAAGTAACAGGATAGAAAAAAGGTACGTATTGCATGTTAAAATAGGACTTTGACATGCTGTAGAGTCTCCATGAGTTAAGTGAACATTTAGAGGAATAGCTTGAGATTTAAGGAAGTATGCTTGTTTGCTTTCTTGCTAAGAATGAGATGAAATCATTTATCGGACTACTGTTAATTAAATGATGATGATTGTCTTGGCTTAGCACAAAAAGTAACCTTAGCTTTGGCCAGATTTAAGATAGCTGTGTCCAACATTTCCATGAATGATATAAGAAAATCAGCTGCTGATTTTTAGCTCGACACAAAAACACCTCATCTCATCTGGCTCACAACAAGAAAGCAAATGGGTGTATGTTCTCCCAAAATGTCTTCCAAATCATGTAAAGAAATTTAATCTCACTATGTGCACCTCTCTTCTCTTTTAGGTGGATAAACCAGTGTCTCGCACCAAACCAAAAAAGACACCAACAACAACAACCGGAAAGATGGTGAAAAAAGCGAAAGAGAAGCAGATTGCTAGTTCCCAGTCAGCCAAAAAGAAACCTTCTTTGACCGCCGCAGAACCCAAACCAGATGGAGCTGTCACAAAGAAGAGCAAAGAGATCAGCAACAGACTGGCTGAGGCGAAGCAGTAGAAGTTAACATCTCCACACTTTTATGTGCGTGATCAAAGGTTACTTGACAAATAAGGCAAAATCTCTTCCCTTTGGTTTATTTCCTTACCTGTTGTTTTTGCTGTCCTGTCACATATTGTTCACCTTTGAATGGGCACCGATGTTGAGCTTTTAGAATAATGCAAATAACTTTCACTGTATACTGTGTGTGCGCGAGTGTGTGTGAGTGCGTGTTTGTGAGTGTGTGTGGAAAAATATGTGATTGCTTGTGTTTTGGTGCACAGAACCGCTTTATATTAATTGAGCACATAATTTGCACATTGTTTATATGAGTTCTGTTTGACATCAGACTATAAAAAAAGAGCCATCTGTACACATACTACATGTGTATGACAGGGCATTTTTACCTTTGTCTGAATGGATGAGAGTTAAGATCTATATTAAAATGATTGTAGAAAACGTCAAGGGGATGCTTTTTCTCTGAGACTGTATCACATGAGAGGTTTTGTTCAACTGCTAAATACAGTTTTATGGTTGCATTCCTACTAGTTACAGTGCCTCCGCTGTATGGTCCTGGTTTTCATTTCATTGTTCTGGATGATATCTGGTTTCATCAGTTTGGTTGCTAAGAAACCAAATGACCTGTAATATAATTGCTAAAGCTTGCATGCAAGACCCCCTTTTTGGTTGGAGTAGCAACATTTCAACAGACTATACTGTATGTCACAGTCACATTTTAGCTTGTAAATCGAGCCATTAATGATAAATGTATAGGGGCCAGACCTTTTCAGATATAATGCATGTGTAGTAATAGACTGATCACACCAAAAGGTACATACAGTAAAGTAAAATCATTAAATAGTCTAGTGGCTGTTAAAGCTATAAAATGAAACACACCAGCAATATTGTTTCACCCACAAACATATTTCTTGCAATTAAAATGGAGATCCGCTCCTTTAATATAACAGGGATACTGCAGTTTCCACCATGACTCAGTATTTTGTGGCATTGTGCTCCATCCTCTCCTCTGAGCTGTGACGCTGTAATTGTGCTAAATAAGAAAAAAAAAAGAGAGATGCACATAGCTCTGAAAACCTGTTGTATTTACTCAGTAACTGTCACTCTGAATGGGCTGATCTCTCCAGGTGTTGAAGGACAAGGAATGGGCCAGGACTTGAAGTTCAGCTCTTTAAAATGCTGCTGTCTGAAAATGCGCAAACCACATCTGTTTATTGTGAGCGTGACATGAGGTGTTTTTACTAAAATGTCTTCACACCCTTCCCCTCTCTCTGGTCGTAAACACAGTAAGTTGTCTGCCATTACACCCTCCGTGGCCAACATGGCTGCAGTGTGTGGGGCCCAGTCGAGCACTAACCACCGTCAGTCTGCTTCCAGTTTTAGCTTCCATGTGTGTGCGTGCGTGTCTGAATGAGAGACTTTTTTGTGTATGACCTCTCCAGCCTGCTGCCTGCTAGCATTAAGTCTGACCCAACCACACAAAGTGCTGCTATGCACTCCAACACCCTGGTGCTATATCTCTCATCGTATATGCTGTCTGGTTCGGACTGCGAGTGGTGTCAGACCAGAGTGACATGATGATATGACAATGTCATACCGCTGCAGACATGTTGTGATTTTGTGCTTGTATTCTCAGCTTGCTCTGAATGAACTCTGATTAAAATGATGATACAGAATCCTGTGTTTTGACTTACTGCGTCCTTCTAATCATGATAATAATAATTGTATTGATAGTGCACTTTTTGATCAAAAAGCATGAAGACAATACAGGAAGTTAAGTACATGCCCACATGCACAACAAGCATAGCACGGATGGGAAAAGATTCCTATCCAGTATTATTGAATAACAGTGTTATGCCTTCACACAATCTGACTATACAGTATGTATTTGGATGTGTCAGTAATTATTCTATAATATGAATATGCACCATACTATATCAGTTCAGACTCGGTATATTGTTGAAAATACAAAATTGAGTGGCTGCCAAAGTTTATAAATAACTGGATATTGCCATAACCTAACTTTGATTGACATAATATTTATTTGCACCAGGAGAATGGCATTATGTGAGCTCATATGATATAGTTTTAAAAAGACAGTATTGTGGTTTGTTTGTTTGTGAGTATAATCTGTCATTGATCACACACTCATTTGCTGTTCATTATCTTCTCATTGGTGTTTTTATACACATACAGGCAAATAATGACCACATCCAAAACTCACAGCCTACTCACAGTGAGATTAATTGTGTAAATCTGAAAAATATTACAAGGCTCAGGTGTGTCCTAAAGCAAATTGAACTTTTCAGGTCTGGTTTTAGCACTCCTTTAAAGCCAGAGTAACCTAAATAAAAGTTTTATTTATTCATGTAGAGGTGGCATGCTGTACTCTACATGCTTTAGTCCTCAAAACTCAACAACTTTTAATGCCATTTAAACGGTGTTGTTCTCAGTATGAAATGCCATTATTGCATAGCTCTCTCTCTATTTTTTTAAACTCCAAAGATTCATTAAAAGATGAAAAATTGTGCAAAAAGATGATCTGAAATGGCAAGCATTTGTAAGACATTATTTGATATGTCTTTTTATTTCTGTCTCTGGCTGCCTTTGAGCTGCTGGTGGGCATTTTACTGTGAATCAGTCATCCTGACATGAAACTGCATGAATAATTCAGTTGTTATGGGCCCTTATGTTTGTAGAGCAACATGAAATATTGAATAAGAGATCAGCAATGGCACTGGAGCCGCCTAAGCTCTGTCCCCTCTTTAAAAGACTTGTCTGGCTGGTTTCCGCAGTCACCTACATAGTAGCTTGTTATTTTGTGCTCAAAGGGAATAAATGAGATTGATTTCATACTACAATCACTGTGAAATATAGTTGGCGGTTTGGGTGTTCATTTCTGTCATGTTAAAGCTCTGTCAGTTAGGCTACTGTCACAACAAAATAATTCACATTCTGCCATTCAATCTTTTTCTATAAAAACGATGTCCAGCCATTAAATATTTTTCTCAATTGAATGTTTAGCCAATTAACAGCTGTGTGGGAGACATGTTTGCGGTTTGTCAGTCTACAGCAGCCTGATTTTTTCTTTTCTTTTTTAAATCTTGGCTAACATGCAGCCTAGGCTAAATGGCTATTCTGAATACCTGCATAGTTGCTGAGTGAACAACATTTTCTTTATTTGTGTTGAATCAACTTCAAATCAAGAGACATGTGCCTATGGAAATACTGGACTACACTACACAGTGTTGATACTTAGTAATGTCTGACCTCTAGTGGATGGGATGAATTGCACAATTTCATGTCATCATGCCAACCTGGACAAAAGGCTAAGCTAATCAGATCCTTCTCCTCAACCTGCTGCTGCTGCTGCTGCTGAAGGGTCTGCAGGTCAGATCATGGATGTAGGCTATTAAATAGATCCATGGGCTGGATGGGATGTGTAGTTCCTCCAAGCATAACTGCTTGGGCCCAAACTCTGTGGATATCGTGGACATCTGAGATCTTGAGAAGTCTTTTCTTCTTTTTCTTCTTCTTTACTGCCACATTAGCCTAATTATGACCGATTTATCTTAACTAGCCTACCCCTGGAAGCAGCATAAGGCCTACCAGGCTGTGTATAAATGAACTCATTTCAATCAAGGCTAGCCTATTTTGATTTTCATGTAGGCCTACCTATAATTATAGAATGTAGCCTATTGCTGTATTATTGTATATTTTGAGCTGTGCTTGAAAAATAACTCCCTGTCAATTTAAAATAAAAATAAAATACTATTGGATAACTTAATTTCCTGGATCTGAATTGTTTTGATTTCATGTAGCCTAAAAGTAGGATTGGAGGTGGATCTCCAACAAAGTTAAAGCTTTCACAAGGATACATATCACAACATCACAATACAAAAAACATCATGATATTGAGTGTTTAGGGACTCTTTTCTCTGTTTTGTTGTCTTTCACGGAGGTGAACCCTGCTGGTGGTTGCAGGGCGGCTCTGCTGCAGCAGGGGGCGCTGTGCTCCCTCGGTGCTTTTCAGTAACGGTCGAAGAAAGGCGACGTCCGTCGACGCAGAGAGGAAGTAAACAAAACCAGACAAGCTGAGAGGAGGGAAGAGAGTTAGCACAGAGCACCGAGCTGCTGCAGCGACCCGCTCCAATACTGGTAAAAAAAAACAAACACTGTTGCTAAACGTCAGTGTAGTAAAAGTGTAGCTAAAGTTTACGTGTTCACAAATTATGCTTCAATTGCCATTGATATTTCTCACGAGAAGTGGTCAAAAGCTGTGAAGGAAAGGTCCGAACAAAAACTGTGGGAAACTGTGACAGGTTCAGCGGGAGCTAGACTGTTAGCTAAAATTTTTAAAAAACGGTAGCCTACACATATTAATTTATATATTAAGCTAAAGCTAGCGACTGGTTTTCTAGCTAAGTAGTTAAACTGGAAATAGACATGCAAATGTTCCCTACTCTAGATATTGTAACCTTCACTTTTTTTAGAGCCAACTCTTGATGGTATCAACAGAGGAGGAGCCTCTGAGCTTAGACCTCTGTCTCTGTCTGTGTCCGTGTGTGTTGTTGAAGTGTGTCAGGTGGTTGGGAGTGCGTGTAGGTGTGTAGCTGCAGCAGCTGAAGGTCACATGCCACCATGATGACAACTAAGAGACTGGACAATTTTGAGGTGGCATGTGAGTGGGCTTCATGCGACTTCAAGGGCCACACTATGGAGGAGCTGAGTGACCACATGTCCCTGCATTTAAAGGACTACCTGGGAGATAAAGATGCCCTGGAGGAGCTGGGTAAGTGAGGTCGATAGTTGTCAACGTAGTGCACATGTTCAGTTTATGTTTGTTCTTCTATACATGAAAAGCACAGTGTACAGCCAGACTCCATCCCAGCCCTCAGGAGTATAGATACATGGATGTAGAAATAAACCCTATACAAGTATTGTAATAAATAAACCTTTAAGTTACAGACCTGTTTTTTGCAACAGGAGGAGGAAGCATTTTTTCATTTTATAAGTTTGTGGTTCTGTTGTAAAACCAAATCAGAATCCTTTCAATTGTTGACCTCAATTGAAAAGAGTTCATGTGAATATGGCCTTTTTTTTTTCTTGAGACGCCTTAGAATGAATAGTGTTGTGCATAAAAATAGGTGTGCGATTTCACACAGCTTTTTTTTCATTAACATGAACTGCATTATCTTCAAAGTGCCTGTCAAACCTTTTCCTCTGTAAAGCTAATGCAAGTGTTCATTTTCTGACCAGCATCACTTATTGTTGTTTTGATAGAGAAACAGAAGTTAGTTTGAAGCTTTAAAGAGTGTGACAGAAAAGGGGAAACAAAAACAAACAGTACTGTGTTATTTTTAATGTTATATCTATTCTAACACCAACGTCAAAGAAAGAATTCTTATTTTCTCTGTGGACTAGAGATGGTTGAAGTTTTGTAAAGAGCTGCAGTATGTGTTGGTCAACCAAATTTAAGACTTGACAAGAGGAATTTACTAAACACACTTTACCAAACCGAGTTTTTAGTTTTCTGCCCAGCTCAGTATAATCAGTAATACATTAAATTACTCTTTCCCTTTCTTTGTTTAGATGAGTATGCTTGTCTCTGGAACGGATGTGAGTTTCTATCCATGGGTAGTCCTTTGGAGCTGGAGGTCCATGCTTACTTCCACAACTACCATGGAAAGCTCAAGTTTGTCGGGTCACAGCTCCTCAAGTCCCGCCCTGACCTGCCGAGCTGCAACCAAGGCGTACACAGCAACAACCTGGTTCCTGAAGGATCAGATGGATATGTGTGCCAGTGGGAGCACTGTGATGTAGGTGTTTGTAATTTCAGCTCGTCACTGGTCGTGAAATTATTGATTGCAGTATGATCATGGTAGAATCTATATATATAAATATAATAGGCTATAATATGTATATTTTCTTCCCTCAGAGTACATTTAACAACCCTGAGTGGTTCTACCGACATGTGGACAACCATGTTGAAAGTGCTGAGCCGCAGTCGTTCTCACAACAACAACAGGCTCTCTTCTGCCATTGGACAGGTACTGTAAGAAGAGGCTGAATAGATGCTTCTGGTTTGTCCAAGTGTACCTGCTCCGGCATCACGTGATGTGATACGTGTACGTTTCATGTCTCCGTAACAGGCTGTGACGCTTTCTTCAAGATCAGGTATCGTTTGAGAGAGCACCTGCGCAGCCACACTCAGGAGAGACTTGTAGCTTGTCCTACATGTGGCAGCATGTTCTCTAGCAACACAAAGTTGTTTGACCACCTCCACAGACAGGCCGAGCCAGTGGGTGAGAGGAATACTTTAGTTTGTCAAACTTTCCCAGGATGCAAATGTCTAAATGTTTTGCATTAACACTGTTTTTTTTTGCACATGTAAACAGAGTCGTTGGTATGTGAACATTGTGGCAAAGCTTTTTCCAGCGAGAGACTTTTGAGGGATCACGTTCGTCAACATGGTAATAACTTGTAGTTCAATGTTGGATTGTAATTATTAGGGTTGCACTTAATTGAATAGGATTTTAGAATAAATATAAATGTTGGCCTCCACATATGTTCACAAATCACCAATAATCCAAGTTAACCATGTTATACAGTTGATAATTAGACATTTGACAAGTATCACATCTAACTATTGTTTCACATCATGTTTATTATTTTCCCCAGTGAATCAGGTGAAGTGTCCCTTCTGTGATATGACCTGCACAACTTTGGCAGCACTGAAGATTCACATCCGCTTCCGCCACTGTGACGAGCGGCCGTTCCCATGTGACTTCTGTGACAAAAGGTACAGCTGGGAAACAGATGATCGTATAAAAATGATTATGCAACCTGTAAAGTAATTTAAGGAATGTGATATATCTTTCACCTGTTTTGGCAATTGAGTCATATCACTAACCATCAGAAGAAAATATGTTATATTGTTTATTTATATACAATTTTTTTTACAGATTTAAGAACCAACGTGATCTACAGAAGCACACAGAGGTTCACAACGAGGGCGCGGTGTATCACTGTACTGTGGAGGGTTGTGATTACTCCTGTCACACATTCCAGACTATGAGCCACCACTTCAAGAGAGCGCACGAGGTTTGTTAACACCAACATAAAACACTCAGTGAGGCTACGTTTGTGTTAAAAATAATTATTTCACTGATTACTTTCAATAGTCATTAGTTAATAATGCTCTGTTGCTGATATTAATACATGATTAATACATATTTTTTTAACCAACAGGTTGGAGGGATGTCCAAATATAAATGCCATATTTGTGATAAGGTCTTCTCCTGGTGTTACACTCTCACACTTCACCTTCGCAAAAAACACGAACTAAAATGGCCATCGGGACATTCACGCTTTAGGTAAGTCATAGGAGCTAACGACCACTCGGTGCATACAAGGAAGTTTTATCAAGCTATCTTATATAACTAGACACATTTTGGATGCAATTTAAAATAGACCCATGGAAAACCTACCTGTTGAAACAGTCGGGCTTCAACCAAGAACATTAGACTTTAGAAGCCAAAATGTAGTTGAGCCACAACACCACAACGGAGCGAGAGCACCAACGGAGGCACTATCACCTTACAATGAAAGATTTTTTTTTTTTTTGACTTATGAAGCAGTTATAGTTGAAAAGACTAGGTCATTGCATCTGTCAATACACCCTCTATTCAGAATGATTTCACCCAGAAGTGACACAGTTACCCCTTAAAGTCTAATTAAGTCTCTTTACTCCTTGTACTCCACTGCATCTTAGTATCTGTTGAAATATGGTGATTCCGATATGAAACACTGTCCTGCTTTAATAACCCTCCAACATCCATGGATGGACACACAGGGACCTACTAATACTTTAAGTACAATAAATTAGTCATACTTTCAGAAAACAGTTTGGTATAGAGTTGAAGTCTGATTCTGACCCGTTAATGCAGTTGCACAGTAGGTTAGAAATCACTTTCTTGGGTTGTCATGTGGCTCCATTTTGGATAAATCTTCATTACACCCTTCTTGCAAACCAAAAATAATTATGAGTTTTGAGTCGTTGAAGCAATATAGAAAAAATAAAGGTATTCATAGAGTGGTGCAAATTAATTTAAATTTGAAAGTCCATAGAAATGCACTTGTTGAGATTTAATTAATGTAAAAACAAACAAAAAACTGTTTTCTCCACAGATACAGAAAGGACGTAGACGGCTTCTTGAAAGTAAACATGGTACGATTTGAGACTGTTGAAGTGACCAAGGAGATCATGAAGAACATGGCCAAAAAGCCACAGAGCCTTCGGAAAAGTCCTCGGACCAGCAGCCGGAACAAGAGGGCTGCAGTGACGCCAGAGAGCGGCCGAAGCTCTCCCGCAGGATCCTCCTCGCCCTCCTCCACCTCCTCCTCCTCTTACTCCTCAGAGTTCTCTGGAGGGGAGGACGTTTCATCGCAGCCGAGCCCCAGAGGCAGCGACTCTCCCGTGTACTGTGTGATGAGCACCATTCCTCACATCGAGGACGAGCCTGGAGGATTACCTCAGGAGGACTGTGATGGCAGTGGGACATCCGGTGCCGTTCAGGCCCTGACAGAGGTGGCGAGGGGCCTCGGCATGGACGTGGTTTAATTGTTTACTTTGCACTGAGGGAAATCACGGATTTCCACCAATTAAATAGTTAAGTCTGTTTCAGTGTAGTTGGCTGTGGAGATCAGTGGAGACAGTACTGGAACCATTTTTTTTCTAGCCCGAAGCTTCCTCATGGTCTCCAGTGATGATACATGGAGATGGTTCGAGGGGACCACACTCTCACCACAGCAGCTGTTACTAACTCTAATGCCTCAGCTTAGCTTTCTGACGTCTTGTGTTCATGAGATCGCTTGTTTAACATGCAGTAGATTAGTCTTTCTCACAGAGCATATGTGACTGAGTTAACGGCACTACAAAGCATTTTTAATGACACAGTGTTTGTAACACGCCATGTTCCATTTTCTGTGATATTTCCATGTTGCCCAACAGGATTTAAGATGACATTATTTTTTATTGTAGACTGAAATGATTCTTAATTTTATTGTTACATATTTTAAATACATTTTTTTGATAGAAAATGTAATTATTGTTGTGTTTTTTTTTCTCAGGAAGGCCAGTGTTGATTGGTTGGTCTCTGAATGATCTAATCAGCTATAGGATGCATTACCTTGGCTTTTCATCAAGCAACCTTTACAAGTGAAAGTTCGAATGTGTCCAATACTTAGCAACAAGACTAGGTGTATTTTGCATTTAACACTTATTTGCAAATGTGAATGAGTAAAACACAAGAACTTGAATTCTGAGCATGACAAATATTACCTGCCAAATGTCAGCATGTTAGTATTGTCACTGAACATATTGGATGCTGAGCCCCATTCTTCCAAACTACAACCTCACAGAGCCACTAGCGCGGCTATGGACTTAGCTCGTTGGCAGTGACCCTATCATTTAACCTCTACTGTATTCAGTTAAAATTTTGCACATATACCATTTTTAATAATGTTTTATTTCCCCATAAACACAAGCATTGATGTCACTACACCAATGAATATTCCACTGATCTGTGTAGGCCTGTTCATGTCACATTTTGAGCTTTGCCTAGAAAATGCACAAGCATATGGCATCTCAACATGTTTAATCAATCAACCAAATTTACAGGGCAACCGTTACAGTGCAAGAAAAAACAAAAGCCATTTAAGTCCACCGTGCTTTATCAGAAATCTTTATTCCCTAGTCAAAGCTGTTCTTGTTAATAATACTGAAGACATTACTCAAAAGCTTTAATGTCGAGAACAATGAATAGATGCACAGACTGTAATGTCCAGTGAAGTTGTCATTACAGGAACAGCTGCTGTATTCTGACTCAGGAGACTCAGGGGCCCAGGTAGGATGCTGCCAGAAGGCCAGCGTGAGGGAGTTGTGGTCCACAGTGCTGGAGACAGTTTTCATGACGTGAGTGTAGAAACTCCCTCCCTAGGTAAGCAGTCTCCTGCTTCCTCAAAGTCAGTGGGAAATAGTAAGGCGGCATATAGAAACCATGAAAAGCCTCTTTTTGCCTCTGTGCCTCAAGAGGGATGCCAATGCTCTTGCAGGTATTTAGTGAATAGTCACTTTGTCTAGAGTGGAGATCCTTGCTTTTGTGTACAAACCATGCTGACTCCCATGGAGCGGTCAGGTAGGGATACAACTCAGCTCCTGGATAAGAGATGAATCCCCCGTGAGCAGGAGCGTTGGTAATATTACATTTACTGCTGTCGGGGTGTAGGACAGACAGTTGACCTGAAATGTTTATATGTGGTACAGTGCATGAAGTTGGGCGCATATGAGCTGTGCTGAACGAAGACGGATCAGTGTGCAGCGTCTTGGAAGAATCAAGCCGGTCATCTACGATCCCCTGCTTCACTTTCTTCACTTTAATGAAGCTGTCACAGTCGAGCTGCCTTTTCCTGTCTAGTGAGCCGCCGTGTCTGCCGTCACGTTTAGGAGTCACCGGGGACTTGTTTCTGAGAGGTAAATCCTGTGTGGTGTCAGTTTGTGGGTCCCTGTGTTTCCCCTCCTCATCAAGTGTCTCTCTCCAGTGCGGGGCCAGAGGCTGCTCCACTTCCTCCGTCTTGATCTCACGGCTGCAGCAAGACACTGGTGGAGATATGGAGAGGTCAGAGGCTTTTCCTGCTGTTTCAGTCCTTTCAGCAGTGTTTCTGTGTGTAGGTTGTCCACACAGAGAGTCTAGAGAGAAGAAGACCAGCTTTAATTATAAGACACACATCATCTTATTGCCTGTATGTCTCACCCTGCAGACCTTAAACTCACCTGGATTTGGATGCATGGAGGGCTGCTCCGACTGCTGGTCTGACAAACCGAGGGCGGATGGATACTCAGGTGATGGCTCTCCATGGTGACTGTTGAGCTTTTGCTGCATTTTCTGTTAATCAATTTAAGTTTTAAGTTAAATTGACAACATATTTGAACTAGATACCTGACATGTTTATTTGATAAATAATATTTTAATGTTATCGTATTATATTGTTGCTGCTTTATGGATGTTTTTTTTAAAAATAAACTCCAAAATGTAGTTTAAAAGATTTATTTGGATAAAGTTTGGGTGAATTTTATAATTACCTTGAGTTTGTGGCGATAAATCTTCCATGCAATGCACACATGCAGCGCACCCCATTTCCCTCGTTTCTGAAAAGAAAAAGAAAAAATCCCTTAGTATTGATTTATTCAATCAGTTTCCCACTATGATTTCTATGTTTTAATAGCTCTGTCATTGTAAATCGACTCACTGCTCTGAAGGGCTTCTGCGCAGCTCTGTGAAAGGTGGTGACTGGGGTAAAAGAGGGCCTCGTTGCTCCTCTGGGAAGGCTGTAATACGACTAAGAGGAAAATAACATGACATTCAGCCGTCAGTGTTGAAGATCTTAAGAGAATAAGTACTAACATCACAGCGCAGACACACATCCTCTTACTTTACTGTCCTGAGCTTCCATTATAGGCGGGAAGACAGGTGGGTTGGTGGAGGACTGGTGCATTCTGAGAGTGAAGGCATGCTGAGGAGTGTGATGATGCATGTCTTGATGCTGATGAACCAGGCCGTGCATGTATGGAGCAGACTGCTGGAATATGACAGTGGGTGAAACGCTGAGCAGGCAGGACGCTATAGTCCAGAGCAGAGGTTTTCAACATGCAACAAGATTGAGATAATAGTAGTATAGTAGTTGTATAATAGTATAACGTTGCCATGGAGTCACCTGAGCCCCTGCTTTTTTCTTGCTTATATTTGTTTCTATTTTGGCAAATTAGAACCAATATAAGTAGCCTATTGAATTATCTATTACCAGGATGCATCTGACCTTTAAGCTAATTTATTGATATTTACTCACGATGGACACTGGAGAATAGTGGTATGTTTAAATCATGCTTATATCCAATCTGTGCTTATTATGTAACTGAGTTATGGTTCTGAGAAGGACTACACAAATAGTAGACCGACTCAGCGGGCTAGACCGTAACATCCTGGCGTTTATAGAGCACCTACAGCTCTCCCTCATATTGCCGTCTGAAAACCTCTGCTCTAAAGGGAAAAAAACATTTTTGCCAAGCACCCATAAAAAAAGTCATGCTCCAATGTAAATAAAACAGTAGAAGCAGTCATGAAATGTTTTCAAGTAACTGAGTGTAGCTGGACTTACCAGACTGCTGAGTGTGTTCTGCACTTGAATCAGTTGGTTGGCTCCAGCCATACTGTGACTGGTTGACGACCCGCTGCTCTCCAAACACTTGGCAAGATGGACGTTTGCGTTTTCAGGTGGAGGTCATCAGTCCAGCCGATCTCCAGGACATTCAAATTGATCTTGATGTCTTCTTTTTCCAGATTAGGGATCCCACTCTGCAGCCTGGACACAAGCAGCCAGCCTTTATTGATTTTACAGTATACATGAGCTGGAGGTATTTCTCAGGCAGTTTGTCTGCAAATCAGATGCAAATGACAGCATCTTGTTAGACTGCATTAGAGGCAGTAATCCAATTAAGGCATTCAGCATGCCAAACCATTTAATTAATTTGGGATCCATCCGTTCCAAGGACACATGATTAGTAATGCTGTTAGTGAATGGACAGCACTGTGACATGTAGTAGCTAGGGTGAATACAAAAGAGGCAAGATAGTTCCTCTGTCTAGTGGTTTATTGTTTGACTCTACTTCCAACAGGATTCCTAGAAACAACCACAAAGCACAATTCAATTCAATCCTGCAAAAAGCAAAACATAAAGTGTTCTTTTGCTGATTTGTGAGTATCAAACGAAGAGGTGAAAACAATCATCAAATGACAGGGAATGAATCAGCAGCTACAGTATTTTGATGGTGAGCGCATTGTTGTCTCAAGGAAATTTAAATCGAATGCAACTGGGAAGATTTTTAGTTTTTGGAGTGTTGGTCTGACACCACAATAATGAGAAATAAGTGTTCGTTGTCTTAGTTGCAGCTCTAATAATTTTTTTTTTTTTTTTTCAGGAAAAGTTCGCTTGCTACTAACATGTGTGTACAGTAATGTAATGCAAACAGAACTGTCAAAAATGATGTTTAATCCACATCTGACAGCACCTGACCATCACACAGTTAATCGAGAGTGGTGTCTGTGTTCCTGGAGTAAATATAATGGTTGGAGGATGGCGTTGATCTCTTCCCTGTTTGTGAGTTCCTCCTCCATCCTGCTGTTTGTGTCTGTGCCCCTTTAACCTCTGTTGGCCACAGCCTGATCCCTCCTTTATCATAAAGACAAGATTAGCTGGAGGTTACACGGCCCATGTTCTCTAAATTTCGTCCATGTCAGCGTGCTGCAGAAATCTCTTAATCTAATAAAGGAGCTGTTTGTTAAGGAGTACAAACAGAGTGGATGAGGCATCAGAAACAACTCGCTGTGTCGTCTGAGGGCACAACAAGCGCCGCTACTAACCCCTGAGACCTAACGCCTGAGATCAATTAATCATCAGTTTAAGAGTTGAAACCCCTTGAGGTTGATTATTTCATTCTCAGTATACCAAAAGTTAAGATATTACAGTTAATGTTTGACAGTTGAGTTTTACATTTCAGTATTGACTAAATGTCTCAAGTTTTTTTTGGCAATACCAATAAAAATTCTCTGGTTACAGCTTCTCAGTGGTCAATATTTTCATGTTTTACTTTATATTTTTTCACTGTTTTCTTACACAAACAATTAATTTCATCATAGAAAGAACTCGTGCTTGAAATTTCAAACACTAACTCTTTAATGTTTGACACATGGTAGAACCCTGTGAGCATATGACAAACAGTAGAAAGTCATGTTTGTTTGTTTTTTTTAACCTGTTTGCTTGACAGACTATTTTGACATTGTAATGAAATTAAATATTTATTTCTTTTCTTCAAATCCGTTTCTTACCTCTGTGAAGAGAAGAGGATGTGGGTGGAAAATCTTGACTTCCTGATGTCTGCGTGTTATTATCCAGTGAATAAGAGCAAGCTCCTTCAGCTGGTTTATCAACAAAGTAAAGGCAAAACCTCCAAACTGTCCTTTCTTGTATGAGCCATATAACTGCGCTGATTGATTCCACGAGAGTGAGTCCTGGTTGTCTTCCCTCTGACCAGTGACTTCAGCCCAGTTCTGGGACCACCTGTTGCTCTGAGGCAGTTTTAGCTGTCTGCTGTCCCTAGTCAATTAGTCAGTGTTACTTACCAACACTAGGAAAGACCATTAACTACTCCTAATGGCTTAAACTAATCCCATCAGCCCCCTAAACCCTTCTGATTCACTTTAGAGAAAGACAGCTTACAGTATGAAGGCAACAGGAGGGGATTGAAAAGACACAATGGGAGAACATAAATATAGCCTATATAAAAAAATATGACATGAAAATTTAAAAATATGTTGCTATGTGTGTGCAATTTATGCATGTGGCAATGGTCTGCTAATATATCTGTAATTGTGTGCAACATTTCAAGCCCTCTAAGTAATTAGCTCTGCATCTTGAATAAGTGTAATTATTTTGTTTAGTTAATGTTTCTCTTTTTTTAAACATATATCTCAATATGTTTAGCATTATGGACATATCAGATTTGATATTCTATTCATTTTTTTCAAATTTCATATTAATAACATGTTTAGTATATTTGTGAGCACACTGCTAAATATTGGGATCTTTACCTTTTTTGCACTATGGGCTTGTTGTAAATGTACCTCTATGACTAAAATGTTGTTGTAACCCTAACCCATTGGTCAATTTGCAACGATTAGACAAACAATTAGTTGAGTGTCAAAAAACGGAGCTGCAATAATCTAATTGTGTTAATTGTTTATCCCAAAATAAACAACCCAAAAATGCCAGATTGTCCTTTTATTTTAAAAGATTTTCTGTTTTTCTCTCTTTTATGTGAAAGTAAACTAAATATTTCTGGATTTTGGACAAGACATAGACAAGACAAAAAAGTCAATTAATCAATAATGAAAATGATAATTAAAATTAGTCAAAATAAAACAAAGGATTGAAGAGACTGCATACACCAGAAATGTATTTATCATTGTTTTGAATCTACGAGTGTGTTCACATCCTGAATGAAAACTACACAATGTTTAATGTTTAATGTAAAATCACTGCTTTGTATGAATAAAAGAGAAGTTGATAAATAATATGGTGCTTTAAATCTCCTTGACAACTGACACAGGAATAATTAATCTCCAGATAGGACAGATAATTACTCTTTATTGACTCAAGGGGGATTTATTTTCACAGCTTGCATGTGCTGTTTGTCTCATACGGGAAACATCTGGTGATAGATGCAGTATACATAATGTTTTTTATGAGGAGCATCAACATTTAGGGCCATGATTTCGTTCCTTATGGATAAAACTGTTCTTTCTTTTCTTTTCTTTTAGCTTATAGATTTACTTTTCCTATCAGTGTGTGTCAACTGTCAAAGTGAGCCACTTGCAAAGAGGCTAGTGTTTCAGATACAGAGCAGCATAAAGCCACGGTGAAGCACCGAAAAAGAAAACTGCCTTTTGGCTCAGAACATATCAACTCCCAGATTAGCTTCAATGTTTGATTCCCTGATGAAATGCTTCTAAATATTGACACACATTCTTTGAATTGTGCGAACAGGCTCGGGCTTGTTGTCCTAAATGGCCCCAGACTAACTGGGCTACCCTTCAATTGGATCCCATTAAGCAGAACATAAGACGGTGATTGGATGAGGCTTTGGGATGACATGTTCTCCTTGATTAGCTAATTCCATTCTCACTAACCATCCAAATCCTGTTAGTATGGGCCTCCATTGAAGAGCGGTGTGATGTGATTCAGTTTGGAATGTTATATTACATTACACCACAAGGTGTCGCTGTGTGCATTGTGAGCATAGTGAAGCGGGGGTTTCTGGGTAATGCTAGTTCGTAGAGGCTAATAGCAACAGTTGTTTACTGGTTGACTATGTTGTGGCTCCTGAATAAAACCGAGCATGAAGTTACAGCAAATGACTCCGTGAACTTCATGACATGGTGTCAGAAGTGACTTTACCGGCCGACTGAGAGAAGAAACAAGTTGGAGCGGCGGCATGGCAAAGTTTCATGCGCCAGAGTCGTTTGACTTCACCCAGCCGTCGGCATGGCCGACATGGAGACAATTTCTCTCGCTATCGGATTGCAACCAAACTTGACCAAGAAGACTTTGAAGTGCAAGTAAATTCTTTGTTGTATGCTATGGGGAAAGAGGCCGAGCCCATATTCAGCACGTTCGCATTCCCGGAGATGGAAGAGGATGAGGATTTTGACTATTATGAAGCAGTAGTTTTGATGAACATTTCGTGCCTAAGAGGAATACTATACACGAGCGCGCATGTTTCCACAGACGCTCTCAGCGACAGGGGGAGAGTGTGGAGGCGTTCGTGAGACACCTTTATGAACTGGCCGAACACTGCGACTTTGGAGTTACAAAAGATGAACAGATAAGAGATCGGATTGTCATCGGGATCGCAGACAGCGATGTTTCACAGAAACTACAACTGGAGCCGGACTTAACACTGGAAAAAGCCATCAGCATTGCACGACAGTCCGAACTCATCAAAGTGCAGAACGCCCGTGACAGATCGACGGAAAACGAAGTAAGTGCTGTTACGAGTAAATTCAAGAAATTCAAGCCATTCGGGAAAAGATATGCTAAAGACAAAATGAATCCACAGTTTAAAGGCGCAACAAAAACAGATTATGGAAAAGACTGTACAAGATGTGGCAGAATGCATGATTTTGGCGCCTGTCCTGCAACAGGAAAACGCTGCCGGAAATGCAACAAGATCGGACACTTTGAGATGAAGTGCAAAACCAAGTGTGTAGGAGCTGTAAAAACTACGGATAGAGACAGCGATGACGGCAGTGCGTGGTTTTTAGGAGCTCTCACAGAAGAGGATCATCCAGATGATGATAAATGGCTACAAGATCTGTGCATTAATGGGACTACTGTGCGATTCAGAATCGACACAGGCGCTGATATAACTGTGATATCGGAAAACACTTACCTGAGCCTGCCACAGCGCCCTCAATTGAAAGCTACTAAAACTGTTTTCACAAGTCCTGGTGGAGAACTCGTTTGCAAAGGCAAATTTATGACTGACTGTGTAAATAAGGGAGTGAATTACACTTTCTGGATATACGTGATGGGAGGACCATTCACCACTAACCTGCTTGGACGGAAAACTGCTATCAACATGGGGCTTGTGCGTAGAGTGGAGAGACTTGAGTCATACGAGGATGTTTTTGGGGACATTGGACTATTGAACTGTGACCCTGTGAAAATAGTGCTGAGGCCGGATGCCCAGCCCTATAGCATCACCACACCCCGGCGTATTCCTTTTCCTATCCTGCCACAAGTGGAAGAGGAACTAAAGCGAATGCAGTCACTTGGCATCATTGAGGAAGTAAAGGAGGCGACTGACTGGTGTGCGCCTATGGTGCCGGTGATTAAAAAGAACAAGAAGCCAAGGATATGTGTGGACTTGACAAAACTCAACAAAGCTGTGAAACGTGAGAGGTTTATTTTACCCACACTGGAGGACATTGCACCACGACTCTCTGGCGCGACAGTTTTCTCTACTGTCGACGCCTCAAGTGGGTTTTGGCAAATACCGCTCGACACTGAATGCAGAAAGTTAACAACTTTCATCACGCCGGTGGGACGATTCTGTTTCCGGAGGCTTCCGTTTGGAATTACATCCGCCCCGGAAATATTTCAAGAAAAGATGAGCACCCTCCTGAGAGATCATCCAGGCACAGTGGTGGTGATGGATGATATCCTCGTCTTTGGTAAAGATAAAGAGGACCATGACCAAAACCTCAACACGGTGATGCAGACTATTAGAGCTTCAGGACTGAAACTAAATAAGGACAAGTGTCAGTTTGGAAAAACTGAAATTCAGTATTTTGGACATATCATTGGAAAAGATGGCATCAAGCCCAACCCAGGAAAAGTCAGAGCTATCACAGAGCTGACTAGCCCCACTAATGTGGCAGAGCTACGCCAGAGGATTGGGATGATCAACTATCTGGGGAGGTTTCTCCCAGACCTTTCATCTATCATGCACCCAATCAACAGCCTGCTGAGGAATGATGCTGTGTGGAGTTGGGGCGTTGCACAAGAGGAGGCGTTTAAACAGGTGAAAGCTATGTTGACCACAGCGCCAGTTTTGGCGTACTACGATGCAAGCAAACGAACTGTGGTAAGTGCGGATGCCAGCAGTTACGGCTTGGGGGCAGCCTTGTACCAGGAGCAGGGAGATGGGCTCCGGCCGGTTGCTTTCTGCTCACGGACATTAACAGAGACTGAGCAACGTTACTCACAGATCGAAAAAGAATGCCTTGCTAGTGTCTGGGCGTGCGAGCGATTTGTGAGGTACCTGCAAGGCATGGAAAAGTTTTGTGTGCAAACTGACCATAAACCACTTGTCCCGCTGATTAACTCATATGACCTTGACAAAGCACCTGTGAGAATTCAGCGTTTGTTGATGAGATTGATGAAGTTTAATGTTGAAGCTGTGCATGTTCCAGGAAAGCTGCTGGTCGTGGCGGATGCTTTGTCCCGCAACCCTCTACAAGATGACTGTACGTCCGACACAGAGCATGATGTCAAAGCTTATGTACAGGCGGTGATATCCACAAGACCAATAACAGCTGATCGACTGGATGCTATCAGAGAGGCTACGAGCCAGGATGCAGATCTCCAAGCTGTGGCTCGCTACATCATTGCGGGCTGGCCTGCAGAGGTATCACATATACCACACACATTGCACAAGTTTCATGTTTCTGTCAGAAGTCGAGGGACTCCTTCTGTACGATGACAGGATTGTTGTTCCCCTCTCACTGCGGGAGACCGTTCTCTCTCAGATTCATGAAGGTCACCAAGGCCTGACCAAGTGCCGCAGGAGAGCAAACATGTCGGTGTGGTGGCCAGGTATTGGCAGAGACATTAATGAACTGGTGAGAACATGTGAGTTTTGCCTGAGAAACAAACCTACACAGAAAAGAGAGCCGCTAATGACCACACAACTGCCACAAGGTCCATGGCAGAAAATAGCAGCAGACATTTGTGAACAAGATGGTAAACAATACCTTGTTGTTGTGGACTATTATTCCCGTGATATTGAGATTGCACAACTGCCAACCATCAGCAGTCAACAAGTTATCACTCGCCTGAAAAGTATGTTTGCCAGGTGGGGGATCCCATTAGAGCTGATAACTGATAATGGCACCCAATTCACCTCAGCGGAATTCAGAGAGTTCAGTAAGACATACAACTTTGGACACACAACATCCAGCCCACATTATCCCCAAGCTAACGGTGCTGCGGAAAGAAGTGTGGCTACAGCAAAACGGATTCTGCGTCAGCCAGATCCTCACTTGGCCTTGATGAGTTACCGTGCCACTCCAATCTCTGCTACAGGTTTGAGCCCTGCCCAGCTTATGATTGGTCGACAACTGAGGACAACGGTTCCCGTTCTACCTAAGCAGCTGAATCCAAGTCCAATAGACTACAAAACTGTCAGACGTAAGGACCAACAAACTAAAGCTGCCTATCGCTTCTTCTACAACAGACGCCACTCGACACAAACATTACCTGCACTACAGCCTGGACAGAATGTCAACATCAAGCTTGATGGAGAGAAAAGCTGGAAAACTCCTGCAAAGATCGTTGCTAAGGCACCAGAGCCCAGGTCTTATTATGTGCAGACAGATCAAGGCATGCTTGCCCGCAGGAACAGGAGACACATTCAGGTGGTGCCAGAGTCACCTGTGCCACCTACAGCAGTAGAGACTAGTGATTTAAGGACTGACTCTTCCTGTGACATGGACCAGGTCTTGATTCCTCCTGGTGCCACTGTCACTGCTGTGCCTCGCAGCCCCAGGTCTACTCCAAAGAGGACCTTGGCTGGGAGAGCAATTAAACCACCTATCAGGTTCAGAGACTATGTTGAAAAGTGAAGTTAAAAAAAAAAAGGAAAAAAAGAAAAAGTAAAGTGGAAGAATTACTATGTTCATTTCCTATGTCATGTACGGGTTAAATATGTTTTGAAAAGAAGAGGAAAAAAAGACATGTGTGAGGGCATGTGAAATGCTATTTTTGTTTATTGAGAAGTATGGAAAATGTGTTTGAGTTTGAACATTACATTGAACCGTTTGACATTAATATAATTCATTTTCAATGAGAAGTTACAGTTAAGTATTTAGTGCTTTACAGAGCTACTTTAAAAGGGGGAGATGTGATGTGATTCAGTTTGGAATGTTATATTACATTACACCACAAGGTGTCGCTGTGTGCATTGTGAGCATAGTGAAGCGGGGGTTTCTGGGTAATGCTAGTTCGTAGAGGCTAATAGCAACAGTTGTTTACTGGTTGACTATGTTGTGGCTCCTGAATAAAACCGAGCATGAAGTTACAGCAAATGACTCCGTGAACTTCATGACAAGCGGTGTTCACTGGCCACAAACCATTACCCTTTATAACCCACAACTCACTCACTGCTAAGACTCATTAGACAGATTGAAGCAGCTTCTTTAGCAGAAGCTAAACAGTACATGACTGTAGTATAATTTTAATCATTCACAGCTATTAAAATGTGACAAATCTCTTAAATTACTAATCTGTCAATTAAAAATGACAATAATCCTGTCATTGTTATTATGACTGAATGATTAATGATAAGAAATTACAACACAGAACTATAAAAGCTTTGAGATTATTCAGAAACAGTTTCACAATTGCATAGTGTCCACCAGAGGGCACTGCAGCTGTAAAATGCCCTGCTGCAGCTCGCATTTTGGCATCCTGAAGGATGTTGCACACGAGGCAGCTTGTGTTGAAGACACAATATCTAGTTCCAGTGATTCTCTCATGCTGATTTCACCACTCTCTGGAGAGCGTACTGTTCTGCCTCTGTGCAGCTGGAAAACCACACCAGCAGGCTGTAGGAGTCAGGACACTGCACAGTGACAAAAGTTTACAAGCCCTCTCAGATTCTTGGTCACCGTCAGACCCAGGAACTTTTCCCATGACCAGTCTGTGATGCATCTGCTGCAGCTGCCAACAACCCACACACATCAAGCATCATCACTGAGCTCGCTACATGTCCTCTTCCAGCCTCTTTATCAATGTATGTTTTTACAAATGGATAAGGTGACATTTTCACATTTTTCTCCCCCAGCTGGCTTCTCTCCCCTGTTTTCCACCCCAGCAGCGTCACCACCACCACCACCACCCGTCAGGATGCAGGGCTACCAGCCAGGTGACACCGTTCCACCCTTTTCCCCTTACATTCTGATTCTCCTGCTTTCATGTGTGCTGCTCCTACTGCACCTCCTCCTTTCTCTGCTGCTCCTCCTGTTTTCTCTGGTCTTCCTCCTGTTTTCTTTGCTGCTGCTCCTCCTTTCTCTGCTCTTCCTCCTGCTTTCTTTCAGACTGCTCCTCCTGCTTGCCCTGCAGACAGCCCCTGCTCTCACTTCTCCTCCTCTTCCTCCTTCTCCTCCTCCTCTCCTGCAGACCCTTCCTCCAGCTTCCCCGTAAACAGCTCTTCCCCCTTTGCTTCCCAGCCTGCTGCTCCTCCTCATCCTCCTGCTTTCTCTGCTACTCCTCCTGCTTTCTTTGCTGTTCCTCCTCCTAACTTAGCTGCTCCTCTTGCTTTCCCTTGAGACTGTCCCTTCTGTTTTCCTCCATACGGCTCCATCTCTCCCTCCTCCTCCTTTCTGCAGACGGCTCCAGCTCTTGTTCCTCCTGATTTCCTGCAGACACCTCTTCCTCTTCCTCTCCCTCCTCCACCTGCCCTTCTGCAGGCTGCTCCTCCAGCTACCCTGTAAACAGAGCTCTTCCCCCTTTGTTTTTTTTTGCTGGTCATACAGACAGTGGCTCACCAGGTGGAGGGCTTCCCCACTCTCTGAGTTTTATTTGCATGTTGTGTTCTAATCTGTGTCTTTTGCTTTGCAGTGTGTGTGACCTCCCCCTTCTGGCACCTGGTGGTGGTGGCCCCTCTCTCCTTTACTCCCCCACTCCCGTAGGCCTCCCTGACAGTCACCTTGTACTGGTAACACACCCTTTTTTAGTATATTTTTGAGGCTACATGTTTTCCAACTGAGCTTGAAATTTACCTTTCTAAATAAAAACTGGTCATTATTTAAAACTACAAAATCCACCTCTCTGCTCCTTTTTCTTTAAATCATAAGAGCCTGTATTCAGTGGGGTAATCTCTGGTTGAAATTCCCAAGAGTGGTGTTGTCGCATTGTCAGGGGTGTACAGCTGCCCCGGTCACAAAGTCCAAGTTCCTGACGGGATTTAAACCAGTTTAGTGTTTTACCTTGATATGTCAAAAGAATGAAATGATCCACATAGGCAACACCAGCATCTACAAGTAGTCCCGCATCAGAAACATCATTCTCACAGCTCTTAATTCTCAGCATAGTTCATCTTTCTCCAATGCATTAGGATTTCTTATTGTATTTGTACATTGTTCCATCATATCCATTAGTGGTGAACCTGAATCCAGTTTTGAACAGCACAGATAATGAGATGGATCTGAATATTTTTCACTACAACTCCTAATAGATGTTCATGCATGTACATTTACTTACTGTACATACTGTGTAATTAGTTTGGAACTGGGAACAGTCTAATGAAATGTGCTACCAAGATGCATTATGGGAGGTGTAGGAAGAAGTGTTCAAAGAACTGGGACATCAAAGTCATCTTTTCCAATTGTTTTTATAACATCTTAAAAATAAAGAAAACAAAACAAACTTCAAGAACAAAGATGGTAAGGTAGACGCACTTTATTCCTAAAACAGAAGCTGCACCATCAGTAGCGGCACACAATTATATGTACACATATTCACACACACAATTACCTAAATCTGTTATATAAAATATATAATCTGACAATGTACCTTTTAATTCCTCTTCAGAGCTCATTGAGTTACTGTGCGAGAGACTCTGGAGCCAAAGCAGACAGAGAGGTAAGTCTCATCCACTCATTGGGTGGGACGCAAATGCCCAGGCCAGCTTTTACTTCATTTTTACAGCATGGCAATAAAAAGGTCTGTACCCTTTGAAAAAATAATATTCTAAAAGCAATCTACAGCAAATTCACTTGAACAGGTTTTTCTGTGTTGTAATTGAGAAAATTACACTTTTTAAACCAATTCCTTTACAGTGAGATGTACACACCCTCTAGGATTTGTAATATATAAAAGATATTAAGCATTAAAAATTCCACATTTAAAAACTTACAATAAATAATATATGCAGGCATTTCATCAAGATAAAATTTCATAGATTGCAATCTACAGTCATTAAAAAGACAATTTATTCTCCTTTATGAAATGTCCCTTGATCTTCCAAAATGCTAAAATGGATTCTTGGCATCTGATTGATTGATTGGTTGATTGGAAACTTCCAGTCAGTCAGTGTTGTATAAGATACATCAGGGAGGTGGTGGAGGAGGAGGAGGAGGGATGCTTCCTCCACATTTGCCCTGATGGAGTGTGAGTGAGGTCCTTTTGAGTGTTGCGGATCCACGATTTGACTGAGCGACCCATCCGATCAGATCCCAGCAGTTTGATCCTGTTAGAGTTCAGAGCATGTTCATGATAAAGTTGTACATCTGGGTGAGCACCACAAAGTGAACAGGCAGACAGGAGCGCCGGTCCTGGGTCGCAGGGTCGCACGTCAGCCAGGAGAGGGCGTTGTATTGCTCTAGAACGAATCTGTCGTGGAGGAAGGCAGACACAGCGGTGTCAATACAAACAGTAACACACATCTTTCTCCTTATATCAACATGCCGTTCTGACAGCGGGCAGACTGCTCTGATATGAGCCAACGTACCTGAGCACGTCCGAGGTGTGGTTAGAGTCCAGCGGGTGGGAGTGTTTACTGTGCAGAAGCTCGTCTGATTGGACAGAAGACACATGCAGGTGCAGAGAGGCCTGGGAAAACAAAGATGGAGGTGGTCTTTAGATTTATTTATAACATTGCCTCTGGTTTGACAGACATTAAGATCAGCCACTGCAAAACACAAGTATACTATATCAGAGTGTTGCCTGCTGATCAGATAAAACAAGACGTCAACAAGATCTCACATTTGGTTTAAGGAAGGGTTGAAATTTTTTTTAGCCTGAATGTGACAGACTGTTTTTTCATCCACACAGCTTTAATTGTTTCAGCAATCGAACAAATGGTTATTTTCTGGTGCAAATGTACCTTGAGGAAGAGTGGGCACTGGTTCTGGGCTTGAGGGCAGGCCGACCAGAACCAGTCGGGCAGTGGTCCGGCCTTTGCTGTGGAGACAAAGTAACCCAGAGCCATAGGCTGCTGCAGGATGTTCAGAGCCTCCTCGTGGGACTCCATACGATCTGCACTCTGGCCCTGCAGGACAACAATGAGGTTATGAATGAACAGTGCAAGAACGTCTTAACCGATGTGAAGGTAAAAAACAAACACAAAACTGTGTCTAAGTTCCCTATTATTATTATATCCATGAGAAGAGTGACTGACCTTGCTTCCATCTCCCCCCTGGTGGTAGTGGGAGCTAGGAGAGTGAACAGGGGAGGTTGTGGGGGAGTTGGGCAGGATGTTGATGAGGTCTGGGTCCACCATGTCGTTGTCAAACAGGTCAAAGATGCCCATTCCATCAGATCCGTCTGCAGTGAACAGAGAACATGCAGAGAGCTCAGGCTTTGACTGTGAAGCAGGACACAGCTTTCGTGCGGTGTGTTGTCAACAGCTACTAAAACCTACCAGGGTTAATGGAGTTGAAGTCCATGGGCTCTGCAGTGTTAGTGTTGACCTGCACCATGGCTGAGGTGGGGAACACCAGGATGTGTGTGCAGGATGTGTCCTGAGGAGTGCTCAGCTGCGACGTCTGCATGTTCAGCGTGGTGCTGCGGCCAAACACTGAACCCGTTGAGACCGAGTCTGAAGAGACAGGACAGAACGAGTTGTCACTTCCAACACTTAACTGGGATCCGTTACAAAGTCCGGACAACCTCATTGGCGTTTTGTTTTACCTGGCATGATGACAAAGGATCCCTGTGGCTCCATGGCGACCAGACAGGCGCTGAGGATGCTGGGAGTGTCAGCAGCTGAGATGCCACACATCCTGCATGTCTCCTTCAGACGCTTACTGAGGGACTGTAAGTTCCTCCTGCTCAGCAGAATACTCCAGTCTGAAACACGGCCCAGATGAGAGCACGTTAGTGTGTGTTCATGCATCTCGTTGCAATAACTGCACCTCGGGAGTGTGTGTGTGTGTGTGTACCTCTCAGCTCGCCGTGGCCCATCCTACCAAGCCGTCCAATGACCACTCTCCATGGCAGCGACGTCACCTGCACCAGGCCGAGACACCACTCCCACAGCTTCTGCAAACCCACTCGCCTTGCCGAGCCCTTTTTCCTACGAGCTCTGCAGGAACAACACGCACGTCGGTTAAACACTGACTCACCGATCCTGTGGCGCTGATGCACTTTTTCTTCCTCTGTGCACCTACCTGTTGGGTACATCGATGCTAATGATGCAGGTCTCCAGCAGCTCTCCATGTTGATCGGTACAGGACGCCAGCAGCCAGCGCTGGTCGTGGGACAGACAGTAGCCGACAAACAGGATGTTGTATTTCTGGGACGCTTCGCCGAACGTCTCCCCGAGCTCCGTCTGCTTGTCTTTGACGGGCGCCAAAATGAAGGGCGGCGTGTACAGACGCAGACACTCTGGCCTCTGCACAAAGGGAAAAAAATTTGTCAGTTTAAAAGAAAAAAAAAAGAAAAGAAAACCTCAGTGCCAAACGCTGCACTGACCCAGCAACCAGTGGGATCAGACACCAGAACGACCGTTACCTCTGGGTTCTTGAGGGCCATGTCGATGGCGAGACCGGGGCCAAAGCCGGTCAGAGCCTTGAAGTTGGTGGAGTTGGGCAGAGGTCGTCGACACTGGGTGAACACGGAGAAGGCCAGCGACTTGAGGTGCTGACCGTAGAGGTGGCGCTCTCCGCTGTGCACCGGCTGCAGCAGGTACTGACAGGGAACAATCTAGGAAAACGCAAAAATAACAGTGAGACTCGAGCACAGCAAATGCATCATCATATAAAAATCAGATATACTGACTTATGTGTATTATTATGTTTAATTAGAATTTAAATCACTACATTTGAGCTGTGTTACTTTGCTCCGATATTAAACAATGAACAGTAATGTGCAGAGAATAAGTGACAGACGGGATGGAGAGTAAGTATTAGAGACTCAAACTGAAATCATTAGCACATTCACACCTCTTGTGTTTCAAAATTCCCTCTGGCATGTTGATGCAATCGTGTGTCACTACATCACAGGTGTGGCAGTTACCACCTCTATTAGTGTCTGCTAATGAGTCCCCTGCTCCCCTCTCACCTCCCTCTGTGCCTGCTGCTGCTGAGCTTCTCTATTCTGACTAAACGGCCAAAAAGAAACTCAAGATGACATCAATCACAGCTCATAGCAGTTATAGCAGCAGATATATTTTCGACCATGTGAGCTTGACCTTCTGATAAAATACCATAACAGATTTCCAAGTCATTCACTTCCATCTGAGCTATCCTTCTTTTAAAATCCACTTCCTCAAATATCAGTTCTCGGTGTTTCTATCTCATTCTTTGAGCTGTACCTGCACTGAGACTGCGTTCCTGATGTGAGAAGGCAGGAAGTGGAGCATCTCCATGTAGCAGCGCAGCAGGCCCAGTGTGTAGGTGCTGGAGTGGACCTCTCTGTCTGCGTCTTCGTAGCTGAAGGGGTCGACGATGTACACCACGATGGCGGGCGGGTAAGACACGGCGTGGGACTCTCCGTCTGTTGGCTTTCCTACTTTGTCTCTCTCCATTGTGCTGTTAAGAAAGGTCAGGTAATTACTCAGCAGGTCAATAAATTACTTTAACTGTAGCTATTAAAATATTGTTTCACACGCAGACAGTAAGCAGTCTTTCATATTAACCATTGACCTGGTTACCACAACAACAGACAGAGGTCCTGGCAGGAGAAACATCCAAACAAAAACGATGTGCAGCAAAAGTAGCAACAGGTGGTGCTGACCTATGTATTCTTGAAGCTAATTTTGAATAATTTCTGCAACTTTATTGTTAAGTAATTAATTGTTCAAGTCAATATTCAAACAAAAAAATATAACTATAACTATTTAAAACTCCCAGATCATTTGCTGCCATTACTTATTGTATGTTCTAGTACATTTGACAATCTCTGGGTTTTGGACTGTTAGTCGATGTTTTAATAGACCAACAACAAAAAACAATCCAACAACTAAACAGAAAGGGGGAGGGGCAGATTTTATGCACCTGCTGTTCAACTTCAAAGTTTTCACTTGGAACTTTGTTAATCAGGCAGCAGCTGTAACTGTAGCTGCATCCTGCAATAGCAGTGGCCACGTTCCCTACAATACACACACTCGAACTCGAACATGGCCACTGGATCGGCCACCGAGATCGACTCTCCTCTAGCAGATGTGTAAACACACACTTCAGTGGGGACCCATCATGGTCTGCCCTCTGCCCTGGTTTTGTTTTTCAAAATAAACAGCTGTGCATGCAGACGGTTAATGGTTAATTAAGTGAGATATTGTTCAATGTTTCCTGAAACTAAATCTCTCTTATCTCAAAGGCAGTGACAACTTTGTCGGCCCAGAACAACAACGTGTGCTTCTCATATTCATAAAACGCAAGAAACATCATCTCATCAACAGGTATAGTAGAGACGTGACCTACCTCTCTGGCGCTTCAGTGGGCCCTTGAAGCTGATTGGCTGAGGGTCCATTTTCCGCCAGCCCCCCTGCTCCCTGCAAGTTAGACTGGGGTCCGTTCTGAGATGTGGCACCCTGCAGGCCGGCCGTCCCAAATGGCGAGTAGGAGCTTGGCTTGGCCGAGGCCATTCCCCCGATAGTCTGGGAGCCTGAGGAGGAGGAGGAGGAGGGAGGGGTGCTGTTGACCTGGGCCGGCTGGGCAGAGCTGGTGCTGGAGCTGGTAGTGTTGGTGCTCTGGGGTCCTGAGGAGGTGCTGGAAGAGCTGGAGGTCTGGGAGGCGGAGGAAGACGTCACCGTGGGGCTGCGCTGGGTCAACAGAGAGCTATCCAAAGACTGCTCAGACAGGTACGGAGCTGGAAGAGGTGAAAGAAAATGATCAACTGTCTGTTTTTGACAAACCGCAAGACCTCTGTAACTTCAGGTTTCCAGCGTTATGAGGGAACACCTTACCTAGATCATAGCGGCACACTTGAGCGAAGAGTTTGAGCTTATTAAAGGCTTCATTGTTTCCATCTCTGGCAGCCATCTTAAGGAACCAGTCGCTAAGGGGCTGCTCCGTCATGCTTCTGCCTTCTGTGGGACCGACCCTCAGAATGCCCTCTTGGTGACTCTTACAGATGGGCCTGTGTTGCCCCAGCTGACATGCCTGTTGAGAAGAAGGGGGCGGACGTGAATAACAAAGTGTGAATCATTTTTACAGCGTGAAAGTGTTTTTGTGGACATGTTGGGACAAGAAGGATGAGTTCCGTGAAGTGCCAGGTGCCTACCTCATACATAGTACTGAGATCTTTGAAGAAGGTCTTGGCTCCGCGAAGCAGAGCCTCGCTCTCCGGGCAGATGACGATATATCCCACATCTCTTTGGGAGCCGAAAGGATCCAGGAGAAGTTTCTCCCAGTACGGCAGGCCAAAGGGAGACAGCACCACAAAGTCGTACTCATAACCGACCAAAAAGGTCGGGATGGGCAGAGGCTCAGGAGACTCGTCTGTACCTGCGATGAAAAGAAGAAGAAAGCTTAACTCAGTCTTCCAAGACAACAAATAGATAAAACACCACAATGTCCCAGAAAACTATTCAGATTATGGTACAAGCATTTTTCCACACACACCATATGATCCCCTCCCAGCCATCTTGTGGAACTGTTGCCAGGTGAGTGGCCCCTGAACACCCCAGGAGCGAACGCTCCTCTTCTTCTGAATGGTGTCCTGCAGCACAGGCTGGAGGGACAATAACACCCGCAGGACGTCCTGAGAGAACAGCTTGCTCATGTCTGCTGCTGCAAAAGGACAAACGAAGAGAATGAGGAGGAAGTCTTGGTTTGAGGTTATGAATAAGGAGAGAATGAGCCTGCAAGTTGTAAGTCATGGTAAAATGTGAATACGTACATTTGCATTTTGGCCACTGATGAAGACAGGTGCTTTTCACTAGTGTTTCATCTACTTTGCCTCCTGACATATTGTCCATGAACTGCCGGCCATGCTCCAGAGCCATGTAGCAGTCATTATAACAGTCTCTCTCCTCCACCCTCAGGAACGAGCTGGGGGCTGAGCCAGGCTTCGGGTACTCCACACCCGCCATCGGGGCGAACGGGTTGGTGCACTGATCCTGGAGCAGCAGGATTAGCTCATCTGGAGGCTTCTCCTTCAGGCTGCCGGCTTTGTGAGTTGAGGAAGCTCGGAGCTCTTCAAAACTCCGCTCCGTGTCCCGACTCGAGTCTGAGCCCCGTCCCACCACGTCCAGCTCGTCCTCCAGGAAGAGCCCGGCCGATTGGCCGAAGCGCCGGTTGGTGACGGCGCTGAAGCCGCAAGTGCAGGGGTACTGGGCCTCGCCGTTGTCCTTCAGGTACACGCCCACGTCCGCGCCTCGGATGTTCATGTTGCAGACGCAGACGCAGCAGCTGTCGAAGTTGCAGTCTTTGTAGAGATTCATGACCGACTCGGACAGGATGAGCGTGACGTAGAGGCTGTGGGCCTCGGGGATGGAGGGCACGGTGGCCGGCTCCACGGAGCTGAGCGGCCGGCAGGTGGAGGGCGTGGAGGCCGGGGAGTAAAGGTCGGAGTTGTCATACTTGAGCGAGCCCTGGACGCTGGCCGGGCCACGGGGGGTCCGTGGAGTGCGGGGTGTGCGAGGGGTGGGCACGGAGAAGCGCGGCGTGGCCGGAGATGGCAGGATGCCCGTGCCACTGTTACTGGGGGGAGCGCTGCTGGACATGAAGGGTGTGTGGGTCTGCGGGGTGTAGGTCTGGCTGTAGTCCGGCTCCACACTGGGCACGTTGCTGTTACGGAGAAAACAACAGACATTTCAGATTCTGCAAGTTTTCACATCTTTCAAAACAAGAACCTATTTTTAATATTTATCATTGTACTTTTCCAGTATGGCAGGTGAAAGGGAGACAGCACCACAAAGCCATACTAATAACTGACCAAATGCTTTTATAGGTTCCCCGATGGTGCAGTGCCAGCGAGATGTTTGTAAATGTTGGGGTGCTGAACTGCTCTGGTGTAATACGCAATCTCATGTACAAATTTATGTGCAAGCTGCCGGCCTGAGGAAATAACATCATTTTGTTCTTGTGTGACGGTGAGATGAGCTTGTTACGGTTCTCTTCAAGGAAGAACTTACTGTGGAGCCACTGGCGCTCCAGTCTCTATGTGAGGGCTGACACTTGATGTCTGTCTATCTATCTATGCAGAACTGGTGCATCACAGCTTTACCTGTCTTTGGTGAGGAGATTGACGTTGGACACTGCGGGTATCAGATCCATCTTGCCCATAGTCCAGCTGCGCGTGTACACACAGTCTTCTGGCAGTTTGATAGGCAACAGACACTGGCTGGGTAGTGTCTTCAGAGGGGCATACATGGAACAGCCGATGAATGTCTGACAGGTCTCCGGCTTGTAGACAAAAGAGAAGTCCTGAAAACAGAGACAACACTCACTTAATAATTCAACATTTGCGGAAAAAAAACACAAACAAACATTTGATGTGACAGAATTTTTCCCTCTCTGCCCCCACAACTGGCAGTTGTGAGATGTGTCGCACCTTTATTTCAGAAGGCTTGGGGCTACAAAATCCCTCCTCCACCTCCATCTTGAAGTGACTGTTGATCTGGCTGCCATCCAAAAGGGTGAGTCCCGCCCCTGCTTCCAGGCTATTATTGCTCCCGGAGTTCATGGGAGAGTACCCCTGCTGCTCCAGGGAGGGCGGGGTCGGAAACATCTGGTGCAGGTCTGCCGAGCCTACACAAATAAGACATTGTTACTAGGGTTGTAAACGATAAACCGATGCGACCGGATATTCGGTTTAACAAGTGAGAGATTCGGCTGCATCGGTAGCAGCCTCCTGAATCGATACAAATTAGCCATGAATTCTTAGATGAATCGGTTGTAGCGTCATGAATCGGTTATCGCTATGGGCTAGAGTGCCTAGCCGTTAGCGGTCTCTTTAATAACTCATAAATCAATCAGCAGGCCAAATAAAAACTATTTTTTTCAGCGAATATCTTAGTTACAACACGATTCGCTAACTGGAGTAGTTTCATGTTGTATCCGATGACAGGAGGGAGGGGGGGGGGGGGTTAACAGATGACGTCCTGATGTTAGCTTTGCTGCTGCTGTTAGTTAGCACACTCCCCATCCAGGAGCTGCTCCTGTGTCTGCTGCTGCTACAGTCAGAAAACCTGCTCCAAACTGCGGCTGTTGAACACCGGACCCGACGTGGAAGCATAGACTTTTGATAACTCTAAACCCGGCTGAAAAAAAGCAGCCGTGATCGCCGTGACGATGACCGACAACTACGTTTTGACGGCAATGTTGTGAGACGAGCGTTAGCTGCTGTTAGCCACTGCCTGTAGCTCAGCTTGTTAGCTTCATCAGAGACATGGCTTCATTGATAAACAAACGGAGCGATAATCTTTTATACAGTCTATGCTCTGTATGCGCTGGTCTTGTTGCTACGGTAACCTCGCTCTGACACAGCAAGGAGTTGGTGCTGAACCTAGAACTGGTGCTAAGCAGCACTGGCTCTGAACCAGCACCTGAACCAGCTGGGTGGAAAAGGGGTCGCATGGCTAATTTACATAAACTCGTACAGATACTGGTCCATGTCTAAATATGAATTGACATGTGATCTTGTTATTCTTTTTTCCTTTTTTTTATTTCTTTTTTGCCAGTGCTTTAAAGCAACAATGCTTGGAGATATGTGCTCATTTATATATTTGAAAAGAAAATATTGTACTGTAGAATAGAATTGGCTTCTTGATCTACAACAGATATTAACCGAAAATCGAATCGTCCTACACTGAATCGAATCGAATCGAATCGGTCTGTAATAAAAGGGTATCGTTTTTGAATCGAATCGTAATCTGTGTATCTAGATTCGAATCGAATCGTTTATCACAAAGAGATGTGCAACCCTAATTGTTACCATTCTTGAAACAACATGTATATAACCATGTATGCCTGATGAGGACTAGTTGAGTGTCCGTACTTATGCAAGACAGGGGGTCCAACGTGGCCGGTTTAGTTTCTTTACAACCGAACTTGTCCTCGGCTCCAGCTCCTGCTCTTTTGGGCTGTGCAGACGGGGAAGAAACACCGTTATATTCTCAAAACATCCTCTATTTTAGTGTTTAATAGCCTTCAGAGGCCGACATCAGCAGGTTGAGCTTACCGCCAGCTCATCTTCGTCTGAATTGAAGATTTTATCCAGGTCGCTGAAGGACACAGCCAAGTCATTCTCATGGATGAGGCTGGTCGAGGCTGTGGGTTTGTTGCCTGATGCACCCTGACCATCTACAAAACAAACAGAGGGCGAAGGTTTTAATAAGATGCCAAACTCCCAAAGTATTCAATTCAATCAAATGTCAAAGCCTGGAGGCCAAGGGGACAGACAAAGGGAGGCTTCTCACCGTCTGCTGAAGCTCCACTTCCTTCATCCACCTGGGTCAAAAGAAATCAAAGAATTCAAGTTACACACGGTGTTGCATCAGAGAAAGTGCTTCCACTTGTTCTTGACCCTAACCCTTCTATGAGTCAGCCATTGATTTGTTTTTAATCATACACAAAGATGCAGCTGTCCCGTATGTTAATACACATTTACTCCACACACTGATAATTACCATGATGTTTATTTGCTGCTTTGTGCATACTGTGTGTATTGTATTACTTTTAGAGTAATATCCGAATACTGTGACTGAAAATAGCAGAATTATACAAATCGGTAACTGTCTGGAGTCAGATTAATTTAAGTTATTGCTGCTTTGGAAAATAGAGCTGTTTTAATACAATCTCCCACACAGACGATTGCACTACACCCAGAAAAGAGAGCAAATCTAAGTGAGAATTCTTGTGACATCCCAGGCACCAAACCCTGGCCAGGAACCCACCTTGTGTTTCTTGCTGCCATCTCTCTCAGCTCCAGGCTTGTCCTTCTTCTCGCTGTCGCTTAATTCCTCATCATCTTCGAAGGCATAGGGGTCTGAAACATTACCGTGCTCTCCGTCTCCTGCGGCGGAGGCGAGATGGCTGTTTCTCCGCTGGGCGTACGCCTTGACCAGCTCCTGGGACACCTTCAGGGGCTGCGAGGAACCCGACATCAACCTGTGAGGAGAGTAATTGTGTAGAGATGGTCAGATGGATGTGTCGTTGATGGTTAGTAAAACAGCTATGTTTGTTTGTAACTTACTCAGTTACAGAAACGACACTGTCCGTTCCTCCGCCTCCTCCGGAATCATCTCGGATCTTATCCACTGGTAGCAGGGGCGTCACCAGGTTGGCGGCCTTCTTCCTGGGCAGGTTGAAATACTTCCATGGGTTGTGGGTGGAGTCTTCGTTGGGGTTGATGGCTGAACCGACAAAGACTGTGGGCTCCAAGGTTTCGTTGTAGGCTGGGGGGAAGGGTAACGGCATGGGCATGTTCTCCAGCTGAGGCTCCTCGGACGACGAGCCCTTCTGCGGAAGGAGACACGGCTCCACCGACGGAGGGTAAAAGGGTTGGTGGATGGGCGTGGACGAGTTCTTCAGGCCGCCCGGAGTCATGTCGCCTTCGACGTGATCGCAGGGATGCGGGCTGAGGGGGGGAGGAGGCGGGGATCCCACGAGGTCCGCGGGGGGGCCGTGCGTGTGTAGCGTGGGGGCTTTGGAGGGCACCGTGTCCACGTGGTGCAGGCTGGGGTACGAGCCCTCTTCCTGCGACCGTAGACAAAGCCTCTGGGTCTGCGGCTCCAGGGACTGCTCCTCGCTCACAGAGTTGCGGTGGTGAAAAGGCGTCTGCGGCCTTTTCTGCTGCTTCTCCCCCTTCTCCAGCTTCTCGCCCAGTTTGTGTTTGGGTGCTGGCTGGACAGGCTGGCCGAGTGAAGGCGGGTGTCCTGAGGTGCTGCTGGATCGCTGTTTCTGATTCTTATGTCTATATGGGAAAAACAACAAAAAACAAATAAGGCCCACACAATACTTTCTTTCAATTAAAAAACCACGAGTGAATGCATTCCACTTGTCATACCTTGAGCAATTACAGTGTGGCCTGTGAGTTGACTCCACAAAATCCCAAAGTCCGTTTTTATCCAGCTCTTCCTCACAGGTCCCATTTGTCAAAGTAGTAAACTTTCTCCTAATAAAAAAAAAGGGCAGAGAGGATATCAGTCAACTATTGAGGCACTTCTTTGACTGCCAATGCAAATTTTGAGGAAGAGATGAGACTCGGCATACTTGTTCCCTGTACGGTTGATGTTATATTCCTGCCACACAGTCTCCACCATCTGGCTGGCCAGCCTGCGAGGGATTTTACCCCCGTGAAGAGTGTTGTTGGAGCTGTAGCCATCGGATTCAGAGGACAACTTGAGCCACCGCTGGGCAGGCTGATAGTCTGCGATGCAAGGTAAGATGGGAAGGTGCAATATGGTTAGAAAAGACACAAATGTGAAGGCTGATAAATTGTGGACAACGTGCAGCTCTGAATTCATACCAGTCTGAGCCTCCTCTGGTGACGTGGGAGGAGTCAGGGTGACGGAGGACATGGCAGGATCTCTGTGAGCAGCCTGGCCCTGCTGAGCACCACACAGGCTTCCTGAGGTGTTGGCTGAGCCCTGAGGGACCACAGCGGGGAGGTCCGACAGGGGGAGAAGCACCAGGCAGGAAGGGTAAACCATCCTCACTCCCGCTGGAAATGAACACATTTGTTTATTGCAAAAGCAACACAGAAAATCAATCTTCACAATCTGACCGGTCCTAAATTATAAAGCCAGTAATGACCGGGTTTAAACATCACACATGCACCTTGATTACAGAAAATAATGATTTGATTACTTGTGTAATATTAAGTGTTTTTTTTCTATAATTCTATGCCAAAGTACGGTACATTTCTATTAGCCTTTAGCCCACAATACATGTTTATATCAAAAATAATAAGGCTAGGATATCATATAAAAGGATGTTATTTGATGTGTGTGTTATTGTCATTGAAATAGAAAGTCTTTCAATACACATGGTCTCGGTCACTTAGACCCAAGAAAAATAACCAGACCCATCTTGTGTAATGACAACTTACCGACGAGGACCTCCACTGCTGCCAGGGAGTCGTCCTCCCAGTCTGTATCCTCCACCTTGTCTTCCGGGACCTCCTTGGGAGTGGGGCTAATGGGATAAAACTGCCGCCACTCTTCAATAAGCTTCTGAGTAGGGTGGTCTGACATCTTAAAAGCCTGGCCGGTGAGGGTCCCATTTAAGCCGTACGGGCTCAGGATGACTGGAGGGCAGAGGGGAGTCAGAGTAATTACACGTGCCTTTATTAAAACCTCTGGCAGAAAATTTATCAAGACACAGACCAGATCCGTGTAAAACATCGCGACTGTGCAGGCTCTCTTGTGATCCTACCTTGTAAAGGGCTGGAGCTCTGCTGGGCGAGGCTGAGGTGCTCCTCACTCAGCCGCTGCAGAGGCTGATGCTGAGCGATCTCCACACTCGTGCACACGTTGCTGTCTCCGTGCACGAAGAAGGTAAACGCACAGGACAGGTGCTCGCTGCAGGAATAAAAGAGGGATTGTGATGTTTAGAGGGAGTAGTCCATAAGCATAACCACATCATTAGGTTAAAAAATAAAAAAAAAACACTTGACATGAGCTTCACTTTGCAACCAGCACCCAACAGCTAATGCAAACCCCTGCAGGCTGTTGAGGTTATCAGTGCAGTCCATCACTCATTGTAAAGGAATGACTCGAGAGTGTAAGGGAGGCCAGAAAAAGGTTGAGATAGTGTAACAAATACAATTCTTTACATAATTGTCTGTGCACTTTGCTCTATTTCCTGCTTTCAGGTGACAACTGTTGCTTCCACAGAGACATGAAGGCCTGTTAAGCCCACTAACGAAATGGTGCGCTGTCAAAAATAAACATGGGGGATTATTATAGCCCTGAAATGTTACAACAATATCCATCTTTATTTTCTAACTACTTCTGGAGGACCAGACTGCTAAATGCACTAAAATAGTGCTTGTTGACATGGTTGCTGTAAAACCACAGTGCACACTCAGCATTTTCCAAAGACTGCCCTGTTTACCAGCCAGAGAGGGCAGGCGACAGTGAGACTGCCAGACTCTTCTGTTTCGAGGTGCTGCCTCAACACACACACTTGGAGACAATCTTTATGTAAAAAAAAAAAAAAAAAAGGGCCACTAAACACCAGCCAGCAGCAGATCTACTCCTGTTGTACGGAACAACTCTTTTATATAGCTGGTAAAACTCTCTGGAACCATTGATGAAGCTGCCAGAAGGAACTGGGCCAAAGGGCTGTGCATCAAACGTAAGTCAGCTTGGCCCAACGCAGCCAAAAAGGCGACACTCAAATTAGCTCGTCAGGGAACTCCAGGATTCCCCAGCTCCTTCCTTCAAAAGCAATAGAGGAGGGGGCGGGCAGGCGGTAGAGGGGGGGGTATGGGGGGTTCTAAATCTATGTCGGCACCCTTATGTCAAAAAAGAGCTAAGGAAATAGAGTGGTGCAGAACCCAGACAGGTATTTATGTGCTGCTGCTGGTTCACCTCAAGCTTGCATTGCTACAATAACAACAACACAGACCAGTTTTTCTTTGCAGCTGAAGGTGTAGACATTAACCATTACCTTGACAATGTTGCTCTGTTACTTTGGAAGAGTCCGACCTAATATTATGCAACATGCCAGGCGACTAGTATTACACGCACTTTACATGTGAAAAATGTGTCACGCTGATCATGTAATTAGATCAGTATTAACGACACTGCTGTACTCCTGCTGTACATATTTGAATTGTGAGAAGCAACATTTTCTCTGAGAACCACGCCATCTTGATTCAAAACAACATATATTGAGTTGTTTTCAAATTCAAAAAGAGGATTTATCATTCATAAAAACCGATACAGGAAATATCGGAGCAGCAGTCATCAGTGTAGTCTTATGGTCACACTATTAAAGGAAAGCTGTGTTGCCAGTTCTGTCAAGCCCCTTTTCTCAAAAGGGGATGATGCTTCATTCCCAGAAACAGCCGACACCATTAAACAACGTTGTTGAGACTTCTCCAGCTGAATCTCAGAAGGGGAATTGTAATGATCGAAAAGGGCATAACAGGCCAGGAACCGTTACAGGAATTTTAAAGTACAATACCTTGTGAGGCTTTCCCCACTACTACTATGTAATAACACACACACACTCCTCTCTCAGCTTCAAACACAGCTGCCAGACAAAGTCACAATAAATCCAACTGCAACGACCAACCCGGATGTGCAGCAGGTCTTGACCAACACTCCTAATGTTCAGCTCTTCATCACAACAAGCGCAACACATGACATCTTGTTCTACTGCCATATTTACCCTCTGCAATAGTGTTGCTCCCTTTGTTGAAAAAAGAAAGCGCCCTGCACGAGTGTATGTTGCAAGGGACACTGTTGCCACATAAGCTGATAGGGACAACATTGCTCTTATTTATTTCAATCAGTTCTCTTTTCAGATTTCTGAACTTCTCAAAATAACGTCACTCCGGCATGTCCACCTTAAAACCTTTCATAAAATAGCCGCAGAAAGTGTTGAGACTGAACAACAGTGACTCAACACTGGCAAACATATAATCAGTCAAGATTACAATAAGTGAATGAGTGGAATAATCGGAGGAACATCGGAGCGACAGACGGCCGAGTATGGCATGACCATTTTGTTGCGTCAACACAACAGCTAGCAGTGCAGGGGAATCATGCTGAACACAAATGTGTCTTGTGACCCAACTGTTGGTTGAGTGCCACCTTTACTGTAGGGAATTAGGGCAGGTCATATAACTTTGCTGTCTGCTATTAGAAAGTGGGGACCTACCTCTTATTAATGGTCTTCTCCTCCTTCTGGTACGGCTTAACAAACCACTTGCCGATGCGAACAAAGCCGCGGTTCATGAGACAGCGCTCCAGAAGGTTGTGGATGGCTTTGAACAGGAGCGTTCGACACTCGTAGGACAGGCCACTCTCCCACTCGCCGTCCTCCTCACCTGAAACGAGGCAGAGACATGAAACCGTTTACTCTCAACAAGCAAACCTCTTCCTCCGGATAAAGAAATCAGCCTTGTGTCTACTGTAAACTGCGGTAGATGGCTTGACACGGACAAGGATACATTGTTTGTTTGTAAACAACAGAGGAGAGCAATGACCCTTTTGTACACATGAGGAGCATTTGATTTCAACATTTGTCTTATTATTGGTTATTATAGGAAAAAAGAATTTCCAAAATAAAGTAATTACTCCTTTTAGGTGGCAAATTTTAGAGGTAAAATTGTGCTTCACATTTTTATGAATTCAAAGTGAAACATTATAATGAGAACTCCTTGTTGAGAAACAAGGTTTAACAAAAACTTCATTATGATTAAATGTACACTTGAAAAGCCAACTAAAACCTTCCGGGACTTTAAGATATTAAAGTGTGCATGTGTTGTCTTGTATGTGTAATAAACACTAGACAGGAGACAGAATACCTGGACAGTGCAGCCACCCCCAGAGGCAAATTTTTCCTCCCACAGACATGAATATTCACAAGATGGAATAAAGCCACCATCCCAAAAATTGAGATTCTATCAGGTGACTGATCCACAAAAGCTTGTATTAGTGCTACCACACATGCCTGTGCCTCTGTGGCCGAGCGCCAACAGATTCCACATGGTTTTAGAGACCTGTTAGCCACAAATCAGGCTGGCTATCATAACTTATTATCATCAGACTTAGGATCATTAAAACTGCATTACATTACTTTGCTTCAGCTTAGAACCACTGGCATCGTCCTCAAAAGCCAGACATGTTTAAACATGAACAAAGTTTCCACAAATTGACTAAATTTGCCTGTGAATCGCTGTCAGCGCAGTAGCTCTAGAGAGCGTCTGTTCCTGAGAGCGACCACACTTCTGAATTTGTGTGGATCTGAGCCGACTACTTAGATTATCTGTGAGGGCATTCACTTTTAATTCATGGTAGGTGTATATGTATTTTTGCTATTCATGCTAAGTGAAATACATTTTAGTGTAAATATCATCTGACATTGTGAGTATCACAAATCATTATTTTGAGTGTGAACAGAGTGCGGTGATGTCGCAACCACCTACTTGAGAGCTCATTGTGGATCAGCTCGGCAAAACTGGGGTCATCCCCCCACCAGAAAAGCCAGAGCTCTCTGCGACCTGGGGTGTGGTGCCTTCTCCACACGCTCAGCACATCTGCCGCCAGGCATCGGCTAAAACTACATAAGATAGGGTCCTCCTCAGTCACCGGGAAAAGGATGGGCGAAGAGGTGGGTCCTTGCCACACAAAACGCCTCCATTTTATTCCAGTCAAATCAGCCTGAAGACGAGGAGAAAAACAATGTGAGAATAAGCATGCAGCATTGTGCCAATCATATGTTAATGACTGCATAACCCACTGGATGAGTTTCTTTGCCTGTAAACACAGTAACAAGGGAGGTGACGACTGCTTTCCCTGACATACATAATATAAACCCCCTCACAAGTTGAAAACTGAAGGTTGCTGACATCTTGGAAAGTTTTGCAATATGCAGCCTTGTACATGTGACACCACAGTCATACTTGAAAACATTACTGACGTGCTGTACTGCAGTAATTTACTCAGCAGTTATTAGCCACTAATGACTAACCACTACAAGTCAGCCTAGAATAGGACAAGTGAGTCTAACTTAAAACAGCAACCACATAACTTAACTTCAACTGTGTGAATCGTTTCATATTGCAGTGTCACAAATGAAGGAAATATAAGATGTGTTCCACCAGGTTATAAATAATAAGCCTGTTGGCCTGACCTGTTAACATCTTGTAACTAACATGAACGCTAGTTGAATATTTTTTTGTAACCAATGCTCAGTAATTACTCGGTCGTGGCCTATTCATATGCAGCATTATGTGTAGATAACCTGCAGTATGTGCTGCCCCTGTTATTAAAGTTAGCTGGATCACGATCATGCAAGTTGCAGGCCCGATGCCTTCACGCCAATCTGCAACTGACGTTACAAAGCTTGTTGCCTGATTAGCCAAAATGGCTTTCTGGCCTCTCAGTGTGAGAGCTGACGCTACTAGCTACTGAGCAGAGCAGAGGGTCTCACCAGGCAGAAGAGGTTGGAGTGGCAGTCCTCCAAACTGGCCCCGTTTGGTACAAAGCACGAACTCATCCTTCTCACTGCGTGGCCGTAACATCCAAGTCCATTGTCTCAATCACCATTTGAAGGCAGGAGGCCGATTTTGTTCCCTCGCCGGCGGAGCGACGCTCAGCTGTAGTTATCCCGTTAAAGCGCTGACCAACTTGCTAGCTACACCTAGCTGCTGCTGCTGCTCACACAGACAGACACAACTTCTGACCGGCGCTAGCTCGCAGGCTAGGCTAACGTGAGACAGGCAGGCTGATAGCTCCTACCGCTGGATTCATCAATCCTATCTGAAATGTATTGTCTGATCTGGTTAGCCGCAAAGCCTGCTGCTACATTACCGCAACACAAAACACTCAACGCTTACATGGCCTGGACAGACAAACGTTAAATAAAACACCGGAAAAAAGTTATATGCGCAATGAAAAAATACGAGCCTGAAAAGTAAAAACTTCACCCCCCCAAAAAAAGCTTAGTCCCTGGTGTGCTAACGCTAACGCTAACGGCAGCTAGCTGATCTGAAACAATTTGAGAGCAGAGCAGCTCTCTCTCTCTCTCCCCTCCCCCTGGTCTCTGCTGCTAGCCTGCTAGCACACAAGCTAACATACCACAGCTCCCAGCGCTAGCCTGTTTGCTACATAAAACAATTAGCTACACTGCCCTCATTTTCACTGAAAAAAAAACACCTCAGCGATCCGTCGCGGTAAAAGCTCCCGGTTAAACGGACGAAATGCCAAGTTATCGTGGCTACTCATCGGCTACTCTCCTCTGGCTGATCCATGGCTCCTGCAGATATCCATTATTTCAGTTCATGGATTGAATTCTTTAATGGCGGCCAGGAGGACAACTCTGCCTCTCACCTCCTATTGGCCAATTTGTGGTAATGGGGCGTCATCCGGCTTCAAGTAGCTCCATGACTTCACAGTTTACAAGATGAAAGCTCCGGTGCATCTGTCACATACAGTCAGTGGTCACTCCTCAGTAGTGATGTCTGTTACTAAACATGTTTCACTGTGCAACATATGCTGCACGTGACCGCCGCCAAAGAAAGTGAGACATATTGTTGATTTATTGTAGCAGAAAACATGTCTTGTGTTGTTGCACAGAAAAAATAAATTATAGCCTAACACACATGGAAAGCAATAGGAGAGCAATTCCACTTCTATTGTCTGTCTGAGCCTTTTTGCGCTGTGCATTGAATTATACTGCAGATAATAGTTATCTAGGTCAAGTTGTGCAGACAAAGATGGGTACGTCACCGTTCCCAGTGGTACCTGTTAGGTTAATAGAATCTTAGCTGCAATGTGCATGATCAACTTTTGTCAGCCCCCTCCCCTCCTGTTTTTTTTTCATGCTAAAATTAGCATTTTTGATGGAATAACTTTTCCACCTAATTCATATAACTGCGGTTTTTGGAGAGGTTTGCTACACAAGCATAGACATATATGGTACATATCAATTTAGGCGCACTTCAAACGCCAGCCTGTCATATCCATACCAAGCCACAGGGCGGAGACTCTGCACAAGCGATCCTCGTTTTTACGTCCCTCCCAAAGAGGCGGGCCGTCAGGTGCTACGAGAATAATGTCAACAACATGCCGGAGACTTCGAGAGAAACAGAAACTGAGGCAGGAGAACCTAACAGACAACAAAGAGAGACGGGAAACCAGTCGTCTCACAACGTCGTGTCTGTTATATCACAGTTCGCAGATGACAATTTAACACTCGTGCGGGTAGGAGCTTCCCTTTGTGTGCGAGCATTGCGCTGCATGGACGTGCAGTATGGTCACCGTACCAACCACAGCCACATGCATCTAGATTTAATCTTTTGGTTTTCTGGTGATGCATTTGCAGGGAGGAAATTATTACTATGAATCGAAGAAGAAGCATTCAATCCTAATTCACCACATTGAGCACAGATATCCCGTCAGGCATCACCAGTTGACCTCACCCTGGAGTCTCTCTAACTGTCAAGGGTCCAGCACATTGTCAGACAAGTCACTGATATTACTCTGATCCTGTCAGCTCTGTAACCTTCTCTGCTCTCTTGTCCCTCACTCAGAACATAAGCACTGGGCTGGCGATCGCTGGTGTTGTCATAATAGCAAGGAGTATCAGACTGGTAAGAGAGAAATGCACACACAGTTACAGTCTCATATAAAATCAACAAGTTCATGTTTTGGATCTTCTCTTGTTCCATATCTTATATTTACATAGGCTATACCGAGATACGAATATATGGCTTTATGTACAGCTCCACTACTTCCTGAACCTAAACAAGCTCCTTTATTTCCTGTTTTACATTATTGGACAAACTGATTAATCCAGGTGTGTCTGGCTGTGACCTCAATAGTCACAACAATGGTCAGACACACCTGGATTAATCAGTTTGTCCAATAATGTAAAACAGGAAATAAAGGAGCTTGTTTAAGTTCAGGAAGTAGTGGAGCTGTGCATAAAGCCTATTCCTCAATTGAATGGACACTACGCATCTCTGCAAAATAACAGTTTGTGTAAGACTAAAAAGACTCCTGTCACTGACCCATTTAATGCCAAATCCCTCTTGTCTTATACATTACATTTTTGAGATGTTAATGAGTTGTATTTTAAGATATTACACCCAGATGAGTCACTAAACGTTGACACCCAGGTTGTCTCATCCTCCTCAGATCACCAAATTCCAAACTGCATCTGAGATCCCAGCTCGCTTCATTGAGAAGAACGTAAGCCTTCGTGGGAAAGTTCACTCGATCACAGAGAGAGGACTTGAAGTGGATCATGTCCCGATTTATCTGCCAGTCCTCTCACCATTACTTTCAAAGCACAAGGGTAAAACGCGGTATCCTTTGTTCATGACGGCATGTAGACATGCACTGTATACACTTCAGCACCAGTGATAATAAGTTTATTTGAAAACAGGGACAGTGCACATTAATAACATTACTGTATGCGCCAGAATTAGCCAAGAGGCTATTTTTCATCCGTAGTCCCTATACAGATGTTAATGTCTGTGGAGCAGTGGAGTCTGCCCTTCACAAGAACAGCTTATTAGAAATCTGACAAATGAAAATGTATGTGTCAGATCCCGCCCCCTGCTTTTCCCATCAGTTTAGTGTAATCATTTACTTCAGGGGAAACTTCTTATCTTGTTATACCAAAAATAGTGACGTGTTCATTGTGACACTTTTACTTAGTACATTCAGCTCAGATGCATTTGATCATCTTGTCACGTGCAAGAGTGACAGGTAAGCTTGTTATTTGTTATATTAAATCACTGAGCTCACTGAGCAATAAAATTAGAAGGCTTATGCTTTATATAGAGTGCTTCATCAGCAGCTTCAGTGTGAAGGGCTCACATCAATACACCAGGGTGTCATCTAGCAATTTCAAGTATTGCCTTTGTTCCACTTGACCTTCCAGCTTTCAAAGCCATTGTTTGGGACTGTGGCTGTTTGCTGATTTTTCATGGTTGTTTTGGGTCAGAATTTGCTGTTTTCCATACAGTACACATGTCAGTCATCATAACATACAGTATGACCAGCAGCTATGTGAAATCGGTAGTATGGATTTGGCACCTGTCAGTGGGCGGGACATATTTGAGTGACCAGTTCTTCCTTGGAGTCCAAATTATGATGGTCAGACAACTGGGTCGGAGCTAACTGCAGTTTTGTTGGGTGTTTCTGGTCTGTGGTGGTTAGTACTAGTTCAGCAGTCTAAGGAAAGACTGTGCAAGTGACAACACAGTTATGGATACACAAGGCCCCACTGATGTGCATGTTGAACAAAGGATAGCCTGTGTTGTGTGATTTCACAGAAGAGCTACAGTAGCACAAAATGCTACAAAAGTTAATGCTGGCCTGGTTCTGATTAGAAAGTCATCGCAGTTTGTTGTGTATGCGGCCCAGGGATCATCATCTCCTTTACAAGAGACTGCTGGCCTAAAAAAGTGTCTTGTGGCTGCACAAGATCATACATCATTAAATTCCAACAGACATAACAACACAGGTCAAACACGAGAGATACAGCTTTGACTTATGTTTCATTAAGTAGTTTTTGAATCTAACCTTTGAATGTCTGATATGACAGCATATGAAATTTGTCTTGTGAAATTGAAAAAGGTATGAAAAGCTGTTTTACTAAGACAAATATAAGAACATTGAACATTATCCATGATCTGGTCTGGTTGCTGTTACAAATAGGAGAAAGCATTCCACTGAGTCGAGTCAGAAGTTCACCAATGATGTCTTGACTTTTCCCAATATTCAGCATATAATGCAGGAATAAGCCTGCATGTAATATTTGAGAAGTTAACCTTTCCCAAAGAAAGCTCACAAAAATTTAATATTTTTACATCACAATTCATGTGTTACATTGGCACAAACAAATAATACCAAGCCTTAATCACTATTAGTATTGTAGTGTTTCTAAGTCCACTCTGGTCATAGAAATGAAGAAGAATCTCCAGGGGTCACTTCTGCTTTGCTGTAACATGTGTAGTAAATAGACCTTTTATGTCCTCTGCAGATATGTCCACATCTCCACTGCTGGTGCAGCTTGCAGGAGTGGAGCTGACACCAGAGGGGAGGGTATGGCTGCAGAAGAACCTGGCTCCTGCCCAAACAGTTTGGCTAAAGCTGGTCAGCCGTGAGAACGACATACTTCACTGTTTGGTGTCTCAAAGCAGGGTGAGGCATCCAGTGATTGAGATAAAACAGGGAAACTGTAAAATCTGTAAAATACGACTGACTTCAGTTTGTCTTCTCTAAAAACAATTTCCATCCTCTCCTGTCCAGCAGAGGTCGATGTGGAGCTATTGCATGAACGAAGAGGTCCTCATGCTCGGTCTGGCTCGTACTGCGCCTATCACGGCCTTGCCTGACTCCCGGTTCTACTGGCGTCTCCACAAACGGCTGCACAGGGCAGAGGTCAAAGCTGAGAGGAAGGGGAGGGGTCTGTGGAAGGAGGACAGCCTATGGGAAAGAGCCTCCAAGGCCGTCAAGGAGAGTGCTTTATGGAGACTGATGAAGAGGATCTTTAAAAGGACGTAACTAGCTGATGTGAGGCAGAATCCTCTAAAAGTTTGTTGTCTATAAGTGCTGAATCAACCAAAAAGTGACAGCAGCCGTTATCATTTATGGAAGTATATTTATTTTATTGAACGTCATTCCTGTAGTTACTGTACCGTGCACATCTCTAGCGTTAAAAAAAACAATTGAAAACATTTTAATTTGCCTCATGTTACTTTACATCCCTTGGTACACATGTATCATGTGACTGTTGTCCAACCTTTCGAAGTTTTTTTTATTTTTTTTATAAAAAATGTTTATTTGAAACCCCCGCCTAAAATTCTGATAATAATCCCACATCTTTTATAATTATCCCATTAACCCACAGCTTTCCACAACCTCTGTCATTGTTGGTGTGTGTGTGTGTGTGTCTGTGGGTGAGACACCCTACTAAACACAAGATGGGGGCGGTGTATGTTAATGGAGTTCAAAATGGAGAGGGAGGTCCACTTGTCCACTCGCTGAAATCACTGTTGCTATAGAAACACCAAAGCGAACCAAAGGGCTAAACTCTATATTGGCCTCCCTAAACCCCATGGGAGCTATGTAGTGTGTGTGTGTGTGTGTGTGTGTGTATGTGTGTGGTGGGGTCTTCAAGTGCCTATAAAGAGGACCCTTTTAGGTGTAATGTGACCATGGCATTAGAGTATTTAAACACTGAAACAAAAGAAAGAGGCAACAAGGCCTAATGTTTCTTTGATTCCATTGCAATACATTGTGTTATTGTAGAAATGAATGGTCACCACAGCAGTGGAGCAATTAATGATTTTTATCTGTTGATTTAGTTCCAGTGAGCTAATATTAACATCCACAGAAGAATAAGCCCCAGAGCAAATTTCCTATCTGTCCAGGATTAAGCTCATGTGATTGTATCATTTGTTTGTGGTACAAGTTCACAGCTAGAATTGCACCTTGTGCCTCTGTGGGTTTTTAATTCGTGCTTCATCTGAGCAAGGCAAAGGGGAAGGGTCCGCAAATGACGCCAGACCATGATGTGTGTTCAGTGGGGTGCAGACAGAGTGAGGGGGTCCTGGGTCAGGGAGATCTAGCACTGAAGCAGTGAATGCAATGGGCACAAGGAGATTAGTGCAGAGGGGAGGAGGGTCACGGGGGTAGAAGGGGATTTTGGGCCTGAACACAAAAGCATGAGAGGAGGAGTCACGGTGGAAGGGAAAGGGAGCGAGGAGAAGGGGGGGTTGATGAATCAGCCTGTCTCTCTTTTGTTGTGCAAATGTTACTACCGACTGTTACAGCCAAAGCGGCCCGTGATTGGTGGGCTGGTTTAAATTGTAAGGTGCATTTCAGGCTGATGGCTGTTGCAGCCAGACTTTGAACTGTCACCGATGGAGAAGTGGGAGGGAAACCACGGCTGAGAAAGACAACAGGAGGAAGACAGAGTAAAGTCTCATGTTGTTCAGAGGAGGAGTTTGACTTAGACTATAACTTATATCTGTTAACTGCATCGCATCTTACTGAAGATTATTTAGTGTTTGGGCAAGAATTTACTATCAATAATCAGTTTTTGACTGGAAAAACATGGGCATCTTTGTAGGGCACGGACACCTGCACTATATCATTGTTATAACATTACCAACTAACAGTTCAGATTGAATCCTAAAGTTGATTTTAAATTATTCAAAGGAGCGACAAGATCATTTCAACAGTTTGACATTTGTTACAATTAAGTAAAGAAAAATATATTGTGACACTAAAAGAAGAAGCCAAGTTTTTAACTTAAGTCAGTATTTCTGTACCTTATCCAAATAGAAACACTGAAAGCCATCTCTTCTTCACCGTCCCGTATGGAAGATGAATCCACTCCGGAGTCCACTCCAGGCTTTCTCAAATTCACTTGGTCCCGCACCAGTAGTAGTCATTTGAAAAGGCACTGTGCTTGATGTGGTGGTGGGTAGCCTACTTGCCCACACCAGGAAAGTTGCTGGGACCTTTGCTCTCTGACACCAAACCACCAGGAATATCACTGAGTTATATTATAACCTATTTGTTCCTCATGCCATGGATGTCCAGTGCATGGAAGGACTGCTGCTGTGGTGAAAGTGGGAAGATCCTGTGAGGGAGTTGACAACGTGGTCTGAGAATCTGAAACTGAAGGCACAGAGGTAAGTAAGCTCATGATGCTTCATTAGACACATGAACAACTGACAGTTGATGATGTTTTTGTGCGTGTTGAAACCGGGGTCATGCACTATGGAACGTTTTAATTATTCAGAGTGTCCCTTGAAAAATTCTCTGCACTTTTCTGACTACAACAATCTGCACACAGTGAGCTGTCACTTTAAATTTACTGTTGGTAGGATACTGTATACTGTATCCAAGCAGATGTGCACCTGTTAAACTTGTGTGCCTGGACACTCAGGCTCTGGAAAGTGAATACACAAAACATGTCATTCCTTATCTTCGTTGTACCTCTCCAGGTAAATCATAGGTAATCTTTCTTCATTTCTTTTTTTAATTTTACAACCACAAACGGCCTGAGTTGAGATAGTTTTATATTTTGTCATGTGCTTTTGGCTTGTTTGCTATTAGAAACAATAATTAATCTGAGTCACTGAACACCAAAGCATCACATTGTAAAAAAAACAACAAAAAAACACTTTTCTGCTGCATGCGTTTCACTCCTTGCCATTGTGCTTAAGCAACAGAGATTTGCAGCAGGGCAGCATAACAAAGGCCTTTATTACTCTCAGCCGGTAGCCATCCCAGAGAGAAAGAGATGGGGCACTCCCCCATCTGAGAGCAGAGTCCTTGGGGATTTTTTGATTTGATTTGAGTGGGTTGTGTGTAGTTGGCCGGGTGTGAAAGACAAAGAGATTTAAAGAGACAGAGAGCTGGTGTGACACTCATTGAATGGCACCCCCAAAACACCAGAGTAATCCCCCATGCCTGCTTCTGAATGATAAACCTCACAGGCTGTTGTCAAGATCTAATACAAGTAGCGTCTTTGTCAGGAACGGTTGGTAAAGCTTACGTGTAAATTGATCCAGGTGTATGGGCCTCAAGTGAAAATGCAACTACTTTTAATGTGTAGTTTGCTCTAGCCCTAAAACACTGGGTAACTATCACACACTCACATGCACTGTAGAGACTCTCTCTGTCTTGTGTGTGCGTGTGTGAAGGAATGCATCAGCCGTAAAGTGACTCCCTTGTTGTTATGTGACTTGAAGTATTGTGAACAGTGTATCAGCTTGCTGGTGTAGGCTTGTAGGAGTTGAAACATGACTCTTTGTGGGTGCTGTGATCCCTCATGAATAATAGAAGTTTTATGGTGGAAAGGAAGACGGGAGGACAGTTCGGGATTGGATGAACCAAACTGTGAATGTATATAAATAGATCTAGGTGAGTTTGAGTGTGCAGGTATAGAGATGAATAAAACAACAGGGAGCAACCTTGTGATACAGCGTTCAATTATTTCACAGACTGAGCAAGCTGCCACTTTGCTACAGTATGTCAAAGGCCAATCATGCACTTGCTCATATCCATTTACACTGAAATGGGAAACTGCGTGACTGCCGTGTTCATCACTCTCTCTCTATACAACTTCTCTCTCTCTCCCTCCTGTCGAGAATGAACAGGTCTCTCTTGTCAATGAGGACATGAGGCAGAACATTCAGAGAGCCCCAGTCTAAAAACCTTTGAGTAACAGAAAAAGGGCAGAAGGAAGCAGGAGGGAGAGTCACGGGCGTCTTTGCTTGAAATAGATGTGAGACGTTTGACTTATGGCCTTACCCACCCCTCAGCTTTACGGTGAAGCAAGACGACTCCACCACACACACGTGCAACCTCACACACGTGCACACAAACGTTAAAATAAGATTGAGCTCTAAAAGTTTTCCAAAAATGTGCTGTATGCTCAATTTTGTGTCTACACGGAGACAGAAAGTAGACAAATGTGCGAGCATTATCTAAGACAGCACGTAACGCTGGAAGTAGCTGCATGGTAAGATGATAATTTTAGGTTGAACTAGAAATATTTTTGATGATTTTTGATTTTTGACTTTACCACGTCGTTGAACAAAATTCCAGCCTCATATAGGGATGCACAGCAGATGTAATTACTCAGTTTGCACTGTTTTTGTCTTTACAACTCTGTGATGTTACTGTTGACCTGCCCAGATAATCTCACTGCCAATCCTGCCCCTCTGTAACCCAACACTGACCCCGCAGTAACCTTGCTGCCTCAAGGTTCGCTCTGTCTCCTTATCAGGTCAGAGGCTCACTGAAGCAGCACTGACTGGACAATTTAAAGTTACAACTTCGGCAGTTCAAAGATTTTGACTGTTGACTGACTTCATGAGCATTTGCAGCTTGCCTTTGTCACATGAAACATCTTTCTTTGACCTAAAGTCTTTGGGTTTAAAACTGTTGAGGCAGAACAACCAATTGCAATGTTGCTTTGGGCTCTTGGAAATTGCACTATTGATACACCACAGATCAAACAATTTCATCAATTAGTAAAAAAAAAAAGAATTAAATCCTTTAGGCCTAAAGCATCATGCAGGTGGGTGAGAACATGAGATTATTCAGTTTTATTAATTGTGAGAACACGAACACTAATGTTTTACATTCCCTTTGTGAGTCTTGTGAGTCTTGATTTGAAAGGATTTTAACCACCTCTAACCCTTGATGAGCAAACAAACACACACCCAGAACACAAACACATGAAATAGAAACTGTATTTAATGGAAAGCATTTACAAACCTGCAACTATGTAATGACGGAATTCAATGCAGGTAATGGGTATCAATTTAAATGCATTTGTCTACAGCCCATGTGCTTATATATCAGCGAGTCAGGGAGCATTTAGTGTAGCGTGAAACCATCTGTCTAGCCAACAGTATAACAAGACTGTTTACTCTCTGCCCTGATAACTGCCTAACGGGCAATTACAAGCTACTCAGTAGCTAACTCTGTAGAACAGTGAGGTGGTTTACAGGCTGTGTGCCATTTGGATCCCCAGCCTTGCCAATTGATTAAGCGGGATACTTAGAGAGAAACATTGTGTTGTGTATTGAACCTGTACTTATCTTTGTCCTCCCTCAGACAATTTATGTTTCACAGGTTTATGGTAAAATATTTCAAAGATGTCAAAAAAGCCAGTCATGGTAACTACCTTTATAATTCTCAACATGGCTGATAATCACCCAGCATTTATGACAGCTGGTCACATAAAATAATATAGAGCAGCCATTGTACATCTTATTATTCATGTCCATGTAGAGTGCACTTTGGCATGTTTCAGTGTGCAATGACAGATGCTACTCTTTGTGTGTGCATGACATGAGAAGGCCTTTGTTAGATGTTCACATATATGAGGCAATTCATGCCACTGGTGTAGCATGCAACCCGAGCAGCTACTTTAATGGTAATTCTCGCTTCTCATGACTCGGTTCATAGTTTTTGATATTTCTGCCAGTTATGATGCAGGGGTATCTGGTTAGTCAGACTGTTAAACCGTGGAGCACAAATAATAATATACATAATATCTACACATAAAAGTGGACAATTCAATACATTTCTATGCCTAATTGTTAAATTGTTACTGAAAATGACACTGTTACTCATAACAGGAGTGCATGTATTATGTTATCATTTTTCCATTTGGGACAAAATCCTCCTGTCTGCCCCTGGTGCTTCAGTAGAATGAGAACAGAAATCTTCTGCTTTAGTATGGCATGGGCATCTATGAGCAGTCTAATGCGTCGCTGTACTGTCAGATGAAATACATGTTTCACATGGACAGGACAGACAGAAAAAGTCAGAGTAAAATGCTACTTCTTTTAATGTTTCAGATTATATTACTCAAGTTTGATCTACAACAAAAACTTGGGGGCATTCCTGACCTACTTCTTGTCAGGTCCTGCAGTTAATCAGAAAGTTTGTCAGTCAAATTCTTATTATGCCTGTGAACCAGTGACAGCCGAGGCTGAAAGCATCACATTTTTTGGGATGTCCATCCATCTGCAATGATGGTGGTCAAAGGTCAGACTTCAAGGTCAAAATCATTGTAACTTCAAAAACAGATTAATTTAATTCTTTTTTTTTTTTGGAATATTCACATTAAATTAAAATGTTTGATTGTTTCAATATATTTGATTCTAATCAATTGAACAATGTTTAAATTAATTATCTAATCAAACAGTTTTTTAATTGATATAAATCAAACCAGTTCAATCATGCAATTATAAATCATTTATATAAATTTAATTGACCTTAGTTTAATTAAACTCAGATAATAAGATCAACTCATTTAACCTGATCAAATTAATTGCTTGACCAATTTCACAGACTTGTTTTAATACAAGCCTGTAATATAAATTAATTTTACTCAATTAGATTAAATTGATTAAACATTAGTCTAATTCAAAAGAACACAACATATTTAATCTAGTCTAATATTTTTTTCAATTAATTTGCTCAATATTATTACAGTGAAAAAAGGCAATACATTAAGCATACTTGATTAATTACTTCATGTAATCATTTTAACTTAATTGATTTATTAACTAAAATATTTTCTTTTCCCAAAATGTTTAACTATTCTCTTAAATTCACTGGATTCATTGGTACAGTAGGCCCAGTATTCAAAAGTAGTTTGAACACATTTGGTCAGTGTTTATAGCAGATTCATATAATTGAGCTGTATCACAATGTGATGTGTCATAGCTGCTCAAACAATGTCCCCAGTCATCTACCTCTGCCCTGCTCCTATCTCTAATTTAGACTCTGTTATGAAATCAAACAGTAATTTAGAAACATTATTCTATAATTAAGCACTAAGCCACAAGGGGCCACGCTCGACAGTGGGTTCAGAGCAGCTGAGAGGCCTCACGGTGAAAGAGAAGCCTCAGAGCACTGATGACATTACAGTCTTCAAGCCAAATACAAATGTTTTATTGTATAGTATCAACTTTAGGTCATACATTTTAAGACACTACAAAATTGGCACAAAAATGCACCTTCATAATGACTGGATTTTGTACTATGAACATACTGATTCATCATGAGATGAGTCTCATATTAACAGAGCAAGTAAGTCTTTGCCCATATGGTTTGTCAGCAATACCCCACACATCACAGGCTTCTGTGTTTTAAAGTGAGGTGGTGGCAGGGTCACAGGAAAGTACTTTCACCTCAAAGATACTTGACCCATGAGCTCTATGTGTTCGACCAGACAGGCACCTCTCCTCAGGTCAGCCGGCACCAGGCGCCAATAACTGTCCCAGCGGCTCCGAGCCTTTTTCAGATCTATACTATACTGTGTGTGTGTGTGTGTGTGTGTGTGTGTGTGTGTGTGTGTGTGTGTGTGTGTGTGTGTGTGACAGAGAGAGAGAGAGAGAGAGAGAGATTATGTTTGTAGTGGGAAGCAGTAAATCACAGGAAGACGGATGAGCAACAGGTGGGGAAACACTAAGCAGTGAAACTAGCTGCCGGGAGAGGTAGGAATGAAAAGTGATCAGGAGGAAGTAGTGGAAAATTAGGAATCCGGGAATAATGGTGAGGAGAAACAGAAAGAAGATGAATGAGAAACACATGCTAAAAAATAAAACAACAAAAAAGGTTAAAAACTGGCCAGAGCGAGAAGAGCAAGCAGGGAGGGACAGGTTAGCAAAGAGGAGGATTAGAAAATTTCATGGTAGATATATGGATCAAAGATGTCACTTTTATTCATGGAAGTCAGTTGCATGTTAAATTTGAACATAACAATACAGTCTGTAATATTTCCCCCAAGGTTTTTGCTTATACTATTTTCTTCTTAAAAGTAAACTTGTGTTTAATTGTATTGATTAATCAGTCCTGAATGATTAAACTCACTGCATTTTGATGCTTCATTTAGATGTAGTGCCTGATTCTCATTTTGTATCTCTTTCCATTTTTAGTGAACTCTGTCAGAAAACCAGTAGTTTATTTTATTGAAACGAGCTTGAAATCTGCAGGACATTTCTCCTCATAGAACTGTTTCATTCCTCCTAAGCAGTTTTCTTCTGTTTAACCGCTTGTTTGTCTTCATTTGTGCAGTAGACACAGCTAACCTTTAAGATTCATTAAGTTCCTGCTACTAAGTTCTTCTGTGCTTCATCTTCTCTTCCTCGCAGGTCGTCCAGTCACCCGTCCTCCTCCTCCTCCTCCTCCTCCTCCTCTCACCATGAGCTCCTGGGTGGTGAACAGGAAAGGGGAGCCACAATACCGCCGGCACTTTCTCACAGACAACAGCGTCTTTCACGGTAAATGTCAGGCACATGCACACATGCACAGCAGAGTAACACAGCACGGTGTCATGATACACATACTGTATGTCATGGGAATGAACAGTAGAGGGAGACAGGTCTCCACTAATGTAAGTGCAATTCTCAAGGTTTTGATTGCAAACCAATAGCCTATAGAGTTTAATGTCTCAATGAAACCCTCTGGCCAAACCCTCTGCGAACCATAATCTGTCCATAGAACTTTATTCATAGGGTATTTCTTAGGGTGTAAATACAAAACATCTCTGTACTTGCAGGTTGTACCGCCTGACTTGTATTGTTATTGAGTCTCATAGGTGATACACACACATTAGTATTCATTGGCTTCGTTCATGTGAAGCCAAATATGTCAAAATTTAAGAAAAAAGACAAAATCCTCACATCTTTTTGCTTCTCTGTGATATTTCTATCATCTGACGCCGTGTGTGTAATTCCTCTGCTTGTCTGGATGCATCAACTTGAGTACCCTGTCACCTACTGTATCTGCGTGTCTGTTTATTTCAGTGTGTAATATCAGATGCTGTTCAAACCACAGCATATATAGCCCTACTAGCAGTTTTTCTTTTGATCCTCCTTAAAGCTGACTCCAGATTTGCACCAGCGTCACTCTGATCTTGATTTCTGAGTTTTGAGGCGATGAGGCGGCACACTGACTGATCCACCAGACAAATCCATGACAAATTTCAGATGCATCTGTCTGCCTCTGTGGCTGTCACACCTGCAGCAGACAGACCACCGAACGGCTCCCCTTGACTAACTACAGTCAGAGACCAGATCTCACTACTCTGTATGATAGATTGCCAGTCTAAATTCCTATCTGAATGTTGTATCTCTGGTTGTCAGTGAATGATGGATTTATCTGATTGATGCAGAGAGTAAACACACATTTCCGTTTCCTTCTCTGTCATTTATGAAAATCTCACCTTTTTGGTGACAATGGTGGCTTTTCTAATGGGTCAGTTAATGCTGTGAAGAAGAACATTGACAGACTACTGAGAATGTAATGAGAATAAATGAATATGAGATGCTCTTGAAGTGAGCATGTACAACCCAACCGCCGTTTTCAATCCATTTCTCAGGACTCTATGATACTCTGCAGTCAGGCTGTATCAAGCTGTTGTGAAGTTGTTCAGGGGGATAGGAAGGGAGAATCAGGACAAACTATCCGGGAGTAAAACTGTCTATGGCATCCTCACCAACCTTCACATCCTGTTGATCTCTGTCTCTGTTTATTTCCTTCATGTCCCTGACAGACTGTCATTTCTTGTCAAGAGACAGAACCATTTAGAAAACATACGTATGCCCGTCTTTTCTCCCCTTGATTATTTTCCACATGGTTTGGCTTGGCTCAGTCTCTTCCCCTTCCTCCCAGTTGTTTCCAGTGTTTCGTGAATGACAGAGTGGCTGATGGTTTTTGTTTGGTCAAGGTACATAAATCAGTGTGAGAAGAAGGGGAGGTGGGGGTTGGAGATGTGGGTCCGGGGTGGAAGGTGCGGGTGAGGGTGGGGTGGGGTCTGTCTGTGATCAGGCAGGTGTGGATGAAGAGAGATTTATACTTAAATCAATTGTGGGCAATCACTGGAAAGACACACACACACACACACACACACACACACGCACACACACTGGCGTTCAGACATGTCTTTTTGCCCCTCCAGACAGCACTAATCGATTTGGTAACCTTTGCCTCTGGCTTTTAGTGTTTGAGCACAACTGTGTCATTGTGTGTGTGTAGGTGTGTGTGTGTCTAGGCTATATGTGTGCGCGCGCGTGCTTGGTCACCCAATAACTGCCTGCAGTCCAAGACTAATCTGGGAGCTCTACACTGACCAAACTTTCATTAGGGAAATGACTCAACGCGAATGATACACTCAGACCTGCACACAAACATACACACATTTTACAAGCTTAAAGCACAAACCTATTGAGCTAATTCATATTAACATATACTGTAAGTTGCGCGCTCTCTTTCTCTCATCTCTCTCTGTCGTCACTGGGAGATCCAGAGCATCCCTCGCATTTCCCTGTTGTGTCTTTAAAGAGGAATTGATACATAAAGTGAGAGAGCCAGAGAGCGTAAAGTGGGTCACAGCAGGCATCCGTACAAAGATGTAGGCTATACTCTGAGGAGGAGCTGTCCAAAGACAAACGAGCAGACGGACACGGCACGAGTTCAGTTTGGTGGGTGAAACTGAAACTGTTGCCAAAACAGCTGCACTAAAGCTGATGAAATGTCCAAATGGCCAACTCCGCTGGTTAAGCCCCTGCTCTGTGCGCGATCGTTGACTCCCGCTCATTCCACGCCAGTCTTAAGCTCTTACTTATTAACAACCACTCTCCCTCGGTCCACCGGGCGCGTGAGAAATCGGCTTAACGTTTTGCCTCTGTGTTGCGCTTGGTGAGAAGCCGAGGATGCGCGCGCGGAGGCTGTGGAGCTGAGAGGTTTGATGGTTTTTGTGAGTCCACTCTGCCGACCGCACAGGGAGGCAGGTGCCGAGGAGCAGTTTGTCTCTGTGCTCTTTTTTTCTTTTTTTGGAGCGCTAAAAGTGACACTTGAGCACCATGGCGCGCTTTTTGTGAACGTGCATTCATCATGAAGAAATGGGCTAATCGGGCATGTTTTGATGGCATTTCTCACCGCTACAACCAGGGAATAAACATTATGTCTAAAGCGCATGGGGGGACCTTGTGAGAACAACAGCTCCAGTCCTAAATGGCAGAACTTGAAGTTTGCAGAAATCTCAGTTTGGAGAAGGGTAAGTGATCATTTTCAAGCTTGTGAATCATTTGGCAATTTTGTCTTTCTGTCTCGTCTGGAGAAGAGTACTCTGTGTGGTGTACGCATTCCTTTGGTTGCCCACTTGTATGTTTTGCAAACAGGCTCATGCGTAATTTCTCATTGCACTTGTTATTGTGGACAATGCGGCTACAAACACTTAGGACATTTTAATTGATGGTTGTCAATTTGCGTCAGGAATTCATTGTGCCATAACAATTAGCCCGCTGCTCATCTCCATTGTAGGCACAAATGTCATGAATAATTGCATAACATCACTCAGTGGATTTATTTAAATGTGTATAAATTGTTGACACATTTTGAGGTCTTGATGAAGAGCAGCAGTGGAGGAGTGGGACACTGTCCCTGGTGCTGAAAATGTCCCCTTTCTCATGTCACCAGGGGGCAGAAAAGCCTCTTTCATCAATTTGACAAGACTTAACTGTGCCCTCAGCCCACGCAGCACATAGGTGTAAGATGTGCCACATCATGTACAAATCGTGCATCTTCTGAACTGTCCGCAGAAATCTATATTGATAGGTTTTGTCAGTGCTGCGGCTTGGTGATAAGATGCCTGAGAGACTGACAGACCACATTGCACCACCACATGCCACAGTTCAGTAACAGATGTGGACTGGGTTGTCATTGGCTTCAACAGAAATATGGGACTCTAGAAATCAAGGCAGAATGTGTTGAGTACCACATGATGTGACAGAGCTTTGGGCCGAGCTTTGATGGCAAAATTGAAGCCTCAGCTCTCTCTGGGCGACCCTTTTGCTCTCTGCTCCTACGCTGTCAAAAAATGTGGTGCATCCCCAGCTCTTAAAAAGCAGGATGTGTCAAGCTGCCAGTCTTCAGCACGGCACCACCCGCGTTCGTGTGTTCCTTTCTCTAGAGCTTTGGGGTGCGAGGATGAGGGCCCATGCAAACCTCAATGGACAAAAAAAGGCTTTATTCTTTTTTGTCAACAGTTGTGTGAAGACGAGTTACACCATGAGCCCTTGCTGAGAGAGAAAAAATGATGGAGGGAGTAAGGTTTAGAGGAGCATGCATGGTTGCTAATCTCCTCCACATGGAGGAAATGGCTTTTCCATGTAAAATGTGTTTTTTCCACATGTGTCTCTCCTGTACTGATGATGATGAATCTCAGCAGGTTCCCTCTATCTTCTAACCCTCCCACCCGTCTCTGCCTCTTCCTTTCTCTCGCTCCAGGGCAGAGAAACAGCTAACAGACACCAGGGGAGGGAACACGTTCTCATCCTTTCAGCTCGTTTTCTTCTTTGTATCATTTCTTTTTAATTTCCATCTCATCTCCTTAGGGTTGGTTAACAAGCCTCAACCTTTTTATTCAAACTGACTGATATCTGTCTGTTGAAAATGGTTAAGTGCCAAATATCTGAACAGGCAGCTCTAGATTGAAATGAGAGTGTCTTGCCAATTTGAGACATTTTTAGTTTGGCAAATATCTCAAATTATAATTTCTGTGAACAATAATTGCTGCCACTAGATATTGCACTAAACCACCAGCATTGCAGCGCAGAGCAAATACTGGCCACATCTTTGAGCTCTCAGCACTAGTTTTAATCCATGGTCAGACCAAGATAAATTTAACCTTGGACTTATCAGCTGTGAACATCCACCTGAATGACTCCAGTGGAGCCAGTAAAACCTTTAAAAACTTAATGGATGTTTTGACAGGTCACTAGCTGACTTGGATTTGTGCCACTGTCTTTGTTTGAGGCATTTACAGAAAATGGTTGCACGGCAGCGTCAGCGTTCTGTCTCCAACCTGTAGTGCCTGTGTTTTTATAAACATGGGGAGGGCCAGTTAGTGAGGGATTCACATGCATCGTTTTTCGGCGGCCATGTTAATGGGTTTTTTAGTGGACTTACTGCCTCGTGGCTTTGTAGTGTGATGCAGAGATTCTGAATCTTGCCATTTTTCATGCGTGAACATGGTTCAGTAAAAAGAGATAAAGACCAGTTGGTAGTCATGTTGACATTACACCAGACACATTACATACAATTGACCGGCCGCTGTCGTTTCTGTGTCCAGGCTGAATCTAAATCTGACACAAACATAAAAAAAATATTATATGTTAGCAGCGACACAGCAGAGATGCATCAGATTTAACCATGTGCGCACGCACACACACAGCAGGGCAGCGATGCAGCCACCACACACACAATGCAGGCAGTGTGTTCCCAGCTAGACTGGATACAGAAACAAAGAACAGAGAAACGGATTACAACACACACACACACAGGGGGTGTGACTCTGTTCTGTGCTCAGGACGCCATGTCTTTCATATAGAATAGTTGTAAAATCACATCTACAGATCCTTGAAGGTATTTTTTTCTACTGAAATACTGCTATCAAAATAGGATACAAGGCCTGTCTACCTTTTAACTGTTGCATTTAAGAAAATGGGTGCCACATCTATCAGTCTGCCTCTCTCACAACACCATCATTTACATTTACAAAAATATTTTGCAGAAGATGAATGACTGAATATGCCACATGTTAACCTAGCTGCCAATACATCACACATTCTACAGTTTAAAACATCTAAAAACAACCTGTTTTTAGATTAACTCTGTGCTCTGGAAACCTCTATCTAAACTTGAAACAGTGAAAAAATCATCCATAACAACTTATTTATTTCATTTCCGTCCATCCACTCAGTGGTTAGTAAACTACCTTGAAGCTCGGACCACTCAGTTATGCTGCCAACACTCGTATAGGCTTTTCCCGTGTCCCAAAATTAAACAGCACACAGGCAGAAAGTTTTTCTTGGCCTAACTTTCAACATTTCTTGTGAAGTACGAGATCAGAAGGTGTGTGTGTGTGTGTATGTGTGTTGTGTGTGTGTGTGTGTGTGTGGCGGTCTGGCTCTGCTGCCAAAGATACTGTATCTCAATCTACTCACAGACATCAAGCCTGGCTTTACAGTAAGAGGAGGAAAGAAGCCATTGCATGTGCACATAAAACCTGCACACACTTGCTTACACGCGCACATACACATACACACACACACACACAGGCTTCAGTGCCCTTCTTTGATGTCAGCGCTGAACTCATCTACTCGGGGAGCCCCCTGTAGCATCTTCAGTGAATGCATTATCATGCTGCAGTTGTCATGTGTTTATTTTTATTCTGCCGGTGCTCTACGCTCTGCACCCCTGGGGAACCTTGGGATGCATTTGTAGCGTTGGTGACTTGAGCGCTGCCTAGAGCACTCTTAAAGCAGAAGTAAGTGATATATTTGTGTTAATATAAGTCTTAAATAGTTATATCTTCCGACAGCAATCACTTACATAGAGTGTTTGGACCAAAACACGGGTCTGTCAGTCACTCTGCTCTGCTCTGAGCCGAGGAGAAAACATTTATCGTATCCTACAGTTTTTATCCAATGAGGAGAGAGAACGGCATGCAGGGCTGTGTGTGCAGCCAAGGAACGCCGTGAATGTGGCGACGTAGGGACGAGGACTGTTATGGTGAAGGAAACTCGTATTTTTCCGACCGTGAAGTGGTACCAGTTCGATCTGGTACAGTTCACCGGTCGGAAGTTACGAGTGGCTGTTATAGTGACTTTCACCGGTAAAACAGGTCGGAGAAACACGAGTGGGTTGCCTGGAGAGTTGTGACTTGAAGCTGTAATTTACGATTTCAAAAGCCTGCCTGGAACGCAGCATTAGCGAAAACGACCGGATCGCTTACTTCTGCTTTAATTAGGCAAAATGAGGCTACTGAGATAAGAGAGTGTGCTTTCCCTCCCTTTATTCGTCATTTCCCAGTGTTTCCTCACCTTTTATGCCACTAATAAGGCATACACCAAAAATATATTTGACTTCCTTTACACAGATTTTTTTTGCTTTTAAAGGTGTTTGTATTTGGATTCATCCCCAGTTGGTAGCAGTCATTTCCACTGCTGGTGTAGTGCTGAAGCTGGGGATAGTGGCAAAACACTGCTAATGATAAACTGCCACTTTCATAAAAAAGGAATTGTTTTGTTTGTTGCTAGCCTTTTGTGTGAGTCGCTGCTGAATTTCATGAAGGTTTTTTAAAAAAAATGTTTTTTGTGCATGTGTACAAGAAGGTAGCCAATTAGGCAGAAATCATTTTAAAAGATTAAAAAAAGGAATGAAGGTCCTGAAAATCATTTTGTCCTCACTTGAATGACAGCATTGGCTAATTGGTTAAACACATGAAATTAGGTGGTGGAAATCATTAATCATTCAAACCTCACCTGCACAATAATGATGAATCTATGAATGTTAAAATTTTTGCAGGATATTTATCCTTAAAGGATAACTTTAGTTTTTTACAACCTCGACCTTATTTGTGGCATAAAATACGATCATTTACTGACCCTGACAACTTTGGTGGCATTTTGAGTTTTTTGACAAAATTAGCCCCAGTGGAGCGGCGCGTATATCCATATAATGCAAGAACACGGGGCACACAATGCAGCCTCTAAATAACACATTATCCGCCGCAAAACTTGTTCATTTCGCCAATATTTTATGATGATACACTAGTGCTATTCCCCTCCGAGCCCATGGTGGCATGTTATCAACATCCTGCTCCTGCCCATAGGCTACTGACCTGTGATCTGGATGATGTCATCTGTGATCTGGATGATGTCATCTCCGACCGCGGTGCGACGCGGCTAACTTGCTACCGCTAATGCTATGGTCAGTTTCTGCGTGTTTCTGACTAAATGAGCAGCTGGATGAAGTTCAGCTTCCTCAGGCTTCCTCTCCGCAGCCTGGACTCACTATAAAGCTCCGGCTTTGAGCTAAAAATTGACCCAAATGCCGAAGCGGAATGATTATTATCAGAATGAGCCAGGCAGCAGTGGGAGATGACATCATCCAGATCAGAGGCCAGTAGTCAGCCTACAGGAGCAGGATGTTGATAACATGCCACCACGGGCTCGGAGGGGAATAACACAAGTAACAAAATATTGGCGAAATGAACGAGTTTTGCGGCGGATAATGTGCCCCGTGTTCTCGCATTATACGGAGAAATAATAGAAATATAGAAATAAGGTCCAGGATGTAAAAAACAAAAGTTATCCTTTAACCAAAATTGTTGCTTATTTTATCTTTTAGCATTGTTAAGTTATAGATTTGTAGTCTGGGGTTTTAGGGACTTTAATGTTATTTATTTTTGAATAACATGAAAGCCCAGACATTTTCAAAAATATGCTTATTAGCTTTTCTTGCTGAGTGTTAACCGAGAAGATCAATACCATTCTTGCCTTCTTAGTGTATATAAAGCTGCAGTTGGCAAATGGTTATCTTGTCTTAATGATGTGCTTGAACACAGGCGAAACAGCTGGTTTGGCTCTGTCCAGTGGCAACAACCCATCTGCCAGCTCCTCTAAAGCTTTGTCTTGTAAAGCAGTGAGTCTGTCAAAGTTTTGGATGAAGATAGGATATATTTTGTGTGGATGCTCTCTCTATTGAGTGTTTTTTTTTCACAGAACACCAGTAGATCAGTTGTTTCTGTGTGGCTCTGTGCTGCTCTCTGTGTGCAATCTGCATGTTATCTCTGCATTCATGCAGGTGTGTTTCCATTCAACGGCACACATCAGATGGATTAGAAAGCTCAGCTGTCCCATAGGCATGAGTGTGAAAATCTGTCTATCTATGTTAGTCTTGATTGACAGCTGATTCATTTTGTCTACCTGCTATCCACCTAATGCATTCTGGGAAAGACAATAGGCCTCAGTTTAAAAAAAAAAAAAAGGGAAAAAAAGAGAGAATCCATTAAGCGTGATTCACATTATACAGATGAACAGTATTGAGAATGGGATGTGGTTATGGAGAGGTTGTGGATGATGGACCTTTGCAGTGTTACTTGCTGTATGGGGGAGGGGTCCCTCATAGGCATGTCTCGTGGGGGGCACTGGGAGCCTTTATTGTTATGTTTGATTTCTTGGCTGGAAGTCAAACAGATTCACATTTGATGTTGGCCTCCCCACGTTTGTCCCTTGTCCTTGATCCTATTTGTGATTTTCACGGACAGGATCTCAAGGTGCAGCTGGTTGGGGGGATGTGGGCCAGGGATTTTAGAGTCACCTCTCAGATCAAGGGCATCTGTTGACTTCCTCAGACCCTGGCCTACAGCATGCACTAGAAACCCTTTACAGCTAAGTGTGAAGCAGCTGGGATGAGAGTCAGTGGCTCCAAGTCTGGGGCCATGGTTCCCTGCTTAAATTAAACAGTTACCTGGACCTTACTTGTACCTGATTTGAAGGAGATAAAGTATTTTAGGATCTTGTGAGAGTTTACTTTAATGTAGCATGAGATTGACAGATGCACTGTACCTGATCATTGTGGTGAAGAGGAAGCTGAACCAGAAGGCAAAGCTTTTGATCCTCACTCCAACCCTCACCTGTGGCGATGAGCTTTGGGTTGTGACTGAGAATTAGATACAGCGACCATAGGTGGCTGCAAAGTATTTTCTCCTTAGAGCGAGGAGCTCAGACATTTGGCAGGAGCTCAGAGGAGATCCTCTGCTCCTTCATGTCGAAAAAAGTCAGTTGAAGTGCTTCACACCTCTGATCGGGATATGTCTTGTGCCCTTTCCATTTAATGTTGTGTGGGCATGTGCCGCTGGTAGAAGACCCCGGGGCAGACCCAGAGCATCTGGAGAGATTACATATCACTCACATCTGTTTTGTGGGAATCCCTCAGATCGCCCAGAAGGGAACGGGAAAGCATAGCTAGGGAGAGGGATGTGCCGGATTACTCTGCTGCCACTGTGACCCAACTCTGGATAAGCAGCAGGAAATAGATGGATACACTTTTAGTAGTAGTAGTATTATACTTAAACATATTTGAAATATGCAGACCACAATTTGTTTGGAACAAGCCGGTGGACCTGGTGATAGAATCTGGATTTTGCCCAGGCTGGAGCTCAGTTCGGTCACAGACATTCTGGCGACATTTGTCCCACAAGTCTGATTTCCCCCCACAGTCATCCAGAAGTCATCACCGGTCACAGAGCTCAGTGCCTGATTTGTTTAATTTGGTAAGCTGTTGAGTCCTGAGAGCGACAGTGAAACAGGATGGAGGCTGAATGACGTAACCCCAAATTCAGGAATATATGTAAAAAGAAGATATGATGGGATTACATGTGGTGTCATTCAGGGTTTATCATTGTTGATTAGTGATGTAACATTCATGATGTATTTATCTAATCTGAAAACAACACTTGTCATGTTTCTCTTGGATACACAATTTGATCGCTTTTTTTTTTCTTCAAAATTTTACCAGATTATTCATTGATAACTATAAATGATGGTAAAAAGAGACAGTGGACAGATTTTTACGGCGTTTTTACGACCATAATTTCCACGGCAGAGCGAAGCCTGTGAGCTAGTTCAGGCAGCCAACTCGAGCTGCACGCCGTCACTCTCATTACATGCACACACCCTCTCAATTTGACAGTTTATTTAAGATGGGTGACTTACCCATCGTCCTCTTTGCTCGTCAATGTCTCAAAGCTTTACCTTATTTTCAGCCCCACCACCCCAGCATCCACCATAGGCTCTGGGTTAAGATAGCCGCTCATCACTCCCATATACTTTAATGAAATCCTATTAGAGACCTTCAAACACTCTTCTTGATGATGGCAGTTTTGCATTTTCAGGCCACACCACCTCACATTCATCCTGAATAATTCTCAGATTTTTTTTATACCGCTACCTTCCATGTCCACTTCACAACAGCATAATAATCAGCTGGTGTGAGACTTGAATGTGAATTAGGACTTAATTTTATTCTTCTTCTCATCATCATTATTATTGTTATTATTACCTTTTTTGTTTGTTTATTCAGTTACATCACTGACACATGGAAGAGGGAGTTTTGAGCTTGTTGACAGGTGTCACAACAAGGTCATTTATGGAGAAGCTTGGATGTGGCTTGTGACATTCTACACTATTTGTTGTTTTCCCTTATTTCTTTTTCCTTGTTACATGATCATGGGTCAGCATTGGTCTTTCATCAAATCCCCTTTTTATGGTATTGTGTCACAGTTAAATGCGGGGGAGGGGCACGTCATCCTGCAAGGCAAAGCATATGTGAAATAGAAGGGTATTTCGTGCAAGATGGACAGATGTGCGGTCGGTGACTCTTTCTGTAACACACACATCCCACATGTCGACCCATTAAAGCTTTCTTTTCGTAGTACATTATCACAAGTGTTATGTCATCATTCTTATCCCTACAACCCACTGGTTGACCCTATAAAATCCAGCTGATTCGCAGTACACGCATCAACTCTCCTACCCTGATATTCATAATCACTCCATAAACTACACAACAAACAATACTGTAGCTGCTGAACCTTGAATATAAATCCGAGCGTCAGCCGCACTTGTTCTGAGAGACCTGTGAACATCAGAGAGAGGTGGGAGTGGGGAACAGATGACCAGGAGAAAGGTGGGAACGTGTGTGTTTTCAGAGGGAAGACTGTCAGATGAAGCTGTGCCACCGACCGGGACACCGTACAGAGGAGGATTTGGAAGTGTGTGGAAGCTTAAAGTCCCAGAAGTGTTTTCTCAGAGCTTTTAAGCTACAGGTGGAACTGAATGTGTGGTGGATGTGACTCCTACTTACATCTTATTTTCGGCTGAGAACATGGAGGAAATTTATTCCACACTTTTTTGTCCAGGTGTTTTATCTGCACGTAAAGTAAAGTCAACCTTCATTTGTGGTTCTGCTGAAAAATCTGCCGTGATCACGGTAGCGACTCTGTTGGCGCGGAATGTCTACCACATTGGTGGCACTGTGGCTGTACCACAAAAATGCAGGCTTACACAGATTGGTAAGTTGATATCTGTGTGTGTACATGTGTAAGTCTAGACGTTATTGTGTGGTTTGCCTTTGAAAAGGAAACCTATTAATACTGAGACAGTGAGTCCTGTCACCACCTTTCTTTTTTAATCTTCCATCATTTTGTATAAAAAACCTCTTGTATTTTTTGTTACTGTGCAGGTTCTCCTCTGTGAGTATGTGGACAAACATGTTGCATATTGAACATATTGCTTGCATGGTGCTATTTATAGCATGAAAAGAGCAGGAGCTCATGTTTATGTATCTGTATCCCCAGGCTGATCGAATTGCTCACTTTCTGCAACCATAACTTTGAACCTGCAGAAAGCTTGTCTTTAATGAGCTGTTGCTCATTACATGCAAGAGAAGATTTGTCTTGCTTGTGTGTTGATTTTGGTGCATTTTTCTACTTGCCATAGCGGTAATATGCAATAATTAATGTGTAAATGTCATTCATTTTATCCTGTGGACAGTCAGTGAACCAAAACTGAATAGCATCTCGATTAAACCAACACATAGAAATAGACCTCCAGGTCATCAGAGTTAACAGGTGAAACGAAGCATTAAGTGAAGAAATGATTACCTCATGCCTCTATTCAGTTCTGTTTTGGTTCGATTGCTGTGCTTGTTGTGTTTCATCAACTGTCAAACTGGCTGGGATAATCCGGGTGGTAGTGCCTTATGTTGCATGAATAGTGTATGAAGGATCGGGCAGATGCTGCTGAATATGAATTTTTGTAGTTATGAATAAATTAAGATAAGTCTGAGTGAGGACAGTGGTCCATTCCACTCATCAACCTCCGACCAGGTCTCAACAGAGGTGTAATGCAGAGCCGTTCAAGGAGTGAAATTGGTTATATGAGGTTACAGCGGCGGCTGCAATCTCATTCTATATCGAGATTAAAAATGACAGTTAAGATTAAAAACGATAAATGCAAACTGCTCATGTGAACGCAGATCTGTGTTATATATTTGCCATCCTAGGCTGATCTATATTGTATGGATCCAAGTGAGGATGGCCTTTGTTCATCAGGTTATGACAGAGACGTTTCTATTGCCTCCTCCATTATAATACGTTTGAATTGCCTCTGTGGCAAGACAAAGCTTTGATCTGCTCTCTCTGCTGTGTGCCGACAGAAATGATGAGTCTTTACACATACACACATGCATGCACATAAACATAAATGCTCTCTAGTACATTCAGGCACAAAGACTGTGTTCTGTTGAATAGGAAACGGGAGCCAAAAAGCAGGAGTCAGATAAAGAAAAAAGATACATTAGGGGTTTTTTTCCCTTCTTTTTTCCCCCCAGTCATAGCTGAAAATCACATTTTATGGATAGCTGGGCTTTTGGGGATAACGTGCATCAAAATGTCAGAAGACAATGAAATAGTTTTTTTTCTCATATGCCCTGAAAGATAGACAGTTAAATAAAAACTATAAATTCAAATCCCCATCCTAAAACTGACTGATCATTAGTGCTTGAGGAGAAATGGGACAAGAGAAGAGTGTTAAGATGCGAAGGACACTGATCACTTGCTTCTGCCTTCACTGGCCTTTTGAGAGCCACTTATTAGTTTTCATCTTTGATTACGAGGCAGCTCCCGTCGCTGCAGCATATATTAACCTCTTCTGCTGGTGTCTGTTGCTCTGCAATCTTCAGCTTAACCAGGTTTGACTTTTATTGGCCCTTATCATGCTGATAGAGTCAAGTGTGTAGAGAATGGTGGCAGAAATGTCAAAGAATAACATGGACAGATAAAGGAAATGGAAAGAGTGGCAATAATGCTGCATGTGGTGCTCTTTTAAGTCGTGCTTAACGTGGAGACAATTTGTACGGAGTGCATTTCAGGAGAGTGGAGTCATGTTGGATGTTGAGTATATATATATATATGTATGTATGTATGTGGCCAACTTTTGGAAGAGTGCTCTCTTATGCTCCAGGGGACTTGCGGGGAAATGGGCATGAGCTCTCTAGTAATGGTGAATAGTTTTCATTCACTTGAGGCTGATTTATGATGTTACATGTGGGAGTGCTGGAAATGTGTTGTTGGAAGCTTGTCTAGTCTGAGCCATGGGTTTTGTACGCTTAAACTGTGTGGGATCAAAACCCCAGAGGAACATGTCTTCTCACAATAGCAGATGCTGTGGATATGATCAATATCTTAATAACCCCACATTCGACAGCGACCTCCGTCCAATTCCATCGTTAATGAAGCTGTGAATTTGAGAGGTGACGTGTGAGATAAATAATGCAACGTGGCCTGTTTTTTTTGTTTCTGATTAATTCATTTTCCTCCCTCTTTGTACCTCCCGCCTCCTATTATTTTCTACTCTACTTATCAAATTGATACAAAATAGCTGCTGATGCATTACAAGCAGATATGAGTTTGTGTTAATGGCTTCAGTGTAACTTCAAATATTTTAATATAGCTCCTATGATGTATGTGGCTTGTAATCTCAATGAATGATGATGATGGGGTTTAATGAAGCTTTGAGCTTAAGATCCAGTTTATTCTGCTCTATGGTGGAGCAGATAATACACTGTAACACCCAAAAATCAACAGGGTTTCTCTATTGTTTATTTATGATTTATGGAAACCATCAGAATAACTTATAACTTGAATAATAATTTCAATTTCCATTTTTTGCCATTATGCTGTCTTCCACAAGAGCCAGAGAGAAAACCCTTGTTTGTTTCATGATTTCATCAGAAGTGCAACTGACTTGTGACCCTCTATGGACCAGATGATGATAATGTAAAAGGGGTCATTCGAAATGATATATTTGCAATTTTGGTAAAGTTTTTAAGCATTTTAAAGCCTTTTGTTTTGACTTCATGAGTAAAACTCAAATGTTTTGTTTTGTGTCAGCAAACGACAGCACCAAAGAGTAGATGGACAAAGTTAGTCCAAGTAAAAGAACCAGACATTTCACTTAGATGTTGACAGAGACCAGAACTATGTATAATGGACTTCTCTAGGTGAACAGACACAGGACTCTACATGATAGTTAAGTTAATGGTGTTCTCTGTCTGAATGTCTTAATGGAAATAAAAGAATGCTACATCAAACTGTTATTTGCTAAAGCATAAAAAAAGACCTGAGGGGAATTTCAATTAAAACAGTTCTTTATTAGTGACTCCCTGTAAATGTTCAGAATCATGTGTACTTAATATTAAGAGAGAAGCTGGGTTTTTGTTATAGATAGATAGATATAACAGATGATAGAGAACAGAGATAACCGATTATAACAGATGGTCAATGCAGTGCATAAAATCCAGATAAATCCTGAATCTGTAATCATCACTGCTCAGCAACAGTAAGAAAGAGCAGCTATCTGGATGTTTGTTGTCTTTCCACAACCTTCAATAGACTCTTGGTTTGTCTTGACCTTGAGCTGATGTGTCTCAGGATGCCCAGGTGGAGACTTGTTTTGTTCATAAACCAATTGTGAAATCTGTTAGAAGTGAAATCTCATAGGAGTCTGAGGAACTCAAGTTCACTGTTTTATTCACGTAGGCTGTTTGTTTCTCTCTCCACATACTTCACGGTGTTATCACCATAGCAGGTTGCGTGCCTGTGTTACCATTTGTGCATTCATGATTTGTCATGCACCTTGGGAGGTAATGCACAAGACTCAGATTCATGTGCTTGTGTGTGTAAATGTGTGTGTTGTGGTCCCGATTCCCTAGAGTGGGCGTTTACTGTACAACACGAGAAATATTGGGAACAAAATTTTTTATCACTGTGTAACCTGTTGAAAAAAGAGAAATCTGTGAGAGTGTAACCTGTTGAAAAAAAGAGAAATCTGTGAGAGTGTAACCTGTTGAAAAAAGAGAAATCTGTGAGAGTGTAACCTGTTGAAAAAAAAAGAAATATGTCTGTGTAATCTGTTAAAGAAAAAAAAAGAGAGAGAATAACCTACCTGTTGTCTCATAAGTAACCTGTGGAGAGAGAAAAAAAATGGTTAAAAACATTTAGAAATATTTTTATTTCATAGAGTATTATTTTTATTTAATCCTGAGTCTTTATTTCGTTCTGTATGTTATTTATTTGGGTTATCCCAGGGGTCAGAGGTCAGTAGTGGTTCTGTGAGGAAGCAAGTGGTTTCATTCGCTCAGAGTGGAGCAGCTGAATTGCAATTGGAGGAAGTCAGCTCGTGCCCGCCTCCTTGGCGCATGTTCGTGTGACACACCGAGACACACACAGAGCACATGATGGCATGAGGAGAGCAGAGCCACCGGAGTTTGGAGTGATAAAAGTTCGGAAGAAAACACTGGATATCGAGCAAGAGGAGCTGTTGGAGCTGGCACCTGAGCGTCCGGTAACCACGAGAAGCGACCCTGGGAACCCCACCTTTGTTTATTCCTTTCTTTGCCCGGCTGGGTTTTTTGGACACCTTGGATCTTGGAGTGAGATTCTCTTCCTGACGAGGGAGAGTGGCGAGCCAACCCGTGTGACCGCGTCGATCAGAGAGGACATCTCTTCGTCAACCACCGTCCTATCGGTCGGGTAGGACTGTGAAGGATTCACAGAGTTAAAGGAGAACGATACACATTTTTTATTTTTTTATTTTTCATTCTTTTTTGAAAAAGACAGACTGAGAAAAAGACTCAAACATTAAAGAAACACTATTTTTCTACTCTTGGAAAAGAGACACTTTATTTTATTTTATTTTAAGGGTGCACCCGATCCAGAGACATTGAAAATAATATACAAGGCCGGCCGAAATTGTAACATTGTTTATTACATGTGTGTTAATACTTTCAATACATTCAAATATTGCTAAACTTACCTTTGCGTGTTCCCTTTTGCTTAATTGGTGTCCAGTTCATTCTCTAACATTTCTCCCTCTCGAGTCTAGGAAATTCTGGTCCGTGTCACTTACCCTTCAGGTGGGTTACACAGTAAAACTTGGCGAGCCAGCCAGGAGGGAGACAATTAATTAATATATTTCTATCATAATCAGATTAAAGGGACACCTTTTGAGTAATTGAGTGAAATAAAAAAAAAAAAAAAAAAAAATCTTTTGAGGTATTTTTGGGTTTATTGATTCATCTCATTTTCCATTGCATTGACAATTGTTTACCTTGTTTGAAAGATGGATATCATTGAGAAAGAGGGTGTAAAGATCCCAAATTCTGTTTTAGTGAGTGGATTAACCAATACTGAGGTTGACAATGAGGTCTTTGAATTTCTTCAGCAGTATGGGTCTATCTCTAGAATAATCAAAGTCCCTACCACAGATCCTGTAACTCAGGTAATTGTTGAGTTCCAGTATGGCAGTGCTGTCAAAGACCTTGAAACCACTCGCTTACCTTACCGAAGACCATGTGTTGCTAAACCAGAGGTTAGTCACCATGTGCAGAGTCTTGCCAGCGTTTACACTAGTGATGTGGGCACCAGTGCAACAGAAGCTTACCTTTCTGGACTGAAAGACTTGGCTAAGATGAGCGGCATGGATTTTGGAGATATCCTCCGCAAGGAGCTGGAAAGGATCAGTGAGTCCACCAGCCCTGAGACCCCAGTTGAGGCCACTGAGACTCCTGTGGAAACTGAGCCGTCCCTTACGCCAAGAGATACCCAAGCTACTGCTCCTAGCTTCGCCAGTGTCCCCACTGAGGTGAGTCAGACCTTCTCCAGACCCCAGACTGGCACTGAGGTAAGAGATCTTCTCTCTCCAGTACGAGAAAGAACCAGCCCTTTCCACTTACCTTCAGATCAACTCAGTACGCCAGAAGTGCAACGTGTTGTGGTCGAACACATAGTCAAGAGCAGTGAAATTTCATCTCACCTTCATTCTCCTTGTAAACTGAAACAGTTTTCCGGACGACTTCCTCAGCCAACCTTTGAGGTCGACTACGACACGTGGCGCAACAGTGTGGAGTTCTGCTTGAATGATCCATCAGTCCCTGACTCCCAAGTAGTAAGGAAAATTGTTGAAAGTCTCTCCCCTCCAGCAGCAAACATAATCAAGTCATTAGGGCCTCAAGCTTCACCAAAAGAGTACTTGACCTTACTTGATTCTGCTTACGCCACTGTCGAGGATGGGGATGAGCTTTTCGCACGATTCTTGAACAACAATCAGAATGCTGGGGAGAAAGCGTCAGATTACCTGCAGCGACTTCACACAGCATTAAACTATGTGGTTGCGAAAGGAGGAATCTCTGCTCCTGATGCTGACAAACAACTTCTCAAGCAATTCTGTCGTGGGTGCTGGAATAGTCTTCTCATTACCAGTCTTCAGCTCGAGCAGCTCAAGAGCAAGCCACCATCATTCGCAGAGCTTCTCCTCTTACTGCGAACAGAGGAAGACAAACAGGCTAACAAAGCTAGCAGAATGAAGCAGCACCTTGGTTTTACCAAGCCAAAAGCCATGTCAAATGTGCAGGCTGCACACATATCCTACACAGAGGATATTAGCGCACCGCAGGAAGCAGAACCAGCTTTTGTAGCCATGACCAAAGACATCCAAAAGCAGATCGCTGAGCTTCAGGTTCAGGTCGCAAAGCTCAGTGCATGCAGTCCGGAGAATCCTGGAAAAAAGAAAGCCACAGTAAGTACAAAACAGAAGCAAAAGACAAAAAACACCCAGCCGGACGGACAGCTTCAGCAAATGACAGCCATGGTGAAACCAAAGCCATGGTATTGCTTTAAATGTGGTGAGGACGGCCATATTGCATCCACCTGCAACAACATGCCCAACCCCACCCTTGTGCAGGCCAAGAAAGCAGAGCTCAGAGAGAAGCAGCGTGCTTGGGAAGCCCAGAATGGCTCACCCACCACACACCGGTTAAACTAGAACGGGCTTCCATTGAGGGGAAAATGGAAGCCAAGCAACCACCATGTCCCCCATCTACAGGTGAGCAAAATCCTGCGCTTTACTCCCACAGAGTTGCACCGGAAAGAAAATTGCCGAAACATCTTGTAGGTAGCAAATGTACGGCCAGTGTAAATGTAGGTGGGGTCGACTGCAGTTGTTTGCTCGATACCGGGTCACAGGTCACCACCGTGGCCAAGTCCTTTTATCAGACCCATCTGTCTGATCATCCTATCAGACCCATCAGTGATATCCTTGAAGTAGAAGGAGCAAACGGCCAACCGGTTCCTTACCTGGGATATGTGGAGGTTGACCTCAAGTTCCCGAAAGCCCTCCTTGAGTCCGAGCCTGAAATTACAACCTTGGCTTTAATTGTTCCTGATCTCAGGTCAAATAGTGGTGTACCATTGTTAATCGGCACCAACACTTTAGACCCTCTCTTTGATCAGTATTGTCATGAGTCTTCCTTTTCCCATAACTCACCTTGCCATGGCTACAGTCACGTCCTTCGTTCACTGCAACTGAGGAAAAAACAAGAAACAAGTGGGAAGCTTGGTTTTGTCAAGCTCAGAGGGAGAGAACAGGAAGTTCTCCCAGCGAAACAGAAAGTGCTTCTTGAAGGCTGTATGTGTGTCAGCTCAGTCACCACAGAGAAATACGGCCTGTTAGAGCAACCATCCAGATCCACCTTGCCAGGCGGTGTGTTTGTGGACGCTTGTCTCATTTCCTTGCCAGAGCATGGCTTCAACAAGCTACCTGTCCTCCTTAGAAATGAAACTGAACGTGACATCATTCTACCTACCAACTGCATTATCGCTGACCTGACTCTCGCAGATTCTGTCATCAAGAATCACCATGTAGTTGGTGAAGAGGAGCAGAAGCATGTTGTTGAGTGCTCTACCCACCAAGCGGAGGCAAAGCTTCCCGGGAAAAGCTTTGATTTTGGGCCTTCTCTTCCTGAGGAGTGGAAAGAGAGAATTACAACAAAGCTCAGTAGCTTTTCTCATGTCTTTGCCCAACATGATCTTGACTTTGGTCATGCAACCAAAATCCAGCACCACATCAAGCTTAAGGATGAGACTCCAATCAAACAGAGACCCCGTCCGATTCATCCTCGAGATTATGAAGCAGTCAAGAAGCACCTTCAAACCCTTCTTGAAGCTGGCGTAATCCGAGAGTCAGAGTCCCCATTTTCATCGCCGATCGTGGTGGTGAGAAAGAAGAATGGCGATGTCCGCCTATGTGTGGACTATAGAAAGTTAAACCTGCAAACAATAAAAGACTCTTATGCATTGCCAAACCTGGAAGAGTCGTTCTCTGCTCTCGCTGGGTCCAGGTGGTTTTCCGTGATGGACCTGAAGTCTGGGTACTATCAAATCGAGATGAATGAGAGTGACAAGCATAAAACCGCCTTTGTGTGCCCTTTTGGATTCTGGGAATTCAATCGGATGCCCCAGGGGATCACCAACGCACCGAGCACATTCCAACGGCTCATGGAGCGGTGCATGAGTGATATCCATCTAAAGGAGGTCCTTGTGTTTCTGGATGATCTTATTGTGTTTTCGGACACTCTTGAAGAACACGAGACTAGGCTCCTCCACGTGCTCAGCCGTCTCGAGGAATATGGCTTGAAACTTTCGCCAGATAAATGTAAGTTCTTTCAGACTTCGGTCCGTTATTTGGGCCACATTGTTTCCAGCGATGGAGTGAAGACTGACCCTGAAAAGGTGCAAGCCTTGAAAACCTGGCCGAGACCACAGAACTTAAAGGAGCTCCAATCCTTCTTGGGCTTTTCCGGTTACTACCGGAGATTTGTCAAGGATTATTCAAGGATCGTCAAGCCCTTAACTAACCTTACAGCCGGATATCCACCACGGCGCAAAGGAGTCAAGGTTAGTGTAAGTGATGGAAAATACCTCAGCCCAAAGGAGCCGTTTGGTGAACGCTGGGGTATCGAGTGTCAACAAGCCTTCGAGGCAATCATACACAAGCTAACATCGTCCCCAGTCCTTGGTTATGCGGATGCTAAGCTCCCGTATGTGCTCCATACGGATGCCAGCACAACAGGATTGGGAGCCGCTTTATATCAAGAGCAGGAAGGGAGCCTGCGTGTGATTGCTTACGCCAGTAGAGGACTCTCCTGCAGCGAAGCAAGATACCCAGCACACAAACTTGAATTTTTGGCCCTTAAATGGGCCATCACTGAAAAGTTTCATGACTATCTATATGGGAACTCCTTTACGGTCATCACAGATAACAACCCCTTGACATACCTACTTACCACAGCCAAGCTTGACGCTGCGAGCTACCGTTGGTTAGCCGCACTCTCGACGTTCTCGTTCAACATCCGGTACCGAGCTGGTAAGCAGAACGCAGATGCGGATGGGTTGTCAAGGAGACACCATGGTGCACCGGAGAATGATGCTGCATCGCAGGAAGAGAGCCAGAGGATTGACAGATTCACTTCCCAGCTATTAACATCCACAGGCAAGTTTGAGCTGGTGACCCCAGAGATTGTTGCAGCTACCTGTCAAAGACATACTGTGAAGAAGGTTCAAGAGCTCTCACCTTTCTATGGCTACGTTGAATCTCTTGCCATTCAAGCGGATGCAATCCCTGCTGTCTTTGAAGGAGAGTCACAAGATGGGGCCTCAACAGTGCCTAAGTACAGTGAGTCTGACCTCAGGAAACTTCAAAGAGAAGATCCCGTTCTTGACAGAGTCATCAAGCTGATGGAGTCCAACAACTTACCTGCAGCTCACACAGCAGATTCTCCTGAAGAACGGTCGATCCTAAGAGAATGGAAAAGGCTCCAGTTGAAGTCAGGCATTTTGTACCGGACACGGGAGTGTGAAGGACAAACCGTCTTCCAGCTAGTACTCCCAAATTCCCTAAGACCTGCTGCTCTCAGGAATCTCCATGATGAAATGGGGCATTTAGGGATTGAGCGCACTCTTGAACTTACCAGATCACGGTTCTTCTGGCCAAAGATGGCCGCCGAAGTGGAGAAGAAGGTGAAAACATGTGAGAGATGTGTTCGAAGAAAGACCCAACCGGACAAGGCTGCTCCGCTTGTTAATATCCAAACCACTAGACCAATGGAGTTGGTCTGTATGGACTTTCTTTCATTGGAACCGGACAGCCACAACACGAAGGACATCCTTGTCATTACGGACCACTTCACTAAATATGCCGTAGCCATCCCCACCAAAGACCAGAAAGCTAGTACCGTTGCCAAGACCTTATGGGAACACTTTTTGGTCCATTATGGGTTCCCTGAACGCTTGCACAGCGATCAGGGTCGAGACTTCGAGTCTCACACCATCAGGGAGCTATGTGCATTGGCTGGTATCCGTAAAGTGAGAACAAGTCCTTACCACCCCAGGGGAAACCCTGTTGAGCGGTACAACAGAACACTCCTCAGCATGTTAGGCACCCTTCGAGACAGAGAGAAGACTCAATGGCGAGACCATGTCAAACCCCTGACTCATGCTTACAATTGCACGAGGAATGACGTCACAGGATTCTCGCCATATGAGCTAATGTTTGGCAGACAACCGAGGCTGCCCTTGGACTTGGCCTTTGGGTTGCCAGTCAAAGAAAAAGAGCCCAGTTCACACTCTCAGTACGTAAGGAATCTGAGATCTCACCTGGAAGAAAGTTACCAGGTCGCCATTGAAAACTCTCGTAAGGTCGCAGAGAAGAACAAGAGGCGATTTGATAGAGTTGTCAGAGAGTCGACATTGGCTGTTGGGGATCGAGTCCTCGTCCGTAATCTCCGACTCCGCAACAAACACAAGCTGGCGGATCGTTGGGAACGCACAGTCTATGTGGTTACCAAGCAGATGGGCGACTTACCTGTCTACTCCGTGAAGCCGGAAAAGGAGGAAGGACCACCACGGACACTGCATAGAGACCTTTTACTTCCTTGCGGATTTCTTCCTGAAACTGAGAGAGAGGAGCAAAACCCAAAGAGCAGTCCAAAGAAACCTCGAACAAGGCAGCAAAGCGCAATTCAACAAAATGAAGAGCCCTTTGATACGGACGATGTCACATGCGACGACTCGTATGCAACTGTTATCTCACCGAATGTTCAAGAAAAGAGATTTGTCACTGTGTATGACATGCCAAGGCACAGTCTTGCACCTGTCGCAAATAACCATGATCAAGACCTTGAAAATCCTCACCCTTATCATGTCAGTATGGCGGAAAAGGAAACAGGAAACTTACCTGAAACTGAAGCCGGAAACTCACCTGAAAAGGAAACGGGAAACTTACCTGAAACTGAAACCGGAAACTTACCTGAAAAGGAAACGGGAAACTTACCTGAAACTGAAACCGGAAACTCACCTGAAAAGGAAACGGGAAACTTACCTGAAACTGAAACCGGGAACTCACCTGAAAAGGAAACGGGAAACTTACCTGGAACTGAAACAAGGAACTCACCTGAAAAGGAAACGGGAAACATACCTGCAACGGAGAACTTACCTGAAACGGAAACTCATAACTTACCTGGAGACATACCTGATACAACTTCGGAACCTGTGGAAGAAAGCCCTACGGAACCAAAAGCTACAGACTATCCAGAGAGACCAGCTCTAGAAAAGACACAAGAACAAACAGAAACAGACATTCATGTCAGGAGATCACTCCGACAACGTGAACCAGCACGTAGGTTCCATTACCCTGAGTTGGGTCACCCCCTGGTGTCTGTTGTCACCTCATTATTTCAAGGGTTGAGTACTGCCCTCACCAATTCTCTCAATGACAGTGCGAGTAGAGATTGGTTAACAAGCATTCCCCTTGAAGTAGAAGAGACAGTAGTTACCAAACAGCCTTTTGAGCATGCAGCGGGACGTGCATACATTTAAAGGGGGAGAGTGTAACCTGTTGAAAAAAGAGAAATCTGTGAGAGTGTAACCTGTTGAAAAAAGAGAAATCTGTGAGAGTGTAACCTGTTGAAAAAAGAGAAATCTGTGAGAGTGTAACCTGTTGAAAAAAAAAGAAATATGTCTGTGTAATCTGTTAAAGAAAAAAAAAGAGAGAGAATAACCTACCTGTTGTCTCATAAGTAACCTGTGGAGAGAGAAAAAAAATGGTTAAAAACATTTAGAAATATTTTTATTTCATAGAGTATTATTTTTATTTAATCCTGAGTCTTTATTTCGTTCTGTATGTTATTTATTTGGGTTATCCCAGGGGTCAGAGGTCAGTAGTGGTTCTGTGAGGAAGCAAGTGGTTTCATTCGCTCAGAGTGGAGCAGCTGAATTGCAATTGGAGGAAGTCAGCTCGTGCCCGCCTCCTTGGCGCATGTTCGTGTGACACACCGAGACACACACAGAGCACATGATGGCATGAGGAGAGCAGAGCCACCGGAGTTTGGAGTGATAAAAGTTCGGAAGAAAACACTGGATATCGAGCAAGAGGAGCTGTTGGAGCTGGCACCTGAGCGTCCGGTAACCACGAGAAGCGACCCTGGGAACCCCACCTTTGTTTATTCCTTTCTTTGCCCGGCTGGGTTTTTTGGACACCTTGGATCTTGGAGTGAGATTCTCTTCCTGACGAGGGAGAGTGGCGAGCCAACCCGTGTGACCGCGTCGATCAGAGAGGACATCTCTTCGTCAACCACCGTCCTATCGGTCGGGTAGGACTGTGAAGGATTCACAGAGTTAAAGGAGAACGATACACATTTTTTATTTTTTTATTTTTCATTCTTTTTTGAAAAAGACAGACTGAGAAAAAGACTCAAACATTAAAGAAACACTATTTTTCTACTCTTGGAAAAGAGACACTTTATTTTATTTTATTTTAAGGGTGCACCCGATCCAGAGACATTGAAAATAATATACAAGGCCGGCCGAAATTGTAACATTGTTTATTACATGTGTGTTAATACTTTCAATACATTCAAATATTGCTAAACTTACCTTTGCGTGTTCCCTTTTGCTTAATTGGTGTCCAGTTCATTCTCTAACATTTCTCCCTCTCGAGTCTAGGAAATTCTGGTCCGTGTCACTTACCCTTCAGGTGGGTTACAACTGCTATGTCTGCCCTCAGGACAGAGAGCCTGTTATAGCAAGTCCTCTACTCAGCATGTGTTCTGTTAAGTACGCCTTAATATGTGTTTCAAATACATGAGAGATTTGACTTTAGTTGTCTTTGAAGATAATCACCCATGTCCTCTCAGAATATTCATCATGGTATTTTGTGTGCAAGTGTGTGTGTGTGTGTGCATGTCCTTAAAAGGATAGAAGAAGATTAAAATGTTCTACAGCTTCACAGATTTTTTTTGTTGGTATTTTCTACTTTTACTTGCTTCCAAGGGGCTAATAAACCGTTTGTATTTCCAAACTCTGAATGTTTTGAGTAATTAAGTCGTTTTTCCATATTATCCATGCCTTTTTCCCCCTGACATATTCAGGTTTGGTTTTCCTGGAGATTCCCAACTTCTCGAAAACCTCTGTTGTAAGAACACTTATAGAAATGGTTTTATACCATTGCCAAAGATTTACTCATTACAGATTTATTCAATCAACCGGTCCAGAGTTCCTCGGACTTCTTGACTCTATTGGTATTCTTTTATCTTTCAGTGTAGATTATAATTATATAGCGCAAGGAATTAAACTGCCTCTCAGAGATGTTCTTGTATGAAGAGACTCTGTCCTATTGCCTGGCAGACTTGGCTCCAGCCTCTGTGTTGACAAGTGTTCAACCAGCTGAAGTGCCCTTAAATAAGTCTGTGAACTCTGAGCACCTCCAGAGAGAAGATGACAGCTCTAACAAGGCACTTGTCACTGTCACCAGCCTACAGTTTACAGTGTATCTTCTCCATTATGTGCTTCATTCTTACCAGGTTTGACCTCCTCTGTGTAAGTATGTGTGCGTCACTAATATTTTGTAGACTGATTTCAGGTGTGGTAATTGTTCTCTCACTGCAGTCAGACATATTAAACATTAGTGAAAGGGGGAATACAGTCCAACTGATTTCTATTTGTGCATTCCATCAATCGAATATTTACATTTTGCTCTTACTATAATGTTATGGTGTATGTGCAAACTGATGCATGTAAACATAGACATATTGCATACATACATGAAAGCGCACAATACATGGACTCACATGCAACCAACTACACTCACTGATACACAAAAACACACACAGCCATGTGTGCGCTCACTCCGCTAATGAGGATGGAAATCTCCCTGCCTCTCTGTCATTCTCCGTCTGTATCCCTGCCACCGGCTGTCATGAAAAGTAAAAAGTCTGAAGTTTTGTCTTTCATCCTGTTTCGATGCTGGACTGTGCCTGGCAGTCAAGCAATCAAACACAAAGTCACTGCTCACCATCATTTCAGTCCCTCTGTTCTCCTCTTCAGAACACTTCACCATTATGTTGCCTCTCTGAGTATTCCCCTGCTCCTTCAAGTGTCTTTAATTGAACCTTTAGCTACTAATGACTACCAGAAATTGAGTTTCTCTGCACAGTATGATGCACATACACAGTGTATTGTATAGTGCGGTGCAACAATTCATTGCGCTGTCACCACTTTGCGCCCAGTGTGAAAATGTGGGGTGGTGTTGAAGCCGATGGAGCAGATAAAGATATGAATGACGTTGTATTGAAAATAATGCAGCAGCGAACACTGCTACCCAGCATTTAAAGCAGAAGTCAGCGATCCGGTCGTTTTGGCCAATGCTGCGTTCCAGGCAGGCTTTTGAAACCCTAAGTTACGGTAACTCGTGTTTTTCCGTCCTGTTGCCTGTGAAAGTGCACTATAACGGCCTCTCGTAACTTCCGACCCGTGAACTCGTACCAGATCGAACTGGTACGACTTCACAGGTCGGAAAAACACGAGTTACGTGTTGCCTTGAACGCACCATGAGTTAGCAGCCCCCGCCCTCGTCATGGATCTATTGGTCCTCGTCCCTACGTCACCACATTCACACGCATCCCTTGGCTGCGCACACAGCCCTTCATGCCGTTCGCTCTCCTCATTGGATAACACTTGTATCCCACAAGGAAAGTTTTCTCCTCGGTTTACAGCAGAGCACTGCTGAGTGACTGTGACTGAGAGACCTGTGTTTCGGCCGAAACACTCTATGTAAGTGATTGCTGACGGAAAATAGGACTATTTAGGACTTAACAAAAACATTCTGCTGACTTATGCTTTAACTCCTGCCTGTTTAAAAGGTGGATTCGCTCAAGTTACAACAAACAAACAAACAAAAAGGTTTTTATCTGTGTTTGATTCAGCTGCAACATTTCATTCCAGAGTCGGTTTCCCCATTACTTTGAATCTTTTGACAGCCATGAAGCAGCCCAGTCGTAGTTTCCACCTGCCTCAGCATGAGGCAGAAATTTTCCTCCCTCAGTGCCTAGAGGCGCTCTCTGAAACTTAGAACAGAGACACACACATTAGCTATGTCTCTCTCTCTCTCTTTCTCTCTCTATGAGATCTCTCTGTTCCTTCTCTCAGCTGCTTTCAGAAACAGGTCAGTTGATAACAGAAAAGCAGCCCTGTGTGTTCACACAGTGGCATCTCTGTTGTCGTTTTGGACTCTGACCCACATCAGCTGCTGTCTGCTCCACTAATTGTGCGACTTGGTGACTCTTTGCCTTACCTCTTGAAATAAAGGCGGACACCTGTTCCTTTTGTGTCTTAATATAGTGCTTCACTGACCTCAGTGTTTGTGTTTTTATCTGCAGTGGAGCGATGCATGAGTGTGATGCAGTCCGGGACACAGATGGTAAAGCTGAAGACAGGATCCAAAGGGCTGGTGAGGCTCTTCTACCTGGATGAACATCGCTCCTGCATCCGCTGGAAGCCCTCACGCAAGAGTGAAAAGGCCAAGAGTGAGTATGCGTGCAAACACATAAACACATACCAGCTGATCTACACATACCAAGTATGACTAAAAAAGGTAAAAAATGGGTAAAAAAGTTTTTTTTATGTAAGGTAACAAGAATATACTCTTGTAATGTTTTTTTTTTAAATGTGAAGTTGTGTAACCCTGTGTATCTATCAAAGAGGAAACAGCCACACTTGACATCTTTCAAAAATGTTTTTGACATTAAACAAACTTCTATCCTGAAAATAATCATGTAGTGTTCAACTCCAGCACTGTAATGATAAATTTCACAACCAAAAGTGTCTCAGCTGATAACTTTATACACAATAAGGTTGATTTGTTAAAGATAAAACCACAACCTCAAATCCCTCAGAACAATCAATACTGGGCCATTTGGACATTTCTGAGCAGAGTTCCTTGGAGCATTTGAGTCTTTAGATGTTGGACTTAAATTCTGTGAGCCCAGCTAAACACACATCCTTAAAATGTTGGAAAAAAAGACATTATCAAAGACTTAGAGCGCTGCCTTTAGTTGTTGGGCTTCAGAATTCAGTGCAGGATTATATTCAGGACTTGAAAACCTTATTGAGCGGTCCTTTATCAGTGTCAGCTCTTTGAACTAATAAACTTTGACCCTTTGGACATTTTAATTCTATTGCAGTGGGTGATTGATCTCTTGGCCTTAAAAGTCCATTGTTTCTCTGAGCGATTTGGGACATTTAAACTGTTTGTTCTTGTGTCTGTCCTTCTGAAGTGCCACATAAGGATTGAACCCACAACCTCAAAACTTCCCTCTGACACCCTGAGCCATTTGTTAGTCACTTACAACACCTTGAGTCTTCACTTTGGGTGTTGAACTTCAAGAGTCACTGAAGCTCAAAAATCAAACCTCACTTCAAATTAGTCTAGCACACTAGAACTCAACCTTTTAGAGCTCAACCTTAGAGCTTTAGACTGTTTCCCTTGCGTGCTGTCCAAAAAAAGAAAAGTTGGGACCACCTTTAGCAGATCATGGTGACCAAGAGGAAAGGTACTGGAGTAACTGTTCATGTGCTTGAGTCCTGTGAGATGCATTGAATGAGATACATACAATATTCAAAGGGAAGAATCAAAACCCACAAAAATCAAAGTGAGGGGCTGAAATATCTGTTCAAATGGGTCAGGGAGTTGGAAGACTGCTCTGGTCTATGGTCTTCGATTTGAGCGTCAGGGAATTTTGAATCCAGCACACACAGAGAGATATTCAAAGTCTCTAGAAAATAAGGATAAATTGTCTCACCAAGTAGTTCTTCGTGTTCAAGGAAGGCCTGGAATATTTATGGTTGAGTTTGAACTGAGGCTGCATTAATTTTGAAGTCCAACACTCACAGTGAAAAGTGCTTGGAGATAAGCTCTTAAAGCAGAAGGGTACTTGCTGGTGTGTTGGGGTTGTTCCTGACTATAAGGTGCCGGCAGTGCAGTACTCACTAGTATCTGCAGCATCAAAACCAATCCTGCTTCAAGAGGTTGAAGTTCATACACACACACCTGCCCAGTTCTCTCTTTGACTGTGCTTTGAGATGTGTGTGCTGTCTATCAGAGCAGGATCAAAATAATACAGCCATGTTTTCACTTTCAGCCATAGTAGAATTTCAGAAATTGGGTTATGTAAAGGGATGAGCATAATGGAGAAAATGGGCATGGATGATTTTTGCAATGGATTATCACAAAATACACTTTTTAGGTGGGTAGGAAGGCAATAAATTGAATAAAATCTTTAAATCCTTAACTCTTTAATCTGTTTAATATAATGGAATTTCTCCAAACACAAAGCGCATTAGTGCACTGATGAGAGTCATTACTGGACTGTATTATTTGCATGAGACACCTTTAACAGCGAGTTATGGGATCACACCTCAGAGAGACTCTGAGGAGTGAGCTGAAGAGACAGAAGAGCACATGTGTAAATACATGTCGACTGCAGGGTGTTTCTCTCTCCTAACAAAGACAGAGAATCAAAGCTGGCTATGTTTATACTCCAATCTCATTAGACAGTGCTACACTCGGGAGCCCACGGGAATTGCCTTCTCTGTGTATTTTTACACATGGCAGAAATGCAGAGAGTGTGGAGATTGCATAATGCTGTTCAGGGTTTATTGCTGATCATGGCTTCGCATGTCAAAGTTTTTTTTTTACGCCTTTACCAGTGATTTCTTTTCTTTTTTTTAATGCACTTGACTTCCTGGTCTGTCTGCTCCAGTCATGCCTCTGTCATTAGGGATCCACCATCTTCTGAACCCAAGGCATCTGCTGATATCTGATATCAGTTTGCCATTTTCCTTTCATCTTTTGAACCAGGTTTTCTGAAGGTAACATGAAGTAACTGATTGCACAGTCTTTTTGATAATCGAACGATTAGATGTACAGTATATTGGCTCTTTTTTCATACTTTCCAAAAGCAACTGGACTATAAAGTATTTGTATTTCTTGGAGACTAGCTGTGGATGAATACACATCTGATGCTCTGCTATATTTATGATGAATGTGGGACTGACTCAAAAAAAACTCAAGTGTGTGTGTGTTCATGGTAATGAGGGAACATGTAACCCACTGCAACAATGTGGATCACTGATGTATTTTTAATGGCAATAACAGGTCTATGACTCAGGGGAGTAGACTATGGCTGCAGCCAGAGAAGCGATACTTGTTAGTTAGTTGGTTAGTTGGTTTTGGTCCCTTCATGTTTAACCAATAAGAAATTTTTTTAGGCTATTTAATGGATAATCAAACTCGTCTTTTCTCTCTCCCTTTCTCTCCACTTCTTCTCCTGATCAGTCACCATTGATTCACTGTACAAAGTGACAGAGGGCGGTCAATCAGACATCTTCCATCGGCATGCAGATGGCAGCTTCGACCCAGCCTGCTGTTTCACGGTGTACCATGGAAACCACATGGAGTCCCTCGACCTGGTGACGTCCAACGCTGAAGAAGCCAGAACCTGGATCACTGGCCTCCGATACCTGATGGCCGGGATCAGCGATGAGGACTCACTGGCCAAACGGCAGCGTACACACAACCAATATCCTTTAAGAAAAGACTGAGATGCAGATCACTGTTGCCAGATCACACACTGTCAAAAGCAGACCAGTGTTCTAGGAAGGGGAAAAATGTGCTTGTGTGATTTTGTTTGAGAGATTTAATTTTTTTCTGAGTTCACAGAGAACCAATCCATTTTTCAAAAGAAAGTGATTTTCGGGGTTTAACCTCTGAAATATGAGGAACCATAGTTCTGGAAAATGAGATATTCATTCATTCATATTTAGTTTCATCCACCTGCAGCCCAGTCTCTATGATCAGACACACTTGGTGATACAGTAGGTGGTGGATCATCGTTCCTTAACGATTGAGGCAATAATGACTTGAAATACTTGAAAGTATGGACAAATGGTACCCATACTGTATATAAACAGTCCTTAACATGTCTGTGACGTGGATGAAGCAGACGTTTGAGGAGGCAGATAAAAACGGAGATGGTCTTTTGAACATCGAAGAGATCTACCAACTTCTCCACAAGCTGAATGTGAATCTGCCGCGCAGGAAGGTCAAGCAAATGTTTCAGGTGAGAAATTACAGCCGTTTAATTGACTAAACTCTAAACCCTGGCCAATGCACAGCAAGTAACAGCGGCCACAGATGAGGCTACCGCTATATTGATTATCATACATTTCAGAGGCCTCATCATAAAGGTGAATAGAACTCCCAACGCATTCATACATATACCATTAAATTAAGAAAAGAATCCATTTGAATTTCTGAAATTCTTTATAAATATTTGAGAACACTGATGTCACATTACTGTTGCATTTTCTATTTTTATATAAATGAGCAAGAAATATTTCATGTGTTCATAAGTGACAGAAACACTTTTAGAGGAAAAGGATAAAGTTGTTCAAGGATGGGGTGCTTTAATTTTTAAAACAGAAGTCACATTGAGTGATGTCAGAAATCCACACTCTGATTAGCAGCGTGCAGCAACTCATTGCAGCGCTCAAGGCAGTTAATGTTTGATTTCTCACGTTTTCAATTTCTTGTTTTATTATTTATGTAACAAACACAAATTTGCGCCCATTCTCGCAAGCTTGATTGATTCAAACAATCAATGTGTTTAATTATAAAAGTTAATTATGATGACAGAGAGGGTTAATCTTTTTGTTTGTTTGCACTTTGATTGATGTTTTAATTTGGATAAGGGTGAGTTGGCCCATTTTAGGGGTGTCCGTTACAAATGAGGGACTCGCAAACTCAGACTAGCGCAGAATTAGGGGCAAAAATAACTGAAGCTTAGTCAAAGATACAGAACAAAGAAGTAAAAAAAAATGCTACCACAATCAAAGCAGTCAGACAGTAGACAAAACCAAAGGGATTAAGATTAAGAGTTCAGACAATAAAGACAAAGTGGTGATCCTGGCTTGTATTTGTCTGAGTGCTTTCCCTTTAGCTCCACATCTTTGCCCCTGACAGGTCCATCAGACCATGATAACATTTAATAAAAAGGGAACTGCAATGCAAAACTTTTATTACTGTTAATTTTCCATTTCAGCGCCCCCAGAAGATTTTCTTTCAATACTAATATATTTCATTAAATTATCAACATTAAATATTCCTATCTAAGCATCCATCAAAGTAACATTTGGAAACAAAAGCACATTTAGTTATTATCCATGAAGCAAATTCTGATCGATTCTGGAAAGTATGTGGGGCCATGTTTCCAAGTCCAATATAAACAATGAGAGGATCACAAACAACAACTTAATTACAGAAATCTCTCATGTAAAACAACTAAAATTGCAGCAACTTGCATTCAGGAGCCATTGATAATCATACAAAGCAGGTTTGAAAAAGGATTTCAAATGGATATTATATTAGAAATAACTGACAGGTGTAAATCCTTATTTCAGCTCAGCATGAACTCGGGAACTCGGAAGTGAAATTATTGTGCAGTATTTATTTCATTAAGTTTTCTACTATGATGAAAATATCCAAAGTGTTCCCTGAACCCTCTTCTCCACTACCAGTAATTCAGAGTTGATACAGTGAAGCTGAAAGTCTTATTTGTTCATAATGGGCTAAACTGTCATTTTGCACTGTAAATCACTCCATCCCCTTGAGTCTAGATTAGATTTCATTACCTTATCCCTTCCCATTTAAGCTTTGGTAGTCAGCAGTGTTGCAACCAGAACAGCTTGTACCATTGCTTAAAATACCTAGAATCTGTTTGTTTTCTGTCCATGCATTTCTGATGAAGTCCATCACAGTAATTTATCCTGCTGGTTACGTGTAGACTCTGTCTGTGATCGAATCCCTGGTGCCCACAGCGAGCTCATTATGGGAGTGTGATGGCGGCATTAGCTGGTATTATTAGATTTGGTGTGGAGTCGAATGGGCCCCCGTGAGATCAAGGTAATATGAGAAACTGGATCCCAGAGAGCAGACGGGGCGATGTGGCAGGATAAAATGAGCAGCAAGCCACATGTGGCGACATATGAGGTTGGGAAAAGGAAAAAAAAATAGGTTGGAGATGTAATGTGTTTGTATCATAATAGCCGATACAATGTGTGTGGTTACTGGTGTGAATTTGTGTTTGTATTAGTGTGAAAGTGAGTGAATCATGACAAGAGATGGAGGAAAGACGAGACAGTTTGCCACTGCACATGTGCACAGCTGTTCCCATGTGCACACCTTTACAATATATATCAGGTCTACACACTTTCTAATTTTAATCTGTATGCATTGACTGGTACAGTGTCAGGGTTGATACTGGCTCATCACTCACACTAAATATTGATTTTCTAACATATATGAGTGCCTATTAATTAGAGTAAATTACCGTTTTGACTCACTTGAGTCATGTTGGCTGGTTTCTTGTGAAGAGCGATGACTATCCTGTTTTGCCACTCACCACTGAGTATGGAATGATGTATTGATCCCACCAGGGTTTGCAGCAGACACACTGTGGTCGTGGTTGGAAGGAGCAAACCCTGAACGTTTTTGTCCTACATTTAACCCAAATATATCTATTTTAACAGTTTTCTTCTTGTTTTATTTTGATCTGTTCCTTCAAAAGTTTCAGTTTGTTGCTTTGTATGAGGGTGAAGCGAATGAAGTCTTGAATCATTAAAGTATTTATAAAATAGCTTTACATGTTTCACTTATTCACCCACACAGGAAGCGGACACGGATGATCAGCAGGGCACTCTGACGTACGAAGAGTTCTCGGTCTTCTACAAGATGATGTCTCTGAGACGGGACGTGTTCCTGCTGATGATGGCATACAGCGACAGGAAGGACCACCTGACAGCGGACGAGCTGGCCAACTTCCTGCGGAATGAGCAGAAGGTGAGATGTTGCGCTGGTCGCACTGGTCTTTTGTTAGGCAATAAAGTGCTCTGCCAGTGCCAGTGTATCAAGCCGACAAGTTTTTCATGCGGCGGCCAGACTACTTTCAAATTAAGATCCAGTCACAGGAAAGATATTTCTCTCCACCCTCTCTTTTGTCTAACCTGTAGCTCCCTCTGTCTCAGCTGTCTGCCCAGAGGAGTCTCCTCCGCTAAGCCAATCCATCACGCCTGGAATTGTTTTTCTCTCTCAGTGTTTTTCTTTGTGTTTGTGACACACTCCCTTTGCTCTTACATTGCAATTTGTCATCATGCTGTATTTATCATCTCCTGCGTGTGATACTTGGCATTTACACTGTTTTCCAAGCTGCTGGTTTGACAATTACTTTAATGGCAAGACAAATTATACAATAGTGTAAAAATAAGAAGTAATTCAGACTCCATTTAGCTTTCATACTAGGACTGAATCATTGTTATTTACTGTTTTTCAATACACTACACTAATGTCACTTCATAAACAAATCTTAAAAGTCTTGAACAGGAAACTGCAACGTTGCATAATGAGTTTTGAGAATTGAATCTTGCATTTTGATATTCATCTGGTGGCCAGAATAACTCGCAATATTGCTCATCCACTGCTGAAAGCAATTTTGCTCTGAACAGATGACCATAGCCTCAAGGTCGACTCTTTGGGGAGAGTGAAGAATCCCTACAAGCAGCTCTGCCATTACACGACCTGTCTTTTATTTTCAGTCTCCCTGATTCACCTGAAAAAAAGGAGGATTTTAAGGGAACGTGATGTGTCAACAATAATTTGACACACAGGATTCACCCTTGACTCTCGTATTCATTCTGTGTCTGACTGCCTATGTGGCGGGGTGGTGTGGTAAGAGAGGTGTAATGGTAGTAGTGGGAAGTTGCCAACAACGCCACCTGGGGAATTTCGCCCCAGGAAATAGTTTTGTAATAGGTCACACAGGTACGAATCACCACCGGGGCAAAGTTAGAGTATAGAAAAAGTAATTTATTGTTACAATATTATTTTTATAAAAGAAATTCAATAGTTGCAGAAGCAGTCCACATTCACACCGCCTGGGCCAAAAAAAAAAAAGGGGGAATGGACAGGGCCGGGCCAGATACGGCGACCCTAAATCAAACTAAGGGAAGGAGAAACAAACCAAGAAAAATGATATCACCCGTGACACTGCATACACACACACAACGGAGAAGGGAAGAAGCCACCACCAGGGATTGGGTCGCCGCACTGGACTCGCAGCACCTGTCCACAGGGAGAGAGGACAAAAATTTAGATGGCCTCAGGTCTGGCTGACCTCTTCACACTCACATCAAAAAAAAACAACAGTCATGAAACAAAACCAAAATTAATATGAAAAATACAAATACACAAATTAATAAATCAATAAACTGTTCCCCACAATAAATCAAACCCCGGCAGCAGCCTCACAGGAAGCTCGGGACTTAAGGACTGATGCCCGTGTAGCAATGCTGCACCAAACTTAATCAAAACCCGTCCCACCCACAAAGAAAAAGAAAGAAAAGAAATAAATGGTTGAGTATTTCAGAGGTTACTGTACATCAGCAACAGCATTCAATTAAATAAAACCATATCCAGTCAAAACAGCAGCAAACATCGTGGTGGCCGATGACCGGAACACACCAGGACGCAGGATAGATGCAGAACTAGGAGAGTGGGGGCCGCTGGTTACAGCTCCCCGCTGTAGAGCGAGAGAGAGAGTGTCACAACTAGCGCAACGATGGAAAAACTGCAACGACAGACAACAAAGAGCAGCCTACCTCTGAGCTCTACTGCACCCAACACGCGCCCACCAGAACCGCTCGCTCCCTCCGGCTCACCGCCGCTCCGAGCACTGCAACGGAGCGGGAGGATGAAGCCCCAGGGCCAATAAAAGTAAAACACAAACTACTAACACGGCATGCTTACCTTCGTGATACGCCGGGAAGACCCGGACCTGCGCGCCGGCCAGCTCACCGGACGCGCCGCACAGCAGAAGCAGAGTGGGAGAATGCGACCAACACACCTGTCTTAAGTACCCAACAGTGCCGCCCCCCTCATTAACCTGCGCACGGCTGACACAGCGCCACACAGTGACCAGGAGGGAGACTACTCATCCGGTCACATCTACCCCCCCTTTCTTGCATCGGCGTCCCGACGATGAACCACTTCAACTCCAAGGCCTAAAGTGAGCAGACTGAGCGGTTAGAACGGGCTGCTCATTCGTAGCTCCATCTAATTAATATGACATAGGTAGCAAAGCAACAAGAACCGTGAGTTCCAGATTAAAATATACATTATTTATCCTTGACGGAAACTTGTCTAACGTTCATCCCCAAGATACCAGGGACGGACGACTCAGTGCCGGGGGTCCTTGACGACTACCACCCAGCAAACGAGAACCATGTACTCACACAAAGCCCTCTGTAACAATTGCAAATTGGGATTAAAATATACTTTGTCCTTGACGGAAACTTGTTTAACGTTCATCCCCAAGATACCAGGGACGGAAAACTCTGTGCCGGGGGTCCTTGACGACTACCACCCAGCAAACGAGAACCATGCATTCCAGCAAAGCTCTCTGTAACAATTGCAAATTAGGATTAAAATATACCTTGTCCTTGACGGAAATTTGTAATGCTCATCCCCAAGATACCAGGGACGGAAAACTCAGTGCCGGGGGTCCTTGACGGCTACCACCCAGCAAACGAGAACCATGTAATCCAACAAAGCCCTCTGTAAAACAATTGCAAATTAGGATTAAAATATACCTTGACGGAAATTTGTAATGCTCATCCCCAAGATACCAGGACGGAAAACTCAGTGCTGGGGGTCCTTGACGGCTACCACCCAGCAAACGAGGAATGACCCTTCCACACAATACAACATTAAACTCTAAATGACCAAGATGGGGAATTTGTAGCCCGCTAGCGATACGCGGCTGCAGTCAATTACACGACCGAAGCCAATCCTGGTCCCAAGACGAGAACTACTGTTGAAAGAAGCTCTCTGTAATGGTGGACACCATGGACCCAGTGTCGACCAAGCAAGGGACATGAATACCAGTAAAAACACCATCTATCTTTGGACATGACGACGTCAAACCAGCAACTACCTCCTGTGAGCTCTCGGGCTTCCCCATCCAAATGATCAAAAATAAAAAGGGCTTTGTCGGCGGCAGAAAGGTGGCGAACCCGCATGCATGCCTCGACCTCCTCCGTCCACTCAGCTATTCCTAAACCTGTCTTCCCATTAAACAAAGAACATTTACGGTCTCTGGGAACCACAACCAACCGCTCCGTGACAGTAGCAGCACCAGACGGGGCATGGCTAGCTGAACCGGAGGGACCTGCAACAGCCCCACCGGGCACGTCCCGGGAAGCAGCCCGCTCCCGAAGCAGCCGCTCGTTGTCTGCCTCTAGCTGTGACACCAATTCTCTAAGTCGCTGTACCTCATCCGCCATGATGGCTGTGAAATACTCACAATACTCACGATACCGAAGTCTGGTTCTTGGGATGGATGCTGCTGTTTTGACTCTGCAACCACAAACAATAATATCAATGAAAGAGAAAAATAAAGCACTCTCAAATAACAAAAAAAAACGAAAGAAAAAAAAACTCGTCTCTGCCCCTTTAAATGTGGTGATCCTGCCGACAACGCCAAGATGTGGCGGGGTGGTGTGGTAAGAGAGGTGTAATGGTAGTAGTGGGAAGTTGCCAACAACGCCACCTGGGGAATTTCGCCCCAGGAAATAGTTTTGTAATAGGTCACACAGGTACGAATCACCACCGGGGCAAAGTTCGAGTATAGAAAAAGTAATTTATTGTTACAATATTATTTTTATAAAAGAAATTCAATAGTTGCAGAAGCAGTCCACATTCACACCGCCTGGGCCAAAAAAAAAAAAAAGGGGGAATGGACAGGGCCGGGCCAGATACGGCGACCCTAAATCAAACTAAGGGAAGGAGAAACAAACCAAGAAAAATGATATCACCCGTGACACTGCATACACACACACAACGGAGAAGGGAAGAAGCCACCACCAGGGATTGGGTCGCCGCACTGGACTCGCAGCACCTGTCCACAGGGAGAGAGGACAAAAATTTAGATGGCCTCAGGTCTGGCTGACCTCTTCACACTCACATCAAAAAAAAAACAACAGTCATGAAACAAAACCAAAATTAATATAATGAAAAATACAAATACACAAATTAATAAATCAATAAACTGTTCCCCACAATAAATCAAACCCCGGCAGCAGCCTCACAGGAAGCTCGGGACTTAAGGACTGATGCCCGTGTAGCAATGCTGCACCAAACTTAATCAAAACCCGTCCCACCCACAAAGAAAAAGAAAGAAATAAATGGTTGAGTATTTCAGAGGTTACTGTACATCAGCAACAGCATTCAATTAAATAAAACCATATCCAGTCAAAACAGCAGCAAACATCGTGGTGGCCGATGACCGGAACACACCAGGACGCAGGATAGATGCAGAACTAGGAGAGTGGGGGCCGCTGGTTACAGCTCCCCGCTGTAGAGCGAGAGAGAGAGTGTCACAACTAGCGCAACGATGGAAAAACTGCAACGACAGACAACAAAGAGCAGCCTACCTCTGAGCTCTACTGCACCCAACACGCGCCCACCAGAACCGCTCGCTCCCTCCGGCTCACCGCCGCTCCGAGCACTGCAACGGAGCGGGAGGATGAAGCCCCAGGGCCAATAAAAGTAAAACACAAACTACTAACACGGCATGCTTACCTTCGTGATACGCCGGGAAGACCCGGACCTGCGCGCCGGCCAGCTCACCGGACGCGCCGCACAGCAGAAGCAGAGTGGGAGAATGCGACCAACACACCTGTCTTAAGTACCCAACAGTGCCGCCCCCCTCATTAACCTGCGCACGGCTGACACAGCGCCACACAGTGACCAGGAGGGAGACTACTCATCCGGTCACACCTACATAAAAACAAGACAGGGTATAATTCCATATAAACCTGGTATATGACTAGCTTCCCGGCTTCTCTGGAGCTGCCAGGAAGCGGAGCCACGCTTCCAATTCACTGAGCCTCGCCTAAATTGCAGCAATTTATTACATGTACCTTTAATGATAAAGGATGCAAAGGAATAGACGACACACCAAGCAGGAGACTACCAAAGAGAAAAAGAAAGTCTATAACTGCAAAGCGAAGATATGAGAATAGGATAAACAACAGAAATGCGAACTGGAAATGAGACACTTCCTGTCGCACGTCAGCACAGCAATAAAAGTCCAGTTTAGCAATAAAGGGTTTTGTCTTCTGAAACAGCTTTTCATTTCAAACAGTTACAGGAAGTTTTGAGTATCGTAACAGTAAGTATTGTTTTTACATATAAAAGTAAACAATCAAAATGAGGCTCAGTAGTAAATTGGAAACACTGAAATTAGAAATAGCCGGTCTCTAATACAAGTTTCTAAAGACCTGGGTTGAAAAAAACAGTCACTGTTCATGGAGATACAGCAGCAAAAACTGTTGTGGATCTGTTTAAATACGCCTCAGAGACAGAAACTGTTTTTGCCAAATAATTTGGAAAACTCACTCACTCATACATGGATAAATAGATTAATTATAGATAGATTAAATATACTATAACTTAACTAAACTGAACTAAACCTTTGGTGTGCTCATATCTTTTCTCCACAGATGGCCAATGTGACTCCAGAGTATGTTGCAGAAATCATTGACAAGTTTGAGATGTCTGAAGAGAATAAACAAAGAAGCGTTTTGGGGATTGAAGGTAACGTTCACTTTCATCTTCTTTCATGGCTTTGCTTTCACTCCCTCGGTTCTTTCTTTCTCTCATCTAGGTCTGTCATTCTTTATCTTTTCCCATCCCTGTTTTACTCTAATACACATAGTTTATGTAGCTACAGGAGGGCGCATGTAACACTTGATCGGCTCATTGTAAAACATTGATTTATTTCGTGAAGCAAATGTGGTGATTTTTGTACATACAGAGCCCCGAGGTAGCTCTGCTCAGGTGTCCAACACAAACCTGAAGCTTCACTTTTCACAAGTGGTCGCAATAAGCCAAAGCTGCCGAGGACGCGCATGCAGCATCATCTGACATCACGTCTGCAGAACAATGCGGGAAATTCTTATCCAGAATTGAGATACGCGAGTGGGCTCATTCTTTTTGGTTTTGAACGCTTCATCACCCATTATCATTAAAAAACTTAAAACGCATGTGTATTTCTTCACAAATCCTGCCTCAAGTTCCTTTAAGTTTCGTCCTGCCTTATAAATTCAGAATGCTGTCTTTGACAACAAAAGACCAAATGCATTTTACAATCAGGCTTTCAGAGCTCTATTGTCTGCAAATGAATTCACAAATCCCTAACAGAAGAAATGAAATATTAATCACCATCTTTCCTCCTTTCCAATGCTTTTGATAATTAATTTATCAAAATTAAACTGTTTAATTGAAACTTGTAAGTACGAAAGAAAATTGGTCTGGCTTTCCAGCTTTCCACTTATCCCAGATCACACAAAGTGTTTATTCCCCTGAATGTTTTTGAATTGGCCACTCTCAACACAAAAATCATGTAAAGTTCTCCAGTTAAATTTCAATTGAGCATACCAGATTTTATTATTTACAGCACTGATATAACTGCTCACTATAAAAAACATATGTAAATATAGAATAATGACAATTTGGAGGTTTCCTATCTGACACATGTTCATGTCTGAGTGTCATAATGTGGGAGTGACTGGAAGATGAGCTTAAGGGAGAGACAAAGGAGTCAGGACTCAGTAGGGTAGCTGGAGTGAGAAAGTGGGAAGTCAGAATGAGGACGCAGGGAAAGAGAAATAGATACAGTATGTGTGACAGAAGAGAGCGCCGTGACTATGGGGAGAGGAGGAGAGCAGAGGAAGAGGAGGTGGGGTGAGACTAATCTTGTCATTGGAGGCATGAAGGCTAACATTGAATGTGTCTGGCTGATCAGACCAGGATGCCTGATGCCCTCCCTGCAGGGCCAGAAATGTGTGCATTTAAACAGGCAATGTGCACAGATGTGACAGAAATGTAGAAACAGATTTACATTATCATCGTAGTACAGTGTGTGGAGCTGTTACCTATATTACTTGGCCTCTTTGTATATATTTGACTATGTATAGTATCCAGTATAGCTCCTAGAAGTATTCATGTTACACTGGACTGTTCAAATTTGGATGTAGCCAAGATGGTACCATGACGAGATTGCATGTCCAGTCTGATCACGGACTTTCCATAGCAAAAAATCTCTCCTCTATATTCACATCTCCATTTCCCCTCTTCAGTCAACTCATCCACAACTACCTCTTTTTCTGTGTCTTCTTTCGTGCTTATTTCCGATTTCCTGCTCTTGGTATTCCTGTCTCATTTTTATTCCTCCTCTCTGGATGAAAGGATGCTTTATTCTCTGTCACTCCACTTCATGCTGTAGGCTATCACCTACAAAAAAAGTTGAAACCACGGTGCTGTGTTTTGAATGTGCTTGTGTGTGTCATCCTTCAATATTTCCTGGAGCTCAGCCTGCTGATGAAGAGATGCGTAGATGTCACAGTTAGAAGCTGTTAAAAGTTGCATGATATGATCTGGTTGCCGGGAGTTTCAAATCAAAAACTTTCTTTCTCTTACTTGTATTTTTGGATGTTCTAAAACAGGCGACAACTAGGTGGTATACAGGAGGCGTTCAATGACAAGCAATATTTTAAGTTATTTTCTCCACAGTCTCAGCCACAAAGACACAGAAATGCTTTTATCTAAATGCTAACATCAGCATGCTAACCAGCTTACCTACCTAATGACAAAGATAACATGCTGACGTTAGCAGATGAAATATCTATTAAGTTCAACATGTTATTTAGCATGTTAGCATGCTTATATTTTCTAATTAGCACATATTTTCAGATTACATTATTTAGATTATGTTTAATTACATTATTTACATCATAGGCTATTAGTTTTACTTGTTCATACAGTATGTATCTTATTTATTCTATTTATAAGGCCAGTTTAGGAGAAACCAGGAGACATTTTTTTTTTTTTAAGTATATTTTTTGGCGTTTTTTATGCCTTTATTTGATAGATTAGTAGAGATAGACAGGAAAGGGGGAGGCAGAGAGAGGGGAACGAGAGGGGTCTGCCCGATTTGCACATGGGGCGGCTTAACCACTGCGCCACGTGAAACCAGGAGACATTTCACATGTTACTCTGTGACTTCTGTATGTGACAAAGTCTTGTAATCTTGTAAATATAACAGAGTTGAAGGGGATGTCATTTGAGGAATGCCGTGTGTGAGATATTTCGCAGAGTGGTTGATAACCTTGATGTGCTGGTGGTGGTAGGTGGAGATAAAGAGCAATGCGATAATTAAAGTAATTAAAATGCATCCTCTGGGCACCATGAATGTGTGAAATTTCATAGGAAATCATCCAACAGATTTCACTTAAAAATGATCAGCTTCATAAAGCTAAAACTAATAGATGGATGGACCACTGGATGAATGGAAAAAGGACGAGATGAAGCATTAAAGTCAGTAGGATTCATCATCTGAGAGTGAATGTCTGTACAAAATTTCATATGTCAGGGGATATCCAGTGATTTTATCAGCTGGTGCTGCCATTCACAGAGCCAAACCAATATCCTGAGATGCTGCAGAAACAGAGTGGACACTATAAGCTTAATTCTGTTATACACTGATTCACTGACCCAGACTCCTTGTAATTCACTCTGTCTCTCTCTTTTTATTTGTGTATTTATCTTCAGGTTTTACAAGTTTCATGCGGAGTCCACCATGTGACATTTTCAACCCTCTGCACCATGAGGTCAATCAAGACATGGAGCAGCCACTCTGTAACTACTTCATCGCCTCTTCTCATAACACATATCTGACTGGAGACCAGCTTCTCTCCCACTCCAAGACCGACATGTACGCCTGGGTGCTGCAGTCCGGTTGCCGCTGCGTAGAGGGTGGGCATGTGTTTACATTTAATCACACTTCAGGGGTTTAGCTGCTTCTGTTTCAGGGTGCCGGCGTTGTTCATGCTGCCTCATCTCGCTAGGACACTTGAATGGAACAGAAATCGTAATGATATTAGTAACACTGTCTTGATTTTCTTACTATGAAACGTTGGAAATAGGGGTGGGAGAAAAAATCGATTCACATATATATCGCGATATCTTTTTTGACGATTTTTAAATTGATTTTTTTTTTTTTTTTTTTTTTTTTTAATTTTTATTTTTTTATACTGTGCAATGTGCATTTGTTCGCCTTTTTTTTACATACAGAGAGTACAGGTTTTGAAAAGGGTTTAAGTTCACTTTATAATGGAGTATATTAATTTATAGGCTCCTACAGTATTTGTGTGCAGATAAATGTTAAAAATGCAGATTAAAAATCGAGAGAATCGGCAATATCGTAGAATCGCAATTTAAATCGAATCGCCATCCAAAAAATCGTAGAAGAATCGAATCGGGAGAAAAGCATATCGTCCCAGCCCTAGTTGGAAACATCCTATTGGACAAGGTGCTTTAATGGCTCCTTAGTTTTGTGCTAAAAATGGACCAAAACAGTTATTGTGAGGAGCATTTGTTGCTTTAGGACATTTATTGCTCAGCAGAACATGTTTTCTTAATGTTTTTAAATTAACACTTAGTAATACAATTTCAAAGAGGCCCACAGATGCAGTAACACCTTGTGTAGCACAGTAAATGTGCTGTTGGTTAGGATTACTTGCACAATTTGTGACCAAGGCTGAATCATCAGAACGTGTTCATTAGGAGGATAAGAAATAGTGGAAGAAGAGCTGCAATGTTTCTCGATATTCAAAGACTAACAGTGAGGAGAGGCAGAAACTGAGAATAGATGACAGAGAGAGGGAGAAGATAGAAATGTTTTCCACATTGATGCATCATTTCCTCTGTTTTTTTTCCCTGCAGTGGACTGTTGGGACGGCCCTGATGGAGAGCCGATGGTCCAACACGGCTACACTCTGACCTCCAAGATACCATTCAAGTCTGTCATAGAGACCATCAATAAATATGCCTTCATAAATAACCAGTGAGTCAAACCTCCCTATGGTACATTGTGTGTGTGTGTGTGTGTGTGTGTGTGTGTGTGTGTGTGTGTGTGTGTGTGTGTGTGTGTGTGTGTGTGTGTGTGTGTGTGTGTGTGTGTGTGTGTGTGTGTGTGTGTTATAGTATATATTATGTCAATAACTCAATTTTTACAAAAATGTCAGATAGAACCTTATAATTCCAAGGGGACGAATTGTTTACTATACACTTCCATTATCCCATAGGTATTGTTGAGGGAGAAAAATGGCCTAGAATCCCAAATAGAAGTGTAATTTTACTTATTTCCTCTTTAGTTTATTCACACATACATCTGACTGTAGAATAAATAATGTTCTTGGCCTCGGGACTAACAGCACAGCATTCCTCTGTGTGCATAAGATTGTATTATTGACTGTACTGTTTAATGCTGTTGCCTCATGCCCCACACTGTGGGAGCAACCCACACACATTTACTGTCCCCTAATGTAAAAAAGCTGTTCAACTACTTTGGTTTCCCTCATAAATTCACACAATTTCTCACACTGTTAAAATGAAATATCTATGAATCTAAGAAGGTTTCACCAACTAGGTTTATCCAGGAAGTTTCAATATTTAAAAAGCCAGGTTTGTGCTTTTCAGAGAGTGCTGTGGTTCCTGGCAGTAATTAGCACCTATTACTGAGCCATCTGCTTCGCAGTGTTTCCTCTGGCTCCCCGAGGAGCCACCGTTCTCTCTGCTGGATCCAACAATACCCAAACAAAGTCGTGAATGATGCAGCATGCTGCCACACTGTCTCACTTTAACATCTATTGCAGCTACTTATGATGGCAGCAATTGTCCTATGAAACCATTTAGTTTAGTCAGAGGTATCAACACCATTTAAGTAAATTCAATAACATAATCAAAGGACAGTTTTCTATGTATTTACTATTTACAAGCGGAAATTTGGGTATTTTTAAAATTCAAAACAGAATAATGTCAAAATGGGAAGCAACATTTACACAAAACACATCAAGAAAAATTACAAACAGCCAAACTGCTCCCATTAAAACCTTTCTAGTCTGATGGCTTCCTGCCTGCTACACCTTTTGACTTAAAGGAATAGTTCACCCAAAAATGAAAATTCACTCATTATTTACTCACCCTCATGTCGACTAAGGGCTGGGAGAAGTTTCAGAGTCCTCCATGGCTTCTCTGAGTTACAGGGGGTTTCGGCGTAGCAGTGCATGTCCATAAAACTGTTGCAAATGGATACCAGCGGTCTTCGTCACAAAAAAACACACCAAAAAACATCCAAATACCTCCATGCTGCTCGTGTGTAATGTCCGTCTTGTATTGAAGCCCCAAAATGTGAAATTGTTCCGAAAAAAATTAAATAACGCTGTATTTCAAGCTTGTTTTGTAGCGGAAGCTTTCAAAGCTCCTCTTCCCAACTCGTCAAATTTGGACGAACTGGGAAGAGGACGGACCCTGGTTCGTCCAAATTTGACATGCACTGTTACGCCGAGACCCCCTGTAACTCAGAGAAGCCACATACAACTCTGAAACTTCTCGGCCCTTGGTTGACATGAGGGTGAGTAGATAATGAGTGAAATTTCATTTTTGGGTGAACTATTCTTTTAACTTCCATTTTCCTCTTGCTTTGACTTCACATCAAATAGGAGCTGAACCGTTTAGTCGATTGACAGACAATCAATGATTATTTTTGAGATGCCAAAGATTTTGTCATTTCATTTTATATGTTGCATGACAGTAAGGTAAATTTTGAGTCACTCCTTTTCAGCATTTTAATGGGTTAAAGCATTTCTAGTAGTCACTTTGCTGTAGGTTTTTGTATTGTGTCTTGTAATATGGCCATAGTCCTTTTCCTCAAGAAAACCTAATACCTATTACCTATTACAGTACCTATTACCCATTTGCTAATTAGGAATTACCTTCATAATCTCATAGGCTCATATCAAATTAAATATTAATTTGAAATAACAGCAATAACAGATTAATAAATTGAACACCCTGTGTTTTATCTTGCTCTCCCTTCTCCCTGTTGCTCTCACCTCCTACATTTAGCTGATGTTTTATCATGTGTGTCACCTGTTAATACTGCATGATTAATGGCCCCTGGGTTGAATTGAAATAGAGTGAGTCTCTGCTCCCCCCGACACACACACACACACACACACACACACATTACACAGCTCATTGAGCCACCTCACTGTTTCACCTGAGAGAGGAGCTCCAGGGTGTCACTGCCTGTGTGTTCCAATGAAATGACTCTGGATGTTTCTCTCTCCAGTCTCCCTTTTTGTCTTTGGCAAAGGATCCTTCTGTGTGGTTAAGTGTGCGTGTGTGCGTGCGTGCGTGTGTGTATGTGCGTGTGTGTTTTGGGGATCAGAGGTTGAGGTGAGAGCGCGGCCGTGTCCCCTGAGGGAGAGCTGTCACTCTGACAAACCTGACATTTGGGCTGTGCTGCTGTGTGGCCACAAGTCATTTCACCTTTTCTAAACTAAAAGACACATACACACACCACATCTACACACACCATGCCACAAAGGTGAAGAGGTGTTTATGCAGCTGTGTTTTTATCGTTTACCTCTCTGTTCTGTTGGTTAGCGGTGAGAAATGGAAGCAGATCAGCTTCTTCTTTCCCATTCGCTGAATCTACGACACACATTTCCTACATGTTGACAGGTTCTCTGTCATTTATAAAAATCCTGAGTATGAACATACTGTATGTCTGATTGTCTCCCCCAGGTTCCCAGTAATTCTGTCCATCGAGAACCACTGTACCATCCAGCAGCAGAAGAAGATCGCTCAGTACCTGCGAGAAATTTTTGGAGACAAGCTCAATGTGGGAGACGCACTGAGTAGAGACTCCAAAACATTACCCAGTCCTCACAGCCTGCGGGGCAAGATACTCATCAAAGTAAGAGCAAATCGATGGCCGAATGGGATGGATGAGTGGATGCATGGGTGGATGGATTAAAAGTGCATACTACTAAATAAATAACTGCATTCATGAATCAAAATATGCTCAGTTAGTGTATGTGAATCAGAGCATCTTCACTGCACCTCCTCATGTCCTTCCTCTCATAACAGTCTGGAGAGCTGAGTTCTTGCCATCTCAACATATTTTGCATCATGTGTGTTGCAGCACTCAGGATGGGGAGTGAGAGGCTGTAAGGAAGCTAATTATTGCCCATAAAAAGAAAATGAGAAGGAGGAGAAGATAGTGAGAACAAAACTAGGTCATTGTGATGCTCATACTGAGGTGGAGAGAGAGAGGGACAAGTTCTTGGCATGTGCTGGAAGAGTGACTCATACAGTGCATATGCTGCATACATACTTAAACTAAATACAATCGTCACTGTAACATAGTTGGGGCTGCAAATTGATTGATTTCAAATTGTTATTAGTTAAATCATTCTACAATCAAATATCTAATTAAATGAAACACACCTTGTGTTTTAGTACAGTGAGTCCCACATTCCCCAAATCACTGGTTAAATTAAGTTTAGAATAAAAAGTTAACCACAACACAAGCAACAACTAGAAACAACAGCAGCATTGTTTTTTAATTAAACTCACTTGAATAACTTAGCAAGCTTTTAGGCTCAATGTGACATTTTTCCTGAAGTGATATGCTGTTTAAATTGAAGGCATCACACAGACATGTTCAGTCTTTCCACACAGTCGACAGGAGTGAACTGTATGTTACACTGTGTTGAATGATATCAGTCCTTTTTACTAACAGCAGACTACAATGGCGTACCATCTGATATTTTGCTGTCAAAAGTTATTTGTTTAAAACAACTTTAAGGAATAGTTAGAAAATGTGCTTTCTTTATCTGAATCATTATGGAAAGCTAATGTGATGAAAGATAAATTAATTAGATATGACGAGCTTATCTCTTCAGGCGCTGGTTTAGATGTTTGATCTGTGTGACATGGTTGATATGATTATCCTCAAAAAGAATGAAAACCAGACATGTGATCTTTTTATTTCAGCTCTACAGAGACAGATGATCCTTATCCACAGAGTATTTAGATGAGCAAAAGCTTTCAGTGTTTATTGTTTTGTTTTATTAGAAGCAGATAAAATTGACTTTATCTGTAATGTGAAAACCCTCTTTGTTCCCTGTGAAGAGCTCTGCCTTTGTCCCTCCCCAGCCAGATGTCTGAAAAGTGAAAGAGCATTATTGATTTTCTATAAAGCCCTTTACACCCCTCTAACAGTTTTCCTCCGCCCCTCTCGTCCCCCACTCTGCTTCGTTCAAGAGCCTTTCACCTCTCTCCATCCACCTTCTGTAGAGCCAGGGATCAGGGTCACAAAAAAAATGGCGTGAGGGTTTTTTTTGATGGTCACAGCTGGAAGGAAGGAGGGAGAGGTACGCCACTGGTTGAAGTGAGGGTGGTGATGTCAGCCAGAGAAAACTCAATGTATGGCAGTAGCTCTGAGTCTGCAATTGATTTTTTTTTGAAGAAGAAGAAGACGAAGAAGCTTAGAAAATCTTGACTCCCACTCACACCTTCAGAATGGCTCACTAATGGGCTTCCACTCTGCTGAAAGAGCTGCTCAGGGAGCTTCTTGGAGAATCTGCAGCTGATTGGACATTGTGCATGTGTGTGTGTATTAGTTGTGTGTGCACAGTTGTGTGTTTGGCACTCTCCTGTGTGTTGATATCTGGCAGTAATGGCCTGTAAATACGGGTAAAGTAGCCACATAAAGGACGAGGTTACTTTAATGTGTCTGTCCATTTTTGTGTGTGCAGCCAAGAGTGAAACAGGGCTTTAAAAAAAAGAGAAAAAAAAAAGATTTTATTCTTGGTCTGTCTTAGAGGTGCGAGCCATGTGGGCGTTCTTGTGTATAAAAAAGATGAGTTGTGCCGCATTTAAGACATGCACAGGTCGAATGCATGTTGGTCTCTCTCCTCCAGTCTCTTTTGTCTGCCTGTTCTCCCTCCAGGGGAAGCGTCTGCCTGCCTACCTGTCTGCAGACGCAGAGGAGGGGGAAGTATCCGATGATGACAGCGCAGATGAAATTGAGGACGACTTCAAGCTGAAGAGCAGCAATGTAAGAGAGGAAAGAGGAGTCTGTCCTTGTTTTCAAGTAGTTGTCATCGTTCTCAGTACTAAAAATAAAGATATAAAAGCTTGGCCTTTTTCCTCCAATTGCTCTCTGTCTCTGCCTGGGCAGCCATCTCTTTTTGGGTCCATGTGTGCCTCGCTGCCAAGTGCTACTAAATCTGTTCATACTAAAAAAAAACAAAATCTAAACTTAACAAAACAAACAAAAAGACAAAAGTCCCTTTGGACTGATAGGGACTATCATTAGAGCATCCAACCTGTTCCTGTACATACAGCCACCACGAGCAGGAATAAGATAATGAGATCTTAATGATGTTTCCCGTAATGACTTAAGTAATTGGGTAGTGATGTTGGTGCTTGTAATGTTTTATTGATCATCAGCACTTAAATGTTTTGGAATAAGCAATGTTTAATGATGCAGATATAACTATAAAGGCATTGCAAGCTGAAAGGATAGTTTAAACTTTTTTTTTTTTTACACCCACAAGCATTACAGCAACATGTAGAACATGTCAGGGCATCTGATCACTACAGATCGCCCCTCAACTCATAGTGCCCCAATCCTGTTCATTTATTCTGTGCTACGGCAGGACCAGGCCAGGGTGCCCCATCAACACAGCGAAAGCAGGAAAACACTTCCACAATTTCCAGATGGTTTAGTTGTGTAACTGAAAATGGCATCCTTCTTCCACATTTAGCTGGAGGCATGAAGCTGCAGATGCCACTTTGGATTATCGCTGGCATTTTAAAGGGGTGGTGGCAGGTTTCCACTGATGAGAGGTTTTTTATTGAGCTCATTAAACCAGTATTTTTTCACAACAGTCATCACTAATATTGCAATAATAGAGGACAGTGGAAAAAGCGAGTGATGTTTACTCTGTTCTGCTCTGGTGTCAATTATTTCTGTGTTTTTCCCATCTGTAATGCAAATTTTAACTTCAGTCTGCGTTTATGCTATTTAAACATCCACACCACCTGTCAGAGTGTTTTTAAGTTAACATACCTCATGGGCCTGGTATGTCTCACAGACAAACTCACTGCAGCAGATTTTACACAAGAGGGAGCTGTTAACTCACAGACAGGCCAGGTCGTCACATCCCAAACCATTCCACCTGTAGTAAAGTAGGGCTGTAGTGATTTAGATGTAAACATAATAACTTCACACTTGTCAGGGATGGTATAAGGAGTGTCCATCTCAGTTTACAGCTGATTCACACCCAGTCCTAAGTATCCCTTATTTTGCATTTAGGGATTTAGTGATTTTTACAAACTGATGTGAAAGTGGAGTCAATCGTCTTATCTAATTCTCAGAAAGATGTTCTGTGTCCAAAAAATGTTTTCCTACTATTCTATACAGTATTAAGCTTGGGTGCTGGCCACAGCTTATTGTTCTGTTTGAATGTTTTATTATAGTTGCCTAGTACTTAATTTATATCGAAGCATCACCAGCATCCAATGCTGGAACTCATGGCAGTAAAATGACAAATAATTGATATTGAGGGGCCCAGAGTTGAGGTTTCCTTTATGTATTTGTAAAGAGGCCACTGGCCACAAACACTTTTGAATGTGTCCATGCACCAAAATGACACCGCTCTCCATCATCTCCTTTCAATGGATACATCCTTTTATCTCTATTTAAATGAGCTCCTTGTCTCTCTTGCTTCATTGCTCAGCTTTGCTCCTTCCCACTGACTTTCCTCTTCTATCACGCAGGGCAATGGTCACCACCAGGTGGAGTCTCACATCAGAAAGAAACTGGACTCTCTGTTGAAGGAGTCCAGGATCGGAGACAAGGAAGACACGGACAGCTTCAGCATCCGAGCTCTGCTCCGTGCCACACACCAGGGCCTTCAGAAAAACCTGCGGCAGGTACAACTAACCCTGAGGCAGAGCTGCATATGGAGCAGAATAATACTCATCAAGAGATGAAGAAAGGGGGGCATTAAACTAGGCCATGGTATTAGTCACAGAGGAAGATGGAAAGAAAATAAGACTAGACTACTTAGTGCACCGCTCTCCAGTCAAACTCACCCACTGAAGAGATGAAAATTCACCGCCTCACCTCCGCGGGCCACGCTGATGGGGCCATGCTATTTCCACCCACAAAACCATGTCCAAACAGAGTGAAAGTGATGAGACACTAAATGTCTGCAGAGTTGCTTAATATTTAATTTCCCTGCTTTCCTCTTGAGTTATTTTTAGAAGCTTCAGCTTGCCAACAACCGTTTTAACGTAGTGGGTGTTTTGCATCGGGGTTTCCTGTTCTATATTCTACTCCTGCTTTGCTGGTGATCCCCTTCACCTCATTCTGTCTCTAAACCTTTTTCTCTTTGTGTCTTCCTAACTGTAATCTTTCTTTCTCCACTTGCTCTGTTTTTCTCCTATATCTCACCCACACTTGTCTTCAGCTGCTTGTGTTTTATTGGCTGGTGTGTCTTGTAGCCCCTCCAGCTACTGAGCTTCAGGGTTTAAGTGACTCACCGGGTGCTAATGTGGTTGTTATTAGATTCACACCAAATGATCCACACACATGAATGTAAACAAACACACACAAACAAACACACACAAACGAAGAGTCTCTGAACGTGTTCTCCTTTCCCCTAGAGCTCCAGAGGGGTTCTGAAGAAATCCCAAAGCAGATCCTTCATCACGACGCTTAAGCAGAAGGTGAGGAGCATCAGAAGACAGATTGCTCTTTCTTGCTGGATTTGTAATCTGTTTGGTCTCAAATGGCAAAATCAAGTTCATTTTCAGGTCAGGTGGTAATTTCCGAGGAGACCACTGGTAGAAGTGAGAGGATGGTGGTTTGGTCACATGTGTTTTGAATGCAAGTCATTTGCTTTAGAGAGACTATTCCTAGATGGACTTGCCCAAGCAAAAGAAAACCAGTAGACCAAGAATTGTGTCAACAAAGAAATAGTTTAGCTCGCTAAAAGCACAACTTGTTACAGTCACACTTTTTTATTCTTTGTCTTTCTGTTCGATAAAGCACAGCGCTAGTGCAAGTGGAGAGAGTCAGGGTAGTTATTTCCCCCTGTTCCTAAGCTAAACATCCCCTGGAAAGAAAGTGAATCTGTGTATTCCTCTCTGCAAAGCTATTACTTTACACAAGTTCTTATTTAGTGACCTTCTACCTAAGATTAGGATGAAGTTTTCCATCAAGGTCACAGGGGCAGGAACACATTAGACTGGGGTGTGTGTGTGTTTGACAACGTCTTGGGTGTTCATCACAGTTCACATTTCAATGTGATAGAACGGACACACTTCACGCCCCGCGGCTGCATTACATGGTCTAGCCACATTTAGGCATCCCGTCTATACTTCACGCATCACATACACACCTTGAAGGAGAAAGATAAATTGATAGTCATAATAACATCATACGAGTTACATTATATAAAACTGACATCTTCCACAATAGTTGCCTGTGTCTGTACCTAATCTGAATGATGCAAATATAATAAAGTACAAATGTATTTTTAACAATTTTAGCTGTTTCAAGCAGTGCCAATGGGGTTTTCTCTGATATAAATAAGCAAAAGAAAATCTAATGAAAAGAAATACAACATTCCTACAGTATAAATAGCCAGCAAACGCTGGTGCGTTGCGGTGCGTTGTCTGCAGCAGCTCGACAACATCCACTGCCATACACAGGCAGCAAAAACTGTGTATTCCGGGTGTAAGTTTTCTATATAAAATGTCATCTTTGATATAAATAAACAAACAAAATCCACCCCTCAGTGTAACACATGACAATTAAACACCAGCACAGCAACATGGTCTCAAAAAAACGACTATTACATCAATCAACACCTTTCCTTAATTTCCATCCTTAAGCTAGGATTTGTTTCAGAGCTGTTGTATCAGGCCAAATTATGTTTTACCAGGTGTTTTATTAACACATTAGAGACAAGATTGTGATATGTGTCTTATTTAAAAACACCAAAACAGAAGCCTTCCTGAAAATAATTCAGATTGAGGATGCAAATACAGAGAACCCTCTATAGTGCTCTATCTTCAGCATGTGGTAGGTAGCAGGATCATAATTAAGACTGCCACACTTATCTTCCAATTCCTCACAGCAGCTCAAAGGAGTGAACGCATGTGTTAGGCGTATCTGCGTAGTGCACATGCAGATCTAAGGCATGTACTTTGTTGATGTAGATCCTCTCGAAGGTACAGTGTTCTTTTGAAAGCTGCTAATAGTGTAGGTCCTGAGAGAAATGCTTGCAGTGCAAATGATGTTGTTGCTTTCTAGTTGTTTTTTCAAATCGGTTTATCATTCATTTTATGCTATAATGTTATAATATTTTCCACTCCAACTTTATTCCTCTAGCTATTTGCTTCCTTTTTTTTTTTTTTTTTTTACCTTGCTCTCTCCCTCATCTATTTACCCACTCACATCTCCTCTTCATTCTTTTATGTCTCCTTCTTTGCATATTATGCATCCTCCCACGTGTGTGTATATATGCGTGCAAGCATGGGTGCATGTAATCTGCTGGCAAGAAGCCTAAACCCTGTAATTATTGTAACCCTCGTCCTCTTCTCAACTCCACTTTAGCTCTAATAGAGGTGTTGCTTCTCTCTGAAAAATAACGCACACTTCACCACATACACACTCACTATAATTACATACACTATACCTAAAACACCCACTGACATAACACACAAACACACATTCAAATTGCTACTACAATAACAACACTATGAATTGCACAGCAGCCTCTATGAAACACATGCGAGTTTGTGTGTGGGTGGTATCATGTACGGTGCTTAACATGTTTATCATCTGAAGTGAGGGATATAGGCGACACCTTTCTGTTTTTTCAACCAGTGACACGATTGCAGTGCAACTCATGCTCATATGCTCCTGTGTATGTGTATGTTTCCATTGTCCAGAGGCACTCCAAATCCAGGCTGTCATGCCAAAGTGTGGACAAAGAGGAGGACAGTCCAGAGAGGACCGAGAGGGAGACCGGAGGACAGTTCAGCAGGTGACCTATGACCTGCTTTACTTCAACACTGACAGTTGGTGACAACTATGAGGTTCTTTGGTTGCTGACTGCTGGGAGCATTAACCAATCCAGGGCACCAGTAGTGCTGTGCAACCAATAAGGCTTCTCTAGCGACCATTCATGTCCGTGTGAGGTGAAGGATGATGGAGCTACTACTGACTGCAGAGGGGGAATCCTCATTTGTTTTGAAACCTTTCCTCTCTTAAGTATAATATATAACCTCTCAGATGAAAAGTGTTCAATCACCATGTCTCCACTTCTCTTAGATCCTTGTTCTGAGTCCACTTTGTCGCTCAGTAGTGACTTCCTGCTTAGATCAAATTTTCCTTCAGACAATTTCATAATGTTTTAATGTGGCAGGTCATTAACTCATGCAAAAGACCAAAGGCAAAACAAGCAGCATGAATGAAACCCAGGCCACAAAAAAAGACATCACATATGGTGTCACCATGCTGCTCCACTGGCTCATATCAGGGTTTACCATGCAAAATATGAACGTTTCATCCAACCACAGCTGTGCTATCTAAATAGAGATTTTTTCCCCCAACTTTTTTCAAATTAACTTTTAAGGCTTTGGTTTGACATTAAAGCCATCTAGTAGTCAGCAGCAATGTATTAGATCAGTAAAACTGGAAACATCATAGTACGAATATATGTAATATGTAAATGTTGTTAAAAGTAAAATGTCTGCTTTGAAAACTTAACTACTTAACTAGATGTACCAGCATCAAAATGGCCTTAGAAATATTTCTTATTATTGATGATCATGCTGAAAGTAATCATTTTTGCATTATATCACTTAATGTATTAAATTAAACATAGTGTAAATATTCCTCTGAAGTAAAATCTGATCAATTCAATACTGCCAGGTGTTTTGCTGCCATAGCCTCACATCATCTGGTATGATCAGTACCTAATGATGGTTGAATGATTGCAAACATTAGCCGCATGTTCTTGTGTAACCTTTGCTGACTTTATGATAATTTGTGTTTATAATAATAAGTTATGGCCATGTTGTACACTGTTTGGCAAAAAAAAAAAAATCACTTAACAAACGTAAAAACATTAGTATTTCATTTTGAAATGTAGGGTTGTATAATGCTAAGTATAATGCTGTATAAAATTAAAATGTGGCACCTCAGAACTGTAATTCAGTGCAGTAAATGTACTTGGCTAATTTTCATCCCACCTAGTATTCCACTGAGTATCTCCACCTCTGCAGTCCTCCATCATTCCTCAAGTAAAGTGTCATTGGGTATTTTTTGTTTATGCTATTCTTGGAAGAAAAAAAAAGTGACCAATGTAGAAAAAATAAGTAAATTCCTCTTGAGCTTGAATATACTGGAGTACACAAACATTCTTGTTCAGCTTTGTCTCTTTTCTATATTTTTGATTAAGCATTGATGTATGGAAAAGCAGCTGTGTTTCCCTCCTTCACCTATTGAAAGGCCTTTGTCTCTGTGTCATCTCAGTCACTGTTCATGGTTGCATATTTATAAATGCATGTTCTCGGCATCTGTCACAGTACAGATTCCCGCAAGCGTGGGTCTGAGTGGCCTACTGTTTTTGTGCAAGACAGCCATGTACATGACTGTGTGTGTGTGTTGTTGTATGTGAGCATAAAATGTGTGAATGCTGCACTGCATGTGCTCTGGTCCCTATTAAGCTTTTGCCTTTGATGCTCTTTCCTGTGGTTTGCAAGCTGCCTCTCTGATGAACAATTCTCTCTTGCCTGATTTGTTGTTGCCACTATACATACTTAAAATGGTCAGACGAGCGTGTGCATGTCTCACTTTATAACCTTTTTACTTTACATAACATGTCTCGCATATCTTTGCATGATCTTACTGACTCTCCCTCTGCACGATCTGTTGCAATTGTTTTCTGTCATCTGGAAATTGTTTCAGGGCTGGGAGGAAGAGGAAGACAATGAAACTGAGTAGAGATCTGTCAAACCTGGTGGTGTTCACCAACTCTGTTGCCTCACAGGAGTGCCTGAATGAAGGTGAAAAGCCAAAGCTCTGACAACTGCACGCACAAACAAATTTAGACAAATCGAACATTTTTCCTTGAAGGCATTTCCTCATGACTAACCCATGTTTCTCTTCAGGTACTCCAGGTGATGTTCTGTCCTTCAGCGAGACCAGGGCTCAATCTCTGGTCAATCACAGAGCTGAACAGTTCCTTGGTTTTAACCAGAGGCAGCTGTCACGGATTTATCCATCAGCCTATCGTATCGACTCGTCCAACTTCAACCCCCAGTTCTACTGGAACGTGGGCTGTCAGTTGGGTAAGACATTTATCTGTCCCTCTAAGCTTTTGCCTTGTTGAGAGGTTCTCTCGTAATGAAAACACCAGGTGCATTTCCTTAAGCTACATACCTGTCATTACATATTAACTGACACTGCACACACAGACACACATGCACAGATACTGTGGTCTGTGGCCTACACATCACACATTTAACTTACATGTATCGCACTGTGCAGTTAATTAGTTGCTCTGTGTGCAGAGGTTAATTAATGGGCATGAGTGTTAAGTCATTAGTCTCTACACTACATAACCACTCAGCTGTGGAAGGTATTTGTGTTTTCCGTATGCATTTGCATGTTGTGTGTGAGTCTGTTTTTAGTGTTACATTTAGAACAGGAATTTGTGATTATAGCAAAAAACATGAATGAGTAATGGGTTGGCGCAAAATATTATCTGTGGACATTAAGCATCAAGAAATCTAAGATCCAAAGAATCCCAGTTTTGCCCAGTGCAAGCCAGTGATTTTTTTTTCCGAAGTTAAATTCAGAGAGCAATATTTGCCGTTAGTTTTTTAGAGAAAAGTAAAAAGCATAAACAAATGCCAAAGTCTTGAGTAGATTATCTTTGAAGCTCTGGTGGTTTGTCCTTGTTTCCATTTTATTTTAGTTTGTTTCCTCCTAATCTGTTTTAGGGTTTCAAGGTTGTATAGACTCACAGGATTAATGAATAATAGAATGAATTAATAAACCAAAGAGGAGCTCAGGCTCCTTACCTGATTTGTGATTTCTGCTACAGACTACTGAACATCCTTAAAAGATCCTCAGTTTCAAAGTTTGCATATACTGTACTATACGCCAATTACAGTTGAGTTAGTGTGTAAATAAAACTTCTTCCTATTTTTTTTTCCTTTCAGTTGCCCTGAACTACCAGACAGAGGGCAGGATGATGCAGCTCAACCGAGCCAAGTTTATGGTGAATGGAGGAAGTGGCTACGTACTCAAACCCCCTCCAATGTGTAAAGGTACTGCAAGAAAACAGACTTGCTAGTAAATGCACAAATACAAACACATGCATACAAATTATTTTATTTTTGTTCAACTCTTTTAATAGCTGAGGCTCAGGTACAGTATAGCATTATACTACATTTTAAGAAAGGAACCATCTATTGAAGGTGAAATACTGATAATGTTGTATCTTGAAATTCTGCTATGATTTTTGAAGTCTTGCTAGTTTTAGATATATTTTTCTCCACTACATTCTTATTATGCTATAGAGTTGCAACAATGTTGTTCAACATCTGTTGCTCCTGGGTTTGCTATGTAGATAGCTGCTCGTGTAAGCTATCTACATTGCAAAACTTAGACATGAAAGATTGTCATGGCCTTGCTGCATACTGTATGTTGTTTACAGCTGCTCTTATGATGCAATGCTTACTGAGAACATACAATATAACCAACGTGTGCTTCCTCATGGGTGTAAATGCAACTGCAGCCACACACATAACCTAATAACATAACATAACCTAATCAGTTATAGAAATTAGAATATATATCTCTTATTTTCACTCTCATATGATGTCTATACAAATACTTGGGAACCAGAACAAACAACGACCAGAGAGGGATTGGATTTTAAGACTGAGTGATGACATAAATCAAAGTTTTTGCTCCGCTGTTTTTCTTTCCCTCCAGGGTCCTTCAACCCATTCAGTGATGACCCACTTCCAGCTTACCCCAAGAAACAGCTCATTCTCAAGATCATTAGTGGACAGCAGTTGCCCAAACCACCAGACTCCATGCTGGGGGACCGTGGAGAAGTAAAAACACAACAAAATACACACACATACACACTCTGTTTGCTCACATTCTCCATCTGTCTCTCTGTCTACCCTCTCTCACTCTCCCACACCCACACCCGCACACACACACACACACACACAATATTATACTTGACTAATCAGAAATGTTCAACATTTATGATGATATCATATATCCGTAATAAACAAATTCATTTTGTTGCCCTTTGTCATCTTTTAGATTATTGATCCTTTTGTGGAAGTGGAGATCATCGGTCTTCCTGTTGATTGCTGCAAGGAACAGACACGAGTTGTTGATGACAATGGTAAGACACACTAAGGTCAACACCACAATATCACAATACTGAACACTCGCTGAACCAGTGAACCATCAAAAGTTAAAACTAACTGCTGACCAAGAACTATATTATCTTTTTTTTTTTTTAATCAAAATTTTATTTTGTTTTCCAAAAAAGAAAATTAGAAATACATACTAAATGATACAGGACACAAGGGGGTGTGATAAATGGACAATAGACAATACTCACAAACAAGACGAGATGCAAATAGGGATTAATAAATGAGAAATAAATAAATAAATAACTAAAAAAAGGGGAAGGAAGGGGAACTATATTATCTGACTTAGCTGCAGTAGTTGTTGTCTTCTTTATTCAGGGCTATACCTTGTATTACATTCACATGACCATGCCATTGATCTTTACTTATTTTTGCTATTGCCTTGTTTTTGTAATGTATCACTAACTCATTTTTCATCTGCACTTTTTTGGTTTTGCTTTTTCATCATCTGAAAAGTGCCAGACAAACAGTATCATACTAAAAGCATCATAATCGGATATTGTCTCACCTCTGTGAACTAATCATACTGTAATTACTGCCGTCACTGCCAAGACAAAAGAACAAACAAAGCAGAGATACAGCCATCGCCACATATACTGCATTTTCCACCGGGCCTTGCTGAGATCAAAAGTCTGATTAACTAATTAGAGGAATATGGAGGTCCGATGGAGCTGCTGGTGTCACCCCTAACATGTCTCCACTGATGAGGGCACCCAGCAGGGGGAGTGGAAAAGCCCTCTCTGGGAAAGGTTATGGAGCCCTGGGAGCTCAACAGTATTATAAGATTAGTGTGCAGTGCATTGACCCTCAAAATCCAATGTTTGACACATTACTTCTATCGAGGCCAGTCTTTGGGAATCTTGCAGGTTGTAAAAGTACTATGAGACTGATGAGACCGATACTAATTATAATGAGCTTGTATGTGTTTATTTTCCTCAGGTTTTAACCCTGTGTGGGAGGAGACCCTGTCCTTTACACTTCACATGGCTGAGGTGGCTTTGGTGCGTTTCCTTGTCTGGGACCATGACCCTATTGGACGGGACTTTATTGGTCAACGGACTGTTGCCTTCAGCAGCTTGATGCCTGGTTGGTGCTTTTTTTTCTTTTTTCTTCAAAATATGAACTTTTTGTGTGTGAACGACATGAACTTAAGGGGGGACACAGAGTGTCAGTGCCAGTTAGAATCAGTTTTAGTTAGACAGACAGACTCACCAACACACACACTCAGACTCAAAAATTTACCTCGCAGTTATGACTATGGGGCACATTATCTTGTGCCTAGTGAACCATGATTTGTTGGTTTGTGTTGTAAAAGACCTGTGGCTTGCCAGGTTTTTTTAATTTATTTTTTATTTTTTTATTATAACTGTCCCTGAACTCCTGATACCCTCTCCTCAGACAACTACTACACAATAACCAGTCTAATAACTGCTGTCTTTGACTAACTCTCAAACTCACATGATTTCTCCCCTCATGTCCAACTATAGGTTACAGACATGTTTATTTGGAGGGGCTGACTGAGGCTTCCATCTTTGTGCACGTGTCGGTGCATGATGTCTACGGGAAGGTAGGTGTAACCTTGGTGATACTGTAGCAATTCTAACTGCGGGCCTCTTTTGTCAACTGAGATAATGTATTTTGAAGGTAAACAGAAAAAGACATCAATCCATTGAAGCTATGCTCCTTCAATCCTTTGTCTTTCTAGTGGAGCCCTCTAGTCCTGAACCCCAGCTTTACCATAATGCACTTTCTAGGATCTAACAAGGTATCCTGATGCCCTGTAGGCTCTGTGTCGCACTGCATGAAACAATAATGCATGACGCAAAAGCAGTTTGTGTTCAGCCGAATCTTTTGTATGTGACATTAAACCACTGAGTCATTCAGTTTGTTTAAAAGGTCTGCCTTTATTCAAAACTCTTATTTTTTGTTTCAACTCTTGTTGTTTCACTGTCAACAAGCTTGGAATAATTGACAATGTAAGCATGCATAATTCAATACAGCTTCTTGCAGAATGTTTGCTGTGGGTATGTAAGGTGCAATGGTGCCATCTACAGGCAATTTATGTAACAGCATGCAAGTCTTCATTTGCTGCCAACTAAGTTTACTTTGCGTATCTTTTCATTGTTTTCATGAAAATTAACACTGTAATGTGAAAAAAAGTGCTTGTGTTCAAAAGTGCATCCCAGTACCTAATGTCTGTCTGAGAATAACATCTCATCTGCTCTTTGCTGATATCTTTTCTCCCCACTTGCTACCCTCAGGGTCATCAGCTGAGAGGTATACGGGGGTTGTTTAACCGTTCCTCCAAATCCTCTGTGGATACACACTCTGGTGGCCTTCGGAAGCGCTCCCTCAGCGATCACCTCCTGCGCCGCACAGCCAGTGCGCCGGCAAAGGGACGGAAGAAGACCAAGATGGTGTTATCAGATTCAGTGGCTTCGATGTCAGACCAAAAGAACAGCATAGGTACAGGAACAGGAGGAGAGGGAGTGTCAGGGAAGGAAGGAGGTGTGGAGAAGCGTCTTCAGCCCAGAGCCCCCCTCATCCACCGACCTATCTCCATGCCCTTAGACAGGCTTCTGCAAGGGCAGCTGTCCCTCTGTTCGACTGACAAGGGACAGCGTGACATGGGCGCAGATACTGTCATTGGTGGGTAAAAATTACTGTAAATATATTTTGTTATTATGCAAATGACACCCATTCTAACATAAAACTTCAAGAAAAATAAGAAAAAAATACAGCCTCCCGCTAAGCTTCAGTAATATGTGTCAGAAGTTAGACTCATTGTTGTTGTACTATCTTATAATATTATGTGCTACTTTCTGTGATAAGATGGTATTGGCATGTCTTAAAGCAAAATTCTTCCATGAATTGCTTTGCTCACTGATTGATACAAGATGTCACTTTTTTCTCATCTCTCTCCTTTGCTTCACGTATCCTGCTATAACTATCACGGTTAATCTATGAGCCTACTCCCCATGATGCCTTAACATGCCTTTTCTGTCCCATCTTCATTTGTTGTGCTTCTTTATAGTAGAGAACTGACTAGGATGTTCCTGCAGGTAATCTAAAATACCTATTGTCTGAAGGTTGCATCATCCAAAACATACCAGTATTGCGTCCACCCAGTGTATTTTGTTTGACAAATATATTGTTGTGTCATTTGATCCCATTTGACCAATTCAGTTCCATTTGACCATCTCTTTCCTAATATGATGTTTGCCAATGTGGATTTTTCCTTTTTTAAAAAGCTCCAAAGCCTCATTTTCCAGCTTCCCCTTCACGGTTGTATTTGGTGCTCCATTTGTCTGTGTATTGCTATTGCCTTGTATTGGCTGGATTGTTGATTGTTGTCATTTAAGTGTTGACTGGCTTGGTGTTCAACATCATGGTATGATACAAGCCTGCCTTAATTAACCTTTTTATTGAATTATCTGTTTTCACAGGAGCTTGCCCCTTCATCAGGCCCAGGTCTTCCTCTGTGGATCCTCTCACTGAATCATCATTTTCCATTGAACCAAGCATCTCCTCCCCTTCCAAAGCCTACAGAAATAAAGAATATGGCCAATCAGAGGAGGCCTCTTACCTGGTTATTGGTGGAGGAGAAGAAAGAAAAGAAGAAGAATATGCTAATTACCATTCAGAAGACAATGGAGTCAACAAGTCAAAGAACATCTTCATAGGAGCAGAGAAAAACTGCTTGGTCTCACCTTCTGCAAACAACAAGATGACATCAGATAAACCCGAGACATCATCAAACAGTACAACATTCACAGTTGCACCATCAGTCTCCTCCTCCTCCTCCTCTGCCCCCTCTTCTATGCCCCCTCTTTCTCCTGTCAGTATGGACTGTGATCTAAAGAGTCCCAACTCTTTGTGTGACAGCACCATCTCCAGACTCATTGACGCGGTGTCCTTAGGCATCGAGCCAGACTCGTGTGGCTCTATTTCTGCTCTAATTGGTCAATTTGACAGCACTGTTGACCAAAACAATTTCACAGCATTATCTCGTGATCACACTCCCTTCCATCACTCAGACCTCAGGCCTACCACCCCTAAAGTGCTCCAAGATTTAAAATCTCCTCTCAAGACCAACACAGCCTCTGTTAATAAGAAACAACTGATAAGCCCTCAACAGGTAGCTCAAATAACAAATAATGTAAATGATAAAATCCTTTCACCATGCAAGGTTTCTCAGACAGATGCACCTGCTCCAGCCATCTTCTCAAGCCCAGAGACTGCTGAGCTTGAGGAAGTGTACACCATCCTGGATGAGGAGGTACTGTTGCCTGTGTCGGTGTACAACCTGAAGAAACAGACAGTTCATGTTCAGGCAGACACTTTGGAGAGCATGCCCTCAAACAGCTTGGGGTCATGTCCAGCAAAAGTGGTCCAGGATTTAGGAAAGGGGCACAACATAGGTTGGGATGATATGCCCAGAAGGAGGGGTGGAAGTGAAGAAACTGAGGAGGCAGAGGAGAGTGTATATGCGGAAGTGTATGACCCCCCAGCACCAGCCCCTGTGAACCCTGAGATAGAATGGAGTTCTTCTAGAAGATACATGAGCTCCTCGGTGAATGACAGTTTTCAGTTTCTCCATAACTCAGTTAGAAATGCTTTTGCAGAAATAGAGATTAATGTTGATGAAGATCCACTGGATATGGTGACCTCACTAAGGCATGACGACCAGTGGGAGGAGCTCACAAGTCCAACCAAACGTCATGCAATCTATCAAAACCATGAATCCACTCCCAATTACTCCCAACAAAAACAGCCTTCATCATATCGTGATCACCCACAACGGTACCCGGTCCCATCTCATGTTTCTCCTGTAGCACGTTCACAGTGTCACTCCCCAATGAACCAACCTTTCTATCAGTTATCCAATCACCACCAACAACACAACAACTCTCAGCCTTCACCGTTTCACAGACCGGTCAACTCTAGACCCTCTAACCCTAGTCCACAATGTCAGAACAGCTTCTCTGTTCCTCAGGGAATTTCTAAGGCCCCTATCAACAGCAGAGACGCCAGCACTTCCTATACACAACAGTGGGGCCACAGTGGCAACCAGATTCATCAAAACAGATTAGAGTACACACAGATGGAGAGGGAGCAAGTGAAGTGTTTCCACAAGGGTTTCTCCTCTTCTGAAAGCCTCCTGGGTCAGTCTGTTGGGTCTATAAACATCTGTAGAGACAGAGGACTATATTCCCCTTCTTCAGAATGCGATGCAGTGTATAGCCATCTGGATTATGACTGCATTACACCCGTATCAAAAAATTCAGCTCCCATAAACACACAGCCTCACAGCCAGAGTCGATCACAATTACACACTCCAAAGCAGTCAGGCAACCAAAAGGTTTCCCTCATCAATTGCAGGCAGCAATCACAACCGGAAACAACAGTTTCATTACACTCAAATGTAAGGTCTTTATCAACTCAGCCTGCTTCCATAGACTCCACAGGTCCCAGCCAATGTAAGTCCAAATCCTTGGGAGACCTGACCTCTGAAGACATATCATGCAACTTCCAGAGCAAATACCACATTATTAGTCGCAGTTTCATCACTCCCCATATGAGGAAGCAAAAGAGGATGGGAACTATGGGGGAGGTTACTTTCCAATCACAGTCTTGTGACCCACTTACAGAACAACTACGTAAGCTGGTCAGTCTGGAGGGGGACGACAGTGACAGAGATAGGGCCCAGTCTCCTCAGTTGCATCGTGAGGCAAAATCCCCACTGCCACAGCCCCAGGCAACAACTACAGCTCCTGTTAGTCCCAGGGATACAGATGATTCCCCTCCACCTCTTACCCGTCGCCTATCTTCTCGGAGTCAAAGCCGAGTGCGTCACATTAACAGCCGTGCCCGCGAAAGACAGCAAGAGGCTCTGAAGCCTCGGGCAGGCATTGGTGGAGTGATACTGAGGAATAAACCCGCTTCACAGAATCCACCAGCTAACAGACACTCAACTGGTTCTTACATAGCAGGCTACCTTGGTCAGCTGGAGGACAGGGGACTTCCTGAGGGAGCGTGCACATCATTACGTTATGGAAATGGAGATCATTATGGAGATCGGTACTATACAGATGACTCTCTTCCAAATACAAACTCCATCCACTCTGAGTCAGAGCCTGAGGTCTACTTCCTGCTCAGGCTGTAGTGATCGTGGATGAGATTAGGAATCAAGCACTGATTTTTGATAATGGTTAAGTGGGAACTGAGGGAATATAGATTTGTTATTGTTTGTTTCCATGTTCACAAACCAGGCTGTCTGTAAAACAGTTAAATGAACCTTATTATGGGCTATTCTAGATAAAGATACAGTCTGTATGTCAGTGAAACATCACATATAATCCATGGTTGGACCTGACAGCATGAATTTTCTGTATGAAATGTCCACTATTCAATAGTGAATGGTATTTCTAGTCTGGCAGTGTATTGTCTATATTCTGCTTAATGTGTAAATGTACTTGGAAACTTGATTCTCTCCAAATGGCTTCCTAGATTGATTGTACAGATACTTGTTATCTTTGTCCCTGTGATGTACTGTTCAAACTGAACTATGAAGCAAAAAAAAAAGAAAGACAGAAAAAGGAAAAATAATAGGATTTTAAGCAGAGAGGGAATGTCTTTCTTTGTATCATTTGAATGTGTAGTATAATCAAACAGCAACTTTTAATAGATGGAATTCATCTTTTCAATGATCAAATGTAAGTCTTCCTTCTGTTTTCAGTGGTACTTCTTTATTTGTGTCGTGTGTAAATATTCTTGTCATTGTTTTTATGTTGAGAACCAATTCTAACTGTACATTTATGTTTGTGCATGTTACCTGTGAACATGTCAAGCATGACTATGCACCAGTTTGTACAATAGATGTTGCATCACCCAACAACACTTGCACACAACATAGTTGCACGGTATAATATGAAGGACATGGCTTGTTTGTAAACGGTGCAATACAGGTCCGTACAGAACATCAACTTCTGTGCTCTCTATGATTTGTAGAATTTGAAAACAGTATTGCAAATTTTGAAGATTTGGAGTTTAAAGGTTTTTATTTTTATAATTGCTTTGATACAGACTGAAAAAAATAATGTCTTGTTGGTTCTGGTTATTTTGTTTTTTTGTATAACTTAATGAAATGGAAAAAGCAGAGTGATGACCACACAGGACCAGGCTGAGAAAGAGAGGGTGGAAAAGCTACAGTTTAAAAAAAAGAAAATATATATATTTCAGTGTTACACCATCAATTTTTTCTTTCTATTGTTGCTCATTGAAGGACTGTGAGCATTTTCCTACTGATGCAATAAAATATTGAAATATTTGATTTCAGACAATTGCCTGTTTATTTCCTGTTTTACTCAAAACACTATATAGCAATCAAGAATGCAGCTCAAGCACAAAATCTATTTATTATTAAGTCACAAACAGCCTCATCTTTTCCCACAAGGCAACTTAAACATAATGGGATGTAATTGCTCATGAAATTACTGTGTAATAGCACTGGCAAACAGCACACCTGTTGCTCTGGGTATAGAAATCCCCACACTGGTTCCAAACTAAACTGCCACACTTTGTGAAGTCGAATGGATCAATTACAATACAATGTTCTTTGGAAATCTCAGACAAAATAATACATACAACTGATGCTCTGCGTCCACTTTTAATTTCAATTTCATTAAGAGTCAAGTTAGTTAGTTTATTTTTATTTTATTTTACCTTTGTATTTCACTGATCCATCCATGTGTCTTGAGCTACAGAATCTCATTTACTTTGGGGCATTTGGTTCATGCATAACTGAGTAGTTAAATTCAAATGGTTCTTTTTGGAGTAGTTTCACATAATTCTTACTTCTTCCATACTTTGATGTACAACTCACTTTTATTCCAGTATTTTTGGATACTTTCATTAGGTCATCATTTTATTAATTTATTCACTTTATCATAAGAGGCTGTTGGCCTGTTGTCGCTCTCTGTTACAACCATGCACACCCATAACCCTGAGGATGGCCAGGGCAGCACAGCACACAGGAAATGAGATAATAATATGCAAACACACCAGGCTCTTCACTGTAGGATTTAATCTGTATACAATATTCATATTCGCACACTCACACACCAAAACAAAAACAAAACAAAAAATTCAAACCACAAGTTAGAAACTAAAATGAACTGAAAACAGAATAAATCATATACACGGCACGAAACCATTATGGTATGAAATAGCCAGCACTTATTTGCAACTGATTCAGTGAAATTAAATAAACTTCCCAAAGACATAAAAGTAAGTAAAATCAATTATATCAGCAGGAAAAGCTAAATTCATTCAGTGCTGTGAACACCTTTGCATGTGAAAGGAACAAAGCTGTTGCCACATCTACAATCTTTCATCCAAATGGGTTATGGGCAAGACTATTACAATGGGAGTTCTTATAACCATGTTAGTTATGTTGAAACTACCCATAAATTTCTAAGGAACAAAGTCCACTACACACTACAGGCAGTGGAGAAGGTTACAGTGCATGAGGTTAATCACACTGAAGGCACTCAACTATGTCATGGAAACAACATGATATTTACTTACTTACTAACTTAGCAGTAATTCACAGCAATTCTACTACTACAACTTATTACGTCTATTTTACTAGACTGGTATTTCTTGGCTATATTTCTTGACATTACTACACAACTGACCATTATTTCTGGGCTATTTCTTTACATTACTACACAAATAATTGCTATTTCTTGGTTATTTCTTGACATTATGATGTAAGTAACGGCCTGTAAATTAAAGGGTTATGCACCCTTTGCTGCTGGCTTCATGCAGGCTAATCACTTGCTCGCATCAGTTTGTTTTTCCACCATCACTCTGGAGAGGAATAATTTCAGGTTGTGTGCTTGTGTCATCACTTTTAGTTCCTTGTTACAGGCTTCACACCTTTTATAAATACTCATACCAACACCTCGCTCGTGCATAGTGGGAGGGGGGATGTGTTAGATACCATTTTGAGACTTACCAATTTACTTTGAGATGTTTGATCAAGGGAAATGTGATTCTGTTGATTGTGTTCTTTACTTTTGCAGGGAACTGACATGGCGTTATTTTACTTTGGACATGTGGAACCTAATGGGTTTTGTCTTAACAGGAACTGCTGAGTGCTGAACATTATCTCTGCATTTTCTCCAAACTTAATGCACTACTGTATATTGTTCTGTTTGATGAGGAACATTTGAGGTGAACTGTCTTTTAACAACTGATTCTATTCTTCTTTTGATTGATGTTCTGCCATTCAGATAAAAGTAACTCCAATGCTCTCTGTGTCTAAAACAGCTGCATCCATGTCTGCGTTGCTCTGGCCCCTCATGCAGTGGCCCTGCTCAGCCCTGTCCCTACTGCTTCTCAGTGTAGTGGGCAGGCAGACAGGATTGGAGCTGGTTCAGGCGGCTGTGTGCTCACAGTGGGGTGCACCAATCAACAGGAGCCTCTCACAGGATGGAGATGTGATTATCGGTGGAATTTTTAATCTTTATTACATACCTTCACCTTTACAGAAGGACTTCATTAACCTGCCACATTACGATCCTTGCACTGGGTATTCACATACACTGTGTTGTTATTACAAGATGTCTGATCATTATTATAATGTACAGTAGATGTACTGCATTCATGTTGATGTGACTTTTTTGTTTACCTGTGATTATATATAGAGGCATTGCTTTTCCTGCCACTGACTGATATTTCTCATTCACTCTTTCTTTTCTCCCCCATGTGGTCTCAGGATAGATCTGGAGTCATTAAAAAATATGTATGCCATGGCATTTGCAGTGGAGGAAATCAATCGTAACAGCACCCTGCTGCCGGGGGTGAAGCTTGGCTACCGTATAGCTGATGGCTGTAGCCGATACCCCTGGGCTCTGCAAGTTGCCCTGTCACTGGTCGGAGGAGACGCTCACAGTTGCAGATCAACAGCCACTGTGCCTCGCTCTGCATCTTATGAACCATCTGGAGAAACAAGTGTGACTTAATATAATAACATTTACTATATCCATGAAGACACCAGTTGATGTGATAGTATTAATGATTTAATTGAATGTCTACTGTCCTCAGGTAGTCAGCCTGTTCCTTTGTTCATCGGTGCTTCCTCGTCTACAACAGGCATAACTCTGTCCAGGATCCTGGGACCCCTCTCTGTACCAGTGGTGAGTTTTATTACCTTTGAGGAACCTCTAATGAACTCTTTTTAAAAGTCTACATCAAGAAGTTAAGATGTTTTTAAAACATTTTGATGAGCAAAAAAATTTGCTGTGAAAAGATATGAAAGAATATGAATGGTGTCTTTCCTTCAGATCAGCTACATGGCGAGCTGCCCCTGCCTTAGTGACAGGCTCAAGTTTCCGAACTTCTTCAGAACAATCCCCAGTGATATTTACCAAGCGCGGGCCATGGCACGGCTGGCCATACGCTTCCACTGGACTTGGATAGGAGCTGTAATTGTAAACAATGACTATGGTCATCTGGCCATACAGGTGTATGTTTTTGTTATAATGCTGTTTTACATAATAGCATATGCTGCATATACATTCACATATATGTGGACATATTTGTTGTTTTATTTTAGGTGTTTCGGGAAGAGATTCAAGGGAAAGGTGTGTGTTTGGAATTCACAGAGACTGTTCACAGAGAAACTATCGTAAGAGATGCCAGACGTACAGCACTCACAATCCAAGCCTCCACTGCGAGGGTGATTCTGATCTTTTGCTGGTACACTGATGCAAAGAAAATATTTCTGGAACTGGCCAAAATAAATGTGAGAAACTGGCATGAGATTTAATCATTGCAGATAGGCACGTTTCATGAAAACAGAATTTCAAGTGTTTGCATCATTTGAAGACTGTCCTATCGCTGTGTAGGTGACTGACAGACAATTTTTGGCCAGTGAGGCCTGGAGCACCAGTGATGACATTCTCCAAGACATTACCATCTCAAAGGTGGCAAGTGGGGTTCTTGGTGTGGCCATCAAAAGTTCAAAAATACCTGGATTTGAGAATTATCTAAGAAATCTGAACCCAATCCATCGTCCTGAGGATATATTCTTAAGAGATTTCTGGGAAAAAGAGTTCAGATGCAGTCCAAGGGTTGCACCTTTGCTTTCGTATTTCTCTTCGCCACTCAAAGTGAAGTCTGACCGTCCGTCAAATGTTTCATCTCATGCCAAGGAGTCACTTCAGAAAGCTTCTCTGCCCCCGTGCATTGGTACAGAGTCCCTGGAGGGGTTGCAGCACCCTTTTACTGACACTTCCCAGCTGAGGGTGGCATATAATGTCTACCTTGCTGTCTATGCTGCAGCCCATGCTCTTCACAGCCTTCTCTCCTGCCCTAACAGAGTCAGCCCTCCTGGAAACAACATCTCTGCTTGCTCCTCTCCAAACCACATCAAGCCCATAGAGGTAAAGTTCATAGTATTTTTCAATTTATATATATATAAATTGAGCTTGTAAAGCATATTTTTAGATTTTTTTTAATGTCAACTCTTAAAAAAATGTTGCTTTCAGATATTGCAACAATTGAACAAAGTCAATGTGACCACACCACAAGGGGAAATGTTTTCTTTCCAAGGAGCTGACATTCCAGCACAATATGACCTTGTCAACTGGCAGGACACTCCTGAGGGGCCACTGAAACTTGTTTTGATTGGTCGGGTGGATGGGTTTGATCTTCACCTGAATGAATCGGCTATTCAGTGGAGCACAGGCTCCAATGAGGTGGTTAGATTAATAAATTGTACCAAGCCTTCATACATATTTACTGTGTATACGGATGTGTGTTATTTTGTGTTGCTGACATTGTTATTTGGCTGTTTGTATAGGTTCCTGTTTCAGTGTGTAGTGAGAGCTGCCCCCCAGGTACCCGGATAGCAACCAGGAAAGGGGAACCTGTCTGCTGCTTTGACTGTATCCCATGTGCTGAAGGAGAGATTAGCAATAAAACTGGTGAGGAAATCACTCTAAAACAACTCATATTTACAACAGTAATTGTCTGGTTTGTGTTAAATTTTCTGTTCTTACATCTTTTTTCCTCTCCCAGGTTCCTCCCACTGTGAGCGTTGTCCATCTGAATTCTGGTCAAATGCTGAACGGACTGCCTGCATCCCTCGCCAGCTTGACTTCCTTTCCTTTAATGAAACTTTGGGCATTACCCTGACGACAGCAGCTGTATCAGGTGCCACGGTGACAACAGCTGTGTTTGTGGTTTTTGTTCACTTCCGTCGAACACCAATGGTAAGATCCAAGCTGTATGTACTGTAAGACTTCATCAGATCCATTCTCTTCAATTTTTTTTCTTTCTGCCTGTCTGATTCAACTACAGGTGCGAGCCAACAACTCAGAACTGAGTTTTCTGCTTCTTCTGTCACTCAAGCTCTGCTTCTTGTGCTCACTGGTGTTCATCGGTCGTCCATCAGTCTGGGCTTGTCGGTTTCAGCAGGCAGCTTTTGGGATCAGCTTTGTCCTTTGTGTTTCCTGCCTCCTTGTGAAAACCATGGTCGTTTTGGCTGTTTTTCGTTCAGCTCGGCCTGGTGCTGAAGTCTTGATGAAGTGGTTCGGTCCTGGCCAACAGAGAGGAAGTGTCTGCATCTTCACTTGTATTCAGGTATGTTTTTTTTCTTTTGTTGAGAAAACAGTGAGAACATGATGACATTCAATAACACAGCCTGCTGTTTCCAAGCTATTTATTTTGTGGAGGGATCAATAAAGTGCTTACTACTCCCTGTCCTTAAATTAAACCTAAGAAGAGTGAAACCAAATGTGAATTTACAATTAATTTGTGTACAATAAAATTCAAGAGAAAATTACTAGACATTTATTTTATGTATGAGTGACTTTGAAAGATACTGAATGATGTTTTATTTCCTGGTTATACAGGTTATAATCTGTGCCGTATGGCTATCCCTCAGCCCCCCTGTGCCTCAACAAGATCTGGGCTTTCAAGGGTCAAAGGTCACCCTGAAGTGTGCCATGCCCTCTGTGGTGGGCTTCTCTCTGGTCCTGGGCTACATTGGCCTCCTAGCCTGCACCTGCCTGCTACTGGCCTTTCTCGCTAGGAAACTCCCTGACAACTTCAATGAGGCCAAACTGATCACCTTCAGCATGTTGATCTTCTGTGCTGTATGGGTGGCCTTTGTTCCTGCTTACGTCAGCTCTCCAGGAAAGTATGTTGTGGCTGTGGAAATTTTTGCAATTCTTGCCTCTAGCTATGGTTTACTGCTCTGCATCTTTGCCCCAAAATGTTTCATTATTCTTTTGAGGCCTGATAAAAACACTAAGAAATATTTGATGGCCAGATAGTTTTTAGTTTCAAAAACATATATTCACATGTTTGCAACTTTTGACCTGTATGTGTACATCAATTTGTTTTATTCAAATAATGCAGATTCTAATTGTAGCTTTAAGTGGTAGGTGAAGAACAAAGAACCTGTCTTCTGTGCTTAGAGCATCATTAAATAATATTATAAAGTTATGCATTGAAATGTGAATGCTACTGCCTAAAAATGTAATTGATTTTGTATTGATGTGGTTATTGTTCTCTTTGCCTGTGTCTTCATTAAACACTATTACCTGAATGAATCTCTCTTTCTTTCTTGAAAAGAAGAATATTTGTAAGAAAATTGCCTCACAATGATAGATAGGTATTTCTCTAAAGACTGTGGGCCATAATGCTGTTATATTACTTTATAGTATAAACATACATGAATTGCAAAAGTAAACTAAAAAGATTTAGCACCTTCTTGGTGGGTCATGAATTAGTTATAATTAGAATTAGTTTGTCAATTTCCCTTTTGGGAAAATCATTTTCACAGGTTATGTACACATAGGACTGAATTGCCTTACATATTGTATAACAACAGTAACACTGGATAGCATTCACAAACACATAAAAATCACCTACACTTTTTTTTTTTTTTTTTTTTAAAGTATGACTGTTTTTCTAAACAGGGGCCTCAGAATGACTCATTGCTCTGTACAATTATAGCACATAGAAGTAGAATCATATTAAAACCTCTTACCTTGAGTTAATTCACTAAACATTTTTGAAGCAGAACACTGATTGCAGGGACTGATAACATGGATATTGTTTTATTGTTGTAATCACTAGATTGTCCACTAGATGGAAGTATAATCCCACCTAAAAGTGCTCTGATGCTTATCTCTATCTCCGTTTGTATTTCACGTGCAGATACATACTAAAATATATTATGTCTGCCATGCCATACAGTAAACTTAGCACAAAATGTTCTTTGACAGATTAAACACTGTTGTCATGCCAGGGAAAGCAATTTTCCACTTTCAATAAAGCAACATTTTCATGGTTTTATTTGTCTGACCAGGTTCCGAGACATTTCTGTGCTTTTTCAGTGTTTACTGTTGTGTATGCCTATTGTCTTGACGGCTGACTATGTTACTGGTGTATTTGTGTTTCTGATTGACACTACACCCCAGATACAATTTTAAATCTGCAGTGACACTTTTCAGTACTGTTAAGGTGAGAGACAAGGGCCTTTTTCACAGACTTTTAACAGAAATTTTCCTTCAGATTGCGGAAATTGGAATCTTTGATGGGCTTGATTGTACAGTATGCAATCATGCAGGAAACACACCCACCTACTCCAGGGAGTTAGGTGGTTGTGGGGAGGAGTTGTTGGTCTCCATGACTTCTGTTTTTGACCAATCAAGCTTTTCAGAATATGGCACATGTCTTACATCATGTCATCTCCTCTGTGACTGCAGCTTTTAACTTACCATTATCACTGCAGTGGGAGTCTGAGGAGAAGGAGTCTGAGGAGAAGGCTGTCAGCTTTCTCACAGAGTTTCCTTCCCATCCTGTGTCACATTAAATGTAAAAACTACATTCATTTTGAATTTGTTGCCATAACATCATCATGCTTGACATAAGACCCTGTTGCCAATTTCACTTTCATATTTAGTGTTGTCAGCAATGATTTTTTGATGATTATTTTATTAGAGTTTGTTCATTGATGGTAATTTGTTGGCAGATGTTGAAATGTTATGCTTAGCACTACTCTTTTACCTGCACTGTGTGATGTTTGGATAGTAATATAGTACATTTGTAAATGTGATTTTCCCCCATTCATGTAAAATTTCATTACAGATTTGTCTGGTTAACACTTGCATTTGGTCTGCATAGGCTGTTTATTCCTTTAAGGGATCTCAGACCCCCTTAGATCCCTGTGTTTCACACACGTTTTCACAGAATTATCAGAAATTAATTTTATTCCAAAGATTTGTACTACTATAATTTTGTATAATGTACAATTTTAATGTGGGTGGCAAATTGAGGCCTATGATCCACAATACCATGAAAACAACAAACACTCACACAGTCTCCTTTTTCCTCTGTGCCACCCTGCTGTCAGTGTATAGGATGTAATTGCTTGTGAAATGAACAATGATGGGGATGAAGAATTGCACACCTGTGGCTCTTCAGTGCCTCCTCACATAACCCCAATGAACTATGTTCGATGTTAATTAGTCTTCTGAGATAAGATGAATTTTTGTCCTTTTATTCTTTATGCACTTTTAGAAGTATTTGAAATACATAGTACATTTTTGAAAACCTTGATCCTAATTCAGTTAAGCAATACATCACAGAAGTGAAATTGAAGCACTTTTTATCTCTGCATCTCCATATAATGACATGAAATGTACAGTCACATAACACCCAAAACACCCCCAGACTATTATCTCCTGAAAATCCTTCATACAATGACCACTGCAAGATATTAGATTTTTGTCTGTAATTTTGTGCATCACATTCCCTCGTCACTTTTGATAAAATACAGCTATTGTATTGAATGCAGATGCTGTATATATCCATTACCATGTGAGAGAAGAAAACCATAATGTAAATGAATGGAAACAGATAATTCTCATTTGTTTTCATGCAGACCTTATATTTGCACAAATCTTCCACACAATTTCTGCTTCCAACTTGGTCCAAAATGACATAGAACTCAGCATATCACTATGTACACCCCCGTTCCCATACCCACACTCTCCCTGCATAAAATAAAGCTTTGGCCCTTTTCTCATAATATTTTTTTGTGAGAGGCTTTTCTGCTTCACTGTCTGTGTGTATGTGAAAATTATTGTTGGTGGTCACTCAAATATGAGGACAACCAGTGGCAATATGTAGTGTATTGGTATAGTCATGTACCCATTTGTTACTCTGGCCAGTGCCTCCTGCCGTTAATCAAGAGTTTCATATGTTTCTGCACCCTCTTCTCTTTTTCTTTTTAGCAACACTGTGGGTGTTACATAGTGGCTTCATTAATGTTGACTCTGAAGGCCCATTTGGTCTGAGAGAGGAACCAACTTGGACAGCTCCAGATAAATGTGTCGGCCAATTATTTGACAGATTTGCAACTTTTTCCACAGTTGCAACAATAATAATAATAATAATAATAATAATAATAATAATAATAATAATAATAATAATAATAATAATAATAATAATAATTATTATTATTATTATTATTATTATTATTATTATTATTACACATTTTATTTGTTGGTGCCTTAAACACCCAAGGTCACTTAACACGTAAGAAACAAAAAACAAAACAGATATAGCACATAATATAAATATACAAAGAAAATACAATGTGGCTACAGTAGATGAATAGATAATGTGGATAAAACTGTTGGGGGACAGAGTATTACCGGGAGCAGGACATCTTAAAAAGGTGTGTTTTGAGGTGGGTTTTGAAGATGTCCATGTGTCCATGTGAGTTCGAGAGTCTAGGTGAACACGTTCAAAATTAAAATGAGACAAACTAGTTACATAGGCTACTGTATGTCTGCTTCTAAATGGTGTAGCTGTTAACTCTGAAATGTTACTATTCACCCTATAGTCTGGGTTAGTTGTAATGTAAGATTATTACATTTCTTAATCAACAATTAAATTACTTTTAATGTGTGTGTGTTTACTATCTCAATATATTAGTTACTGTCAGCCATACCTTAAAAGTAGGCTACAATATGTAAGAAATCCAAAGCAACTGGCTGTAAAATCATCCTAATATGTCACAGAGACTCAAAAATAATACTGAACTCACCGACAACAATCCTACAACCAAAATATTCGCATTAAAAATATTTTTTGATGTTTATGTTTTGAATTTCTATGGTTGGCGTGTGTTGCCACCCAGTGCTCTCTCCCATTCACAGCGTCAGTGGCATTTCAACTTCCGGGTTGCCATTTAGCTTACACTGAGCTGCAACTACGGGGATAAAACGAGATTGTGGAAAAAAAGATTGTTTTCTATTATCAGCTATTATGGCCATATTTCCTTGATATCACTCGGTAGAAATAAGTGGCTTGTCCCTCTGCCCATTGCGTCACATACTGTACAAGGTCCGCAATTTCACACCATACAACAATCACAGCTTAATATAAACATATTTCATATACGTAGGCTACTACAATAATACACAAAAATATGCACTCAAACCTCAACAAATTCTTAAAATGTCTAAATTCTAACCGTTTAAGATGAGGACTGCCATGTTTTGATGTTGTCGTGACGTCAAGTCAGAAAGTCTCTGGGAAGCTCTCATATGATACCCGAGTTTCCGACCTAAATTTCCAAGTTCGACGCCGTTCAATTCATCTTTTACAACTCAGCTCGTTTTTTTTTTCCGACTTCAGAGTTGTCGTGAACACAGCATTAATGTAGAGAAAAATCTGATTAAAACCACGGGTACAGTATGGTGACCTTTGACCTTACGTCACATCAATTCCTTGTTCCTCATTTCTCTTGCATACTGTTCCTGACATCTCACTCTACTTCTGGTATCATTTTGGTGGCATTTTACTGTAGAAATGTGGAGAAAAATCAGAAGAAAACCACCCTCATGATTAACTCCATTTACAGTACGCTGACCTTTGACCTTATGTCACATCAATTCCTTCATATGTGTGTTCCTCATTTCTTTTGCATACTGTTCCTGGCGTCTCACTCTCTGATACAAATTTGGTAAAATTTTACTGTAGAAATATGGAGAAAAATAATTTTAAAAATCCCACCCATAATGACTCAACTCCATTTACAGTATGCTGACCTTTGACCTTACATCACATCAATTCCTTCTGTGTTCCTATACTGTTCCTGGTGTCTCACTCTACTTCTGGTATAATTTTGGTGGCATTTTACTGTAGAAATTTGGAGAAAAATAACCTTAAATTCACCTCTTAAAAAAGACATGCTGACCTTTGACCTTACGTCACATCAATTCCTTATGTGTGTTCCTAATTTCTTTTGCATATTGTTCCTAACGTCTTCTTGTATCATTTTGGTGAGATTTTACTGTAGCAGTGTGGAGAAAAATCTGATTTAATAATGGTCAGCATATTGTAAATGGAGTTGAGCTATTATGGGTGGGGTAGGTTGTCAGGCAACCTCGAGTCTGGTGGTAGGGGAGGGGGAACAACGCGCTGCTGTGTTTTGAATTTGATCGCAGCAACAATTTTGGCCACATTCTTACTGACTGTGTAGAGCATGTGTGGCGCTTTAATGCTGCCACACATACACACCAAAAACAGTGAAAAAGACGGAAAGATTCCCTGTTGTATTTAAACTCTAAACATAATCGATTAAATGTTGACTGGGAGTTGTGTCAGTGCAAATATGATGATCAATGATGATGTACAGTAAAGGGTGCGACCCAACAGTAGTCGGTTGTTTTGTTTTTGTTATGTTACGTCCATACTGATACATACTGGATACGTGTAGCAGTGTGGCTCAAGTTACAGTTTAGAGTGGTGGGGGTTATGACATCATCGTTTCACAAAAATATCCATTTAGGGTGTGTGTGTGTGTCCCCCCACCACCACCACCATCCAGTCTACTGGCCCAAATGCCGTCAAGGGCAACTTCGTTTTTTTTTTTCAACCTGGGCCCTGTTTTCATATGTTTTTCTGTATATGTGAGTGATGGATAATACTTTTATTGAGGTCGCTGCAGTATTGAGCCGGGTAGGCAGCCTACAACCCAGCTAACGCTCTTCCATGGGGCAAGTGGCTCCCGTCAAAGTTTGCCGTATAAATGAGCATTTTTTTCAAATTGACACGCCCGATAGTTACAATGAGTGTCCGACAACATACTCAAAAGGAGAAATGAACGTATGTCTCTACCTTTAGCACGTCTCTTCTTCTTCTGACTGGCAGTAGTCATCCCCGTTCAAAGTGGTCACAGCAGACCCTGTGGTCGGTGGACGGTGCAGTGCATCCACAGGAGTGTTAGCATCCATTTGTAGAACAGCTAACTGTTAGCCATAACTTGTGAAAGCTCTGTGAAAGCTGCGTGAAGACTAGCCCAACATTTTGTTGTTACAGTTTGTAAATTCTTCGGTCGTCTCTCTTCTCCTCAGTCAGGTAACAGTATTCCCTAAGGGCCCATTCACATGGAGCGCCCGAAAACGCGTGCAAAACGCCAGCTGGAGCGGTTTGTATGCGTTTTTCAAAGCGCTTCAGTCGCGCTTCCGAAGCGCTGCCGTTGGTCGCGCTGCGGTCGCGCTTCTACCGTCTCCAAGCAACCTAAACTACCGGCATCTTCTTCCCACAACTTCAAAGGACGTTAATTAAAAAGTAGCGATGGAGGAGCGGCTAATACTACTTGTGCAGGGCTACCCTGAACTTTACGATCTGTCCTCCTGCAATTATTTTGATACCGGCAGGAGGAACAACACCTGGAGAATAATAAGCTCGGAGCTTGGGATAACTGGTGAGCATAAATTATTATTTTATGTGGATAACGGTTGAGCCAAGTAATTCTGATGTTTTTCTTTCTTTTTCTCGCAAGACAAACATTTCCAGTGTGTAGCATGTATGAAAACATATGTTCAGCCTGTCAGTAAACACTATAGCGATCCAACAGTCCTGTCAGTCAATAGGCGTAATTTATATTGTTTAGGCTATATTGTTTGCAACAATTTACATTGCTGTGTATTACCGTTACTTCGCCGTAGTACTGTTACGTTAATTGCCGTTGTCTTGTCACCACATCGTATGTAAACAGATGATGAAGCGAGGAAGAAGTGGAAATACTTGCGAGACAAGTATATAAAGGAGAGGAAGGCTGAGAAGGAGAAGAAAAGTGGCTCGGAGGGAGGAAACAAAAGGAGGTGGAAGTACATGGGAGCTCTTAGTTTCCTTGAACGTTTTGTGAAGGAGAGGCCGACTTCCTCAAACATCCCCGGGTCCCCAGAGCAGCCAGAGTCAGAGGTAGATTATAAGAACGAAATTAACAACTACATGTACCATAATAATAATAATAATAATAATAATAATAATAATAATAATAATAATAATAACAATAATAATAACAATAACAATAATATCCCTGAATGTATTTGTTTGTTACTGTTATTGTTGTTGTTATTGTCATTACTATTACTGTTGTTGTTATAGCCTAATTAGTAGAATATTAGCCTACTTCTATAGCCTGTTGTAAGAACCTGTAAAGTGAAAACAGTTTGGATTATTCAAACGTACACCTATTTAAAATATATGAGAGAAATAAGTAGGCCTACTTGTCACTTTTAAAGATATATTGCTAAAACAAACCCTTCTGTTATCCCCATAGGAGAGTCAGGGTGACAATGTCATCACCCTCACCTTGTTTCCTGTGGAACAAGAACCAGAGCCAGCAGGAAGCAGCCAGTCCCTCTCACCCCAGCCCCCCCTCCCTGTTACCCCTGTCACATGTGGACCACGTGCCTCAAAGAAGAGAAAGGAACCGGAAGAGCTCAGTGACTTTCAAAAAATTATTCTAAACAATCTCAGCAAGCCCCAAGATCATGATGAACTTTACTTTATGAGTCTTGTGGGAACTTTTAAAAGACTGTCACAGCAAAAAAAATCACAGGTTAGAATGAAAATAGAACAAGTTCTATATGAAGCAGAATTTCAATGAGAATGAATAAATAGATTGTTAGAAATGAGTCAAAGTTTCTTTTTTGACAAATATAATCAATTTATTTTATCATGAAAACAATTTGTGTATGTAGATTCTGTATGATTCAGAGGATATTATGATACAATGTTAAATAATGTCTTCCTGCCATGTAACTGCTCCCTCGGCAGACGAGAAATATTCTTTGAACCTCTCTCTGATGGCGATAGCCTCCCGTGAGGCGTTGTTGCTGCTCAAACGAGTCAGGCCCCCCATCGCCCCTGGACTGACATCAGATCCTGATGTGGTCTGTGGATGATCATTCGACAGACCTGCCCTGAGAAGGTTGTGGAGGACACATGTGGCTTTGACAGCTTTCTCCGCCATTTCCGTGACACTCCCAGCACCCTTCTGTAAAGCCGCCACTGTGATGCCAATATGCCGAAGGCGCACTCCACCATGCGTCTGGCCCGGGACAGTCTGTAATTGAAGATTCTCTTCTCTCTTCCCATGTTTTGGCCAGGGTATGGCCTCATCATGTATCTTCTCAGGGGAAATGCTTCGTCAGCCACAAATGCATGTGGCATAGGCCCCAGATGTTCAGCACCAGGAAGTGTTGTGTCGTCCGGAAGAGCAAGAGTTCCCTGACAAAGAGCTCTTCCAAATGCTGAGACAGCTAGTGTCCCACCATCACTGCTTCGACCATAAGCTCCAACATCTACCACTCTGAAGCGATACTGGGCATCAACAACAGCAAGCAACACAATAGAGAAAGAGCCTTTGTAATTATAATACAGCGATCCGCTGGAGGCAGGGGCCTGGATCACCACATGCTTTCCATCCACTGCCCCAACACAGTTGGGGAAATTCCACAACTGATGGAAATCGGCCTCCTTCTTGTCCAGCTTTCTCTGCTGGGTGGTGGCATGAACTCTCCTACCAGGTTGTCCCAGATGGCTTCACAAACGTGTTTCACAATGCCAGCAACTGTAGAGTGTCCTACACGGTAACTGAATGCAATGGTCCTGAAGGAATCCCCAGTTGCGAGATACCTGTAACAAATAGAGTATATACAGTATATATAAGAAATTGCTTACATTTATTGTGACAGTGATTCGATTATAAATAAATATATATATAATGTAATATAATATGCAGAGGACTGAGAGACGCCTCTCAGCTGGTTGCTCCTCCCCAGACTGTCCACTCCTCTCATCCACACTTCAGCACCTGTCTGTTCAGTGTCAGCTTGGCTCGGCCCGCTCCTAAATTACTTATTAAAAGTAGCGTTAACAACCTACTGTTCTTTACCTAACTACTTAACCTAACCTACTTTGGGCTCTACATTGCATTATTAAAAAAAAAAGCAAAGGATGGTAGAGGAGAGGAGACTGGCCGTCCGCGGTGTTGTTGCAACTCGCGGCGGATGTTTTATGAAAGTTTCTATATATACTAAGTTTTATATATATTTAATGTTTAAAATTTATATTTATATATATGTATATATATATATATATATATGTAGCCTTTATATAACGTAAGTTTTTTTTTAAAGTAAACCTGGGAGTGATGCGCAAAAAAATTCCAACAGGCCAAACAATTGCACTGCAGTGGTATGATATGATATACAGTAACATGATGTGACGTTTAAAAAATAATCAGTTTGGGTACGAATAAGCATTTTTGTGTTTATTTTCGTAGCCTAACTGAAAGTAAACATCGACAAATCCACACAACTGACATTGTTCATCGTTGAGCCATGAAGAGATTACTGATAAGAGATAGATGATTGATAATTAAGTCAACGGCACTGTTTGTGGACGACTGAGGGTCATATTTTGAGCCTTTGCATGAACATTGCAAGTTATAATGGCTGAAACGAAGAAAAGAAAAAGGAAAAAAAGTATTACAACCGGCCCGGGTCGCTATATTGAAATAAAAATATAATTACCTCAGACAAATGCACAGCCGTTGCGCTGGAGAGATGGTTTCACGGCAGACACTCTCTCTTGTGATACTGGGGCCAACTTTTGTGAGGAGCAGGTCAAACTGGTCTTTATCAACCCTGAAATACTCCTTGAACCTGCCGTCGTCCAGACGAAGCTCCTGGATTAGGTGATGAAATTCACCCAGAGTTTTCCGACCCTGAAGGATGGGGTGCACCCAAACACGGCGAGTTTTTCTCCTCTTCTTCTTCTCAAAGACACCAAGCAGCAAAGCCGCCGAGAGTAGTTTGCGGTGCTGAAAATCCATCTTTTTCCACCAAAGGTTTCCTCCAACGGGCGACAGGACGTTTTTCTTGTTGAGTTGAACTGGTCAATTCTGAGCAGATGACACGCAGTGCGCGTGCGGCATTCGAAAAAGTTGAGATTTTTTCATCTCCGTGCGCCTTGGTTGCGCCTCGGACGCGCCCAGGACGCGCACGAAAAAAAAGGCGCGTGCACCGCGTGGGTTTCGGTCGCTTCGGATTTTGCGCGCGCCTTGCGCGCGGTTACATTGAAAACAATGAAAACGCGGGCGCAAAAGACGCTCCATGTGAATGGGCCCTAACAGTGTTTTTCCGCGAGTTATCGCAAGATTTCTAGCGTGGTGAGATTTGTACACAGATCACAGCAAACAGCGATCTCCAGCTAAAGGTAGAGACATAGGCTACGTTCTTTTCTCCTTTCTAGTATGTTGTTGGACACTCATTGTAACTATCTGGGCCTGTCAGTTTTATATGTGATTATCCATCACTCACAGAAAAACATATGAAAACAGGGCCCAGGTTGAAAAAAAACGAAGTTGCCCTTTAAGAGTGATTCGCTTGTAAAGTTGGTTATACTTGTGATGTACATGTGACAGTGGTGGTCCTGTCACTATGGCTCCAGTTGATCATGTGCCCTGGCTACTTGGCCAAGGGGATGTCCCTTTGGCCGACTGGTTAGCGCGCACGACTCCGACCCGGGAGTCTGGGGTTCGAAGCCCGCCCGGGTCCCTCTTCACCTTGCCACATTCTGGCGTTGTTGGCAGGATCCATGTGGCAGGTCCATGGATTCTGATTGTGTGGCAGCCTGCGCGGAAGCACGAGGACGTGCTTGTGAAAAGAGGGGGAGAGATGTGACAGTGGTGGTCCTGTCACTATGGCTCCAGTTGATCATGTGCCCTGGCTACTTGGCCAAGGGGATGTCCCTTTGGCCGACTGGTTAGCGCGCACGACTCCGACCCGGGAGTCTGGGGTTCGAAGCCCGCCCGGGTCCCTCTTCACCTTGCCACATACACAAAAGCCTTAAAAGTAAACTTTTGAAAACAAATCTCAATGGTTTGAAGCACCCCAATTGAAATTAGGGCTCTAATCTAATACGCGCAGGCGCGGCGCACTTGCCCTGTGCCTCGCCTGTGCCACACCAACTGGGTGTGTCCAGGCGCAGTTTGCAATTTTCGTTCACTGCATGGTGCAGCGCAGCAGAGCGCAATCCCGCCTCCTTCCCTCCCACCAGCGCAAGTGGCAAAGAGGGAGGAGAGAAAGGCGTGGAGTGGGTTTAATACAGCTGAGTCCGTTCTTCACCAATCAAATGAGCTCGTCTCCTCGCCTTTAAAGGACAATTCCGGGCAAATTCAACTTGGGGGTGTATGTTACTATCATTTTAGGTCTAAAAGAAGGAATGTGAAGATTTTCAGTTTAATCGCTCCTGTTTTGCGGTAGCTCCGTCTGTCCCCGCATCGCTACGGCAGCATTGAATGGGAGTGGATGCAAGTTCTGCTGGTTAGCCTGTTTGCATCCCTCAAAGCCGCAATTTCTTTCCACAGATAGCGTCAGATGGCTACTCAAACATGTACCGAGAAGTTTATTTACTTCAAGCAAGCCGACATGCTTGTAAAACCAGATCTAATTCAAAGTCTCGCGCAAGACCCTGTTGCCGTGCTTGGTGCATTCAGGTGCAGTAGGAGCTACCGTTTGTGTCATAAACACAGGAATATCGACTCTTTACTTGCTTCAAGTGTACATTTTGTTCAACAGACAGTGTCAGGTGGCGACTCAAACATGCGCCGATAAGTTTTTTTTACTTGAAGCAAGTCAAGGGTCGATATTTCTGTGTTTATGACACAAACGGTAGCTTTCTGACTGTCCCTGAATGCACCGAGCACGGCAACTGGGTCTCGCGCGAGACTCGGGGAGACTTTGAATTTAGATCTAGTTTTACAAGCATGTCGGCTTGCTTGAAGTAAATAAACTTATCGGTACATATTTGAGTAGCCATCTGACGCTGTCTGTGGAAAAAAATTGCGGCTTTGAGGGATGTAAACAGCCTAACCAGCGGAACGGGGACAGACGCAGCTACCACAAAACAGGAGCGATTAAACTGAAAATCTTCACATTCCTTCTTTTAGACCTAAAATGATAGTAACATACAGCCCAAAGTTGAATTTGCCCAGAATTGTCCTTTAAATCCGCCGTGGGTGAGGCGCAGTGCAACTTTCATTTCACCATGGAAGAAGGAGGAAGCAGTGAGACGGGAGGAAACAGATGTTCTGGTGTGGGAGGTCCAAGCTCGCAGTGTCCGAAGATATGGTCATTCGAACAGACAGATTTAATATGTAAATAAATAAATGCAGCAGGCCCACTGGCACTGTTGGAGGTGCGACAGGCAGGAATGCCCTGCAGGTTGTACCTACCTGTACTTACAACTAGACAATCTGGCTCACCAGTGACTACTGAGAATAGAGCAGTTGGCATCCGGGAAAGACCGGAAAGCTGCCAGGGAAGTCTGGCTGACGGCAGGAAAGACTGTGCTGGGGGTGGAGGGGCTAGTTACCCTTTCCACACGTCCTTGTAGCGCTCGCTACGGGGATCCCCCAAACTAACTACGAGTACTTTAAGAAAAAAACAGCCCGGCAGTCCACCGAGAGGCGGGATGGAAGATAGACTAATTAGGACAGACAACATGGCAACGACCGGAACGGAAATGACCAAGGAACAACGGGTCCTGAGAGAGTGCAGCTGTGGTTGGTCCAAGATTACCACCTACCAGGGCCTGCGGATCCACCAGGGGAGGAAGAAATGCGGAGGCAGCAGCCAGATGCAAACTTGCACTGCGCAAGCAGGTCAGACAAGGAGGAGGCAGAGCCAGGTCAAGCACCACAGTGCTACTGATTCCACCATTGCACCCAGCGAGAGTGCCCACGTCCACCCTTCCCGACAGGAGTCACAACAGCTGCAACCTACCCCACAGGAGGTGCACCAGACCAGGAAACCAAGCAGGGACTCCGCCAGTGGAAGTATGGAGAAGCCAGCCCGGAAACCCAAGGTCAAATGGCCAAAAGCCAGCAATAAAGCCAAGTGGAACAGGTTCGACGAGACCCTGCACACAATCCTCCAGGGCACCCTAAAGGGCAACACAACATTCAAGTTGAACATCTTCGGCCACATCATCTACGAAGAAGGTAGGGGAAGATTTGGGGAGATGCCTCGGAAAAATCCCACCCCAAGGCGAATGGGAAGACGGGAGAGTGAAATCCTAAAGCTGGTAAAGGAGTGACGCCTTTCGCGGAAGGCATAGAGGAGAGCGGAGGGCGAGGAGAAGGACGGTCTCCAGAACCTCTGGAGCCAAATCAGGAGCAGGCTAGCCCACCTGAGGCGAGCTGAGCGGATCAGGAAACGCAGAAGCTGCAAAGAGAAAGCAAGGGCCAACTTCTTCCAAGATCCTTTCAAGGCATTCAATGGCTTACTCGAGGAAAAGAAATCGGGAACTCTAAAGGCCTCTGAGCAGGAGCTCGAAGAACACATCGAAGACCAGCTCAGGGACAGTCTGAAGGAGATACCCCTCAGATCGCCAGGGCATGTCCCCCGCCCACCAGACCCAACCTCTCCTTTCAACACCTCTCCGCCCAAATGGGCTGAAGTTAAGCAAGTAGTGGAACGAGCGAGAGCTGCCTCTGCACCAGGACCAAACGGCGTGCCATATAGGGTCTACAAAAACTGCCCCAAGACCCTGAAGCTATTGTGGAGGCTAATGTGCACTGCCTGGAGAACCCAGTCCATCCCTCCAGCGTGGAGCAGAGCAGTCACCACCTTCATCCCCAAAGAGAAAGACTCCTGTGACATCAACCAATTCAGAGGCATAGCCTTATTGAACGTGGAGGGGAAGATCTTCTTTTCGGTGATGGCAAAGCGCATGACCAACTACCTCCTGGCGAACAACAACGTGGACACCAGTTGCCAGAAAGCAGGCGTCCCTGGCTTTCCTGGCTGCGTGGAGCACTCGGCAATGATTTGGGAACAGATCCAGTTGGCAAAGCAGAACAAGTCCGACCTGCATGTGGTCTGGCTAGACCTCGCTAATGCCTACGGGTCTGTCCCCCACCAACTCATCCACTTCGCCCTGGACTTTTTCCACATACCACCACAAATCCAGAGCCTGGTAGCCAGGTACTTCGACAACTTCCACTTCTGCTACACCACCCAGGAAACTTCAACCGACTGGCATCGACTGGAGAAAGGGATAGCAATGGGTTGCTCCATCTCCCCCATCCTTTTCGTAGCAGCATTTGAGGTCATCCTGATCGGCAGACGACAGATGGTCAGAGGCGTCAGATCCAAGTCAGGCCAGCGACTCCCAGCTGTACGGAGCTACATGGATGATGTTACCACCCTCCTCCAGACATCTGCCTGCACAGCCAGACTGCTGAAAAGGATCAAGGAGCTACTAACATGGGCCTGGATGAGGATAAAGCCCGCTAAGTCACGAAGTCTCTCCATCAGAAAAGGGGTCCAGAATGACAACATCTCCTTCTCAGTCAGCAGCGAGAAGATCCCGCTGCTAGTGGACCAACCGGTACGGAGCCTTGGAAGGCTGTACACAGCCGACCTGTCAGACAAACATATGGCTGCCTCGGTTGGTTCGCAGCTCCTGGAAGGCCTAAGCAAGATCGACCGGAGCCTCCTGCCAGGGAAATACAAGGTCTGGTGCTACCAATTCACCCTGTACCAGCGCTTGATTAGTGTGATTTGTGACATCAGCCTTTCCACAGCCCAGAAACTGGACGCAAAAGCCAACAACTACGTCCGGAAGTGGTTGGGTCTTCCCTGATGCCTTTCCACCGCAGCGCTATTTGGAAGAACTGCGCTGAAGCTCCCCCTGAAGTCTATCAGCTTGGGCTACAGACAGGAGAAGGTGAGACTCGTATTCGAGCTCAGAGACTCACCGGACCCGTTCGTCTAGAATGCCAAGGCCCAAATTCACACAGGACACAAGTGGGACGCTGCTAAGGCCGTCGACCAGGCCATTACCCGCCTGAAACATCTAGAAGTTGTCGGCCTACAGCAGCAAGGCAGGTCCGGCTTCGGATGGGGACCGGTGCCTAAGATGTGGTCCAAGGCTTCAAAGAAGGAAAGAAAAGATCTGGTAATCTCTGAAGTAGTCAAGATCGAAGAAGAGAGCTACAAAATCAAAGCTGTCAGCCAGCAACAACAAGGGAGATGGACGACGTGGGAGGCGGTCGTTGGCAGAACCATCACGTGGGCCGATTTGTGGAGAATGCCCCAAGCAAGGCTGAACTTTGCCATAAGGGCCACGTACGACACTCTTCCCAGTCCCCGGAACCTGCACCTGAGGTACGGCACAGAGGAGACATGCCAACTCTGCAGCTTCAGCAACCCAAGTCTACAGCATATCCTCTCCGGGTGCAAGGTGGCGCTGACGCAGGGCCGGTACAGATGGTGCCATGACAAAGTGCTACGAAAGCTAGCCGAAATCCTTGAGGTACGCAGGGTAGAAGCCAACAACACCAGCCCTCTAAGCCCTCAGCAACGGATGCGGTTTGTCCAGCAAGCAGGTACAAGCCAGAGCAGCAGCGTAAAGCAGTGGTCCCTTCTTTCCCCCGGAGGAGAGTGGAACATGGGAGCTGACCTTGACCGGCAGCTAAAGTTCCCTCAGGTCATAACACCTACCACCCTCCGGCCAGATATTGTCCTTTGGTCCATCCCCACACGGACAGTTATCATGGGAGAGCTGACAGTCCCATGGGAGGAGGGGATGGCTGCTGCCTTCGAGAGGAAGAAGGAAGCCTAGAGCTAAATCTGGTGTATTTACATTTTTTATGATGTTCATTAACTCTTTCGCGACCATTGACGAGTTTACTCGTCACAGCCTGCCGGCCGTTCACGACCACTGACGAGTTAACTCGTCACAACCGTTTTTTTACGGATTATGATAACAGACACTCTCAGGTACCCTGTGTGTGAATATGGTCGTCCTCTGATATGTAAAAAGTGTTTTAAACTAAAATCAAAACATAATGTTTTTAAAACTGTGTGATCTTGGTTTTGTTTGCTGCTCTGTGGACGGCGTGCAGCAGCAGCAGCAGCTGTAACAGTGTTGAGACTTCCTCGCTGAATCTGGCAGCTTTCCAAACTAAACTAAACCCTCTTGGTAACTTTTTTTGTCAAGCGACCAGCGACAAATCTAGCGACTTCTCCGGTGCTGTTACAAACGTTTCTGATTTGGAGATTCGGGCCTGAAACCACGTTATCGCTGCTGTTTTCACCGTGCAGCCGGGACACCGGCGCTGTGAGCTGCCGCCCCCGCCCCCGAGCACTCAGCGGCGGCCAGTCACCCAGTAGTGTCACGGCGCTGTCTCCGCTGCGGCCAGAGACCCGCTTTGCTGCACTCCACGCTGTCCTCCCACCCCCAACCGCCCAGATTTACCTCCAAAAATATTTATTTAGCTGTAGAAATGATTTGGGAGACATGCCACACGGCAGAGTCACGGTAAAATGAGCAGATTGACACCTGACACAAAAGTGCGTTTTTCTCTGAAACTAGAGCGGGAGCGCTGTTTTTGGAGAAACCCAGCTCTCTTCTCCTCCTTCGTCCTCACGAACTCCAACGGAAAAACTCCTGGGAACACATGGAAAGTCACTCTTCAACCACGTGAAAACCGTTTGTTTCTAGGTGGTGTACAGAGTTTGGTTCGACGTAAGAAAAAAGCTTAATAAATAGCCAAAAACATGCGGTCCTGAGCGGATGGGATGAGAAATTTGTGCGGTCGTGAAAGAGTTAATATGCCAAGTCCCTCACAAATAAACAATAAATGAAAATGAAAAGTACACCGATCTGGCGGCTGCATGCCAGCAAGCAGGGTGGAAGACTACTGTTTCGGGTGCCGAGGCTTCGCTGGAACCTCCACCCAGCGGCTCCTGGTGTCCCTGGGAATCACTGGATCCAGGCTGAGGAAAGCTCTCAAGGACCTGGCAGAGGAAGCAGAGCAAGGCAGCTTCTGGCTCTGGCTCCGGAGAAGAGACGGAGTTTGGGGGAAACAAGGAGCTTAGGACCCCCAAGTCAGTTCGGTATGCGGTCAGGTTTACAGCTGGCCCAGGGAAATGGACGCCCCTGCCATGCATAGTCCCTCAGGGTTCATTCCATACACCCACAAACACAATAAAAGAAGGGCAGAACATGGGGAAGGATTTGCAAGCCAGCTGCAGGGAGTGGCAGGGAGACGTCCCTGTCCCTGCCCCACCACGCCGAGATGTTCCGGGATTAAAGGGGCGAAACATCAGTGAGGGGTGGCTCCCGGCTGACGACCCTGCAGCAGGCCCACTGGCACCGTCGGAAGTGCGACAGGCAGCAAGGCCCTGCAGGTTGTACCTACCTGTACTTACACCTAGTGGATCATCACACTTGCACAGTGCGTAGTGTCAACACAGCAGTGACATGCAGTCATCCACCCTCACAGCCCTGCTCTTGGGACATCCCATCATGCTTTTCCCAGTCCCTTCCCAGTCCCTTCCCAGTCCCTCCTTGGTTTCAGCTGTGTTAATTCAGTCAGGTTGAGTTTCTATTATTTTGATCTGTCATCAGTGTGACGGAGCAATCGATATAGATATAAGTGTATGTGCTGATTCAGATAGTTACAATAAATAGTGCTTATTGCGACTATTTAATGCATTTAAATGTGCCTGGAACTGTGGAAACCTGCCTGTGAGGTCTTGGTGACATGTTCACACTGTGCACTGGCCACTGCGCCGGCTGCGCTTCGCCTTGCGCGGTGAGTAACTCTGGTATGTAGTTTTCCTTTCTCAAATGTAGTGTCACTGACAAGCAGCTTCAGCTTTCTCACCATGCCATCTGTGCTGGGCTGGACTTCCACGACTTTGCCAAGATTCCATTCGTTTCTTGGTGAGTTGTCATCTTGTAGGATCACTATGTCATTTACTTGTGAGTTTCGTGATTTTCTTTGCCACTTCTTCCTTTGTTTGAAATTCAGCAGGTATTCCCGTTCCCATGCTATCATCCATATTCCATTTGCACGCAACTTCTTCATCGTCATGCCTGTTCCTTTGTGAAAGACATGCTCATGACGATGTTTGAAAAGCAAGGATGACGCAGATTTCTTCACGAGTATTGCAGGGTGCCTCACATCATGGTGTAAAGCTGCTTTGGATAGGCCTCCTCCCACCCTGCGAATGTTGTTTTCATTTGTTCTTGGCTGAAAACCTTTAAACACTCTGACAAATCCATTCAGCTTAACGACAGCTTTCGCTGAACTTTCTTCTTTAGCCTTTACTCTCTGAACGTAAGATTTGTGTGGCTCAGGGTCAGTTGTTTCGCTTTCTCCCAGCATCTCCTCTTGAGGCAGAAGATGCTTCTGCCAAAGAAAGTCTGGTTCTTGCACGACAGGTGTTGTTTGGTGCACTACAACTCTGTGACTTATTCCTTTTGCAATACCATAATTGCTAGTCTTGTTAAAGCAACCGATGATGCTCCAGCCAAGATCTGTGCGCTGAGCATAGGGAAGGTTTTCTTCACCAAACAGGATCTCCCTAGGAAGGAGTGCTTGCTGACAATCATAACCAATTGGAAGGCCCACTTTACACTCCAATAGTGCTGGGATCTTGTTGGCTAGCTGTTTTAAGTGAGGCCACCTTTGAGCTGTTTGGGAAGTTGGAATATGCTTCCTGTCTGCTGGGATGAACTCTCTTGTGAAAAGTGATGGCAGTGGGATTCTTTTGTCTAGGTTATATCCTCTGACTTGCAAGTTTGTCAATTTTTGACAAGGTATGTCTGTTGACCTGTTAGACATCGTAGACAGCCGAAAACAAACATTCTCCTTCCTTGTGTCGAGGTCACATGCCACTTCATCCAGAATGAAAGTTGTATCGCTCTGCGTGTCTAGTAGAACATTGACCAGAATTTCTTGATTAGGCTGAGTTATGGACGAGACCCAGGCCGGCACGATGTCTGTGTGGTTATGCCTGCTTGCATCACTCTATTAGTAGTTCCTGTCGAAACTGTTCCTTTGGTGACTGCATTGTCCTTTAAGTTGTGTTGTCTCCCTTTGGAGATACAAATGTTTGACGTTCTGAAAACTTGTCGACATGTAAACACGTTGGATGTTTTTTCTGACATCTTTCACATGTAGGCTACTTCTGTTGTCACAGCTTCTTGAGTGATGACCTGTTTTCAAGCACCTGAAGCAAAGCCTTTCTGTCTGCAGAAACTTGACACGGTCTTGAACTGTCTTTTCACAGAACTTCCTACAGTTGGCAAGAACATGTCCTGCTCTTTTGCAGAAGTCACACGATGGAATATTGCGTTGTGCTGTGTTTGTGGACAGTGTCTTTGCTTGAATAGTTTGACCACGATGTAGTCTTTGTCTTTCACCCTCTATCTTCTTGACTGCTTGAATGGATGAGATGGGATCACAAGCGAGATCTGCTTCCTTTGAAAGGAAGTCAACCAACTCTTTGAATGATGGGTATCTGGCCTGTGCTAGTCTGCTTTCCATCACCTTGCGGTTCCAACTAGATACCAACCAGTCTGGCAGTTTCAGTAGAATTTTTTGACTTTCATTGCAGTCATTTAGAACTTCTAATGTTTTGATGTGGGGAATTGCAGCTTCGCAACTCCGAAGGAAGTCTGCGAATTCTCTTAGCTCAGAGCCATTTTTGGAGCTTATTTTTGGCTATCGATGCAACTTGTCTCTGAAGGACTTCCCTATTATGAATGGGTCTCCAAATCGTTTTTCCAAAAGTTGCCAGGCTGAGTCATATGCTGCCTCTGTGCCGAGTAGGAAAAATCCTTCCACAGCCTTCTTTGCAGCACCACCCAGATACTGTCTTAGGTAATACAGTTTTTTGTTCTTGGGAATATTTTTCCTGTCAATTAAGGTTACAAATGACAGTCGCCAATCATTAAACTTTAAAGAATCTCCAGTAAATACAGTACTGCAGGCTCTGGTGTTGGGAGACGGCTGGCACTGATAGCTTCTGTAGTGCGCTGACTAAAGTAACATCGGAGCTATTCTGCACCTGCACCATGTGTGGTTGAGTCACTGGAACCTGTGATGTGGGCTGCGGGGCTGAGGAGCGTGCTTGATTTGTGACTGGTTGGAACTGGGGAATAAATGGGGGGCTTGAGGCATGTAGGGCTTGGGTTATGACTGGTTGAGAGTGGGGAATGAAAGGTGGACTTGAAGCATGAAGGGCTTGGGTTATGACTGGTTGAGATGGAGGAATGAATAATGGATCTTTGGTGTCAAAAACTTTAAATTCTACTGCTGGTTCAACATCATTCAGTAGGTCCACAGTGTTCCGCAGTTTCCAGCTTGATCATAGACCAGGGGTGTCAAACTCAAATACGCCAAGGGCCAGAATTGAAAAAATGGCACAAGCCAAGGGGCACATGGTTGTTTATTGAGAACTTATTGAAATTACCTTTTTGCACATGTTCAACCTAAAACTAATAAAGCTTGTAAGTCATTGCATATAAAACAACAATAATCATAGGCCTAAATTTAAAAAAAAATCAGTTGCATTCATTTCTAATGGCTGTATCTGCAGCTTTCCATAGTAATTTCTAATTAGGGACGTGCAGACTTACATCATGCCTTCAGTCATATCAGTCATTCGTTTCTCAGCAGGAAATTAGACATTTGTGACTAGCCTGGTCCCGCCCACACTAGTGACGTCACGCCTCGCGAGCGTGGCTGACTGCTAGTCTGGCCAACCGTACTATTTAGTGGATTCTGTCTCCCAAATTCACGGGAACTCCACCCTATTTTTTGAGAGCCAATCAACGTTGAGCATCTCCACCGGCTCTAGGTAGAGGCGTGTTCAAGTAAGTGATGCAGTAGAACGGCAGTAGAAGCTTCGACACCGCCTATTCTGGCTTCGACCAATAGCAGACTGAGGCATTTGAGGGAGGCGGGTAAACCAAGTTTGAAGGATGCGCTTTGAGAAATGGATTCTCTTAATGTCTTGGCCAGACCCAATGCTGAGCATCAACATTGGAATTTCGTGACAACCAGGCTAATTTGTGACAGTTATGCACATGGATCTATAATAATATAATACATCCATGGTTCTGCAGCGCAGTCCAGTGACAGACGGTCAGACGACAAACGTAAAGAGATGTCTGCGTGTGCATCACCTGTAACAACAGCGCTACTAAAAAAAAAAAGGGGGGGGGGGGTCAGGTACTGTGTTCTCCAGCGTTCCCCAGTGTTAACCTGGAGCTCCACAGAGGAGCTCTGCTGTTCGGCTGCACTTGCGCTGTGTTTCATAACGGCAAGAAAAAAAAGGACATCATCGATCGCCCGCTCAATTGACAACAGAGGATCAGGTTGCTGGTGCTGATGAACAAGTGGGACCAGGACTCACAGCCCCCTGATACAGACGTGCACTAGCAGTGCATTGTGGGATTTGTAGTTTTAGTGGTATGTGCAACATACCGGCGGGCCATAATTAGATGCGGACCAAAGATAATTGGACATAATTAAGCACTCGCAGGCCACATAAAATGATGTGGTGGGCCACATCCGGCCCGCGGGCCTTGAGTTTGACACCTGTGTCATAGACCTTTGCCCGAGCTCTTGCAGCATTTAGCTTCTTTACTTCTTCTAGGCGATCAAGCTTTCTACGCCTTTCTTCCTACTTGTTGTCTGTCTCAGATTCACACTGTGCTAGTCGTTCTTTATCTTCAGCCTCTAGTCTTTGTAGTTCTGTTGTTTGTTTGTCTTGTTCATCTAACACTGCCAGAACTTCTTGAGCAGCTGCAGCTTCAGCTATGGCTTTGTTTCTTTTTACTGAGAGGATAGTGGAGCTAGCAAAACTATGCTTTGATTGATGAGACCTTGATTGAGAACTTGTGGAATTTAGAACTGATTCAAAATCAGGCCAAGGTTCTTCCTCTTCCGAATGTCCTGGCAGTTGTCTTTGTGCTCTGAGAATAATGTGATCTGAGAGCGATACACGTGTCAACCTTTCGTCGCACATCTGGTTCAGGCGGTTGTGCTCTACGTAGCTCTTCATAGATAGCTTTAACTTCAGAACATGTATCTTCAATACCATCAATGAGCTCCTTTAAGTCATCTTCTGAGGCTGTGTAAGACAATGTCTCTTTGCCTACTCTTGCGTGATACCTCCACTTCTCATAGATGATTTTGAAATGACGTTGTAAAGTCTTTTGTTTTTCTTCTTCAAGTTCCTCTGTGAGGGTTCGAACTCTTTCACTCCTTTGTGGCTTTTCTGCTTCTGCTGATTCACTTGTGATTTCAGGTTCAGCAGGTGATCCTGTGTTTTTATGGCAGGACTCAGTGTTTGTGTCAGACATTTTGAGATAGCTCAAATGACTATGTGATGTATGTATGATGTATTAACTTGGATTGTGCTTCACTTCTCTCATGCGCCGAAGGGGGGGGTGTTGGGCTTTACTTCTCTGATGCGCCGAATGCGCTGGATGCTCTGGAAACGCTGGACAGTCTGGACCCTCGTCGCGCTGTTGTTGCATTCATCTCTCCTACCCGTGTTGAGCAGGCGAGTTCTGTTCTTACTGGCATTTATTTGTCTTCTTCATATGCCTTATGCATTTGTCTTTACTTTGCCTTATGCCTTATGCCGTATGCCTAGCAGCACACAGGTAAACATTGGTTCCAGGCCGAAAACACAACACCTAAATAAATAAACTTAAGTATATTATAAAATTAACCCATGTTTCAACACACATTAATTCACCCATTTAAAGGGATAGTTCGATATTTATTCATCTAAATTATGAAACCATGAAATAATGATTATTTCAACACAATTACAACAGCATTTTACAGTCTAAATCTAAGTTATACTGAAGCTACATGTTCAGATTTTTTGAAGTACGTCTTTTAAAGGGTATTCATGTGAACACTTTCTGAAATAACATTGAGGGTAACCTGCCAACATGGGCCCAGGTGTGAGAGGCGTGGCCCTGTATCTTTGGGAGTCACTGAGGATTAATTTATGAACTAAATGCGAACAAGGAAAGTCCAATTCTATTGGGATGTCTGTGGTCATTGCCCTCCAGGTAAAGACTCTGCTGTCTTCTGTATCACACACAATTAATTTATTATTTTTGCCCACAACTTTCAAAGTGATTTAGTGCATTGTTATCCTGTTTACTTTGATGCCACCATCGCCTGCCCTGAACAGCACTTACAAATATCCAGAGCATCTATACTGTACTGCACAGTAGTCAACATCTTGTTGGATCTCAGGGCAAGTTGTGTCAACAGTGTGCATTTTGTCATTACAATAAAGTTAAAGAGTAAATACTAACTTTTCTTTTAATGACCTTACTTTTACTTTTATTGACCCCATTTTGGGGAAATTTTACTTTTTCTGTTAAGAAACTGTTAGTGGTTATTAATATTAATTATGTATCATTATTTTCTTATATTATGTAATTGTGCTATTTACAGGTTGTTTAAGTGTATTTCGTATGTTTTCAGAGTCCAGCACTGCCATGTTTTTGTTCTCCTGGTTCTCTACTTGGTTGCACTGCTCTGCCCCATCCCTGCTACTTGTGGGGCTTGTGGGCCAACAGCTGGGGCTCAGGGTGGGACTGCAGATGGTTCAGACGGTGACATGTTCTCGGCTTGGTGCATCGATTGACCAGGGTCTGTTCCAGAATGGAGATATAGTTATTGGTGGACTCTTCAGTCTTTATCACAAACCTCCAGTCGTAGACCTCGACTACACTCAGGAGCCGGATTACAAATCTTGCAAAGGGTAAAACTCTGACCTGCATTGCTTTCTGTCAGCACTGTGTTATACTTAGTCATATCACATGTAATCATTGTAGTTTAAATGTAATGAAATGTAATTATCAATTTCCAATTGAATACAGAATGCACAAATTAGTATAATTAAAATCACTTTTTTTTTTTTTTTTACTAACCTTTCCTCTATTTTCTTTTTATCTGCCCTGCCAGTTTGGAAAATCTTCCATTGCAGTATGTATATGCAATGGTGTTTGCTCTGGAAGAAATCAACCATAGTACAACACTGCTACCAGGGGTGAAGCTGGGCTACAACATTCATGATAGCTGTGGCATACCCCTTTGGGCTTTACAAGCAACACTGGCACTGGTTGGAGGAGACAGCACCAGCTGCAATTCAGCTGAGTATGGGTCTGAAATCCGACGAAGAAGAGGTACTGAATCTAAGTTTGAATGTCCCTGATGTGATTCCTTACAGTTAATAAGAAATATACAGTGACAATAATTGCGCTGTAATGTTGTATTTGAGACATGATGTAGCAAGATTTTAAGAAATGACTTTATTCCACTATATTTTATCATCAGGTGATCAGCCTGTTCCTTCTGTTCCTTTGATTATTGGTGGCGACTCGTCTGTAACAGCCAAGATACTCTCCAGAATCCTGGGGCCACTATCTGTGCCTTTAGTGAGTTTCATGAAAATAATATTAATTAGAAATTGATTTAATTTCATCCCTGAACGGTTTAGTGTTCATACTGAATATGTACAAGGAATTTTAAAATGAAAATTAGAAACCCATTAAATACCAACAGAGATCAAATTTTAAAAATCAAATTTGCACTCAGCAATCAGATGGAAACAGCTGTAAACATTTAGTTTGAATAAAATACATTTGCATAGGGGCATGTCCATGAAACCTCACAGCATGTTTTGTCTTTTAGATGAGCTACACAGCCAGCTGCCCCTGTCTAAGTGACAGGCGCCAGTATCCTAACTTCTTCAGGACCATGCCCAGTGATATTTATCAAGCCCGTGCCATTGCCCAGCTTGCCATATACTTCAAATGGACCTGGATTGGAGCAGTGGTGGCAAAAAATGATTATGGCTTGATGGCAGTAAAGGTCTATCCATTTTTTTGTTTCTGTTTTGTGATATATCCACAAATCTAATATTTGTTACTTTTCTAATCTTTCAGTTGTATATGTCAGATCTTTCAGGAGGAGACTCAGGGGGCAGGGGTGTGTTTGGCCTTTGTAGAAACTCTAAGGAGGGAAAACATCAAGAGTGATGCCAGGAGAGCAGCACTCACTATTCAAGCGTCAACTGCACGAGTGATTCTGATCTTTACCTGGTATACAGATGTGAGGGAACTGTTTCTGCAACTTTCCAAGATAAATGTGAGAAACTCAAGCAAAACTCTACATTAAATCTCTACATTTTAAAACAGCTGCTCTAATTTGAGGAAATGCTTTTTAAATTGAGTAAATGATTGTGCTGTGTTGCTATCATTAGGTGTTTGACCGACAGTTTCTGGCCAGTGAAGCTTGGAGCACCAGTGGTGATCTTCTCCAAAATCCTTCCACTTCTAAAGTGGCGAAAGGCGTTCTTGGTGTGGCCATTAGAAGTTCACCTATACCTGGATTTAAAAATTATCTGAGAAACCTGAACCCATTGCATCGCCCTGATGAGAAGTTCTTAAGAGAATTTTGGGAAAAAATGTTTGGTTGCAGTCCATGGTCTTTGTCTTCACACACTCCTTCAACTTCTCTTGGAGCTCTGCCACTCTGCAACGGCACAGAATCCCTGGACGGAGTGCAGAATCTCTTCACTGACACCTCTCAGTTAAGAGTGACATATAATGTCTACCTCGCTGTTTATGCTGCAGCCCACGCCCTTCACAACCTTCTCTCATGCCCCAACAGTAACAGCCCTCCTGGAAACAACAGCTGCTCCCATCCAAAACATATCAAAACCATAGAGGTAAACAAAGCTATTTCAATTCCAGAATTTATACAGTATGACACCTCCTGTTTAAAAATTATAGTTGTACCAAACAAAACACTGCTGAGTAATGTTAATCTTACTGTTTTATTTATGTAAAAAATACATATTGTTTCAAAATTTTGATGTCTTCAGGTCCTGCACTACTTGAACCATGTAAACTTCACCACACCACAGGGTGAAATATTTTATTTCCAAGGTGCAGACATTCCAGCAAAGTATGACCTTGTCAACTGGCAGAATAACTCTAAAGGGAAACTAAAACTTGTTCTTGTTGGTCGTGTGGATGGATTCGACCTCCACCTTAATGAATCAGATATTCAGTGGAGCACACAAACACATCAGGTATTTAATAGAGGAACAGAGTGGAGGAAAATGTACCAATTTGGCCAGCAACCAAAATATCTAATAACTGAAGTATTTACCTGTGATTCACAAGACATTATGTACTTGAAAATGTGAAATTCTGGAATTCCTTTAATTTTCTTGCATAGGCTCCTGTTTCAGTGTGTAGTGAGAGCTGCCCCCCAGGTACCCGGATGGCAACCAGGAAAGGGGAACCTGTCTGCTGCTTTGACTGTATCCCATGCGCTGAAGGAGAGATTAGCAATAAAACTGGTGAGGAAATCACTCTAAAACAACTTATGTGAGCAACTGTAATTTTCTCCCTTTGTGTTTTCATTTCTCTCCCCCCATCTTATTTTTTCCTCTCCCAGGTTCCCCCCACTGTGAGCGTTGTCCACCTGAGTTCTGGTCCAATGCTGAACGAACTGCCTGCATCCCTCGCCAGCTTGACTTCCTGTCCTTTAATGAGACCTTGGGTATTACTCTGACGGCAGTTTCTGTGTCTGGTGCCACAGTGACAACAGCTGTTTTTGTGGTTTTTGTTCACTTCCGTCAAACACCAATGGTAAAAACACAGAATAATGCAATAGATAACATCATGCATTTTCTGCAAATCTGCTCTACTATACAAACAAAAATATTTGTTAAAAACAATTTGAATCAATCCATCTTTGTCCATTTTTCATTTGTAGGTGCGAGCGAACAACTCAGAACTGAGTTTTCTGCTTCTTCTGTCACTCAAGCTCTGCTTCTTGTGCTCACTGGTGTTCATCGGTCGTCCATCAGTCTGGGCTTGTCGGTTTCAGCAGGCAGCTTTTGGGATCAGCTTTGTCCTTTGTGTTTCCTGCCTCCAAGTCAAAACCATAGTGGTTCTGGCAGCTTTTCGTTCAGCTCGGCCTGGTGCTGAAGCCTTGATGAAGTGGTTTGGTCCTGGCCAACAGAGAGGAAGTGTCTGCATCTTCACCTTTATACAGGTCAGAGTTTAAGATGCCATTTTAGATTATTATAACACTTTACACCACTTGATGTACACATCTGATTTTGTGCAATTTTTTTCTTCATCAAGGTTATCATCTGTATTAGCTGGCTATCGCTCAGTCCCCCTGTGCCTCAGCCTGACTTCAATATTCCAGGGTTAAAGGTCACCCTGAAGTGTGCCATGCCCTCTGTGGTGGGCTTCTCTCTGGTCCTGGGCTACATAGGCCTCCTGGCCTGCACCAGTCTCCTTTTGGCCTTTCTTGCTCGGAAACTCCCTGACAACTTCAATGAGGCCAAACTGATCACCTTCAGCATGTTGATCTTCTGTGCTGTGTGGGTGGCCTTTGTCCCGGCTTATGTTAGTTCTCCCGGAAAATATGCAGTTGCTGTGGAGATTTTTGCAATTCTCGCCTCTAGCTATGGTTTACTGTTCTGTATCTTTGCTCCAAAGTGTTTCATTATTCTTTTGAGGCCTGAGAAAAACACTAAGAAACACCTGATGGCAAGGTAACATAGAAACATCAACAATCCGTATTTTTGCCAATCAGTGACCATAAAATGTCCACCTATCCATATACTGTAGTCACTGCCAAAAGAGCAGTCAGCTATTTAGAAATCAGAGAGTGTTTTGTATCAGGGTCTATTTATATTCAGATCATAGACTGCATCATGAATGTATATTAAAGATGTGAAAAGCATCAATGTCTGTACTTGACATTTCCTGATATGATTATGAAGTGGCCGGGATCAAAAGCAGGCAGACAAATATTATTTAACCCGGTGGCCACGAGCTCGCACTGGGGAGCAACAAAAGCAAAAACCTTATAAACAAAGTGCTGCAAATGCAGACTTTGTTATCCGGGGTCAACTCCAAATACAAGGACTGGACTTTCAGCCCACAGGTTATTACTCAAATTAGGTCTTGGAAGTAGACTTACAGGCAGAATAAGCAGTACCCACTGTTTTAATGTAGATAATGTAATGATATAATGGACCCAATTTCCTTCAAATTTACAAGTGTGACAGAGAAGGATTTGACATTGATTCTGAATGTTCCCATGTGGAATATCAACCACTGGTTGGCAGATATTAGACAAACACAGACCTAACATATCTTTGTATACAGATGAGAGTGGAAATTTACATCCTTATTGAGACTCATGGGCATATCCTAGTGGGCCATCATTTCTGGCATGCTTGATTGACTTTGATATGTTATTCACAATACTTTTATATAACCAAGTCAAGATTTACAACAAATCTGTTTAATTTCAGAGCTCTGTGTCTCTCTCTCTTGTTTTAGTTGTCTTTAAGAACTTTCTGTAGTTGGTTGTGTTTTCTGATTTTACAGCTCATTCTTGCATTTGACTGTATCTATGCTTCTGTTGCCAATATGCTGTCATATTGACAAAAATGTTTTTGTCTCCCCAAATGACAGATTCAGGAAACAAACAAGATCAGGGCTTATTAAATGTTTATTTATATTGATCACAAATAAATCATGAAGTCGTGTATGAAAGTGGATTACATGAATTGAGACTGTCGTGTGCAAATGTACAGTATAACCATTAAAAAAAAATTCCCAGTCAAAAAAAAAACACATCCAAAATGTCATCCTGTTCTCCTGTGCAACTTCAATGATTGAAAACAATGATTTTAACTCAATTCCACATTTGATGAGTAACAATTTACATCAAAATTCAAGTGACAGTGGAAGGACAAGTCTTGTATTCTGTCACATAGGCTACACTTAAATTTTTCCATTCAAATGACTGGAAAATAGTTTCTGAATAAATTATCCATGTTCATTAAAATATAGGAATATGGTAAAATTAATTGTTCAAATATACATTTACAATTGTGATGTATAATTAATTCAGAGAAAGTAACTTTAAGTTAAATTACTCTGAAATATATAATCCATGTGGAAAGAGGTTTCATGCCCAAATACACACAACATATTTGTCTTAAATATTCATTATTCACACAACATTTCTGTTATGATTATCAAAATCAGAATTACCTACAGATCATATTTTAATGTCTGTATTTTAATGTTCTTTCTTCTTCTTTCTTCTTTATTTCGGACACAGCGGTGGTCCATAGAACAGTTGTATAGATTCTTTCTGGATCGAAATTGAGTACAATTTTTATGATGTATTTCCTCGACCCATGATTGCTTTTTTTGTGTTTCTCTCTGGTCTAAGCAAGATTATATAACATTTGGGTCCAAACAGCGCTAACAAGAGGCCAAAACTAGAGGCCAGGATGGCAAATACCTCCACTGCATCTGCATATTTACCTGGAGAGCTGATATAAGCAGGGACAAAGGCCACCCACACAGCACAGAAGATCAACATGCTGAAAGTGATGAGTTTGGCCTCATTGAAACTATCTGGAAGATTCCTTGCCAGGAAAGCGAGCAAGAAGCTAAGGATAGCCAGTAAACCAATATAACCAAGTAACACTGCAAAACCAATTATGGATCCAACCACACACTCATAAACTATTTTGTCATTGTGATATTCTGTGTTTTTATGAGGCACTGGTGAGGCAGAGACAAGCCAAGCAATGCAGATTGTGGCTTGAACAGAAGTAAGAACCAGCACTGTTCCTCTCTGCTGCACAGCACCAAACCACTTCAGACTGGCTTCTCCTCCTGGCTTGGAGGACTTGAACACAGCCAGAACCACCATGGTTTTAACCAGGATGCATGAGACACAAAGAACAAAGCTGATGCCAAATGCTGCATGTCTCAGCTGACATGTCCACAGTCTGGGTCGACCAATGAACAGTAGTGAACACAGGAAACATAGTTTAAGTGAGACCAAGAGCTGAAAACTAAGTTCAGAATTGTTGGCACGAACTATAGGTGTTTTACGATGGTAAATGAAGATGCCCAGGACGACAACACACATAAATGTGCCCAGCAGTGAGGCGGTTGTCAAACAGATTCCCAGAGGCTCATGGTAGGAGAGGAACTCTGTTTTCTTAGGAACACAGTGGTCACGCTGGAGACTGGACCAGAAATCCTCTGGACAACTGGTGCACTCCATGGAGTCTATGAAAAAAGGAAGGTGTTACATCAGATGTGCATTCTGCACAGTTTATGCAGTACATTAATTTCTATATTTTCCAATCTGCAAAGTTTAAAACTGATCAACCACCAGTCTTATTGCTGATCTCTCCCTCAGAACAGGGGATGCAGTCAAAACAACATTCAGGTCGCCCCTTCTTTCTGGCCATGCGAGTACCTGGACGACAGCTCTCACTGCACACTGATCGGGGAGGCTGTAGGGAGAGAAATAAACAGCTGTTATTCTTGTCAGTCTGCTTTAAATAATGTTATCCATTTGCACAAAAGAAAGCAGTCAGAGTATTGACCTCTTTTGATTCAAAGTTCCAGTAGATTTTATCCTCATGAAGTGTGAGCACTTCACCTTTGAAGGCTGATTTCTTAACATCTCCCACATTTTGAACTTTAATTCTTCCATCAGGGAGCCACTGCCAGTTCATGATGTCATATATTGGTAAGACATCACCATTCTCATCAAATGATACTTGATCACCAAAAGGTGTGGTGAAGTTGACCTTTTCCAAATAATATACAAGCTGTGAAAATGAGAATAACAGAAGAGGAATATATTAAAGGGATAGTTCAACATTGTGGAAAATTGGCCACAATCCCTATAGTCATAGCAGTAGGTTTGTTAACTTCATTTGTCGGTGCAAGCTATATTTTTAGAACTGCTGAGCCGAGCCATGAGCTGCTCAGAGCTAAGCTGCATTTCTTGGTTTTTCTCATCAAACTCATGAAATACACAATCCAACAACTCCAAAATACTTATCTTAGCGCCGCTTGCCTCAGCTGTTCTAAAAATAGCTTGCGCCGACAAATAAAGGTAACAAACCTACTGCTATGACTAGGGATTATGGCAATGGGCCAATTTGCCAAAATGTTGAACTACTGTATCCCTTTAAGTGAAATAGGTCACATGCTTTGTGTGTGTTTGCTGCTGTCACTCAGTAGAAAATAATTCAGCTCTCTATACTCCACAATGACATGATGATAAACTGGTGGAAAGTAAAAAAAAAAAAGAGAAAAAGTAAGAAACAGCAGTTTTTATTTTTGTTCATTTGAGTTGAGCGTGTTGTCTCCCATTTATTTATGATAAACTGGTGGAGCAATGTCTCACCTGCCATGACTCAAGTCTTTTTAAATTAGCACAGCTGTTCCCGCTGAAAGGCCCTCTCCCTGGCTCACACTGCAGCATGTTATCAAGAGCATATGCCAGGGCGTACACAGCCTTATACACATTGTACTCTGGTCTAAGATTTGAAATGTCCAAGAATTCAGTCTCCACTCTCTCTAGATCTTCCTGTCCAGTGCATAATGCTCCTCCAGCTTCCACCCAGCCTGCTGGAGGTGGTGCAAATCTACACTGAAAAGTGATTTCCCAAAACTGATTCACCTGAAACATTCAAAGGCACAATTACAACAATTTACACTTATAAACATTAAATATCAGCAAGGTTTAAAATCTCACCATACTGTATAATTGCCATAGCTGTTGTTGTGATGTAGGTCAGGACGTATTTGTAAGAAGAAGTCCCTGAGTCCTGGTATTTCTCCTCGACGGATGGCAATACCCAGTGTTCCATCCAGGTACGGCATGAGGCGAGGAGTCTGGAGAACAGGAGAGGCTGTCCAGGCTTCACTGGCCATCCACTGCAGGCCTGTCAAATTCTGTCTCACCACCTGTACATTGCATTTTATGAGTGATATATTCATACAGCCATTTTGCTGTGAAAGTATACTGTTCTCCATGTTATAATATGTTTTATGTTGTTTTTTCTTCATTTTAACTTTAGATGAATATAATTTGTCCTAGAAATCAAACTCACTTCCATCTTTTACAAGTCACAAGTATAACTTATTTGAATCAATCATTTTGATGCAGATAGACATTTTTTTTGACACATAACTCTAACTGTTTGCCATCAAAACCATTATGCCATGTGTTAAATTGTAATGAAGTTGTATTTTATTTCCAACCTCTTCCATGAGATCAATCATGTTATTCTCATGTGCAAACACAATGACCACACGAGCTGTGGATTTCTTCATCACATTCACAATCCTCTTTAGTTCAGCTGGGTTGTCACTCCAGGGTAAAATCTCCGTGTAGGCCAGACATCCTCCACCAGAGGGACCCAGGTCAGAGTGGAAGGATCGGGCAGCATGGACTCCATAATCATCATCACTGATCAGCAGACCTGCCCAAGTCCAGCCAAAGCGTTTGAGAATCTGAATCATAGCACGCACCTAAAAATACACAGAGGGAGAATCAGTGCACTGCGCTGGAAGTTTCACTGTGGACCATGTGGACCAATTATGGCCATAAAGTGTTGTTATCTGACACAACACAACTTCACCATTGACACAAAAATACTGCTGGAGACAGACAATAAAAGATTTTTTCTAGTATAGGCACAGATTTTTACCTGGAAAGCATCACTTGGTATTGTCCTAAAAAAGGATGGAAACTTTTGCCGGTCACTCAAACAGGAACATGTGGCAAAATAACTTACCTGCAAAAAAACACAGACTACACATTCTAAAACTGTACTATGCATGTAAGGTCGACTTCTCCATGTTCACAGTTGATTAAAATTGAAATTACATCACAATTATACAAATTAATGATAAGATCGTAAGACAGAAGAACTTACCATCGGCACTCGGTACAAACCTAAGACTGTGGATATTGCAATAGAACGTGTAGAGGAAGGATCACCCACAATCCCAAGGACAGGAGGGGTTCCTACACAGGTCTCATGTAATGTCACTCTCTCCTCTTGACTATTGACCAATGATAATGCGGCACGAAACCCAATTCCTAGTTGGAGGCAGTTGTCATACAAGCTGTATCCCAGAGTCACATTAGGTAGCAGGTTGGAGTTTCTGTTGATCTCATCAATAGCAAAAAGCATGGCCTGGGCCTGTTTGAATCCTAGAACATCAAAACTAACACATAAAATATCATTGTTTACTTCTGCAAAATACAACACAGATAAACAGCATAAAATGTTGCACAACATTGGATTTGGTGAAAAGACAGACTGCAAAAGCAATATGGGTCGCAAGTACAAGTCTCTCTTCCACAATGATGAGTTTTAGCTTTTTACTACTTCCCTGACAGACTCACCCATGGCAGGTAGGCTGCTGTGGCTCAGAGGTAAAAGACATGTCAGGATAAGTAGAAAAAAAGTGGATTTCAAAAAGGCCGCCTAGAATCAAATCTCCAGGCTTTTGCATTCCATTTAGATGAAACTGTCCCTGTAATTGACAAGAGGAGGAATAATGAGAGAAAGATACAGCAGAGGAAAAATAGAAATAAAACAATATGACCAAGAGTAAGCTGGTGTCTAAACAAGACATGACTTTCCTCTGGTTTACACCTTTTCTAGGTGCAGGCATCACACATGTCACCTCCTTTTATTGACTTGCACTATTGTTTAATATTCCTCATCCTCTATACCACCCATCAAGGTAAAATTAGAAGTTTGGGCTGGGCCTAAGGTACTTTTCCTTTAGGGATAGATTTGTACTGAGAGACATAATTAATTCAAAATCAACTTTAATGTCTGTCCTGGGCCATTTTGGCATCCTTTCTTATGAAAAAACAAAAACAAATGAGTACATGACGACCATGATGATGAGGTTTACTAAAAAAAATGCATCACAGACTGATTAGCTTTTTTTCTCAAGTCATATAAAGTGAACTTCCATTAAATGAAGGTGTGAACTTTTTTTTTACCAACTGGAAAAAACATCTACAGTACGTCTATCTTATAAAATTGCTGAAAAGGTTGTTTGTGATCAGTTAGTCTCTCATTTAAATGATGGCAAACTTACCCTTCATCCAATGCAATTTGGTTTCAGAAAGCATCATTCTACAGAAACATTGAAAATTGTTTTTTTGTGGAACAATTCAAAAGCTATCTTGAAAAAAGTGATGTTGTTGGAGCTGTGTTTTTAGATTTTAAGAGGGCATTTGACACATTTTACTTTCAGAACTTTCTAAATTTAATTTGTCAGCATGGATGGAGTCCTACCTAAACCACAGGAAACAGTCTATAAGAGTGTGTGATAAGCGTTCCTCATTTGCAAACTGTACAGTAGGGTTCCCCCAAGGGTCTATTTTAGGACCAATCTTATTTAGTATATATATTAATGATCTTCCTCAAGTATGTCCAGATGCCAGCACTCAAATGGATGCTGATGATACTGTGATGTTCACCCATGCAAGAACCAAAGATGATGTTGCAGCCAAGATGACATGCTATGCTTTTATTCTGAAACTCCAGTACCGGAGTAGAATGTTACAATGTATGTCCATGGTTACTGTTGCCAGGGAGACGGGAAATAAAAAGTAGCGGAGTATGGGTCTGAAATCTGACAAAGAAGAGGTACTGAATCTAAGTTTGAATGTCCCTGATGTGATTCCTTACAGTTAATAAGAAATATACAGTGACAATAATCGCGCTGTAATGTAAATGCTGTTGTATTTGGGACATGATGTAGCAAGATTTTAAGAAATGACTTTATTCCACTATATTTTATCATCAGGTGATCAGCCTGTTCCTTCTGTTCCTTTGATTATTGGTGGAGACTCATCTGTAACAGCCAAGATACTCTCCAGAATGCACCAGTCTTCTTTTGGCCTCCCTGACAACTTCAAAGAGGCCAAACTGATCACCTTCAGCATGTTGATCTTCTGTGCTGTGTGGGTGGCCTTTGTCCCGGCTTATGTTAGTTCTCCCGGGAAATATGCAGTTGCTGTGGAGATTTTTGCAATTCTCGCCTCTAGCTATGGTTTACTGTTCTGTATCTTTGCTCCAAAGTGTTTCATTATTCTTTTGAGGCCTGAGACAAACACTAAGAAACACCTGGCAAGGTAGCATAGAAACATCAACAATCCATGTTTTTGCCAATCAGTGACCATTATTCACTATATCCCCTTCTTCTAAATTTCCACCTATCCATATACTGTAGTCACTGCCAAAAGAGCAGTCAGCTATTTAGAAATCAGAGAGTGTTTTGTATCAGGGTCTATTTATATTCAAATCATAGACTGCATCATGAATGTATAATGTGAAAAGCATCAATGTCTGTACTTGACATTTCCTGATATGATTACGAAGTGGCCGGGATCAAAAGCAGGCAGACATTTAACCCGGTGGCCATGAGCTCTCACAGGGGAGCAACAAAAGTAAAAACCTTGTTATCCGGGGTCAACTCCAAATACAAGGACTGGACTTTCTGCCCACAGGTAATTGCTCAAATTAGGGCTTGGAAGTAGACTTACAGGCAGAATAAGCAGTACCCACTGTTTTAATGTAGATAATGTAATGATATAATGGACCCAATTTCCTTCAAATTGACAAGTGTGACAGAGAAGAATTTGACATTGATACTGAATGTTCCCATGTGGAAGATCAACCACTGGTTGGCAGATATTAGACAAACACAGACCTAACATATCTTTGTATTCAGATGAGAGTGGAAATTTACATCCTCATTGAGACTCATGGGCATATCCTAGTGGGCCATCATTTCTGGCATGCTTGATTGACTTTGATATGTTATTCACAACACTTTTATATAACCAAGTCAAGAGTTACTGTGACAGTGGTGGTCCTGTCACTATGCCTCCAGTTGATCATGGTACCCTGGCTACTTGGCCAAGGGGATGTCCCTTTGACCGACTGGTTTGCTCGCATGACTCCGACCCGGGAGTCTGGGGTTCCATGGCTTCCTAATGTGTGGCAGCCTGCGCGGAGTGGTGGTCCTGTCACTATGCCTCCAGGATCATGTCCCTCTTCATTTTGCCACATTCTGGCGTTGTTGGCAGGATCCATGTAGCACTAGTGGTGGGTCCATGGCTTCCTAATGTGTGGCAGCCTGCGCGGAAGCACGAGGACGTGCTTGTGAAAAGAGGGGGAGAGATGTGACAGTGGTGGTCCTGTCACTATGCCTCCAGTTGATCATGGGCCCTGGCTACTTGGCCAAGGGGATGTCCCTTTGGCTGACTGGTTAGCGCGCATGACTCCGACCCGGGAGTCTGGGGTTCGAAGCCCGCCCGGGTCCCTCTTCACCTTGCCACATTACAGTACAACAAATATGTTTAATTTCTGTGTCAGTGACTCTTGCTCTTGTTTTAGTTGCCATTAAGAACTTTCTGTAGTTGATTGTGTTTTCTGATTTTACAGCTCATTCTTGCATTTGACTGTATCTATGCTTCTGTTGCCAATATGCTGTATTGACAAAAATGTTTTTGTCACCCCAAATGCCAGATTCAGGAAACAAACAAGATCAGGGCTTATTAAATGTGTATTTATATTGATCACAAATAAGTCATGAAGTCGTATATAAAAGTGGATTGCATGAATTGAGACTGTTGTGTGCAAATGTACAAATATAACCGTTAAAAAAATTCCCAGTGGTCTTGTATTCTGTCACATAGGCTACACTTAAATTTTTCCATTCAAATAAGTAGTTTCGGAATAAGTTATCCATCTTCATTAAAATATAGGAATATGGAAAATATGAATTAATTGTTCAAATATAGCCTACATTTACAATTGTGATGTATAATTAATTCAGAGAAAGTAACTTTAAGTTAAACTACTCTGAAATAGGCTAGAGATTTCATGCCCAAATACACATACCATGGCTTAAATATTCATTATTCACACAACATTTCTGTTATGATTATCAAAATCAGAATTACCTACAGATCATATTTTAATGTCTGTATTTTTATGTTCTTTCTTCTTCTTTATTCTTTATTTCGGACACAGCGGCAGTCCATAGTTGTATAGATTGAGTACAGTTTTTACGATGTATTTCCTCGACCCATGATTGCTTTCTTTGTGTTTCTCTCTGGTCTAAGCAGGATTATGTAACATTTGGGTCCAAACAGCGCTAACAAGAGGCCAAAACTAGAGGCCAGGATGGCAAATACCTCTACTGCATCTGCATATTTACCTGGAGAGCTGATATAAGCAGGGACAAAGGCCACCCACACAGCACAGAAGATCAACATGCTGAAAGTGATGAGTTTGGCCTCATTGAAACTATCTGGAAGATTCCTTGCCAGGAAAGCGAGCAAGAAGCTAAGGATAGCCAGTAAACCAATATAACCAAGTAACACTGCAAAACCAATTATGGATCCAACCACACACTCATAAACTATTTTGTCATTGTGATATTCTGTGTTTTTATGAGGCACTGGTGAGGCAGAGACAAGCCAAGCAATGCAGATTGTGGCTTGAACAGAAGTAAGAACCAGCACTGTTCCTCTCTGCTGCACAGCACCAAACCACTTCAGACTGGCTTCTCCTCCTGGCTTGGAGGCCTTGAACACAGCCAGAACCACCATAGTTTTAACCAGGATGCATGAGACACAAAGAACAAAGCTGATGCCAAATGCTGCATGTCTCAGCTGACATGTCCACAGTCTGGGTCGACCAATAAACAGCAGTGAACACAGAAAACATAGTTTAAGTGAGACCAAGAGCTGAAAACTAAGTTCAGAATTGTTGGCACGAACTATAGGTGTTTTACGATGGTAAATGAAGATGCCCAGGACGACAACACACATAAATGTGCCCAGCAGTGAGGCGGTTGTCAAACAGATTCCCAGAGGTTCATGGTAGGAGAGGAACTCTGTTTTCTTAGGAACACAATGATCACGCTGGAGACTGGACCAGAAATCCTCTGGACAACTGGTGCACTCCATGGAGTCTATGAAAAAAGGGAAGGTGTTACATCAGATGTGCATTCTGCACAGTTTATGCAGTACATTAATTTCTATATTATCCAATCTGCAAAGTTTAAAACTAATCAACCACCAGTCTTATTGCTGATCTCTCCCTCAGAACAGGGGATGCAGTCAAAACAACATTCAGGTCGCCCCTTCTTTCTGGCCATGCGGGTACCTGGAGGACAGCTCTCACTGCACACTGATCGGGGAGGCTGTAGGGAGAGAAATAAACAGCTGTTATTCTTGTCAGTCCTTTATACTGCTTTAAATAAAGTTATCCATTTGCACAAAAGAAAGCAGTCAGAGTATTGACCTCTTTTGATTCAAAGTTCCAGTAGATTTTATCCTCATGAAGTGTGAGCACTTCACCTTTGAAGGCTGATTTCTTAACATCTCCCACATTTTGAACTTTAATTCTTCCATCGGGGAGCCACTGCCAGTTCATGATGTCATATATTGGTAAGGCATCACCATTCTCATCAAATGATACCTGATCACCAAAAGGTGTGGTGAAGTTGACCTTTTCCAAGTAATATACAAGCTGTGAAAATGAGAATAACAGAAGAGGAAACAAAGGGAAAATATTAAAGGGATAGTTCAACACTTTGGAAAATTGGCCCATCACCACACTCCCTATAGTCATAGCAGTAGGTTCGTTAACTTTATTTGTCGGTGCAATATATTTTTAGAACTGCTGACAAACCTACTGCTATGACTAGGGATTATGGCAATGAGCCAATTTGCCAAAATGTTGAACTATCCCTTTAAGCGAAGTAGGCCACACGCTTGGTGTGTGTTTGCTGCTGTCACTCAGTAGAAAATAATTCAGCTCTCTATACTCCACAATGACATGATGATAAACTGGTGGAAAGTATAAAAAAAAAAAGAAAGCAGTTTTTGTTTTTGTTCATTTGAGTTGAGCGTGTTGTCTCCCATTTATTTATGATAAACTGGTGGAGCTGAGATATTTCTCACCTGCCATGACTCAAGTCTTTTTAAATTAGCACAGCTGTTCCCGCTGAAAGGCCCTCTCCCTGGCTCACACCACATCATTTCATCAAGAGCATACGCCAGGGCGTACACAGCCTTATACACATTGTACTCTGGCCTGAGATTTGAAATGTCCAAGAACTCAGGTGCCACACTCTCAAGATCTTCCTGTCCAGTGCATAATGCTCCTCCAGCTTCTACCCAGCCAGCTGGAGGTGGTGCAAATCTACACTGAAAAGTGTATTCCCAAAACTGATTCACCTGAAACATTCAAAGGCACAATTACAACAATTTACACTTATAAACATTAAATATCAGCAAGGTTTAAAATCTCACCATATAATTGCCGTAGCTGTTGTTGTGATGTAGGTCAGGACGTATTTGCAAGAGAAATTCCCTGAGTCCTGGTATTTCTCCTCGACGGATGGCAATACCCAGTGTTCCACCCAGGTACGGCATGAGGCGAGGAGTCTGGAGAACAGCAGCTGCTGTCCAGGCTTCACTGGCCATCCACTGCAGGCCTGTCACATTCTGTCTCACCACCTGTACAATGCATTTTATGAGTGATATATTCATACAGCCATTTTGCTGTGAAAGTATACTGTTCTCCATGTTATAATATGTTTTATGTTGTTTTTTCTTAATTTTAACTTTAGATGAACAGAATTTGTCCTAGAAATCAAACTCACTTCCATCTTTTACAAGTCGCAAGTGTAACTTATTTGAATCAATCACTTTGATGCAGATAGACATGTTTTTGACACATAACTCTAACTGTTTGCCATCAAAACCATGCCATGTGTTAAATTGTAATGAAGTTGTATTTTATTTCCAACCTCTTCCATGAGATCAATCATGTGACTCTCATGTGCAAACACAATGACCACACGAGCTGTGGATTTCTTCATCACATTCACAATCCTCTTTAGTTCAGCTGGGTTGTCACTCCAGGGTAAAATCTCCGTGTAGGCCAGACAACCACCACCAGATGGACCCAGGTCAGAGTGGAAGGATCGGGCAGCATGGACTCCATAATCATCATCACTGATCAGCAGACCTGCCCAAGTCCAGCCAAAGCGTTTGAGAATCTGAATCATAGCACGCACCTAAAAATACACAGAGGGAGAATCAGTGCACTGCGCTGGAAGTTTCACTGTGGACCATGTGGACCAATTATGGCCTTAAAGTGTTTTTATCTGACACAACACAACTTCATTGAAACAAAAATACTGCTGGAGACACACAATAGACATACATTTCTATAGGCACAGATTTTTACCTGGAAAGCATCACTTGGGATTGTTCTAAAAAAGGATGGAAACTTTTGCCGGTCACTCAAACAGGAACATGTGGCAAAATAACTTACCTGCAAGAAAACACAGACTACACATTGTAAAACTGTACTATGCATGTAAGTTCGACTTCTCCATGTTTACAGTTGATTAAAATTGAAATTAAATCACAATTATACAAATTAATCATAAGATCGTAAGACAGAAGAACTTACCATCGGCACTCGGTACAAACCTAAGACTGTGGATATTGCAATAGAACGTGTAGAGGAAGAATCACCCACAATCCCAAGGACAGGAGGGGTTCCTACACAGGTCTCATGTAATGTCACTCTCTCCTCTTGACCACTGACTAATGATAATGCGGCACGAAACCCAATTCCTAGTTGGATGCAGTTGTCATACAAGCTGTATCCCAGAGTCACATTAGGTAGCAGGTTGGAGTTTCTGTTGATCTCATCAATAGCAAAAGCCATGGTCTGGGCCTGTTTGAATCCTAGCACATCAAAACTAACACATAAAATATCATTGTTTACTTCTGCAAAATACAACACAGATAAACAGCATAAATGTTGCACAGCATTGGATTTGGTAAAAAGACCGACTGCAAAAGCAATATGGGTCGCAAGTACAAGTCTCTCTTCCACAATGATGAGTTTTAGCTTTTTACTACTTCCCTGACAGACTCACCCATGGCAGGTAGGCTGCTGTGGCTCAGAGGTAAAAGACATGTCAGGATAAGTAGAAAAAAAGTGGATTTCAAAAAGGCCGCCTAGAATCAAATCTCCAGGCTTTTGCATTCCATTTAGATGAAACTGTCCCTGTAATTGACAAGAGGAGGAATAATGAGAGAAAGATACAGCAGAGGAAAAATAGAAATAAAACAATATGACCAAGAGTAAGCTGGTGTCTAAACAAGACATGACTTTCCTCTGGTTTACACCTTTTCTAGGTGCAGGCATCACACATGTCACCTCCTTTTATTGACTTGCACTATTGTTTAATATTCCTCATCCTCTATACCACCCATCAAGGTAAAATTAGAAGTTTGGGCTGGGCCTAAGGTACAGTTCCTTTAGGGATTGATTTGTACTGAGAGACATAATTCATTTATCAAGTTTAATGTCTCTCCTGGGCCATTTTGGCATCCTTTCTTATGAAAAAACAAAAACAAATGAGTACATGACAACCATGATGACAAAATTTACTAAGAATTTGCATCACAGACAACTTCAGTTTAATTTTTTTCAAGTCATATAAAGTGAACTTCCATTAAATGAAGGTGTGAACTTTTTTTTTTACCAACTGGAAAAAACATCTTGCTTGTTAGAAAATATGTATGTTCTTCATCTCCAATAGCTTCTAAAATTGCTGAAAAGGTTGTTTGTGATCAGTTAGTTTCTCATTTAAATGAAGGCAAACTTACCCTTCATCCAATGCAATTTGGTTTCAGAAAGCATCATTCGACAGAAACAGCAAATTGTTTTTTGTGGAACAAATCAAAAGCTATCTTGAAAAAAGTGATGTGGTTGGAGCTGTGTTTTTAGATTTTAAGAGGGCATTTGACACATTTAATCACATTTTACTTTCAGAACTTTCTAAATTTAATTTGTCAGCCTGGATGGAGTACCTGAACCGCAGGAAACAGTGTATAAGAGTGTGTGATAGGCGTTCCTCACTTGCAAACTGTACGGTAGGGTTCCCCCAAGGGTCTATTTTAGGACCAATCTTATTTAGTATAATGATCTTCCTCAAGTATGTCCAGATGTCAGCACTCAAATGTATGCTGATGATACTGTGATATTCACCCATGCAACAACCAAAGATGATGTTGCAGCCAAGATGACTACTGCAATGAGCAAGGTGTCAGATTGGCTAGCAAACTCTTTTCTATCCCTTAATGTTAGCAAAACAATCTGTATGTATTTCACAAAGAGGATTAATAATTCAGTTTACCCTGATATTTTAATTAATGGTGAGGTCAACAAATGTGTGACACATGTTAAGTATACCTAGGCATCTAAACTGTAACATTCTTAAAAAATATGATTTTCTAGATTTTGATAATTTCATATACTCTGACATTTGTCTGATATTTAAAATTATTCATAATCTGGCACCCCCTCCCCATACTGTATACTGTAGAATGCCTGTCCTGCCCCAGCAGTGGCAGAGCTGGCAGGACTAGAGCATCTATTCGGGTGGGTGCTACAGTTACGAAGAACAGGTTTTGAACAATCCGCTTTCTCTTTTAAAGTAATAGGGAAGTGGAACTCCATACCAACACACATAAGAGACTCAGGAAGCCTAGTAGAATTTAAGTCCAGCCTCAAACTCTGGCTAAAAGAAGCACAAAAGTGTAACCACCAATGATTGACAGGCATATATTCTATATGATATTGTTTTGATCACACTGATGAAATGTTATGTATTGTTTTGTTTTCATGTATTGTATTTGTTGTTTTGACCGTCATTGTTTCTTCTGCCTTACCTGTCTTGTTGTCATGTAAATTAGCTGTCAGCTAACTCTGGTGCAATTACTTTTAATTGTGCTGTCCCTGTAAAAAAAAAAAAGAAAAAAAAATGGCCGTGCAGTCTCTGATTTGTGAGTCTGAAAAACAGACCTAAATTCTTATAAATGAATAAATGAGTCTTGAATGTGAGCTTTTCAGCATCTAACAATAACAATAAGTTAAATGTCCACTAGATGGTAGCAGAATAATATATTTGGCATCTGTGATCTGCTAGGTGCTTGATAGAGGGTCAGTGCATATTACAGTATGATCTCTGAACCTCAGGAACTCAGAAGAGGTCTTCTGATTTGGGGAAAATATTAGATTATCAGCTCCATACAGGTCAAAATTAAATACGAACTCAATTCACAAAGTACACAAAAGCATTTGAAGAATAAATTCATGTATTTTAACTGCACCGGAAAGAATAACTGTGCTATTTCTTTTCACACAAGTGATCCAGCCTGTGAAAGAGTTAATATCTGAATGTATTTATTTGGCATAGGCCCTTTTTTCAATAATACATACAATACAAAACAAACCCTCTTACAATTGCTATTAACATATTTTTTTGCATGTGTTTTAGATAATAGAGAAACTAAGTGCAATTTTTATGATTTAGTGCGGGCGACCCATGATTGCTTTCTTTGTGTTTCTCTCTGGTCTAAGCAGGATTATATAACATTTAGGTCCAAACAGCGCTAACAAGAGGCCAAAACTGGAGGCCAGTATGGCGAATACCTCCACAGCATCTGCATATTTACCTGGGGAGCTAATATAGGCAGGGACAAAGGCCACCCACACAGCACAGAAGATCAACATGCTGAAAGTGATGAGTTTGGCCTCATTGAAACTATCTGGAAGATTCCTTGCCAGGAAAGCAAGCAAGAAGCTAAGGATAGCCAGTAAACCAATATAACCAAGTAACACTGCAAAACCAATTGTGGAGCCAACCACACACTCGTAAACTATCTTGTCATTGTGGTATTGGGTGTTTTTATGAGGAGCTGGTGATGCAGAGATAAGCCAGGTGGTACAAATTGCTGCTTGAACAGAAGTAAGAATCAGTACTGTCCCTCTCTGTTGCACAGCACCAAACCACTTCAGACTGGCTTCTCCTCCTGGCTTGGAGGCCTTGAACACAGCCAGAACCACCATAGTTTTAACCAAGATGCACGAGACACAAAGAACAAAGCTGATTCCAAATGCTGCATGTCTCAGCTGACATGTCCACAGTCTGGGTCGACCAATAAACAGCAGTGAACACAGGAAACATAGTTTAAGTGATACCAACAGCTGGAAACTAAGTTCAGAATTGTTGGCACGAACTATAGGTGTTTGGCGATGATAGATGAAGATGCCCAGGACGACAGCACAGATAAATGCACCCAGGAGTGAAATGGCTGCCAAGCAGATTCCCAGAGGCTCATGGTAGGAGAGAAACTCTATCTTCTTGGGAACACAGTGGTCACGCTGGGGACTGGACCAGAAATCCTCTGAACAACTGGTGCACTCCATGGAGTCTATGAAAAATGTGCAAAATACAATAAACTTCTAATCAATAGACCTACTCCATTTATATACAACAAGATGGAAGTGTATTTCAAATGAAATGTAATGATGAATGGATTGTGTTTTGTATTAATGTAGCTGGGAATGTTTTGAGTTGACATACAGTATATGACATACCAATACTGAACATACCAGTGAAATGTTCATAGACTACTTTCTACTGTCTAACTGTCTAACAAACTTTCAGTGTAATATCCATTATAGCGACAGCAACACACACACACACAAAAACATTTTATGCTTATGTTTAGGCATGTCCCACACTGTGTCTAGTATGGTTGCATTATATTGTCGAAATCAAGGTGGTACTTAATGTATTATACAGTGTTTTCAAAATGCAGTATTTAAACTGAACACTTGCCAGTCTTATTGCTGATCTTTCCCTCAGAACAGGGGATGCAGTCAAAACAGCACTCCGGTTCCCCCTTCTTTCTGGCCATGCGGGTACCTGGAGGACAGCTCTCACTGCAAACTGATCGGGGTGGCTGTAGGGAGAATAATAACTATTGGTTATTCCCTATTATTATGCACTGCTAGAATGAGTTGACCGCAAAAACAATAGCCATAAAAGAATCAGAGATGACCTGTTTGGATTCAAAGTTCCAGAAGATTTTGTCTTCATCAAGTGTGAGCACTTCACCTTTGAAGGGGGACTTTTTAACCACCCCTACATTCTGAACTTCAGTCCTTCCGTCAGGGAGCCACTGCCAGTTCATGATGTCATAGATTGGTAAGACATCACCATTCTCATCAAATGATACTTCATCACCAAATGATGTGGTGAAGTTGACCTTTTCCATGTAATATACAAGCTACGGAAATCAAAACAAGGGATAGAGGGAAAGAACAAAGGATGGATACAAAAGTATTATGATTATTGACTATGGTTAACACAGCAGGATCAAATATACCACAGTCAAACATACACTTCTGATTGAATAATTTTCTATAAATTAACATCAGATGACCATGTACCATATAACTAGTGATAAGAGATTATAATTCTTCTCTCTGACCTGATAATAACTACAGCTACATGTATCACTCAGCAGTGAGGGAAATCCGTCTAGTGTTTTACACTTGATAATATCATTGCTTCACAAGAAATATGTAAACAGGATTTACAGTATAGTAATAGTATAACAAGGAAAAATCTAAACTGATTTCTCACCTGCCATGGCTCCAGTCGCTGTAAATTAGCACAGCTGTTGCCACTGAAAGGCCCTCTCCCTGGCTCACACTGCAGCATGTCATCAAGAGCATACGCCAGGGCGTACACTGCCTTATACACATTGTACTCTGACCTGAGGTTTGAAATGTCAAAGTACTCAGTCTCGATACTCTCTAGATCTTCCTGTCCAGTGCATAATGCTCCTCCAGCTTCCACCCAGCCTGCTGGAGGTGGTGCAAATCTACATTGAAAAGTGTATTCCCAAAACTGGTTTACCTGAAACAAATTCAAAAACAAATAATGAAAATATATTATTAGATAGATTTAAATTTAAAAGTAATATCAGCTTATAAGGTTAATATCAGCTTATAAAGTTAAAACGCTCACCACATTATTCCCTTGACTCTTATTGTGGTATAGATCAGGATAAATCTGTGACATGAATTCCCTGAGTCCTGGTATTTCTCCTCGACGGATGGCAATACCCAGTGTTCCACCCAGGTACGGCATGAGGCGAGGGGTCTGGAGAACAGCAGCTGATGTCCAGGCTTCACTGGCCATCCACTGCAGGCCTGTCACATTCTGCCTCACCACCTGTACATTACAGTATATGCATTACATAAAAATCATTATTGATATGCCACTAAAGGATTAGCTAATCTGAGTTATACAGTGCTTTATTTATTTATTTTATGAACACTGAATAAAACTTTTACAAAGGAAACAAAAGTCACACAATTATATTAAACTGCAATGAAGTTGTATGTCAAGTCCAACCTCCTTCATGAGATCAATCATGTGACTCTCATGTGCAAACACAATGACCACACGAGCTGTGGATTTCTTCATCAAATTCACAATCCTCCTTAGTTCAGCTGGGTTGTCACCCCAGGGTAAAATCTCAGTGTAGGCCAGACAACCACCACCAGATGGACCCAGGTCAGAGTGGAACGATTGTGCAGCACCAAGTCCATAATCATCATCACTGATCAGCAGACCTGCCCAGGTCCAGCCAGAGCGTTTTAAAATCTGAATCATAGCACGCACCTAAAAATACACAGAGGTGGGATTAGTGCACAGGCTGGAAAAAGGTTTTACTGGAAATGTTGTTAAAAAGGTTCCACTCACGGTGTCATATAACAACATTGATGAGAGAGATAATACGAGAAATAAACAAAAAGAATATATTTCTTGACAATTATTTCATGATACATGCATTATTGTATTTATTTTTACACTGGCAACAGATTTTTACCTGAAAAGCATCACTTGGGATTGTTCTAAAGAAGGATGGAAACTTTTGCCGATCACTCAAACAGGAACATGTGGCAAAATAACTCACCTGCAAAAAACACAGACTACACATCCAAAAACTGTTCAAAGCCTAAAGAAAATCTTTGAAATTACAAAACATAGTAATAGCCATCATTGTTCTGGTTTTTGGTTTGGATTTTTACAGAGATTATATTTTAATTACAACAAATGTCTTAAGGTAAAAAATTGCCATATAGAAACCAAAATGTTCCAAAATTTATTAAATTGAATAATAAATGGTGAGGCAATTAAACTTACCAGAGGCACCTTGTACAAACCTAAGACTGTGGATATTGCAATAGAACGTGTGGAGGAAGAATCACCCACAATACCGAGGACAGGAGGGGTTCCTATGCAGGTGTCATGTAATGTAACTCTCTCCTCTTGACCACTGGCTAATGACAATGCTCCACGAAACCCAATTCCTAGTTGGAGGCAGTTGTCATACAAACTGTATCCCAGAGTCACATTAGGTAGCAGGTTGGAGTTTCTGTTGATCTCATCAATAGCAAAAGCCATGGTTTGGGCCTGTCTGAATCCTAGCACATCAAAACTAACACATAAAACATCACTGTTACTCCTGAAAACAAATATACATAATCATGTATCTGTTAAAATATATACTGTACATGTTGCACAACTATAGATTTTGAAAAACATTGATTACTTGCAACAACAATAATAATAACATTCAGTTAAAAAAAGAAAAAGAGAGGAGGAGGAATTCTACCATAGTAATATCAGATCGGCTTCCCTGACAGACTCACCCATGGCAGCTAGGCTGCTGAGGCTCTGAAGTAAAAGACAGTTCAGAATACGTAGAAAAAAAGTGGATTTGAAAAAGGCCACCCAGAACCACATCTCCAGCCTTGTGCATCCCATTTAAGTGAAACTGTCCCCGTAATTGACAAGAGGAGGAATAAAGAGGGGAGGACAAAACAGAGGAAAAATAGGAATACAACAACATGAGCAACATGTCCGTGTGACTTTCCTCTGGTTGCCTTTCATGCGGTTTTTTAAATAATTTTATCACCATGTCACCCTATTTTATTGACTTGCAGTATTATTTATCTTCCACACCACCCATCACGGCATACGAAGAAGTATGGGCAGGGCCTAAAATGCAAAATCAGAGACCACATTGTACTGAGGCAGAATTAATGTCAACATCTTTCCATAATTGTGTCGGCAACATTTTCAACTACTGACAATTGCATGATGGTCAAAATATGTTTGCACTGGATGTTTTGAATGTCATCTCAAATAGACATATCATGTCATTTATCAAGAATCCTAATTAATATTAAAATGGATTAACAGGAACGCTATTTCATTTTCAAAATATAGCTGCATTTTTTTTTTTTTACCTTTACTAAGTATATTTTTTGGCTTCATTTTGGGGGAACTGGGGACGTGTGCGTTCAGAATTGTAACCTCTACATGGGGCGGCTGCTTTAACCACTGCGCCATGCACCGCCCCATAGCTGCACTTTTTGATTCATAAATAAAATGAATAATCAATAAGGATCAAAATCCATTAGTAGAAAGGCTTTTTCATGTCACAGTTTTCATTTTCTTCTTCTACGTTTGGTATGGCCTATGTAGAAAATTCGGCAGACAGGACACTCAAGTTTGTAAATCACACAAGTGGTTTTACAGTTGATGAAATGACGAATGAGATATGTTTTTTTTTTTTTTTTTAACTTCAAAGCTTTTAGATTTAACAACATTATTACAGTGAGGACGATGGCTACAAAACTTAAGTTATATCATCATTCAATTTGGGAATTTCTTTTGCACATCCAGGATTTAATATCTTAAAATAGTAAGTGATTTCCAGGTTGCTAGGATCTATGGGTTTTAAAGGCTAACTGTTTGCCGTCAGCAAAATAATGGTAGATAAACTGGTTGATAAACTAGCCAAGTGGTAACATGCATCTTCAGAAGAGAAACGGGCCTAGAAAGAAACCTTGAGGAGCACCCAAATTGAACTAAGTCAAGTAACTCTAAAATAACCAATAGAAAGCAGTAACCATTGTCAGCAAACCAACAATTGGTCACCTGATACCCTAACAGGGGATGTCTTGGTTCAATTACCCATTCACAAACCAGACTGGAAACATTTTTAACATGTTATTGCTCATAAAAGATACCAGCTAGAAGATTTTTTTCATGAACATTAAAGAGACAGCCAAACTGCTTAAACTTGAAATTTCTTTTAATCTTTCAGATCCCAGAGAAGGTACAACCAAGTGATAAGACAAACTGTCATTTTGGCTTTTTGCCTTTATTTGATTGCACACAGTAGAGATAGACAGGAAAGGGGGAAGCAGATTAGGGGGAATGACACGTAGGGAAGGACTGCCCGACGCAGGATTCAAACCGGAGCCGCCTGCAGTGAGGACTGTAGCCTCTACATGGGGCGGCCGTTTTACTCACTGCCCCACGCACCGCCCGGTCATAATTCTTTATTAAGACTTTTACTGGTTGTAATAATTTAAAGCAGAAGTAAGTGATATATTTGTGTTAATATAAGTCTTAAATAGTTATATCTTCCGACAGCAATCACTTACATAGAGTGTTTGGACCAAAACACGGGTCTGTCAGTCACTCTGCTCTGCTCTGAGCCGAGGAGAAAACATTTATCGTATCCTACAGTTTTTATCCAATGAGGAGAGAGAACGGCATGCAGGGCTGTGTGTGCAGCCAAGGAACGCCGTGAATGTGGCGACGTAGGGACGAGGACTGTTATGGTGCGTTCAAGGAAACTCGTATTTTTCCGACCGTGAAGTGGTACCAGTTCGATCTGGTACGAGTTCACCGGTCGGAAGTTACGAGTGGCTGTTATAGTGACTTTCACCGGTAAAACAGGTCGGAAAAACACGAGTGGGTTACCTGGAACGCTACAAAGTCGTAAGTTGTGACTTGAAGCTGTAATTTACGATTTCAAAAGCCTGCCTGGAACGCAGCATTAGCGAAAACGACCGGACCACTTACTTCTTCTTTAAGATAACGGGTTCTAATTTCGTGGCACAGCCCATGCAGTGCTTATACAGCGCAACACCGTGCACAGCTAATTTGGCAATTTGGTAGACCGAGGCGCGCCGAGATGGGTGTGGTGGCACAGCAGGGGGAGGAGTCGACAAATTCAGCTTGCCGCAGTGACAATTTTGTACCAAAAGGCTGTGCCGAAGGTGCGCTGAAAGCTCACCAGCTCCAACCTAGTCTAATCTCGGCGCATGGTGAAGCGCAGCCAGTGGTAATTTGGCTGACTGCCGCACAGTAACAAGTAACTTGACCAGGATAAATTTAACCCGCTTTCGAACAACCGGCTTGAGGCTTAATTCAGCCGGAACATGTGAAAAGCAGGAAAAACACTCTTTTCATGGGAGAGGGTCTTTAAAGTCATAATTGAAGAAATTAGAATGAATTATTAGTAGTGTTAGTCCTTCTTCATGTTGTATACAGATGTTACTGGTTCAAAATTGCGGACTTCTCGCGTGATTCACGCGAGACGGCACAAGCCTCAGACATTTTTTTCTTTGGCGAGACAAGAGACAAGGCGCAGTGTGCCAAAACAACCACCAGGTGGCATCTGTGAGAACGGAGGACGACAGGCGGATGAATCAGTGATCTGTGCAGTAATCCACTGCTTAAACTATAGGCCATTTAACTAGAACTACCCTGCCTAAATCACAGAAACTATTGTAATATGATAAAACTTAAGGCTTATTGGGGTTTTATATATAACGTCACTCATGGACGTCGGAACTATTTTCTGAGAGGGGGGGCGGGATTTTTTTTTTGGGAGGGTCGGGGGAGAGACGCACACTTACAGTATCAATGATTAACGAACTATAATGCAGCATCTTAATTGTTAAGAAAATTAAACCAAATAAATGAATGAATAACTAAAGCCTTTATTAAGACACATAACACTAGGCTATAAAAACAGCATTTAGAAAAAGAACAGTTTGCGCTCCAAAGGGCTTTCACACTTTTCCAAAAGTGGACCTTCTCTCAGTTGACCTGCTGATGATTTCTTCAAGCAGGGCCGAAACATCGCATTCATCAATAAGGTCACTATATGCGCATTCATAATGGCCAAATGCGTGAGTCTTTCCTGCTTCATGGTATTGCGCAGCCAGGTTTTCAATCTGCGTAAGGCAGAGAAAGAGCGCTCGGATGCCGCGACAGATATGGGCAGGGCCAGACAGCGCTTTATGAGCTTCTCCAACTCCGACAGCATGGAGCGGGTTTGGGGCTGCAAGGTGTGCAAAAGACTTTGTTTATTTTAGCCTACGTCACACTGAGCTGTCACATGCAACCTGGCTGGCTCCGTGCAGCAGCCTGGCATAGGCTAGGCTGCTGTACGGACAGTGGCGGCCTTAGACATCTGGGGGCCCGTTTCAATATTTCATATGAGGCCCTACCCTGTTAAACATAAATTTATTTGCCAGCTATGTGCCCATGTATCGCTGATGCTTTAAACCCTGAAATAAACGCACTATTCATGCATTCCAGGTTCGCGCAACACATTAAGTGTTAGCAGAAAAAACAATGACTGAAGTTGGTTTTCGTCAAAACAAAATCATTATGACATTTTCATGAACAGGAATCTTAATAAAAAAAATACAGGCTTTGTCAATATTCTGAATTTAAATTGGCAACAAAAGTAATGAGAGCAAAGTGCTCCGCGTTATTTCAGCACCACGACCGTGGACAGACGTTGTCGGTGCTGCGGTGCTGGTGCAGCCACTGGAGGCAGACGGACAGACAGCTCTCCTCTGCCAGTCTCCTCCATTATTACAGAAAAATCTGCCAATAATATCACATTCTAGTTGTGCTCTTGCTTTTATTTCTCTGCTAAGTTAGGACGTACTCATAGATCGCCTGTTTGGAGGCGTTTTAACCCGACGAAAAAAAAAGAAAAGAGGAGGAAAGTGATTGACAGACGTCAATTATCAAGTTGCGCAACTGGGCGCAAGTCAGGAGGAAAGGAGGAAAAACAAAAGGACATTAGAAACACTAAGAGAAAAGGAATAATACTGGGAGAAGGAAAACCAGGGTCTATTGATAGTTTGCGGGCCGTTTTCAAAGGTAAGCCTACGGTGTTATTGATATTTTCTGCCGTATTATTGATTAGTAGCGATCAGTACGGTGTGGCATGATACACGCACTGGCAGCTGGGGGCCCCCCTGGGGGCTGGGGCCCGTTTCAATTGAAACGGTTGAAACATAGGTAAGGCCGCCTATGTGTACGGAGCCAGCCAGGTTGCATGTCACATAGATCTGTGCATTATGAGATAAATGTAGTAAGTCAGACGAATTCAGTTTAAATTCAGATTCTTTATTTTTATTTTTTATGCATAATGCTGTAGGGGGGCGGATGGGAGGGGGTGCGGCCGCACCCCTAGTTCCGACGTCTATGACGTCACTGCAACATGCGTAGGCTACTTGTCGGTGTTGTGCTGTCTCTCGCTCCTGTTTCCCAGGTAAGAGGGGGACAATAGCCCACCTAGGGCTGGGCGATAAAACGGTATAAATTCTGAAATAACTTTTCTTACATATAGGCTAAATATGAGACGTGGTCGTGTTTCATTCATCCATGTTTTGGCAGACAATACAAATAGCGCACTCACAATAAAACAGTGCGATTGGTTGAAAGCTGATAATTAGCCATGTGCTTACAAGCTGATTGGCCGAAACCAAGAACAAAGCCGCTGAATGGCCAATCGCTATGTGTTAAGAGCCGACATGTAAATCAGCTGTTTCGATGGGCGTTAACAGCGCGGAGATGAATAGAGGTGTTAATCTCCGCTCATCCGGTACTTTGCAATGGGTGTTTGTGGACTTCACTCTTCAGACAAAAGTCCTGCCCCCTCCCCCCACAGCAGTTGAACAGAAAAACCGGTTCTTAACAGTAGCTCACACTTGAGTTCATAGGCTAAATGAAGAAACTTTCGCATTCAAAGCCTCCATTCAAAACTCCAAGACACATGTATTGAATGTTTACGTTTATTTACGTGGTCTATGGCAATTTTCATACACACATTGAACAATATAAAATGAAACACACACGCCTCCTTTGATGTGAACTGGCACAGAGCATGAAGCTTGATAACCAGCTTCGTACCGTGTTAACTCGGACCGGGGCTTGAGGTTTGGGCCGGCTTGCTGACGGTGTCACCGCTCTATTATCACTGGCTGTTTGTGTTGTCTGTCAAAACATGAATGAATGAAGCCAATCGACTTTGTATCGGCCGCGTCTTCTATCGAGGGAAAGTTATTCTATCCTATATTACCCAGCCCCAAAGTGACACAGTCACAGACCCGACGCGTTCATTCACAAGAAATCATCCAGCTGCACTCTCATACAAGGTGCGGAGTGAGAAATCTGCGGCACTACTGTACAGTAGTTGGCTCATTTTAAAAACACAGTTTGAAGCTAACGAGACAGAGGACCGAAAAAATAGAGTGAGACGTATAGCCTACTGTAGCTGCCGTCGTTACAGTGTGTCATTGAAAAACTATAGGCTACTGTATTATTTAGCCTACTGTCTGCAGCTCGTTCTCCTTTCATCCTATTCTACCTGTATCATGAACAGCGCCGCCACTCCCCATCGCGGAGCATTGTGTGACGTGTCAGCATTGTCCCCAAAACGTCTGAGCAGTATTTAGTACGGTGCTGCCACCTAGAGGAAAACAGTGGTGGTGAAAATTCTCGCGTTCGCGAGATCCTGCAGTGCGAGACAAACCCCGCAATTTTGAACCAGTAACATCTGTACAGTCGGGATTGGGTATGGTTGGGTGGGTAGATTGAGTGATATGACAGCTGTTGCACCTATGGCGTACAGCGTCTGTACAGTTGACGCACAGTTGACGCATCTCAACACTCTAATGTCATGAGTCGTTCATTCCCATTTCACATAGGCTATAGGCTAAAAATAAATGTGATAGTAAGAAAACATAGTAAGTGAGTAAAAAATAGGTGAGCAAAAAACATAAAAAACATTAATAAAAACAATAGTTTGTCACGTTTGTGCCAGAGACCCAGACACAGACACCAACTAACTGTAGAAAAATGTTTATTGGAGGTTGGGGGGTGAGGGAAGGGGGGAGCGAGGAGCTGGAGAGTGGACCCAGGAGGAGGATGGCAGTGGGGGGCTGGACAAGATGGCTGGGGTGGAAGGCAGGCAGACAGGCAGGCAGGCAAACAGGCAGGCAGGCAGATCTGAGCAGGAAAAAACCACAATTAGAATAAACTTGGCGAGCAGAACACTGAAGCTTAGCAGCCAGAGCGCAACAACGACAGACCATGTGGACTGAGTGTCGATCCGGCAGAGACTGACAGTAGAGGCAGGACTGAAGTGCAGACTGGGTGAAGAGTAGATTGGAATCAGCTGGTTGATTGCAGCAGCAGGGCAGGTGTGGAGTGGGAAGCAGGCAGGTCCGGGAGTGGTGACAGAGTGCAAGGGGGAGGGGGGAACAGGACTTGGACATACAAACAGGTAGAGAGACAAAACAAAACAGACAAACATGCAACACAAACTGTCATGGCGCTGGCCCCGTGACAGTACCCCCCCCCCGACGGACGCCCCCAGGCGGCCCACCAGGCCTGGGCTTCCCAGGGTGATCCCGGTGAAAGTCCCGAACAAGGGCACCGTCCAGAATGAGGCGGCGGGACACCCAGCATCGCTCCTCAGGCCCATAGCCCTCCCAGTCTACCAGATATTGAACGCCACGGCCCCGACGGCGACAGTCAATGAGACGACGAACAGTGAATGCGGGGTGGTTGTCAATGACCCTGGGGGGAGGGGGTGGGGGAGGAGGGGGCACTAGTGGACTGGAGACCACCGGCTTCACAGCAGATACATTGAAAACTGGGTGAACCCTGAGGGTCCGGGGCAGCTTCAGGCGTACAGCATTGGGATTAATGATCTTCAAAATCAAAAAAGGGCCAATGAATCTCGGGGACAGTTTTTTGGAGTCCGTTTTCAAGGGAAGATCCTTGGTGGAGAGCCATACCTTGTCTCCAGGTGCATATTCGGGGGCCGGAGTCCGATGACGGTCGGCTTGGTGCTTGTAACGGCTCGAGGCACGGAGCAGGGCTGAGCGTGCACGGTGCCAGGTCTTGTGGCACCGGCGGACATGGGCTTGTACTGAGGGCACTGACAGTTCCTTTTCCTGTGAGGGGAATAGTGGAGGCTGATACCCAAAGACACATTGAAATGGTGACATACCTGTGGCAGACGAAGGAAGAGTGTTATGGGCATACTCCACCCAGGGTGTGAGGGTGGACCAGGTGGATGGGTTGGAGGACACCATGCAGCGGAGTGAGGTCTCTAGATCCTGGTTTGCCCTCTCCGCCTGGCCATTAGACTGGGGATGGTATCCCGAACTCAGACTGACCGTGGCTCCAACTGAGGAACAGAAAGCCTTCCAGACAGCAGAGGTGAATTGAGGCCCACGATCTGAAACAATATCTGAAGGGAGTCCATACACACAAAACACCTCTCTAACCAACAGATCAGCTGTCTCCCTGGCTGAGGGCAGTTTGGGCAGCGGCAAAAAGCGTGCAAATTTACTGAAGCGGTCAATAACTGTGAGTATAACCGTGTTACCACCTGAGGCGGGCAGACCGGTCACGAAATCCAGGGCAAGATGTGACCAGGGACGACGGGGAACCAGCAGGGGACGCAACAACCCAGCACTGGACTGATTAGAAGACTTGTTTTGTGCACAAACAGGACAAGCAGACACAAATGATCTTACATCTACATCCATAGATGGCCACCAAAAACGTCGTCTCAGGAAAGCAAGTGTACGATTTAAACCAGGGTGGCAAGTTAGTTTAGATGAATGGCCCCATTGCAGTACAGAGGATTTGACAGCATCTGGGACATATAGGCGGCCGGGAGGGCCATTACCTGGGTCAGGTTGTGTCTGTTGGGCCCCTTTTACTTCCTCTTCGATCTTGAGGGAGACTGCGGCAACAATACAGGACTCTGGGATGATGGGTTCCAGGGACGTGGTAGTGCCGTCTTCCTTCCCATACATACGGGATAGGGCATCGGGTTTGGTGTTCTTAGAACCGGGTCTGTAGGTCAGAGTGAAATTAAAACGACCAAAAAAGAGAGCCCACCTGGCTTGACGAGCGTTGAGCCGCTTCGCAGACTGGATGTAGGCCAGGTTTTTGTGGTCTGTCCATACCACAAAAGGTTGCTGGGCTCCTTCTAGCCAGTGCCGCCATTCTTCAAGAGCCAGCTTCACTGCCAAGAGCTCACGATTGCCCACATCATAGTTTCTCTCTGTTGGAGATAAACGGTGAGAAAAATAGGCACAGGGGTGAAGCTTACCATCCTTGGCTGAGCGCTGCGAGAGGACTGCCCCCACTCCTGTATCTGAAGCATCCACTTCCACTGTAAGCTGCTTCTCCCGATCAGGCTGGACGAGCACGGGGGCGGAAGTAAAATAACCCTTGAGCTTGATGAAAGCAGCTTCAGCGGTGGACGTCCACTGAAAAGGCTTAATGGTTGAGGTAAGAGCAGTTAGAGGGGCAGCCACACGGCTATAATCTTGGATGAATCTCCTATAGAAATTAGCAAATCCCAGAAACCTCTCCAATTCCTTACAGTTGCTGGGGCTGGGCCAATCTAGGACTGCCTTGACCTTGGCTGGGTCCATCTTCATTTGCCCCTCCTCGATGATGAAACCCAGGAAAGAGGTCGACCTGGCATGGAACTCGCATTTCTCTCCTTTCACAAAGAGGCGATTCTCCAAGAGTCTTTGCAGCACCTGGCGGACATGCTGAACATGGTCGGACATGTTCCTGGAGAAGACAAGAATATCATCCAGGTAAACAAATACAAAACGGTGCAACATATCCCTGAGGACATCATTTACAAGGGCCTGGAAGACGGCTGGGGCGTTGGTGAGTCCAAATGGCATAACCAAATACTCAAAATGGCCCAGAGGAGTGTTAAAGGCCGTCTTCCACTCATCCCCTTCTCGTATCCTCACCAGGTGGTATGCATTACGAAGGTCGAGTTTGGTGAACACTGTGGCCCCCTGGAGAGAATCAAAAGCAGAATTCATCAAAGGCAACGGGTACTTGTTCTTAATTGTGATATTGTTTAACGAACGAAAATCAATACATGGTCGGAGGGACCCATCCTTCTTGCCGACAAAGAAAAACCCTGCCCCGAGGGGTGATGAAGAGGGGCGAATGAGGCCAGTGGCCAGGGAGTCCTTAATGTACCTCTCCATGGCTTCCTGTTCAGGTTTGGAGAGGCTGTAAAGGCGGCTGCTGGGAAGCGGGGCACCAGGGAGGAGATCTATTCCACAGTCATAGGGACGGTGAGGGGGCAGAGACAGAGCACGGGCTTTACAGAACACAGTTTGGAGATCATAGTATTCTGAGGGAATGGAGGATAGATCAGGGATTTCCGGCAGGGGTTCTGGGCTGGGTACAGAACAAGGTGGGGCTGACAGCAAACAATTAGCATGGCAATGAAGGCTCCAGCTGATGATCCTCCCTGTCCGCCAATCGATCTGGGGATTGTGTTGTGCTAGCCAGGGGAGTCCAAGGACTACAGGAACAGAAGGTGAGTCAATCATATGAAAACTGAGCTCCTCTTTATGGTTACCAGACACAAGCAATTGCACGGGCACAGTCCTTTGGGTTATATTGGCCAACAGTCTACCATCTAAGGCACTTGCTTCTAGAGGTTTATCAAGACAGACAGAAGGCAGATTCAACTGCTTGGCCACAGTGGCATCAAGAAAACTTGCATCAGCACCAGAATCTAAGAGGGCAAAAATACCAATGGACTGACCTTTCCATGACAATGTTGCTTGGACCTGGGCTCGGGGTTGAGGGGAGAGGGGAATGGAAGTGTGGCTCGCCAGGATTCCCCCTGTTACTGGCGAGCCTGGTCGTTTGCTGGGCGATGTGGACATGTGGCCAGGAAATGACCAGGTCTCCCACAGTACAGGCAGCTGTTGGTCTTAATCCGGCGCTGACGCTCCTCTGGCTCCACTTGGAAACGTCCAAGTTGCATCGGCTCCGGTGAAGGATCCCTCCTGGGCTGATCTGTGGCTGGGCCTCCACCGCCTTGGGGAACTCGGGGACCCGAGGCCGATGGAGGGTGCCCTGGGGAAGCAGTGGGTGGGCGCCGCTGTTTCTCTCTTCTCCGTTCCCGCAGCCGGTTATCTATACGGATCGTTAGGGAGACTAGGTCCTCAAAATCAGAGGGCTCCGGGTAAGAAACAAGTTCATCTTTAATCGAATCATTTAATCCTTGACAAAAAACAGCTTGAAGGGATTCATTATTCCAGCCACTCTCCAGGGCCAGAGTACGAAATTCAACAGAAAATTCAGCAACACTACGCATACCTTGGCGTAAGGTGAGTAACCTTTTCGAGGCATCCTGGCCCCGGACGGGGTGGTCAAAAACCCTCCTCATCTCAGCGGTAAAGGCAGCATAGGAGGCGGTGACTGGAGACTCCTTCTCCCACAGGGCCGCTGCCCAGGCTAAAGCACTCCCACGTAGCAGCCCCATGATGTAAGCCACTTTAGACTGCTCAGTCGAGTATGACTGGGGCTGTTGGCTGAACACAAGACCACATTGCAGTAAAAAAGAACGACATGCACCAAAATTACCCTCATACCGGTCCGGAGGAGGAACCCATGGCTCCTTAACAGGAACAGAACTTGACCCCGCTGGTGTTGGGGCTGGAGGCTGAACCTCAGGGGTTGGAGGCTGGTTCAGGTGCTCTCGAATCTCCGACACACTGGTGTTTAGAGCTCTGAGGCCATCCATTACTTCCTTGAGTGCCTCGGTGTGCTGTCCCAGCAGCTGGCCATGGTGGGAAATCGCCTGGTGGAAAGGGTTGGGGTCTGTTGGGTTCTGCATGGCCGGATCGAGCTGTCACGTTTGTGCCAGAGACCCAGACACAGACACCAACTAACTGTAGAAAAATGTTTATTGGAGGTTGGGGGTGAGGGAAGGGGGGAGCGAGGAGCTGGAGAGTGGACCCAGGAGGAGGATGGCAGTGGGGGGCTGGACAAGATGGCTGGGGTGGAAGGCAGGCAGACAGGCAGGCAGGCAAACAGGCAGGCAGGCAGATCTGAGCAGGAAAAAACCACAATTAGAATAAGCTTGGCGAGCAGAACACTGAAGCTTAGCAGCCAGAGCGCAACAACGACAGACCATGTGGACTGAGTGTCGATCCGGCAGAGACTGACAGTAGAGGCAGGACTGAAGTGCAGACTGGGTGAAGAGTAGATTGGAATCAGCTGGTTGATTGCAGCAGCAGGGCAGGTGTGGAGTGGGAAGCAGGCAGGTCCGGGAGTGGTGACAGAGTGCAAGGGGGAGGGGGGAACAGGACTTGGACATACAAACAGGTAGAGAGACAAAACAAAACAGACAAACATGCAACACAAACTGTCATGGCGCTGGCCCCGTGACATAGTTGCTGTGACAACAGCTGGACACAGTGTCTATAGACCAATTCAGCGAGCGAATTGTGTATGCCGCCATCTTGCGGCGACGCCATTACTGCGGTGTCCTCGGGTGACACAGTAAACTGATTCTCTATGACAGCGACATAAATATGCTGGATTGGTGATGTTTGGTGTCCCCCAGTAACTGATTAAGGTATGTTACATGAATATCGTTATTAATTTAGGAATTAATCATTAGTTTGAGCGATTAGCAGGAAAGATTAGAGTTATAAGAGACTGTATCATAAACAATAAAGCCTACGGTACGTTATGCGTGCTAACGTTACAAGCCAGCAGCGGGAATCATGCGGACAGGCTGCATGAATAAAAACAACGACTTGTGCTTTGTTTAAGACATTCAAAAATATTTTATTGATCAGCTGGCCTCTGATGAGCAGAAAAACGTCAGTTACAGGTCTCTGATTTATGGTCAAAATTACCTTAGCTCCGGCTGGGTCGGACACATTTTACACCGGCTTTTAGACGTCCATCACATCATATTGAAAGGATCAGTGAGATATTCAGACCATCACCACGATGTGAAGGTAACGATGAGAAAGGAGAGCAGCCAGGTAGCAACAGGTCAGCTGTGGCTGCATCGCTGGCGGCGGCGGCAGCGGCTGCTGCTGCTGCTGCTCTTCACTGCAGCTACGTAACGTTACGGTCTAAACACGGCCAGTCCTCCTGAAGTAAGGGGCTGTCTTATGTCTAAAGTTGTTGTAATCTGCTGATATTAGAACAGCCGAGGACGGCACATGTCCTCCCAGCCTTCCTAGACATATTTACGGAAGATCCTCCCAGCCTTCCATATTTACAGAAGAAAAAAGGTCCATTCAAACGGCCGCTTCGCACACTGAGCCCAGAGCTGCCTGACTGGGAGCTGACACCGCAGTAATGGCGGTGTTCGACTAACGGTTATTTCGCCGAATTGGTCTATAACTGCCATTTATATGCAGCGGTCTGTATAGGACCATTGTTGGCCGTCTGAGGTATATGCCTATTAAGTTTGTTTCATTTTACAGTAATACGTTATAAGCTTCAGTAACCATCAACACATAGGAAAAGCCACAGACTGAGAGACCTGTAAACAAAGTTATTTACATAAGAAAACCCAAACGGTCTGTGAAACTGTCTTGGCCGTTCTAGCATAGTATTTGATTGGTGAAGATCTGACTCAGCTGTGTTAAACTCACTCAGGCCTTCTCTTCTCCCTCTTTGCCACTTGTGCCGGTGGGAGGGATGGAGGCGGGACTGATTCACAAGTACTTGTCATCACCCGGAAATCCTCTTGTTAAAACATGCATATTGGTGTTTTGACCTCAGTTGAGCTGCGCTTTGCACAAAATTAGCAAAATGTGCCTGGACACAACCCGTTGGCGCAGTGCATCTTGCCCGTGCCTGGTCAACGAAATTAGAGCTCAACATTATCTGATTCACAAAGTAAACTTAAGTCGAGGTGGATGAATAGGTCAACAAAACAAGCATGACAACGTTGACAAGGCCATTTAACCATAATTTATTTAAAGCATTACATCATGACCATTCCTTTGACCAATTTTTTGTTTACACCTATACCCAACATGACATATGTTGAAAGGGTAAGTTATCCTTTTTCAGACATGATTTTTGACACATATGGGAAGTCTTTCAACTGTTGCCAGGACACTGTGATATTAATTTGTAAGCGTAACTGTTGATTTTATAACCTAGTGGTGCCTCGGCCCATGATAGCTTTTTTTGTGTTTCTTTCTGGTCTAAACAGGATTATATAACATTTGGGTCCAAACAGCGCCACCAAAAGGCCAAAACTGGATGCCAGTATGGCGAATACCTCCACAGCATCTGCATATTTACCTGGAGAGCTGATATAAGCAGGGACAAAGGCCACCCACACAGCACAGAAGATCAACATGCTGAAAGTGATGAGTTTGGCCTCATTGAAATTGTCTGGAAGATTCCTTGCCAGAAATGCTAACAGGAAGCTAAGGATGGCCAGTAAACCAATATAACCAAGTAACACTGCAAAACCAATTGTGGAGCCAATGACACACTCATAAACTATCTTGTCATTGTGGTATTGGGTGTTTTTATGAGGAGCTGGTGAGGAAGACACAAGCCAAGCAGTACAGATTGCTGCTTGAACAGAAGTAAGAATCAATACTGTCCCTCTCTGTTGCACAGCACCAAACCACTTCAGACTGGCTTCTCCTCCTGGCTTGGAGGCCTTGAACACAGCCAGAACCACCATGGTTTTAACCAGGATGCACGAGACACAAAGAACAAAGCTGATTCCAAATGCTGCATGTCTCAGCTGACATGTCCACAGTCGGGGGTGGCCAATAAACAGCAGCGAACACAGGAAACATAATTTAAGTGATAACAAAAGCTGGAAACTAAGCTCAGAATTGTTGGCTCGTACTATAGGTGTTTTACGATGATAGATAAATATTCCCAGGACAATAGCACAGATAAATGTACCGAGTAATGAAGTGGCTGTCAAGCAGATTCCCAGAGGCTCTTGGTAGGAGAGAAAGTCTATTTTCTTGGGGACACAGTGGTCACGCTTGGGGCTGGGCCAGAAATCATCCGGACAACTGATGCACTCCATCGAGTCTTACAAAAAGCAGAAAAGATTGAGTGCATTCTTGATATATAATTGATAAAATTCTTTGAGTAAAGTCAAAATATTAAAACAGCAGCACTTACCAGTCTTATTGCTGATCTTTCCCTCAGAACAAGGGATGCAGTCAAAACAGCACTCAGGTTCCCCCTTCTTTCTGGCCATACGGGTACCTGGAGGACAGCTCTCACTGCACACTGACTGGGGTGGCTGTAGGATGTTATTCATTGTTATTCTACAGTGTTATGAATTACAGTCCAAACAAAGAGAGATGTAACTTAAAAATTCTGAAGTAACCTCTTCAGATTCAAAGTTCCAGAAGATTTCATCTTCATCAAGTGTGAGCTCTTCACCTTTGAATGGAGACTTCTTAACTTCACCTACAGTCTGAACTTGAATTCCTCCATCAGGGAGTCCCTGCCAGTTCAGTATGTCATAAATTGGTAGAACATCGCCGTTTTCATCAAATGATACATGATCACCAAATGATGTGGTGAAGTTGACCTTCTCCAAGTAATATACGAGCTATGAAAATAATAACAAGGACAACGGGGTAAGATGAAATAGAAAAAATGTAGATAATAGACCCAGGCCAAATATATAAAATTAATTAAATAGAATAGAAAATACAACTTTTTATCCCCCCCCCAAAAAAAGAACAAGAAGTTATTAATTATATTGCTTAGCTTTTGGGGCAAAAGAAAAAAGAAAACAAGAAACATAATGAAAAGGCACTGGCTTTGCAGGGCTTCCGTACCTACGTCTAATAAACCATATAACTATTGAGAATTTTCTTATGAAGAAGAAGAAGAAGACGGAGAAGAAGAAGAAGAAGAAGAAGAAGAAGAAGAAGAAGAAGAAGAAGACACTTTATTTATAAGGCACATTTCCTGTCAGAGACAGATCAATGTGCTTCGCAAGATAGATACAATAAGCAAAGCAAAATACACATTCATTCAGTTCAGCTATCTATTACTTTACTACTGATAGTCTCATGCCTTTGTACTTAGTCTTATGCACTGCTACTCCACAAGAAACACCATACACACAGGATTTATAATAAATAAAAGTGAAAATGAAAATTGATATCTCACCTGCCATGGCTCCAGTCGCTGTAAATTACAACAGTTGTTCCCGCTGAAAGGCCCTCTCCCTGGCTCACACTGCAGCATATCATCAAGAGCATATGCCAGGGCGTACACAGCCTTATACACGTTGTACTCTGGCCTGAGATTTAAGATATCTAAGAACTCACTTTCCACACTTGCTAGATCTTCCTGTCCAGTGCATAATGCTCCTCCAGCTTCCACCCAACCTGCTGGAGGTGGTGCAAATCTACACTGAAATGTGTATTCCCAAAACTGATTTATCTAAGACATATTCAAAACTATGTATTAGAAAGAATGACAGCATGTTGTTCTTCATATTATTGAGATTGTAGGGTTTTAGTCTCACCACATTATTTCTGTAGTTGCTATAATGTGCGTCAGGACGTATTTGTAGCAGGAAGTCCCTGAGTCCTGGTATTTCTCCTCGACGGATGGCAATACCCAGTGTTCCACCCAAGTACGGCATGAGGCGAGGGGTCTGAGAACAGCAGCTGATGTCCAGGCTTCACTGGCCATCCACTGCAGGCCTGTCACATTCTGCCTCACCACCTGTGCAATGTGTTACACCAGTTATATAGATTTAATAAATTATTATCTAAATCATACACACATGTATAGGTTGTTTCACTTGCTCATATACAGGTGAAATTCTGTTTTTTACACAGTGGTGGTTAAAAGAGTAAAAAAAAAAAAAAAGAGTCCTTGTGTAAACTTAATAGGAAATAATAGCCAATAGTCAATAAATTAATATTCAACTAAATGCAATTGGTCTGTTTGTGACAAATATTTCTGCAAATAACTGAATTAGATTTTCACAAATGAAGAACATAATTAAGTTGTAATGAAGTTGTATTTCAGCCCAACCTCCTCCATGAGATCAATCATGTGACTTTCATGCACAAATGCAATGACCACACGAGCTGTGGATTTCTTCATTACATTTACAATCCTCCTTAGTTCAGCTGGGTTGTCACCCCAGGACAAAATCTCTGTATAGGCCAGACAACCACCACCTGATGAACCCAGGTCAGAGTGGAACGATTGTGCAGCACCAAGTCCATAATCATCATCACTGATCAGCAGACCTGCCCAAGTCCAGCCAAAGTGTTTGAGAACCTGAATCATAGCACGCACCTGAAAAATATACAGAGGGCGGATTAGTGCACAAGCTGAAAATGTCAGAAAAGCTGTTAAACAAGTTCCCCAGTGGACTATGTTCAACTATGACCTTTCAGGGTTGTTATCTGATGCTAGGCCTATATACAGTGTAAATCCTTCAAGGAGGCAATGATGTGCTGTAACTAGTGATATAAATAAAGACTAACCTTCCTGACATTTATCTTACGGCACATGCTTTATTCAATATATTTTCAAATTTATGATAGATTTTTACCTGGAAAGCATCACTTGGGATTGTCCTAAAGAAGGATGGAAACTTTTGCCGGTCACTCAGACAGGAACATGTGGAAAAATAACTCACCTGCAAACAACACAAAATACACCTCTCTAACCATTAATATACTTAAAAATGCCCTTTGTTTGTTTTTTTGTATTTAATTATTGACTTTTTAACAAGTGATACAGAAGACTTCTTATTAATCAAAGTTACAAATGCTTTAACATAACATATAAAGTAAAATAACAAACACAAAAACCAGATCAGAAGGTATAAACAAGAAAAAGCTATTCAGATAATGATGTAGCACCAACAATAGGTTCAGAGCCAGAAGTTGCTGTTGATCAAAAAGAATTTCAGATGAGGCAGAAAAACTTACTATAGGCACCCTGTACAGGCCTAAGACTGTGGAGATTGCAATAGAATGCGAAGAGGCATCATCACCCACAATACCGAGGACAGGAGGGGTTCCTATGCAGGTCTCATGCAATTTAACTCTCTCCTCTTGACCACTGACTAATGACAATGCACCACGGAACCCAATTCCTAGTTGGAGGCAGTTGTCATACACACTGTATCCCAGAGTCACATTTGGTAGCAGGTTGGAGTTTCTGTTGATCTCATCAATAGCAAAAGCCATGGTTTGGGCCTGTTTGAATCCTAGAACATCAAAACTAACAAATAAAATATCACTACTTACTATTGAAAAACACAACATGATAACGCACAATGTAGATGCTCCTACGGCAGTGAAAATTAAGAAAGTTGAATAGCCACAGTTATCTGATATACACTAAAATACACTCTCATAATGATCTTGGTTTTCACAGTTTTTGTATTTTCTGTGCTTCTTAACACTCACCCATGGCAGGTAGGCTGTTGAGGCTCAGAGGTAAAAGACATGTCAGGATAGGCAGAAAAGAAGTGGATTTGAAACAGACCTCCTAGAACCACATCTCCGGCTTTGTGCATCCCATTTAGATGAAACTGTCCCTGTAACTGGCAAGAGGAGGAATAAAGAGGTGGAGATACAGCAGAGGAAAAGTAGAAATACAGCATCAGAAGCAATAGCAAGCTGGCATCTAAAAATGCCCACATGACCTTCTTCTGGTTTAAACCTTTTCTAAGCGAGTCTTCACTTTTCCTCACTGTGACACCCCTTTTATTGACTTCCAATATGTGTTGTTTAATCTTTACACTCCTATCAGGGCATAAGATGTAGTATGGGCAGGGCCTAAAATGCATTTCATTTGAGATTGATTTCTACTGAGGCAGAATTAATGCATGATGGCAAGGTCACAGTATAGCAATGTGAATTGCACAACAGTCACATTATCTTTGTATTAGGGAACACAGAACACCTGCCCAAGTCCAGCCAAAGTATGGTTCTTTCAGTGACATCATACAACCCATTTGATTAGATGAATAATAGAGATGCTTTTTTCCAGGTAATTATTCCATGCCACATGCTTTATTTGATGTATTTTGAAAGTGTAGTAGAAAATGTGGCAGGACGAAGGAGGAGGCCCGGACCCGTCTTTTCCTCCAAAAAAGATTCAGAGTAACTGAGTGCTCTGGCGGATGAATCCAGGATTCATAGAACTCAAAGAGTGGCACTGCACCCCTGATGGTAAGGCCATGCGTGTAGACATGCCCAATGGTGTCCACAATCCAGTGGGACAGCCTCTGCTTGGACAGGGCACTGCCCTACCCTTCCCCCGTGTGCATACATAAATCGGCGCCCATGCTTCCAGCACCAGGGGCAAGTCCTATGCTAGAGCCCTCCTGGTCTTTGGATGACACAGTCTTGCTGGCTTGAAATGACAGCCACAAACACCTTCAGGGTGGAATGAGAACATCCACTGTCAAAAAGAAACTCCAAATTCCTGCTAACACTTGCCTAGCGGGGGTTTGTGCCAGCCCAGGATAGGAAGTCCTCGACTGGGTTCTCTACCCCTGGTACTGTAGGTGCGTAGCTCTCAGACCAGCCAGGACATGGGACTTGTCCATGTCAAGAGACTCGTTGTCTCCTATAGCAGCCATGCCGACCTGGTGCTTCCCTGATGATTTACCTACAGTAGGAGAACATGCTTCCCAACTAGTGCTACTGCTAACAATGAACAAACACAAGCAAAGACTATGATACATAAAAATGTGGTGTGAGCGGGAGCACGGTAGCCAATACATAACTTTCCACTTTCCTTTACTGCAATAATACAAACCTCTTTTCCTTTCTTTTTCTCTTCATCTTCTTTTCCAACATTGACCACAACCGTCACCCCCTTGGAGGGCGAACGATGCATCGCGAGGCTCAACTGAAAAAAAGGTGCTGAACAAAAAGAAGATGAACCACACATGCAAGACTTACAGTATAGCCTCTTGAGGTCACATGAGGTTCACAGGTGACTTTGTCGGTATATATTCGACCCATGCATGTGCAAGACGGATCTATCCAGTGGTTAAGCAATGCCTCTGGCGGTCAGGAGCAATAGAACCTCAGTGTTCTGCCTTTGTCTTTGTTGCTTTGTTGGAGACTGTTGTCAGTGGCTGTAACAGCACCCCAACCCCCCCCCCCCCCCCCCACCCCCCTATACATTTTTGATTAAATTATGACAGACCTGGGCTGGCCCAAAGCTGTGCATCCGCCCACCAGGCATTGCCCGGTACACCAGATGGCCAGTCCATTCAGCAACCGTCCGACCTTGTGGGGTCTAACCCTTTGTCAAAGGTCAACTTGACTCTGACTTAAATATTGTGCCAAACATTTCTGGCTGCCAGTGTAACTCAGGAAGGACAAATACCATAATTACCTACCTGGTTGATTGTAGGAGGGGCACAACAAGGTTCAAGGTTTTCCCAGGGGATACACAAAGAAATAGACAAAATTAGCTGACGATTCAAAAGTGTAAGTCATTTTATTATCATTTCTGCAAAGCAAAAAGAGTGATGGATTAATTTAATTTAATTTGATTTATAATTTATCCCAATTGTATTCCCAATTGAAGCAACATAATAATTAGTGGTCATACTGTATCAGTCATTTCAGCAGATGCCCAAAAATAACTAACAAGGTCCTCTGGTGGCTGTAGTGGTAATTATAGGAGAAAAGTAGGCAGTGAGCTGATGTTATTATCTAGCCATGAGAATGTCTATTAACTAGAGGGACTCTTAATTTTAATTTGAAAAGTTACAATAATATTGTAACATAACTGAATGTTAATGATGTTTCTATGGATGTGGGTGGGTGCATAGACAAAAATGTTTACTGACGGTTAAATTAGAAGACTGTTTGGTAATTGTATTACTTTGTGGCCCGACCCATGATAGCTTTCTTGGTGTTTCTCTCTGGTCTAAGCAGGATTATATAACATTTGGGTCCAAACAGTGCCACCAAGAGGCCAAAACTGGAGGCCAGTATGGCAAATACCTCCACTGCATCTGCATATTTGCCTGGAGAGCTGATATAAGCAGGGACAAAGGCCACCCACACAGCACAGAAGATCAACATGCTGAAAGTGATGAGTTTGGCCTCATTGAAGTTGTCTGGAAGATTCCTTGCCAGAAATGCTAACAAGAAGCTAAGGACAGCCAGAAAGCCAATATAACCAAGTAACACTCCAAAACCAATTGTGGAGCCAACTATACACTCATAAACTATCTTGTCTTTGTGATATTGTGTGTTTTTATGAGGTGCTGGTGATGCAGAGACAAGCCAGGCAGTACAGATTGCTGCCTGAATGCAAGTAAGAGTAAAAACTGTTCCTCTCTGCTGCAAAGCACCAAACCACTTCAGACTGGCTTCTCCTCCTGGCTTGGAGGCCTTGAACACAGCCAGAACCACCATGGTTTTAACCAGGATGCACGAGACACAAAGAACAAAGCTGATTCCAAATGCTGCATGTCTCAGCTGACATGTCCACAGCCTGGGGTGCCCGATAAACAGCAGTGAACATAGGAAACATAGTTTAAGTGATAACAACAGCTGGAAACTGAGTTCAGAATTGTTGGCTCGGACTATAGGTGTTTGGCGATGATAGATGAAGATGCCCAGGACGACAGCACAGATCAATGTGCCCAGTAATGAGGCGGTTGTCAAGCAGATTCCCAGAGGTTCATGGTAGGAGAGGAACTCTGTTTTCTTGGGAACACAGTGGTCACGCTGGGGACTGGACCAGAAATCCTCTGGACAACGGGTGCACTCCATGGAGTCTGAAATACAGGAGAATGGTGAGATGCTACGAAGTATAATCCTCACACCAACATAGTAAAAAACAATATATCTGTACATTAGCACTCACCAGTCTTATTGCTGATTTTTCCCTCAGAACAAGGGATGCAGTCAAAACAACATTCAGGTTCTCCCTTTTTTCTGGCCTTGCGGGTACCTGGAGGACAGCTTTCACTGCACACTGATCGGGGAGGCTGTACGGAGAGAAATAAATAGCTATTATTCTAGTTGGTCCTTTATACTGCTATAAATAATGTTAATGTACACAAAAGAAAGCATAGTATTGACCTCTTTTGATTTAAAGTTCCAGTAGATTTTATCCTCATGAAGTGTGAGCACTTCACCTTTGAAGGCTGATTTCTTAACATCGCCCACATTTTGAACTTTAATTCTTCCATCAGGGAGCCAATGCCAGTTCATGATGTCATATATTGGTAAAACATCACCATTCTCATCAAATGATACTTCATCACCAAATGGTGTGGTGAAGTTGACCTTTTGCAAGTAATGCACAAGCTATGAAAATGAGAAAATGCAATAAAGAGAAAACCAAATAAGGATAGAAGGAAAAAGACAAATCAGCTCATTACTGAGTAGGCTACGGCTATCATGTCAGAAACACACTTACAGATTAATGATGTTAGAAGTTTTAGCCAAACATCCTTTAAAGGTGCATTGTGTAGGAATTATTTCCATCTAACATTGTGGTTGTATATTGCAAGCAACTCCATCATGTGTTTTATGCTGCATTCACGTGAAATTGGGCAGACGCCGGCAGACAGCTGCTGCACGTAACGACATAAACAAGCCTCTATATAACAAGTGGTCCATCAGCATCACAAAAGAAAAGGCAAAAGAATACACATGACAATATGCTGTCAAGGCGATGTCGTAGGCTATTGTTTACTTGACCCACGTTTTACTGGCTTTCTCTTGACTTCTGTGACAAAAATGACATCTGGTTTGTTGACGGCCGTCTATCCAACTGCACGTGAATGCAATATCAGTGTAATGCTCCATTCCTCCTCACTGCAGTGAGTGTCTCCAGTGAGTTTCCATGGTTTCCTACCGTCACGCTGCCACTGAATGTAACATGGCAACACGACAGGGCATCCAGCACTGAGCTTGCCCACTCGATGTATATATGAATGATTCAAAAAAGAGCTTACCGGAACACTTCAGTATGTTGATGGGGGTGATTACTGATTAATGAAAAACATACTTTTGAACGAAATAATCAATTTTCACGAATAGATAACAGGAGAAGTTACACAATGCCCCTTTACAGTAAGTAAGGCCTGTGTATGCTCTTCTGATCTGATAAGATTATTCACAGTAGTAGAGAAAATCTAGTCAACTATTCTTTTACGAGTTTGCAAATTTTAATCTCATGGCCTTGTATTTAGTATTATACATAAATGATCCCCCCTTGGACTTCAGTCAGTCAACCTCAGTATCTTCTTTTAAATCCCTTCTTAAAACTCACTTTTATCAATTGTCCTTCCCATTTCCCACTGTAACTTGTTGCTGTTTTAACTCTTTTAATTGTTATTGTTTCATTTGTTTGTTTTTGTTTTAAATGTGCAGCACTTTGTAATATTAATTTCGATTGGTGCTATAGAAATTAAAGTTATTATTACTATTGAATGTTCCTGCACCAAAATACATCGAAATACATACAACATAAGATTACTGTAGGTGTTAACAGGTGTAAATTGATACCTCACCTGCCAGGGCTCCAGGCTTTGTAAATTAGCACAGCTGTTCTCACTGAAAGGCCCTCTCCCTGGCTCACACTGCAGCATGTTATCAAGAGCATATGCCAGGGCGTACACAGCCTTATACACATTGTACTCTGGTCTGAGATTTAAAAGATCCAAGAACTCAGTTTCCACACTCGCCAGATCTTCCTGTCCAGTGCATAATGTTCCTCCAGCTTCCACCCAACCTTCCGGAGGTGGTGCAAATCTACATTTAAATGTGTATTCCCAAAACTGATTTACCTAAAACACAAACAAAACTGTGAATTTTAAACAATGAAATAACTTTTTTTGTTGCAAATACCCAGTCAGATTGCCAGATTAAGGTCTCACCATATTATTTCCACTGCTTTTGTCCTGTAGGTCAGGCTTTATCTGTAGCATGAACTCTCCGAGTCCTGGTATTTCTCCTCGACGGATGGCAATACCCAGTGTTCCACCCAGGTACGGCATGAGATGATGGGTCTGCAGTGTGGTAGATGATGTCCAGGCTTCGCTGGCAATCCACTGCAGGCCTGTCATATTCTGCCTCGCCACCTGGACAATGCATTATACAGACTGTTTCTCATATTGCTATATACGGTAGGTACATAGGCTACTTTCTACCGTTCATGTCATTCACAGATTCAAACCTTTTGATTTATACAGTATGGTGATGCATATCATCACAACAGAGGCTTGTTCACAAAATCTGCAAGGAGTGTTTATACAGAACTTTAGATGTGCTGTCAATAACCTTGCTTTAAAATATTAATTATTTATATCAAAAAATGTAATGTAATTACTGAATTTACAGAAGAAATAAAGCTGTAATTAAGCAATAATTAATCTGTATTTCAAGCCCAACCTCTTCCATGAGGTTAATAATGTGACCTTCATGTGCAAACACAATGACCACATGAGCTGTAGATTTCTTTATCACATCCACAATCCTCCTTAGTTCAGCTGGATCATCATCCTCAGGCAAAACCTCTAAGTAAGCCAGACATCCTCCACCAGAGGGACCCAGGTCAGATTGGAAAGATCGGGCAGCGTGGAGTCCATAATCATTATCACTAATTAGCAGACCTGCCCAAGTCCAGCCAAAGTGTTTAAGAATCTGAATAATTGCCCGCACCTAAAGAATAAAGAGAGGAGAGATTTTTGCATAGCAAAAAAGCAATAATGTTTCACTGGAAATACAGGTTCCACTATACAGTAGAGCATGTGTAATTATGACGTGTCAATCTGACACCTTACAGCTCGTGAGACGAATAATGTACAGTAACTAGTCGTTAAATTAATATATTTGTAGTTTAGAAATGTTCTTCTTGACATTTTTTTCTGCAGATTCTTTATTTGATGTATTTTACTTTTCTCTCAGATTTTTACCTGAAAAGCATCACTTGGGATCGTCCTAAAGAAGGATGGAAACTTTTGCCGGTCACTCAAACAGGAACATGTGGAAAAATAGCTCACCTGCAAAAAGCATAGACTGTACATCCTAAAGCTATTCAGTGCCTTTGATATGTTTTTCAGCTTTATAAGACAGAATGCTTCATATTTACAACTGACTTTACTTCTAAAGTTAAATTCAATCACAATGATCCAAAAGAATCAACACATGGTGAGGCCGAAAAACTTACCAGAGGCACTCTGTACAAACCTAAGACATTGGAGACTGCAATAGAACGTGTGGAGGAATCATCACCCACAATCCCGAGGACAGGAGGGGTTCCTACACAGGTCTCATATAATGTAACTCTCTCCTCTTGACCACTGGCTAATGAAAATGCTGAACGGAATCCAACTCCTAGTGTATTGCAGTTATCATACACACTGTATCCCAGAGTCACATTAGGTAGCAGATTGGAGTTTCTGTTGATCTCTTCAATAGTAAAAGCCATGGTCTGGGCCTGTTTGAATCCTAGAACATCAAAACTAACACATAACCCCCCCCCCCCTCTCTGTTTACTAGAGAAAAGCAGAACCAAACATATACAGTACATATTCCACACATTTGCATGTAGTGTGAATTATTGAATAGCAATAACAGTATTACTTGAATGAAAAAAAGGTAAAAGGCAAATAAAGGACATTGTGTAAAAAACAATTATTGACAGAAATAGAACATGTAATTATCTTACAATTGAATAACATTATCAAAAATTCATTCTGGTAATGAGTTTGACTTTTTCCAGATTCTATTTTTGTTCCAATTACCCCCAACAGACTCACCCATGGCATGTAGGCTGCTGAGGCTCTGAGGTAAAAGACAAGTCAGGATGTGTAGAAAAGTAGTGTATTCCAAACAGCCCTCCTAGAGTCAAATCTCCAGGCTTGTGCATCCCATTTAGATGAAACTGACCCTGTAAGCGGCACGTGGAAAAATAAGGAGGCAAAGACAGAGCAGAGGAAAAGCAGGCACACAACATCATGAGCAAGTCGGTGTCTAAAAATTTCCTCATGACTTTCGTCTGGTTTACCCCTTTACAGGAAGCAGCCTTCAAATTGTATTGTCGTCACCTCCTTTTATTGACTTTTATTGGCACTATTGCATAATCCTCTACACCACCCATTAGGACAGAAGAAGATATATGGGCAGGGCTTAATGTGCATTTCATTTGAAATTGATTTCTACTGATGTAGAATGAATGTGTATACTTTTGTTATTATCTCTCAAAGGCCTCATTGGCAATATTTTAAACTACTGACAATTGCATGACAGCCACATTATTTCTGTATTAGTTTAGTTTAGTTTAGTTTAGTTTATTTAAAGTGTAAAATCACCATGGTACAACATGGCCTCGGTACACTTTACAAAATTACAATAATACAGAATTTTACAAAATTAATTTACAACAATAGAAATAGCAGATCACTTTACACAAACTGTTTACATTCCAAAACATTGTGTGAGGAGGTGCTTCTTAAGAAGTGCTTTAAAAGTTATGGTGGAAGTGGACTGCTTGATATGTAGGGGGAGACTATTCCATAAGTAGGGTGCACGGTAGGAGAAAGCCCTATGACCAAGTGATTTTTTCATTGACTGGAGGAACAACCAGAAGATGAGAGTTTACAGAGCGGAGAGGACGGGGTGGAATATATGGAATGAGTAATTCAGTCAGGTATGATGGGGCCAGGCCATTCAATGCCTTATAAGTGAGGAGAAGGATCTTAAAATCGGCTCTGGCGTGGACTGGTATCCAATGGAGGGATTTCAGGACTGGGGTTATGTGGCTGTATCTGTGGGTTTTGGTCAGTATTCTGGCGGCTGAGTTTTGTAGAAGTTGAAGGCTATGAGTTGTAGAGGCAGGAAGACCGGAGAGGAGAGCATTACAGTAGTCAAGTCTGGAGGATACTAGAGCATGGAGGACAATTTCTGCGTTATGACGGGATAAAACGGGGCAGATTTTTGTGATGTTACGAAAGTGGAAGAAGGCTGATTTGGTGATTTCCCTGACATGGGGCTGAAACGATAGTAAGGGGTCAAAAGTGACTCCTAGGTTTCTGACATGTGGGCTTTCTGCAATTGTGCAACCATCAACAGTACAAGAGAGGGTTGGAAACATACACTTGTTGTTATAGGGTTTAAATATAACTAAATCAGTCTTGGCAGTGTTTAACATGAGTAGGTTTTGATTCATCCATGCTTTAATTTTGCCTATACAAGCCTCAAGATTGCGGGACTGAGAGGTGTCATTGGGCCGCAGAGGCATGTACAGCTGTATATCATCCGTGTAACAATGATACTTAATGCCGCATTCTGAAATGATTTTTCCTAAAGGAAGCAGATAGATACTAAATAAAAGAGGAGGGATATACGTATATTGATCTGTAGATGAGGTTGACCAACTGTTAACTACTTGTTATACATTTTGAATCTCTCTGCAGTTTGTAAACTCCCTGAATGCACAAATCAGCTCATCAGAGTATGTAAACAATGTTCCATTTTTTTTTATTTTTGGCCACATGTGTTTTTATTGTGTATGGTGGCAACTATTCATTGATTTTATTTATCGGTCTATATCTCTTGAATGCACAAGACAAATTTTATCTTATCTTATCTTATCTTATCTTATCTTATCTTATCTTATCTTATCTCTTATCTTATGAAGTGCTCACAGGAGCTTGGAGCATAACTTTGGTGAAAAAATGTATATTGTTATCTGGTCTCATTATTTTCCCTCTGTTTTTATTGTATTGGTTCTTTTCCTTGCTGAATGTATGCACATACTGTATACTCTTACAGCCAGGATTCCCTCAATTGCTCCTCACCTGAAATGTAGCAGAATATTATTTAAGATGTTAAAGGGTGATTGGTGTTAAAATAATTAAATATGTATTTACTTTTCTATAACTTAAATCTTGTAATACTCTGCTGAGTCATATAAAGTCATGTTGGGGCAACGTATCCCTCTATGTACAATACTAGGGACAGGAATCATTTTGGCGAAATAGCCTGATTTTTACATTGTAATGTTCCTTTACTCATTTTTCTAGTGGTAAAATGGTTGAAGTAAAATCTTGTAAATCCTACTCTGCTGAGTGATAGAAAGTTATTTGGGGCACAGAAAAAGAAACCCTTTCTATGCCAAATATCTCTATTAGCCTAAATACAAGCCAGATATAGTAAATCACCAACTATCCAACAACGATATAGGCTATTGGACATACAGGAGGCTATCAAACACAGACGAAAATAACTGTAACTACATAAACTAAAACTAAAATAACTGTAATTTGATGATTATATTCAATACAGTCCTATTGTCATTATCGGATCATTATATTGAAGCAATCATCTCTTCATTACCGCTTGATTGGGCTACATTCTGACCAGCCAACGCGCACCACAGCCAAATCTGTTATTGTCTCATTGTCTATTATCATTGGCTATTGCCTATACATATCATTGATATAAGCTGTGGCATACTGGCTGTTTGAGCCTGGTGAAGCCAGCCGCCAAGGCTGGGACAAAGACAATGCCTGTGAGTTGATCCGAACCCAGCCAAAAAGAAAAGAAAAAAGAAGCGCAAGTAGGAGCACTGGGGGACTTTTGTATATATATAAATTAATTCAATTTGTTGTAATAGATTGTGTTTGGAATTTTTAAATTAATCTAAAAAATAATCACCTGTATTACAATGCCAGCTTATCCACTGCCACATTAGAAGAGAAAGAAAAATGGTCACATCACATAGGTAAACAGTAGAGAGAGTATGTTTTAATTTTATTCAATTCATTCAACTTGTTAAAGGACAGCTGGATGGTTATAGAGATAGTGCACTTCAATTGAATTAATTCATGTTCATTCATGTCAACAAAGGAGAGAAAGAAAGGTGGATAGTGGAGGAGAACAACAGACAGACATCAGAAAAGAACAGCAGAGGAGAGAAACATGTCATGTGTGCACGTGAAGTCCACTTTTTGAGAAAAAAAAGGCACATCTTCTACTAAGGCAGTGCAACCTGGTTTACGAGCATCCCCGGGGAAGTATAGTACATTGTTGATGAATATGATGTCGGAGGAAAGCAAAGGGGATTTTGTCGGAGGGAGTGAAAAGAAAAGGTGAGAAAGTGATCAAACACAAAGCGAAGAGTGATAAATATTGGACTGTTGTTGTGGAATTTTCCAAATCCTCACCAGAATCTCACTCCCCTGGTCAGAGTTACAGGAGCAGGAGCACAGTCTCCCTGTTAGTCTAACCCACACACTTGCCTCGTTCCTCGTTTTTGAGTGAACAAAATGACTCACTTCCTGACCTGATTTGTTCTTTTCTCAGGCGGAGAATCTCATTGCAAGGGAACGGCGCTCACTAAGTCAGGGCTCCTGCAAAGCACTGAATGATTCGGTGAACTGATTTTTTGAACAAATCTTTTTAATGAACCGATTCTAGTGATACAGTACTCTCAAAAGAAAAACATTTCCAAACACTACCACATACCAGCCCTCTGTGCTGAGCTCCAGTGACACACAAAACCCTCTTTGCTTGGCACCATCACTGTCAACAAATTCTAGTAGGCTACTGTGCTTCTCCAAGGATGCTCACACAGCATACAGGATTTACGACACAGGTAACAGACAGTTGCCCTTCTCAACCAGAGTTAGCATCTTACATTGTGTTACTGAAGGACTTGGTTGCTAGTTTTATGATTTAGTAGTGCATCTACCCATGATAGCTTTCTTTGTGTTTCTCTCTGGCCTCATCAATATTATGTAACATTTGGGTCCAAACAGCGCCACCAAGAGGCCAAAACTGGAGGCCAAGATGGCAAATACCTCCACTGCATCTGCATATTTGCCTGGAGAGCTGATATAAGCAGGGACAAAGGCCACCCACACAGCACAGAAGATCAACATGCTGAAAGTGATGAGTTTGGCCTCATTGAAGTTGTCTGGAAGATTCCTTGCCAGAAATGCTAACAGGAAGCTGAGGATAGCCAATAAGCCAATATAACCAAGTAACACTGCAAAACCAATTGTGGACCCAACTACACACTCATAAACTATCTTGTCAATGTGGTATTGTGTGTTTTTATGAGGTGCTGGTGATGCAGAGACAAGCCAAGCAGTACAGATTGCTGCCTGAATGCAAGTAAGAGTAAAAACTGTCCCTCTCTGCTGCAAAGCACCAAACCACTTCAGACTGGCTTCTCCTCCTGGCTTGGAGGCTTTGAACACGGCCAGAACCACCATAGTTTTAACCAGGATGCATGAGACACAAAGAACAAAGCTTATGCCAAATGCTGCATGTCTCAGCTGACATGTCCACAGTCTAGGATGGCCGATAAACAAAAGTGAACACAGGAAACATAGTTTAAGTGAGAACAACAGCTGGAAACTGAGTTCAGAATTATTGGCACGAACTATAGGTGTTTTTCGATGATAGATGAAGATGCCCAGGACGACAGTACAGATAAATGTGCCCAGCAGTGAGGCAGTTGTCAAACAGATTCCCAGAGGTTCATGATAGGAGAGGAACTCTGTTTTCTTAGGAACACAGTGGTCACGCTGGGGACTGGACCAGAAATCCACTGAACAACTGGTGCACTCCATGGAGTCTGTGGAGATAGGGCACATAGTTGCAAAATGGTTTTATGCTATTTATGTAAACTGCCAAGTTTAAATCTGAACACTCACCAGTCTTATTGCTGATCTTTCCCTCAGAACAGGGGATGCAGTCAAAACAACATTCAGGTTCCGACTTCTTTCTGGCCATGCGAGTACCTGGAGGACAGCTCTCACTGCACACTGACAGAGGAGGCTGTAAGGAGAAAAATACACATGTATATGTCTGTTATTTTACATCTACAAAAGAGCCATGTAAAAAGTAAGGCATCTGTTCGATCAGTATTGACCTCTTTTGATTCAAAGTTCCAGAAGATTTTATCCTCATGAAGTGTGAGCACTTCCCCTTTGAAGGCTGATTTCTTCACCTCTCCCACATTTTGAACTTTAATTCTTCCATCAGGGAGCCACTGCCAGTTCATAATGTCATATATTGGTAAGACATCACCATTCTCATCAAATGACACTTCATCACCAAATGGTGTGGTGAAGTTGACCTTTTGCAGATAATACACAAGCTATGGAAATAAGAATAAAGAATAGCGGTAAAGCCATAATTGTAAATGAAAAAAAAAGACAGTTGATAATAATGATTTACTATTCAAAATCATTGCACGTATGTATTATGAACCAAGTCATTTTGGAAGTAATGGCACCTGACCTAAAATACCATAATATTATACTACCACCAATAATAATAACCCATGGTGTGGGTTATTATTATTGTTGTGGAAGTGCTGCAGGATAGCACACGCCAGAAAAAAACACACACAAAAAAAAAACATTGGGGGCTATTCATGGAATTTTAGCTGTTGTGTTTCATTAGCCTTTTATTTTTTTATTTTTAGGAGCCTATTTTTACTGTTCTTTTAGCATTACAGGTTGTTCTGTCTAATCCCGGACCTTTTGGTTTTAAATCTGTTGGTTTTAATATTGTTAATCCTGGTCCTTTTCTCTTTGGTCACTACAATATTTGCATTTGTACCTGACATAAACTGAGTATAAAATGATATCTCACCTGCCATGGTTCCATTCCTTGTAAACTACCACAGCTGTTCCAGCTGAAAGGCCCTCTCCCTGGCTCACACTGCAGCATGTCATCAAAAGCATATGCCAGGGCGTACACAGCCTTATACACATTGTACTCTGGCCTGAGATTTGAAATGTCCAAGAACTCAGTGTCCATACTTTCTAGATCTTCCTGTCCAGTGCATAATGCTCCTCCAGCTTCCACCCAGCCTGCTGGAGGTGGGTCAAATCTACATTTAAATGTGTATTCCCAAAACTGATTTACCTGAAACAAATTAAAAATGTATTAAAACAATGATAGAATGTTTTTGTAATTATCAGAATGTGAGACTCTCACCATGTTATTTCCATAGCTGTTGTTGTGATGTAGGTCAGGACGTATTTGTAAGAGGAATTCCCTGAGTCCTGGTATTTCTCCTCGACGGATGGCAATACCCAGTGTTCCACCCAGGTACGGCATGAGGTGAGGAGTCTGGAGAACAGCAGCTGATGTCCAGGCTTCACTGGCCATCCACTGCAGGCCTGTCACATTCTGCCTCAACACCTGTTCAAAAGCATCTTACATGTAAATATTAAAATTGATACTGCCATAATGGTGTCATATACAGATACAATTAGCAAAGAGACAACAGTCCAGAATGCACTCAGCATGATCTTGTGTACACTATTAATGACAGGTACAAAAAAAAAAAAAAAAAAAAACTGGAGCACTATGGAGTTTTTGAATGAGCTGGGCTCTGTCCCACAGCCAGACTAAACGTTATTGTTGACAACAACTCAAATCTTTGTTTGGCTATAATCAAGTCGCAAGTCCAACCTCCTTCATGAGATCAATCATATGACCTTCGTGTGCAAACACAATGACCACACGTGCTGTGGATTTCTTCATCACATTCACAATCCTCCTTAGTTCATCTGGGTTGTCACTCCAGGGTAAAATCTCTGTGTAGGCCAGACATCCTCCACCAGAGGGACCCAGGTCAGAGTGGAAGGATCGGGCAGCATGGAGTCCATAATCATCATCACTGATGAGCAGACCTGCCCAAGTCCAGCTAAAGCGTTTTAAAATCTGAATCATAGCACGCACCTAAAAATACACAGAATGGGATTAGTGCACAGGCTGGAAAATGGTTTTCACTGGAAATCCTGTTGAACCAGTCTCACGGTGGGTCATGTTTAATAATTACGGCTTTTCAGTGTTGTTATCTGACACCATATGTTCCACAAGTATTTATGATACACAAAATCAGCGATATACTTTCTTTTATTATTGTGAACCACGGCTGTTTCATATTCCTGATAGATTCTTACCTGAAAAGCATCACTTGGTATTGTTCTGAAGAAGGATGGAAACTTTTGCCGGTCACTCAGGCAGGAACATGTGGAAAAATAACTCACCTGCAAAAAACAGAATGTACAACTTAAAGCCATTCAGTGTCTTTACCAGCTCTTTCAACTTTGTAAGGCTGACTATAGTGTGTTTACAACTAACTTGAAATTTGAAAAAAAAGGGTGTCAAGATACAAAAACTTACCATCGGCACTCTGTACAAACCTAAGACATTGGAGACTGCAATAGAACGTGTAGAGGAAGAATCACCCACAATCCCGAGGACAGGAGGGGTTCCTACACAGGTCTCAGGTAATGTGACTCTCTCCTCTTGACCACTGACTAATGACAATGCTGCACGAAATCCAACTCCTAATTTGTTGCAGTTGTCATACACACTGTATCCCAGAGTCACATTTGGTAGCAGGTTTGAGTTTCTGTTGATTTCTTCAATAGCAAATGCCATAGTCTGGGTCAGCCTAAATCCTATGACATCAAAACTAACACATAAAAGATCACTGTTTACTTCAAAAAAAGACAACATGATATAGTAGCTGTGAAAAAAGGTACAGTATATACATTGCATAATTACACATTTTGCAAACAATGAAAACAGTCAAATAAAGACTGAAATATTACAAAACAAAGGAATAAAGCAATTAAGTGGTATCAGATTATGAGAAATTCACTTGTTTTTAGTCTGACAGACTCACCCATAGCATGTAGGCTGCTGTGGCCGTGAGGTAAAAGACAGATCAGGGTGGGTAGAAAAGAAATTCATTTCAAACAGACCACCTAGAACCACATCCCCAGCCTTGTGCATTCCATTTAGATTAAACTGTCCCTGTAACCGACAGGAGGTATGGAGGGGGGAAGGCAGAGCAAAGAAAACACATGGATATAGGATGAGCAACAGCAAATTAGAGTCTAACAATGCCCTCATGATGTCTGATTTACATCAATTGTCACCTCACTCTGTAAATTTCATCTCTATGTCACCCCCTTTTATTGACTTCTAGTATTACTTAATCTTGCACACCACCCATGAGGGCAGGCACGGTAGTATGGGCAGGGCCTAAACTGCATACCATTTGACATTGTACTGGGGTATTATTGATGTGTGGATGTAACGGAAGTCTGCAGGTGTGCCACAGTCATGAGGGACCAATAAGGTGAAGTGACACGTTGTGGCGGTAGCGGTACCGGAAGTAAAACTCACTCACCAATAAAAGACGTGCTAATCATCTTGCCAGGCAGTTGTTAGCCTCTTGGAGAAGCGGTTAGCATCGTCGTCTCCGATGCAGGAGGTCATGGGATCGATCCTCGCTCAGGGCAAGTCCAAACCAAATACTGTAACTTCGGTCACATGGGCATTCTAAGGCCAGCCGTTCCACACCACTGAAAACTTGTATGATTGAGGTCTATTGAAAATTATACAATAGTCACATAATGTTTGTGTACATTCTTTTTTATATTCAGCATACATACTACACTTTAAGTTGTAAATGAAGTAGACAAGCAACACAACACTTTGCTATTTTGGATAACACTTTACAATAAGGTTCCCTTAATTAATGTTAATTAGTACATTATTAAGCATTAATAAACAGATATATTAACAATCATTAATATGTATTACTTAGGGTTAGGAAACACATTAATTAATGTATCCTATTAATAAGCAGTTAATTAATGTTTACTACTCAAAGTTAGTTAATACATTAAGAGTTGAATAATATAATTAGTTATCATTAAGTATGCATTACTCAGCATTCATTTACACATTAGTTTATATAAATGCTTAGTAATTTACTAACTAACACTAATTAAGGTAACCTTATTCTAAAGTGTTACCCAATTTTGCAGAGAGAGATGAGCAATGATATCTTCCTCCCTTCTTTTCCTTATTGACTGTGCATAAATAATTTTGCCTTAGAGGTTGTAGATTTTTTGGGGGTTGTGTGATGTAGTACATACTTATATATCTGCGGTAGATTCTATTTAGTTCCCAGTTTAGAAGAGCAGACCATGGGCAGAGTCGTGCACATTAATGTTGCTGTGTACAGAACCAAAAGTAAAAACAATGCCCACATATCAAAATCTGTGGAATGTTTTTAGTGGTTTATCTCCCTGTATAAACAACACTTTTTTAGGCTCATATTTTCAAATCAAGGTTAAATGCATGGTGCTTTATAGGAAAAAGTCACCAATCAGTGCCACAGGTGATGTGTGTTACCATCTGTTGCCCCTTTGAGGGTCCAACTCTGTGCATTTGAAATAGGGTGGAGAGTTAGGCAAAAGTAGCCAAATCAGAACTGTGATGGATTGTAAAATTAATGATAAGACAGAAGCAGTATCGCATTAACGTAACTCTCAAGTAAACTTAGAGAGGATGCTATGGTGGACAAATGGATCAAAATGTACAATACTGGCCATGATGGGGTCCTTCAATATATGGAAATATTTATTTTAAACCAAATCATGACCATTCCCTGAAGCTGTCTAAGTTGCTTTTGTCTAAACCTAATCAAGCTACTACAGCAGCATTATCGCATAATGAATAGGGTAGCTATTTATTTAATTATTGTTAGTGAAGTTATTTTACAACTTTATGAGAGCATATCTCCAGTGCATTCCTATGGGTCATATCAGAGTTTAAACATACAATCTAAACCAATTTTATTACTTTTTAGTGCATCGACCCATGATGGACTTCTTTGTGTTTCTCTCTGGTCTAAGTAGGATTATGTAACATTTGGGTCCAAACAGCGCCACCAAGAGGCCAAAACTGGAGGCTAGGATGGCAAATACCTCCACTGCATCTGCATATTTTCCTGGTGAGCTGATATAAGCAGGGACAAAGGCCACCCACACAGCACAAAAAATCAACATGCTGAAAGTGATGAGTTTGGCCTCATTGAAGTTGTCTGGAAGATTCCTTGCCAGGAAAGCTAGCAGGAAACTGAGGATAGCCAGTAAGCCAATATAACCAAGTAACACTCCAAAGCCAATTGTTGATCCGACTATGCACTCATAAACTATCTTGTCAATGTTATATTGGTTGTTTTTATGAGGAGCTGGTGAGGCAGAGACAAGCCAGGTGGTACAAATTGTGGCTTGAACAGAAGTAAGAACCAGAACTGTCCCTCTCTGCTGCAAAGCACCAAACCACTTCAGTCTGGCCTCTCCTCCTGGCTTGGAGGCCTTGAACACAGCCAGAACCACCATGGTTTTAACCAGGATGCATGAGACACAAAGAACAAAGCTGATTCCAAATGCTGCATGTCTCAGCTGGCATGTCCACAGTCTGGGTCGACCAATAAACAGCAGTGAACACAGGAAACATAGTTTAAGCGATAACAGGAGTTGGAAACTAAGTTCAGAATTGTTGGCACGAACTATAGGTGTTTTACGATGGTAGATGAAGATGCTTAGGACAGCAACACAAATAAATGTGCCAAGTAATGAGGTGGCTGCCAAGCAGATTCCCAGAGGCTCATGGTAGGAAAGAAAGTCTATTTTCTTAGGAACACAGTGGTCACGCTGGGGACTGGACCAGAAATCCTCTGGACAACTGGTGCACTCCATGGAGTCTGTGAAAATGAGATAAGAGGTGAGGTATGTGCTGATTCTATGTTTACTAACAACAATGTTTGAAATTGAGCACCCACCAGTCTTATTGCTGATCTTTCCCTCAGAACAAGGGATGCAGTCAAAACAACATTCAGGTTCCCCCCTTCTTCCGGCCTTGCGGGTACCTGGAGGACAGCTCTCACTGCACACTGACTGAGGAGGCTGTAGGGAGAAAAATTAATTTAAGTTATTTTATACTAATGTTCACTCCTGGAATGAGTTATTAATGCACACAGCAGTGGCATGCATTTGGCTCTGTTAACGCAACATTGCAGAGTTTATCGGCCTTAAAATAATGTTTCCAGACTCATTGCAATGGTAGAAAAATGGTTAATAGTATGAATGGTGCTGCCGCTGCAGCCTGAGCCAGGTCGCGTCGGTGGCTGAAACTGCACTATGTAACCTCCCTGCACGGGTTGGATCACCCCCAGGCGAAAAGGCCCCACCGATCTGTCACCAACTATATTGACAGGCGCCTGTCACTATGTAATGGCATGGAAACATCAAGTTTTACACCAGGTCAGCCTCTCTTCAAAAGTTTCCACCATTGCTCCGACAGTGACCATCTGTTCTGGTCTGATCTCATCACCGTCTTCATTCACAAGTTGTGTTCGCGTTGGGCACATGACGTCTGTCCGACAACCCATTTCTCCGACCATACATTTCTTTATTTTTGCGTCCATTTCTCCGACTTAAGTAGCCCTAACCCTTAACCTTACCCTAAACCTAACCTTAACGGTGTAGAATGGGTATAGTCGGAGAAATGAGCCGTCAGACTTTGGGGCAGTCGGACTGATGTATGCTCCTCGTTCGTGTTTACAGCAAGTATATCACGGCCCTTAGACACTCTGTCAAGCAGAGCCAAAGAACTGAAAGAACTACCTCACAAAACATCAATGTTTGATTCTTCAGACTCAAACATATCTTGTGCAGTAGTAGTAGCCTATTAGGAAATCTCTGTTTAATTTGTGGCCTGTCCTGACCTCATGATTTTTTGCTGCCTGCCTCTCCTGTGCTTAAGAAGTATTAGAATTACTTGTTTGCACTCCCTTTAAAAGTAAATATGTCAATAGAATATGTCAGAATAGAGGGGGAATAAAATCTGAAAAATATTTCCATCATACTCTTCCTATATTTTCCTGCGTATGTATCAGTATCAAAACACCAGCTTTTGTATACCAACATGACCATGGCCATAAAAATGATAGATGCATCAGATGGTAATCAAATAACTTCAAAGACATTAAGTTACTGTGGCCAAATAAGCACATACAGAGGAATGCAAACACTGTTGTAAGATGCAAGGAGTGATATTGCTTCAACTATGGTATTGTTCTATCTAAAATCAACTTTAACTTCTATGCCCAAGTACTGTTTGTCTTGCTTTTCATGATGGCATGCCACCGACACTCAATATATAGTAGTCTGAAAAGGCAGTAAAAACCTCTTTGGATTGAAAGTTCCAGAAGATTTTATCCTCATGAAGTGTGAGCTCTTCACCCTTGAAGGCTGATTTCTTCACCTCTCCCACATTTTGAACTTTAATTCTTCCATCAGGGAGCCACTGCCAGTTCATAATGTCATAGATTGGTAAGACATCACCATTCTCATCAAATGACACTTGATCACCAAATGATGTGGTGAAGTTGACCTTTTCCAAGTAATATACGAGCTATGAAAATCAAGACAAATGATGATGAACCAAAAAATTATATTGTTATGTTTTTTTGTTTTATTTTTTGGAAATAATATCTCATGATTTAAAACACCACATCAGTCAGCAGGACCTGAAAATATTGTACTATCCTGCTATCACGGGTCAGACAATCTGCCATCATCTAGCATTTCACAACAGATGAATTAATCTCATTGCTTTGTTGTGTTGCACTAATGCACAGACAAAAAGTTGTCTAAGGATAAGATTAGGTGGTAAATAAGGGATGTAATCTGATATCTCACCTGCCATGGCTCCAGTCGCTGTAAATTAGCACAGCTGTTGCCACTGAAAGGCCCTCTCCCTGGCTCACACTGCAGCATGTCATCAAGAGCATATGCCAGGGAGTACACTGCCTTATACACATTGTACTCTGACCTGAGGTTTGAAACATCTAAGTACTCACTCTCCACAGTCTTTAGATCTTCCTGTCCAGTGCATAATGCTCCTCCAGCTTCTACCCAGCCTGCTGGATATGGTGCAAATCTACACCGAAATGTGTATTCCCAAAACTGATTTACCTGAAACAAATGTATAGCTCTGTATCAAAAATATCATTAATATTCTATTCTAATAGCAATATGAGATTGAGTTAAACTCTCACCACATTTCCATGCATTTTGTTATGAAGCAGGTCAGGATGCATATGTAACATGAATTCCTTGAGTCCTGGTATTTCTCCTCGACGGATGGCAATACCGAGTGTTCCACCCAGGTACGGCATGAGGTGGGGTGTCTGGAGAACAGCAGCTAATGTCCATGCTTCACTGGCCATCCACTGCAGGCCCGTCACATTTTGCTTCACCACCTGTACATTACAGTATACTGTTTATGCAGTATTTGAAAAATTCTAGGATCTACACTTACTTTCAGTTTTAATTAATTTTCATTTGAAAACCAACCTCTTCCATGAGGTTAATCATTTGACTGTAATGTGCAAACACAATGACCACACGAGCTGTGGATTTCTTAATTACATTCACAATCCTTCTTAGTTCAGCTGACTTTTCACTCCAGGGCAAAACCTCTAAGTAAGCCAGACATCCTCCACCAGAGGGACCCAGGTCAGAGTGGAAGGATCGGGCAGCGTGGATTCCATAGTAATCATTACTGATCAGCAGACCTGCCCAAGTCCAGCCAAAGTGTTTGAGAATATGTATGATAGCACGCACCTAAGAAATACAAAGAGGAGGGATTAGTGCATGGAATAATCTTTCACTCATGTTTCATTATGACCTTTTGGTGTTGTCATTTGACACTGTACAACTCCCTCAATCACACAAGAATGATTATCGGTAATACACTAAAGGAAAATATAGTATTTGCAACAAAGGGGTATGAATCCTGATATTTTGACTGCAAATTCATTATTCAACATATTTTCACTTTCCTTATAAATGTTTTACCTGGAAAGCATCACTTGGGATTGTCCTAAAGAAGGATGGGAACTTTTTCCGGTCACTCAGACAAGAACATGTGGAAAAATAACTCACCTGCAAAAGACAAACTGCACATCCTGAAACTATTCAGTTTGCTCCATATTTACAACTGTGATTAAATAAAATGAAAAGAATGAATCGAAGATATGGCAGTAATACTTACCATAGGCACTCTGTACAAACCTAAAACAGAAGAGATTGCAATAGAACGTGTAGAGGAATCTTCACCTACAATTCCGAGGACCAGAGGGGTTCCTACACAGGTATTGTATAATGTAACCCTCTCCTCTTGACCACTGACTAATGACAGTGCTGCACGGAACCCAATTCCTAGATGGTTGCAGTTGTCAAACAGACTGAATCCCAGAGTCACATTAGGTAGCAGGCTGGAGTTCTTGTTGATCTCATCAATGGCAAAAGCCATGGTCTGGGCCTGTCTGAATCCTAGAATATCAAAACTAACACATAGAATATCACTATATGCATGACTGAAAAATACAACATGACATGCAAAATGTTACATGGCAAAAGATTTTGGGAACAGTCAAGACAGTTGAATAGCAACAACAATGATAATAAATAAAAAAAATTGGTTAAATGCCACAAATATTCTTTGACAGTAGTATCAGATAATCAATTTCAGTTTTTTCCCGGAAAAAGACTTACCCATAACAGGCAGGCTGTTGTGGCTCTGAGTTAAAAGACAGGTCAGGATAGGTAAGACCAAAGTGGATTTGAAACAACCCACCTAGAACGACATCCCCGGCCTTGTGCATTCCATTTAGGTTAAACCGTCCCTGTAACTGACAGGAGGAGGAATAAAGAGGAGAGGATGCAGCAGAGGGGAAGTAGGAATATAACATGAGTAAAACCAGATTGGAGATTAATAAAGATCTCATGACTCCTGTTTTGTGTCTTTCCTAAGCCCAGTCACTAAGTTCTGTCACTGTGACGTTCCCTTTTATTGACTTGCAGAATCATCCAATCTAGCGAACCACCCATCAAGGCAAAATGAAATATGGGCAGGGTCAAAACACATTTGATCAGACACTGATTTTTACTGAGCAGAATGAATGTGTATGCTTTACTCTCCAAAGCCATGTTGGCATCCTTTCTATCCAGATTTAAGTGGATGAACACCATTAAGGTCCACCGAAAATAGTCATGTTAAACGTGTTTTTATTTCTACACAGTATGTTCTATGGAATATCATACTAGCTGACTTTAGTGGACTAGATTTCTACCTAAACTTCTGGATGAAGTACATAGGCTGTTTTACTTTCCACTTAAATAACAATTTGCCTGATAATGTGAAGACCCTCCACCAGGGCAGGCATCACAGTCTCTTTTTTGTGTTCATGGTCCGCCCAATACAACACACCTAGAACAAGTTTTTTTTTTTTTTTTTTTCTCATTCATTGTGCAGTTTCAGCAGGGGCAGGAAGAAAACAGTTATCAGTTCAAGGACCAAGGTACCTATTTGTTGGGTCAGAAGTTTCATTTCACCATCTGGGTTGTAGCTTTACTTCAAGTCTTTGTCTTGTTTTCCCACTCTTGTTAACTCATCCCTCGTGTGAATGTAGTCTCCGTGATCCCTGTTATCTTTTTGAGTTTGTATGTTTTTGTCTCTGCTATGTTCCCTAGTGTTTCCTTGAACTCCCATGTTGGATCCTGACTTTTGGATTATACTTTTCAATTTAAGATTCTGGGCCACTTTACTGGATTTGTTTTGGTCTTTAAGAATATTTTTGTAATTCAGGGAACTTTCGTAGGCTATACCATGCTACAAAGTCACCCTGAAACTGTTAGGTTAGCATATGGCAACACTTGTCACCATAATGATGGAAACCATGTAGAATACAATTCACAGATGTATGAGTTCTTTATAGTTGAGTCCAAGTTATTATTACTTCTCTACCTAGTTTCTGTTTGTTTTGTTGGTTGGCTGAGTTGGCAATTTGTTCATCCATCCTGGGTCTGTATGTACTTAAGTAGTAATACAGTAAAATAGACACTACAAATATGTACCAGTACTCTTGTTTATTTTTTCCACAGAATTAAAACAACTGCGAAATAACTTATTCCCATATTCATGTAATATCCATCCATCCATCCATTATCTTCCGCTTCTTCCGGGGCCGAGTCGCGGGGGCAGCAGTCGGAGCAGGGATCCCCAAACTTCCCTCTCCGCTGACACTTCCTCCAGCTCTTCAGGGGGCACCCCGAGCCGTTCCCAGGCCAGCCGAGCAACGTAGTCACTCTAGCGTGTCCTGGGTCTTCCTCGGGGCCTACTCCCAGTGGGACATGCCCGGAACACCTCACGAGGGAGGCGTCCAGGGGGCATCCTATACAGGTGCCCGAGCCACCTAAGCTGACTCCTCTCCATGTGGAGGAGCAGCGGTTCTACTCCGAGCTCCTCCCGGGTGACCGAGCTCCTCACCCTATCTCTAAGGGAGCGCCCCGCCACCCTGCGAAGGAAGCTCATTTCAGCCGCTTGTAATCGCGACCCTGCTCTTTCGGTCACTACCCAGATTTCATGACCATAGGTGAGGGTAGGAACGTAGACCGACCGGTAAATTGAGAGCTTCGCCTTTCGGCTTAGCTCCCTCTTCACCACAACGGACCGATACAATGACCGCATAACTGCAGCCGCTGCACCGATCCGCCTGTCGATCTCGCGCTCCATCCTTCCCTCACTCGTGAACAGGACCCCGAGGTACTTGAACTCCTCCACCTGAGGCAGGATCTCTCCCCCGACCTGAAGGGTGCATGCCACCTTTTTCCGGTCGAGAACCATGGCCTCGGACTTAGAGGTGCTGATTCTCATCCCAGCTGCTTCACACTCGGCTGCAAACCGCCCCAGTGCACGCTGCAGGTCCTGGCTCGAGGGAGCCAGCAAGACAACATCATCCGCAAAAAGCAGAGATGAAATCAAGTGGCTCCCGAACCGGCTACAAAATTTTAATCAAAATTTTGTAGCCGTGGGTATTTGTTTATGATATCTGTTCACTGCATTATTCACTGTACTTGTATTATTGTATTTTGTATTCAGTATCTTTTATCTTTCTTTAGCCTGACCAGGGACAAAGACTGCAAATTAGCTGAAGCTAGACGTCTTGTATGCATCACATTTTTCATTCTTTGTGACAATGTTGTATGTACCGTCCCTGTTAAATAAACATTAACACTAGAACCGCCGTGAGGTCATTTTGACCTCTCTCGCTTCTTAAAATACACGTAACTCTGTTTGCGTAAAAACCCTAGGTCTCCCAGTTGGTGACTTTTCCTAAAAGTGTGTTCTACATCATCTTATGCGTTTTCGTGATTCTGATATAAAAGAGAGCGAAGAAAAGAGAGGTTTTACCTAGAACCGCCAAGAGGTCATTTTGACCTCCATTCATTCTAATGCAAAAATGGTAAATGGACTGCATTTATGTTGCCATATATATTATAAACCCAGCCAGACACACAGTTCAAAACACTTTATGGTAATACTTGACATTCATATACACACACATACTTTACCAAAAATAACAACAGTTGTTGCTAGGCAACCAATATAGATGACTCTTTATTTTTCTACTGTTCGAATAGTGTGTGTACATAAAAATGTATAAAATTGATTTTCCAATCATTGCAATCTGGGCTAAATAATTTCCATTTAGTCACTCAGTTTGCCAGTTAGTTAGTTATAGTTAGTTATTTAGTTAGTCATTTTGACCTCATCCCACAACACAACATGAGTTCAGATACTAGAAAGTTGTCAAACAGTTCAAACAGGTCAAACAGATAAAAAAAATAATATTACTCATAAACATTGAACATAACAATGACAATCCCTTGCTCTCATGAGAAATGGACATGAATTCAAAAATTTGAAACAATTTTGAAAATTTTTACATACACACACTGTTCGAAAATAGAAAAATAAAGAGTCGTCTATATTGGTTGCCTAGCAACCACTTTTGTTATTTTTTGTAAAATATGTGTATGTATATGAATGTGAAGCATTACTATAAAGTGTTTTGAACTGTGTGTCTGGCCTGGTTTATAATATATATGGCTACATAAATGCAGTCCATTTACCATTTTTGCATTAGAGTGAATGGAGGTCAAAATGACCTCTTGGCGGTTCTAGGTATACATGGAATGTTGGCGGTTCTAGTGTTAAAAGTAAAAAAAAAAAGTAAAAGTAAAGTACCCCCTCCGGCCCTTGGCTGCGCCTAGAAATTCTTTTTTTAAATTTTTTTTTATTTATTTATTTTTTTTTATTGACAAACAAAAACAGACAGTTCCTCCACACTCTACAGGGTTTCAAAAAACAAACAAACAAAACAAACAAACAAACAAACAAACAAAAAAACTATATAGACAAACACTTGGAAGGCAGAACACAGTAGTGGTGATCTACTAGTCCTTACTTTTCTCTTCAACAGCGGGCCACGCCAGACCAAATAGGCCTCTCTGGAGAGCCTGAGCCCTGTCCTCTCCAATATAATGAAGAAAAGGATTCCAAATGTTAAAGAAAAGAAACGGTTTGTCCTTCTGCCATAAGCTAATGGCTTCGAGGGGAATGAGGTCCATCACGTTCCTCTTCCAGTGTCCAATAGAGGGTGTAGTGTCTAGTATCCAATAAAGAAGGATGCATCTTCTGGCGCTAAAGAGCAGGGCATGGAGCAGCCTCATTGAGGAGGGTGTGAGGTTAAGTTCTATTGGTTGTATACCCAGAATGCAAAAAATTGGATCTAGGATTGGATTGCGCCTAGAAATTCTGTCCATAAAGATGATGAACAGAACCGGTGACAAAGGGCAGCCCTGCCGGAGTCCAACATGCACCGGGAACAGGTCTGACTTATTGCCGGCGATGAGAACCAAGCTCCTGCTCCGGTCATACAGGGACCGTACAGCCCTCAGCAGAGGGCCTCCGATCCCATACTCCCGGAGCACCCCCCACAGGATGCCACGTGGGACACGGTCGAATGCCTTCTCCAGATCCACAAAACACATGTGGACTGGTTGGGCAAACTCCCATGAACCCTCGAGCACCCTGCGGAGGATATAGAGCTGGTCCAGTGTTCCGCGGCCAGGACGAAAACCGCATTGTTCCTCTTGGATCCGAGGTTCGACTATCGGCCGAATTCTCCTCTCCAGTACCCTGGAACACACCCTCCGGTCCCCCTTTTTGAAGAGGGGAACCACCACCCCGGTCTGCCAATCCAGAGGCACTGTCCCCAGCTGCCACGCGATGTTGCAGAGGCGTGTCAGCCACGACAGCCCCACAACATCCAGAGACTTGAGGTACTCAGGGCGGATCTCATCCACCCCCGCTGCCTTGCCGCCGAGGAGTTTCCTGACTACCTCGGTGACTTCAGCTTGGGTAATGGATGCATCAACCTCTGGGTCCTCAGCCTCTGCTTCCTCTGTGGAAGGTGTGTCAGTGGGATTGAGGAGATACTCGAAGTATTCCTTCCACCGCCCGACGATATCCCCTGTCGAGGTCAACAGCTTCCCCCCTCCACTGTAAACAGTGTTGGCGGAGTACTGCTTCCCCCTCCTGAGGCGTCGGATGGTTTGCCAGAATTTCCTCGGGGCCGCCCGGTAGTCCTCCTCCATAGCCTCCCCGAACTTTTCCCAGACCCGAGTTTTTGCTTCCGTGACCACCCGGGCTGCCGCTCGTTTGGCCTGCCGGTACCCGTCAGCTGCCTCGGGAGTCCCATGAACTAAAAAAGCTCGATAGGACTCCTTCTTCAGCTTGACAGCATCCCTTACTTCCAGCGTCCACCACCGGGTTCGGGGATTGCCGCCGCGACAGGCGCCGGTGATCCTACGGCCACAGCTCCGGTTGGCCGCGTTGACAATGGAGGTGGAGAACATGGTCCATTCGGACTCAATGTCTCCAACTTCCCTCGGAATCCGGACAAAGCCCTCCCGGAGGTGGGAGTTGAAGACCTCCCTGACAGGGGATTCTGCCAGACGTTCCCAGCAGACCCTCACAATACGCTTGGGTCTTCCAGGTCTGACCGGCTCCCCCTCCAGCGGATCCAACTCACCACCAGGTGGTGATCAGTTGACAGCTCAGCCCCTCTCTTCACCCGAGTGTCCAAGACATACGGTCGGAGGTCAGACGATACGACTACAAAGTCGATCATCGACCTCCGACCTAGGGTGTCCTGGTGCCACGTGCACTGGTGGACACCCTTATGCTCAAACATGGTGTTCGTTATGGACAAACTGTGACTAGCACAGAAGTCCAATAACAGAACACCACTCGGGTTCAGATCGGGGAGGCCGTTCCTCCCAATCACACCTCTCCAGGTATCACTGTCGTTGCCCACGTGAGCGTTGAAGTCTCCCAGCAGAACAATGGAGTCCCCAGTTGGAGCGCTTTCCAGCACCCCTTCCAGGGACTCCAAGAAGGCCGGGTACTCTGCACTGCTGTTTGGCCCGTAGGGAGACACAACAGTGAGAGACCTATCCCCGACCCGAAGGCGCAGGGAAACGACCCTCTCGTTAAGCGGGGAGAACTCCAACACATGCCGGCTGAGCTGGGGGGCTATAAGCAAGCCCACACCAGCCCGCCGCCTCTCACCTTGGGCAGCTCCAGAGTGGAAAAGAGTCCAACCCCTCTCAAGGAGTTGGGTTCCAGAGCCCAGGCTGTGCGTGGAGGTGAGCCCGACTATCTCTAGTCGATACCTCTCAACCTCCTGCACCAGCTCAGGCTCTTTCCCCCCCAGCGAGGTGACATTCCATGTCCCTAAAGCCAGAGTCGTTGTCCGCGGATTGGGTCGTCGGGGCCCCCGCCCACGACTGCCACCCAAATCCCATGGCACCATATTTGTGTAATATATAAATTTTTTAAATTTTTAAAATTAAAAAAAAAAAAGTGTAATATTTCATTTTCAGTCATTTTTGTTCCTAAATATAAGTGGACAACATGCCACAACATGACAGGGTTATTTATTTATTTGTTTTAAGGACCGAGTTTTAACATTTTATTCCATTAAGCATTACACAATGTAAGGATCCTAGAGAGAAGAGACAAATAGAGACCAATGTCAACAAATTTTAAATACTTAGTTACTTTTATGACTTTGTGTTTCTCTAACCCATGGTAACTTCCTTTAGCCGCTTTCCCACTAAAATTAGCGGGTCGACACAGGTTTTTTTAATGGGGGTCGACTCGCTAACATTCGGCATTTGGCCTCCGCTTCCACTGCTGCCCTTCTGGTGACGTCATCATGCTGGGATCGCGTCGATGATATCATAAGTGCGACAGAATTCAGGGAAGTAAGCAATGGAGAGCAACATGGAAGCTGGTCAGTGTTCTTTTTTGTTTTGCACTTTTGTCCGTCCTCAAAACGGTCAAAAGGCAGCAGACGATGAACAATTTTCGAGTGCTTCCCTGTCTTGCCAGTGCTGCGACATGTTGATCGAATCCCAGTCTCGAATATGAGCAGAGCTTAGTACGTGATATGAGAGGCTGTTATGACATGGCGTCACTTAACACTCAACATCATCACGTAAATTAGCGGGTCGACCCAGGTCTGGTGTTGCCACAGCAAGCAGATCAGAGCCGATTTAAGGTGATTTTAACCCGCGTCACTTGCCAAGTCGTTTGACACGGGTCAGTGCGCCTATCCCACTGCCGCCATAAGCTGATTATTAGCGGGTTTAAAGGTTTTTTGGCAAGTGGAAAAGGGGTATTTGTGTTTCTTTCTGGTCTGCTCTATTCACACACAAAGTCAACCTTGGGTGGACATGATGATGGACAATTGGGTCAACAATAAAATTATGGCTATGATGAGGTCCTTTAACATAAGGAAATATTAATTTTAAAACAAACCATGACTATTCCTTTAAGTCTCTTTTTTTGCATAAACCAAACTACTAGAGCAGTATTGACACATCATGAAAGTTGCAGTTATTTATTTTACTATTGGAGTTATTTTTTAACACTTTATGAAAGCATCTCCAGTGCACTCCTTTGGGTCATGTCAGAGATCCTCTCTGGACATACAACCTCATTTTATGACTTTGCGGTTCCTCGGCCCATGATAGCTTTCTTGGTGTTTCTCTCTGGTCTCAGCAGGATTATGTAGCATTTGGGTCCAAACAGTGCCACCAAGAGGCCAAAACTGGAGGCCAGGATGGCAAATACCTCCACTGCATCTGCATATTTTCCTGGAGAGCTGACGTAAGCAGGGACAAAGGCCACCCACACAGCACAAAATATCAACATGCTAAAAGTGATGAATTTGGCCTCATTGAAGTTGTCTGGGAGATTCCTTGCCAGAAATGCTAGCAAGAAGCTAAGAATAGCCAGTAAACCAATATAACCAAGTAACACTCCAAATCCAATTGTGGAGCCAACCACGCACTCATAAACTATCTTGTCATTGTGGTATTGGGTGTTTTTATGAGGAGCTGGTGAGGCAGAGACAAGCCAAGCAGTACAGATTGTGGCTTGAACAGAAGTAAGAACCAGTACTGTTCCTCGCTGTTGCACAGCACCAAACCACTTAAGTCTGGCCTCTCCTCCTGGTTTGGAGGCCTTGAACACGGCCAGAACCACCATGGTTTTTACCAGGATACATGAAACACAAAGAACAAAGCTGATACCAAATGCTGCATGTCTCAGCTGGCATGTCCACTGTCTAGGATGGCCAATAAACAGTAGTGAACAAAGAAAACAGAGTTTAAGTGAGAACAACAGCTGGAAACTGAGTTCAGAATTGTTGGCACGAACTATAGGTGTTTTACGATGATAGATAAAAATGACCAGGACGACAGCACAGATCAATGTGCCCAGCAATGAGGTGGCTGTCAAGCAGATTCCCAGAGGCTCTTGGTAGGAGAGGAAGTCTACTGTTTTAGGAACACAATGGTCACGCTGGGGACTGGACCAGAAATCCTCAGGACAAATAGTGCACTCCATGGAGTCTAATGGAAAATATCAAAAGAGATTAGATGTGTTGATTATGTGTTTCCAAACAGGAATGTTAAACAAAAATACTCACTAGTCTTATTGCTGATCTTTCCCTCAGAACAGGGGATGCAGTCAAAACAGCACTCAGGTTCCCCCTTCTTTCTGGCCATGCGGGTACCTGGAGGACAGTTCTCACTGCACACTGACCGGGGTGGCTATGGGAAGAAAAATTCATATTATTCCATGCTGCTATACTGTAGCATTACCCATGATCCAAAAAATAATAGTTTTATAAAATCAGAGGTAACCTGTTTGGATTCAAAGTTCCAGAAGATTTTTTCCTCATCAAGTGTGAGCACTTCACCTTTGAAGGCTGATTTTTTAACCTCTCCTACAGTCTGAATTTCAGTTCTTCCATCAGGGAGCCATTGCCAGTTCATGATGTCATATATTGGTAAGACATCACCATTCTCATCAAATGATACTTGATCACCGAACGGAGTGGTGAAGTTGACCTTTTCCAAGTAATATACAAGCTGTGACACCAATGAGGAAAATTAGGAAAAACCATATATGTTGTTATTGACTGCTGCAAACACAGCATGATCTCAGATTTATAGTCAAACTCTGAACATGACGTTTTTCAAATTTATACCAGGATTGCCTGGACACCTCATGGTATCCTCCACACTAGGCATTTGAGAATACAAAATTGTTTATTAATAATTATCACTACATTCATTGAATTTTCTTGCCTATGTTTGCGAGGCACGCTCTGATTCGATCATACAATGCCACTCATGGATAAACATACACACACACACACACACACACACACACTGTTCAAGTTGATATTCAGAGCATTTGGTCGGTCCCTGTTATCTTCGGTGTCTGTTTTTTCTACATTCATTGCAGTTACTGCAATGTGGACCCCCTCGAAAACGAGATGCTGCATCTCAAGGGGCTATCCCAATAAACTTAAACTTAAACTTACTCATGTCATCTACTGGTCTTAGAAACTCTTTCACAGAACCTTTCAATCTGATTGGTGAAATGTGACCATGAACAGTGAAATAATGAGTGAGCAACAAACACTGGAGGAGGGTTAAAGTATTATCTGACCTATAGCCACTACTATCAACCATCATTAGGAAAACTAACTTCAGTTGTATTTAGCATTTCACCGTTGATAATCTTATGTTCTACGAAAAAACATCACACAGAATTTGAGCACAGAATTTGGTCAAATAAAGAGGTAGAATGTCATCTGATATCTCACCTGCCATGGCTCCAGTCTTTGTAAATTAGCACAGCTGTTCCCGCTGAAAGGCCCTCTCCCTGGCTGACACTGCAGCATGTCATCAAAAGCATATGCCAGGGCGTACACAGCCTTATACACATTGTACTCTGGCCTGAGATTTAAAATGTCCAAGAACTCAGTTGCCACAGTCTCTAGATCTTCCTGTCCAGTGCATAATGCTCCTCCAGCTTCCGTCCAGCCTACTGGAGGTGGTGAAAATCTACATTGAAAAGTGTATTCCCAACACGTGGCAAAATAACTCACCTGCAAAAAACACAAACTATACATCCAAAACTGTTCAGTGCCTTCACTTTTCAACTTTTTAATCTTGACTGCTTCATGTTGACTTTCATTTTCAGACTAGATTGTAAGGCAGAAAAACTTACCGTAGGCACTCTGTACAAACCTAAGACTGTAGATATTGCAATAGAACGCGTAGAAGAATCTTCACCCACAATCCCAAGGACAGGAGGGGTTCCTTCACAGGTCTTATATAGTGTTACCCTCTCCTCTTGACCACTGACTAATGACAACGCTGCACGGAACCCAATTCCTAGTTTGTTGCAATTGTCATACACACTGTATCCCAGAGTCAAATTAGGTAGCAGCAGAGGGTTTCTGTTGATCTCATCAATAGCAAAAAGCATGGTCTGGGCCTGTTTGAATCCTAGAACATCAAAACTAACACATAAAATATCATTGTTTAGGATTGCACCGCCATTTTTCTGGGAAACACAACATAATAAAGAAGCAGTATAAATAAACAGATGTTGTTCAACTACTGACTTTGCAACAGTGTAGTAAAGTAATTAAAATGTAAAATAGACAACTGAGCAAAAATAGAGAATGTGGTCAAAACATCATATCTACACTTTAAAAAAAAACAAAAACAATTTAGAGTTATAAAGTATCAAGTGTTTGCTTTTAGTGTCCCTGAACAGACTCACCCATGGCAGGTAGGCTGCTCTGGCTCTGAGGTGTAAGACAGTTCACTAATTAGGACCTGTGTCCAGCCAAAGTGTTTAAGAGACAGTTCAGGATAGGTAGCAAAGAAGTTCATTTCAAACAGGCCTCCTAGAATCACATCTCCAGCCTTGTGCATCCCATTTAGATGAAACTGTCCCTGTAAGTGACAAGAAGAGGAATATACAGGGGAGGAGAAAGCAGAGGAGGAGTAGAAATATATCAACATCAGCAAGTAGGTGTCTAAATATGTCATCATGGCTTTCCTTTGGTTTCAGACTTTTCTGAGCCCAGTCATTAAGTGTCATCACTATGTCACCCCATTTTATTGACTTGGAGTATTGTTTAATCTTTTAAACCACCCATCAGGGCAGAACATTATGTAGGGGCAGGGCTGGAAACGCCCTTGTAATAAAAACACAGACATGCAAAAAACATGTAATGGAAACATTATGACCACAGCTGACCACAGTGGTCTATGACAGCAAATTTGCAGAGAAGTTGCAGTGGCAAGCTAGGCCAAAGAATTCATGATTGAATTTGCATTAATAGTTGCAATCGTGACATCATACAATCCTGGAGGGTCTGTATAATGTCCTACAAATAAAAGGCTAGAATGTAATTTATACTGAGTATTTAGTAGTAATATGTGACACAACCTCTGCCATGCTAAGTAATGGCTTTTCTGTATTGGTGGTGGTGGCGGTTCTGATGAGCAGGAAAAGTGTGGCTATTTTTTAACTGTATTTTAGATATCAAGGCCTGGATGTCACAAAATTTTTTACAGCTGAATCAGGATAAGACTGAAATGCTAATCATTGGCTCGAAAGCCCAGAGAGATAAACTGGCCTCTCACCTTGTTACAACCAAAAACGTAATAACGGCCAATAACGTAATAACTGCCAATAACGTAATAATTTTGGCCATTTCAAATGTAATAAAGCCAATAGTGTAATAATGTGCCAATAATGTAATAAAACTTTTGAGCCAATAACGTAATAACTTTTTGCCGATAATGTAATAAGGCATTACATTATTGGCTGGTTATTACGTTATTGGCCTGGTATTAAAAAAAAAACCTTTCAAAATGTAATACCTGGTTAAAAAGTTATTACGTTATTGGCTCAAAAGTTTTATTACATTATTGGCACATTATTACACTATTGGCTTTATTACATTTGAAATGGCCAAAATTATTACATTATTGGCAGTTATTACGATATTGGCCGTTATTACGTTTTTGGTTGTAACACACCTAAACGAACTTGGTTTAAACCCAAGTGATGAGGCAAGAAACTTAGGAGTGACATTTGATTCAGATTTTAACTTTAAACCACATGCTCTGTCACAAAAGCAGCATTTTACCATTTAAAAAACATCACGCCAATTTTAAAATCCTTGCACTGGCTGCCTGTTAGTTTTCGTATTGAGTTATTTTATTGGTTTTTAAAGCACTCCATGGATTTACACCAGATTATATCTCAGAGATGCTTTTATTGTATGAACCAGGAAGGCCCCTAAGATGCTCTGGCTCCTCAGAGCAGAACCAAAACATTTGGAGATACTGCTTTTAGCCACTATGCTCCTAAACTATAGAACAGTCTGCCGGAGGATCTGAGAGGAGTTACAAACATTGACACTTTCAAACGTAGGTTAAAAACCCATCTCTTTAATCTGGCTTTTACATAGTGTTTTTTATTCTATTTTATAGTTTGTACTCTTTCTAATATTTTGCCCTATATTTTCTACCCTGCGTTTTATTCTATTCTATTTTCATAAATTTTTATTATTGTTAAAAGTTGTTATTTTATTTATTTATCTATTGCTATACTCTATTTCATTGTTGTTTTTATCTTTGTGAATGTGTGTCCATGTCAATCTTTCCTGTTTTTGTTGATATGTACTTTTTCAGTCAAAATGTAAAGCACTTTGAACGGCATCTACTTTGTTCTGAAAGGTGCTATATAAATAAAATTTGATTGATTGACTAAGGAGGGTTTTGGCTGTAAAACTAATGTTCGCGACCAACTGAGAATCATGAAAAAAACCCTAGTTTGACCCCTTACAAGGTACTTCAGGCCAAATTTAACATTTGAAAAATCTGGTTACAGGTACCCCATCTTGGAGTAGTTTTTTAGGGGGTTTCCCACTGGAGTTAAATTTCAACATTTTATTACATCATATCACACACCTTCCTAAACACAATGGTGAAGAAATCTGTTGGTAATGATTTACTTCCCAGATTTTCATAGGATTCCAATGGAGAATAATGTGGAAAAATGCAATGGTGAGGTCAAAGACCCCTAAAGGTCAACAAAGGTCAGCCACCAAGTGGTTCCATGTCTGAAATCAAACCTTGGGGTATGTAGATGAAATGCTGAAAGTTTCATGCTTTAGTCATAAAATGTACAATTATTTTGCTTATCTGCCCCACTAAAATGGCTTTGGTCTAACTGTCAGAGCAAAATAACACTTTTACAGTAATATAAGGCTGGAAAACCACCCCTCACAATGAAGCAGTATTGGTATATTATACATTTTCTGAATCCTGTGAGTATTCTAGTGCTGGTTAGGGTTAGGGTTAGTGTTTTGTGTCTTTGACATTCCTTGATGTCACAGGACCAAAGGAAAGTACATGATTTTGGCGGAAATTGTGGAAAAATGTGTGTGATTAAAAGTTTGAAGAGCTCCGGTGACCACTGTAAGTGTCACACATTCAAGAGGGCTTGAATGAAAGCTTAGAGTGTCCCCTTTAAAATGATACCAAACACATATTTTACACAATATTTTACAATATTCACTGACAAATATCCTGAATTTCAGTCTAAACCAAGATTCTGTATGTACTAGTGTCTAAAATGCATTTTTTCCTAAGGGGAAGTTGACTTCAACAGGTGATAACTCTAATTTAGCTGTGACTCAGGAAGGGTTATCATACCAAAATATCATCTACAGACATGGATGTTTACAAAAATTATTAGTAACCTTTGCCACCTTGAGTGGTACGGATAAGTGAAATTCTGGCCTCTGACCCATGGACTAAGTGCTCCAACATGTTGATCAAATCAGTCTCGAAAGCGAGCAGAGCTTTGTTTTGGTACGTGATATGGGACACGACTGGTGCGATGTTATGACGTGGTGTCACATAATGCTCAACGTCATCACGTAAATTAGCGGGTTGTCTGGCGTTTCCTACTGCAAGCCGATCAAAGCCAAGCCGATTGAAGGCGATTTTAACCTGCGTTGCTTGCCAAGTCGTTTGATGCGGGTCGATGTGCCTTTCCCACAGCCAACAAAAGGCAATTGTTAGCGGGTTTAAACAGGATTTTTGGTCAGTGGGAAAGGGGTATTTGTGTTTCTTTCTGGTCTGCTCTATTGATACACAAAGTCAACCTTGGGAGGACATGGTGATTGATAACTGGGTCAGCAATATACAATATTGGCTATGATGAAGTCCATTAACATAAGGAAATATTAATTTTAAACCAACGGGGCAGTTGTCAGTCTAAGAAGTGAAGCTCACTACCGCGTTCAAAAAACTGCAATCCCTGCAGATTCCTCTGGGGGCTGGTGTCAGAAAGCAACATGTCTCCATAGACCCCCATGCCGACTTTACCAGGGGTGGAAAGAGTACCAAAAAAATCTAAAAGTACAGTTACCTTGATGAAAATGTACTCACGTAAAAGTAAAAGTACTGGTGTAAAAATCTACTCAAGTAAAAGTAAAAAGTAGCTCACTTAAAATTTACTCAAAGTTAAAGTTACTTTGTTACTTTTTTTTTTTTGAGGGGGGGTGGGGGGGTATAATGGCCAGAGATCGGCCTAACGTTCTCCATGCATATCTCTGTGTTCCAAACTTGTCTCTTCTCCATCGATACACTGGTCTCCATCATCTTGATTCTGACCTTCAGACACTGCATCTGTCCAGAGCCAATCAGATTGACAGTTACTGGCACTAAGGTTGTCACTATCATGATCATGATACTAAAATGTTCAACTCAATATCGATATTAAAGTGATAGTTCACCCAAAATCTCTCAACTCAACTCTATTTCAGAGTCCCCCGTGCCTTCTCTAAGTTACGGGGGATCCACGCAGCAGTAGCTATTTGTCCATATAATGGTTGTCAATGGTGCGCCCTTTCTTTGTCCAAAAAGACACACCAAAACACATCCAAATACCTCCATACTGCTCGTCTGTAATGTCCCTCTTGTATTGAAGCCCCGACATGCCTGATAACGTTGTCTTTAATCATTAACGTCACTTTTAACCACTAGCTGTGGCTAATGGCGATGAGCATTATTACGCACTAACTCACGTAGCGGTGAGGAGGAGAGAGGTGTAGCTACCTGCTGCTGCTGTGTGCGTCTGAAGGGACAAAGAGAGAAGCGGCAGCACAGCAGCGTAGTAGGCCTACTTTTGACAACCCACACAGATGCAGTGCAAGCTCATACCCTATATATTTTTGACTTAACTAAAGCTATTTAAAATGTAACTAAGTAAATTTCTTCCAACAATATGTACTCAAGTAAAAGTAAAAGTACTGACTTTAAAACCTACTCAAAAAAGTACAGAATACACAAAAACCTAATTAGTTACAGTAACTTGAGTAAAAGTAACTAGTTACTTTCCACCCCTGGACTTTACATCCTCAATAAGCATGATCAAAGCCTGGCGTCAGGACGTTTTTTGGTCTCAATCGATAGTTTCTACCCCTGCACACACTCTGAGGGGGGTGAATTTTATAAAAATTCTACCGTTTTACTGTTATCAGGTTAAGATTCTGGCCAATTAGGGCGCAGAAACGTTGAGTGACAGGTCCGGAGCAGTCTGGAGACAGGCTGCTTTGAGGGCAGTGGGGGGGGTTTTGGCTGGCCAATCCAACATGGCGCTGTTCAGGCCGCCATATTTGAGTCACAAAAACGACTCCCCAAAACCAATGGGTGACGTCACGGATACTACGTCCATTCTTTTTACAGTCGATGTTTTAAACCAAACCATGACTGTTCCTTAAAGGGATAGAACATTTTGGCAAATTGGCCCATTGCCATAATCGCTATAGTCATAGCAGTAGGTTTGTTACCTTTAGATATTTGTCGGTGTAAGCTATTTTTAGAACGTCGGAGCAAAGCTGCAGGCTGCTCAAAGTTAAACTACGGAGGATAGTGGTATTTCTTGGTTTCCCTCATCAAACTCATCAATCCAACAACTCCAAAACACTTTCGTGAACAAGTTGTAAACCTGCACATTCACCACACTATGAGATAATAACGGAACGTTACGCGACAGAGTTGTTTTAGAGGTAAATTCATTCAAAACTGCTGATGCTCGTTGTCTTCAGGGACAGTTTTTCAGCAAGCAGTCTCTGTATTTACCTCAAAAATGGCTCAGTTTCGTAACGTTCCATTATTATCTCATAGTGTGGTGAATGTGCAGGTCACAACTTGTCCACGAAAGCATTTTGGAGTTTTTGGATTGTGTATTTAATGAGTTTGATGAGAAAAACTGAGAAATTCCATTAGCCTCCATATAGCTCTGAGCAATCTGCCGCTCTACATTTGGCCAATTTGCCAAAATGTTGAACTATCCCTTTAAAGTTGCTTTTTTTTGCATAAACCAAACTGCTAGAGCAGCAATGACACATCGTGAACGTTTCAGTCATTTATTTTGCTATTGGAGTTATTTTTAACACTTATTGAAAGCATATATCTCCAGTGCACTCCTTTCGGTCATGGCAGAGATCCTCTCTGGACATACAACCTCATTTTATGACTTTGCGGTTCCTCGGCCCATGATAGCTTTCTTGGTGTTTCTCTCTGGTCTCAGCAGTATTATGTAGCATTTGGGTCCAAACAGCGCCACCAAGAGGCCAAAACTGGAGGCCAGGATGGCAAATACCTCCACTGCATCTGCATATTTACCTGGAGAGCTGACGTAAGCAGGGACAAAGGCCACCCACACAGCACAAAATATCAACATGCTAAAAGTGATGAATTTGGCCTCATTGAAGTTGTCTGGGAGATTCCTTGCCAGAAATGCTAACAAGAAGCTAAGAATAGCCAGTAAAGCAATATAACCAAGTAACACTCCAAATCCAATTGTGGAGCCAACCACGCACTCATAAACTATCTTGTCATTTTGGTATTGGGTGTTTTTATGAGGAGCTGGTGAGGCAGAGACAAGCCAGGCAGTACAGATCGCGGCTTGAACAGAAGTAAGAATCAGAACTGTCCCTCTCTGCTGCACAGCACCAAACCACTTAAGTCTGGCCTCTCCTCCTGGTTTGGAGGCCTTGAACACAGCCAGAACCACCATGGTTTTTACCAGGATACATGAGACACAAAGAACAAAGCTGATACCAAATGCTGCATGTCTCAGCTGGCATGTCCACAGTCTAGGATGGCCAATAAACAGTAGTGAACAAAGGAAACATAGTTTAAGTGAGAACAACAGCTGGAAACTGAGTTCAGAATTGTTGGCACGAACTATAGGTGTTTTATGATGATAGATAAAAATGACCAGGACGACAGCACAGATCAATGTGCCCAGCAATGAGGTGGCTGTCAAGCAGATTCCCAGAGGCTCTTGGTAGGAGAGGAAGTCTACTGTTTTAGGAACACAATGGTCACGCTGGGGACTGGACCAGAAATCCTCAGGACAAATAGTGCACTCCATGGAATCTAATGGAAAATATCAAAAGAGATGAGATGTGTTGATTATGTGTTTCCAAACAGGAATGTAAAAAAAATGAATACTCACTAGTCTTATTGCTGATCTTTCCCTCAGAACAGGGGATGCAGTCAAAACAGCACTCAGGTTCCCCTTTCTTTCTGGCCATGCGGGTACCTGGAGGACAGTTCTCACTGCACACTGACCGGGGTGGCTATGGGAAGAAAAATTCATATGATATTCCACACTGCTATATAGCATTACCCATGATCCAAAATAAAATCAGAGGTAACCTGTTTGGATTCAAAGTTCCAGAAGATTTTTTCCTCATCAAGTGTGAGCACTTCACCTTTGAAGGCTGATTTTTTAACCTCTCCTACAGTCTGAATTTCAGTTCTTCCATCAGGGAGCCATTGCCAGTTCATGATGTCATATATTGGTAAGGCATCACCATTCTCATCAAATGATACTTGATCACCAAATGATGTGGTGAAGTTGACCTTTTCCAAGTAATATACAAGCTGTGACACCAATGAGGAAAATGAGGAAAAACATGTTGTTATTGACTACTGCAAAGACAGCATGATCTCAGATTCATAGTCAAACTAAGTACAGTATTCCACCTCTGAACATGACGTTTTTCAAATTTATACCAGGATTGCCTGGAGACCTCATGGTATCCTCCACACTAGGCATTTGAGAATACAAAATTGTTTATTTATAATTGTCACCACTTTCATTGAATTTTCTTGCCTATGTTTGCAAGGCACACTCTGATTTGCTCGCTCTGACACACACACACACACACACACACACACACACACACACACACACACACACACACACACACACACACACACACACACACACACACACACACACACACACACACACACACACACACACACACACACACACACACAGAATTTGGTCAAATAAAGAGGTAGAATGTCATCTGATATCTCACCTGCCATGGCGCCAGTCTTTGCAAATTAGCACAGCTGTTCCCTCTGAAAGGCCCTCTCCCTGGCTCACACTGCAGCATGTCATCAAAAGCATATGCCAGGGCGTACACAGCCTTATACACATTGTACTCTGGCCTGAGATTTAAAATGTCCAAGAACTCAGTCGCCACACTCTCTAGATCTTCCTGCCCAGTGCATAATGCTCCTCCAGCTTCCGTCCAGCCTACTGGAGGTGGTGCAAATCTACATTGAAAAGTGTATTCCCAAAACTGATTTACCTGAAACAAATTCAAATAATTGTGTTATAAACAATGACTCTAGCACAATTCTCTATTTTTGCTTTATTACTGTTATTCAACACCTAATTGGTGTTTATTGTCATAGTCCCCTTTTTGTCTCTTTGTGTTGTCTACATTATTATGTGCACTGTTATTGAACTATGTTTATGGGACTCTGGATGGAAACTAGCACCTTGCTACAATCCGGCACATTTACATGTCTTTTTGTCCATTAATGTGCATTGTCCCATTCAAATAAACCAATTAATTAATGAATTAAATAATAAAAAAGATTACACTTTCACCATGTCATTTCCATTGTTGATATGGTGTAGGTCAGGACGTGTTTGTAGCAGGAATTCCCTGAGTCCTGACATTTCTCCTCGACGGATGGCAATGCCCAGTGTTCCACCCAGGTACGGCATGAGGCGAGGAGTCTGGAGCATAGCAAATGATGACCATGCTTCACTGGCCATCCACTGCAGGCCTGTCACATTCTGCCTGATCACCTGTACATGCAATGCATTATATTAAATATGTTAATTCATACCACAATACCTATATTTCACAGCTAGTGTCATTCACAGGTGCAATCCTGCATTGTCCACAATGTGTGAGGAAAGTGATATTATCATAACTGAAAAACAAGCCTGTGTGAATTATACAATTATTATTTTGTTTGTGTCAAATGTTATTGTACACGACAAAATGTACATTTTGCAATAATCAAGCTGAATTTCAAACCCAACCTCTTCCACAAGGTTAATAATGTGACCTTCATGGCAAAAGACAACGACCACACGAGCTGTAGATTTCCTCATCACATCCACAATCCTCCTTAGCTCAGATGGATTATCGCTTGTGGGCAAAACCTCTACGTAAGCCAGACATCCTCCACCAGAGGGACCCAAGTCGGATTGGAAAGATCGGGCAGCATGGAGTCCATAATCATTATCACTAATTAGCAGACCTGCCCAAGTCCAGCCAAAGTGTTTCAGAATCTGAATCATAGCACGCACCTAAATATACACAGATGGTGGGATTAGTGCACAGGCTATGAGGTTTCACTGGCAATGCAGGTTCGACTACAGAGCATGTTTAAGTATGGCCTTTTAGTGATTTTATATGATACCCCACTGACTCCATCAGTGAGACAAACAATGTTACTGATGATGAACAATAAAGTAAAATAATAATTCTTACACCATTTTTTTCTGTGTTACATATTTTAACTTCTTTTCAATCTTTACCTGGAAAGCATCACTTGGGATCGTCCTAAAAAAGGATGGAAACTTTTGACGGTCACTTAGGCAGGAACATGTGGCAAAATAACTCACCTGCAAAAAACACAAACTATACATCCAAAACTGTTCAGTGCCTTCACTTTTCAACTTTTTAATCTTGACTGCTTCATGTTGACTTTCATTTTCAGACTAGATTGTAAGGCAGAAAAACTTACCGTAGGCATTCTGTATAAACCTAAGACTGTAGATATTGCAATAGAACGCGTAGAAGAATCTTCACCCACAATCCCAAGGACAGGAGGGGTTCCTTCACAGGTCTTATATAGTGTTACCCTCTCCTCTTGACCACTGACTAACGACAGCGCTGCACGGAACCCAATTGCTAGTTCGTTGCAATTGTCATACACACTGTATCCCAGAGTCAAATTAGGTAGCAGCTCAGGGTTTCTGTTGATCTCATCAATAGCAAAAAGCATGGTCTGGGCCTGTTTGAATCCTAGAACATCAAAACTAACACATAGAATATCATTGTTTAGGATTGCATCGCCATTTTTCTGCGAAACACAACATAATAAAGAAGCAGTATAAATAAACACATGTTGTACAATACTGACTTTGCAACAGTGAAAAGTAATTAAAATTTAAAACAGACAACTGAGCAAAAAGAGAGAATGTGGTCAAAATACCATATCTACACTTTTTTTTTTTTTTTTTAACAATTTAGAGTTATAAAGTATCAAGTGTTTGCTTTTAGTGTCCCCGAACAGACTCACCCATGGCAGGCAGGCTGCTCTGGCTCTGAGGTGTAAGACAGTTCAGGATAGGTAGCAAAGAAGTTCATTTCAAACAGGCCTCCTAGAATCACATCTCCAGCCTTGTGCATCCCATTTAGATGAAACTGTCCCTGTAAGTGACAAGAAGAGGAATATACAGAGGAGGAGAAAGCAGAGGAGAAGTAGAAATATATCAACATCAGCAAGTAGGTGTCTAAATATGTCATCATGGCTTTCCTTTGGTTTCAGACGTTTCTGAGCCCAGCCATTAAGTGTCATCACTATGTCACCCCATTTTATTGACTTGCAGTATTTTTTAATCTTTTAAACCACCCATCAGGGCAGAAAGTTATGTAGGGGCAGGGCTGGGAACGCCCTTGTTTTGAGATTGAATAGGCTACTTGTGTAAAATTAATGCATGGACTTTTGTTAATACCTCAGGTCAACTGAAACTTGCATGACCAGCATATAATTTGCAGTTGCAGATAAATCAGAAAGGTGCTTGCCTTGGTATAGAATACAAGGTTTCTTCTGTTCTTCTCCTTTTAACTCCTGAGCAGTTACCTAACAAGATTTGTACTTAAATATGATCTTAAATGTGTGTTACATTCACTGTAAATTCTTATTAGTTGACTTAACGAAGAAAAAACATGCAAACTGATTGCCTTAAAAAACAAGCAGAGTGGAATAGAAATTCCACAGAGTAGAATATAAATTTTATGTTGTACTAACAAATAGGCCCGGGCAATAAACCAAAAATGTACAGATACTGAAATTAACAACTATAACCAACATCATTTTGCCTATGTTGGTATATTTCGTGTTTTTTATAACGATCCCATCCCCGCTGAGGAGGAACTGAAGGACTCAGCTGGATGGAAAAGCAAGAGTTCACATGGAAACCGAGGTTGTTGATCAATTTACGTGTTGGCATGTTGTACCACCCAGCGCTCACCCCCAATGGGGTCATTCCTATGTTCCCACAGCCCTAACATTTCTTTTCATTGAAAATTAGGCCCTGTGTTCCCACAGCCCTATATTCCCACAGGGGCGCAACCGCCATTCCGACATTTCACCAGTCCAACATAGGCCTCTAATTGTCTGGCAACAAATGGCAACACTTAATTTTCTATCAAATGTCCCATTATTTCCGACAATTCCTGACTCCTTTGGTCGGAATAACAGTATTTTTTTTCTTTAAACATCCTGCCTGTCTGATAATTCCTTTAAAAGAGAGTCCAGAGAAGTAGCAGCTAGTCACCTGTTGAATAATGCACATTTCCTTAAAGCAGATATCAGTGGAATGTTTTTGTTAATATAAGTCCTAAATAGTCCTATTTTCCGTCAGCAATCACTTACATAGAGTGTTTGGGCTGAAACACGGGTCTCTCAGTTGCTCTGCTCTGCTGTAACCCGAGGAGAAAATTTTCCTTGTGGGATACAAGTGTTATCCAGTGAGGAGAGAGAACGGCATGAAGGGCTGTGTGTGCAGCCAAGGGATGCGCGTGAATGTGGTGACGTAGGGACGAGGACCAATAGATCTATGACGAGGGCGGGGGCTGCTAACTCATGGTGCGTTCAAGGCAACCCGTAACTCGTGTTTTTCCGACCTGTGAAGTCGTACCAGTTCGATCTGGTACGAGTTCACGGGTCGGAAGTTACGATTGGCCGTTATAGTGCACTTTCACAGGCAACAGGTCGGAAAAACACCAGTTACGGGTTACCTGGAACGCTACAAAGTCGTAGTCGTGACTTGAAGCTGTAACTTACGGTTTCAAAAGCCTGCCTTGAATGCAGCATTAGCCGAAAAAGGCCGGATCGCTGATATCTGCTTTAAATAAAGCCTTGTCGGAATGGTGGGACGATGGCATGTTAGTTAGTTAGTTTCATTTATTATACACAATGTGGAAATTTGTCTTTGGTCTCATGTCGGAATGGTAGGATGTCTAAATGGTGGGATGTCAGAATGATGGGCTGTCGGAATGACAGCATGTACTATCCCTTCCCACAGCCCTATGTTCCAGAATTAACTTTTTTTCCTCACTGAAAATTACGCCCTATGTTCCCACAACATCACACCCATATACATCTTTTAACACTTAGCAGAGCATGTGTGGAAAGGTGAACAAAGCCTGGGCGGGCTTCGAACCCCAGACTCCCGAGTAAGAGTCATGCGCGCTAACCACTTGGCCAAGTAGACAGGGCACATGTTCAAATGGAGGCATAGTGACAGGAACCTCAAATGTCACATCTCTCCCCCTCTTTTCACAAGCACATCCTTGTGCTTCCGCACAGGCTGCCACACATCAGGAATCCATGGACCCACCCCTAGTTCTACATGGATCCTGCCAACAACGCCAGAATGTGGCAAGGTGAAGAGGGCCAGGGCTGGGATTGGACCCACACCTCCCGGGTAAGAGTCACGTGCGCTTGCCGCTTTGGCCAAGTAGCCAAGGCACATGATCAATTGGAGGCATATCATGCGCCATGTGATAAATCTCAAATGTGGGAACATAGGACTGTGGGGACATAAGGCTGTGGGAACATAGGCATGGACCCCTCCCAATCACAGCGTCAGTGGCATTTCAGCCTCCGGGTTGCCAGTTAATCTTCCACTAAGCTGCAGCTATGGCTGGGAGATAAAACAATTCTACCAACTGAAATGTATACAGAGTTGCTGCTATGACTCCCACTGCAGTTCGTAATATATGGTGAAGTCCTTTCTGAGTTATCAGTAACATTGTTAGGCAAATTTAAATTGTTTTAGTGAGGGATACTGAAGACAAATAGTATAATGCAAGTGTATAAGAATTATATATTCCCCATTACTAGCAGTTCATTTGTGGGCAAATTATTCAAGTAATTAAACATGGAGAAACATAGCAATAATACAGAAATAAAATGTGCGATTATTAAAATTCATGCTTTATTAACACCTCTTTATTGAAGCTAGTTTTGTCACAGATTTTTCACGCCCCATGATAGCTTTCTTTGTATTTTTTTCTGGTTTCAAAAGAATTATGTAACATTTGGGTCCAAACAGCGCCACCAAGAGACCAAAACTGGAGGCCAGGATGGCAAATACTTCCACTGCATCTGCATATTTGCCTGGGGAGTTGACGTAAGCAGGGACAAAGGCCACCCACACAGCACAGAAGATCAACATGCTGAAAGTGATGAATTTGGCCTCGTTGAAGTTGTCTGGAAGATTCCTTGCCAGAAATGCTAACAGGAAGCTGAGGATAGCCAAAAAGCCAATGTAACCAAGTAACACTGCAAAACCAATTGTGGACCCAAATACACATTCATAAACTATCTTGTCTTTGTGGTATTCTGTGTTTTTATGCAGAGCTGTCGAGGAAGAGACAAGCCAAGCAGTACAGATTACTGCCTGAATGCAAGTAAGTGCAAAAACAGTTCCTCTCTGCTGCACAGCACCAAACCACTTCAGACTGGCTCCACCTCCTGGCTTGGAGGCCTTGAACACAGCCAGAACCACCATGGTTTTAACCAGGATGCACGAGACACAAAGAACAAAGCTGATTCCAAATGCTGCATGTCTCAGCTGACATGTCCACAATCTGGGTCGTCCAATGAACAACAGTGAACACAGGAAACATAGTTTCAGTGAGACCAAGAGCAGGAAACTAAGTTCAGAATTGTTGGCACGCACCACAGGTGTGCTGCGATGATAGATGAAGATGCCCAGGACGACAGCACAGATCAATGTGCCCAGCAATGAAGTTGTTGTCAAACAGATTCCCAGAGGCTCATGGTAGGAGAGGAACTCTGTTTTCTTAGAAACACAGTTGTCACGCTGGAGACTGGACCAGAAATCCACTGGACAACTGGTGCACTTCATGGAGTCTGAAATATAGAAGCTGGTGAAATAGACTGCTCAACAAAATAAAGGGGACACTTAAACAACACATCTTCGATCTCAATTAATGAAATATTGCAGTTGACAATCATTATTCAATATATTGTAGAGTGCGTTGAGAACAAAATAACATAAAAATGATCAATGTAAATCAAAATTATCATCCCATGGAGATGGATTCAGAACCATACTCAAAATTAAAGTGGAAAATCACATTACAGGCTGCTCCAATGTCAATGAAAATTCCTCCAGACAAGTCAAAATTAGGCTCAGTAGTGTGTGTGACCTCCACGTGCCTGTATGACCTCCCTACAACGCCTGGGCATGCTTCTGATGAGGCGGTGGATGTTCTCCTGAGGGATTGTCCCCCAGACTTGGATTAAAGCATCAATCAACTCCTGGACAGTCTGTGGTGCAACGCGGCGTTGGTGGATGGAACGAAACAAGATGTCCCAGATGTGCTCAATTGGATTCAGGTCTGGGGAACAGGCAGGCCACCCCATAGCATCAATACCTTCATCTGGAGGAACTGGTGACACACTTCAGCCACATGAGGCCTGGCATTGTCGTGCATTAGAAAGAACCCAGGGCCCACTGCACCAGCATATGGTCTCACAATGGGTCTGAGGATCTCATTCCGGTACCTAATGGCAGTCAGGGAACCTCTGGCAGCACATGGAGGGTTGTGGGGCCATCCAAAGAAATGCCTTCCCACACTATTACTGATCCACCACCAAACCGGTCATGCTCAAGGCTGTTGCAGGCAGCATAACCTTCTCCACGGCATCTCCAGACTCTGTCACGTCTGTCACATATGCTCAGTGCGAACCTGCTCTCATCTGTGAAGAGCACAGGGCACCATTGGTGTATTTGCCAATATTGGTGTTCTCTGGCAAATGCCAATCGCCCTGCATGGTGTCGGGCTGTAAGAACAGGCCTCACTTCTGGACGTCGGGCCCTCATACCACCCTCGTGGAGTCTATTTCTGACAGTTCTGACAGCACAATTAGTGTTGCTTCCTCACTGGACAGGTTGATCTCACACGAGAGTGATATACTTTGAGGTACATTGTGTTGTTTAAGTGTTTCCTTTATTTTTTTTTTAGCAGTGTACATATTTCTATTAGCTCTACTTAAAATAAAGTACTTAAAAAAACACAAACCAGTCTTATTGCTGATCTTTCCATCTGAACAAGGGATGCAGTCAAAACAACATTCAGGTTCCCCCTTCTTTCTGGCCACACGGGTACCTGGAGGACAGCTCTCACTGCACACTGACCGAGGAGGCTATAGGGAGTAAAATACATGATCAAATATAGCTAAAATCTACAGTTTATAAAAAGCAAAGTGTCTCAAAAACTATATTAACCTCTTTGGATTCAAAGTTCCAGTAGATTTTATCCTCAAGAAATGTGAGCTCTTCACCTTTGAAGGCTGATTTCTTAACCTCTCCCACATTTTGAACTTTAATTCTTCCATCAGGGAGCCACTGCCAGTTCATGATGTCATATATTGGTAAGACATCACCATTCTCATCAAATGACACTTCATCACCAAATGATGTTGTAAAGTTCACATTTTGCAAATAATGTAAAAGCTACAATGGATGATAGAAACAAAACAAATAGGATTTTATTTTTTAAAAAGAGAGATACAGTATGAAGTGTGAAGAACAAAGGACAAACATTTATAATTGAAAGTTTTATGTTTTACTGTGACAACTTGCAATCCAAAATATTTTATTCAACTGATGATTAATAAGTCATCAATGACCTACTATATCAGTATTGAATATAATTCATCAGAAAATAATTCAAGTTATAGATAAAATGTGTTATTTGTTTTTATTCATGTTATATACTTGACAAAATTATACCTCATGGTCTAATAGCCATTTTCAAAACATGAACAGATGGTATGTAAATTGATCTCTTACCTGCCAGGGCTTCAATGTTTGCAAAGTAGCACAGCTGTTACCACTGAAAGGCCCTCTCCCTAGTTCACATTTCAGTATGTTATCAAGACCATACGCAAGGGCGTACACAGCCTTGTACACATTGTACTCTCCCCTGAGGTTAGAAAGATCCAAGAACTCAGTCTCCACACTCTTCAGATCTTCCTGTCCAGTGCATAATGCTCCTCCAGCTTCTATCCAGTCTGCTGGAGCTGGTGCAAATTTACACTTAAATGTGTACTCCCAAAATCGACTCACCTAAAATATATCAAAAACCCCCAAATAAGTTATATCAAAGAGTTATCCATTAAATAATTAATATTTAAGTAAACACTTACCATACTATTTCCATAGCTGCTGTTATAATTTTGCTCAGGACGTATTTGAAGCAGAAATTCCCTGAGTCCCGATATTTCTCCTCGACGGATGGAAATGCCCAGTGTTCCGCTCAGGTACGGCATGAAGTGAGGAGTTTGGAGCACAGTAGCTGATGACCAAGCTTCACTGGCAATCCACTGCCGGCCTGTCACATCCTGCTGCAACACCTGTATATTACATTGTGTAAAATACATTATTCAGATTCTGTCAAAACAGCACAGCGTGTCTTGTGAAAATTATTGTCTACAATGATTTCACTGTCTAACTTTTTTCACTTGAAGCACTAATGTTAGGATGTTGAGAATGAAGTGAATGTTATGAAATAGTAAGTGGAACACATTCAATTTAAGATGGCTTCTAAATATTGCAACCAAGAGTTGTTAGTAAAAGAAGCAACACAATTTATTTCATGCATCAAGGGTGGATTGAGCTCCATCAAAATACAAAACAGTGAGGTTTACGTTTAATTTGTAGCATAATTATTAGAATACTTTCAGGTTAGATTGGCCCTTTCATGTTTGTAGACTAATACAATCCCATAAAATGATATTAATACTTGAGGAAACAACATGTTTGAGAGGTTGAAATGTCTGATGCACCCTAGAGGGCACAATTTCACCCGAATTTGAAGCTTGGGATATTTTGGCTTAAAATCACCATTACAAGATTTCTGAAGTACAACAAATTTGAATTCAAACCTCTTCCATGAGTTGAATCATGTGGATCTCATGCGCAAATACTATCACCACACGAGCTGTCGATGTCTTTATCAAATATACAATCCTTTTGAGTTCAGTTGGGTCACTGTCCCAGGGGAGCACCTCTAGGTAGGCCAGACAGCCTCCACCATACTCAGCCAGGTCAGACTGCAAGGACTGGGCAACATGGAGTCCATAATCATCATCACTGACCAGCAGACCAATCCATGTCCACCCAAAGTGTTTTAGAATTTTAATCATAGCACGCACCTATAGTGGATATGTCAAAGGGAAACAATTTAAAGACAGATTACAGATAACTGTACAAAAAACAGGCTGTAGGCTATTGAACTGGATTAATAAATTAATAATAAGTGAATATTGATTCTCAGGACAATGTCCCTTCCTTCTGCATTTTCTTAACTGTTCAATTAGTGTAGCTCTTGCACTTCCTGATTTTGCATTCCCATAACATGTTTGCCCTTAAGCAGCAACAGTCTGGCTCACCTGAAATATCATATGTTGACATATAAGACTGACAATTGAAGGAAGTAGTCAGGTTGAGAACCAAATTTGAGGGTGTCTTTCCTAATGCAACATATGTTATACCGTTAGACGTTTTAAAAGTGCAGTAAGCTTGTTACATCCCATTGCTAATTTTCATTGTTTAACTTGTTTTACGAGAGCAAAGCCAAAAGTATTTTGGAAATCTTCTGAACATGGACATTTTTTGGTGCCTTAATATTATTATTTTGTATAAATCCTAATATTATTGGTCAAATAATATGAAGAAGTTTTAAAATCAAAGGAGAATTACATGGCGATGTATATCCCTTTATATAGACTAGTAAATGAATAAAAAATTCAAACAATGTTCATTCAATGACTTTCTTATGCAATTTTATAAACTCTATTACTCATATAGGTTTCAGAAAGTAAAAATTGTCTCATTTAGAGTTGTTTTACATTATGGGCATTTTTCATGATCTCTGCAGAGATGTTTGTGAAACATATTTTGAAAAAAAAATATTTTGAAATTCTTCATTTTGCAAATCGTGTTTCACCTGAAAGGCATCACTTGGAATTGTTCTAAAGAAGGATGGAAATCTTTGCCGATTGCTCAAGCAGGAACATGTGGCAAAATAACTCACCTATAAAGACAATACAGAACACATATCACTCATTTAATCTTAGTCGGACCCAGTCAGTCAAAAATATTTTCATGTTACCCAATCATATCACTTTATATTAAGATGAAATCAATTAAATACCATACATCAGAAATCCCAAAAAATTAAAGATAGGAAATAGTAAACTTACAATGGGTATTTTGTATAAACCTAGCACATTAGACATGGCGATTGAGAATGTTGAATAGTGATCACCCACAATGCCCACAACTGGTGGGGTCCCTAAACAGTTGTCCTGAAGCAGAAACTGCTCCTCTTGACCACTAGCCAGTGCTAGGGCACCACTGAATCCAATAATAAGTGCACCACAGTTATCATAAAGACTGTATCCCAGAGTCACATTAGGTAGCAGATTGGAGTTGTTGTTGATCTCATCAATAGCAAAGGCCATGGTGATGGCATGCCTGAACCCCAGCGTGTCAAAGCTAAAACACAAAATATTACTTTAAATCAGGAAAAAGAATAGTACCGCTGTGAGAACTGTGAGAAACATAGCCTATACAAAAATGGATCAATATTGCATGCATCAGATGTTATTTTCTACATAACATACTTTACAGCTCTGTTTTAATATTTTTATTCTAATTCTATTAATTATTACAGTACATAATGTTACATTACTTATACTTGTTCAAAATGTATTCCTCACCCTGAATAATATAAAAAGGGGTAACTGGCACATGCTAATAACATATGTTGCACATACTTCAGACTTACCCTTTGCAGCTGGGCTGTTGTGGCTCTGAAGTAAATGTCCACTCAGGGAAGACAGAGGTGTAGTGGACCTCAAACAGCCCACCCAGAACCACATCACCTGGCTTGTGCATTTCATTAAGGTGAAACTGTCTGCGTAGTTTACAAGATGAGGGAAGAGCAGAAGACACAGAGCATGAAAAAAGAGAGCAAAATAATGAGATATGGTACAAAAACAAATCTAAGTCAGTAAATCCTCCCATGACTTCCCTCCTCCCTTTACACCTCTGTGAAGTCCTCTAACTACGCCTGTTGGTTTTATATGCAAGGCTGTCACCCCTGTTTTATGTCATTAATTTTTCATAAAACCAATCAGGGCACCAACATTATATGTTGACCTATACAAATTATGTTCCAAAAAAGAAAAAAATCAACCCATTCAGTTCACTTATCTGTGTATTGATCGGACCAATTTTTTTTAAATTAATTTTTATTCAAATCTCTAAAACAACGTTGAGGTTCAGTGCCAGTGCAGCAGTAGGTCAGTTGTTGAGATCAAAGGACACTCAGGTTCGTTAACTCAGGGAGAAATAGGAGACGGTGTTCAATGATCATACAAAAGTTTATTTAAAAATGACAAGGTTTTCAAAATGAAATTAATAAATACCGGAACCCAGGAAAAAGTGGGTTTACTGGCTTGTTTGTAAACCTTGAATCTGAGTGAACTCATGTTCTTCCCTAAGAATAGATCAGAACTTGTGCAGAAGCAAAAAGTGATAAGAAAAAAAATCTTGAACGGGGATCACACATGCACACAAGGGGATCACCACCACCCAGGAGACCACCGACTGTCCTTCTGGTGGACATTCATTGCTCTGGGAAGGTGAAAGGACAATTAAAAAAGCCAAAACTACTAAATCAATTCGAAATGAAAACTAAATGAAAATAGACAATTAACCACAAAGAAACCAAATCAATTAAACCAAAACCTTGTTTCCATTCATACTCGCGCACGCACACACAGTCCAAGTGGATGGCTGAAAGTCCTGGTAGGGCTCGTAGCAGGGCACACGAGCGGCAGCCAAACACCTTCCAGAGCGTCCAAAGCACAGGTGGGTCAAGCAGGGAGCAGGGTCAGAACAGAAAGGAGTCAGTCATTTTATGTGGCCCAAGCCGGAGCAGCAATTAAGGAGGAATCCAATTATCTTTGGCCTCAGCAGACAAACAGTGAAGTCAACAGTAGCATGTTGCACGTGACCACTAAAAATCAGTGCTTTCCAGTTTTAATGCACTGCCAGTCCGCACTTTATTCCTCCAAAGAGGGAGAGGCCCGCGAAGGCTGGCGGGGCCTGGTCCCACTTGTTCATCAGCACCAGCAACCTGATCCTCTGTTGTCAATTGAGGGGAAGCAAAGAATTTAGAATCCGACCTCATTTTTTTTTCAAACAAAACTATCAATAAACACAAAGCGCCGGTCAGCCGCAGACAGCAGAGCTCCTCTGACAAAGATGCTCCTCTGTGGAGCTGCAGGCTTTTAAATGCAGGTCAACACTGAGGAACACTGGGGAACACAGTAGCCTACCGGACTTTTTCTGCCCCAAGCTTTTTTCAGTAGCGCCGTTGTGGGCGGGCCGAGGTGATGCACACAGCCCACCTTTATAGTTTGATTGGCTACAAGCCTGACCGTCTGTCACTGGACTGCACTACAGAACCATTCTGGTGTATTATATTATTATAGATCCATGTGTAACTGTCACAAATTTTTAATTTTCTTGGTAAAGGAGGTTGAGGGTTCAAACGCCATGACTGATAGTTGACTGAGATGCCAGGCCATGTAAGTCTGCACGTGTCGTCAAGAAATGAAGTTAAGTTAAAAAAAAGAAAGAAAAGAATAGATATTAATCAGTCAAAGTTCTTGATATTGGTTAATGGTTAATCATGTGCATCCCTAATTAGAAATGACTATGGAAAGCTGCAGATAGAGCCATTAGAAATGAATGCAACAATTTTTTATGCCTATTTAATGATTATTGTTGTTTTATATACAATAACTTACAAGCTTTATTAGTTTTAGGTTGAATATGTGCCAAAAGGTCAATAAACAACCATGTGGCCCTCGGCTTGTGCCATTTTTTCAAATCTGGCCCTCGGCATATTTGAGTTTGACACCCCTGGTCCAAAGCGTCAACAGACTAGAAGTTGAGCCCTGGTCAACTTTATGGTAATTAGCTATGACGCGGCTAAGCGGCAACCGGCGACAACCTGTCAGAATAGAGATGTCCGTCGGCTGTCGTTTTTTTTTCTTTTTTTGTATTTTGGCTCCCCAATGACCAGCGCGATTGAAGTTTGACGCCAGTCACGTGACGAGCGGCCAAAGCGGCTGATAATATTTGCCGTTGCTGTTTTGGAAGCTCAGACGCCGACCCTCAAGTGTTTTTGACGCTTTGGAAGCTTTTGGTGTGAACGCACAGTTTCTCAGTGTTTCATACTCTGCTGAGTTCTTGAAGGCTGTGGGTAGCCATGCTGAGTATTTTTGCCCATTGCTCGATCACATACGCAGTCTCTTGGACAAGGCGTCGACGTCACCAGACGAGAAGTTGAGTCCTGGTCAACTTTATGGTAATTAGCTATGACGCGGTTAAGCGGCAACCGGCGGAAACCTGTCAGAATAGAGATGTCCGTCGGCTGCCTTTTTTTGTATTTTGGCTCCCCAATTACCAGCGCGATTGAAGTTTGACACCAGTCACGTGACGAGTGGCCAAAGCGGCTGATAATATTTGCCGTTGCTGTTTTGGAAGCTCAGACGCCCACCCTTGAGCGTTTTTGACGCTTTGGAAGCTTTTGGTGTGAACGCACAGTTAACGCCTGGGATCCACTGGCGTTCGTTTCATCCGACGCGACGCGGCTGCCAATTCATTTTCTATGGGACGCGTCAAACCGTTAATGACGCCCCCGCAAAGAATTCTGGGTAGGCGGCGCGTCCGTTCGAGCAGTTGCGGCGCGTCCAAAAGTTGAGCAGAGCTCAACTTTATGCAAATGAATCCGTCCGACGCAGGGTCACTGTCCAATGGAGAGAGCTGCCCGGGGGGCGGGGGTCTGCTTATCCACTGTCTGTGCCTCTCTGTTAACTCGCCGCTCTGTGTTCCCGCCTACCAAAACGTCCGTTTTATAAGAGGCGTCGCGTCCGGCGAGAAATCTAGGCTACTTTACGACACAGAAAACTTGTTTTGACTTCAGTCATTTTGACATAGCCCACTATCTCATAATTTTATTCGTAATTTTGACTTAGTAGCTATCTGGTCTTTCATAATTTTGATTTAGTAGCATAGGCTATGTCATAATTATGAGTTAGTAGGCCTATCTCATAATTTTGCTTTACCTTTATTTATTTATTTATTTTTTCTCAGATCAGCTCGAATCAAAACGTTAATTAACCTGCAAGGAAATGGATAAATAGATAGCCAATACATCAGTGGAAATAACTGCTAGTGAGCTTTAGACGTTTCCCCTATTTTGCTGAAGTGAGATCGAGCCCAGCTCGACACAAATTTGAGAAAACGATATTTCTTTGCTTTCTTTGTAGGCCAGCTGGTGGTGCTCACTCACAGAAGCATATTTCTTTGCTTTCTTTGTAGGCCAGCTGGTGGTGACTACTGATGGAAGCACAGCTCAGCAGAAGCAACCAGTTAAATTTGCCAATAGATGTTAGGACTTTGGCAAGACTTGAAAATCGCTGGTAATGCATGTTTGTGAATTTGTGACTACTGATGGAAGCACAGCTGCAGCTGTTACGGTAACCAGTTAAATCAGAAAGCAGCTGGGCCATAAATTTATAAACAAGTTTACAGTTAGGCTACTTAAACAGTTAATTGATGGCATTTTGCACTTGCAAGACTTACCTGTGAAAAATGTACTGCCAGTCCAAATCACAAAATTATAGTCTAACACAAGGTGAAGCTGAGCTTCGCGTCACGTACTGCACAACCCCACATAACACCGCTTTCACACCACAACCACATGTAGTAAGTGGGCTCAGTCTGTCTGTCTCATGGATGGTCTGTCTGGTCTGCTAAATAGGCACAAAATCACGACGCAGAACAGGCGGGGCTCCGTTTGCTGACGTCACGCAACGCAATCCCGGCATGCAACAGTCGAAAGCAAAACTACGCCATTTTGGGACGCTCAGCGGGCTTTTTAAACAACTGCCAACCACATTAGTGCTAACATCTCATCTGCGGCTGTATTCACACAAAGCCATCATGGTGGACAGCTGTTGTGCCCCGGGATGCAAGAACAGTCGGGGACAAGCAAAGGGGAGAGCATTTTATCGCATCCCTAAAGACCCAGACAGACGACAGAAGTGGATCACGGTCATAAAACGTGCTCGAAGAGCGCAGAAGAGAACAGAGCGATGGGAACCGAGAGGCAGTGGATACCGTGTGTGCAGTGACCACTTCATATCAGGTAACGCTACATGATCCAGCGCTCGTTTATTTTACACGTCGTTGTGATTTCAAGCTGTTTAACTTTTTACAAAAGGTGAGTTTGACCAGTGTATTGTTGCGTGGATGTTGCGTCGCTAGCAAGAACGGCGTTGCTCACTTAACACAAGCAAGCCGAAAATAATCGTGGAATACATTGATGCTTACATTAGTTGTATTGTTAAAACCTTAGACAAGTTCTTTCATCCAGGTTATGACTGCAAGTGTGCTGTATGGATGTCTGTTACTGTGTTTACAACACGGAAGACAGTATCATGAAATTGTTTCTATCAGTGAGATTTGTGTATTCATGGTGGCTGCCTCTCACGTAAACATAAGTGAAGGTGAACACTTATTTTACTATTTATTTTATTTCTCTCGTAATTATCCACATTAGAGTCAGTCATGTGCATACCACTGTTCGCCAGATATTCCTGGATATTTTCCTGCGCTGTTTGTATGTGGAAAAACAGCCTAGAGTGTTCAGTTCCGCTTGATTACGTATTTCCGGTAAACACACGAAGGGAAAGTCATGTTTGGGGTATTGATGTGTAGCCGATGGCGTTGAACGTACGATAGATAGGCATCATATGTAGGAACGTCTGCTGCTGTGGAGGACTTCTCTCCCTCACCCTCACCTTCACATATAGTGAAGGCCTTATATATAAGGCTGTGGACCTTTGCAATGAATCATGCCTGCAGGTCTATCTCCTTACAGCCTGGGGTTTGTGAGAGTGACTGGCAGGATTTATATTTCAGGGGAGGGACAAATAGGATCAAATGTATGAAATAAATTTTCAGTAAGAGACATTTCGTCGTTTGTGATTTCTGATTTGAATTTGGCAAAAAATATCAACAGATAAACTAACTACTTACATGTAGATACAGAGTTAAAGGTGGTGGAAATACATTTTTCATTTCATGGGGTCTTCTTGGGGTCATTAAGAGTCAGAGTATTAAACATGCACTAAACCTACATGTTTCTATTTTATGTTGCAGGGAAAAAGAGTGATAACCCTCTGTCACCTGACTACATCCCATCCATCTTCAAACATGTGTCATCCCCAGAGAGGAGAAGAAAAATGATGCAGTTAGAGTTATTCAACAGAAGACTAAAGAGCAGACTCCCAAGCGGAGAGCAAGCAAGCTCACCATCAGCTGTCCCTCCAACCATCTGTCCTCAAGACAGTACGCAGCCTCCTGCCGACCATCTCACAGAAAACACTACTGACGAGAAATCAATCTACAATGAACTTGAAAGCAATTTCCAGCCCATTCCTGGTGATAACGGTGATGCAGCAACTCCCCTGTGTTCCAGTGAAAACTGTAGGAAACGTATTAAATCGCTTGAGATGGAATGCCAAGCTCTGAAGACTGAAAATATGTTGTTAAAACAGCAAATGAAAAGAACTGAACTAAACGAGACAAGTCTACAAAACAATGATCAAAAGGTTCATATTCTCACTGGTTTACGAACATATTCACTGCTGATGACAGTTTTTCATTTTGTGGCTCCCGATTTAAAACACGAGTCTGGCCTAACATTGTTTCAGCAGTATATGCTAGCTTTGATTAAGCTGAGAATGAATTTGTCCTTTGACTTTTTGGCTTATTATTTTGGTGTTGATTCAATCTCTGTTTTTAAGCTTTTCAAACACTGTATTAGTGTCATGTATTGTAGACTAGTGCCAAGTGTACTTATATGGCCTGACAGGGAATCATTGAGAGAATCTCTTCCTAATGCATTCAGGAACAGTACCTTTGAAAAGACAGTTTGCATAATTGACTGTTTTGACATATTTATTGAGAAACCCAGCAATGTGTCAACACTCGAGTCACACCATGCAATGAAATATTTAATTGCCATTTGCCCACGGGGTTCCATTTGTTTCATTTCCAATGGATGGGGAGGCCGTACAAGTAATAAGTTCATCACAGAGCAAAGCAATTTTTTGCCCAATTTACTCCCAGGTGACATTGTTTTGGCAGACAGAGGTTTCAACATGAAAGACTCGGTACAGTCTTACCAAGCTGAGTTAAAGATTTCCGCATTCACTCGTGGCAAGACACAGTTACATCGTGTTAAATTGGAGAACACCAGCTGCTTAGAATCTCTTAGGATACACATTGAAAGGGTCATTGGAGTTCTCCGCCAAAAGTACACTGTTTTGCAAAGCACTGTCCCTATGAGTTTCACTGATGTTGACCAAGAAAATGATGTGACATGCCTCGACAAAATTGTCCAAGTATGCTGTGCCCTCACAAATGTCTCTGAATCTGTTGTTCTTTCAGTGGTTGTGTAAGAGATGTAGGATAATCAGTCTGACAACTGATGCTGAATAATGTAAATACTGTATATTCATGTAACTCCTAACAGATGTAATCTAATGTCTCTCATAACAGATGTAGTTAGGGATGCACAATTTATGGATTTTTTTTAGCTGATGTCTACCTCATGGTCAGAAAACTTAGTTTTACTTTTTTGTATTTAAAAAGTTCGTTTAACCTGTCGTCTATGCACACTGGAGAGTAACTAAGATGTAGTCAGCCAAGGGAGATGATTTAATATTTCATAGCTCTGATTCAGATCTTACATCAATGTTATTATTACAACAAAAGCTAAACATATTCTGACTCTTCAAATACTACATTTATTACATTTATTTTTGTCTTGTGAAGTTAATCAATAAAGTGCTTGTAATTAAATGTGTGTTTATCTATATCTGTGCTATAACTCATTACATACTTCTGAATACCGTAGTGAATTTCCTATGAGAAGGTTAAGAGCAGCATTATAAGCGTCATTTATGTTTAATTTGTCTAATTTTGTCACATGTTGCTCAATATTCACATACAGTAAACTGAAATCAGTAGTGGTGTCATTAATTTTTGCTCAAGCTTTTTTTTTTTCCAACATGGTGAACATGAAGTTCAGAGCTCTAATGAATAATGATCATTCACTTATGTGACCATGTTAAGTTTAAGTCAGTGTAAGTTTAACTATGATCACAACAGTGGCACTGGCTTGGCGCAGGGCCCACCCATGCCCATACTGCTATATGATATTATCAGAAATACTGCAGATCTTCACACTTGCCCAGTTTGCAGCTTGTTAAACAGCTGTGGCTACATTTACATTGAGCAAAGATTGGATGGCACCCTTACTCAGTTTGTTAATCATGATCAAAGTACTTTATGAACCAAAGGTTATTGCCATATTAGACCCACAAACCAACCAACACTTGCTTTAGAGTTATAAGTTAAAGGCCATCAAAACGAGGACATTCTCATGGTTATTTCCATGTAACTGGGTCGGAAGTGTGGCAAAGGCCTTTAAAAGTCTCAGAAATTGTGAAACGTTTCCAAGCAAAAAGCAACCTATTTCTTTTGCCCAAATATTTCTTTATTACTTGCAGCTTCATAGGTTCATTCTTCAGAAGGGAAAAATCTGTTCAGATCATTTAGGTAAAAAAACAAACAAACATAATGCAGAATACATGGTTTAGATGAGTTAATCATTGTATTGCGTACGGCGCTTTTATGACTTAGCAGTTCCTCGACCCATGATAGCTTTCTTTGTGTTTCTCTCTGGTCTCATTAGGATTATGTAACATTTGGGTCCAAACAGCGCCACCAAGAGGCCAAAACTGGAGGCTAGGATAGCAAATACCTCTACAGCATCTGCATATTTTCCTGGGGAGTTGACATAGGCAGGGACAAAGGCCACCCACACAGCACAGAAGATCAACATGCTGAAAGTGATGAATTTGGCCTCATTAAAGTTATCTGGAAGATTCCTTGCCAGAAATGCCAACAGGAAGCTGAGTATAGCGAGTAGGCCAATATAACCAAGTAACACTCCAAAACCAATGGTGGAGCCAACCACACACTCATAAACTATTTTGTCATTATGGTATTGTGTGTTCTTGTGAGGTACTGGTGATGCAGAGACTATCCAACAAGTGCAAATTGCTGCTTGGATGCATGTAAGAACCAGTACTGTCCCTCTCTGCTGCACAGCACCAAACCACTTCAGACTGGCTCCACCTCCTGGCTTGGAGGCCTTGAACACAGCCAGAACCACCATAGTTTTAACCAGGATGCACGAGACAGAAAGAACAAAGCTGATACCAAATGCTGCATGTCTCAGCTGACATGTCCACAGTCTGGGTCGACCAATAAACAGCAGTGAACACAGGAAACATAGTTTCAGTGAGACCAAGAGCAGGAAACTGAGTTCAGAATTGTTGGCACGCACGACGGGTGTGCTGCGATGATAGATGAAGATGCCCAGGACGACAGCACAGATAAATGTGCCCAGCAATGAAGTTGTTGTCAAACAGATTCCCAGAGGCTCATGATAGGAGAGGAACTCTGTTTTCTTAGGAACACAGTGGTCACGCTGGAGACTGGACCAGAAATCCTCTGGACAACTGGTGCACTCCATGGAGTCTAAAATACAGGAAGATGGTGTTAAACATAAGTTAAACATGGGTTTACTGTAGTGTTATTTAAATATTATTAACAGTGGTCTTATTGAAATATTGCCTGTTATTTTGACTGTAAATTGCTTGGCAGTGATGGTGAAAAAGTGGGTAATAAGTAGGGTTTTTCTTCTCTTTTTTCATGAACACTCACCAGTGGTATTGCTGATCTTTCCCTCAGAACAGGGGATACAGTCGAAACAACATTCAGGTTGCCCCTTCTTTCTGGCCATACGGGTGCCTGCAGGACAGCTCTCACTGCACACTGACCGGGGTGGCTGTAAGGAGAAAAATAAATATCTCATTCTGTGTTGTTTTTCTATGTCCATAGAAAGAAGAACGTCTAAAAAAGTAGTAGTAACCTGTTTTGATTCAAAGTTCCAGAAGATTTTATCCTCATAAAGTGTGAGCTCTTCACCTTTGAAGGCTGATTTCTTCACTTCTCCCACATTCTGAATATTAATTCTTCCATCAGGGAGCCACTGCCAGTTCATGATGTCATAGATTGGTAAGACATCACCATTCTCATCGAATGATACTTCATCACCAAATGATGTGGTGAAGTTCACATTTTGCAAATAATGTACAAGCTAGATGATGATGGACATAAAAAAAAAAAAAAAAAAAAAAAACGTTAAGTAGGTGACAGACTTCTTCCAAACATACACAGAGAAAAATAGAGATACACAAGGGGGACATTTCTGTACAGTTCTGTCCTTCTGTAGCCTATAAGGCCAATCATTGTACTCTAGAGTACCTATGTGTACCTTTTGGGGGTAGAAAAGGCACATAAATGTTCCAGAATGGCAAAAGTATGTACTCCTAAGGTACACGTATTTACCCCCTAAAGGTACAGTACATTATCAGAGACTCAGTGTGTTGAAATGAGTAGCCTAAAGTAGTAAATTAGTCTGGTAACCTATGAGGTGACTATTAATGTGATTTAACATAGGGATAATAATTAAACTTTCAACTAGTAATTATTTTTTAAATATATGTAACGGAGGTCCGCAGGTGTGCCACAGTCACGAGGTACCAGTAAGGAGAAGTGATTGTGGCGGTAGCGGTACTGGAAGTCAACTCACTCACCCATAAAACACAGGTTAGCCAATTTGTCAAGTGGTGTTTAACAGTTGTCAAATTCTTGGTGAAGTGGTTAGCATCATCGCCATGGTGCCAGAGGTTGTGAGATCGATCCTCACTGAGAGCAAGTTACAGAGCAAGCGCACACCCCAGTTGCTGGACTTTAATCAGTACATTTTGAAAAGGTACAAAAATGTACCGGCACCAATGGGTACAAAATTGTCTCGGGTTTGTACCCTTTTGAGTACATTTCCGTACATCTATTTTTCTCTGTGTAGTTTCATCTATTCATCTAAAATAATTTAAATAATGAGTCTGTGAATTTCAGGTTTCTGATTGGTCCAATGACTATCTTAACAAGGAGCCTACAGGTCGATGCTGGGGTGGTGGTGAGGCTGAAAATAGGTTAGCGCTGTGAGATTCTGCTGTGTCAGAGGCGAGCAAAGAGGATGATCGGTAAGTCATCCATCTTAAATATAGACTGCCAAATTGAGAGTGTGTACAGCAGCTTGAGTTGGCTGCCTAAACTAGCTTGCAGGCTTCACTCCATTTGTTGGAATACAAAATGATAATGTATTTATTCTGCTACATTTAATATTAAATATGTCATGATTTAGAGTGCTGCAATGTTATCATTACATAATATGTGTAGCTTTAGTTTTACTTTGATTAAAAAAGAAGAAGAAAAAGAATCTAAATTGATCTCTCACCTGCCAGGGCTCCAGTGTTTGCAAAGTAGCACAGCTGTTCCCACTGAAAGGCCCTCTTCCTGGCTCACACTGCAGTATGTTATCAAGAGCATATGCCAGGGAGTACACAGCCTTGTAAATATTGTACTCTGGCCTGAGGTTAGAAAGATCCAAGATATCGATCTCCACACTCTCTAGATCTTCCTGTCCAGTGCATAATGCTCCTCCAGCTTCTATCCAACCTGTTGGAGGTGGAGAAAATCTACACTGAAATGTGTATTCCCAAAATTGATTAACCTGAAATGCATTAAAATCCTGTTATTAGAATATATATAGACCATTATCATTATTATCATTATACATATATCATATATTTATTTTAAATTTTCGATGTAGTTGTAAGTTTTAGTTCTTACAAAGTTATTTCCAAAACTGTCACTGTCATGTTGCTCAGGATGTATTTGAAGCAGAAATTCCCTGAGTACTGGTATTTCCCCTCGGCGGATGGCAATCCCTAAAGTTCCACCCAGGTATGGCATGAGGCGAGGGGTGTGGAGCACAGCAAATGTTGTCCAGGCTTCACTTGCCACCCACTGCTTGCCAGTCACATTCTGCCTGATCACCTGTACATGCAATGCATTATATTAAATATGTAAATTCATACCACAATACCTATTTTTCACAGCTAGTGTCATTCACAGGTGCAATCCTGCATTGTCCACAGAATGTGAGGAAAGTGACATTATCATAACTGAAAAACAAGCCTGTGTGAATTATACAATTATGTTTGTGTCAAATGTTGCCTCACCACCTGTGCATTGCATTTACATGAAATACAGTTTTGGGGCTCCCGTCATTTGAAAACTATGCTGTGTGACATGTTTGATTATTGATATTTGAATATACAGCACTACTCATGTGTTAAAGAAGCGAAACTGTTTCTTTCAGGAATAGGTCAAAAAGACTTCAACATTGACCTGCTTTCTCTGCATGTGTGAATATTTGATGCCTACAGTATACAGCTTACATTATCAGACCTTGTCAAACATTTTGACCTGATGAAAATAAGTCATTCAGAGAGAATTTTGAGGTGAGAGAATTTTGGCTTTTTCATCATGTCTTAAAACATTCAAACCTCTTCCATGAGTTGAATCATGTGAATCTCGTGTGCAAACGCCATCACCACACGAGCAGTCGATGTCTTTATCAAATTCACAATCCTGCTTAGTTCAGCTGGGTTGTCACTCCAGGGCAAAATCTCTATGTAGGCCAGACAACCTCCACCAGATGGACCCAGGTCAGACTGGAAGGACTGAGCAACATGTAGTCCATAATCATCAGCACTGACCAGCAGACCAACCCAGGTCCAACCAAAGTGTTTAAGAATCTGAATAATAGCCCGCACCTACAATATGAATATAGAAAAGTGAGAAGGACATTGAGCACCCAGAAATATAATAAATCATTCCACTAAATCCAGTTTGATTTGTGCAAATGTTATTAAACAAAGACATTATAGTAGATTCACATCAATTTAGTGCAAGAGAAAAGAAAATATTTATCATCAGAGATAACTTGGTGATAATGTTTCACCTGAAAAGCATCACTTGGAATTGTTCTAAAGAAGGAAGGGAATTTTTGCCGATCAGTGAGGCAGGAACATGTGGCAAAATAACTCACCTATAAAGAAACATACATATTGAATTAACATTATACAAGTCAAATTCTCTTACATGAATGCTTTTAGAATGACCACAATTAAATATATGACATTGTATCAACTGTAGAATCTGAAATAAACAATAATTCAATTCAAATAATAGAAGATGGGAAACTCACGAGAGGCAGTTTGAATAAACCTAGCACATGGGAGATTGCAATAGAAAATGTTGAGTAGGAATCACCCACAATGCCCACAACTGGTGGGGTCCCTAAACAGTTGTCCTGAAGCAGAAACTGCTCCTCTTGACCACTAGCCAGTGCTAGGGCACCACTGAATCCAATAATAAGTGCACCACAGTTATCATAAAGACTGTATCCCAGAGTCACATTAGGTAGCAGATTGGAGTTGTTGTTGATCTCATCAATAGCAAAGGCCATGGTGATGGCATGCCTGAACCCCAGAGTGTCAAAGCTAAAACACAGAATATTACTTCAAATCATGAAAGAGAACAGTACCGCTGTGGGAACTATGAGAAACATAGCCTATACAAAAATAGATCAATGCATCAGATATCAGCTATTAATGTTTCTTTTTACAAATAATGTATTGTTCTTCCAGCTCTGTTTTATACTATCACAGCATTACACAATGTTATTCTACTTATACTTACTGAGAATTTATTCCTCACCCTGAATCCTATCAGTATAAAAGAATAATTGGCACATGGTAATACCATATGTTACATATTTGAAACTTACCCTGTACAGCTGGGCTGTTGTGGCTCTGAAGTAAATGTCCACTCAGGGAAGACAGAGGTGTAGTGCAGCTCAAACAGCCCACCTAGAATCACATCGCCAGGCTTGTGCATTTCATTAAGGTGAAACTTTCTTCGTAATTTACAAGATAAGGGATGAGCAGAAGACACAGAGCATGAAAAAGGATAGCAAAATAATGAGATAAGGTAAATACACAAAAACAAATATGAATCAGTACCCCCCCCCATAACTTCCTTCCTTCCACTCTCACCTCTTTCTATTCATGGAAGGGTTCTTGGTTTTATATGCAGGGCTATCTCATCCTCTCATCTTTCACAATCCTCATGCATTATGGGGGCAGGACTGAACACACATACCGATTTGATGATGGACATTTTTTTTTCCACTGAAGTAAAATGTCTTACTACTTGAATACGTTACGTAACACACAAAGACACAAGAAGTTAAAGACTTGAAGTCTTCCTTCAAAAACAAACATAAACATGTTCTTTAAGACCACCATTTGGTTTATTCTAGTGCTGTCCTAAACAATTATTTTTCTCCCGATTAATCTATCAACTATTTTTTCAATTAGCGCTCAGTGATAATGTACTGTCTATGGGTGCCGTCCGGTGCCGTCCAACAATGTGGCTCGATCACTTCACATTACAACCTCACAGCATTATCACTTATTTGAAATAGAATATCTACTCATCCGTTGCAATAATCTGTTTGTTTTTTTGTAATTGGCTGTAGATTATCTCATTTTTCTGTTTGCTTTTCCACTGCTAAGGAGCTAACGTTAGGTCAGAGCCACACTCCCCATACAGAAGCTGCTACTAACTACAGCTAATGGACCTGGACAGTAAAACCTGGTCCGACCCGTGGGTGTTGAAGACCTGGATAATTAGTGATCATTCTCTGATTAAACCCGACTGAAAAATGAAAGAAAACAGGAAATCGTCTTCATTGTAATCGCCGCGACCGGCCGGCGGCGGCAGTTACGTTGTGATGATGCTATGTTTAATACGAGCGTTAGCTGTTGTTAGCCGTAGCATGTAGCTCGGCTAGTTAACTTCAACTGTGTTTACATCAACTATACACTAGTGTAGATATACTAACTTATAATGGCATCGATAACGTGTCTGTATATCGTCACACTGCTGGACATTTTGTTCGGACAAGTTGGAACCATGCAGAAATGAACCATAGTATAAGCAGTACAACTTTCAAATAAACAAGCCACACAGTGCGATGCTCAGAGATGATATCATCCAGGTCAGAGGTTAGTACTGTAAGTCAACCTACAGACCTTGGATGTTGATAATAGGTAACCCCGGACTCAGAGGTGAATAGCACTAGTGTATCAGTGTATCATAACAAAACACTGGTGAAATGAACGAGTTTCGTGGCAGATAGACTCGCATTATATGGATATGCGGCTCTCGGCTGGATTTAATTTCATTGGAAGGACTCGTAATGACACCAAAGTTTCCTGGGTGAGTAAATGATTGTATTTTTTGCTAGAAATTAGGTCCAGATTGTAAAAAAGCAATTCCCCTTTCAGTCGATGAAGTCCTAGTTTATTCAGTGTTTTACTGAATGGCTGGTAGAAGTGGAATTGGAGAGGCATCACGTCTGAGATAACATTGGAGTCCTTTTCATGGATTATTATAACAACTTAAATCTGAGGTTCACTTCTAGGACAGTTAGATCTGAGCTGCATCGACTGAAGAAGAGAATCACCACTGGGTGCACAATCTCATCATCATCACTGACCTTTATTTAACCAGGCAAAATTGTTAAGAAAACATTCTTATTTAGGCGATGGCCTAAATCTCAGTGACTCTCTTTTCTCCAGCCATGAACATGCCGGACAAGTCAGCCAAAGTAAACCAAGTGTGACAGTTGAGGTTCCTGTCACTCACGATGCCTCCAATTGATCATGTGCCCTGGCTACTTGGCCAAGGCGATGTCCCTTTGGCTGACTGGCAAGCGCACATGACTCTTACCCGGGAGGTGTGGGTTCAATCCCCGCCCGGGCCCTCTTCACCTTGCCACACAAGTCTGGAATCTGCCACCCTCCCATCAGCATTTATGGATAATCTGACAGTTACAACAGTGTTGGTCTCAGGATGCAGATGGATCCTCCAGGGTTTGGGGAGGGTAGCCAGGACTCATGGCGCTTCAAGCCAGAGAAATTCAGGTTCTCAGTAGATGACACCAGGATACCATCAGTCACCAGCAATTTTTTTTATAATAAATTAGTTGTTTTTTTTGACAGTCAAAACTATTCTACTCGGCAGTCTTCGGAAGGTCGTTTCCTGTTGCCCCCAATTGTGAAGCGAGTATATTGCTCTTGCTACTACCATCCAAGAGTGTCTGTACCTCACACAACTGTTAGATGGCATTGTATGTGACATTGACATGTGTATGTTACCTAGAGTTTTTAAGGATAACCAAGGCACAATTGCTTTAGCTAAAAAAGACAGTGTTGTAAACATGTGGATATTAAATATCACTTCATTCGGTCCATTATAACTGATGGTAAACTGTTGTTAGAGTACTGTCCAACAGAGCAGATGGTTGCAGATCTTATGACCAAGCCTGCAACAAAATTTAAGTTAGCAAGATTTGCTGAATTTATTGTTGGGCTATAACTGAGAGAAAAATAGAATGTACTGATGTTTTCTGACTGAATGTAAATTAAATATGAAATGTTTTTTTTGTAATGTGAGAGCAAGTGGGGGTGTTGAGTGGTGTTATTGATTATTTGTTTATTTATTGATTTATTGAGTTTTATTATTTATTGAGTTTTATCAGGACATTGACATTACTTGTATGATTTAACTGTGACGGTGAAGCCACTTGTCTAGTGGGTGTGACCAATAAAGGAGCCCTCCTGCACGCAGCTGAAACCAGTTGCAGTGCTAAGTTTGGTGCTAAGCAGGGTTTTTCATCAGTAGCCGTTGTATGGCTGCTCTGCCAACAAGACCGCGAAGCAAATAACTGTTTATTACAGAGCGAGGGTCGCATGGAATTCTCTGCCAAGGTTCTTGATGCGAGAAGGTAGTGCAGTCTCTTTTAAACAGGGATTAAATATGTATTTGTTTATACAAGGGGGAGTGTCTCTCTGACCATCAGAGACGGTTGCATATGTCACAAACAACGCATGATTTCAGTTTCTTCATACCATTTAGTGTTAAATTCATGCAAACCGCTGATGCGTGTTGCCTCCAGGGACAGTTATTCAGCAAGTAGCTTTCTATTTACCTCGAAAACAACTCTGTCTCGTAATGTTCCATTATTATCTCATAGCATGGTGAATGTGCAGGTCGCAACTTGTCCACTGGAGCGTTTTGGAGTTGTTGGATTGTGTATTTAATGAGTTTGATGAGGGAAAACCAAGAAATCCCATGAGCCTCCGTAGCGTAGCTCTGAGCAGCTCCGACAATTAAAGGTAACAAACCTACTCCTATGACCATAGGGATTATGACAATGGGCCAATTTGCCAAAATGTTGTACTATCCGTTTCAGGAAACACTGCATAGTGGCAGTAGGGAGCCACCAAATGATCAAAGTCAAACATAGGTGCCTGATTTAATTACAAATGATCAAAAGCACAATAAAAAGTAGGTCTTTCAGGTAGGGGGAAACTTTGGGTGGTAAGGGAGTCTAAGGTGGGTGTTGAATTGAACGTTTGTATCAACATTTGCCTGGATGTGTTGTATTATTTCCATATACGTACATATTTTTTAAAGCATGACATTTTCCTGGTGTTGCTTCTTGCTTTATCTCTGCAACAGTCTCAAACTGGATTGGTAGCGGCTGCAGTAATACGGTTGGTGTACCAGTCAGTTGTAGTGAAGAAAGAGCTGAGCCAAAAGGCGATGCTCCTAATTTACCGGTCAATCTACATTCCTACTCTCACCTATGTTCATGAACTTTGGTTCATGACCGAAAGTCTGCCATTCCGAAAATTCCCGAAGATCCGTCATTCCAAACTTCCAAGGGGCTGCCGTTCCGAATGTGTTTTATTTTGAAAATTGACCGGATTCTCTCATGTTTCTGTGTTTGACTTCCTGCCCGGCTTGACATGATCGACATGATCAGTATTGGATACCTCTGGATGCCTCCCTGGGGAGGTGTTCCGGGCATGCCCCAATGGGACTCTGTCACTCAGCTGGCCTGTGAACGCCTTGGGATCCTCACAGATGAGCTGGAGGAGGTGTTGAAGGATAGGGAGCTCTGGGCATCCCAATTTAGACTGCTTAGATAACCCAGCCCAGGATAAGCAGAAGTGAACAAACAAACAAACAATCTAATAACAAGTGGTTTCATTTCGGCAGTGAGTTTCAGTCAAGTAGGAAATAAGAATCCCATTTGCTCAAAACAAATTTAATTGCTTGCTGATTCATCTAATTTCATTCTTTACAAATAGGCATTGTTAAAGCCAAAGAGACGGTTTTGTAATTTGTTGTGCATTGGTTGTTCAGGGGATAGATCACTTACTAATTAATGCAATATACACATTTCTTCAACCAGGTCATTATTCTACTGCATCAGGTACTTACGACTTTACAGTTCCTCGACCCATAATGGCATTCTTTGTGTTTCTCTCTGGTCTAAGCAGGATTATATAACATTTGGGTCCAAACAGCGCCACCAAGAGGCCAAAACTAGAGGCCAGGATGGCAAATACCTCCACTGCATCTGCATATTTGCCTGGAGAATTAACATAAGCAGGAATAAAGGCCACCCACACAGCACAGAAGATCAACATGCTGAAAGTGATGAATTTGGCCTCATTGAAGTTGTCTGGAAGATTCCTTGCCAGAAATGCTAATAGGAAGCTAAGGCTAGCCAGTAAACCAATATAACCGAGTAGCACTCCAAAACCAATTGTGGAGCCTACTACACACTCATAGACTATCTTGTCATTGTAGTATTCAGTATTTTTATGAGGTACTGGTGAGGCAGAGACAATCCAGCAAGTGCAAATTGCTGCTTGGATGCATGTAAGTGCTAGAACTGTTCCTCTCTGCTGCAAAGCACCAAACCACTTCAGACTGGCTCCACCTCCTGGCTTTGAGGCCTTGAACACAGCCAGAACCACCATGGTTTTAACCAGGATGCACGAAACACAAAGAACAAAACTGATTCCAAATGCTGCATGTCTCAGCTGACATGTCCACAGTCTGGGTCGACCAATGAACAGCAGTGAACACAGGAAACATAGTTTCAGTGAGACCAAGAGCAGGAAACTAAGCTCAGAATTGTTGGCACGTACAATGGGTGTGCTGCGATGATAGATGAAGATGCCCAGGACGACAGCACAGATAAATGTGCCCAGCAATGAAGTTGTTGTCAAACAGATTCCCAGAGGCTCATGGTAGGAGAGGAACTCTGTTTTCTTAGGAACACAGTGGTCACGCTGGGGACTGGACCAAAAATCCTCTGGACAACTGGTGCAGTCCATGGAGTCTGAAATACAGGAGGATTGTGTGATACATTTATCTTATAAAGTATGTAAAATACTCATAATAATACAGTTGTAAGAGTGAAGTAATGTTTAGGGGTAAAAGTTATGTAAACATAAGTTAAACATTGGTTTACTGTAGTGTTATTGAAGTATTGTTCATTATGGTCTTATTGAAATATTGCCTGTTATTTTGACTGTATGTGTTAGTGTAAACTGCTTGGTGGCACTGGTGAGACATCGGGCAGTTAATGAGGGTTGAGAAGAGAAACAGAAAAAGAAGAAAAGGGAGAAAAAAAGGAAATGAATGGCAGCAACTGTGTTGAGTCCACATTGAAGTTATGATTAAAACCCAGAATGTTGTTGGACTGCCTCCACTTCCACGCTGCTCACTAGGGCAGCAACGAGTAGTATATTTTACTATCCGAATGTTCGGGATCACTACTCAAGTATTCCTTTACCGACAGGTGTGAGGGGGGAGTAGAGCAGCGGAGGGAGAGCTGCTCTACAGATCCGTCCTCAAACCACTCGCAATTGAAAGAGCAAAACAAACAAAACAAAAAACAAAGGAATGCCATGGAATTAAATTGTCCTGTTAATCCATGAGTTTCAAATGTAGTCCTACACCTGCCATGTTGGGGACCCACAGGTGTTTCAAACTAATTAATTAGTGTTCTAGGCCAATCAGAAACACAACTCAAATTGAAACACCTGTGTTGGTCCCCAACATGGCAGGCGTAGGACTACATTTGAAACTCATGAATAGGCTAAACATTATGTCTTATAACTGCAGCGCACGCACACACTTCAAGCCAGCCTAAATAAACAATAAACAGTGGAGAACGAGGTGGTTGTCAGCAGCAATGCAATTATAGCCCTAAAGCAGCGTGCAACGCCATTGCTCTGTCTGAAGACATGGCCAACCAGTGCGCTGCAGTCAACCCAAGATGCGAGCGGGGGCGGAGTGGTGTGTGTGTGTGGAGGGGTGTTCGAGTATCCGCACAGTGACAAGGTGCTCTGATACCGCTGAGCTGCGGCGGCAGCGGGTATCTGAGTAGGTGAAATGGTACTCGGATGCCACCCAAGCCAAGCGAGTACTTGAGTACTCGGATATCGGCTACAGCCCTATTGCTTACACAGTAAAAAAAAAAAAAAAAAAAAAAAAAAAAATATATATATATATATATATTCATGTTCATGAACACTCACCAGTGTTATTGCTGATCTTTCCCTCAGAACAGGGGATGCAGTCAAAACAACATTCAGGTTGCCCCTTCTTTCTGGCCATACGGGTGCCTGCAGGACAGGTCTCACTGCACACTGACCGAGGAGGCTGTAGGTAGAATAACAAATATTTTACTCTATGTTGTTTTACATTAATATTGCAGTCTAAAAATAGGGGTGTCTGACAAAGCAAAAGCAACCTGTTTTGACTCAAAGTTCCAGTAGATTTTATCCTCATGAAGCGTGAGCACTTCACCTTTGAAGGCTGATTTCTTAACATCTCCCACATTCTGAACTTTAATTCTATCATCAGGGAGCCACTGCCAATTCATGATGTCATAGATTGGTAAGACATCACCGTTCTCATCAAATGATACTTCATCACCAAATGATGTGGTGAAGTTGACCTTTTGCAAATAATGTACAAGCTACAAATGCAAGAAAAAATAAAGATAGTCAAGCAGATGTCACACCCCTTCCACACTGAGGTACATCCAACTCACAATACTTTTAAGTAATTCTATAAGATCGAAGCACGCTGAAGTTCAGGTTGTTTTGTCTGGTTTATTGACCCCTCTCTGTTTTCTATGAAAATGAAGGTAATATGTTAGTTCTACGAATGTATTTATTATATCACATTTCACTGAAAAGTAATAACCAGTGTGTCATCGCTATAACAATGCAAGCTTTACCATTTTTCTTTATAAACAAAAGCACATTGAGTGATTGATTTTCTTTTCTTTTCTTTTTTTTAAGTGATTGAGGGTTAATTTATGTCTCACCTGCCATGGCTCCAGTGTTTGCAAAGTAGCACAGCTGTTCCCACTGAAAGGCCCTCTTCCTGGCTCACACTGCAGTATGTTATCAAGGGCATATGCCAGAGCATACACAGCCTTGTAAATATTATACTCTGGCCTGAGGTTAGAAAGATTTAACAGCTCAGTCTCCACACTCTCTAGATCTTCCTGTCCAGTGCATAATGCTCCGCCAGCTTCTATCCAATCCTCTGACACTGGAAAAAATCTACATTGAAATGTGTACTCCCAAAATTGCTTTACCTGAAATGTTAGAAATCACATTATTAACTGAAATAATTATAATTTGTTTTAGATCAAATTGAAAGAGGAAATACTTACAAAGTTATTTCCATAATTGTCACTATCAAATTGTTCAGGATGTATTTCTAATATGAATTCCCTTAGTCCTGGTATTTCTCCTCGACGTATGGCAATACCAAGTGTTCCACCCAGGTACGGCATGAGACGAGGGGTCTGGAGAACAGCAGCGGCTGTCCAGGCTTCACTTGCAATCCACTGAAGGCCTGTCACATTTTGTCTCACCACCTAAATATTGCATTGAAAGAAATGTGTATTTTTATGGACTTTAAACTGTGTAGTTTGTATACTATCTTGATATCACCAGAATTGTTACTTTTTACATTTTGACCTCAAAGATTGAACTGGATCGGCAATTTGCTGTTGCATGATGTTGATCATAATTGAGAGTGAAATTTGGCTAATGAACTATGGCTTTGACAAATAAATAAAAAAGGAACAAAGTCATCCTGTTCCATTCATAAAAATCTCAATTTTTTTTTATTTATTTAAAATATGATTTAACTCTCACCTCTTCCATCAGTGGAATCAAGTGCATGTCGTGTGCAAACACCATCAACACACGGGCTGTTGATGTCTTTATCAAATGTACAATCCTGTGAATTTCACTTGGCTCACTGTCCCAGGGCAGCACCTCCAAATAGGCCAGACAGCCTCCACCAGACTGAGCCAGGTCTGACTGCAAGGACTGGGCAACATGGAGTCCATAATCATCATCACTGACTAGCAGGCCAACCCAAGTCCAGCCAAAGTGTTTTAGAATCTGAATCATAGCACGCACCTACAATATGAGGATACAATGGTGAGAAGGATTTAGAGCACAGGCTAGTATATGATTTTGAAGTAAAAGCTGATGCCAACTTAAATTTATGAATTATATTATATTAAATTATATTTTATGAATTATATCACACATGGACATGTCATTATAGAATCACATCTATTTATTGTAGAAGAAAAGGGTTGCATCAGGGTTAAGGGTTAACATTGGCTATAATGTTTCACCTGAAAAGCATCACTTGGAATTGTTCTAAAGAAGGATGGAAATCTTTGTCGATCAGTAAGGCAGGAGCATGTGGCATAATAACTCACCTAGAAAGAATCATTAAGAGTGCACTCAATACATAACACTTAAACTGCAGAATTTAAGAATAAAAAATGTAAACATAAAAGACTGGAAACTCACAATTGGCAGCTGGAATAAGCCTAGCACATTGGAGATTGCAATGGTAAAGGTTGAATAGGAATCACCCACAATGCCCACAACAGGGGGAGTCCCTAAACATTTGTCCTGAAGCAGAAACTGCTCCTCTTGGCCACTTGCCAGTGATAGAGCACCACTGAATCCAATAACAAGTGTGGCACAGTTATCATAAAGACTGTATCCCAGAGTCACATTGGGTAGCAGATTGGAGTTATTGTTGATCTCATCAATAGTAAAGGCCATGGACATGGCATGCCTGAACCCTAGAATGTCAAAGCTAAAATATGAGATAAAACGGTATTTACTAAAATGTATTATTTCACTGTGAAATCTGTGATGTATTGGACACATTTTATGACATTTTTCTCTGTTGTAATCATTATTATTATTTAAAAGAACCCCCCTAATCATCTCTAATTTTACTTTACCTACACATAATTATAAGTGCACCCCATGCTGTTTGTTGCATATTTGTTGCTTGAAAATTGAAATCAACAGCTGTAAATATATTGTGTTACGTAAAACTGTCACTATAACTATCACACAATATTACAATACTTCATAGGCATTTCCAAACAGTGAAATTTTCTTCCTTAGTATGAATGCTGTCAGCAACAGAACTTGAAACTTACCCTGTACAGCTGGGCTGTTGCGGCTCTGAGGTAAATGTCCACTCAGGGAAGTCAGAGGTGTAGTGGACCTCAAACAGCCCACCCAGAATCACATCGCCGGTCTTGTGCATCCCATTCAGGTGAAACTTTCTCCGTAATTTACAAGATGACAGAGAGGAAGTCACAGAACACAAAGAGAAAGACAAGCACATGAACAAGATAAGGTAGATATATAAAAGCAAATATATGTCAGGAATCCCCCCCATAATTTCCTTCCTCTATTCACACTAGTTTCGATTCCCAATACAAGGGTTCTTGGTTTTATACACAGGGCTATGTCATGTATATGCTTTCTCTGATTTGTTAATCTTTCTCAACACCCATCAGGGCATGCGCTATCGGGCCAAGACACAAAACATGCTTACCAAATTAATGATGTTTATATAACATGTAGGAGATTATTGAAAAGTTATCCTATGTTGTAAATTGTTTAAGCAAATTATATCCTTTGTAATGTTATGTAAATTGCAGATTATTCTTTTTTTCATGACTTTCGTATACTTCAAGTATTTTATTTTATTTCAATACATTTATGTTTGTGTAGGAGTTTCATTAAAGGCAGTGGTTCTCAACCTTGTTTGAGCAAACGCCCCCCTGACCATACAGTGATCCTCGGACCCCCCCCCCCCAAAAAAAACAAACAAACAAACAAACAAAAAAAACAAACAACGTTACAAAATGTCGTACTAAACTTGTTTTCTACACTTATCTGTTATTTTATTCATATTTCACTGCTTTTGTGAAGCTAAGACTCTGGTAAACATATTTCAAACACCAGAACAGTTCTTCCTCATGATGAAGGTGTGTTTTCACAAGATATTTGAAAATTTTCAAAAAGCAGACTTAAAATTTCCAGCATTTGGCCTAATTTTTTTTTTTTTTTTTTTTTTTTTTTACAGTTCTCTAGAACAAAAATGGCCCATAATGATGGTAATGATGAAGTCGCTGTCCATGGTTAACCAAAAGTCTCTCAACATATCAAACAAAGATTGTTGATTTGGTGGAAACCAAGCTTTACAGGCGGGGGTGGGCCTCTATGGTGTGCGGGGGCTGTGGGGGTATACTTTACATCTGCAATTGTCCTAAATGTTTGAGTTTCTTTTTTTTTTTTAGCACAGTGAGTAAGAGTGCAAACACATTTTCTCCTTTTTACATGTGCAATTAAAAAGGTGAATTTAATGGAAAAATTGAGGAAATGACCTCCAACCTCAGATGGTTAAGGGCGTGGTGTTAGGGATGGGGTTGGGGGGGGGGGCAGGGGCCACTGGGCTTCAGTGCCCAGGAGCCCCTAGGAGTATTGATCCGGCCCTGCTGCAACTACACAGCGGTTCAATTTATTTTCCTCAGTTAGTAAACTCAGTCAGTCTATGTTGTTCCCCCCCTGTTAAATATGAAAGGAGGGTGAAAATCACGGGACATGTGTCTGACCTGACCGCCTCCTCTTCAGAGGTTATTAAATGTGTGATCTCTTCTATAACACCGTGTCCTAACTGGATGCGACGCGAGCGAGTGTCTGACAACTGCGTCATATCTGACGCTCTCTGTCCACACTCAATCCGTGCGTCTGTTGGTTTGTGCAAGACGCTACATCTGAACGACCCCACATGCACGCTGTAACTAAGGTGGCGGCCAAAAATCAAATCAGATCGGTAGGAAAACCCTGTCGGGTAAAGTCGGGCGGACATGTGCGCGTGCTTCACCTGTAAAGACGGCGCCGCTGAAAAAAAAAAAAAAAAGGACGGCTCACCTGCTCCTCGCAGGGACGAGCCGTCAGCGGTGCTCTGCTTGCTGTTCCTTTCTCTTCAGCCTGCAGCCTACACTAATGTTTGGCTGTACTTACAGTATTAAACATCCATTCATTCAGTATGGGTAAACTATACAAACAAAGAAGCGTGCGTGTCATTTAAGTCAGACCGTCTGACGCAGCGCTCTTGCAGTGCGCACTATGGTTGGTTTGAATTATGTTCAGAATTTCCCACATTATGACGCGTGTTAGATTTGCGAGAATTGATTGAATTAGGTTATTAATGTCAGTTATAGCCTATGCACTTAAAAAGTTGGGAAACCATTAAATATTATAAAGTAGAGCTCAAATGAACTTCTAGCCAAGTTGTGTTCCCCCTCATTTTTGCCTGAGCGCCCCCCTCTCAGCCCTCACGCTCCCAGCGCCCCCCAAAAAGTTTACAACGCCCCCTGGGGGGCGGTAGAGCCCCCGTTGAGAAACCCTAATTAAAGGAATAGTTCACCCCAGAATGACATTTCACTCATTATCTACTCAATGTCATGTCGACTAAGGGCTGGGAGAATTTTCCGAGTCTTCCGTAGCTTCTCTGAGTTACAGGGGGTCTCAACATAGCAGTGCATGTCCATGTAACGGTTGCAAATGGACACCAGCGGTCTTCGTCACAAAAAAACACACCAAAAAACATCCAAATACCTCCATGCTGCTTGGAGACAGAGGGAGGACACTGGAGCACACCAGGGGTAGACAATAAGGGATTTTGAAGATCACTGGCCCTGCCATTCGAACCACTGGCCCAGGTCAACAGGTATCGATCCCCATATTAACGAAAAACAACATATCCAAGCCAATTCCTGCGATATCGCCATTAAGGCTGGAACTTTCTTATATACTGATAACAATACTACTAAATTTCTACGATTCTTGATACTTATTCAATACCACGATTCGATTTAAGAAGGACAAAAAAGTGCTTCTAAATTCATCAGGCTACTTTATTTAAAGGTATAGTTCACCCAAAATTCAAATTTCACTCATTATCTACTCACCCTCATGTCGAGTAAGAGCTGTGAGAATGGACAAATCCTGCTGCGTGGACCCCCCGTAACTCAGAGAAGGAACGGAGGACTCTGAAAATTCTCACAGCTCTTAGTCAACATGAGGGTGAGTAGATAATTTGAAATTTGAATTTTGGGTGAACTATCCCCTTAACAAATAAATAACAGTTTCACATTAGACTTACACAGTATTTAGCCTCCACTCATTAGGTACTTTTATCCTCCAAGTAGTTCAGTGGTATAACTGGTGTTCTCATTCATTCACGTTTAGGCTGTTTCCACAGATTGGTGTAAAACTGACTCATTATTTCATTTTCAGCTCAGTATTGCGTTTACTCACGGTTTTCTTTTGGTTGTTAGGCCTATATGGTCTAAACGTCACGTGCACCACCGCTGTGGCGCACACCGAACAGCTGGCGCCCCAGCACGAGCTCTGGCTCGTGTGTAACGTTCGCGTCGGTCCCGACAGGACTCGACCTGACGCGCTGAGGAGGAGGGACGTTTCATGGTTAGGAAAAAGGTTTTTATCAGTTCTGGAGACGATCTTGTATCAGCAGCAGTGAGCGAGCGGCGCGCGTTTCGTGGGGGTTACACCCCGCCTTTCCGAAGCCCCGCCTTTCCGACAATAGACTTCCATTCATCGTAATAGCGGGGTTTTCTATTTTTTCTAAAGACACCGCTATTTCGAAAAGGCTACTGGGGGAAACCCTCAGTGCGCAGTGATCCTTATTTCCTTTTGGAGTCAAACGGATCATGTGCATAATAAACTGCAAAACAAGCAAATACTTCATATTAATGACATAAAGGCCTAACGTTCATTCTGCTTCTAGCCTCTCTAGCCTCTACCTGATCTTTTTACTAAACTTAACCAACTCCTTTCTTCATTGCCTAAGCCCAACCAAAGCATCTCCCTCAGTCAGCTGTCAGCACGAGCAGCGGCCGCAGCAGCCTCGCGCCCCCGTGAGCTGTCGGAACAGCGGTGTTTCGGAACAGGGTGTTTCGGAACAGCGGGGTGTCGAAGTGGAGGTGCGTCGGAATGGAGAGCTGTCCCCGGCTCTTAGCACTAATTACCGAGACGATTTGACAGTTATCATTTCAAACCACGGGGATTTAATGTGAAATTAGTTTTTATTTACTTCTGGTGGCCCTGACGGTTTGAAAAGTACGTCCGGGCCACCGGGCCATTTATATTGTCGACCCCTGCACACGGTCGGTTTAAGAGAAAAATTAACCTCCATGCTGCTTATATCTAATGTCCGTCTTGTATTGAAGTCCCGACATGAGAAATTGTCCCGAAATAAATTAAATAAGTCCATATTTCAAGCTTGTTTGCAGCGGAAGCTCCTCTTCCTGGTCCGCCTAAGTCTCGCGAGATTTGCGGCAGCGTCAGTTAATCGCAATAGGTGCGTTTGAGATGAGCCAGGCCTGCGCAGAATCGATCGCCGGTGACCAGCGCACAATGCATGCCGGTTAGACTTGTGTCTGACTTGCTCTGACGTCATGCACGCACCGGCAACAATAACCTCACAAGATCAAGGCGGCCGCAGTTTTTAGAGCCAGGCGCCGCAGTTGCTCTCCACCGACTGCAACCGCCTGCAAGCCTCAGGGCATGATGGGAAACGCACCGGATGATGAGCTGATTGGCTCTTAGTTAGGACTGCGAACACTACGGGCCCTAGATTGGCAGACCGATCGGAGTCAACTCGCAGCGCAGCTGCGCCACGTCAACTGGGTGTGTCCAGGCGCGTTTTGCAAGAATCGTGAGCCGCGAAGTCCGGTATAGACCGGCGCACCCACGCCCCTTGCACCTCCTCCAAGCGCAAATGCCGAGGAGGGAGGAGTCGGGGGCGTGAGGCAGGCAGGAGGAGGAGAGAAAGGCTGAAGTGGGATTAACACAGCCGATTCCGATTTTCACCAATCAAATGAGCCCCTCTCCTCACCTTTAACTGAGCCGCGGTGATGTCATTTCCTACTTTGACATGGACGGAGGAGAGGAGGAGACAGCGACGCCACAGGCCGAACCTCTCCCAGGAGGAAACAGCTGTTTTGGTCCGGAGGTCCGAGCTCAGAGTGGCTGAATAATGAGTTTAATATCCTTAAACAGGTTTGATCTGATACACTGAAAACCGCTGGCCAGTGTAAAAAAAACAACTAAACTAATAAAGAAACTCACATTTATTCAAACCCTGTGTAGAGATGAGAGGTGAATTGAGTTAACCTTATATTCCTGTGAATGTTAATGTAAACCCAGCGCAGGCAGCAGTTAAAAGAAAAACATGACGTAGAGGGAGACCCCCCAGGAAAGAGACTTACAAAAACGTTACAGTGTGTCAGTTGTTTTGTTTTCCTGCCTGTTATTTTGTTGCTGGGCTTTTCCGCTGGTAAATAAACTTTTTTTTATAAACTACACAAGATCCGCTCAAGATTCTTGGATCCGAGTGTAACATGTACACTAATCACAATATAAACAAACACTGTAACAGGGATGCAATCCGCGTAAAGGACGCTCTCGCTCCCCCCCCCCCCTCCCTCCCTCTCTCTGTCTGTCTGTCCTTCTGTGATGAGACAAACTATATACTGACTATCTGACACCGAGGCTGTTGTGGTTGAGAGATGTTTGTTTTTTGTTTTTTATTACAGCTGCCTGACGTGCTGGCCCGTTGATAAATTAATAAGTAAATAAATAAAAAAACGCGGATCATCACATCTCAACACGGTAGTGACATGCAGTCCCTCAGTCCGCAATCCACAGCTCCAGTGCCAGTTGGTCCCTGCTGAGTTAATTCAGGTGGAGTTTTCATTACGCTGCCAACAGCCTTTGATCTGACGTCAGATGTGACGGGACACTCTTTATAGATAGAAATTCACGTGTTGATTCCATTAGTTGCATTAAATAGAGGTTATTGTGGTTATTTATTGCATCTAAATGCGTCTGGAACAGTGGAAACCTGTCTGTGAGGTTTTGCTGACATGTGTGGACTGTTCGCCGGTCAACCAATCTCCCTCTCCGCCAGCTCCGAGACCTGCTTTGAGGTGGTCTGCTGCAGAGTCGGCGGGACATTTTCTCACGAAACTTCCGCTTCACCAAGCTGGATCTGTGACACCGCCTCCTGCTGCGCCGCCACACCCATATTGGCGGAGCGCGATCTGCCAATCTCCCGACTAGACTTTGAGCCAGTCTGCGCTGCTTCAAACTTGCAATAGACGGGCTGCGATACCTTGCGCCACCTGCGTTGCACCAGCAAACTAGGGCTCGTACATGTTGTTGTATAATGCTATGAATCTCATGTTGTACTGCTAGAAAATATTCACACAGAGTCAAACTTCTGTTCTTCAGCTATATTGGTTATTTATTGGACACTTGCAGTACGAAAAGAAATATATATTTCGGTGACTTCCTGTTTGTATTGACAGTGGCTGGAAACCGTCTGACTTGACTGCAGCTTTCTGTCACCACCCCCTGCTGCCCGCTCTCACCACAGACTGTAAAAAGAATGGACGTAGCATCCGTGACGTCACCCATTGGTTTTGTGGAGTCGTTGTTGTGACTCAAATATGGTGGCCTGAACAGCGCCATGTTGGATTGGCCGGCCGAAAAAACAGGATTTTAGGGTAAGAGTAGCCTATAAGGTTTGACATCACACATTACTTTAATCATTTGAAAAGATGTACAAAGACATTTAGGCTACAATGTGATAAAATTAATGAGAAATACAATTCTTTTGTGAACATTGCCAAGTAGTTTGGAGGTTTGTCCATGTTGTTTTGAGAATGTAATTTCTGTTTTGAAAATTGAGCCAAACCAATGGAGAAAAACTGTAATAGAGGAGATACAATACCTTTCAGTTGTCAGTATGATGGAGGCTAAAAACATGCTATTTTCATGGGAAACACAGTACGAACGTATAGAATCTCTCTTATTTTCACTGGAAAAAATTTGACTAGTGGAAATTCTGATTGGCTGGTGATCTAAGTTAATTTAGAACCCTGGACATTACATACGAGCAGCATGGAGGTATTTGGGCGTTTTCTGGTGTGTGTTTTTATGACGAAGACCGCCGGTGTCCATTTGCAACCGTTATATGGACATGCACTGCTACGCCAAGACCCCCTGTAACTCAGAGAAGCCACGGAGGACTCAGAAAATTCTCTGAGCCCTTAGTCGACATGAGAGTGAGTAGATAATGAGTGAGATATCATTCTGGGGTGAACTATTCTTTTAAGGTGGGATGGGGGGGGGCACATGTCCTTGGAGTTGAGTGAATCTGGCATAGGGTCGGACATTTCTGTTAAGTTTGGTCAGTGCTTTAAGTGGGAAAAAATAAGTGCCGGTACTCCCCTTTCCAGCTGTTGGCTGGTAAATTAGGCGGTGGGCGGTCGATACCAGCACATCATTAAGTGACAGGTTACTGTACATTCAAATATGATGCTGATTTAAAAAACAAACAAACAAAAAAACAACAACGTCCAATTGAACTTTCCAGATTAGAAGTATTTTCTTGTAAAAATCCATCTGTGAATAATGTATGATGACAAATGAATCAGTGTTTGTTATTTGAAGTTAACCCACTTCATAAAGTGTCTCCATCCTGTCTTAATTGCTGTCCTAAATTATTGCCAACATGAGTTCACCACTGTAACTGTTTCTACAGTAGGAACAGCAAGATTTACAACAGTAAAGTCAATAAACTCAATATCAGGAAACAAATTAAAATTTTCACTAAAATCAAGCTGAATGAGTAATTCCTCCAGATTGACTACATACATGCAGGTAACCTAATGTTAGACAGGGGTTTGGACCTGGTTGGTCTCAGCTAGAAGTTTTTGTTATTTGTGTCCAGATAAACAGCCTCCACAGACAGCTGTCATTGTTCTAACAAGCTGACAACAACAGCAACAGTTTCACAGAGCTTTCATCTTTAACCAAACATTTTGAGAAATATGACTCACATTTAAGCATGTTGAAT